>CM037598.1:35632584-37107584 GCA_021018995.1 Chloranthus sessilifolius | reverse complement strand
GCAATTAAATCAATTTTTGCTCTGTCCACCTCAATGCCCTTGTGAGAAACAACATGGCCAAGGACAATGCCTTGGGTGACCATGAAATGGCTCTTTTTCCAGCTCAGAACTAGATTGGTTTCTTCACATCTTTGCAATACCAATTTGAGATGATGTAAACACTGGGAAAAACTATCTCCATAGATTGAAAAATTATCCATAAAAATCTCCATAAATTGGTCAATCATATCTGAAAAAATGGAATACATGCATCTTTGAAAGGTAGCAGGAGCATTACAAAGACCAAAAGGCATTCTCCTATAGGCAAAAGTGCCAAAAGGGCAAGTGAATGTGGTCTTTTCCTGATCTTGTGGGTACACAGGAATCTGGTTGTACCCAGAGTAACCATCAAGAAAACAGTAATACGCATTTCCTGCTAGCTTATCTAAAATCTAATCAATGAATGGGAGGGGGAAATGGTCTTTTCTGATCATTGCATTTAATTTTCTGTAATCGATACAGACTCTCCACCCAGTTGTTTGTCTGGTTGACATCAGCTCACCTGAGTCTGCGGTTACAACAGTGATCCCAGATTTCTTAGGTACCACCTGTGTAGGTGCCACCCAAGCTGAATCTAAAATGGGGTAAATGACCCCTGCATCCAACAACTTAACAACCTCTTTCATGACCACTCTTGCATATGAGGGTTCAGCCTCCTTTGCATTTCCCTAGAAGGCTTTGCATCTTCTTCCAAATGGATTTTGTGCATGCAAACAGCTGGACTGATTCCTCCCAAATCAGCAATAGTCCAGCCAATTGCCCTTCTATGTTCTTTCAAAACAACCAACAGCTCTTCCTCTTGCTCCTTTGTGAGGGAGGAAGAAATAATTGCAGGCAATGATTTATGATTTCCTAAAAACACATATTTCAAATTTTCTGGTAGTTGTTTTAATTCTAAATCAGGTGGACTACGAAAAGAAGGTAACAAAGGTACCTTATCTGTTTGTGGAAGGGGAAGAATAGCAGGTTTCCAAGAAGAGAAACTTGCTGATTGATTATGAGTTCCTTGCACAACATTTATTTCCTCAGAATTTGAGATACAAACTGTTTCTTCTTCAGAATTTTTCCAAGCATCTTTAACATTTGTGGTGAACTCTTCACACTGCAGAAACTGTTGAAAAGTCCCTTCTACCAGTTCATCCAATAAGTCAACATGAAAACATTCTTCAGAACTGAATTGAGGCTGTGTGACTGCATTATAAACATTTAATTTTACCTTCATGTTTCCAAAAGAGACTTCCATAATTCCAGACCTGCATTGGATGCAAGCATTTGTCAGAGCTGTGAATGGTCTTCCCAAAATAACAGGGATGGAAGTTTTGCTTTTGGTTGGTTCCATGTCCAAAACTAGAAAATCAGCAGGATAGAAAAATATATCTACTCCTACCAATACATCTTCAATCATTCCAACTGGCTTCCTTTCAGATCTGTCTGCTAGTTGTAACACCACATGAGTGGGTTTTAATTCTCCCAAACCTAGTTTCTCATATACAGAATATGGAAGTAGGTTGACACTAGCACCCAGATCTAATAAAGCCTTTTCAATGGTATGTTCCCCAATAATGCAAGGGATTGTGGGGATTCCAGGATCTTGAAGTTTAGGAGGTGTGGCAATGGATAACACCTGATTAATTCTTTCCATAGCAAAGACCTTCTTGGACAACTGTATCCTAGACTGTCTTTTGTGAGTGCAAACATCTTTCAAAAATTTTGCATATCCTGGAATTTGTTTGATTGACTCAAGCAAAGGTAGATTTATCTTGACTTGCTTAAAAGTCTCCATCATTTCATCTATTTTTGTGTTCCCTTTATCAAAAGGGGATACAGATTTCATTGCATGAGGAAATGGTAAATGAGGAACTAGTTCTTCATCTACAGCTTTGGAAACATTTTCAGAAACTTTTTGGATTTTTTATTTTTCATTTTTTTCATTTTTCTGAGGTCCATCAGCACCCCCACTGCTATCACTATATTGCTCTTGCTGCATATCTTTATCATTTTTCTCATTTTTTTCTTCTTCAGTACCCACTTTGTTATTTATGATTCTTCCACTTCTCAAAGTGGTAACAGTTTTTACTTCTTCATGTGAATTGGAAGCTTCTCCAACCATGAACTATCCTTTGGGATTGTTCAAAGGTTGACTGGGTAACTTTCCTTCCTCTCTTTTTGCCAAAGTATTTGAAAGCTGTCCCAATGTTTCTTCAATCTTCTTTATGCTCTGGCTGTGAAAATTCACAGTCTGAGTTAAAGATCCTAAATTCTGGAGTGAATTTAGGACTTGATCTTCAAAAGAAGGGGACCTGGAAGGGGTTTGAACTAGGGCAGACTGCTACACAGGTTGTTGTGGAATGGGCTACTGAAAATTTGGTTTGGCATAAAAATTCTGCTGATAAGGCTGTGCAGTTTTGAAAGGCATTTGATTCTTTGGTTGTTGCTGCTGTTGGGATTGATAATTCCCTTCGTTCCACCTCAAATTGGGGTGTCCTCTTCATGGATATTCATTTGATCAGATTCATCATCAAATGATTGAGCAGCATGAGCTTGTTCCACCATCAAATCTGGGAACTGTGGTGCAGCAGGACATTGGTCAATTGAATGAGTAGGGGACTGGCATATCAGACATGCCTCCTCTACTCTTGCAACATTTGGATTTTTAAGTGAGTCCATCAATCTATCAAACTTTTTGGTTAAATTGTCCATCTTTCTTTCCAACTCATTCACCTCAAAAATCTTCCCTTTGGTGGGTTGGTGATTGTTCAACCTAGCAGGATTTTCAATATCTCTTGACAGAGATTCCTGTTGAGTTGAGTTTTCACCAATTAATTCAAACAAGTCCCAAACCTCCTCAACTGTTTTTTGCAAGTAAGTGCCTCCACAGGAGGCATCCACCATATTTTTACCTTTTTGATCAATTCCTTGATAGAAGCTTTGAACCAGCTGCCGTCTGGGAATTTGATGATGAGGACATTGCCTTAAAAGTTCCTTAAATCGTTCTCATGCTTCATGGAAAGTTTCAGTTGAGTTTTGTGAGAAGGAAATGATACTTTGTCTCAATTGACTTGTTTTAGACATTGGGAAATATTTGGCTAAAAATTGACATTGCAAATCATTCCAAGGAGTGATACTATTTGGTGCTAACATAGATAACCATGCTCTAGCTTTATCCTTTAATGAAAAAGGAAAGAGCCTAAGCATGGTTGCTTCTGGACCAAGTCCAGCTATGTTGAATGTGGTGCAAAGAGCCAAGAATTCATCCACATGTTTGTATGGATCTTCCTTACTCAACCCATGGAAGGAAGGAAGCATTTGGATAGTTGATGATTTGATCTCATAATTTCCTTCAACAGTAGGAAATTGAATGCAAAAGGGAGAGTTATAAGCACCAGGTGCAAAGTAATCCCTCAAAAGTCGAGGTTCTTCACCCATAGTAGCAGAATTCTGTGTTGTTTGTTTGGTTCGTAGTAGCCTTTCAACTTCTAAATTCAGTGGGACAATCTGTATTTGAGAGTCCTCCTACCAAACATACAACTCAGAACAAAAAAATCTGATTATTCACAGCAAACCTTCAGAATTTCTTTTTAAGTAGTTTCCCTTCTTCAAAAATTGGACATGAATAACTGCACAGGTATAAACAATAGAATAGTTTAGTAATGATATAAAAAAATAAAGGTAAAAACTTAGGTCTACCTATTTTAGAACAAATTCCCCGGCAACGGCGCCAAAAACTTGTTGTTTGCTTCTTAGTGTGCTTGATTTATGTGTGTTTTGAAAACAGGTTTGCAACTGCTAAATTATACTACAAAAAATATCAGCACAGGTAGAAGTGAATTAGCCTGCAAGATCAGGGCCAATTGTAGCAAGTTTTAAATATAAGTGAGTGAAAGATCGTCCACAGAGAATTTGTCTAAAATGCAAGATAAACCTCCAGATCTAAGCTACCAGATCTGGCCTCTTATCCTATCTAGAAAGCACATAAGATGGGAGGTTGAATTTGTCACATTAACTAAATGATAAAATTAAAAGTTAAACTAAATGATCCAGATCCGAGTTGGGGGAACGTTTGAGGTAAACTTATAAAAAATGGAGAAATAATATCTAACTTTGATTTGGTCCTTGAAATCTAATGAGAATGACTACAGCTCAACTGAGAGATGATCCAATCTTCATCTGGCTACAAGCGCAGATGTAAGAGAAATAAATCTAATTCAAGGATTAGGTTTAAGCTTATGGCTATGGTCTGTCCACTTTAATGGCCACAAACCATCCAATAGTCTTTAATCCAAAGCCTTAATTTAGAACAAGAAGCATCACTACAAATGCCGTGAGAGATTAGGTTACCAACACTAATTCTCACAGGATTAATGAATCAAGGGAAGTTGCATGAAAAACAGTAAATCTAAAGGAGTCTAATGCAATAAGGAGATTAGAGGGAACCCTTAACATGAGTCCTATTGAGAATATACGGTTTACAGCAACCTTTTCAAATCCACCATTTTAAAATGACTCTCTCAGATTTGTAATCTTGAATACAACTCTCTTTTGAATTACAGAAATGTCTCACAGCTCCCAATTGCAAGTCAAAGTGAAGCTATTACAGGGATTTCAGACAAACTATCTGGTTTGGAAATGGGGGAATAGGAATGAAACTCAAAATCTGGATGCCCAAATTGGGCAAATGGTTCGTCTATTTATAGTTTTCCCCAAGTCCAGCTCAGATGTGTATCAACCAATCAGAGGTGCTCAGATCTGTATTGACCAATGGTGGTCGAGCACGAGGATCCAGATCAGGTGAAAAAGGCATCAATTCTGTTATGCATTTTGCAAATCTGTTAGAGTTTCTAGAAGTTCCCGCCAAGTTATTTCATCTCTGGGTGCTCACGTGGGGTGGAATATGCCTTCGCTTCATGCTTAGAATCCTTTGGAACGTCCCTAGGTTTTTAAATGCATTGGGATGCGTGAAATAGATTACTGAATTGCCCTTGCAAAAGCTGAGAACCTCCAGAATACCTTTTCGCAAAGTTTAGGGGGCTTTTCGCAAGGTGTTGTAACTCCTGAAGCTCTTTTTGCAAGGTTCTGGTTCTATTCGAATTGAGTTTTCTCCTTTTCGAAAAGGTAAATCATCTCTTCGAAGAGTTCAGATGCTCTTCGAAAGCTAAGTCTGGAGTTTTTGTTCTTTTCGCAGAGTTTCAGGTTCTTTGCGAACAGTTCAGGTTCTTTGCGAAAAGTACTCTGTAGTTTAATTTTCTGTTCGAATTGCTTCCTACTTCTTCTCTGGGTTGAGACCAGGTCTTTGCCTCTTCAATTCAGACCTTCCAGCAGCTAGTGAGGTTGTTTCTTCTCTTTCTTTCTTTAGATTGACATGGGTTGTCATCTTTTTGGCACTTTTACACTGCTTTTATGGTTAAGTCTGTCTTTATTGTTAGCTGCAACACAAGCACTTAAAACACTTATTTAGTTCTCTCAAAGGTCAATCAAGACTCAAGTTAAGGGGTGAAAAATGGTAATTTTCAGTTCTCAACAGCAACTTATCTTTTCTCTGTCCTAAGATAGCACCTATGGCGAAGTTTGATGCATCACACATTAGCTCAAAGGGGGGTGAGTAATCTAGGGCTTGGATTACAGGAGCAGTGGCAAGACACTGTTTTAAAACCTCAAAGGCCTCAAGGCACTCAGCAAAATATTCAAATGGCACATCCTGACACAATAGGTGGCACACTGGCTTTACAATTTTCCTGAAGTTCTTAATGAACCTCCTGTAAAATCCAGCATGTGCTAAGAAGGATCTGATTTGCTTGACAGTCCTAGGTGGGGTTAGGTGTGAGATCAAGTCCACTTTAGCCGTATCAACCTCTATTACTCTGTGAGAGACCACATGGACTAACACAATTCCTTGTGTTACCATAAAGTGGCTCTTTTCCCAGTTTAAGACCAAATTGGTCTCTTCACATCTTTGTAAAACCAGGTCAAGGTTACTCAAGCATTGGCTAAAGCTATCCCCAAATACTGAAAAATCATCCATGAAGATTTTCAGGAACTTGTCAATCATATCAGAAAATTGGCATACATGCACCTCTGAAATGTGACTGGGGCATTGCACAACCCAAAAGCCATCCTCCTATATGCAAAGGTACCAAAGGGACATGTGAAAATAGTTTTTTCCTGATCTTGAGGATACACAGGGATTTGGTTATACCCTGAGTATCCATCAAGAAAGCAATAAAATGCCTTCCCAGCCAACTTATCTAGAATTTGGTCAATGAAGGGAAAAGGGAAGTGGTCTTTCCCGGTCTTGGAGTTGAGTTTTCTGTAATCAATATAAACTCTCCAGTCAGTGGTCTCCTAGGCTGGCATCAACTCCCTAGAATCATAAGTAATAACTGTTATGCCTGACTTTTTGGGTACCACCTTGATAGGTGATACCCACTCTAAATCTGAAATGGGGTAAATCACGCTTGCATCCAACAATTTTACTACATCTTTCAAGACCACCTCTTGCATGTGAGGATTAAGCTTCCTCTGCATCTCCCTAGAGGGTTTTGAATCCTCTTCCAAGTGAATTTTGTACATGTAAAATGAGGCATCAATGACCCCTAGATCAGCAATTGTCCACCCCATTGCCTTTGTGTGCTTCTTGAGAACACTTAGTAATTCCTCCTCTCGCTCACTAGTGAGAGAGGAAGAGATAATCACTGGAAGCTTTTTGTCTTGCCCTAAGAAGACATACTTTTTATCTTGTCCTTCGACATTTGAGGCCCCATAGCAGTGCATTACCCAAGACTCCTCTCTCCTCCATCTCATCCTCTGTCATGAACAAGATGTCTTTATCTGGAAATTTGATTCTCAAAGGCTCATAATCAGGTAAGGAGTTCTCGATAAGATGATCAGTTAGCGTTTTCCCCTTGATTGATTTTTGGGTGACATATGTGATGTAAAATTCGGATAAGAGAAGCTGCCAGCGTGCGGTCCGCCCAGTGAGAGTCAGCTTCTCAAACAAATATTTTAAGGGATCCATTCTTGCTAGAAGGAGTACTGCCTGAGAGAGCAAGTAGTGGCGAAGCCTCTCTGTGGCCCATACGAGAGCCAGGTATGCTTTCTCCAAATGAGAATAGTGTGTCTCATAATTAGTAAACTTCTTGCTCAGATAGTAGATTGCTTGCTCTCTTCTTCTAGTTTCGTCGTGCTGCCCTAAGACACATCTGATCGAGAATTCCATTGTTGAGAGATACATTAAGAATGGTCTCCCGAGTACTGGTGGTACCAAAATTGGAGGATTGAATAGATAGCCTTTCATTTTATCAAATGCTGCTTCACAATAATCATTCCATTCGACGGGCAAATCTTTCCTTAGTAGTTTGAAAATTGACGTGCAGATAGGAGTGAGTTGTGCAATGAACCGACTGATGTGCTATATTCTGCATAGGGAACCTCTGACTTCTTTCTCGATAGACAGTGGAGGCATTTCTATAATGGCTTTCACTTTTACTAGGTCAACTTCAATACCTCTCCTGCTGATGATGAAACTAAGTAATTTTTCGGACATGGCACCGAATGCACTTTTCTGTGGGTTCAAACACAACCTGTACTTTCTCAGTCTCTCAAACCACTTTTGGATGTTCACCAGATGATCACCTCTCACCTGAGACTTGGCTACCATGTCGTCGACATATAACTCAATTTCTCGATGCATCATGTCATGGAAAAGTGCTTCATGGCCCTTTAATATGTTGCTCCAGCATTCTTCAATCTGAATGGCATGCCTTAGTAACAGAAGTCCCCCATGGGGTAGTGAATGTTGTCTTCTCTCGGTCCGCCTTGACCATTTTGACTTGATTGTACCCAGAGGATCCATCCATAAATGAGAGCATCCCATGCCGAGTAGTATTCTCGACCAAGATGTCGATGTCTGGTAAAGGAAAGTCGTCTTTCGGGCTCGCCTTGTTAATATTTCTGAAGTTGATGAACATGTGAACATTTCCATATTTCTTTACCACTTACACGATGTTGGCCAACCACTGTGGGTATTTAGAGACCATGAGAGCGCCAGCATTGTACTGCTTGATGACTTCATCCTTTACTTTTAGCAACCATTCTGGCCTGAGTCGCCTCAATTTCTGCTTGACTGGCTTAACATCTGGATATAGCGGCAATTCATGTTCGGAAAAATCGGTGTCCAAACCAGGCATATCCTCTTATGACCATGCAAAGTCGTCTTGGTATGACTGAAGAAAATCAATCATGCTTTTCCTTTCCTTGGGAGATAGTGACGTTTCGATTTTAGTGATTCTAGGGACCTCCTCGGTACCCAGATTGACATCTTCAATGTCTTTAACGACCGGGGTAGGGCCATGCTCAAAATTGGCATATTGTTCAAGGAGATCATTGGGAAGCTCCTCGATTAAGTCCTCGCCATCCACATCCGTGACTCCTATCTCTCCTTGTATTTCTACAAGAAAGAGATCAATTTCACATTGGGCGAATTCTTCTTTTAAGGCATCATTTTTCTTACTTATCTCGAGAATTTTAAAAGATAATATTTTTGAAGTTTTTTGCAATTTTTCTATTTTCTTATGGTTTTCCTTTTCTTTGGAGATGGGACCTTGGCAAGGCGAGTCTCTATATACACATGGTATTGTCTGCCAAGGGCTAATCTCACCTTTTATAGGTTTTTTTTTTTTGGGAAGCTGGTGTCATATTTATGGCCATTTGATGCTTCAAGAGTTAGGGGCATTGACACCCAATTCCTCCCCTGAGGCACCGCACCTTTACCTAGTCAAGTGGAGGAGGCTGTTTGAGATGGCTTTTGAGGGTCCACCTCCATCATATTCACCATTGGGTCATTTGGGACCTAGTCCTCGAACATTAATACGGGCTTGGGGTAGGATAGAGTAGGTGGTTGTATTGGGAAGGGCGTTTCTTCCTTGAAAAGTGATAAGGAAGCAAGGTCTATTTCAATCTCAGGGGAATGATTTAAGGAATGGTTTGGTGGATGGCGGCCTTTTTGTGCGCGGTCAATTGTGTTGCTCCATTTTGATCAATTTTAATGACCCCGACACTTACAAATGTGCTCTTGATGTGTGGCCGAGGACAGGGTTCATCTTTCAGGTCTATCCCCTTGGCTTTGGCGACGGTAATGGTTCAGGCCTTTTCCTTAGCCCCTTAGATTTCTTCTTTGGTAGGCTTGTAGCATAAGTCGAATCTAACATGTTGACCACCTTTCACTTTGACTGGGTCCCTTCTACCTTGCAAGCGAGGGCCCAACCCCTTACCTCTGTGGTAACACCACTTTTGGAGCATTCCTATGATCAGTCACATAATATACCAATTTAGCACCCTTAACTTAGTGATGCTAGGGCTTAGTTTATTACAAATAAGTTATTGATGTACAGATATTTAAGAAAAACAACAAAAATGAACCAAAAAGATAATATTCGTCAAAATGAACTTATAAAGCAATAAAAAGATGATTAAACCAAAAGACGAATCTTCGCCTATTGAAAGGATGAAATATCATGTTTTACAATTTTGCGGAACAATGCAAAGGAAAAGAAAAAAATGTAAAATCATAATTTATGATTCTTCAGAGAATGCCATTCAAAGAAAGAGCGATACAAAGAGAAAGCGATGAATCATAAAGGAAGAATCTTTCAATAGGAAGCTGTATAGAGAGTAAAGAATAAAAAATTATGATTTATGATTTTCCAGAAAAGAAGCTTTCTAAAGCTACTGATCACGTAAGATTAACACCGCCATGCACAAAATTAGAAGAATTTTTTACTTAGAGGTTTGGCCAATCACAGATCTGAAGAGATTGACGAAGAAGATTTTTAAAAGACTGCTGAAATAAAGATAGAAATCCAGAAGTACATCAATAAAATAAAAGCAAGGAAAGATAAGTTTAGTAGTAGAGTTATATTAGGATAGTTTTATTTTAGTAGTTTCTTTTATTAGAATTATGAGTTTTGTAAACGACCCCTTATGATCTATAAATAAGAGGGCTTGGTATAGGATTAACCATCGAAGAATTTCTCAGCATCAATTGATGACTGAGGTTGGGTTTTCTTCAAATCAAATTTAGCGTAGTTTAGTTTAGATATCCATAGTTGTCAGAAGTAATTGACACATGCGGCTGAGGGGTGAAGGATATATTTTACTTTTACTTTTTAGTTTAAATTTATTTTATTACAATTTCCTGCTTTGTAAACATCTTCAAGTTGTAATTTGAATTGATGACTCAGGTTGAAATTTACAGATTAGTGTTAGGGTTTTACTTTTCCATCATCAATTTTCTCAAATTTGATTGATGCCCAAGTTTTATGAGATTGTTGATTAG
Organism: Chloranthus sessilifolius; assembly: GCA_021018995.1. Classification (NCBI taxonomy): domain Eukaryota; kingdom Viridiplantae; phylum Streptophyta; class Magnoliopsida; order Chloranthales; family Chloranthaceae; genus Chloranthus; species Chloranthus sessilifolius. The sequence goes on along the minus strand of CM037598.1, from coordinate 37,097,215 downwards.
ATTAAATTTATATTGATAGGATTCTAGTTTTGATTAATGACCAAGTGATCAGCCACATAATTTACTATTTTATCATCCTTAACTTAGTGATGTTGGGCTTTAGTTTGCTACTAATAACTTACTGATGTGTAAATATTAGAGATAAACCATAAAAGAGAGCCTAAGTGTTAATATTCATCAAAATGAACTTAAATAGCAGTAAAAATAACGATTGAGTGTATAATGACGATTCGTCGCTAAAGAAAGATGAAAAATTGTATTTTACGACTAAGCACTGCTACTGCTAAAGTAAGAAGAAAGAAAGAGATGAGAATCGTAATTTTACGATTCTTTAAAAAGATAATTTTTCAGAAGCGACAAAAGATTAAAGATGATACAAAGAGGAAAAAGCGATCATTTATAATAGAAAATCGTCTGAGTAAGAAATCCTTAAGAAATAGAAAATCGTGATTTACAATTTTCCAAAGAAGCCTTAATAGAAGAAAGAAATCGTGATTGACAATTTCCCAGAATGGAAGCTTTCTACTATTGCTGAGAACTAGTACTGCCATGAACAAAATTAGAAGATCTCTAGAAGTTCAGCTGATCATGGATCTGAGAAGATTGATGAAGATTCACTGTAAAGATCTTTGCTACCATTACTAAAGAACAATCCTGAAGCATACCTACCGTCTGAAGCAAGGAAAGATAAAATTAGAAATTAGAGTTATATTAGGACTCTTTTGTTTTTAGTGGTTTCTTTTATTAGAATTAGAACTTGTAAACTGACTCCTAATGATCTATAAATAAGAGAGTTTGGTGTAGGAATAATCATCGAAGAATTTCAGCATCAATTGACGCCTGAGGTTGGATTTTCTTCCTATCAAAGTAGTGTAAGATAGTTAGAATAGATTAGATATCAAAGGTTTCTCAAGAGTAATTGACGACTGCAATTGAGTGCTAAAGATTAGAGTAGATATCTGTAGTTTCTAAGGAGCAATTGACGACTGCGGCTGAGGGGTGAAGGATATATTTTACTTTGCTTTTTAGTTAAAATTTACAGCTTTGTAAACATCTCTAAGTTTTAATTTGAATTAACGACTTAGGTTAGAATTTATAGATTAGTGTAACGGATTTTACTTTTCCATCTTCAGTTTTCAAAGGTTTGATTGAGGCCTAAATTTTAGGAAGTTGTTCATTAGATTAAATATGTATTGATAGAATCTTAGACTTGATTGACGACCAATGCTAAGATACTAGAGATATGGTGTAACGGTACTGTTTAAATTTATAAATATCCGATAATTTAAGATTAGGATTGACGACCTCAATCAGAAGAAGGAAGATTTAGATTTATTTTATGCACTTTAGATTAAAACAAATTCTTTTATTCATATTTCTCTAGTAGATTAGATCTTAAAGATAAATAGAAGTTTTTAAAATAAAGATTTGAATTAAAGATAGAAATAAGAAGTAATTAGATAAAAAAACTTTCTCGTGGGAACGATCCTATGCTAGTACTACAATTTCCATTGTGCGTTTACAATAGGTTAAAACTTTAATTTAACATAATTTTAATACTCATAATAAGCTCGATCAAGTTTTGGCGCCGTTGTCGGGGAAGCGAAATTTATCTTTATTTATACTTTTATCTAATATTTTTATTCTTTTAGAAACCAATATTTATATTTCTTTATATTTTAAACTTTCTTTGATCAGTTCTTACTCTTCTGCAGGTTTATTCGGAGCAATGAACTAAAAAGTTTTCAACTTCTGCCGCCCACGAAATTTAGAAACTCAGATTTGCTTCTCTCCCTGCTCTCTAAAATAAAAATCATATAAAGCTAAAAACATAAAAATAAGTAGTTATGCTCAAATTCATCTCAAAGTCTTTCATGTATACATACGCTACTAAACAGGCATTCTGCTACCGCATTATTATCCATTATATGTACTTTTCGATATCATCACACATAATAAATAGTATGACGTTTCATATTTATTCCAGTCAATGCCCAATTTATTGCCAACTAAGCTTCTGTAGAATTATTATGGCAGTTAAGCTCAGAAGGATGAGAAAATTTAAAACGACGATTCGTATTCCACCATCCAAGCACTTCAAATATAGGATCAGTCCATCCTTTGCGAAATAATTCCTTCTCATCCCTACCATCCCATCCTTACCCATGAGAGACGATAAAACCAACTATAACCCAATAAAGTTCTTTGTAGTAAGGGAGGACCCACTACCACCACCACTACCAGAGCCAGACCCTCTGCAGTTCCTGTGGGATGAGTACGAGGAAGTTCAGAAGATTTTGGCGAAGGAAGAAAAGAAAAAGAATAAAAAGAAGAAAAAGAAAAATAAGAAGAGGGAACCACTTGCCTCTTCTGACACACCTCCCATCTTCACCTCCTCTTTCGCTCAGCCACCACCCCCTGTTTCTCCCTAATCTCTGCTATTCTCCTTCTTGGCCTGCAGTTTCTCTACCAAGAGCAATAAGTTGAGGACATCCCGGAGCCAAGAAGGCAAACCATTTTTTACGGGATAAATTTTGGTTGAAACTCATGGACCGATCCTTAGTGAAGATTTCTCTCGAACAATTGCTGTCAGTGTCTTAGTTTAGTATGTGTCTAGATTTTTCTTAGGAATTTCTTTCGATGTAATTAATTTTCTTTCCATGTTTCTGTAATTAGTTAATATATTGAAAAGCTTTTTCTTTCTTTGTTGTTTTTGAGTAATTTACTAATAGTGATACTAACATCTAACATTTTAGATTCCCTAGAACCGGTAGTATTTTTTTTTTTCCTCAGTTTGGGAGAAGATTTTTGTTCTTTTTTTACAGATTCTAAACCTGATAACTAACCTAGCAGTAAAATAAGGTAATATTTTTCTTGTGTGTCCCCTGTTTTGCACAATGAGGATATTGTCCTATTCAAGTTTGGGGGGGATACATCGGATATGAGTATATTAGTATAGTAGTTTTTATAATTTTACAGTTTTTATAAAAAATTTAACAAAAAAAAAATTTACATTACTTTTTTAGAGAGTTAATCATTATATGAGAATTATTATAAAAAATATGAAAATCTGAAATTCTTAGCAATCCATTATAGTAGTAGTTCAAAAATCAAAATAAAAATAGTTACAATTAAAAGTAAAGCATCTCTAGAACACTTTATCAGGAGATTGTTTGAAACTATGCGATTGATTTGAACTGCAAATATTTTAGATTATAGTTTCAAAATCATATAATCAGTGAGCTATAGAGCGTATTTCCTCTTTTATTCTGAGAAAGAGAGATTGTTTTTATTCATGCTAAATTTTTCGTAAACTTCTCTACTATATGAAATCTCATATTGCTGAGTTTAGAATTAAGATATTCTGTAAATATGATGATTTATTTGTTTAGATCTGTCTATTAAATATATCAAAAGCAATAAGACACCCATATTAGTAAATCGTGAAAATGACCAAAGGCCATTTTTTGTTAAACCAGAGCCAAAAAGCCAAAAATCCCAGAATATTTTATCCTTTGAACCCATATTAGAAGCCTAAAAATTATATTTCTTTGTACCAAAATTTTTCTTTGTACCAAAATTTTATAAACCTTTAATCATATGTACAGTCTAAAAATTTCTAACCTTGACCCTTACAAATTCTGAGAGTTTAGAATATAAAACGGGAGAAGAGGGAGTGAAAGGAGTATGCACGTAACAGATAAAGGATCTGCTGAAAAGGGTACGAGTAAAAAGAAATACAATCGTATGAAAATATGGGAAAAGAAATAGATGAAAATCGTAAAAGGACGATTCCACGAAGTAAAAAGCTTTCAACTAGAAAAGAAAAATGGGATTATAGTAGAAAAGAAATGGGAAGAATTTATCCAAAATGAGCATACTTACTGAAGCTGAAAAATATAGAAGAAGCGAAGGAAAAGCTAAATTCTTAGAAATAATTTTGAATCCTTTTTAACTTTTTCTTTGAAACCTTCTGAAAACTCAAAAGCCCTATTATAGGATGAGGGAAAGACCTTTGTGATTTACGATTTGTAAGAATATAAGTCTAGTAGAGATATATAAAATAGATACTATGAGTAAATGGACAACTTATATGAACAAAACTGATTATCCTCTCTATGAGATTTGTCTTCTTAGTTAATTGTCTGATGAAATTTGCATATATATATCTACAATATTGTGAGAACCCGAAAATTTTCGATTATTCTTGAGAGTATGCCAATAAGTGAGTTTGGATGAAAATATTTTCTAAAAACTGCAGTTTAGAAAAATTTATGGTGAATAAACTTTTCACTGATATGCACACACTCCACGCTATACCGAATTGAAATTACTGAGTTCTGATAGAGGATAATTGCGATGATGGAATCCTAAGGATAAAAGATTTGAATTTTTTTGAAAAATAATGAACATATAATAAATGACTGAGTACTTAGTATATAAAAATCTATATTTTGAATTTTTAGTTTTGAAAAAAAAAATATTTTGAAAAACCTAAAAATATTGAAAGTTTGTAGGTAACTTCACTGAAAACTTTCAGGAGACTACAACTCCTCAACTAGGAATCTCCTAGGGGTTTAAAGGTTTGTTGCATCTGCTAAATGCAATCGTGCTCCCTACGAAAGTGGCATTTAAATTTATATTTTAGATATTTTATGTTTCCTTGTTTGCTAGTATTAGTCACTAAAAAATGCCATTTTTTACCTCCTAACCTAGCTTTTACTACACCTTGGAGCCATCTAATAATTGTCTTTTGAGCTTGTTTTGTAGTTGAGAATAAAACTGCATCTTAGTGCAACAGTCCACACTTTGGAGGCTAAGAAGAGAGGACTAAAAGCCAAATCTTAGAGCTGTTTGAAGACCATAGAGTACACCATGGTGGTACACACCATAGTGATCATTTGGATTGCCTATGGGGGCCCTAGAAGTCCAGCAGATGAAAGGAAGTTTCCCCCAAGTAGAGGAGATTGCTGCAGCAAGCTCTACACAGCAGCAGACAAGCACAGAGGAGACCTTGCGTAATTCATTTTGCTCTAAAAATCCTCTCGTGCAATTCTCAGAAGCTCAAGCTTGCAGCGCATAAATAGCTTACGCAGATCTTACTCAATTCACTGTAGAAAAGTTTCAGAAAAGCACCTCGCGTAGTCCTCATGAGGATCAAAACTCCAAAAGTTTGCATCGCGCAGATCTTGCACAAACCTCGCACACTTCAAAGATGGAACCAGCCACGCGAGAAGCGCATGTCATCCTGGCAATCACCCGCGCGAAGCTCAAAATCCATCCTCGCGAGCTGTAATTCAGCTTAGCGAGATCCTCACGACCTGGGCTACCTAAAGCCCCATCTGCACAAGCTGTAATATTCAACCGAGTGCTTTCAGTAGCTAAACCAGCCACGCGAGAACCACGCAAGAGGCAAAACAAGCAAACTCAATCTCGCGGGGCACGGACTCCCTACTTCTTAGTCCATACACAGACACTTTTTAGGGATTTCACAGCAATCAAGGCACCCATCCCGAGATACCAGGCTATTTTCCACATCCCAAAACATCCAAGGGCCACAGATGGGCCATGCAATCAACTCCAAACCTCCTCATTTCTGATTGGCTATTACACATAACTGCTATAAGAATTGTATAAATAGAGATATATTCTATTCTGTAAAAGATTTGAGAATAGCTGGATCATAGTTTATGTTTAGAATTAGGGTTAGGGTTTAGTTTCCCTTCTTTTCTTTTCTATTTCTTCTTGCCTTAGCACAACAACAATGTTGGGCTAATTTCTTTGTAGAAGTTGAGTTTATTTTAGCATTGTAATTGGTTTTGTAATATAGAGTGAGCTATTTTGGGATTCTCTGCAAAGGCTTTTACCTTGAGGGCGACCATTGTAAGTTCTTTTTATTCAATGGAATACCATTTTTAATATCCACTTTATCTATATTTTTCTGTACTTTTCACATAGATTTATTTAAACTTAATGCTCCCATTGCTGCTTGAGCTTGTAGCCCTACAACCATGGTGACAACAGTAATGATTAGGTTAACCTCTAGGATAGCCAATGGCCATTCAAGTGGATAGGGTATAGCCCTAGGGCTGGTCTAGATTACAGGGCTGAGATGGATCCTTTTTCTCTGCACTTGAGCTTGTAGCCAAGTGAGAGATTGTTGCAGAGCCAAACTCTCCCCTATTTGGCATCATCTTCATCAGTGTTTAGATTTGAGTTTTTGTAGAGATTGCAAACTTCTGAGCTGGGTCATTGCAGGCCTTTTGTAGCAATGACCAGCTGAGTTTAAAGTCCTCATTTAGTCTGGGATTTCTTATGGTTTCCACTTGAGTTTTCATGACTGTTTGCTCCTATGAATGCATGGGCTTGTAGCCTTACAAACATAGTGTCTGCAATGGTATTCATGTTCTGATTTAATCCATTGATGGGATGAAATCCCTGGGATATGTTGTGACCATTATAGTTTACAACATATAACCCTATGATCAGTCCTTACCTCTAGGTTAGGTTAGATTCTTCTACCTAGCAGATGTGCTTGCAACCATCTGAAGGATTGCTGCAGATCCTATTCTAACACTGATATGCGTTACTGATTTAACCTTACTTGTCTATTTCTCATCATTTTTACTTTATTTCCTCACTCCATCATCATCCTTCCTTCCCCCTTTCTTTAGTTTTATTTTCTGTTTTAAAGTAGTGTAGATAGTGACACCCCAAACTCCCTTTCTGCCGGGGATCTTTGATCTAATTAATAGACCTAAGTTTTTATTTTTTGTGTTTATAAACTCATTTGTTACAGTATCTGTGTTTGAATAAAAGTGCTGCTAAATTTATTTTGGATTCTTGCTGATCTGGAACAGCAGTAAAAAGTGGAGTTGGAAGCTACAGTTGGAGCTTGTTTGCCTTAGTTTGCACCCCCCTCTCCCTTTCTTTTTGTTTCTTTTTTGTTAATGCCTTAAATTTAGCAGTAATTTTTGTTTATAATTTCTTTTAGTGTGCTATAGTGTCTTTCCTTACTTGTCTTTGTGTGTGTGTATGCTTGGTAGAAGGTCTCTTAGACCTCTAATAGAACCTTTAAATCTTGAGGTAGAGAGGTTCTTTAGACTTAGGAACACCACACCAGCCCCTGCTGTTAATATTGAGCCAGATGTTATGGGTGAGCAACAAAGGACACTGAAGGAATGCAATGGGTGTATTAATCCCCCTTCCGCATTGAATTTCCTATAGTAGAAGGCAATTATGAAATCAAATCATCAACCCTCCAAATGCTACCATCATTTCAAAGGCTAAGTAAAGAAGACCCGTATAAGCTCATAGATGAGTTCCTTGCTTTATGCACCACATTTAATATTGTTGGCTTGAGAGTGGAAGCCACCAAACTGAGGCTCTTTCCTTTTTCATTAAAGGATAATCCAGAACTTGGCTCTCTATGCAGCATACAATCCTGGAATGATCTCCAATGCCAGTTTTTGGCTAAAATTTTCTCTATGTCTAAAACCAGCTAGTTGAGGAAGAGCATACTTTCCTTTTCTCAATTCTCAACTATAAATTTCCATGGAGCATGGGAAAGGATTAAAGAGCTGTTGAAGTAATGTACACACCATCAAATTCCTCAGTGGCAACTTGTCCAGAGCTTCTATCAAAGAATTGATCCCAAGAGTAGGGATATGGTGGATGTTGTTGGCTTCTTACCTTATGTTCAAAAAGAGGTTTAAAATCACACAATTAAAGGATCTATTGGTTGCACACACCAAGGCAAGTAGACACACAGACCTGCAAGTATTCAGGGCCTGTTGTAGCAAGTTTTAAAGGGTAAGTAAGGGTATGTCCATAGGGAAATGCGAGCTGAAAATTAAGTAAATCTTCAGATCTAAGGCAGATGTAGCACCCTAACTAATACTAAAATAGCAAAAGAGAGGAGAGGTTTTAAGGGGTTGTCACTTTAAACTAAACTACAGAAACACAATTAAATGCATAAATGAATTGAGATTAAATCCAGAGTTCAGATCTTGCAAGTGAGGGGAATATTTGGTAAAATTAGAAACAGAAAATGGAGAGAAACAACTTGGAGTTTGCTCTTGTTGCAATTGGATTGAGCTAACAGTGTCACAAAGAATTCAGAGTGCATCAATCCCTCATCTGGCTATAAGCACAATTGCAGGGTAAAAGGATCTGATCTAAGCCAGAGATTTGGATTGATCTTAATGCTATGATCTGTCCACTTTAATGGTCACAAATAATCCAATAGATTTACCCCATTCTCAGGTTTCCATCAGAATATTATAATCACTACAAATGCTGCAACTGCAAGGCCACAGACATAGGCAATTGTAGGAACATCAGATCTAGGGAGATCAAATGGTGTCCAAGAGGTCTACCAATTAAGTGGGTGAGCTATTCCCATCTACACAAATTCGATCGACCACCAAATGAAACCAGATGAACTATGGATCTAATTAAAACAATAAAACCAGCATTGCATTGAAATAAACTCACTATACAATGAAATGCTCTCAGATTTGTAGTCTGTGCATTATCTGACCCTCAATAACACTCTCAACTCTCCCCAATTACAGATCCAACCTGACTCCTTGCTGCTCCAAAGAAATTAGCCTACCATAGTTGGGCAAAAAGGAAGAATAGGGAATTTCGATGCAAGCTCTGATCCCAAGAATTGATCCCCCCTTTTTCTGGCAGCTTCCCTCCTTATATAGCTCTCCCTTTTAGCTTCAGATATGTTTTTCCTACCAATCACAGCTCAGCTGGAATAATTTTGTTATTCCTTCTTTTATTTTCCTTCTAGAAGGCTCTCTCAGTTAGTTAGAGTTGGGGGAGAGCATGTGGGTTGGTTAGGTTTCCTCAGGGCACTTTTAGAAATTTTGTGCCGATCACCAGAGTGCCTCAAATTGCATGCAGCAGGCCAGCAACTTGCAGCGTGTGCACATCAACTTTTCTGAGAAGTCCTTCAGTTGATTTCGATAGATTCTTGAGGCTTTCTACAGGTTCCAAACAGGCTTTCTATTCCTTTCGCTAGGATTCAGGATTCTTTCGATAGGTTCCGATAGTTTGGTGCTGAAAATAAAGCTCCAGCATCCACAGCCTTCATCTGGTGTGTTCGATAGGTTGGGGGATCTTTTCGATAGGCTGATTTCTGCGCAATAAGTTTCGATAGGTTCTCTTCTGGATCCTATTGACAGGTTTTCAGACTTTTCGATAGGTTCTGTTCAAGCTCAGGTAACCATTCGATAGGATGCTCCCTTTTTATTTCCGACTGCGCGATAGTTTCCAGATCCTATCGAATTCTCCCATCCTCATGACTTCTTCCTTTTTTAGTCTTCAGATCCTATTGATAGGTTCCAGTAACCTCTCGACAGGTTGTTTTCAGCCTATTTTCACTCCTTCAAAGCAGCTTTACTGTTGCTGCATGCTCTAAGTGGGCCATTGTTGGGTCTAAACTGCACTGAGAGATAGAATTCTGCACTATGACTACCTTTTACTGCTATCTACAAGACATACTCAACAAGCATTTATTAGTCCACTGATAGGTCTATCAAAGCTCATGTTAAGGGGTGAAAAGTGGTACTTTTCAGAGATTAACACACCCCCAAACCTAAGCTTTGTTAGTGCCTGAGCAAAGGAAGAATAAAGAAAACTAAAATGCCACTTTTGTAGGGAGCACAGATGCATTTAGCATATGCATCAAGCCTTTTGAACACCTAGGTGATCCCTAGTTGAGGAGTGAAGTCTCCGGAGGGTTTTCAGTGAAGGTACCCACAAACTTCTCCAATAAAATCAGTTAATACTTATGCAACATGCTAAAACAGAGATTAAGTGAAATGAAATAAATTCCACACTATGTCCCTTCAAAAAAAAAAATTTAGAGGATTTTCAGCAGAAAAATCATCAGTTTAAAACCTGAAATTCTGCTGTAATTCCTTCATCATCAATCAGTTCATGTCAAAGCATTGTGCTTGAAAATTGATGCAGAGCTCACCTTTAATTTAAGAATTTTGTTTTGATAATACCCCAAACAATTTTGATTTCAGACTCAAATCTTACCTGGGTTGTTCACTCACAATAAAAGTAGAAGGGTGCATCATTTCTCACACAGCTCAAGAACAGTTACAACCCTCAACTAGGACCGCAAGCATGAGCATAGGCATTGCTCTAACTTCTGAAATTTTCTAACTCTTTTCACCATAGATGAAAAAAATCCTCATCTCCATATGATATCTCAATCCATTTCAGATTAGTAGGGTCTTTTTTTTATTAGGTTGTAATGTCGCTTGTGGGTGAAATTTATAAAAAAATAATGGGGTAAAAAGGATTCAAATTGAGAAATCAGTAAAAGTAAGGAGGTGGTCTACACAACACCCTCTTCATTTCAGCACAATTCCATCTACTTCTTAAATTTTCAGATTTGAAGTAATCAGTTTCTAATCCTCTTTTCAGTCTTTCAATGAAATGACTTTTCTTTCTCATTCTTTTTATTTTGCTTTTCTATTTTTTTTTTATGCTTTTCTTTTTTGTATTTTTTTTCTCTGTTTTTCTTTTTATGGGTTGGAATGCCACAACACCACCAAATGTGCTTTCTTCTTTCTCAACCAACCATCAAACCGGCTCTACCTTCTGAAATCTCAGAGTGAGGGTCAGGCTGTATTAGGTCACTGAGGTTTTGAGTTCAAATTTTCTAGTTTTTATCAAAGAAAATTAGGAATTGTAAGGCTCAAATAGTGTGTATCAAGGGCAGTTCAAAGGTGGGACATTTTAAGCTCAAACTGTCCAAGGGATGGCCTTACTTCATGTCTTCAATGTCATGAATGCTGTCAATCTATTTTAATTTGGATTTTCCTTACTTCTAGTGATCGAAGCTAGATCCAATCAGTCATTAGAGCAAAAAAATTGCTAAGACACTCTTCAAAGAATTTTTTTTTTTTCAGGCCCAAATCTCACTGGGTATGGCCTTCCATCAAATTTCTGGGGTGTATCCTCATAGTTTTCTCTCCTTTCAGGTTCACTAAACATCACTTTTTTGAAAATTCTTGACATTTGCTTCATGAAAAATGCTAAAACTACAGTTAAAAAGCTTTTAATTTCCTCTTTTTTTTTTCAAAAATCAGGTGGGAAATCACTTTATTTTTAAAAATATTTTTCAACATTGCTGCACTAGCATTAACTCATTTCATTGGCACACCTGCCATACCCCCAAACCTAAATTAAACAATGTCCTCACTGTTCAGAGAGCATGGTAACCATGAAAAGGGTAGATGAAGAAACAGATGTACAATAAGCACAAAGAAAGACAGAGTACAGAAAAGAAACTATGATGAACAACTAACATATGTACATGGTCTAAATCATTAAGGGAAAACAAACAAAAATAGTCTATATTTATTTACAAGCATCATCAAGCCAATCATACAAGTCTGCCAAAAATTTCAAATCCTCCTTAGATAAAGGAGCTTTTCCTTTAGGTTGGGACTTCTGGGTGGACTGCTTGGGGGTCTCCTCAGACTGGGCAGCATATTTCTTAGTTTTCTTGGCAGAAGCAGTAGCAGAGTCAGAATCAAAATAAAAGTAGAAAAGGACAGTAGGATCTAGGCCAAGGGCAGCAGCAATTTTCCTTCTTTCCTCCTTGGAGAGTAAGGTGGAGGAGGTGTCATGTGGGGGTGGGGGTTTAGTGGGGGCTACCTCTTCAGACTGGGTAGCAGGTTCCTTCCCTTTACTGCGAGCAGAAGCAGAGGAAACATATCTCTTTGCAGTAACTTTTCTCTTTGTATAAGTCCTCTTAGGTTTTGGTGGGGAAGGTTTAACTGCAGGAAGATCTTGGGCTGGAGGGGGGGGGGACATCTATAGGTGGGGTAGGAGTAGGTTGAGTGGAAGAAGGTGGACAGGGATGGAGGGAGGTAGGATTGTCCAGAGGAGCTGTAGCAAGAGGAGTTGGTTGAAATGATTGAGAGGTCAATGAAGCAACTTTTCTCTCTAGAATATCGATTTTCTTCACTGCGTAAAGCAGGTTGGACTCAGAGAGTTCCTGGGTGGCTTTAAGTATCTCCTGAGCATTGGCTAATTTTTTCTGGAGAAGTTTAGCATTCTTCTTCTCAAACTCGACAATGCGAGTCTGAGCATTAGCAAGTAGTTTGGCGGACTCATAACGAGTCAGGATTTCCCTCCACCCCTGAGAGATCCCAGAGCTGGATTCGTTGCCCCAATTCCATGAGAGTTATCCTCTCCTCATAGGAGACTTTTAGGGAATCTCGGAGGGCAGCCATACCTGTTAGGACATCCCTACGGATGTAGGGATTGTCCCTCATTGCATACAATAGAGTGAGATAAGGGGGAATGTAGATGGGGGATCTGAGTACAATGGGAAAAGAAAGGGGTGGAGTGGGAGATGAGGAGAGTGTGGAGATAACTAGTTTCTCAAGTGGATCAGTTTGGGTTGAGGCATCTGTGAAGACAGGTGGAGTGAGAGTGGGTGGTTGGGTGGTAGGTGACACAGCAGCTTCAGTGGCTACTATTGGAGGTGATGGAGGGGTAAAAGATGGGGATGAGATAGGTATGGGAAAAAATGGAGTGGCTATCTCCTCAGACTGGGTCACAGCTGTGGGAGGTGGAACTATGGGTGAAGATGGAAGAGATAAATGGAGAGGTGATTGGACAGGGGAAAGAGGGGAAGTGTGAGAGGGTTGGGGAGTTAAAGAGGATGGGGTAAGGGTGGACTGAATGGATTGAAGGCAGGAGCTCATGAGGGCTTGGTTGTTGGTGTTTGTGGTCAATTGAGTTTGGATGGATTGTAATAGGGAGAGAATTTGAGTGACAGTATCAGGAATGGTGGTATTAGAGGGGACAGGTGTTTGAATAGGGTGGAAAGGGGAGGATGGTGCATGGTTGAAATGAGGGGGGTTGGGGTGTGGGGAGTCAGGGAGTGGGGTGTACTCATGCCCAACATCTTCCATAATAGATATCATGAGGGCAGTGAACCCAGCAGTTGTAAACTAGTCTAATCCCTAAGTATGAAGTAAGGGTTGGTGAGGGGGGAAGTCAGAAATGGGTTGGTCAAAGGATGGAGAAGAAAGGGTAGGGGTAGGCTCTGGTAGTGTTGGAGGTTCAAGAACTTCAGGTTCGAGAATTTGAGTGGTGGGTGGAGATAAAACTAGCTCAGAGGTAGGAGGGGGGCCTGTTGGAAGAGGGACTGATACAAAGGGGAAAAGCAAAGTGGGTGGAGGTGTTGGTGATGATGTAGGTAAGGTAGGTGAAAGGATGGATGAGGGTATCTCAGCAGTAAGATCTGTTGTAGTGGTAGTGGGCACCTCCTCAACCTCCTCCAACTCAGCAGGCTTACTCTTCTTAATCTGGGTTATTCTGGTGGACCATGCCCTTTTTCCATACACTTTTGGAGTCAACTTCTCGATTAGCTCATTCCTCTTAACCACATATTTTCCAGCCTTGAGCAAACATGTAATGAGCCTGCTGAAAGGCAACCCAGCACTTTTAGAAAATGCCTGTCTTTTAAGTACCTTATCATTAATGTCTACCATTGTCTCAAAAATCAGCTGTGGAGCACTCAAAAATTGCCCTTCTGAACAGTAGTACAAAGCATCTACAATTGGGGGCCTTCTCTCCTGCAGGTGCTCAGTTACATACACATTCTTTCTCAGAATAGTATCAATGAATCTGAGGTTAGGTTGGAGGTCTCTTCTTATCAAAGATTCACCAGATCCCACAATTCCATTGGTGAGCTGTTTAGCCATTTCTCTGAATGTAACTCATTTGAGTGCTCCCTCAAATCTAGTGGAGTCAAATTGATGTGGAACTCCCAAAGCCATCCCAATGTCCTTGCAGTCCACAGTGATTTTTCAATCATCAATCAGAATTTCCAGCATAGCCTCATTCCCAGGCACCACCTTCTTTGTCAAATTATGGTACCACAATTGAACCAGCTTGGGGTACATAGTCTCCTTCAAGGGTGTAAGTAGGGGTAACAATCCCTCATTCTTTAGATACATTAGTGTCCCTTGGCACTCCTCTATCTCGGTAAAGTATGCAAGATCAAAATCTGTCTCAGGGACAAGGCTCAACCCATTCACAAACTCATTAGGGGTGGTAAATACAGTAGGAGGCTCCACCGCAGGTAATATGTCAGGGTTGGGCAAAGGTGTTTCCCCAGTTGGAGCAGATCTCTCCACAGGTATTTCTGCACCAGGCTCCTAAATCGCGACAGACTTGACCTTTTTTGCTTTAGGAGACTTCTTGGGCTTCCCCTCAGGAAGCTTCCTCTTGGCAGGTGTGTTAGTGGTAGGCTTTGATTGTTTGGAGGACTTTGGCATGGAAGAGGCTGGTTGCCGGAATAGGTTAGCTAGGTTTTTTCAGAATCGACCATTATGCTCTCAGAAATTGATCTCTTAAAGCTCACTCACTAATTTGAATTAAAATTCTGAAGTAAGCAACTAGGAAAATAACAGAGTGAAGCAGAGAGACAGCTTACCCAAAACTCCTAGGGTTTTGCATAAATCGTGATGCACAACTTCAATTTCACAAAAATTAGGTGCAAAATGCTCCTTAGTGCGGGTTGAATGAACTTGAAGAATGGCAAACTGAGTGGTGAACAGTCCTTAGAGTATGTGGCGGAAAGAGAGCAGCGACAAATGAGGAAGAGAGAGCTAGGGTTTTATAGAAAGTGTTGAATGGGCAAAAGTGACCTACCGACAGGTATATAAAGAGTGAAAATCGATTTCGATAGGATGAGTTAAGTGATTTCGATAGGTCAAAGCGTCCTATCGAACACTATAAAATATACAACATGAAGATGAAATGCTTCGATAGGTCAAATCCTTCCTATCAAAAGGTTCATGTAGCGCATGATGCATCCTTTCGATATGTTCCTAATAAGTATCCAGAACCTATCGAAAACTTCTTTCCGACCTTTTAAACCTATCGAAAAGTTGTGTTCACCTATCGATAAGTCTCAGTGCCTATCAAAATCTTCAAATGACCTATCGAAATCCTCAAATGACCTATCAAAAGGTCCCATATGCTCATAGAAATTGCATTTTTGTGCTGTGTTCAACCTCAGCACCCAGCAAACTCCTTTGCTGTGCTTCCATTAACATTGTTTTCATTTGGCATACTCCCATGGTCCCTGGACTGCTTGGCAAGATTGATATGATGACCTAATGCTAGTATGGCAAATTTATTGAAAATGAATAAAACATCAAAATAGAAAGTGATCACTTAAAACAAAATCAAAATATAGTACATATGATACACACTGAAATCATGTATAAATTGGAGGGTCCTGAAAATCAATGGTCTCCTCAGGCTCACAAATTTTTTCAACACAAATCTTTAGCCTCTGCCCATTGACTTTCATGACTTTACCATCTTTGGGGTCCATGATTTCTACAGCCCCGGATGGGGAAACATATAAAACTATGTAAGGCCCATCTCATCTGGACTGTAATTTTCTTAGAAAAAATTTTAATCTTAAATTGAACAACCATACCTTGTCACCGATTTTCAATTCTTTCCGCAGCAAGTGCCTGTCATGAAAGGATTTGATTTTTTCCTTGTAAATCCGAGCATTTGAATATGCTTTCAACCTTAACTCATCCAGCTCAGATAATTGCAGTTTCCTGTTCACACCAGCAGAAGTTAAGTAAGAATTTAATGTTTTAATGGCCTAATATGCTCTATGTTCTAACTCAACAGGCAAGTGACATGCCTTGCCATACACTAGCCTGAATGGGGACATCCCTATGGGGGTCTTATAGGCAGTCCTATAAGCCCACAAGGCATCTGACAGTTTTATGGACCAATCTCTCCTATTAGCTCGCACAGTCTTCTTTAGGATGTGTTTGATTTCCCTGTTGGAAATCTCTACTTGCCCATTGGTTTGTGGGTGGTAGGGAGTAGCAACTCTGTGGGTCATAGAGTATTTTTCCAACAGTTTTTCAAAAGGTTTGTTGCAAAAGTGGCTTCCTCCATCACTAATAATAGCTTTGGGGTGCCAAACCTAGAGAAGATGTTGTCCTTTAAGAACTTAATGACAACCTTATGATCATTTGTTCCTGTAGCTATGGCCTCTAACCATTTGGACACATAGTCCACAGCTACAAGGATGAAATTATATCCATAGGAGGGGGGAAAAGGTCCCATAAAATCAATTCCCCATATGTCAATTAGTTCAACAACAAGCACAGGTTGCAAGGGCATAGAGTTTCTTTTTATAATACTTCCCATTTGCTGGCATTTAAAACAAGCTTTGCAATGCTGTATGGCATCCTTGAAAAGAGTGGGCCAATAGAAACCACTTTGAAGCACCTTTGCAGCAGTCTTGTTGCCATTGAAATGGCCCCCACAAGCCTGTTCATGACAAATGATTAGAATGTTTTCAAACTCAGTTTCAGGAACACATCTTCTTATCACCTGGTCTACACATTACTTAAAGAGGTGAGGATCCTCCCACATGTAATATTGAATTTGTGAGAAGAATAAATTCCTATCATCCTTACTCCAATGTGGGGGTACCCTTCCCATAGTAAGATAGTTTACTATATTAGAAAACCAGGGCATACTTATCTCCACAACAAAAAGCTGCTCATCTGGGAAAGAATCATTGATGGGCATGCTCTCTATTTCAGCATCTAGAATCCTTGATAAGTGGTCTGCAACCACATTTTCAACCCCCTTCTTGTCTTTGATTTTCAAGTTGAATTCTTGCAGAAGAAGAATCCATCTAATTAGCTTTAGCCTCCTTAGACAAGAGGTATTTCAGGGCTGAATGGTCAGTAAACATAGTGATCTTGGATCCCAACACATATGATCTAAACTTTTCCAAAGCAAATACAATGGCTAGCAGCTCCTTTTCAGTTGTGGTGTAATTTAATTGAGCACCAACCATTGATTTACTAGCATATGCCACCACACATAGTGCTTTGTCTTTCCTTTGTCCCAATACTGCACCAATGGCAAAGTCTGATGCATCACACATCAACTCAAATGGTAGAGAGAAATCAGGAGCTTACAATATAGGAGCAGTAGTCAAGCAGGTCTTCAGAAGTTTAAGAGCAGCTAGGTATTCATCATTGAACACAAATGGAACCTCTTGGCACAGCAAGTGGCAAAGAGGCTTGGAAATTTTGCTAAAGTCTTTGATGAACCTCCTACAGAAACCAGCATGGCCCAAGAATAACTTGACTTGTTTGACAATTTTGGGAGGGAGCAAATGTGCTATAAAACCAATTTTAGCTTGATCAACCTCTATTCCTCTTTGGGAAACAACATGTCCTAGGACAATACCTTGAGTCACCATGAAATGACTCTTTTCCCAACTCAAAACTAGGTTGGTCTCCTCACACCTTTGCAGCACAAGGCTGAGATGGTGTAGGCATTGGCTAAAATTATCCCCATAAATAGAGAAATCATCTATAAAAATCTTTAGAAACTTGTCAATCATGTCAGAAAAGATAGCATACATGCATCTTTGAAAAGTGGCAGGTGTATTACATAGTCCAAATGGCATCCTTCTGTATGCAAAGGTTCCAAATGGACAACTGAATGTGATTTTTTCTTGATCATGAGGGTAAAGAGGAATCTGGTTGTATCCTGAATAACCATCAAGAAAATAGTAAAAAGCCTTACATGCTAACTTATCTAAGATCTGATCTATAAAAGGCAATGGGAAGTGATCTTTGCTAGTTTTCTCATTGATCGTGCGATAGTCTATGCATACCCTCCAACCAGTGGTCTGTCTGGTTGGAATAAGCTCACCTGAGCCTGCTTCAACTACTGTGATTCCAGATTTCTTGGGCACCACCTGGGTAGGTGCCACCGATTGAGAATCTGAGATAGGATAATGACCCCAGCATTAAGAAGTTTGACTACTTCCTTCATAACAAATTCCTGCATGTGTGGGTTGAACTTCCTTTGCATCTCTCTAGAAGGTTTAGAACCCTCTTCAAGATGAATTTTTTGCATGTACACAACTGGATTTATCTCTCCCAAATCTGCAATAGTCCACCCTATTGCTCTCTTATGCCTTTTAAGCACATAAAGCAATTCTTCTTCCTGCTCAAGAGTGAGGGAGGAAGATATTATCACTGGCAGTTTGTGATTGGCTCCTAAAAAGACATATTTTAAAGATTTAGGGAGTTGTTTTAACTCCACATCTGGGGGACTGATGAGTGAAGGCAGTAGGGGTGCCTTAGAAGGTGGTGGAAGGGGTAATAAAGCAAGAGTTCATGGGTGATGCTTTGCTGGCCCTGCTTTAGAATTTATACTTTTCACTTGCTCAAGCTCAGATGTGGAAGCTTTCTCTTCCACTATTTCATTCCATACTTCTTCAAAAACATTAAACAAATCATTACCATGCAGCAGCTGAGGTAGATTTTCTTGCACAAACTCATCCAACACATCAATGGAAAAATAGTCCTCATTTTCTAAGTGGGGCTGATGGGCTGCATTGTACACGTTTAGGTTGACTTTCATATTGCCAAAAGATACTTTCATGACCCCTGATCTACATTGTATATAAGCCTTTGCAGTGGCCAAAAAGGGCTTGCCTAAGATCACAGGGATAGAAGTAGCACACTTGCTCGGCTCCATATCCAGCACCAAAAAATCAGCAGGATAAAAGAATTTGTCAACCCCTACCAAGATATCTTCAATGATCCCTGCAGGCTTTCTTTCAGATCTGTCAGCTAGTTGTAAGATCACATGTGTGGGCTTCAACTCTCCTAAGCCCAGCTTCTCATATACTGAATATGGAAGCAAATTCACAGTAGCACCTAGATTTAACAAGGCTTTTTCAATGGTATGATCCCTAATGATGCAGGGGATAGTGGGGACTCCAGGGTCTTGGAGTTTTGTTGGAGTTGCAATAGTCAGTATTTGTTTCACTATTTTTTATGAAAAGATTTTCTTGGACAAATGTATCCTTAATTGCCTTTTGTGGATGCAAAGGTCCTTTAAAAACTTGGCATAGGCTAGAACCTATTTGATTACATCAAGTAGAGGCAAGTTGATCTTCACTTGCTTAAAAGTTTCCATCATTTTCTCTATTTTGGCATGCCCTTTATCAAAAGGGGAAGGTGCTTACATTGCCTTAGGAAATGAAAAATGTGGGACTGCTCCCCCATTTGCATCCTTAGCCAACTCATCATCTCTTTTTTTTATTATATTTTTTTCTTGAGGACCATCATTATCCTTCTTATTCAACATGGGTTGCTCCTGTTGTACCTTCTCTTTTTCTTTTTTTGAAATTTTCAAAGGCCCAAAGCCTACTTGATTATTCACCAGCCTTCCACTTCTTAATGTGGTGACTAATTTGGCTTTCTCATGGGAAGAAGAAACCTCACCTATCACATATTATCTCCTTAGGTTGGCTAGGCAACCTCCCGTCTTCTCTCTTAGTCAAAGCATTAGATAGCTGACCAAGATAGTCTTCTATCTTTTTGATGCTTTGGCTATAAGAGTGTACAGTTTGAGACAAGGATCCTAAGTTCTGCAATGAGGCCAGAACTTGTTCCTCAAAAGAAAGTGATCTAGCAGCTGGAAGGGATGCAACTTACTACACAGGCTGAGCCACAGGCTGAGTCATGGCTTATTGATAGTGGGGCCTTGGAAAGTAATTCTGGTGGTAGGACTGAGCATTTTTGTAAGACATGAGCTGTTGTGGCTGCTGGTGGTGGTTTGGAAAGGTATCCTATCTCTACCTCAAGTTGGGGTAGTTTCTCCATTGGTAACCAGCAGTAGGTTGTTGCCCAAAAGACTGAGTGGCAGCCACATGCTCCATCACTAAATCTGGAAATTAAACAGCTGAAGGGCATTCCTCAAGGGAGTGAGTGGGGGATTGGCACATAACACATGCCTCCTCCACTTTAGCAGCCATGGGTGACTGTATTGCTCCCATGAGCTTATCAAATTTCTGGGTCAAACTGTCCACTTTCATTTCCAAATCGTTATACCCACTTACCTCATACATCTTTCCTCTTGTGGTATTTTCTTTCACCATTCTAGGGATGTCCAAGTCCCTGGACAATGTCTCTCTCTGCATGGAGTTCTCACTGATGATGTCGAACAACTCCTAAGCCTCCTCAACAGTTTTGTGGAGGTAAGTACCACCACAAGAGGCATCTACCATATCTCTGCTTTTAGAATCAATTCTCTGATAAAAACTTTGAACAAGTTGTCATTCAGGGATTTGATGATGGGGACATTTCTTCAGGAGTTCTTTGAATCTCTCTCATGCTTGGTGAAAGTCCTCAGTTAGGTCTTGAGCAAATGAGATAATGCCCTTCCTCAACTGGCTTGTCTTGGACATGGGAAAAAACTTGGCCAAAAACTGACATTGAAGATCACTCCAGGACTGAATACTATTGGGTGGGAGCATTAACAACCAAGTCCTGGCTCTATTCTTTAATGAAAAAGGAAAGAGTCTCATCCTGATTGCTTCCTCCCCCAAACCTGTTATATTGAATGTAGTGCACAGTCTTAGAAATTCATCAATATGCTTATATGAGTCTTCTTTGGTCAAGCCATGGAATGAGGGTAGCATTTAGATTATGGAAGACTTGATCTCATAGTTCCCTTGAACAACAGCGAATTGAATGCAGAAGGGAGAATTGTAAACCCCTGGTAAATTGAATTCTTTCAAGGTTTTAGGTTGCTCACCCATTTCAGCAAATTCAGATGCAACAGATATGGATGAGATTTGTTTAGACCTAAGAATTTTTTCAACCTCTGAATTTAATGGAACAATCTGAGGATTGAGAGTTCTCCTTCCAAATATGCACCACTCACAATCTTAATGCACATAAGATGCAAAGCAAATTTAACACAATAATCAAGAACATGCACAATTAACTAATAAATCTACAAATCCACAGATCAGGAAAATAAGAGGAGTAGAGGGATGTAAACTTTAGCATAGCCTCTAGCACAATGCTCCTCGTTAGATACAGCTTCCAATCAGTTAAAAACAATAAAAACTATTCCAAAACAGTAAAAACTTTCAAAAGTAGTTAGTGAAAAACTAAACAGCCTATTACAGATCTACAATCTATACTAAAACAAACTTAGATCTACCAATTTTAAGCACACAGATCCCCAACAGTGGCGCCAAAAATTTGTTGGCTTCTTACCTTGTGTTCAAAAAGAGGTTTAAAATCACACAATTAAAGGATCTATTGGTTGTACACACCAAGGCAAGCAGACACACAGACCTTCAAGTATTCAAGGCCTATTGTAGCAAGTTTTAAAGGGTAAGTAAGGGTATGTCCATAGGAAAATGTGAGCTGAAAATTAAGTAAATCTCCAAATCTAAGGCAGATCTGGCACCCTAACTAATACTAAAATTGCAAAAGAGAGGAGAGGTTTTAAAGGGTTGTCACTTTAAATTAAACTATACAAACACAATTAAATGCAGAAATGAATTGAGATTAAATCCAGAGTTCAGATCTTGCAAGTGAGGGGAATATTTGGTGAAATTGGAAACAAAAAATGGAGAGAAACATCTTGGAGTTTGGTCTTGCTGCAATTGGATTGAGCTGACAGTGTCACAAAAAATTCAGAGTGCATCAATCCCTTATCCGGCTATAAGCACAGCTGCAGGGTAAAAGGATCTGATCTAAGCCAGAGATTTGGATTAATCTTAAGGCTATGATCTGTCCACTTCAATGGTCACAGATCATCCAATAGATTCACTCCATTCTCAAGTTTCCAAAAGAACATTATAATCACTACAAATGCTGCAAGTGCCAGGCCACAGACACAGGCAATTGCAGGAACATCAGATCTAGGGAGATCAAATGGTGTCCAAGAGGTCTACTAGTTAAGTGGGTGAGTTATTCCCATCTACACAAATCTGATCGAGCACCAAATAAAACAAGATGAACTATGGATCTAATTAAAATAATAAAACCAGCATTGCATTGAAATAAACTCACTATACAATGAAATACTCTCAGATTTATAGTCTGTGCATTATCTGACCCTCAATAACACTCTCAACTCTCCCCAATTATAGATCCAACCTCACTCCTTGCTGCTCCAAAGAAATTAGTCAACCATAGTTGGGCAAAAAGGAAGAATAGGGAATTTCGATACAAGCTCTAATCTTGAGAATTGATCGCCCCTTTTTCTGGCAGCTTCCCTCCTTATATAGTTCTCCCTTTCAGCCTTAGATCTATTTTTCCTGCCAATCACAGCTCAGTTGGAATAATTCTGTTATTCCTTCTTTTATTCCACTTCTAGAAGGCTCTCTTAGTTAGTTAGAGTTAGGGGAGAGCACGTGGGTCGGTTAGGGTTTCCCAGGGCACTTCTAAAACTTTGTGTCGATCACCAGAGTGCCTCGAATTGCATGCAGCAGGTCACCAACTTGCAGCGTGTGCACAGCAGCTTTTCTGAGAAGTCCTTTAGTCGATTTCAATAGGTTTTTGAAGCTTTCGACAGGTTCCAAATAGGCCTTTTGTTCCTTTAGCTAGGATTTAGGATCCTTTCGATAGGTTCCAATAGGTTGGTGCTGAAAATAAAGCTCCAGCATCCACAGCCTTCATCTGGTGTGTTCGACCGGTTGGGGGATCTTTTCGATAGGTTGATTTCTGCGCAATAAGTTTTGATAGGTTCTCTTTTGGCTCCTATCGACTGGTTTTTAGACTTTTTGATAGGTTCAGTTCAAGCTTAGGCAACCATTCGATAGGATGCTCCCTTTTTATTTTCGACTGCACGATAGGTTCCGGATCCTTTCGAATTCTCCCATCCTCACGATTTCTTCCTTTTTTTAGCCTTCAGATCCTATCGACAGGTTCCAGTAACCTCTCGATAGGTTATTTTTAGCCTATTTTCACTCCTTCAAAGTTGCTTTACTGTTGCTGCATGCTCTAAGTGGGCCATTGTTGGGTCTAAACTGCACTGAGAGATGGATTTTTGCACTATGACTGCCTTTTACTTCTATCTACAAGACATACTCAACAAACATTTATTAGTCCACTCATAGGTATATCTAAGCTCATGCTAAGAGGTGAAAAGTGGTACTTTTAAGAGATTAACAGATGCCTCATGTTGGGGCTCTTACCTCCACATGACAGCTGATGAGGCTTGGAAACCTTTTTATGTCATCAGTGAGAATTCCATGCAGCAAGAATCTCTGTCCCGAAATGACATTGAGATTCCAGCTAAAATGGTAAAAGAATTCCCCTCAAGAGGAAGGATTATGAGGTCAATGTGTCCAATGACTTGGAAAGGAAGGTGGACAGTCTGAGCCTGAAATTTGATAAATTAATGGGTGTAATGTAGCCTAGACCGACTGGACAAGTGGAGGAGGCATGTTTCATATGTCAATCCCCCACGCACTCACTTGAAGAATGTCCATCAGTAGGTCAATTCCCTGAATTGGTCATGGAGCATGCTAATGCTGCCCAATCATATGGGAAACGGCCTACTGGATACCAATGGAGAAACCACCCCAATTTGAGGTGGAGGTAAGATAACTATCAGCAATCCTAGTAGTAGCCTGCATTGCAATACAGACCACAACCACAGTATCACCAGGGCTATGCACCTAGACAGCCTTTCCAGCAGTCAGCCCCACATCCACACTAATTGACTTTGCCCCCACAACAGCCTAGAGCCCCATCTTTTGAAGAACAGGTTTTGTCATCATTACAAAACCTGGGCTCTTTGTCCCAAACTGTGAACTCTCACAACCAAAGCATAAAGAAAATTGAAGACCAGCTTGGTAAAATCTCAACCCATGAGGGTCATTACTTGATTGGTGAAGGTTCCTCAACCCATGAGGAAGCCAAAGTAGTCACAACCCTCAGGTTTGGCAGGATAGTGGATAACCAGGTGGGTAGAGGGAAAAATGAGAAAAATGAGAGTGCAAAAAAAGAAGAGGACACATCTCCTGCTGTTGAGCAACAGGAGGATAATAACGAGACTGCTGTTGAGCCCCAAAAAAATGAAAGAAATGAAGAAAAAATAAAAAACAAAACATTGATCATGAAATAGCTAGGCCAATAGCTAAGGTACCAGCAGTACCCCAACTGTCATTTCCTCATGCTCTTACAGGCCCCTCTCCTTTTGATAAGGGGAATGCTAGAATGGAGGAAATGTTAGAGACCTTCAAGCAAGTTAAGATCAATTTACCTCTGCTTGATGCCATCAAACAGGTCCCTGCCTATGCTATGTTGCTCAAAGACCTATGTACATAACAGAGGAAGGAAAGGATCCATTTGTCCAAGAAGGTCTTTATAGTAGAAATAGTTGAATCAGTGTTGTCAATAGCCACACCTGCAAAGCTTCAAGACCTAGGGGTACCTACCATCCCCTGTATTATTGGAGACCACACCATAAGCAGAGCTCTCTTAGACTTGGGAGCCAGTGTTAACCTGATGCCATATTCAGTATATGAACAGCTAGGTTTGGGGGAGCTGAAACCAACTCCTATTGTGCTCCAGCTGGCTGACATGTCTGAGAAAAGACCTATGGGAATATTGAAGATGTGTTGGTGGGGGTGGATAAGTTTTACCCTACTGATTTTTTGGTTTTGGACATGGAGCCTTCAAAGAGTAGCACCCCAATTCCTATGATCTTGGAACAGGCCATTTCTGACCACTGCCAATGCCTGAATTCAATGCAGGTCTGGGTGATGGAGGTTACATTTGGGAACATGAAGGTCAAATTAAATGTGTACAATGCTGCCAAGCGACCTCAGCTAGACAATGAGGACTGCTTTGCAGTGGATGTACTAGAGGACTTGGTAGAGGAGAATTTATCCAATCAGCTGGATTGGGATAAAATTTGTGAGGAAATTAAGAATGTGTGGACTCAGGTTCGTGAGGAGGAGGCCCCAAATTGCATTACTGTTGAGACTTCTATGGACTTAGTGCAACACTCCATTTGGTAACACACAGTGCTGCCCCTACCTCAATCCTCCAAGCCACCTTTGTTGCCTTCAATATAGTGTCCACCTGATCTAGAACTTAAACAGCTGCCAGAGACATTACAATATGCCTTCCTAGGACAGGAGAAGAATTTGTCAGTCATCATCTCATCTGCTCTCTCTATAAAGCAGGAAGAGGAGTTGCTTGAAGTCTTGAGGAAACATAAGAAAGTAATTGGCTGGACTATTACAGATTTGGGAGAGATTGACCCATTTGTGTGTAGGCACAAGATACATTTGGAAGAGGGTTCCAAGCCCTCAAGGAAAATGCAAAGGAAGTTGAACCCTCATATACAGGAGGTGGTCCTAAAAGAGATTATAAAACTATTGGATGTAGGGGTCATATGCCCCATTTTAGACTGAGTAGGTCTCACCTATCTAGGTGGTCCCCAAAAAGTCTGGCAGAACAGTTGTTACTACTGAGTTTGGGGAGTCAGTACCAACCAGGGAGACCGCTGGTTAGAGAGTGTGCATTGACTATCAAAAGCTGAGCTCGACAAGAAAAGACCATTTCCCCCTATCCTTCATAGATCAGATTTTGGATAGGGTGGCTGGAAGAGCATTTTATTGCATCCTGGATGGTTACTTTGGTTATAACCAGATACCAGTGTACCCAAAGGACCGGGAAAAGACCACATTCACATGTCCATTTGGCACTTTTGCCTATAGAAGAATGCCTTTTGAATAATTTAATGGTCCAGCCAACTTCCAAAGATGCATGTATACAATTTTTTCAGACATGATTAACAAGTTTTTGGAGATTTTTATGGATAATTTATCAGTTTTTGGGAACAATTTTAGTCAGTGTTTGCATCACCTCAGCCTGGTTCTTCAAGTATGTGAAGAGACCAACCTGGTCTTGAGCTGGGAGAAAAGTCATTTCATGGCCAACCAAGGCATTGTGCTTGGCCATGTGGTCTACCCTAGAGGCATTGAGGTTAATAGAGCAAAGCTTGACTTAATCTCACACTTGCCCCAATAAAAAATAGTCAAACAAATTAGGACTTTCTTAGGACATGCAGGATTTTACAGAAGGTTCATCAAAGACTTCAGCAAAATTTCCAAACCTCTGTGGCACCTGCTATGTCAGGATGTGCCATTTAATTTTGATGTTGAATGTCTTGATGCTTTTGAGGTGTTGAAAAAATGTTTAACCACTGCCCCTATGATCCAAGCCCCTGACTACTCCCTACCTTTTGAATTATTGTGTGATGCATCAGACTGGGTTGTGGGTGCTGTTTTGGGTCAAAGGAAAGATAAACTGTCTACTGTGGTTTATTATGCCAGCAAATCACTAACAGAAGCTCAACTGAATTATACAACAACTGAGAAGGAGCTTCTGACAGTAGTGTTTGCTGTGGACAAATTTAGATCCTATCTACTTGGGTCTAAAATTATAGTCTTCACTGATCATTCTACCCTTAAGTACCTTTTGGCTAAGAAAGATGCAAAGCCAAGGTTGATTAGATGGATCCTCCTGTTGCAGGAGTTTGATCTTGAAATCAAAGACAAGAAAAGAGTAGATAATGTGGTGGCTAATTACCTGTCCAGGATTTTAGTTGAAGAATGCGCTGCCACACTTGTGAGAGATTATTTCCTTGATGAGCAACTATTTTCCATCTAGTCAGTTGTCCCCTGGTTTGCCAACATAGTCAACTACCTTGTTGGAGGTAGGATCCCTTTCCACTGGTCCAAAATGGACAAGGACTTGTTCTTCTCAGAAGTCAAATATTTTTTCCGGGAGGATCCATGCTTGTTCAAATACTGTGTAGACCAGGCCATTAGGAAGTGTGTCCCTGATAGTGACATCCATAATATTCTTAGCATGTATCATGAAAATACTTGTGGGGGTCACTTTAGTGGGAAAAAGACAGCAGCAAAGGTGCTGTAGTGTGGGTTTTATTGGCCTTCCTTGTTCAAGGATGCCCATAAACACTGCCAAGCCTGTTTAAGATGTCAGAGGATGGGTGGCATTTCAAAGAGAAATTCAATGCCACTGCAACCCATCCTTATTGTAGAGCTGTTTGACATTTGGGGGATAGATTTTATGGGCCCCTTTCCTCTTTCAATGGGCTATAACTTCATCCTTGTAGCTATGGATTATGTTTCCAAATGGGTGGAAGCAGCTGCCAAAAGGATAAATGATCACAAGGCTGTCCTAAAATTTATCAAAGAAAATATTTCCTCCAGATTTAGCACTCCGAGAGCCATCATCAGTGGTGGGGGCAGCCACTTCTATAACAAGCACTTTGAGAGCTTGCTCTAGAAGTATGCTGTTACTCATGGGATTGCTACCCCATATCACCCACAGACCAGTAGGCAAGTGGAGACTTCCAATAGGGAAATTAAGCATATCCTGGAGAAGACAGTTAGGACTGATAGAAAGGATTGGGCTGTGAAGCTTAATGATGCATTATGGGCCTATAGGATAGCCTAGAAGACCCCAATTGGAATGTCCCCATTTAGATTAGTCTATGGCAAAGCTTGTCATCTGTCAGTAGAGTTGGAACACAAGGCCTTTTGGGCCATTAAAAGCTTGAACTTGAATCTAACTGCTGCTAGTGCAAACAGGAAACTGCAGCTGTTTGAGCTGGAGGAGCTAAGGTTGGATGCTTATTCTAATTCAAGAATTTATAAAGAGAAAGCCAAAGCATTCTTTGACAAGAGCCTCCTCAGAAAAGATTTTTCTGATTGAGCCAAGGTATGACTTTTTAACTCCAAGCTTAAATTCTTTCCTGGTAAGCTGAGAACCAGATGGGATGGACCTTTCACTATCATCCATGCATCCCCATTTGGGGCTGTGGAGATTATGGACCCCACCTCTGGGACGATTATGAAAGTGAATGGTTAGAGACTCAAGATGTGTGTGAAAAATTCTATGAAGACCTCTGGAACCATGTACCTTCAAGAACCTCCCAATGATCAGTAATCCCCAACCTTGTATACTGTGTAACTTAACTGTTTTTGTTTAATGTTGAAATTTTGTCATTTACTATTTTTATATGTTTCTTTTGTGTGCTATTGAATTTTATGTGAGCATTTTAGTTCCTAGGGAATCTGTATCTGAATATATGAGCCTTCATTTACTGAGGGTTGTGTAATCTACATGTCTGAATTGGGTGTTAGGTGAATTGTGCAACTTCGTTTCTATGCTTCATTATGAACTTGCTTGTCAGATTTAGTGAGTTGTGTTGTGAGTAATCTGTGTAAACAAAGCAAGAAAAAGTGTGCATGAGTCATGAATCATGAAGGGAGCATATTTCAAAATTGATGTGGAGAAAGAGAGTTGTGACAGGAATGGCCTTGGTAGGCTCTGTTGTGTAACAAATGAGCTGCATGAAAACTTCGCGAGCAGAATGGTCTGAAGCAGAGCGTAGTGAGAGCCTCGCGAGACCCTCATTTTCACCAAAATAGCCATCGCGTAGATCAAAAGTGAACTGCTCGAGTTCATTCCTGGTCTGTGTGAACTTGTGAGGATCATTTTTACGTGATTTATTCTCGCGAGATCCACGTGAGATCTTCGCAAGGCTCGAGTTCTATGATTTAAAACCCCTCGCCAAGTTCTCTCACTTCTATTTCTGCCAGGGCTCTTGAACCCACTGCCGGCCAGAGCTCTTATCTTCTCCTGCCACTACCAGAACTGCTCCACCATCCATCCTTCACTCTTGCACTTTGCTCAACTTCACAAGCCACACATTTTGCACCTGGAAAAGTCAGATTTGATCCACTGGGCACTCACTAATTCGAAGCCGTAGTAGTTTGGGGTAAGATTCTCAATTTTCTCTAGCAATGTGTATTGGTCTATTATGCCTGGATAATAGTTTGATTTTTGGGAGGAGATTAGATTAAGAGACATTTGAGAGTTGTAGGCAAACTTGGGTTTGTGAATTAAAGGGGTACAAATCTAGGTTTTGAACAAATGACCTGCAGCTCCACCAGAAAATCTGTGAGGATTGCTACATCCTCTACTATGGAGGCCATTGATGCCCCAACACCCACTGCTGAGATCCTTAAAACGAGGGCTGCTCCCAAAAAGAGGGTTAAGATTGTCAAAAAGAGTCCTAAAAAGTCAAAGAAGTAGAAGAAGGGAGAAGAGGTTATCCCAGAGATTTACCCCTTAACCACTCCCAGTGAATTCATGGCTACCATCAAATTAGAGCCTGAGACTGCCTTTGACAAGTCTTTTTTTTTAAAAGGATCCCTTGGCTGCTCCAGCCATTGACTTTCTGACCAAGGCCTCCTTGGAGCCTTTGTTGACATATTTAAAGGAGTTTTGTGTTTCCCAGACTCGTACAACTGTGGTACCAAAACATCAGGGTAAAGAAGTCTGATGCTAGACACCCTAGGCTGTTAGTCCTAATTAATGACTTTGAGATGCTAGTGGGCATATATGAGACTTTCCTAGCTCTAGGCATTCCGACTGCCTATGACCCAGCATGCAATCTGGGAGCTCCACTGAGTGCCTCCATCACTGAAATTGCTAAGAAGTTGACCAAGGGAAAGAAGGCTTCTGGGGACTCAATCAAGAGGGGAGACTTTGAGCCCAGCTTGTTGTTTTTGGACCATGTTCTTAGAAAGAATATCTATATGACTGGGCACCTGCAGGAGAGAAGGGCACCCATTGCTAATGACATTTATAGCTTCTCTTAGTGGCATTGCTTCAATCCAGCCTAGTTGATTTTTGAGGGGATGCAGGACATTCACACCAAAGTGCAGAAGAAAAAGAGGCCCACTGGACTTCCATAATGCAGGCTGATCACAGCCCTGCTAAAATAAGGAGGATACCACTGAAAGATTGGGGAACCAATTGAGATACTTCCCCCAGTTGAGTTTGCGAAGAGATTGTGGACCATCAGCATGTCCATGATGAAGAAGAAGGAAGCTCAGACCCTCCCCGAAGAGGCTGCAGCAGCTACATCAACAACCACGAGCTCAGATCCACTCACCATCCCTATCCTTGCTTCCAGTTCAACCTCACACACCATCCCACCACTCGTAGACATCATCCCACCTACCATCCCTACCCCCATTCCTACCATACCATTTACAACACCTTCCACAATCCCCATCCCTATCCAAGTGCTAGTTCCTACTCAACCCACCTTTTCTTTTAACCTACCCACCCCACCTATCCAAAGAAAATATAAAAAGAAAACCCATAAACCTACTAAACACCCATTGAACCAACCATACCCATTACCTTACCAGCACCTATACCCAGCTTTGAACCTATTCCATTAACCCAGCCCATACTAAACCTTGAGACAACTCACAAACCTAGCCCAATTCTAGACCCACCTTCCCCTTTCACAAGTGATGACAGTGAGCCCATGGCTACTGACATTAAACAAACCACAACCACTTAACCACCCACCTCTTGGGAAAACACTAACCCATTTTATCCCATTACCTCCCCTACCCATTCAATTCCTTTTTCCCCCACCCATGACTAGGACCCATTCACATCTAAGGGATTCTCAGCAATAATGGACTCCATTGTGGAGGTCATCAGACATGAGTATACAACCCTCCCTGACTCCCCATAGCCTACCCAATTTAACCATGCCCCCACTTCCCTTTTCCAACCAATCCTAACAACCACACCTATAATCCCAACCATTCCAGATTCCCTAGCCCTGATACTTTCCCTTCTTACATCATTACAAACCCAAATCCTGGCCAATACCCAAACCCATACCACCATGCAAACCTACCTCTAATCCATTCAAACCACTCTTCAGACTTTAAACCAACCACAACCACCTACATCTATAACCATACATGTACCCACCCCACCACCTTCACCCCAGCCCTTACCTCTAGTGACAACAGCTCCTGCTACCACCCAAACAGACCATGATCCTGAGGAGCTGGTCCCTGTCCCACCTACCTATACCTCCACCTCCACACAGACAGATTTTGAGGAGGAGGTACCACTTATTTTCCCTACCTTTACATCTCCCTCTACCCACACTGACTTTGATGAAGAGCAGGTACCCACTTCACCTACATTCACCTTAACCATTACCTCACCCTCCACCCAACCCGAGCCACTTGAGGAGGAGCTACAACTTGACCTTACCTCCAACCCACCATCACCTCCACCCATAAGCTCTGAGCTGGACATCATCCCTCACCCAATGGATGACCATAAAAACTGGGCCATAGTCCCTTATGGTTCCATTCCCATTCCCTAGTTCTACACCCTCACCAAAGCTATGGATGCTGACCCCTATGTCAGGAGAGATGTTGAGCTGTTGCTGGACTCTATCACACCCATGGTGAAGCAACCATATGAAGGCCAGATTGCCTAGATCAAAGAGGACAATGAGAAGGAGCTAAAGAGGCATTGGAAAATGGTATTGAATTCCCTGGACCTGTACAAAGTGTATAAGATTAAGTCAATCCAATTGGAAAAGTTGATGACCATACTCTACTCCACATTCTCAGTCGTGGACCCTGCTATGCCCAAGGGCATATCATTCGAAGAGCCTTCTAGCATTAAACCCAAGAAGCCAGCTGCTAAAAGGACCAAGGCTGGGGCTGACCAAGCCACCACTGTGTAGAAAGAGAAGAGCAAATATGAGGAAAAATATGAATGGACTCCACCCTTTGTATTAAGTTCAGAATCAGATTCTAATTAGGCTGTAGTATAATTTTTTGTAAATAAAGTTCTTTGTGTATTTTATGCTTTAGAATTAGTTTTATATTTTCTACATGTTGTTTCAACTGTTAGCAGTCTGACGTAATATTCCTTTTTGTTAGTAAAAATTGTCTTTTGTGTGCTATTTGCATTGTGTTCCTTTTTTATTTTATTTTTATTTTCTTTCCTTAGTGGCTGTTCATTCTAGTTTATTTTGCTACAACGTTGTTGTTTTTTCTGTTATACCACTGCTGCCCGTATACATGTATGATGAAACAGTGAGAACACTATTTAACTTAGGTTTACGAGTATGGCAGGATAGGTAGGCCAAGAAAATAGTTAATTTTAGTGCAACTGTGATAGTTAAATTGAGATGAATAAAGCAAATTCTTACCTAATCATGTAGAGAGAAGAAATTTAAAAATTTTGCAGACATTTAAAACTAAAAAATTTCGAAAAATTGGTACTACCATGAAGCTAACATCAGGAAAAAAAATTTCAATTGGTACTTAGTGAACTAGAGAGAAGAGAAAAAGGTACACCTCATGGGTTAATTTGAAGACCATACCCAGCGAGATTTGGGCCTAACAAAGTTTTTTTGAAGAGTGTCTTTTGGCATTTTTTCTGCTCTAAGGAATGATTTACTCAATATTTGATCACTAGAAGTCAGACACCTCCAAATTTAAACTGATTGACAGCACTCATGACACTAAGGAGATGATCTAAGGCTTTCATTTAGATAGTTTGAGCCCAAAATTCCTACCCATTCAGCTGCCCCTTTGCATACACTCTTCGAGCCTTCAATCCATTTTTTTCAACAAACACTAGAGTACTTGAACCTAAACCCCATGACCTGATTCAACCTTACCCTCACTCTGAGATTTCAGAAGGTAAAGGAGAAGAAGTTGAAGACAGTTGAGAGGAGTTCAACATTTGGTGGAAGAAGAAGAAAAGTAAAGTGCAGACAAGCAGTGTATCAGTGGTATATGTGTGGTAATTCATCATAAAAATCATAAAAATATAAAACAAAAAAAGAGAGAGAAAAAGAAAAGAGAAGTCAAAGAAGTACCTCATCCGAAAATTAAAAAGAAGAGAAGAAGTTGGCCACTTTGACTCTAAAAAAATACAAATGAAGATGAAGTTGTGCTGATTTCTTAATTTTGAATCCCTCATACCCCTTTTATTCTTTTCAATCCTCAACCATAAGCCACATTACAACCCACCAAAAAGACCTTGTTGATCCAAAGTGAAGTGAGCTGTCATGTGGAGAGGAGGAGATGTCTAATCTATGGTGAAAATACTTGGAAATGTTAGGAACTTAGATGCAATGCTTATGCTCATGCTTGCTGACCCATTTGGGGTATGTAGCTGATCTTGAGCTAAGAAGAATGTGAACACCCTTGGAGCCTCATTGTTGAGAGATAACCCTAGTGAGGATTGGGTCTGAAATTTAACTTCATTGGGGTGCCTTCTAAACCTGATTTTTGAATTTAAGGCAAGCTTAGTACTGGTTTGTACACATTATATTCCTGATATAAACTAATTGGTGGTGACGCAAAGATATGTTGATTTTGAGTTTTAATTAGCTACATTACTGCTGTAATTCCGTCTGATTTTTAAAGAATTGGTGTAGAATGAAGCTTTATTCATTGAATTCTATTTTACCATAGACTGCACTCTACTTAACTATTTAAATGGTTAAGTTTGTGGGTACCTTCACTGAAAACCTGCAGGAGACTTCACCCCTCCACTAGGGATCACCTAGGGATATAAAAGGCTTGAAGCATATGCTAAATGCATCCGTGCTCCCTACGAAAGTGGCATTTACTGTTTTGAATAACTGTTTTAATTTTCCCTTTGCTCGAGGACTAGCAAAGATTAGGTTTGGGGGTGTGTTAGTCACTGAAAAATGCCACTTTTTACGTCCTAACCTAGCCTTTACTATACCTTGGAGCCATCTAATAATTATCTTTTGAGCATGTTTTGAAGTTAAGAGTAAAACCGCAGCCTAGTGCAATAGTCCAAACTTTGGAGGCTATGAAGAGAGAATTAAAAGCCAAATCTTGGAACTATTTGAAGACCATAAAGTACACCATGGTGGTACAAACCATAGTGATCATTTGGATTGGCTAAGTGGGCCCTAGAAGTCCAACAGATTGAAGGAAGTTTGCCCCAAGCAGAGGATACTGCTGCAGCAGGCCCTGCACAATAGCAGATAAGCACAGAGGAGACCTCGCACAGTTCATTTTGCTCTGAAAATCTTCTTGCATAGTTCTCATGAAGCTCAAGCTTGCAGCGCATAAATAGCTCACGTAGATCTCGCTCAATTCACTATAGAAGAGCTTTAGAAAAGCACCTCGCGCAGTCCTTGCGAGGATCAAAACTCTAGAAGATTTGTGTCACGCAAATCTCGTGTAGACCTCACGCACTTCAAAGACAGCAGCAGCCACACGAGAAGCACATGCCATCCTGGCGATCACCCACACGAACCTCAAAATCCATCCTCGTGAGCTGCAATTCAGCCTAGCGAGATCCTCCTGACCAAGGCTACTTGGAGCCCCATCAGCGCAAGCTGTAATATTCACAGCAAGTTGAACCTAGCGAGTGCTTTCAGTAACTAAACCAGCCATGCGAGAACCATCAGAGAGGTAAAACAAGCAAACTCAGTCTCGTGAGGCACAGGCTCCCTACTTCTAGGTCCTTATACAGGGATTTTTTAGGGATTTCACAGTAATTAGGGCACACATCCCGAGATTCTAGGATGTTTTCCACATCCCAAACCATCCAAGGGCCATAGATGGGCCACGAAATCAACTCTAAACCTCTTAATTTCTGATTGGCTATTGCACATAGCTGCTGCAAGAATTGTATAAATAGAGATATATTCTGTTTTGTAAAAAATCTAAGAATAGTTGGATCATAGTTTATGTTTAGAATTAGGATTAGGGTATAATTTCCCTTCCTCTTTTCTTTTGTTTTTCTTCCTGCCTTAGCACAGCAGCAATGCTGGGCTAAGTTCTTTGTAGAAGCTGAGTTTATTTTTGCATTGTAATTGGTTTTGTAATATAGAGTGAGCTATTTTGGGATTCTTTGTAAAGGCTGCTGCCTTGAGGGTAGCCATTGTAAGTTATCTTTATTCAGTGGAATGCCATTTTTAATGTCCATTTTATATGTATTTTTCTGTGTTGTACACATAGATTTATATAGACTTAATGCTCCCTTGGCTGCTTGAGCTTGTAGCCCTGCAACCATGGTGATAGCAGTAATTTTCATGTTCTATCTCCTTCATCTATGATTAGGATAACCTTTGGGATAGCCTATTGCCATTCAAGTGGACAGGGTATAGCCCTAGGGCTGAGATGGATCCTCTTTCTCTGTACTTGAGCTTGTAGCCAAGTGAGTGACTGTTGCAGAGCCAAACTCTCCCCTGTTTTGCATCATCTTCATTAGTGTTTAAGATTGAGTTTTTATAGAGATTGCAGACTTATGAGCACTGTCATTGTAGGCCATTTTTAGCAATGACCAACTGATTTGAAAGTCCTCATTTAGTCTTGGATTTCTTGTGGTTTCCACTTGAGTTTCTAGGACTGTTTGCTCCTATGAATGCATGAGCTTATAGTCTTGCAAACATAGTGTTTGCAATGGTGTTCATGTTATAATTTATTCCATTGATGGGATAAAATCCCTGGGATATGTTGTCACCATTGTAGTGGACAACATATAACCCTATGATTAGTCCTTACCTCTGGGTTAGGTTAGATTCTTCTACCTAGCAGATGTTCTTGTAGAAATCTGAAGGACTGTTGTAGATCCTGTTCTAACACTGAGATGCATTGCTAATTTAACCTTAGCTATCTATCTCTCATAATTTTTACTTTATTTCCTCACTTCATCATCATCCTTCTTTCCCCCTTTCTTTAGTTTTATTTTTTAATTTAAAGTAGTATAGATAGTGACACCCCAAACTCCCTTTCTTTAGGATTGCCAGATCTGTAGCCAGATCTGGAGGTCTACTATATAATCCTTGTAGTTCTAGATTAGACTTTCCTATGGGACAATCCTTTCTTATCAAAACTTGCTACAACAAACCCTGGATCTTGCAGGACTGTGTATTTTAATATTGCTGTTTTGTTTCACTTCATTCCCCATCTTTGATTTATTTTTGATACCATATTTTTATCCATCACTTCTTTATTAATAACAACAGAGCAAATCTAAAAAGAAACCAACAGCTAGAGACTAGCAAAACTTAAGTTTGGGGGTGTGATCAGTCACATAATTTTTCATTTTATCACCCTTAACTTAGTGATGCTAGGCTTTAGTTTGCTACTAATAACTTACTGATGTCCTGATATTAGAGATAAACAGTAAAAGAGAGCATAAGTGTTAATATTCATTAAAATAAACTCAAATTGCAGTAAAAATAACGATTGAGTGTATAATGACGATTCGCCGCTATAGAAAGACGAAAAATTGTATTTTACGACTAAGCGCTGCTACTACTGAAGTAAGAAGAAAGAAAGAGATAAGAAATTGCAATTTTACAATTCTTTAAAAAGTTGATTCTTTAGAAGCGACAAAAGAGTAAAGACGATATAGAGAGGAAAAAGTGATCGTTTGTAATAGAAAATCATCTGAGTAAGAAGCCCTGAGAAATAGAACATTGTGATTTACGACTTTCCAACGAAGCCTTAATAGAGGAACAAAATCGTGATTGACGATTTCCTAGAATGGAAGGTTTCTACTGCTGCTGATCACTCGAGAACTATTACCGCCATGAACAAAATTAGAAGATCTCTAGAAGTTCAGCTGATCACGGATCTGAGAAGATTGATGAAGATACACTGCGAATTAAGAATTAAGAATTAAGATTGATGAAGATACAGAAGCATATCTACCGTTTGAAGCAAGGAAAGATAAAATTAAGAATTGGAGTTATATTAGGACTCTTTTATTTTTAGTAGCTTCTTTTATTAGAATTAGAACTTATAAACCGACTCCTTATGATCTATAAATAAGAGAGCTTGGTGTAGGAATAATCATCAAAGAGTTTCAGCATCAATTGATGCCTGAGGTTGGATTTTCTTCCGATCAAAATAGTGTAAAATAGTTATAATAGATTAGATATAAGAGGTTTCTCAAGAGCAATTGACGACTGTAATTGAGTGCTGAAGATTAAAGTAGATATCTGTAGTTTCTCAGGAGCAATTGACGACTACGGCTGAGGGGTGAAGAATATATTTTACTTTACTTTTTAGTTTAAATTTATAGCTTTGTAAACATCTCCAAGTTTTAATTTGAATTGGCGGCTCAGGTTAGAATTTGCAGATTAGTGTAACGATTTTTACTTTTCCATCTTTAGTTTTCTAAGGTTTGATTGACGCCAAGATTTTAGGAAGTTGTTGATTAGATTAAATTTGTATTGGTAGGGATCTTAGACTTGATTGATGCCCAATGCTAAGAAACTAGATATATGGTATAACGATACTGTTTATATTCATAAATATCCATTAACTGAAGATTGGGACTGACGACCTCAATCAGAAGGAGGATTTAGATTTATTTTATGCACTTTAGATTAAAATAAATTCTTTTATTCATATTTCTCCAGTAGATTAGATCTTAAAGATAAATAGAAGTTTTTAAAATAAGGATTTGAATAAAAAATATAAATAAGAAGTAATTAGATAAACAAACTTCCTAGTAGGAACGATCCTATGCTAGTACTATAATTTTCATTGTGCGTTTGCAATAGGTTAAGACTTTAAATTTAACATAATTTTAATACACATAATAAGCTCAATCACCAATGCTAGGATACTTGAGATATAGTATAACGATATTTTAAAATTGTAAACATCTGATAACTGAAGATTGTGATTGACAACCATAATCTAAAGTAGCAGGATTTAGGATTTATTTTCTGCAATTGAGTTTAAGAAATAATTCTTTATACATATTTCTCCAGTACTTTAAAAACTTCAAATATAAGTTTAAGTTTTCAGAAAAATTAAATTAATATTTATATAAATATGTCTCTGTGGGAACGATCCTATGTTATGCTATAATTTCCATTGTGCGCTTGCAATAGGTTAAGGCTTAATTAGATGCACATATAAGCCGTTAACAATTTTTTGGCGCCGTTGTCGGGGAGAGCATTTATATTATATATATATATATATATATATATATATTTATATATATATATATATAAATTTAAGAAAACAAGTATTTATCTTTTCCTTTTTATATTTCTTTATATTTTTATTTATTTTTTATCGTTTCTTAAGCTGTTGCAGGTTTATTTGGAGCAGCGAATAAAGGTTTCGATACTTCTTCTGACAATTGAAGCTAGAGGCTCAGATTTGTCTTCTCTCCCTATTTTCTAAAATTAAAATAAAATAAAATAAATATATAAAATAAAAAAAATTTGGCAGAAAATAGTGATCTTTTCCTAATTGGGGCAGTTTAGGCACATGCCGGTATTTTGGCCATAACATTTACTACGGGTGTCGGAATCACGCAAATTACCCCAATTCGAAAAGCTCTTTGCAATGCGCACGTCGTAGCTACCTTCAGTAGAAATTTTCTCGAGCCCAGAATCCACTGATTATCCTTCCAAATCCTCTTTTTAGTTATTTCTTTCCTTTGTTGGTAATATTTTCTTTACAATTTAGGAGGTGATTCAGAACCCGATTTGAGCCATATTTTTTAGAATACTTTTTTTATTACCTATTTTTATTTTGGCATATTTATTAGAATTTTCTATTTTTGGCAAAATTCCACTAATGAAGATTTTTAGCTAACAAAAAATATATATATATAATTATTATTATATTCTTTGTGATTTATGCACCACACTCGTTCCAAATTTATAAATATTTTGAGTGTTTAATTGCCCTGTCGCCCCACTATACCCATAGATGATAGATTGGGAATGGGCATATGCATTCTAGTGGATTGACTACGGTAACACGTATAACCCGTAGTGGGAAAGTCATCCTTGTTTTAATTATGGCGCCACTAGTTACCAACAACAAGAACCATCTATTGTTCATCCAAGATATCCCTCGGACTAAAACTTCTAACAGACATTCCAGCCACCCATGAGCCATATTAGCCACATAAGTAGCAACAGATTTGATGATACAATTGTTGAAATCCTTAGAGAATTACAACAACAGTGGCATCAGCATTCCAAGGATTTATCCCAGCTCGCTCAAATCTCTCAAGTTTTACATTCGCACACACAATCCATTACGGAGCTGAAAGTCCAAATTTGGCCAGCTAGCTACGCAATTGGTAGAACGAGAGAGCAACCAGTTACAGTTACCACCAGTGAGTAACCCAGGAGGACATGTTTTTGTGGGAGATAGATTCATTCCAACATAATAACTTCAAGTTGTTCAGCCTTTAAGAAGTAGTAAGACTATTGACAACAAGGTGGAGATGCCTATGTTAGTAGTTGTCTCCGAGACCAAGGATAGTGAGCCTAAAATTAAAGAGGATGTTTTCCCACCAGAAAAACTAAAAATAGACCCCAAAAAGATAATGAAGATTGTGTGTCAAATATTGTGACTGAAGTACCATATATACTGAGGTTACCCTTTTCTAATGCTTTCGACGCACCGTCACCATTTTATAAAAACCCAAAAAAATTAGAGGAGAGCACATATTTTGTTCATGTCTCCCCTCTTAATTCTCAAACGAGGACATGGAAACCTGAAATTTCTCTTTCCAGACGAAGAAAGGCCAGCGATCATTATATCACTGGTAGACCCTGAGTACGTCTAATATACTCATGGGAACCATCAAGCTACCGACTCATCCGTAGCCAAATCCTATAAAATATGTAAATTAACTCTTTTATTTTGCTTTAGTTAATTTTTTTTTTCCTAGCAAGTATGTTACGATTTAAATCGTGGTAAAACACGATTGATCGTAAGATAATTCCTATAGTATAATATTATGTTCTTAAGTGATCGTATGGATTTACTATATTCTGAACCTCATAGGTACGAAAATTTTGAAAAAATAAAAATAAAAAATTTGTAGTGTCCCCTATTTTTGCACAATGAGGACATTGTCCAATACAAGTTTTGGTGGGGGGGGGGGGGGATACACAATCTCTATGTATATTATTAGTTAGTTTGCTTTTAGTTTATTTTGTTTACTTTTTACTTAAAAAAAAAATTTAGAATAGTTCTGTAGATATTAGAATCTAGTTAACCATTATATGCAAAGTATGATAGAAAAGCATTTACAAATCCAAAAACACTTTAAAATCCATCATAGTAAGAGTTCAACAATCAAAATAGAGCAATTACTATTCATGTTTAGCCATCTTGTATACTGTATCAGATGAATGTTTGAAACTATATGATTAATCTGAACTGTAAAATTTAGATTATAGTTTCAAAATTAGAAAACCAATGAGATTTTGAGCCATATGTACTCTTTTCAGAGAGAGACTGTTTCTATTCAATCATTGTAGACACCCAAATTTGGCTCAAGGCCCGATCGAAACATACTTCGAGAAAGGCACACCCTCAAGCTTCCGATAACACTTCCCAAACCCTTAGAAGTAGATTTCAAACCCTTAGGAATCAACCCTAACCTATAGAGCCCCTCCTCGGACCCATTTGAACCCTCCCGGGCAATGGTTGGAAGGAGGTATGCCAAGGCATACGAGACCTCTGCAGGAACTAAATCATATACCATTAGAAAGTAGAGGTTCCCAGCTTTCCAACAAGCTAAAAATCACCCTGATCCGAGTCATACACTGAAAGTTATGGCGATCCGAAGTTTCGGGCTGATGTGAGGGCATTTTGCCTAGCGTGTATAATATACACGCTGGGCCATTTTTGAAGGAATCTTTCCTAGCGTGTATAATATACCCGTTAGGCCATTTTCTGAAAGAATTTGGCCTAGTGTGTATAATACACACGCTATGCCAAATGAGCCCCACAAAGGGCGAACTTCTCACGGGCACTGTACATATGCCTAGCTTGTGTAAATTACACGCTAGGCTTAGCTACAGTAACTGTGAGATTTTGCTCGAAAATGACTTTTGGGGTTTGACTTGTTGACCATCCCCATGTTTAGGGGGGGTTTCTTTAGGACTATTGCACCCCCATTAACTCTATTTGCAACCCTTAAACCCTTTTGAAACCCACCCTATCATCTACCATTGAAACCCCCTCCCCACTTATCCATAGCCTTGAAAAGCTAAAATCCTTAGATTTAGGATTATCTAATTGCTAATCACATTAGCATTTAAGTACCCCCTAACTCTCTCCTTTTCTATAAATAGAGAGGCACCCCTGCTTGCAAATGGCTTAAAAAATTTCCAAGAGTATCTAATATTTAATATCATGATATGTGCTCGACACATCAAGCATGGTGTACAGTCTTCCAAGTAACACACACTTTGGTGAAAACAAGATCTAATGTCTTTGAAATTGATTCTGATGTCTAAACCTTGCATTTACCAAGCCTAGTGTACAGGTTGAGCTTGAATTTGTAGGGTGTTACATCCTTCC
This sequence comes from Chloranthus sessilifolius, assembly GCA_021018995.1. Lineage (NCBI taxonomy): Eukaryota > Viridiplantae > Streptophyta > Magnoliopsida > Chloranthales > Chloranthaceae > Chloranthus > Chloranthus sessilifolius. Next base: position 37,056,087 of record CM037598.1, on the reverse strand, counting down.
CCCCTTAAATGAATTTTTATCCTCAAAATTGATGAGTACAGTGGGGATTTGGAAAAATGTATCAGGATTGTGTGACTAATCTTGACGTACATCGCGTCATCACAATGGACGGATGAGAGTTTGTGTACTGTATGGTTATAGGGGATTGAACACAAATTTCCCATGTGTTCTAAGCTACAGTAAAAAATTTCGTTGCTATCCTACACTATGATTCTATAATTGACCGAGGTTTGAATTGTATTGATGGTAAGCTATCAACATAACTATTGTGATTTATCAATTCTAGATATGTCTACCATGCAGAATAGACTACATATAGAAAATGTGATATTCATGCATAATCCACTTAATAGTGTGCAACATACTAAATGAACATTCAGTTAAGTACAATATTGACTTCTAATGCAATTAGCATATCAGGGTTCTGAGAGATCACCAGGTTGTTTTAGTGGTTGTTTATCTCGACATCTGGTTCAACATCAGAGGAACCGGCTCTAGAACTGGCCGTGTTCCTAGCAAAAATCGAGGTATAATCCCATGCCCTAGCGATTCGCTAAGAGGCATTGTCTGGGAAATAGTGGTGCATGATCTCCATGATCATTGCCTCTTGGAAATCCATCCGCCTAATGATCTTTGTCAGCGTGACGGGGTCGTCAGCAGTTGTGGTAGATCCCGCGCCCTCTTGTTCAACTGTTTCTGACTTGATATCCATTCTTCGATTCCAAAATGCTTGATGTTGTCAATTCGGCGCACTTCATTCGTCTGCAATGTATAGTGTCCAACCTCATCATGGTATCTCTTAATAAGTCGTGATATGAGGTGTGCATATGACATGATATTCGATGGTTTCTTTCTCACTTCTAACATCCAGTTGTGAGCATGGATCAGCCCATCGATGACTACCTTAGTGTTATTCACTGAAAAGTACCACATTTCACCTCTTAATCTAGCCTTTACTGCACCTTGAAGCAGACTAATAACTCTTTGTTTAGCTTGTTTTGTAGTTAGTAATAATTTGTACAGCTTACTACAAAGTCTATGCTTTTGGTGCCAAAAAGAGAGAATTCAAGCCAAGGATGACTACTGAACCAAAAACTGATAGAACACTATGTTGGTACACACCATGGTGACTTTTTTGCATGTCATGATGGACCAAGGAAGTCTAGCAGATGAAAGAAGTGGGATGTGAATGGAGAAAGATATGCATTACATGCATTACAGAAGCGAGTTGTTATTTTATGCAATGAGTCTTTGCCGAAAGTGTCTAAATCCGTAGCAAAGCTTCCTCGCGTAGCTGCTTGTTAAGCTCTGAAAAGTACCACTTTTCACTCCTTAACCTGACCTTTAATAAACCCTCGAGCTAGTTAATAATGGTTTGAAAGTGTGTTTTTGTAAATAACAGGAAAATATAGCTTAATGATGCAATCCATCAATTATCAAGCTAAGAAGACTGGATTTTATGCTAATTTGTGGAGCTGATGGGTTTATACTGACTGCACCATGGTGGTTCACACCACTGGGGCAATTTAGCTTGTTTTGGGGACTTTTAGAGGTCTACAGAGAGAAAAGGGAGCCTAAGCACAATGGTGTGCTGCAGTAGTCCAAGTGGCATCTACACTTTTATTTTGAGTAGAATGGTGGTGGAGGCACACTCAGCAACACAACACAGGGGGTGAGACACAACAGATGAAAGCAAATGCATTTAGTAGCCTAGAAAGCTAGTAGAGAAGCTTGAGATTTGAAGACTTGAAGTAAGAACTGTTGTGGCAATTCACTTAAGCTACTGCACATGCTGGGGAACCATGTTGAAGAGTTGTTGCAGTGGGTTAAATAGAATAGCAAGGCCATCCAATTGAGTTGCAGTCCCATCATCCCAAGCAAGCTAGTCAAAGATTAGAGCAGCTGCACAAAAGCTGCTTCGTTGCACTTAAATCTAAGCTGAAATGGTTGTTGCACCATCCTACCTTGCCTACTATCTAGCAGCTGAGGTTGAGTCCCATATGATGAAGGCCTGAAGCAAGAGTTGTTGCATTGAAACCAGCTGCTGCATTACTGAGGAAAACTAAGATGTCAAGCTGCTGTCATTTGATTTGAGCCCAACATCTACACTAGTTGCAACAAGCCTATTCAGTTGCAGCATTCAAGCCAAGCTAAGATATGTATCAGCTGCAATTCTTGGAGCTGCACATCATTTGCTGAAGCAACCAACTGCAGCTACATCACCACATTCACATCAGCTGCTGCACTAAGCCTCCGAGCATTTTAATATTACAGCAAGTACCATATTGCTGAAACACCGCAGCTGTAGCCTAAAAGCCAAGCAACAAACCAGCAGCTCATCGAAATTTGAATGTGTAGCAGTTTGTGTGAGGCAAAACACTCAACCCAGCAGTTGCACTTGCTGGGAATCGAAGGAACATCTGCAGACCAGCAACACACTTAATCTACTTGAGTTGTGTATGCAAGGATGAAAGAGCTGAAGCAGCAGTGCTGCAGTGGGGGACTCTTGCGAAAAATTGAAAGACCTGCAGTCCTTGAAGCTGTCGAGTGGTTCAGTAGGAGTCAACCACACAAGCTGATGTTGCTGCTGCACCAAGGAGCACAAGTTGCATGCTGAAGTAATCAGAAGCTGTCGAAGTAGTGCAGCAGCAGATAAATTGAAGTTGTCGAGCACCACATTAATGATGCAGAGTAGCTACACATAATGGGAACTAAATGCTATAAGTTGCAGAGCTGAAGAACTGTAATGAACCTTGCGAGCTGTTTAAATCATCTTGTAATGTGATCCTCGCAAGCAATGCATGTGAACTGGGCGAGTTACACCTATTGGATCCTAGTGAGATGCTCATTTAGAGCCTAGCGAGCACCTGAAGCTGCTGGAGACTGGAACCATGTGAGCCTGGAGTTGAGCCCAGCGAGAGCCTAGCGAGGACACACCTAAAGCTGCATGTAAGTGGATCCTCACGAGCCTACACTTTCAACACCTAATGGAGCCTAGCAAGATGCTCCTTGCTGTGCATTCGATCCACAAGCTGAAACCTACTGCTACACCCCTTCAAACACTTCATTGCTGCTATAGCCTTCAAGTGCAGCTGCATAAATCATGTAAAGCTTCACACCAAGCCTCTCGAGCTGAGACATGAAGCCATGAGGCACCTCAAAGTAACTGCATGAGCTGTGGCTGTAATCACTAACTTGTTAAGCTGCACCAAGCACTCAAGCTAGCCATTTTAATGAAGTTGATGTTACTGTTGCACCATATATTCAAGCACATTCAATTCAAGCTGTAGTAAATGGCCATTCAAGCAGCACAACAGCTGCACATAAGCACTCGAGTTGTAGATCTACAAATTTAAATCAGTGTATAGGCTAAAGGCATTTTGTCGGACAAGTGCCGTACACACTTAAGTAGCTATGGTGCATCTCTCGAGCGGGTCAACTAAACTCCACGAGCTGCAAACTCAAAGTCGAGGGGTGTAGAGCTGAAAAATATAGGCATTTAAGTTGTTTTGCTGTTGAAGCATTTTGTCAAACAGGTGTAGTGCTAAAATATGCTGTAAATGAGCCCTGCGAGGCTGTAAATGAGCCCTGCGAGGTTAGAAATGAGCCCTGCGAGGCTAGAAATGATCCTAGTGAGATGAGAGTGCTGAAGCATTTCAGCCCAGCGAGATCCTAGCGAGATTAAACTACTGAAGCTGTAACCCAGTGAGATCCTAGCGAGATCTCAGTGAGATGCATACCTGAAGCTGTCATCTATGTGAGGAACGAATTCCAGTAGCCTATTTTAGCACCCAAGGATATTTTGGTATTTCCCACCTTCTAAGGCATGCATTCCAATATCTCACACTTCCCAAAGCATCCAAGGGCCACAAATGGGCCACAAAATCAACTCCAAACCTTCTTATTTTAGATTGGCTGTTGCACAGAAGCTGCTATGGATTGTATAAATAGCTCATTTTCTAGTTTGTAAAACTATCCAGGGTTAGCCTGAGATCCCCATTTAGGGTTTTAGCTTTTTAGGGTTAGGGTTAGGTTTAGCTTCCCTTTCCTTTTCCATTTTCTTCTTTCCTGAGCACAACAGCAAAGCTGGGCTAAGATCTTTGTAAGCAACTATGTATTTTTTTCTCAGATTTGTAATAGATCTTGTATTAATGGAGTGAGCTGTTTTGGGCTGCACAGGTTGCTGCCTTGAGGGCAAGCATTATAAGTTTCTTTTTATTCAATGCATTGTTGTTTTAAATGTTCCATTAAATTTATATTTTACCTATGTTTTCCACATAGATTTTTATAGATTTGATGTTCCCATGGTTGCCTGAGCTTGTAGCCTTGCAACCATGGTGGCAGTAGTAGCTTTACTGTTCTGTCTTAGCATTGAATGGGGAAGATAGCCTATAGGATAGTCCGTGACCATTTGAGTGGACAAACTATAACCTTAAGGAAGGTCTTCCTCACAGATCTAAAATGAATTCTTCTTCTCTGCACATGAGCTTGTAGCCTTATGAGAGATTGTGCAGTGCCAAACTCTCCTCTACTTTGCATCACCCATATCAGAGGTTAGATCTGAGTTTTATAATGATTGCAGATTTGTGAGCTGGGTCATTGCAAGCCTTTGGTAGCATTGACCAGCTGAGCTTAAGTTCTCATTCAGCCTGAGATTTTAAGTAGTTCCCACTTGAAATCCTGGATCTGTTTGCCCCTATTAATGCATGACCTTGTAGCCTTGTAAACATAGTATCTGCAATGGTTTTCATGGTTGATTTGATCCATTGAATGGAGGAAATCTATTGGATAGTCTGTGACCATTTAAGTGGACAGATTATAGCCTTAAGTCCAATCCACTCTCTTGGGTTAGGTCAAATTTCTGAGTTGATCAATGGGATTTGACCATCTCTATTAGATAATCTGTGACTATTTAAGTGGATAGATTATAGCCTTAAGAGATGTCTAAATGGCATGGGTTGATTTAGATTCTTATACCTTGCACTTGTGCTTGTAGCCAAGTGAAGGATTGCTGCACTTCCATTTCCAGATCTGAGTTGCATAACTAGTTTAACCTTAGCTGTCTACTTCTTCATCATTTTACTTTATTTTCTCACACTACATCCATCTTCTTTTCCCCTTCCTTTTAGCTGTAGTTTTTACTTCTATTTTTCTTAGTTTTAGGTTAGTTTTTGTGACACCTAAACTTCCTCTCTTTACCTTTAGGTTTAGAGTTGCCATATCTGTAGCTAGATCTGGAGGTTACCATACGATCCTTGTGGTTTCAGATCAATACTCTCTATGGGACAAACTCTTACTTTGTAAAACTTGCTACAATAGACCATGTATCTTGCAGGTCTGTGTGTATTTTAGACTTACTGTTTTGTAATTTTTTTTAATCCACCTTTGATTTATTTTTACTAACACATTCTTACCACTATTTTCAAATAAAGTTAACAGCAAGCACCTGAAATATCTCAACACTGATACATGTAGCATAAGTGAACTCGCAGAGAACTCATGCAACTCAGTGAAGGATTAACCTCAGAGAACTGCTTCGCTGAGTAGTCGTGCACTTGAATTGTTCTCAAACCTCTAAGAACTCATGCAACAGTCGCACACTAAATCTTAAGAAATCTAACTCGCGAAGTTCTCACGGGGATCAAGTCTTATATATCAGCCACGCGCACAATCATGCGAGGCCAATTTTCACAAAGAACACAAGTGAGCTCGCGAAGTTCTCGTGTGGCTTAAGATGAGAGAGAGCTAAAGAAATTCGCTTGCGTAGCTCTCGCGCGCTTAAAAGCAATACCCTCTACCTAGCGAGCTATGCTATTCAATTGACATGAAGCCAAGTGAGATTCAAATTCTACTTCATGAGACCCTCGCGACAGGAGGAACCTGAAGCTCTGCTGCTCAAGCAAAGCCAAACCAGCGCAATTCGTCCTCGCGAGTGCATTTCAGGCTAAAGCAACTGTGCGACAAGCTAAAGTCTTTTGCGCGAGCAAAGAGCTTTCCAAGGCAAATGCTTCCTCGCGAGCTCTCTGCAAACCGTGCGAATGAATTAATGAGGCAAGGCCAGCCCCGCAAAGCTCGGGCTCTCCACTTCTCACTCTCTACTTAGGGAACTTTTACGGATTTCCCTAGGTCCTGGGCACACATCTCGAGGCCCTGATCTTGATGCACACATCCCAAGGCATCCAAGGGTTGTAACCAAGCCACGTTTATTAGAAAATTAGGGTTTACTCTTCTTTTTGCCAAGGCATTATGGACTGAGTATATAAGCTGTAAATGTAACTTAGAAAAATATCTCTCCTTCAACCTCAATCAGTTGTGAGCTCGAGCAGATTAGGGTTAGGGTTTGATCATCTCTTTGTCCATTTTTTTTCTTCTTCCTTAGCCCAACACTTGCTGGCTATGTTCTCTATAATCAATTAGGCTTAATTTTATAAGTTTTTGTAATGGGTCTTGACAACATTGGGAGTTGTTGATGAGTTGTTATGCACAAGGCTGCTGCATTGAGAACATCTCATTATCAGTATTAGTTTAATCAATGAATATCTATTTTGAATGTTTATTTAATCTATTATTTTTCTATTTGCTTATAGTTTTATTCAATCTATGTCATGCATTTAGGACTTGAGCTGATTTGAAATGCCCATGGAAGAATGAGCTTATAGCCCTGGGACCATGGTGGTAGCAACAATTTACATGTTCCATCTCAGACCTCTGTGGTGTGGATAGCCTGTGACCATTTAAGTGGACAGACTATAGCCCTAGGGTGATTCCAAGCCACAAGTATGAGAAGAATTCTTCTCCTCTGCAATTGAGCTTGTAGCCTTGTGAGAGAATGTTGCAGGAATAAGCACCCCTTTTTTTTACTTGACCAACATTAGATGTTAGATCTAATTTCTTTGTAGAGATTACAGACTTGTGAGCTGAGTTATTGCAAGTCTTTTGTAGCAATGACCAGTTGCATTTAAGTCTCCAAATATCTTTTGAACTGTTGTGGTTTCCACTGGTTCTTCAAGAACTATTTGCTCCCATGGGTGCTCGAGCTTGTAGCCGGGCATACATGGTGTCTGCAATGATTTTCATGATCTGATTTGAGCCATTGGGTGGAGGACATCTATTCGATAATCAGTGACCATTTAAGTGGATAGGTTATAACCTTAAGATCAGTCTATTCCATTAGATCATATTGGTTTTCTGATTTAATTCATGTGGATTTATCCTCTCCATTGGATAGCCTGTGATCATTTAAGTGGACAGGTTATAGCCTTAAGAGATTAGGTCAAACCATAATAGTTGAGTTAGATATATCTTCCTTGCAGATATGCTTGTAGCCATCTGAGGGACTGCTGTAGAGACAACCCTAAGTCTGAGTTACATAGTTGAATTAGCCTTAGCTTAATTGCCTACTTCCCATCATTTTCATCTTTATTTTCACACACACCATCACCACCTTCTTCATAACCCTTTTTTTAGGATAGGACTACACTTTATTTCCCTTCTTTTAATATTAATTTAGTGTAGTTGGGACGCCCAACTCCCTTTCTCTAGGATTGTCAGATCTGTAGCCAGATCTGGAGGCATACTAGCATAACCCATTTTGGGTTCTAGATCAATTTTTCTATGGGACAAACTCTTACTTACTTAAAGCTTGCTACAATAGCCTTGTATCTTGTAGGCTGTATATTTCAGACTTGCTGTTTTAGCCAATCTCAGTTTCTTTGCTTTTGATTTATTCTTATTCACCACTGTTTTCTCACCAATAATAAGACAACACCTGAGGATTACCAACAAATTTTTGGCATCGTTGCCTGGGATATTAATCTTTTTTGTAGACTCGAGTTGTATTATATTTTAGTCTAAAAAATTCTTTGTAGCTGTGCCTTAAATTGAATAAAAAGTACTACTAATTTTTGTAGAATTTTTACAGAATTGGATAGCAGCAGCAAGGAAAAGCAAGAGCAGCAGCTGGAGTTTAGCTAGCTCTATTTGTACTTCTTTTGCCCTAAAACTCAGTCTATTTATGTTGAATTCCCTGTCAATAGTTTAGTTGTAGATCCTTTTAGTTGTAAATTCAGTTTGCAAATTTTTTGTGTGCTATGAGTATTTTCTTTACCTGTTGATTCTGTGTGTATGTTTGGTAGAAGGTCCCTTAACCCTGAGTTGGAACCTCCAAATCCTGAGGTTGAAAGGGTCCCTAGACTGAGAAACACCACAGTAGCCCCTATTGTTGAAACTGAGCCAGCTGTAATGGCTGAGAGGCAAAGAACTCTGAAAGAATATAATGCACCTGGGGATTACACATCTCCCTTTTGCATAGAATTCCCTTCAGTTGAGGGAAATTATGAAATCAAGCCCTCCACCATTAACATGATACCATGTTTTCATGGGCTCAGTAAAGAAGATCCTTACAAGCACATTAATCAATTCTTGGCACTTTGCACCACATTTAACATTGCTGGCCTGGGACCTGAAGCCACCAAACTTAGACTTTTTTCTTTTTTCCTAAAGGACAAAGCCAACACTTGGCTCTCTAAGCTCCTAACCAATAGCATCCAGATATGGAGTGACCTCGAAAGCTAATTTTTAGCTAAATTCTTTCCCATGAATAAAACTAGTCAAATGAGGACAAACATATTGTCATTTACTCAATCCTCAACTGAAAATTTTTATGAGGCATGGGAAAGGTTTCAAGAAATGTTAAAATAATGTCCCCACCACCAAATTCTACAGTGACAACTTGTGCAAGTCTTTTACCAAGGAATTAATCCCAAGAGTAGGGACATGGTGGATGCCTAATGTAGGGGTAGTTACCTCCATAAGACAGCTGACGAGACATGGGAGTTGTTTAACATTATTTGTGAGAATTCAATACAGCAGGAGTCACTGTCTCGCAATGATAGTTAGACCCCACTACGTTGGTGAAAGAATCCACCCCTAGAGGTAGAATGTATGAGCTTTAGGTATAGAGTGAATTGGAAAGGAAGGTGGACAATCTGAGTTTAAAGTTTGATAAATTAATGAATGTGATGCAGCCTATGATGGCTGCACAAGTCGAAGAGGCATGTCTGATATGCCAATCTCCCACACATTCACTTCAAGAATGTCCATCAGCCAAACAATTCTCTAACTTGGTTATGGAGCATGCCAATGTTGCCCAAGCATATGGGCAACAACCTGTTGGGTACACATGGAGAAACCACCCAAATCTAAGGTGGAGACAAGACACATACCAACAGCCCTAGTAGCACCAGTTGGCAGCCCCATACAGACCTCAGCACCAATTCAACCAAGGATATACACCAAGGCAGAATTTTCAGTTGCCTACCCCACAGCCCAGTCAGTTGGTCTTGCCCCCACCATACCCTAAATCCTCTTCCTTTGAAGAGCAAATACTGGCATCAATGCAAAATTTGGGAAACTTGGTGCAAACTGTGAACTCTCATGGGCAAAGCATTAAAAAAATAGAGGACCAGCTAGGTCAAATTTGCAATGCTTTAAACAAGAGAGAGGAGGGCAAGTTGCCTAGTCAACCCTTGGCCAACCCTAAAGGGTAGTATATGATTGGAGAAGGCACCTCTACCCATGAGGAGGCTAATGCAATCATTACCCTAAGGAGTGGTAGAGCGGTTGATAATTTAGTGGGTTGGGCAAATGAGGAGGCCATGGCGAGTAAAAATGAAAGAAATGTGAGTGTTGAAGAACCAATGAATTCATCCCATGCTATGGAGCAGCAAGGGAAAATTAAAGGGGCTGATGTTTAGCCCCAATAGTAAACAATAAATGAAGAAAAAAGAAAAAAATATAAATTTGACCAGGATGTGGTTAGGCATGCTGCTGTGGCACCAGCAGTCCTACAACTTCCATTTCCTCATGCACTTGCTGGCCCATCTCCTTTTGATAAGGGAAATGCTTAGATGGAGGAAATGATGGAGACCTTTAAGCAGATCAAGATTAATTTGTCCTTACTTGATGTTATAAAACAAGTCTCTGCCTATGCCAAATTCTTGAAGGACCTCTACACACAGAAAAGAAAAACAAGAGTGCAGCTGTCTAAAAAGGTTTTTACTGTTGAACATGTTGAATCAGTTCGGTCCATCGCCACACCTAAGAAATTATAGGACCCAGGGGTACCTACTATCCCTTGCATAATTGGAAACCACACCATTGGTAGAGCCCTCTTGGACTTAGGGGCCAGTGTGAACCTGCTCCCATATTCTGTGTATGAGGATCTGGGTTTGGGGGAGCTAAAATTCACATCAGTTATACTCCAGCTACTTGATAGGTCTGAGAGGAGACATGTGAGTGTGGTAGAGGATGTTTTTACAGGGGTGGACAAGTTCTACTATCCTACTGATTTTCTAGTTTTGGACATGGACCCTTGTAAAAGTACAACCCTAATTCCTGTCATCCTTGGCAGGTAATTCTTGGCCACTACCAATGCTTGCATTCAATGTAGGTCAGGGATGATGGAGGCTGCCTTTGAGAATATGAAGGCCCAATTAAATGTGTACAATGCTGCTAGGCAGCCTCAGATGGGCATTGAGGGTTGTTGTGTAATAGATGTATTAGATGGCCTTGTGGAAGAAGAATTATCCAATCTGCTGGATTGGGATAATGTTCCTGAAGACCTAAAAAATATTTGGAGTATGGTTGAGAAGGAGGCCCAAGCTCTCATGACAGAAGACAACACCAAAATAGAGTCTTCTATTGGCCTAGTGCAGCATTTCAGTTGGAAACCTGCATTGTTGCCCCTTCCTTAAACCACCAAGGCACGCTTATTGCCTTCCATTGAAAGCCCCCCTGATCTGGAGCTTAAGCAGCTCCTAGACACATTAAAGTTTGTCTTCTTAGGATAAAACAAAAAGCTTCTAGTGATTATCTCTTCCTCTCTCACAAGTGAGTAGGAGGAGGAATTATTGAGTGTTCTCAAGAAGCACACAAAGTCAATGGGGTGGACAATTGCTGATCTAGGAGGCATTGATGCCTCAGCTTGCATTCACAAAATTTACTTAAAAGACGGTGCAAAACCCTCCAGGGAGATGCAGAGAAAACTTAATCCTCACATGTAAGAGGTGGTCTTGAAAGAGATAGTAAAATTGTTGGATGCAGGGGTGATTTACCCCATTTCAGATTCAGAGTGGGTGTCACCTATCTAGGTGGTACCCAAAAAGTCAGGCATAACACTTATTACTTCTGATTCTGGGGAGTTGATGCCATCCAGGGAGATCACTTGTTGGAGAGTTTGCATAGATTATAGAAAACTCAACTGTAAGACCAGGAAGGATCACTTTCCTCAACCTTTCATTGACCATATTCTACATAAATTGGCTGGGAAGACATTTTACTGCTTTCTTGATAGATATGCGGGGTATAATCAAATCCCTATGTATCCTCAAGATCAAGAAAAAACTACTTTCACATGTCTCTTTGGCATCTTTGCTTACAGGAGGATGCCTTTTGGACTATGCAATGCCCCAGCCATATTTCAGAGGTGCATGTATGTCATTTTCTCTAATATGATTGGCAAGTTCCTAGAAATATTCATGGATGATTTTTCTGTTTATGGAGACAGCTTTAGCCAATGCTTGAGTAACCTTAACTTGGTTTTACAAAGATGTGAAGAGACCAATTTGGTCTTAAGCTTGGAAAAGAGTCACTTTATGGTTACACAGGGAATTGTTTTAGGCCATGTGGTCTCCCACAGAGGGATAGAGGTTGACAAGGCTAAAGTGGACCTAATTTCACACCAGCCCCTTATTCTCGACCCCCAGTGTGCTTTGTTTATTGTGTAGTGGAAACCAATTAAAAATAAAATGAAATAAAAGAATGGATTCAGCACAACTAGAGTACTCCTAGACCTACAAGATACAGAGCCTATTGTAGCAAGTTTTGATAAGTAAGAGTTTGTCCCACAGAGAAATTGATCCAAAACCCAAAAATGGGCTATAATAGTAGGCCTCCAGATCTGACAATCCTAAAGAAAGGGAGCTAGGTGTTAATACTACACTAAATTAATCTTTAAAATAGAGAAATAAAATATAGCCCTATCCTAAAGAAAGGGTTAAGAAGAAGATGGTGATGGTGTGTACTAAAATAAAATATAAAAATTGGTGAAAAGTAAGCAGGTTAAGTTCAGAGTTAAAACAGTAATGCAACTCAGATTTAGTCTGTCTCTGCAGTGCTCCTTGCTGAGACGCTATTAAAAGCCTCAATAAGGTAGAAATATCCAGTTTAACCAATACCATTTGGGGTGCTCTTAAGGCTATAGGCTGTCCACTCAAATGGTCACAACCTATCCTATAGAGTCTGTCAAATCCCATTAGTTAAACTAGAAGTTGCCCATCTAGTCCAGAGGAGTGGACTGATCATTTCCCCAACCATTGGACCAGATCAAGCCATGAATACTATTGCAGTACTATGTAATGCCAGTGCTACAAGCTCCCTCGATTTGCTCACAAATCTGGCTGACATCCATAGGTATTTCAACCCATAAGATCCTAAGTGCTTTGCTAAGGCCAACGGCTCACTAGTGCCCACAAAAAGGACCATACAACAAGTTGAATAGGGCTTTAGATTCAGCTGAACATTGCTATAAATGGCCTACAATGACTTAGCCACAAGCTGTAATTACTATAGAGATATCAGATCTAACATTTGATGTCGGCTAGGTAAAATAGAGGGGAGCCAGTTCCTGTACAAACCTCCTCACAAGGCTCTAGAAGCTCATGCGCAGGGGAGAATAACCTTTCTTAAACATGTGGCTAGACATAACCATTGGTCTGTCCATACCACAGAGGTCTAAGAAAGAGCATTAAGACTACTTCAACCACCATGGTCCACAGGCGTCTGAGCTCTCCAGATCTCACTACAGATCCATCATTGCTTTCCATGGGGCTATCAAACCAAAAGAAATCAGATGGTAAATAATAGATCTACTAGAAACTTAGTGGGTTAGTCCCAAATATATGGATCCTATAGACATCTAAAGAAACCAGAAGATCTTTAGAGTCAATTAGGCATTAAAACAATAATCCATTGATGAACACAAAACTTACAATGAACTGCCTCTAGAGGAGTGGATTGATCATTTTCCCAACCACTGGACCAGATCAAGCCATGAATACTATTGCAGCACTATGTAATGCCAGTGCTATAAGCTCCCCAGATCTGGCTGACATCCATAGGTATTCCAACCCATAATATCCTAAGTGCTTTGCTAAGGCCAACGGCTCACTAGTGCCCACAAAAGAACCATGCAACAGGTTGAATAGGGCTTTAGATTTAGCTGGGCATTACTATAAATGGCCTACAATGACTCAGCCACAAGCTGTAATTACTATAGAGAGATCAGATCTAACATCTAATGTCGGCTAGGTAAAATAGAGGGGAGCCAGTTCCTGTACAAACCTCCTCAAAAGACTCTAGAAGCTCATGTGCAGGGGAGAAGAACCTTTCTCAAACATGTGGCTGGACATAACCTTAGGGCTATACTCTATCTACTCAAATGGTCATAGAGTATCCCATTGGTTTGTCCATACCACAGAGGTCTAAGAAAGGGCATTAAGACTGCTTCAACCACCATGGTCCACAGGCGTCTGAGCTCCCCAGATCTCACTACAGATCCAGCATTGCTTTCCATGGGGCTATCAAACCAAGAGAAATCAGATGATAAATAATAGATCCACTAGAAACTTAATGGGCTAGTCCCAAATATATGGATCCTATACACATCTAAAGAAACCATAAGATCTTTAGATTTAATTAGGCATTAAAACAATAATCTATTGATGAACGCAAAACTTATAATAAACTGCCTCCATGCTGTAGCCTGTACATAACTGCTCATCAAACATCCCAATGTATACAAAATCTATTACAAACTAAAATAAACTAAACCTAACTAATTACTGAGGGATTAGCCAGAAAGTGCTGGGCTAAGAGAGAAGAAAAAAGGGGAAAAAGAGGTGATCAAACCCTAACCCTAGACTGTTGAAGCTCGTAGCCGGCAGAGGATGAAAAGAAGGGTTGATGGTAAAGCTAAACTCTAAGTGTAGCTTATATACTCTATCCATACGGCCTTGGCTCTGAAGGGATTAACCCTAATTTTTCTAGCATACGTGGCACTGTTACATCCCTTAAATGCCTTGAGACGTGCACCTCAAAATCCATGCCTCTATATTTGTGCCCTAGGCTTGAAAAATTCCCAAAAGGTCCTTGAGTTAAAACCCAGAAGTGGGGAGCCAGTGCTTCGCGAGGCTGGCATATGCATTCATTGATTCGCGCAGTTGTAGGGCCTTCGTAGAGTAGGTTTTGATTGGTGGGAAGTGCTCACTCGCACAGTGAATCCTCAGTTAATCGTGTAGTTCCTTTGTGCTGCACTGCTATCGTGGGCATGCTTTGGAGTGCCTAGACTTCTCATGGGGTAGAGCTCCAGAAGCTCTCTTTCTCTCGCTTGGTGCTCGCGCAGATATGCTCATGCACTCGCGTGGTAATTGGTAAGGCTTCAGAGTGTGCGAGATCTGTGCGAGGAGAATTTTGGGTGTCTCTCTCTTCCAGGGCCACGAACAAACTCCGCGAGGTGAATTTTAGTTCAGTACACACATGGACTCGCTATGTTCTTCGCGCGGCTGCTTTAAGGCCTGATCTCTGTGAGAGCATTGCGACCACAAATTCTGAGGATTTTAATCCACAAGATCTTTGCGATGTCTATATCACAAAGATCTCACAAACATACCATGATACATCAAGGATTAATTCTACTCACTAAAAACCTATACTTATTTTAATGTTTCTCAAAAATGAGGTAGAAATGGGCAAGTTCATGCTAATATAGAGTTTGATATAACTTTTTTCCTAAATTTTAAGCTTTAAAACTTTGGATTCATGAGTTGGTCAAATTATAAACGTTGTAAAGCTCGTTGTCCTCTTTCCAACGCCATAAAAATTGTGTCAATCGGAGTTCGGAGTAAAAAGTTATGACCAAAATATTGAAATAGTGTCCGCAAGCACAGTCAAAATCGACTGAACAATTTCAAACAGATCGAACGGTTACTTATTTCGATCGAACGATTTTTTAAAACCGATCGAACAGTTTTCAAACCGACCAAACACCTTTAGATTTCACTCTTGACAAAATCGATCGAACGATTACTTATTTTGATCGAACAGTTTCGTCAAATTTCACCCAAACTCAGGTTTTAACTTCTCAAACTCATTTTTCTTCAAATCTAACCCTCTTTTCTTAAATTTCCACATATATACTAACTAGATTCCTAACACATGCAAAAGCACAACTTAATCAAAATTCTTACCTTTAATCCAACAATTTACTCCCCGATCGGATCGTCTTCTTCGTTACATAAAGGGTTTTCAAAACCCACATCGATCTCTTATGAGCTCCACGATCAGAACCAAGACAATGTAATCGTAGGCGATCATTCCACACACACTTCACACAACTCTCGCTATGATTAGCAGCTCAAACATATATCTATTTGTGAGAAGAATGGGTTTTCAAAACCCCATTCGGCTCCAAATCTCGCAACACAACTCACCAAAGTCGAACACGACGGCAAATCTCTCCATTATATGAGCTCACAAATCTTTCACACAAATCCAAGGCTCGGAACGCACAAAACCCAACAAGTTCTTCTTCTTCCTTCCTCTCTTTCTCTCTTAAGCAAAAATTCAAAGCTCATACCCTTGCAAACTGGGTAGTAGCTTCCAAATGAAGCCTTTGCTTCCTTTAACTCATAGGGTTTGGTTCCTATGTAAAGCACATACACTTATCCACAAGGGTATTAGCTCTTATTCAAAGAACTAGATTCGAAGTGAAACGGATATACTTAGTTAGGGTGTTATCTACAATAAAAATGATCTTTTAATTCGGTGTAGGGCTTGTCCACCCCAAACTACTTATCAATCAGGTTCGGTGTAGAGCTAATACACCGAAACCCGGTGTATATAAAACCATCTAATACCCAACATACAATTTACATCAGTCTTTTTTTTTCATTTAAGACCTAACCCACAATAACTTACTTAGTTAATTTCACAAGGTCGGGTACGTGACCAGTCGACAGGCACACCGAGACACACGATTTAAAGGTCAAAATTTCGGGATGTTACAGAAATGATTTCCAACTTCCTACAAAATTGGAAATGGGCTATTCTGGCCAAATTGAATAATTATACAAATCACAAGTGACCCCACATGATTTTAATTTAAAATTTGAGATATGAAATGACAAAATTACCTCGTGGATTTTCCATTTCAAAGGTTTCATAGGAAGAATTACAAATGAACTGTGAATGAATTAGTAGGTGGAAGTGAATTGTGGGCCCACATGATTTCAATTCCAAATATTTAAAATTCAATTAAACAAGAAATTTTGAATTATAAAATGAATTTCGCCTTCAATTTTGAACTTCCAGGTTATCAAACACAATTTTAGATTAGTTGTTGCTAAAAAATCATCCAAGAACTAGAACTATAATTAACTCAATCTCAAGGAGGCATCTAATTCAAACATTGTTCCATTGATGCCCGACAAGCGAAGAAGAAGAAGAAAAAAAGAAAAAGACCACAGACCTCTACCAATCTGTCATAGCCCTTACCGATGTGGACGTCGATGGGATCGAGTAATGAAGAAGAAAATGAAGAGACATATCTATATTAGCTTGAGTTGGAGTTGGCTGTCAGAGTCAACTGCCTCACGAAAGGTGAGGGTTGTCGGAGGAACCGAGGGAGGGACTTAGGGTTTCAGAGAGAGAGAGAGAGTCGTAAAATTAGAATAGACAAGGGTTAGGACTTAGGGGGCATGCTATTGCTAGGTGTTTAATTATGATCCGACAAGTAGGGCTCTCAATGGGCCGGATTAGGGCGGGGTTGGGGTTCAACCCGGCCATAACCTACTCGGGCCGGGTTCCCAAATTTTCACACCATAATGTAGTCGACTTGACTGGGCCCTCTTGGGTAGGACTAGGCTTCTTTTTCGGCTTTTTTTTTCTAATAAAATTTGGTTAGACTATTTTTTTGGGGCTGTTTATTTTTACTATTTTTTCTAATAAAATTTGGTTGGGCTTAAGCTTTTTTTTTTTTCTAATAAAAGTTTGAAGGTTAAAAATTTAACTAAATAATTATATTAACATTATAGAGGCTCAGGTACATGCTTTCATTCAAATATCTTATTATAGTTTGTTGTACAATGGTTATAGTGGACAACGGTTGCTTGAAAGGACAACAGTTGCACAATGATTTTTACAAACAACGGTTGCACAATGGTTATAACGAAAACAATTAATCTTAGGGCATTTAAGTAAATTATATTTAATTAAAAGGAATTTTTTTTTAACTTTAAAATGATAAGTATATAATATACTATATATATATATATATATATATATATATATATATATATATATATATATATATATATATAGGCCGAGTGTTGGAACACTCAACCCAAGCTTGGCCCGGATTGATCTGGGTTGCAACATGTTTAGCCCGGCTTGGATATCGGGCCGGGTTTACTTGATAGAGAATACTACTTTTTCTAGGTCAGGTGCGGAACAAAATCCGGCCCGGCCCGGCCCATTGAGAGCCCTACCAACAAGGATTAAAAAAAAAACATTGAAATTAATAAAATTTCCCTTAGGGTACCTATAAACATGCCCACGCACTTTCTGAAAGCACCAACATACCAAACCCGTTGCAAACCATTGATTTCTTCGGATCAGATAATGGAGATCGTTTTTCATCCTGATCTTCCACATAATGGATCTTGAGATCATAACGTACCTATCAGACGACTAGTTTGTGATTATACACGCCACATATCCAAAAAAATGGCTCTAAAATCACGTTTGAGTGTGATGTGTGCTATATAATTCAAGGTCCAATTTTTTTGGGATCTGCAACACAAGGAATCATAAAATGACCGTTTGATAGGTGTGCCATGATCTTATGATCCATTGTGTGGAAGATCAAGGTAAAAAAGGATCTCCATAATTTGATCCGAAGCAATCAACGATTTTCAAGGGGTCTAAGATGTTGACGCTTTCAAAAAACACGTGGGCATGTTTAGATGTACCCTCTTCCTTATTTCGATGAAAATTCATTTTTTCAAATTCGGCGAATTTCACCGAAATTTGTCACTATGTGTGGTGGGTGATAAAGATCCAAAATATATTAGTTAGCAAAAATGAAGATTATGAGGGTATAGGTTGTGGGTTCGATTCTCGTCCTCCACGTTGTTTTCCACCATTGTCTTTACAAGGTGTGAGTTAGGTCCTGTTAGTTAACCATCACTACTATAGATAGTGCTGCCTTACGCTGCTCCACAACTGTCACATGTGTATGCGTGCCTCCTCCTTAATTATTGAGGCTATCTCGGCCGAATGACTGTATGATGATTTTTTTTTTTAAATGAAGATTGTAAAAGCTTTTGGGTGCACACCAACTTTTTCAAATTTTGTGTGAAAATAAGTTTATCCTAAGTCACACACCAACTCTTGCTTTCTCATGTAGTTTTATTTTTCATTTTGGTGGAAAGGAAGAAAAAAGTGGTGTACTTGTAGTAACTCTCGTCATAAACAGTTTACAAAATGAAATTTTAAACCCTAGTACGTACCGAGGATGTCTTGCGCTTGTACATGGAATTCCCTGTTTGTCTAAAAAGGCTGCTGCTTTAAGAATGACCTGAATGCATAGTCAACTCTCAGCCAAACCCTACCCCTGGATGAGTAAATATCATATAAAAAGCTGATATATTTTTACCAAAGTACAAGTCATAATCCACACGTTACATCATCATAATTATCATTATCATCATATTCTTCTTTTGGCCTAAATCACCTGAAACATCACACAGGGTCAAGGGGTTGGTGCAGTTGGTAGGAGACATTAGTTGTTAACAATAGATTATGGGATCGAGTGCAGCTCGCTCCCTTATGGCTAATTAAGTTATGTGAATCCTAAAATATTCATAACAATTGTGAGGCGAAGGCATCCCTTAGGATTAGTCAAGCTTCGAATTACCCTAAGTTACGTAAGAAAAAAGCAAATAAATATGACATGACTAACCTCCGTATTATATAGCCACACATTACATCTTTCACAGAATTTTAGGTACTCGAGCGACAAGAAAAACAATTTCTTTCAGATTCCGATTTCCATGTAATCTTTCCTTAGAAATTTGTCTAGACTATTTTGGTCATCGTCAATTATCAATGGTACTTTCTTCAATATAACAAATAAGAAGAAAAATATCAGTTGTGAAGCACGAATAATGTAAAAAGCAGAACCTCAAAGCCATCTTTAATTGCCCTGATAAGAAAAAAAAAAAAAAAAAAAAAAGAAAAAAAAAAATTCACACTATCTTCCAATGCAACTCTTCGTCTTCTTCTTCTTGGTATTAGGGTTTTCAGGTTCCAGCTCCTTCGTCTTTGTTAATGGAGAACCAAACCCTAGTTCACGAAGACTCCTCGCAGACGCTCCATGCCCCATGGATTTCCATATCCTTCGCCAATTCATAAACGCCAGACTAAACTCCGACACCTCGAACACTTCATCTCTCTGTCACTACGTTCTCCAAGGAATTCGTCTCGTTCAAGCTGAATTCCTTCGAACGAACAACCTCTTTCTCCCACCTTTAAACGCCTCTGAATCTTGTTGGAGATCCTACGATGCCCTAGCTCACGAAATTGAGCCTAATATCGACATCAGATCCCTCTGTGGCTTCAATACGAGCTGGATCTCAGAAGGTTGCATGAACATAACCTCCAGGGCACAGTTCGAAACCCTAGTTCCTGAATCGTCTCTGCAAAGCGTCATCAGATCGTGCAACCAATCGCTTGAGAACAACTCACCGTGCTCGTCATGCTTGACGAGCTTGTCTACTTTGCAAGCATCTTATCTTCCTGGTCCGGCGATCGGAAACGTGTCTGATTGCACCGGGTACCCGTTCGTATACGCTGGAGGAGTGGTGAACCGGTATGGACCTGCGGATCCAGGGACGGCTTTGTGTTTATACTCGTTTAATTCCTCGCCGGACAATTCCGGCAAGAGAATGAGTAAGGGTGTGATTTGTGGCGTGGTCGTCAGTTGCACCATCGCGGTGTTTGGGGGTGTTCTAGGGTTAGGGTTTTTGATTAAGAGGAGGAGGAAACAGAAGAAGGTGAAGAGGAGTATCTGGGTATCTGATATTGAGGGGAATGCTGGTGGTTCGAGATTGGATTCGATTAGAGCGAGCACGACGCTGGTCCGATTCACGCTCGATGAGATTAGATCTGCGACCCGGAATTTCTCAAGACATAATATAATTGGGAAGGGAGGTTATGGGAATGTTTACAAGGGGGTTTTGCCTGATGGGACTGAAGTGGCCTTGAAGAGGTTTAAGAACTGCTCGGCGGCAGGGGACGCCAGCTTTACCCACGAAGTGGAGGTTATTGCAAGTGTTCGACATGTTAATCTTGTTGCTTTGAGAGGATACTGTACTGCAACGAGTTCTTTAGAGGGTCATCAGAGGATAATTGTGTGTGATTTGATGCGTAAAGGGAGTCTTCACGATCATCTTTTTGGGTCGTCAGAGGAGAAATTGAGTTGGCCGATTCGGCAAAGGATTGCGACAGGGACGGCTCGGGGGTTAGCTTACTTGCATTATGGTGCGCAACCTGCTATCATTCATAGAGACATCAAGGCTAGTAATATTCTTTTGGATGAGAGTTTTGAGGCGAAGGTGGCGGATTTTGGGTTAGCCAAGTTCACGCCTGAGGGGATGACCCATTTGAGTACTAGAGTGGCTGGGACGCTCGGTTATGTTGCGCCTGAATATGCCTTGTATGGGCAATTGACTGAGAAGAGCGATGTGTACAGCTTCGGGGTTGTGCTTCTTGAGCTTTTGAGTGGGAAGAAGGCTATAGTTTCGAATGCTGGGAGCGATACTTTACTTGTTACAGATTGGGCTTGGTCTCTAGTGCGGAAAGGGAGAGCTTTGGATGTTATTGAAGATGGTATGCCAGAGTTGGGCCCAAGTGACGTCTTGGAAAAATATGTAATGGTTGCGGTTCTTTCTTCACACCCACAGTTGCATGCTAGGCCTACAATGGATCAGATTGTGAAGATACTGGAAACTGATTCGCCAGTCCCCTCGATTCCTGACCGCCCAATTTCTCTTATAGCACCCATTGAAGATATTGAGAAATCGGTGAGCAGTAGTGGCTCGGGTTATCTCTCTAGTTCTGTTGGCTACCAAGCATTTACAACTGAAGTTGATAATTTATGTTTTGATCCTAGTGAGAGGGACTAATCCTAAGTGCATATGAAAATGACTTTCAGTGGTATTTGATGATCTGATTCGAAGCAATCATCTCTCAAGTTGCCAAGTGTGCTTGGTTTTGCAGTTGGTATGCACACCCCCCAGCCCATTTACGAAATTTACATTGTCCATTTCACGAAATTTGAATCGTGACTTTCAGTTGTAAATCAAAATTTTATTCTTTTAATTTAAGAGGTGAGAACATGCCTCTTCATATTTACCCCTTCGAAGATTGCATTATTCTTATATGTTTCAGTCTGTATGTTGAAACAATTTCAAATGACATCCCTTGATGTCTAAGAGTTGTAAATATAAGTCTTGCTGTTCAATTATTGGTTACCATGATGAAGGTTTGAGAAGATCATACAGAAGCTGAAGGATGTCTCTTGGCGCAATGTGGCCTTATTTAACGTTGTATTTAGTCTAGGTGTATAGGAAAATTATATTCTGATATATGTAATATTAAGATAGCCAATAAATTTGAATCCTGACTTCCAGTTGTAAATCAAAATTTTATTCTTTTAATTTAAGAGGTGAGAACATGCCTCTTCATATTTATCGTTTCCAAGATTGCATTATTCTTATATGTTTCAATCTGTATGTTGAAACAATTTCAGATGACATCCCTTGATGTCTGAGAGTTGTAAATATAAGTCTTGCTGTTCAATTACTGGTTACCATGTTGAAGGTTTGAGAAGATCATATAGGTGAAGGATGTCTCTTGGCACAATGTGGCCTTATTTAACGTTGCATTTAGTCTAGGTGTATAGGAAAATTATATTCTGATATTTGTAAAATTAAGATAGCCAATAATGATTCCATCTCTGATTATTATCCATCTCAAGCTCCAAGATAGCCTGAGATTCCAACGATCGTAAATTGTTGGTTTGTAGTAGAACTTGAAATGAGATCAATTGTGATGTATAGGTAGTGGATGGAAATTAAATGCTATAGCTGTAGATTATATTAATTTTGTATTTATTAGAACTAGACTCGGTTTTTCACCAAAACAACAGTATAAGTAAGCATATTCCATTAATTTGCAAGAGAACTTCTGCTTAGAATATGTCGCTCCACATTTCATGGTTTGCGTTGCCATCACAACATTTTAAAGGTATGAACATTAAACAGGAATATTACAATTAAACAAGAATATTACAATTAAGTTGTGAGAAAAATTCTGATTAAATCGTGGTTCAAAATATCATGATTTGCATTGACACTGATAACATTTTGGGGCAATGAACTTTTGTGGATCATTAATATGCTTTCAAAGAAGTATATACTATTGGGAGTGTTTTTGGGCCCAATCGGTTTCTGGTAGATCCTTAGGGCAGCACTCTTTTTTGATCGGGACCGCTCCTGTTCTTTTGATCGAGCCCGGGTTTTGGAGGGTTGGGTAGTTTCTCACTACCTCTCTCTCCTTTCTCGGTTCCTGCTCCGGTTCGACCATCGTGGTCGAGGATGTATTTCTGTGGCTTGCTTTTTTTAATATATATCTTGATATGGTTTGACATCAACATTTATTGGGTATGCACTTCATTTGTATTTATTTTGAGCTTTGATCTTAATTGGGATGAAGGCAGTTGTCCAGGGTTTATCCTTGTGTGTCTGTTCTGTGGCCGGTATGTGTTCCCATAGTTCTGTTTGTGCTCTAGAATTTTTCTGAAGCAGAGTTTGGTATCTTTGCTCTTTCTTTATTTCAATAAATTTGTTTTGTTTATTAATGAGTGGAACCTCTAGTTTGTAAAGTTGTATTTGCTCCTTCTCTTTGCATGTGGATAGTTGATTGAAGGATCATTGATATTGTGTGTTATTTTGTCTTCAAATGATCTTATTTTAGTTTGCCTTCAACTGATCTTCTTCCTCTTTTACTACATCAAAGCTTGATAATTTGCAACGATTATTCATATAAATTGTTATAGGCACATCAATAAAAGAGAACAAGTGAAGTGGGCTTTTCCTCCTTATTGGCAGACGTTCGGAACCATGGGCCTGCGAAGGTTGGAGGATTATCTCAACAACATAGAGAGCATGCAAATAGAAAGAGAGTCTCAAAAACCGTAAGCAACTTAACAGTTCCTTGATAAAGTAAACTTAATTAATCAAATAATGAATATATTACAGAGGGGTCATAATAATATAAATGAATCCTAGGTACCAAAATTTTAGAAGTCCTAATTTCACTAAGTTCTCATAAAATCTTACTAAAATAGTGTAAGTAAAACTTTTTATTCCTGGTCAACTCTGAACCTTAATGTATCTTATTAATCCCATTCACCTTGTCCTACGTCTCGGTTTTCTACATCACATTGTATTTGAATTAATCAGGTTTGTTTCTCCCTCATCAGCAATTCTGCTGTAATATTATTTGGCCTGATACCCTGTTTTAAAATAGTTCTCTAGCAGTTCCTTTGTTCTCGGCCCCATGCTTGTTTGGCCTCATAAATGCCTCTTTTTCGTTCATTCTTTCTTCTTTCTTCTTAGTTTCACTTTTTTATTTAATTTCTGATTTGCATCAATTCTCCCTGGGTTTGAGAAACTCATCTTTGAGTTTACTTTGTTCATTTATTCCATTTATATGCCCTCGTGTGTCAGGTCCTCTCAATCTGCTACAAAGGTGGTAAAATTTCCATGACTCTTTCCATTTCACTATGAACTCATTTTTTATGCAATTGAGAAACTAATGATTAAGGTACTTGGAAAGAGAAGTAAGGAAATAAAAGGAGAAAAAATGGTCTAATAGTTGCCGCCTATGGACTGCTTATCAGTCCAAAACCGGACACTACTAGGGCTGAAAAGAGGGGGTGTGAAGGTCCATGTGAGGTTAAAGATAGGTATAGAAAATGAGGAAAGATTCCTCCAAGAGGAGATAACGTGGCATCGCAACGCAATAATTTTTGTGCTAGCTGATTTCTTTGCCCCTACCTCTTCTTTCTACCACAGTTACTAAGAGGCTTCATCTCAGATTTCAAGGAAATCAAGACATTTTGAAATCAGGGAACAAGGATCCACTTAATCTGATACCACTTTGATGTGTTATTGGAGAAGGAAGATCAAAAGAATGGAGAACAAAGAAGGTATAGAAGATGTATCATAAATTGCAGTAACAAACCGTCACCACAATAGAGAGATCATGCAACTGGAAAGAGAGTTTCAAAAACTGTAGAGGTAAGTCATGGTTTTTGCCTTAGCATTTTTGTGAGGATTGTTTTGTTGTTGTTCCCCTCCTTTGGAGTGGTTTTTTACCTTTTATTTGGGTAATATAAGGGTGGGGGACCCTAGCAACCTTTTTCTTGCTGAACATAAAAAAAAAAAGAAATTGGAAAGAGTTTCCAAAACCCTACACAGAACTCATGGTCTCTTGATAAAATAAACTTAATCAATCAAATAATTATATACATTTACAGCAGCGGTCTTAATAATAAAACAGAATCATAGGTATTATTAATATATGTTTACAGCAGCGGTCTTAATAATGTAAAAGAATTATAGGTATTTGTAACAATCCTAATTTAACTAATAAACTTGCTAAAATAGCTTAAATAAAATCAAACTTTTTAATCCTGGTCAAATCTGAACTGTAATTGGTCTCTGTTAATCCCCTTCACAACTTCATGTCTCTCCATTTTCTGCATCATTTGTATTTTCAAGTGTCAAATGATAGACTTCAGTGACATCACCTGGTAGCTTCTAACATCACGTGGGTCTTTGTTCCTTGTTGGCCCATAAGTTTCTTAAGGTCCCTCCCATGAATACAATTAACTTGTTTCACAGTCATGTTTTGAATCTGGAGTGATAAACACTTCTGGAACAGGATTTCATTGATATTCTGGGCATATCTTGTGGCTCTGAGGGCCTTTAAAGTCCCATTCAATGTCCTTGTCTAGCTCCTCTGAAAGTCATTTTCAGCAGGCCTTGCTTGTCCTCTCCTTGACCTGCTTAGCAGTCTAGTAACAACCCAGTGATCACTGATCAGGTTTGTTTCTTCTTTATTTGCAATACTGTTGTCATTTTGTTTTGACCTTGTATGCAAACTAGTTTAAGTGGAGGTTGCTGCCTTGTATGCAAACTGGTTTAAGTGGAGGTTGCTGCCTTATATGTAAAGGCTGGCATATATTCTTTATTTTTTTCTTATCAGTTCATGACTAGAGAATCTTTACAGGAATTCCATTATGCTTTGGTTAGCTGTTTCATAAAATTATCATTAATTGTACAATTAATGTTTGGTAGTTATTTTTGTAATCATCAAACATGGTAGTTAGTTTTGTACAATTAATTAATTTAAAATGAGCTTGATAATTACATTAATTGTATAAAAGGGATTGCTGTAGGGGTTGCCAACCCCTATATAATTATAAACAATCCCTAAATAATTATAAACGACTGCTGCTGTAAACATATAATTATAAAAGATATAATTATAAACATATAATTATATAGGGGTTGTCTATACAATACAATACTGTAACAAACATGGTATTGTATAAACAAACATTAATTGTATAAACAAGCTCATTTTAAATTATCATTAATTGTACAATTAATGTAATTATCAAACATAAACCATGGTAGTTATTCTTATCAGTTCATGGTAGTTATTTTTGTACAATGAATGTTTCTTTTCCTGTCGAAGCTCTTGGTTAGTTGGCTGACTAAGTCCCTTTTTGCTTTTTCTCTGTTGTTTTTTTTTAACTTAGTGTGATCTGGTTGTAATTTTTTTCACTTGGATGCAAGGTAAGAAAACCTTGATGGTTTTAATTAGAAAATTCTGGTTTTTATGATATTAATAGCGGTGAAAGTCCTGTATTCCATGAGCTGTGGGTCGGTGATCATCAATGGTGACTCTTCTAACATCAGTAGATATAGGAATTATAGTTTTCGGCCGACATTAAGAGAAGGAAAGGACAAGCTATCAAAATTGGGGATGGATTTTGTTAGCTTTACTTCGAGTAACCCATTGATTCCTTGATAAGGAGAGTCCTCAGTACTGGTTTCTTTACAGTAAGGCCTTATGGGGGGTGCTGTTTAGGCCAATATTTTTTTTCCTGTACCGCCATCAATTTATTCTGTTTGGCTCTGTCTGTTATATCTTTATTTTAATGCAATGATTGATTTAATGATTAGAAAAAAGTAATTAAGAATTGATAAACACTTCTTTTTAACCAGGAGGGGTATCTCAGTTGGTCAGGCCTTGGGTTTACTCCCCAATGGTCACCAGTTCGAGTCCCCTCAGGGCCACTGGAGTATTACCCGGTCGTTAGCTCCAAGGTCCCGTGGGATTAGTCGAGGTGCGCGTAAGCTGGCCTGGACACCTATAGATATAAAAAAAAATAATAATAATAAATAAACACTTCTTTTATTTTTAAATTATGTTTTGATATGATCAATTTGTTCTGTTTGGCTCTATATGTTGTATTATTAGTTTAATGCAATGTTTGATTTAACGATTAAAAAAAAGAAATTATGAATTGTTTATCAATTTTTTTATTTTTCATTTATGTTTTGATAGGTAAGCTGTGTTTAACAGATTCATCAATGCTGTGTAGTAGCTGATTGGATGAAATGAAAGTGTACCAAGGAAAATGATCATCTCATGTTCAGGCTATTGAGGTGAATGTGGATTGAGCCAGTCCTCTTAGAGCACGCGACTAATCCCAAGTGCAAGGGCACGCCCCAAGTTAGCATGTACAGGTCAGCACGGGATATAATCCCTAGGGTGGCTTACAGGGGGATTCGAACTCAGGTCTCTCAGGTCTCTCGCTTCTTTTAGTGGATACCTTGCCAACATGCCAAAACCCCTTGGGGTTTAATCAGCACAAACTTCACATCCTGCAATTGCTGGATGACAAGGTTTTAAGACTCAACCGAGTTGTAGTGCCTCAGCTGAGCCGACTTGGTATCGCCCACCGATCTTGAATCTCACAAGCGTATATGATTCTGAGTCATTTGGAAATATGACTCAATGGATTCTGACTTAGCGCAAATAGAGATTATAATATTTGTTTGACCATTGTATTCTGTATGTTCATATTTGTTTTGTGCTCCTTCGATAATGAATATTTGTTTGCCATGTTTTTACAAGTCTAAATTTAACTGAAGTAGGTTTATTTGCTATTATGACCCGAGTTTTTCCTAAGCCATCTAACGGTACTATATGGGGTAGAGTACCAAGTTTAATATAGGTGCTCTACAACCTTAACTTTCTCAAAAAAAAAAAAAAAAAATTCAATTTAGAATTCAGTGGGCTGGCACCCGAATCTAGACTTCATGTCATTTTGGCAACTAAAATTCTAGAGAGAATCCTTTTGAGATCTTTCTCATAATAGATCTCTCTCTCTCTCTCTCTCACTATATCTTTGTTTTTTTAACAAGTCTTTTTAGGACTCTAAGATTGGCTAGTTTACCTTGTCAAACTGAGACCCAAGCTACCTACCAATTAACGTCTCCCTCTCTCTCTATATTACCCTCCATCTCTCTGTTGCCATCTTAAAAGCTAAAGGCAATTATAGCATATGTGCTTCTTCTTCTTCGTGATCTCCTCACACCAACCAAGCAGTTGATCCATTTGCTATTACTATTAGTCCCTCGCTCTCTCACACCTTATTTGCTATTACTATTAGTCCCTCTCTCTCTCTCACACCTTATACAAAAGCAAAACAGCAGCCCCAAGCACACCCAATTAAAGCTGTCCCTATCTCTCTCAATAATTAAAACCCAAAGGCTTCTTATACCCAACCGTCTCTCTCTCCCTCCCTTACCTCTCTCTCTCTCTCTCTCTCCCTTACCTCTCTCTCTCTCCTTGTTCTTGAACACAAATGCCTTGTCAGCCATCAAAGAGATCATTGTTCTTAGTCGTTTTGATCATTTTCTTAAAGTCAAGGTCGAAAGTTCTTCAATTTTGGCATAGATGGAATACAGAACCCAATCGTTTATACTACTTCTATTGCCTCTAGTTGTTCTTTGAAGAGGAAAACTCTCCCAACATTCAGATCCCTTAAGTTCAATATGAAAGATATAAGAAGAAACCTGCGGCAAAGCGCAAGCCTAGAGAGAAGAATGCTGCAAATAAAGAGGGGTCTGGAATTGATGGTGATGGGCTGTGTTTTTGTTATTAAAGGGAAGGAAAGGGCCAACATGGAAGATGCTCTCAAAGTAGTTTCAAATTTGAACGAAAATTTAAAGAAGATAAAAGATGCTCGACTCGATTTGATCATGGTGTAAAATTGATATGGTCAAATACTAATAGTCGAGACCCGTGCACCACCATGGGTGCCTTCAAACAACCATAACACACTTGCATAGCAGACCCAAACCATGGATTGTGACAAAAGAATCGGAACAGAACGAGCGTCGAAATTCGAAACTACGCCAACCTGAGCTACTGCAAAACCAACCCATCAACGCGGGCATGCTACAATACGTAGGTGCCCTTCTATCCATTCAAATCTATGCTTTTACACTTTGTGATGATTATATGAAAATTATAATTTTTCATTCTTAGGTTTGTGTGGATTCATAAAACGGTTATGGTCAAAGGGTTGACCCTGTGGTTGAACCCATCGGCCGAGAACCATAATAAACTGTACATTTCCTTATGGCACCCAAGTGTGCCGGCAAATTAAATCCTATGTCAAGAACGGGCTGCTGCCTTGTTTTGTTTTGTTGCGCACTCGATGTGGAGGTCCTCGTTTGATCATTTCAATATCAATTATCTGATCAATTCTAACATCGGTCAAACCATAGACTCTCTATAAAATCTTTTATTTTATACATCTGACGGTTCACATTGATCTCCATGTCCCTATCTTTATAAATTTTAGTGTCCCAAAATGTGAATATATTTATTTTTCAATTAGAATATTTTATATTTTTATTTATGTAAATCTGCGTGTACATTGACTAAAGGGTTCAATTTGACCAATTAAATTAAACGAACAAGAAACTTATGGGCCAAAGCCCGTAGATTAAAATAAAGATCATCTGTCCGTCGGTTGAATAGATGGTCAGTTTTTGATTGAAACAGATATATCGCGGTCTTTACACTATTTAAAGTCGTGCATATAAACACCAAAATTTATGCACTTTATACTTGTGACACCTTTGTCTAGGGTCTGGTTTGACCCTTTTAGATTTTAGGTTTTGGGTCGAATTATACCAAAGGTCAAAACCTGTTTTTTTTATAATATCTTGTGGTTACTAAACTCGATGTCTTATATCCAATTTATTCAAATCCTTATAATGGACCTTAAATATTGTATAAGCCTTTATGGGAATTGAATCAGTTAAGACCCCCAAATATCAAAAAGGTCCATGGGCCTTGTGGGCTCGTCTAGTCTATGGACCCTTAATGGGCTCGTATACCTAATGTAGTTAAACGCGCGTTTTGTAAAATCGCGAATTCAAACCTTTTGAATAGGCTCAACTCACCTTCTAAGCTTAGAAAAATTATTTAGGTACATCTTCTACCCACGCTATGAAGGTGTACGTACCCTGAAAATCGTACAACAAGGATCCGACGGTTGAAACTTGTTTGAGTCATATGAGAGTCGATACTTAGCCAAATTTCACAAACGACCAGTCCGTTTTCATCAGATCGATAAGATCTATCTGATGAGACTAGTCTAACATCATTTTATAATACGCTTTCTAGTACTCACGTACCTTCATTTTTTTTGTTAGGTCACCTTCTTCTCTCTCTTAATGATGAGTGAAGCATTTTCGAATTACGAGTAATATTAATTTTCTTTATGGTTAGATGCTTTCTTATTATATGTTTCATTTACTTTATGTGACATTCATCAGTTAGAAGTATGTTAGAGCATATGTATGTTAATAAAAAAGAATAAGATATGACACACGACTTTTAAGCCTTCGTCACGGTGGGATTTCTTTCACGGTTACGTAGAACTTGGAATATAGGCGTCCATGTACAGATGCAACCCCTTTATGATAGTATGGGATGCCACACGAAGTACATCCAGGTTACTACGGAACCCATCCATTGAAAAGCATGATTTGTGAAGCCTATCGCACTGCGACTCATTCTAATTAAGTTTTAAAAAAGTTGGAATATGAATATATTAAGCTACGAGATATTAAGGAAGTGAGGACTTAAGCCCACACAAATATAAAATCGGGGTGGGACCTAAGCTTAGAACCGAATAATATTATGATATATTAAGATACGCTGTTAAGGCCAGCTAAACATGAATTAAGTTTCTACACGTGCCATGTCTTGCGTGTCACCGCAAGATTCAACGTCTGCAGCCAAGACGGGTCTTAAGGACACTATGATAGCTTTGTCTCGAACTAAGGGGACATCGTGGTTACTATGCGTACAACCTCATCGGGCTGGATGATTATTTTATATTATGATATGAAGGTTAGGTGATTATCTATACGTGGACCTCGCGTGATAGGCTCGAGTAGCGATCGTAGCACAGATCGTTTAAACAAGATAAATAAAATACGAAGTATGTGTAGGTGTCTGGAGTAATAATAAGACTTTTGATATACACGTAAGTTAAGTTGACAAGACAAGTAAGAAAAGTATAAGCATTAGAAACATTATATGCACTGAAATCTGTTATGTTACTTCAGTTTTATAGTTTTATAGTTATACAATGATTATGAGAACTTTTATTATACTGTTTATATGAATTTTTAAAGAATTCACCTTCACTCACAAGGTTGCACCCACGATCACCTGGGTAGATTGTGGTGGATCGATTGTACAACCTACTGAGTTTACGTGACTGAGTAAACTCATCCCACCAAAAACTAATGGTACAGGTGAAGATATGGACTACACTGTCGGTGAACTTGATGCGGTGGTAGATTATGAGGTTTATGAGGGTGATGACATGGAGGATCAGTTAAACGACATCAGGTATATATTAAATATTTATAAAGACTTTCTAGTAGTTGATCGAACTTGTATTTTCTAGTCATTTAATATTGTGGACTCAATATAAGTTTAATGAAGAAAATTTTGATATGAGAAAAAGTTTTGATTCATGATTTTTGGAAGCCTAGTTTTACGTAAGATCTAGTACGATATGTATGTCCGCTCATCGCCTTAACAAGCGTGCGGTGTCATAACATGGAATTCTAGGCCCTTGAGAACGGCTAGGATTCTAGGTCGTGACAGAGATGGTTCAAAGCTCGGGCTTTACTTCTTTGAAGACTATGTAGTTCATGTAAGTACACTATAGTGATTAAAGTGACATTGATTCTGATAGACCCCAAGTTTTAGATCTTTTGAGGACTTAAGGATTGTAAGAAAAATGTGTGATGGTCAATGGCGTAAGATTTAAGGATTTATTTGTTAAAAACTTATATGAGATAAGAGCATGTGAGGGAAATTGAAAAGGATCTATGAAGATTGAAGAGCAATTAGAAGAGTCATTTTAAAAGTGTTGGGGAATAATTAGAAAGATAAATCTTGAATGATTTGATAATTTATAACTCATTATTGTTTGAGATGATGATTATAAGATTAGCTTATTAGAAGTTATTTCAGATTGAAAAACAAATTATTATCATTAACTTTAAATGATATTGAAATAGTCTATGGCCAACGGGATATAAAGAATAGGATGCTATCTTGCAATGAAGTTTTAGGAGTTATCAATGCTGAGAATAAGGGTAAATTTTAAATAAATTCATTAAAGGACTATGAGAAGAACGATATTTGAAAAGTTAAGAATTATAAAGAGTAGAAGAGCATCCTACTGATAGGAGTTTAAGAATTTTCTTGAAAATAACTTTTGAGGATCGAAAGGTTATAAGAAGAAATTATCATTGAGGACTGGATGTTAGGACTTTAACTAAGTAGGTGATTGTATGAATCAAGAAATTTTAATATATCAGTCAAAAATTTATTACTAAGGATTTGGAACAAGTGTGACACTTGAAATATTAAGAGTTTAGGGTTAATTTGGAATGATATTTAATTTCAGGCTTAAAGGACTGAATCTCGATGTTTTTCATTAAGGATTGAGGAAACACGAATAATAAACTGATGAAAACCTGTGAAAAAGAATAAATTGTTTTTGATTCCTACGTACCCCCTTTATTGAACTCATAAAGTATGATTTACACATCGGGTAACGTTTGAGGATAATTAAGATCATACTGACAAAGTTTTGACTTGAATCATTGGGTGCGACTTAGTTTAATTCGAGAATTGGTGAAAGATTTAAGGAAAATTCGAAGAAAAAAAAAAAAAAAATCAAGAGAATATTCGATACAAAGTTTGACAGATCCCGTATCAGAGAAAAATTGCAATGAAAGTTGAGAATATTTTATGCATTGATAAATTTAGGTTGACTTTTATTGTTATTCGGGGAGAATCAAGTTGAAGCTTTGCAGCTAATTTATGAGTTAGAGTTGACGACTATATAAGGAGGAGAGAATCATGCCTTGGTGTGAAAAACGATTATATACCTCTAATTATTAAAATATTAGGTGATGATTGAATTTTACATGCTCATTAAAAAAAAAAAAAAAAAAAAGGGATTGATTTAACTCGATGGGGTTCTCAAATATCTAAACTTCGAGGACGAAAATTTTATAGGGAGGAGAGAATGTAATGACCCAAATTTTTCTTGACGTTGAATCGTTGACGTTTGAGAAAATTTTGACTTTTATTTGACAAATTTGACCTTGGTCAAATCATTGACCCATTTGATGTGGCCTTTGGACCCACCTTTATTTTTTTAGGGAGCGTGCTTATGTAAGAAATCTAAACCGATCTTTGAATTATTAGGTACGTAATTTTCGGGGACGAAAATTACTTTTAGGAGGGAAGAATGTTATGACCCGAGTTTTTCCTAACCCATCTAATGGTAGTATATGGGGTAGAGTACCGAGTTCAATATGGGTGCTCCACAACCTTAACTTTCTCAAAAAAATAAAATAAAATTTCAATTTAGAATTTGGTGAGCTGGCACCCGAATCTAGACTTCATGCCATTTTGGCAACTAAAATTCTAGAGAGAGAATCCTTTTGAGATCTTTCTCCTATTAGATCTCTCTCTCTCAATAGATCCCTCTCTCTCAATAGATCTCTATTTTTTTTAGCAAGAAGAGTCTTTTTAGGACTCTAAGATTGGGTAGGTTACCTTGCCAAACCGAGACCCAAGCAACCTACCAATTAACGTCTCCCTCTCTCTCTATATACCCCTCCATCTCTCTGTTGCTATCTTAAAACCCAAAGGCAACTGTAGCATATGTGCTTCTTCTTCTTCGTGATCTCACACCAACCAAGCAGCCGACCAATCTGCTATTACTATTAGTCCCTCTCTCTCTCACACCTTATACCCAAGCAAAACAGCAGCCCCAAGCACACCCAATTAAAGCTGCCCCTCTCTCTCTCAATAATTAAAAGCCAAAGGCTTTTTATACCCAACCGGCTCTCTCTCCCTCCCTTACCCCTCTCTCTTTCTTCTTATTCTTGAACATAAACGCCTTGTCAGCCATCAAAAAGACCATTGTTCTTGATCGTTTTGATCATTTTCTTAAGGCCAAGGTTGAAAGTTCTTCAATTTTGGCATAGATGGAATATAGAACCCAATCTTCTATACTACTTCTACTGCCTCTAGTTGTTCTTTGAAGAGGAAAACTCTCCCAACATTCAGATCACTCAAGTTCAATATGAAAGATATAAGAAGAAACCTGCGGCAAAGCGCGAGCTCAGAGAGAAGAATGCTACAAATAAAGAGGGGTCTGGAATTGATGGTGATGGGTTGTGTTTTTGTTATTAAAGGGAAGGAAAGGGCCAACATGGAAGATGCTCTCCAAGTAGTTTCAAATTTGAACGAAAATTTAAAGAAGATAAAAAATGGTTGACTCGATTTGATCATGGTGCAAAATTGATATGGTCGAATACTAATAGTCGAGACCTGTGCACCACCATGGGTGCCTTCAAACAACCATAACACACTTGCGTAGCAGACCCAAACCATGGATTATGACGAAAGAATCGGAACAAAACGAGCGTCGAAATTCGGAACTACGCCAACCCGAGCCTCCGCAAAACCAACCCATCAACACGGACACACTATAACACGTGGGTGCCCTTTTATCCATCCAAATCTATGCTTTTACACTTTTTGTGATAATTATATGAAAATTATAATATTTCATTCTTAAGTTTGTGTGGATTCACAAGACGGTTATGGTCAAAGCGTTGACCCTGTGGTTGAACCCATCGGCCGAGAACCATACATTTTCGTTATGACACCCAAGTGTGCCGGCAAATTAAATCCCACGTTAAGAACGGGCTGCTACCCTGTTTTATTTTGTTGCGCACTCGATGTGGATGTCATTGTTTAACCATTTCAATAATTCTAACATCGGTCAAACCATAGACTCCCTATAAAATCTTTTACTTTATACATCTGACGGTTCACATTGATCTACATATCCCTATTTTTATAAATTTTAGTGTCCCAAAATGTGAATATATTTATTTTTCAATTAGAATATTTCATATTTTTATTTATGTAAATCTGCGTGTACACTGACTAAAGGGTTCAATTTGACCAATTAAATTAAACGAACAACAAACCTATGGGCCAAAGGCCGTAGATTGAAATAAAGATCATCTGTCCGTCGGTTGAATAGATGGTCAATTTTTAATTGACACAAATATATCGCGGTCTTTACACTATTTAAAGTCATGCATATAACCACCAAAATTTTTGCACTTTATATTTGTGGCACCTTTGTCTAGGGTCTGATTTGGCCCTTTTAGATTTTAGGTTTTGGGTCGAATTGGGCTAAAGGTCAAAACCTTTTTTTTTAATAATATCATGTGGCTATCAAACTCGATGTCTTATATCCGATTTATTCAAATCCTTATAATGGACCTTAAATATCGTATAAGCCTTTATGAAAATTGAATTAGTTAAGACCCCCAAACATCAGAAAGGTTCATGGGCCTTGTGAGCCCGTTTAGTCTATGGACCCTTAATGGGCTCGTATACCCAATGTAGTTAAACGCACGTTTTGTAAAATCGCGGACTCAAACCTTTTGAATAGGCCCAACTCACCTTCTAAGCTTAGGACAATTATTTAGGTACATCTTCTACCCACGCTATGAAGGTGTACGTATCCCAAAAATCGTACAACAAGGATTCGACGGTTGAAACTTGTTTGAGTCATATGAGAGTCGATACTTAGCCAAATTTCACAAACGACCAGTCCATTTTCATTAGATCGATAAGATCTATCTGATGAGACTAGTATAACATTACTTTGTAATACACTTTCTGATAATCACGTACCTTTATTTTTTTTGTTAGGTCGCCTTCTTCTCTCTCTTAATGATGAGTGAGACATTTTCGAATTACGAGTAATATTAGTTTCTTTATAGTTAGATGCTTTCTTCACTACGTGAAAATGAAGTATAAGCAACACTACTTGCTTAAAGAAAACCACGGACTCTGACCGTTGTGGACAAATCAACTGATACAACTGTCCAAAACCGTAGTTTCTAAAATGCAACGGCCTAATATTGTATAATTAAGCCTATTCGAACCTGTGACCTCAAGATATAAAACAAATTGGGCATCCGTTTCTCAAATGCAACGGCCCGGTTTGTTATAGGTTAGGCGATTCGAACCTCGGCCCTCTAAGGTATACTAGGCGCCAATACAAAAATAGCTTATAAGGAACTCCAGAGCGCGGGAACGGAACGTCTGTCCAGCTTCTCCTCTTTGCCCTTCCTATTCCTCTTCATTTGATGCCATCTTCCTCGTCGCCGAAGCTTGATCTGATTCGGTCCTCCTCATCTCCAAAATCTAAAGTTTGATTCAATGCAAACCTCCTCATCTCCATAAGCCGAAGCCTGATTCGACGCCATCCTCGTCGTCTCCAGATGCCACTTCTTGAAGCCATTAATGGTGAAATTTATCTATGCATCAAGATTCGATATGCCAAGCGTCTAAAGCTCGCCAATGCGACATTGAAGAAACGATCAGGTAGGGGTTATATTTTATTTTATTTTTTCTAAAATATTAAAAAGGATTATACCCAAATCACTAGAATTTGGCATACCCTAATTAGAAATAGTTTTTCTGAAATCTATTTGTTTTTTGATTATCCAAAATATTTTTTTAAATTTCAGAGTTATGGTTTTTATTTTCTTTTATTTTTTCTGAAGGATTATTTTATTTTTTCTTAAGCTCCTCCATCTTGAGCTGCTAAATCCGGTTGGTTACCCTATTGTATTTCGAGGTATTTTCCCAAATTTTGAGGTATTTTCCTAAATTTTCCTCTGTTTTATATGGTTTGCTATCTAACATCCGGGTGCAGGGATCAGACCGAAAACCGATTGGTTTGCTATTCTCATGTTCTATTACCCTACTGTTTTATATGATTTGCTATTCTCATGTTCTATTTTCTCTTCCCATAATTTTTGCATTTTTGTTTTCTAAATACTAAATTTTTTTAAGAAAGTCTTTTTTCTTTCTTAAAAGGATTACCCATGCTATATGTTGAAATGTTTTTTTTTATTTTTATGAATTTATATACTCAAATTATGTACTCTGGCCTCTGTTGGCCTGATGTATATATTTACTTTTTTTACTGTTAAATTCTCATTATGCTTTTTTATTTTTAAAATGCTGTTATGTATTGTATGTATAAGCCCAGTGATATATATATATCTATATATATATATATATATATATATTAAAGTCTGTATAACTGACATTATGCAGTTTTGTTGGGTACCTAGGAGTGCAGATTCGATTAACTAAACTAAAACTTAAAATTTTGATTTTTCGTTCGATTCAGCCTGAATGGAAACTGAACGGAAACAAATTGGTTAAATACCGAAAACTTGTAATCGAAACAAAGCGCAAAAAAAATCAGTTCAGTTCACTTGGTTCGGTTTCAGTTTATTCAAAAAAAATTCAAATATTAATTCTCTTTTTTTTCCAGTCTTCTTTAGTTTTGGGTCCCAACCGGTTTACGGTTTTAGCTTAAAATCAAAATCGAATCGATTGGGAATCGTTAAGTTCTTTCCGATTTTATGTCCCAATTGGCATTTTTCCGATTTTGGCCACTAAAAGCGAAAGCAAACCGATTGGGAATCGGTTCTTTTTGCTTTTGGTGGTTTTATCGGTTTAGGCCAGATTTTTGGTCGATTTTCTATGTAAATTATGTAAAAATTATGCTAATTATGTGTTGAAATTATGTTAGAATCATGGTATCAAGTGTTTACATACATACATATCACGATTCAGACAAGATCTCCGTCAATCGATGCTAACTCGCTTTTTGAGATGTCAACCGATATTGACTCACTTTTCAAGATGTGAAATCAAAATCTAACGATGTGATTGTATGTTCATGATCTAAAGATCAATTAGATCAAAGATAGGTAAAAACAAACTCCATCAACATGAGATTGGTCCCCGCACAAGTCAGACCCATCCACTATGAGATTGATCGGTCCACTTGTAGGAATTTTCACCTAACATAAAACGATCAATCTTATATAAGAACGGCAGTATCATATGAAACCTAAGGAAATTTTCATCTAACCCATTTTTCAATTAAATTAAATTTCAACATATGTCAAATATTTAGACCTGTTTGCTTATGCTTAATAAAAGAAATGAAAAGTTCAAGGTCCGGGACCCTATTAGATAATAAGAAAATGTTGAACACTTTCGATAAAAAGTAAAAGATCAACTTGTGGACTTCTTGGATTCATACGATAGAGATCCTTTTCACCCTAATCTTCCACACAATGGATCTTGAGTCCATGAGCTTACCATAATTCAATCTTCTTGTTTTCTAATCTTTTGGGTTGTTGAAATTTTGTTTGTTGTTGTCAGAAACTCCAGTTTTGCTGGGTTGTTTCTATATTTTAGGAAAATGATAACTGGCGTATAGTTTTAAAAATGGGCTGACATGTATATATATCGTGTTAGGCCTGATCTAATACGATATGAAGCCCGACTAAATATGAGCACAATACTGGCTCATATTATCTTTGGTTCAAATAAGCCATTATCATCATATGGGCACCTATCACTTGTGCTTTTTCTCTCTCTCTCTCTAAAACTTCAATTTTTTCCTTCATTGTTGTGATTTTTCCTTCATTTAGTTTTGTAGAATGTCTTCAACAATCCCAAGTAAAGAGTGATGACGGCAAATCATACAACTGGAATATATCGAAGGTCTTCATTCATTTATCAAATTAAAAGAAAATGTAGAAGATCCCGATTGGTGTTGTTGTCCTTGTGTCAAGTCAAAATCTTAAAAAGCATAGCCTCGTGATTATTATGTAACATTTATTTTGTGATGGTATAGATAAGTCTTACACGATATGGAAGCACCATGGAGAATCATTTTCTAATAGTCATACCAATTTGGGGACTAGTACATCGACTTCTAACCCAAACGAAGATAGGTTTCCAAGAATGGAAGATATGTTGAATAACACATTCGGAGGTGTTTGTACTGAAGATTTAGATGCTTGCTTAAATGATGCTTATGATGAAGATGACGAGCAACGTCCACATGATTTACATGATGATGCGGGGTATAGTAACTTGATGGAATGTGCATTAGAACCTTTGTATCCGGCTATGTAAAAATGAGCATGAAAATTGTCGATCCACGATTGAGTTGTTGAGCATGAAAGCTAGGCATCGATTGGTACGATAAAAGCTTCACAGTGTTGAAAATGATAAAAGACATACTTTCTGAAGAAAATACTTTGCCAGATACCACATACAATGCGAAAAAGTTGATCAAGTCTTTACGTATGAAATATGAGATTATTCATGCATGCCCCAATGATTGCATATTATATTGGAGAGATCATGCAAATAAGGATACTTGTCCTACATGTGGTACGAGCAGATGGAAGCCACCAAATGCTTCAAAGCCGAGGGCTAAGCCGTTGCCATGGAAGAAATTAAGATACTTTCCATTAATTCCGAGGCTACAAAGAATGTATAGTGTACCGTGGATTGCAGAGAAAATGACATGGCATGCAAACTCAGTTGCAAATGATAGTCACATGCGGCATCCCGTAGATTCTTCTTGTTGGAAATCAATTAATGTTCAGTGGAAAGAGTTTGGTTTAGAGAAACGTAATGTTCGTCTAGGACTTGCCACAGATGGATTCAATCCTTTTGGCAATAAGAATAACTCTTATAGTTGTTGGCCTGTTATGATTGTTCCCTACAATCTCCCTCCATCATTGTGCATGCGCAAGGAGTTTACAATGTTGAGCATATTGATTTCCGGGCCCAATGGTCCTGGACATGACATTGATGTTTACTTGCAGCCATTGCTTGTAGAATTAAATGAATTGTGGTCCACTGGAGCAACAACATATGATTCCTATACAAAAACTAGGTTTAACATGAAAGGAATTTTATTATGGGCTATACATGATTTTCCAGCATATGGTCATCTTTCGGGTTGTAGGACAGCAGGAAGATATGGTTGTCCTATTTGTAGTGAAGAGGTTGACTCCGTATGGTTATATCACGGAAAGAAATTTGCTTACATGGGCCAATCGAAAGTTCCTATGATTTAAATCATCCTTCGAACTCAGAAATCCCAATTTAATGGTAAGGAAGAACATAGGAAACATCCACGCCGTATGAGCGGTTCAGAAGTTTTAAGTAAAATGGAAACAATTCAGACCACGTTCGGAAAGGCAGCAGGAAAGAAGAGGAAAAAGCCCACGAATGAAGAGAGTTATGCATGGTCAAAGCGATCAATCCTATTTGACTTACCATATTGGAAGGTGATAAAATTTTCCTTTCATTTTTATTATGTGATCTCCAATAAACTTTGTTTGAATACTAATTTTTTACTTTATAAATGTAGGATCTTCCCGTTCGTCATAATTTGGATGTAATGCACGTGGAAAAGAATGTTACGGAAAATTTAATTGCAACGATTATGGATACAAAAGGTAAAAGTAAGGATGGAATTGAGGCCCGATATGATCTTAAAGAAATGAAGATAAAGAAAAATTTATGGATTGTGCAGAAAAATGACAAGGTGTATTGCCCTAAAGCTCCATTTGTCTTATCTCGAGATGAAAGAAAACTAATTTGTGAAACATTGTATAATTTGAAAGTTCCCATTGGATACAGTGCAAATTGGAAGTATAACGTAAGTTTGGAGGATTTTCAACTGAAAGGCCTGAAGTCACATGACTATCATATCCTCATGCAACAACTACTACCTGTGTTGTTGATGCATGCATTCAAGAAAGAAAAGCCATTGAGAGCAGCTATCAGGCAAATGTCAATATTTTTTAATGTCCTATGTTCCAAAGTTATAGATCGGGTTGAGCTTATAAACATGAGGAGACGCATGATCGAAGCACTGTGCGTGTTTGAAAAGTACTTCCCGCCTTCATTTTTTGTTTCTATGATACACCTTGTTGTTCACTTGGCGGATGAGGTGCTAACATGTGGTCCTGTTCGATATCGATGGATGTATCCATTCGAAAGGTAAACCTTCATAATATGACTTTTAAAGTATTTCTTTGTACTAGTATTATTGATATCTAATTGAAGAAAATTGTATAGGATGATGAAGACTTACAAGCATTATGTAAAAAATCAGACTTATCCAGAGGGGTCTATTACAGAGCAATATCTAATGGAAGAATGCATGAGGTACTGTATGGAGTATATGCCAAATGATAATGCAGGAGGGCATAAGCGAGGAGATATAATGTTCATGGATTATGATGTTACACATGGTTTCCCTCTCGATAAAAAAGGAAAAGTCTATTACCTTCAAAACTTGCAATTCCAACAAGCGCCAGAATGGATTCTCACACATTCTCCAGAAAATGTTGAATGGGAGATGTAAGTAATATTTATAAATATCGTCATTATTTTTCCTCAATTAATATTGAAATACTTGATCTAATTAACACTCAACATTTATAGGAAGTACCAATCTAACCTCCAAGGCCACAAGTCATGTGATAAACATCTGAGGGGCAACTACATTCCTTGGTTAAGACAACAATTAGAAAAAGAAGAGTCTTCTACCTTGAAGAGTCTTGCTGATGGTCCAGACTTCAAAGCCATATCGTATAATTCTTATGTGGTTAATGGATATCTTTTTTGTACGACGGAGTCAGAAACGAGTACAAGCACGCAGAATAGTGGAGTCTCCATGAAGGCTTTAACTAATTTTAGGGCTAGTGTCAAAGATAAGAACCTTGTGGAAGAAGAAGTCACTTATTATGGCATCCTCAAACAAATACTTGAACTGAATTATGGTAACTTTAAAGAAACAGTCTTCTACTGTGATTGGGTACGTATAGAAGATAAAACAAATGGATGTGTTGTTGATCCAGAAACAGGCTTAATTTTTGTTAATCTTGGGAGGCTTATGAGGAGTTCACATGAAGATGACGAGCCGTTTATTCTTGCCTCCCAAGCCACCCAAGTCTTCTATTGCAAGGACCAAACTAGAGCTGATTGGTATGTTGTCTTAGATGCTCCAAAGAGATTGACTCGAGATGTAGATGCTTATGAAGATCCATTAGTATTTGAGGCAAGAATTAATGCAGATACTTTAGCATCGCCATTGGTTGCTGATGTCATGGAAGATGATGAATACTAAAATATATTTCTCATTTTTTTTTGTAATTACCATTGGAAGATGATGAATACTAAAACACAATTCTCTTTTTTTTACAATTTTGTTCCCTCTACATGCCTTTGAAAAACTCATGTGGTCCACTCTATGTTCTCTCTACATGCTGTAATTACCATTGGAAGATATACTCTATTTTTACTAATAAACATGGTTTTGACATGTCTTGATACATTATATGGTCTTGGCAAATACTATTTACTTATTTTCAGTAAAGAATTGAGCATGGAAACATATGAACCTCAATCAAGTCGTTTAGAACAAAGCGAGACTGCTGAGAAAGGTTTGTCTAATATTTTTTTTAAATCTATTCTTTTTTTAATAATCGATGTTTAGATATATTGCTAATAACATATATTTTGTCTAGGCATACGGAAACAAGTTAAGTTTAATGAACATGGGCAATTGGAACATATTCATCGAGCTTGTCGACGTTAGTAGGTCAGGTGGCAAGGACACATTGTCCACCTACATACATGACATGGCATGATGTGCCAAAAAATGTGAAGGATAAGATATGGAGCACTATCTTGGTGAGTACATATATTATTTACTTATACTATTTTGATTTCCATGATTTTAACTTATCTTTATATTATTATAGGATGAATATGATATTGAAATTCAAACACAAAGCTATATAGTATTATCGAAAGCTAATGGATGTTGGAAGCAATGGAAGCATGAGCTTGAAAAAATATGATGAATATGAACGGATGGAGGCGGAAAACATCCACCAAAATGTGTGAAGTTGGAAGATTGGAAGACATTTATTCACATATGTTCTACCAAAGAATATGTATACGTCGAGAAAAGGGAGAAGTTCTAGAGAAAGATGACAAACCCACACACCAGCAGTGGTAGGAGGCGACTAAGATGGCGAGGAGGTTGGTAAATCTCAAATATTACTTTAATATAATTTTCTAAAGAAATAATGCTTACTTATGATCATTGAATTGTACAGAAAATGCGTAATCCTAATGGTGTAGTTACGATGTAACTGCTTATAGCCACACATACCAAGAAAGGCGGACATGCCCTTCACAATTTATGATTGAAAAATTGGTCTACTCCTATATGTTATTATTCATTTCATTAACTTCAATAGTTATAAAGGACTGTGAGACTTTATCATTATAATATTTTATCATTATTTATTTTTTACAGGATGAAATTAAGAAAATGGTTGAAGATAATCCGGTTGAAGGAGAAGCAATTTTAGATGATGACCCTGTTGCACATGTAAATGCCTTCCTCTCAAATTAGATGATTGAATTATTGCTCTTTAAATCAATATCGTAATTATAAATAAAATTGAATCCTAGGTTTTTGGTCGTGATAGAAGAGGTTATGTACGAGGTATGGGTAGAGGTATATCAAAGACAACTTTTTCCTCATCAGCTCCTTCTAGGGAAATAGCTTCACGAGAGAAGAGAGCACGTGCAAGTGTGGAGTCGAACTATGAAACAATTATGCGACGACTTGATGAGGAGACTAAGGCACGCAAGGTACTTGAGGAGAAATTCAATGCATTACCAAGACAAGATAGTTCTCATGGAGCACCTATGACTCGTTTGAGTGATCAATTGAGTTCTTCTTATCAGGTAAAAATTTAAATATCCAATCAAAATTTCTATTTTACCTCATATCATTAGTGAATATCGATCAATTCATTTATTTTTCCTAAATTTATGTAGGAAGTGAGACAATCATCGTTTCATCTAGACGGTCACATAGAACACCACCCTCTCACTGCATATTAACGAACTTCAAGAATAAGAATGTTGCCATGGGACGTGTTGATAGAAATGCAAGTCAATCAAACTTATCATATACAATCATAGTAGATGGCATATACGACATCACTGCAGAGCTGTATGCTCGTGATGGAACCTTGGGAGATATTACACCGGGTGATATAATTACATGGCCTAAAAGTCTTGTTCATTTTAGTTGATTGTACTTAGAGGTATATGGCCAATTCCTTTTTTATGGGTAACACAAATTCCACTACTTCACTATTTCGTTAAAATTACTTATCTCTAACGGAATATCTAAATTATTTAAGTTTCTCTCTACAGGGTTTTGTTGCTGGTGTACAATGAGCATCTTCAGTGGACTGACAGATAATGCTATACACTCAATTCGATGGCAATTTATACTTTAGTACAAGATAAATTTTGAATGTTTGGTTTAGTTGTGTGAATATTTTATTGAAGGAATCTAAATTATACTTTCAATTTTGGTGAATATTTTAGTTTGGTAAATGATCTATTACAATGAATGAAATTTTTGTAGTATTGTGCTAAATATTTAAATAATTTTTGAAGAGCACACAAAATATTTTCTTCGGCTTTGCAAAACTCTTAACATCTTTTTGTGTAGTGGGTATTCCTTTTTCGGTGTTTAGCGTTACTTCTCATGAGCAAGTGCTGAAATTGTAGAGCTTTGACTCAAGGGAGTGACACGCCTAGCGTTGGAGTGATG
Organism: Chloranthus sessilifolius; assembly: GCA_021018995.1. Taxonomy (NCBI): domain Eukaryota; kingdom Viridiplantae; phylum Streptophyta; class Magnoliopsida; order Chloranthales; family Chloranthaceae; genus Chloranthus; species Chloranthus sessilifolius. The sequence continues at coordinate 37,011,620 of CM037598.1, read as the reverse complement.
GATGATGCGTAACAACAATATAAATCTTTCTTACTGTTTTTGTTTGTTGCAGATTTTCTTTAAGACATTTATTTTTCTTCACAAATGCTAATCTTGGCCAGCATTCCATCTAATTCATCATAATCATTGCCTTGTCCTTCGGACTTAGAGTTGACATCGTTCCATCTAATTCTATTAGTTAAGTTGGCTAATCTGGTAAATATATTTTTCATTGGAGGAGGGACAACAAATTGTTAGGAATCGTGGTTGAAACGATTACAAATCAATGAAGGTTGAAACTGTGGTTTCAATGATTGTGTGCTCATAAATAGCGGACCTCCATGGTTAGACTATTTTGCTCAAAGGATTGATTGAACCAATATTGGTGGTGCTCGAATTTTGATTCTCGGTTTAGTAGATTTCAAAGATTGGGTTCAATTTCATTCTCTATCTCTCTCTCTTCAAATTAGTTCATTTTAGGTTCGAATATTTAGTTGTCTACATTGAACAAAGGATATCTTGAATGAAGCTAAACGATCTATGGAGTTCAAACAAATTGATAGTGAAAATGATCTGTTTGATTTAGGGATTCCTGGGGACTTGTGAGCGCTTAGGGTATGCGGGTGCCGACTATCCGTGAAGCATCATCGATGTACAAACGGATCTTGTCGAGATCAAATGGATGTAGTCGATTTGAGAAGATGATTCAGGTTACTTTTACTTTTTTGAGTGTTAGTTATAACTTAATTTTATTGTTGTGTGGTTATTTTGCAGCTATAGATGTTAAATTTTTGCAGTTTACAGTTCAATTTTATAAAGAGTGATCCAAATTCTATTTGAGTTTATATATATATATATATATATATATATATATTCACAAAATGTGTGATTTTTTGAGAATTGATAGCTATGATGCTCTATATAGTTCATTGAAGCATTAACATGTTATGAACTGTATCTCGAGAATTTGATGTGAGATCTTCTTCTATCACCAATTGCATTGACACTAGCCAAAATTGCATTGACACTAGCCAGAAGTGAACAACATGTAATTCGTCCCGAGAGTAGCTCCACCAACTGGAACACTTAGGGGAGCTCCTGTGTTAATCACTTACAACCTGAATGACTTCTGCAGTGATTGCAGGGCTTTCTAAGGCCAGCCCAGTATGCTGGTCCAACTAGTCCAAAAATCCCTGGAAGGAGAACTATCATTTAAAATGGGCATAAAAAATGAAGAATAAATCTTACATGTCCCGGAAGGTTTGATCAAAGTCTTTCTTCATGGTAACAACAGTTGTTCTCTCCAAATGCAATCTCCTTCCAATACCTTTTTTATCAAACAAAGATGATCGAGCACTGGATCAAGTTTCAACAAGATTCAGACCCGGGTGCTCGCTGAGTCCAAATTATTGAACAATGACAAAAGATCAAGACGTATTCCAGAACCGCTTAGAGTTAATCCGGATCCTTTTCCCTTTTTGGGCAATCAGATATCTTTTTTTTAATGGAAAGGGAAGCTTTCAACCAATATCTTTTATAAGTTAAATAATAATAAAGTTAAAATAAAACATACAGTAACTAAATTTTCTACACAAGAACAAAAGCTTCATACTTAAAAAAAAAATGACTAAAATATTTTTCAATTCATATTTATAGCTTGATACATATCTATTTTTTCGTGCAACATGAACCATTTATCGATCCCGATCACGATGTGAACCACAATTAAGCCTGTTTCACATCATATCTATCATACCATCTTGATCTGAGACTTGTATTGGTTTGCCTTAAACAAATAAATCAGTTTTTTGATTGAGAGATTTGAAACACAAATAAATACTAAAACATTCTAATTCATGAATGATACTAAAAGATTAACAAGGATGAATTTGATAGCTAAACTCAAGATACAAAATAAATTCAAAACCATAAACAGCACAGATGGGCCAAAATCCAACCTAATAACCACAAGCATAATCATCTAAGCCTCAGCATGCAGCAATGCATAGAGTGAGACATCTACTCTTCCAGCTCCTGTATCTTGTAATTTGCAGTTTCCAAAAGTAGCTCCAATTCACCTACCTTTTTCCAAAGATCCTGCTTTGGAGTGAGACATGGATCAAGTCTTCCAATTCAAGGCCACGCTAATGTGTCATGGTGGCCTGCCCTCATGTTCGCACATTGCTCTTCAACTCCTGTTCAAGCTTTGAGTTCCTTAGAGATGACTGACTCAAAGAAGATTCCAATTGAATTATCTTATCTGCATAATCTTGCACCTGGCTCTTCAACAGAGCACTTTGCTCCTCGGCTCCACTCAACATAGTAGTGAGTTCAGTTGTTTTCCCACTGAATTCTTTTAATTCTCTATCAATGTTGTTGCTTTTTAGTTCTGCCAGATTTAACTGTTGCTCAAGCTCCAAATTCTTCTGTTCTTCAGATATCAATCGCATCTCGATCTCTTTCAGCTGAGATTTTGCTTCCTCTTCTGCTGCATTTGAGGCTCGAACTATGTCCTCTAATTCTAGGTGCTTTTACATGAGCGAAAGTACCTTAGATTCTTGGTGCGATTCATCGAGTGACTTCAGCTGTTCTAAGTCGCATTTTGGAATGAGCATGCGAAGTGAATCTGACTTAAGGAAATTTTCATCTGAAAGCTTTAACTTGCTCTCAAGATCACTGCAGCCCTCTTTCAACTGCAATATATTACTAAGTCTGCATAACTCTTCAGATCTTCTTTCTCTCCAGTCACCTTCACCAATTCCTCCTGCACATGAGATATCTGCACTTCTTGGTTTTTCAAGCTAGCTTCGACTGTTTCCCTCATCTTCACCTCCTCTTCAAGCTTCGACTTAATTTCTTCAAATTCAGAGATCTTTGTCTTCAGTTCTTCTTTGGATGCCAAGGACAGATTTTCTGAAGCTAGTATATCATCCTTCATCAGCTTTCAAGCTTTATGCAGAGTTAATTCATGTGTTGCTTCATTTAATAAGCCTTCCCCATAAGCAAGCTTCTGCTCCAAATCCAGGACTTGTGATTTTGAAAGCCCTAATTCACCTTGAACCACAGAAAGCTCCGCCACCGTACTCTTTAGTGCTGCTTCTATGTGGAATTACTTCCGTTGAATGCCTAATTATATATTACAGCCACTGTTTTTCCATAGAGCTTTCTGTTTTGTACTTTACCTAGATATTTGGGAGATGAAATCTCGCCTGCTAGCTGACACCATAGTTTTTTGTATGTGCTATCAGGTTGGCGCTCCTGCCCGTGTTGGACTTGTAACTTATGAAGCTTGTGATTGTTTAAATACCCATTTATGGGCAATGCAGGTTAGATGCCGTGTGGACATGTCTAGAAAAATAACAGCAATGTTACTAGTGGTGACATGACTTCGATAGTGGACATGTCTAGAAAAATAACAGCAATGTTCATGTCCAGGAAAATCACAGCAATGGACGTGTCTTGGAAAATTACAAAGAATGTTCACGGATTCACAAAAATTTGAAGGAAGTGTCGGATCTGGTAGAATTCCCCTGGCTTTGATTATTGAAGGTAACAACCTCCTCATGCATAATTAGCCTATAGTTTGTTAACGTTTCGGCCGATATTGACTGATACAATTAGTATATTCAATCCTTATTTTCAACAAGTCAGAGCATCTAGGATTTGAGTTCCATGCAATGTGTGTTTTGAAGAAGTTCTATATGCACTGTGACAACTTGACCTCCTGAGAGATTAGTGGGGCCTAGGTAGGGATTAGGCAAGTCTTGGTCATGAGGCCCAATAGTATTCCAAATTTATTTTATTTATATATTTATACATTTGTTCAGTCTCTTATAACTTATTATTCAGTATCTTTTTCATTAAACTTTTGATGTTGTTTTATCTTTAAAGATTGATTTTGCTGAAATTTTTAGAAAATCTCTAATCCTTCCACATTGTAATTACATGGCTCTTCACTTACCTGGGTAAATTAGGGAAATTACCATGTCCTTTATTTGGAATATTCCTATTTAATTTACGAAACTTGGTGATCTATAGATTTGCAAAGCGACTAGATTCATCTGGGGAATTTGGTTATTTTACTCTAGGTGAAAAGGATAAGATAATGTGATGAATCTCAGGTGGTTCACGGCATTCTGTCTCTTTACGTAGTAGTATTCAAAATTACACATCAGAGATCCTGATCCCTATGTGATTTGATTTCCAATTTAATTTGATTATTCATTTGTTTTGTTTCCCCTCTGATTTTGTTACTTGTTAGCTCGAAATGCACAATGCTGGTGACATTTTTTCCGAGTGGAGATCTCATGAATGATCCAACCAGGTGACGTCTCTACCGGATGTTTAAGAGAGTAGTACATTTAATCGGTACATCAAGATCATCAACAAGTAATTTTAGAAGATCGTCTCATCCTACGGATGCTACCGCAGTATGTAAAGTCCTATTTTTATCCTTCGACGCCTATTTGTATTCCAACTTTACTTTCTCTTCTTCCATATTACCAAGAATTAATATAAAGATCTTTATTAGGAAAGAGTCTGAAGTAATCAAACGCTTGTCCGAAAGCCATTGGACTTCTTGTGTTATAACAATGGGAAGGTTTGAGCATATGTAATGGATCCAATGAGGCCTCGCAATCTTGAACTACTTATCCGGATGTGGAAAAGCACAAGATTCTCTCAATGGGCAAAAAGGATTTCATTCAGTTTGACCGACCCTTCAAATCCTTTAAGATGGACCTCCTTACAAGCCACTATTAATTTGTGTGGCGCTACTTCTTAGGTCAATCCAAGTATTCCACCGGATGGTCATTATCTATCTGCATCCATTCCAAAAATTACCCCAATCAAAGGATTTTTACCACAAAATCATAGCGGTTTATTATGGATTTAAAGATATGATCAATGGTTGGTATAAAGAGCATCAACGGATGGTTCAAAGCCTCCAATATGTGTGGCTTTTGGGCTCACTTCATATCGAATATGATCGCCACTTTGATGAGTTGGATTGCTCAAACACTTGTGCCTCGTGGCTTAATACTAGGCCGAGGAGGTCCATCTTAGAAGGCTTCTAAGGAGCCACTACCTCTTTAAAAAAGTTCTCTTGATCCGGCTCAATTAATATCTGAGGCTAGTCTACTGTTGACAATTATGTTCAAAACTCAGTTGAGATTCGGTCTAAACTCTTCCAAAGTTGGCGAGTCGACTTAGTTATGCCTAAAAATTACAAATATGCCTTGATTGAGGTTTAAGGCTTTAAGCACATGACCCGTTTAACAGTAGGATATCACCTTAACCAGCTGGGGATGCACATCCATCTATGCTATCTGTTAATTATTTATATTTACAAGCATGCATCAAAACTCGGCCGATATTGATACGTATTGGTAATACATATCAGTTTTGTAATATATATATATATATATGTAATGTTCTCATAATTTTTATTCAGGTTACGCTTGCTCCATTCACCTCAACATGCAATAAATGTAAAGGATTGGGTCGGATTATAAAGGTATGCGTCTGGTATTCGGAGCAAATTCTATGCACTTGATTTCTTAATGGCGTCGAACATGGTATCAAAACTTCGGCGATACGCATATCGATACATATTGGTTTCGCTTAAGAAACGATCTTGATTCCACCTTGATAGAGGTTTCAGTGGTATCGGTACGATTGGTATTAAATCAACGTCAAGACGATATTGTTCTTTCTATTTTTTTTCGTAAAAAGACCAATTCGATTTGCTATCTGTGTTCCGCCCAAGATGGACCGCTAATTGATACCGATACCGAGTTTGATTCCTTGGTGTTGAATATCTTTTATAGTATATCTCTTGGCTTGCGGATTATTGTCTCGCATGCGCAGGATCTCGGATGGTTGAAGGAGTTAAGGAGGTTAAGGTTACCATCCCGGTATTTTTCCAATTGTGTCGCTTTCTGGTTTCATTAATTTAAAAAAATCATATGAATGGAGTGAGTGGTTTGTCCGAGTTCTATATCTTAATTTACGAAAGATAGCTATCCTTTATAACAGATGAGTGGTGAAGAATGTTAGTATATTCAATCCTTATTTTCAACAAGTCGAGCATCTAGGATTTGAGTTCCATGCAATGTGTGTTTTGAAGAAGTTCTATATGCCGTGACCATGCAAATTTTGAGTATCATTTTATTATGAAATTTATTAATGTAATCGAAGTTTATTTTATGGCGTGAAAACTCGTGGTATGGGAGCTAATGAAAACACACAAGAAGTGGGCGGACAAATCATAAAAGAAAAGTCATCTTGACAATGAGTTGAAATGTGCTCAATAAAAGGTGTCAAGCAATGAGACATTAAAATTCGCCATTGGGCTTATTAGCAATTCGAGTCATGCTCTAAGGCATCGTTGAATGTATTTATAGGATATTGTTGAATATATTAATATAATATCTTTGAATATTTTAATGAGATGGTGTTGAATGTATTAATGATGTTGATTTTATTTTTGGCTTATTATTTTTCATTTAGTTGAATGGATTATGAATTTTGTCCCTTGTAGAGTGATCTGGTTGATACAATAATTGTAATAGGTAAAATGGCTCTCATTATAGTAAAAAAATGAAAGTTTTCAAATTAAAAAAATAAAATAATAAAAAAACAACGGTCCATACCAAGCTTGTTTTCATATACCATTTAGTAGTGGTTTCGAAATTAAAAAAAAAACACTTTTCCCATTAGGAACAACGGCTTAACATTGTTGTTATTTTGCAACAGCCACAAACAACGGCCCATAACCATTGTTTCTCAGAGGGAATTAACAACGGTTTGTTACCGTTGTTTACATATACCACTGATTTAGACCGTGGTTTCGGAAGAAAAATAACAACCATTTTTTTCGTTAAAACAACGGCTTCAAACCGTTGTTCTTTTGCAACGGACATGGACCGTGGTATATCTGGTACAAAAACAACGGTTTCGGACCGTTGTGTACAATAACCACTGCTCTATAAACAACGGCCCTTGCAACGGCTCAAAACCGTTGCTTATGATATTTACAACGGTTTTGGGCCGTTATTTTTTTCCGATTTTCACGTAGTGCTTATTACATGTTTCATTTGGTTTGTGTGACATTCATCAGTTAGAAGTATATTAGAGCATATGTATGTTGAGAAAAAAGAATAAGATACGACACACGACTTTTAAGCCTTCGTTAAGGTAGGGTTTCTTTCATTGTCACGTGAAACTTGGAATATAGGCGTTTATGTACAGATACAACCCCTCTATGATAGTATGGGATGCCACACAAAGTACATCCAGGTTACTACGGAACCCATTCCTTGGAAAACATGATTTGTAAAGCTTATCGCAATGTGGCTCATTCTAATTTAGTTTTTTAAAAAATAGAATATGAATATATTAAGCTACGAGATATTAAGGAAGTGAGGACTTAAACCAACACAAATATAAAATCGGGGTGGGGACCTAATCCCAGAATCGAATAAAATTATGATATGTTAAGATATACTGTGAAGGCCAGCTAAACATGAATTAAGTTTCTACACGTGTCATGTCTTGCGTGCTATCGCAAGATTCAACGTCTGCAGCCAAGATGGGTCTTGAGGACACTATGATAGCTTTGTCTCGAACTAAATGGACATCGTGATTACTATGCACATAACCTCATCGGGTTGAATGATTGTTTATGTTATGATATGGAGGTTAGGTGATTATCTATATGCGGATCTCGAGTGATAGACTCGAGTAACGATCCTGGCACAGATCATTCAAACAAGATAAATAAGATACGAAGTACGTTGTGTAGGTGTATGAAGTAATAATAAGACTTTTGATATACACGTAAGTTAAGTTGATAAGACAAGTAAGAAAAATATAAGCATTAAAAACATTATATGCACTGAAATCAGTTATGTTATTTCAGTTTTATAGTTTTATAGTTATACAATGATTATGGGAACTTTTATTATGCTGTTTATATGAATTTTTAAAGGATTCACCTTCACTCACAAGGTTGCACCCACGATCACCTGGGTAGATTGTGGTGGATCGATTGTACAACCCACTAAATTTATGTGACTGAGTAAACTCATCCCACAAAAAACTAATAGCTGCAGGTGAAGATATGGACTATACTGTCGGTAGACTTGATGCGGTGGTAGACTATGAGGTTTATGAGGGTGATGACATGGAGGACCAGTTAGACGACATCAAGTATATATTAAATATTCAGAAAGACTTTCTAGTAGTTGATCGAACTTGTATTTTTTGGTCATTTAATACCGTGGATTCAATATAAGTTTAATGAAGAAAATTTTAATATGAGAAAAAGTTTTGATTCATGATTTTTGGAAGTTCAATTTTATGTAAGATCTAGTAAGATATGTATGTCCGCTTATCACCTTAACAAGCGCGTGGTGTCATAACACAAAATTCTAGGCCTTTGAGAATGACTAAGATTCTGGATTGTGACATTTGCTTTACACACCAACTTAGAGACTATGGAAGATTTTTGCTTGCCTTGTACTCGGGTCATTTTTTGTGTCACTTTTTATTATACGTGCCGTTGGATTGGTAAACCACCATCTAAAATATTTGGTGTAGAATATTGGGATTGAAGTGGTTAGCATTAATGGTCATCTAAAATTAATGTTACCGTGGATTTAAATGGTAGCCGGTAAGTTTAGATTACTTTGATTGAAGATCACTTTTCATCCCAAATTTAAATGGTACTCAGTCACCTGATGCTAGGGTCGCACGCATACCAACTCTTTACAAATTGTAATAGTTAGTTAGACAATGATGACCTGGATGCTATGATTGGGGGCCCTGTTGGGGCTGGCCGATGTTTGGTTTAAGCGCAGGACCTATGTAGTGGTTTAAGAGCAGGATCTATGTAGTGCTAAGTAAGGTGTCAAACTCGTACTTGGTGTTGGGTATCGGTCTATGGAGTACCGATACGAATCGGACTCTTTTAAAAATGTAAAAAATAAAAAATAAAAAGCAAAGTCTCGGCTCAAACCAGTACGTTTCGGACGATTCCGATATCGATACCGAGTTATTGGACTGATACGTATCGGTGCCGAGATACCGATACGTATCGGTATGAGCCCTTATCGGCCAATATTGATACCAATATCGAGTTATAGGTTCGATACGTATTGGCTTTCCGAGATACCGATACGTATCGGTATCGACTGATTTTTGATACCGTGGTGATAAGATTGAACTCTGCTTCTGCTGCTGCATTAGGAGTACCCGAGCACTGGAACGCTCAGGAATGGTGCAGCGATCAAATCCTGTGTCCAAGAATGATAAGCGCCACATGACACCCAAACACACTATAAGAGAAAGGTTAGTCCATTATCATGTAAAACCAATTCAACAAAAGCATTGATCATCGTGGATCTAGGGTGATCAATGGTTTAAAAAATACACTGCGAAGCATTTTATCATTTCCTTATTAATTTTCAGACCCATTTTATCATTTCCGTATTAATTTTGAGACCATTAAATCAATGGGTGGCTTTAAACGCACCCACCAAATTTTGTTGGGCACCTATGCTAAAAATTATTGATAACTTTAAATCAGACAATGTAGAGCTCGTTTTGCTCCAATCTTCCACAGAAGAGATCTCAAGGTCATGAAGAAACCATCAGACGGTCAATTTTTGATTGCATATGGCACAGATCCAAAAAAATCTAAAATCAAATGACACACATCACACTCAAACGTGACTTTAGAGCCACTTTTTTGGGATTTGTGTCATATGTAATCGAAAATTGACCATGTAATGATTTCTTCATGACCTCAAGATTCTTTTCATGGAAGATTGGAGAGAAACGCGATATACATTGTCCTAATTAAAGCCATCAATAATTTTAGCGTAGGTGCCCAACAAGATTGAGGGGTCGGGGATCGGGGGTAGGGTGCCTTTAAAGCTAGCCTAAATCAACGGTGAATGTATGAATATATGTTTGCTATGGGTTTTATCTCTTAAAAACCGTAGGGGACTGAGTGCAACGTGGCACTTGAAAAGATAGAAGGAGACTTGGGGAGGTTGGAATCGAGTCCAGCTACCCTTCAACGATCCTTAATTTTTCATTATGTGGGGAGTTAGATAGCTTCCTTTCATGCAAAGGCGGGCATGATTAGAGATTTATTGATTTGTTTATTATTATTATTATAATAGTCAGTGCATTATTTGTGTAGGATAGCTCCAATCTGCTTTGATTAGCTGTTTTCCAAAGGTTTCCAACGGTGCCCTAGCGTCTATATGGGGCTCTGGTAGGCGATAAAATGTATTTGAACTAAACGGCGCTTTCAACATACTTTTTATTCCTTCACATTTATTGTGGGCCACGCCCTTTGAAGTGTATCGGTTTCCGGTGGGCGATCAAATATCTACAATCTGGCATCCAATATCAGTTGGGACAAGGAATCTGGGGTCTCATACTAAGCGAGACCGAGGTGTCTCATACTAAGATCCACCCAAAATTATAATGTGACTTTTTGAACGTGCATGTGTACAGATATATCATTCCGAAACTAAACATATTGAAATCGACTTTCATTTCGTTCAAGAGAAAGTTGCCAACAGATAATTTGATGTTCGCTTTGCCTCATCCAAAGACCAGCTTGCCCATATCCTCACCAAAAGTCTTGGTACTCAGCTTGGGGACAAACTCACCCTACTTGATAATCGGCTTTGTTTGAGGGGGCCTATTAATAGTAACACATCATAATCCTTATCACTTAAAATCAACCAAAATCTTATTCCTTGATTGATAAGGATTACTCAAGATAATCCTTATCACTTAAAATCAACCAAAATCTTATTCCTTGATTGATAAGGATTACCCAAGATAATGCTTATCACTTAAAATCAGCAAAAATCTTATTCTTTGATTTCATTCCAGCTTGTAATTATTTTAAGAAACTTTTTAAATTATAAATCTAGGTAGTGTGGCAGTGAATTTATTTCAATTTGCTATTACTGTGCATAAAGCTTTTTAAAGGTGATAAGTAGATAATGTTTGTATAAGTAGATCGAGGAACAACTAACGGGTCTCAAAACTGGACGAGTCAATCTCATTTCGAGAGCGATAAATAGGTCTCCTAGAGAGATCGACCCATACTATCAATGGCTGGTGTTACTACGACACCACTTATGTTACAACAACCTCACTTAAACAAAAATAAGATGATGGAGATTGTTTTACGTCCGAATATATATTCCCTACAATAGAGCTTGAGATCATGGGCCTACCATTTGACGGCCAGATGATGATTCCATGTGGCACACATCCCAAAAGTGAACGTGAATCACCTTCGATGGTACACTATGATCACATTTATTTTTTGGGAATCAACATTTGACCATTTGATAGTAGGTTCATGACCTCAAGATATTATGTGGAAGATTGGGACAAAAAATGATCTCCATCACCAGATTTAAAGTAATCAACATATTTTTCCTTAGCTTCAGTGAGGTGGTGATCTGCCTTTAAAATGATATACTTTATGCCCAAATCTCGACCTTGTTAGCTCACACTTAACTACTAATGGTCACTTTTAGTTCATGTTGCAATAGGTTTAAAGGCCGAAATAATGCAAAAAGAGTTAAAAGAGCAAAGTAAGAAGAAATCGAAAGCACTGACAAGGAACCCAAGAAGAACCAGTAAAAGAAATGACAGAATGGTAATTTTGACCGGTCGACCTATGCTGAAGGACGAAAAGAAAGAAGAGAGAAAAGGTAGATTGGACTGGTCGAAGTATCAATCTCGACCAGTCAAATGTAAAGCAGCTTCATAAATAGAAGATTGGATCGGTCAAGTTTAGTTCGACCAGTAGAAACGAACCAAAGATTATATAAGGCTTAGTCTGAAGCCAAAAGAGAGAAGAAGAATGAACCTGTGATCGGTTAATAATCTTGATCAGTCAAAGTCTAAATTCGGCCGGTCTAGTCTGAAGTCAAAAGAGAGACGAAGAATGAAGCTATGATTGGTTGAGTTTAGTTTGACCGGTCGAGAATTAAGGATAAAAGAGACTGGGTGCGACTTGGAAGAGATCCGAAGCCCGACCGGTCGAGATTCATTCTCGACTGGTTGAGATAGAATTTCTGCGCCAGAATTCAGGTCTTCCAACTGTGTTTCTTCTGGCATGGAGAAGTCCTTCCGAATTCTTCTTCCCGAACAGATTTTAGGGATTTCTTAGGTAACTTGTCGTGTACCATTATTTTAGGGCCTTATACATCTATAAATAAGGACTCTAGGGTTAGGTTTTAGGGATCCCTTTCGGCAGAACTTTTTTAGAGAGTTTTGGCCGTGAGAGTTTGTAGTTTAGGTTAGTTGCAGTTTTGGAAAAGTGTGAGATTGATTGTAATCATCGAGAGAGAATCGATTCAGCAATGATGAAGGTCATCGATCAATGCAAGGTTAAATGTTTCCAGGCTGGGATCTTTTATAAATTTCAGATAAGTGTTTAATAAGATTTGATTTCTTTTTCTATTTTGATTCTGCATACTGGTACGATTGTATGTTTGAGGTCTTGATTGTATTGAGAACGGGCATAGTAAAGGTTCAATTCTGTTGTGTTTAATCTTAATGGCCTTGTAGGGATTAAGGTTAGATTCGATAGGATATTCACCGACGAACTAGGACTTGTAGCATAGTTTTTGTTGGTTACGTGCAATGATACTTTTATGTTTAGATTTTATCTAATTCTTATATGAAGCCGTAGAGACTGTAGCCTAGAGCAGGGTACCTGGGATTCAAAATAGGAAGGAGTTAGGGATTTATTATTTACAAGTCTAAGATACAAAAGAGATCCCAGTCTACCTTCTCACATTTCATCCAAAACTGTTTAGATTTTCTTTTTATTCTAATTAATTTAGGAAACTTAATTTTACAAATTACATTAGAATAGGACAGAGGTTAGAAAAGATAAACGATAAGTCCCTGTGGTTCAACACCCTTGTATTCCCCCTAGTACTTCGGACTTGTGCACTTGCAGGGTTTAGATTTAAAACGATCAAGTCTTTGGCACCATTGCTGAGGACTTCGACTTTATCTTATTTGATTTTTTTCTTTTAGTGTATACTTGTATAATATACTAACCCTAATTTCTTTATTTTTGTTTTATAGGCTTGGGAGATTGAAGGCTCGAACCCACCAAGACTTATCATGGGACGCCGCGAGAGGCTACGATAAGTGTTTTTGATTTCCAGCAGTTAGGTTAGTATTGTATTTTTGTTTTTATTTTTCTCTTTATGCCAAGGCTGAAGTCGCAGTTCCCTTAGAGCGACTTGACCTTGAGCTTGAGAGAACTTACCTGCATATCCGCGCTAGATTACATTTTTCTCAAAAAGTTGTAAGTTTTGAACGTTCTAGCCGCCCCGCCCTGCCTCAAATTTAATTCAATATGGTGGGAGAGGAACAACCAGTGGCTAAAATGTTGAGGGAGTACTATATACTGTCCACTCTTACACCTTCCTCGTGCATTTGTTTACTCGCAATTGCCGGTAATGGGGTCTTCGAGATCAAGCTCAACTTAATTCAGTTGCTTCCTATCTTTCATGGGTTTGGTAACAAGGATCCCTATATGCATTTAATGGGCTTTCTAGAAATCTGCACGGGCTTTAGGATAAAGAACTTGTCAGAAGAGGCCACTCATTTGAGACTGTTTCTGTTTTCTCTTAAAGACAGGGCAAAGCAGTGGCTGAATTCTTTTCCTAGCGATTCGATTACTAGTGGAAAGAGTTACAAAGCAAATTTCTCACTGAGTACTTCCCAACTTGCAAGACGAGTCAAATACGGACGGTCATTGCATCACTTCATCAATCTCCAGATGAGTCTTTTTATGAGTGATGAAAACGTTTTAACGAGCTTCTGCGCAAGTGCCCTCATCATGAGGTCCCACGCTGGCAAATAGTGCTTCATTTCTATGAAGGCCTGAATGATCAAACCCAACACATGATTGATGCTACTTGTGGGGGTATGTTCCTCACACTGACCACTAAGGATGCATGGGAACTCTTTGAGACCTCATTGAGGACTTGGTGCAGCATGCTGCATCGAGTAGGGCTGATCCTGAGGTTTTAAGAAATACATCTCCTAGGCGAGGAGGATGGTTTGAATTAAAACTGATGATGAATTTTCTATCAAAGTTAAGGCTTTGGAAAATAAAATTTCAATCCCTATTGGGTATAAAATCACACCCAACATCTCAAGAAAGTGGGGCTTGTGGCATCTACCCCAACTCGGCTCATTTGGTTGCCAAACATCTTGTTGCTCCTTTTTACCCCACAATGGCCCAAGAGCATTCTAATGCTGCGAGTTCCTTCTAACGCTTGGACAATAATTATAGTTGTGTAAATATTTATAATCCAAGTTGTAGGAACCATCCAAATTTGTCCTGGCAAAACAATACAATGCAGAGGATCACTTAGCCTCCTAGGCCAATATATGCTTCGCAATCCTCTTCACTACCCCAGGGACAAGAACACTATGAACCTCACAGGAATAGTACTTCGGAGGAAGCCTTGTTACAGGTAGTCCAAAACTGGTAGCAACAGGGCCAACACCAAGCACAACTACTCCACACTCTCAGGCAATCTATTTCCACGCTAAGAACCCAAATTGGGCAGCTAGCTGATATGTTGAACAGGAGAGATGAGGGCTGGTTACCATCTCAACCGGTAAACAGCCCAAAAGGTCAATTAATGGCAAGGGAGACTTCATCACCCCTTGACCTACCAGTGCCTTGATAGGGACGTTGACCTTGTCGAGCTACGACAAAGCCGTAGCGCTTCTTGGGAGGCAACCCAAGTCCCTTGTACACTATTAACTTAGGTTTTTAATTTTTGTTTTATTAGATTTGATGAATTTTGTGTATGTGCAGGTAGTAGATGTGGAAAAATAAATTTTAAATTAAAAAATGGAATTTTTTTTTTGGTGTGATATGGGAAGAGAACTGGGCTCTCTACCTAAATCTCGACCGATCGAAATAGAGTTCGACTGGTTGAATTGCTTAGGAAATATAAGAAGAGGTCAAATTTCAACTGGTCGAGATCATCTCGATCGGTTGAAATTATAAATATAACTGAAACAAAAGTTTATGTTGTGTTTCGACCGGTCGAAACTGGAATCAATGCTTCAAAATAGAAGTTCTGTGGAGAATCTAATGTTCTCCCATATTTTCGACCGGTCGAGTTCCATTTCAACCGATCCAAAACCCTAGCAGCCCCTTCTTCTTCCTCCTTGAGTTCCCGCGAGACCTCCTTTTGAATTTCTTGATCTCTTTCGTGTGCCATTTCACCTTCCACTCCACACGCCTTCATTTACGCGTGCATTCATGCCACCTTTTCGCCTTCCGCCATGCAGTTCATGTTGCCACTTCGATTCACACTACTTCCAAGCTATAAAATCAACGTGTGGGCTCGACAATCTCCATTCTTCTCCCGCAATCGACATTGCTTCATGCTTCAAGGGTAATCTTGTGCCATTTGGTTTTTGTTTATTCTTAAATTGTGTGTGCGTGTGTGTTCGTTTATTCTTAGATTATTTGTGTTTGCATAAATTTTAGTTTAGTTTGTGTGTTAGTCTTAGATTAAATGGGTAAGAAATGCGATAAAGGCAAGGCACCCATGGTGGATGCCCTGCTCGAAAAGAAACCACGACCCACCATGCTTCCGAACCCCAGTGTTGTTATTCATATTGGCACTTAGGCATTGACTATCGCGTTGCAGTCACCACCGGCTTCTACTGTGACCACTGAGACTCAACCCCTGAGGAGGGACAACCCACGCCCCTCGACGATGCACCACGACTTCTTTGACTAACCCGAGTTCGACATGAAGTATTTCAACGAGCTTCCCAAGGCGCAGTTTTCGCTGGCCTATTTTAGGTAATCTGGCCTCGTGGACTTGTTGACGCCCTCTTTGACACCAGTGTACCCTCGCTTGGTTTGGCTATTTTACCAAAACCTCATTTATAATTCAGCCCAACCAGGTCATTTTTCAACGAAAGTCGATGGAGTCGACATTTCGTTTGATAGGGTGTGGTTGGCTGAGGGTTATGGCATCCCGGCCACACCTCCTTTTGGGGCCACGGGGCTAGGACTACCCCAAATTTGAGGAACTGGTGCGTGTCATTTTCAGTAGGTGTTGTCTGAGTACTGGTGCTGTTTATTGTGTTATGGTGGAAACAAATTTAAAGACAAAGTCAAACAAAAGAATGGATTCAGCACAACCAAAGTAATCCTAGACCTGCAACATACAGGGCCTATTGTAGCAAGTTTTGATAAGTAAGAGTTTGTCCCATAGAGAAATTGATCTAGAACCCAAAATGGGCTATAATAGTAGGCCTCCAGATCTGGCTACAGATCTAACAATCCTAAAGAAAGGGAGCTGGGTGTCACGGCTACACTAAATTAACCCTAACAATAGAGAAATAAAATATAGCCCTATCCTGAAGAAAGGGTTAAGAAGAAGATAGTGATGGTGCGTATCAAAATAAAATATAAAAATAGGTGAGAAGTAAGTAGGTTAAGTTCAGAGTTAAAGTAGTAATATAACACAGATTTAGTCTGTCTCTGCAGTGCTCCTTGCTGAGACGCTATTAAAAGCCTCAACAAGGTAGAAATATCTAGTTTAACCCATGCCATTTGGGGTGCTCTTAAGGCTATAGGCTGTCCACTCAAATGGTCATAGCCTATCCTATAGGGTCTGCCAAATCCCATTAGTTAAATCAGAAATTGTCAATCTAGTCCAGAGGAGTGGACTGATCATTTCTCCAGCCATTGGACCAGATCAAGCCATGAATACTATTGCAGCACTATGTAATGCCAGTACTACAAGCTCCCCAGATCTGTGCACAGATCTGGCTGACATCCATAGGTATTCCAACCCATAAAATCTGAAGTGCTTTGCCAAGGCCAACGGCTCACTAGTACTCACAAAAAGGACCATATAATAGGTTTAATAAGGCTCTAAATTCAGCTGGTTATTGCTACAAAAGGCCTGCAATGACTCAGCCTCAAGCTGCAACTACTACATAGACATCAGATCTAACATTTGATGTCGGATAGGTAAAACAGATGGGAGCCAGTTCCTGTACAAACCTCCTCACAAGGCTCTAGAAGGTCATGTGCAAGGAAGAAGAATCTTTCTTAAACATATGGCTGGACACCACCTTAGGGCTATACTCTATCCACTCAAATGGTCACAGGGTATCCCATTGGTCTGTCCATACCACAGAGGTCTTAGAAAGAGCATGAAAACTGCTGCAATCACCATGGTCCACAGGCCTCTGAGCTCTTCAGATCTCACTATAGATCCAACATTGTTTTCCATGGGGCCATCAAACCAAGGGAAATTAGATGATAAACAATAGATCTACTGAAAACTGAATGGGCTAGCCCCAAATACATGGATCCTATAGACATCTAAGAGAACCATAAGAACCTTAGATTTAATTAGTCATTAAAATAGCAATCCATTAATAAAAGCAAACCTTACAATGAACTACCTCCAGGCTGCAGCCTGTACACAATTGCTCATCTAAGATCCCAATATATATAAAACCTATTACAAACTAAAATAAACTAAATCTAACTACTTACAGGGAATTTAGCTAGCAAGTGCTGGGCTAAGAGAGAAGAAAAATAGGAAAAAGAGATGATCAAACCCTAACCCTAGCCTGCTGGAGCTCGCAGCCGACAGAGGATGAAAAGAAGGGTCGATAATAAAACTAAACTCTAAGTATAGCTTATATACTCTGTCCATACAGCCTTGGCTCTGAAGAGATTAACCCTAATTTTTCTAGCAGATGTGGCATTGTTACAACCCTTGAATGCCTTGAGATGTGCACCTTGAAATCCGTGCCTCGAGATGTGTGCCCTAGGCCTTGGGTAATTCCCAAAAGGTCCTTGAGTTAAAGCTGAGAAGTGGGGAGCCCATTCTTCGCGGGGCTGGCATATGCATTCATTTATTCACACAGTTTCAGAGCCTTTACGGAGTAGCTTTTGGTTGGTGGGAAGTGCTCACTCGCGCAGTGAGTCTTTGTCTATCGCGCAGTTCCTTTATGCTGCAATTCTATCGTGGAGATGAACTGGAGTGCCCAGACTTCTAGCGCAGTAGAGCTTCAGAAGCTCTCTCTCTCGCTGGGTACTCATGTAGTTATGCTCCTGCGCTCGCATAGTAATTGGTAAGGCTTCAGAATACGCGAGATCTGCGCGAGGAGAATTTTGGGCGTCTCTCTCTTCCAGGGCCACGCACGAACTCTGCGAGGTGGAATTTTATTCAGTACAGACATGGACTCGCTATGTTCTTCGCGCGACTGCTTTAAAGCTTGATCTCTGTGAGAGCTTTACGACTACAAATTCTGAGAATTTTAATCCGCGAGATCTTCATGCTGTCTTTACAGCTCTCCTCTTGACTGTGCGTCCTATCTGCGCTAGGGCATCTTCCATTGCATCCTTAGCTTGACGAGGGAGCTTCTTAACTCTGCGAGATCTGTCTTTCTATGCTCTGATGCATTGCACTTGCTGCTGTTATAGTTTCTCCATTCTCAACCAACTTTATCCATCTGCTAGGCTTTTGGTCAATGATGACCAGCAAATGAGTCACCATGGTGAGCACTACTAGGGTGTTCCATTAGGCTTTGGCTCAGCTGCCATCTTTGCATGTCTTCTTCCTCTTCTTTGGGCCAAAAAGGATGGATTTCGTATTAAGCTGCACAAATTATTGCTAACTACAAAACACACTTAACAAATGATTATTAGTCTGCTTCAAAGTCTATCAAAGGCTAGTTTAAGAGGTAAAAAGTGGTACTTTTCAGTGACTAACACACCCCCAAACCTAATCTTTGCTAGTTCTTGCGCAAAGGAAAATTTAAAACAACTATTCTAAGAATTTAAATGCCACTTTCGTAGGGAGCACAGATATATTTAGCATATGTACCAAGCCTTTTAAACCCCTAGGTGATCCCTAGTGGAGGCGTGAAGTCCCTGAGGGTTTTCAGTGAAGATACCCACAAACTTCTCAATAAAATAGTTAATAGAAGTGCAAAATTATCAAGTTAGCTGTCAAGAAACAAAGCATTAGTTCACCTTTGATTCACAAAAGAAAATATATGAGGAATTTGAACATATGATTATGCACAAACATTTACTCATCACAGCTTCTACATAGATGCACATCATTTCCAATTAGCTCACAACAGGGGAAAACATCACATGTAGGTCAGTACTGAGTTTATCATTAATTCAAAAATTAGGTTATAGGTCATGCCTAATACATTTGACATCAGACCCAATGCTTACCAGGGCATACTTCTCACAAGGAACTTTGAGGGTCTCCATTTTCTTTCAAGCTCAAGAGCAGTTACAGGCCCCAAATAGATCTATAAGCATGAGCATAGGCATAGCATCTAAATTCTGGCATCATTGGCTACTCCTTACCATAGATTAGACAACTCTTTGTCTCTGCATGATAGCTCATTCAACTTTGGATCACAAGGTCTTTTAATTGGGTGTGGCTTATGGGGTAGGTTATACAGAATGGGTGGTTGAAAAGGGATTCAAAGTTGAGAAATCAGTAGCTGAAGGAGGTGATTCATGACTTCACCTTCTATAATTCAGCACCTTTCATTTTCTTTAAAATTCTTCAGACTTGAAGTGGCCAGCTTCTCTTATTTTGATTTTGCAATGAACTTTTCCTCTTGACTCCTCTCTTATTCCTCTTCATTATTATTTTTCTTTCTTTTGGATGCATTTTTTTTTTTATTTTTGTTTTACTGACTTGCTACCTCTCTCCTCAGCTGCTACACTGTTAAGCTTTAAGTATCTCTTCTCCATTCACCCAATGTTGACCTTATCTTGTCCATCTTCAGCTCCTTCTCCTTTACCTTCTGAATTCTCAGAGTGAGGGTAGGCTTGAATTAGGTCCATAGGTTCAGGTACAAATACTCAGGTGTATTTTGAAGAAAATTAGAAATTAAGGCTCAAAAAGTGTGTGCACAAGGGCAGTTAATTAATCGATTTTGGGAATTCGATTAATCGATTTTGGAGATTGATTAATTGATTTGAACAATTTCTGTTGGCTTTTGTTTTGAACTTTGGGGTTCTAGGAGGGTCTTGTACCTTCTTTTATGCATCTTTCTTGATACTTTGCTTATGCTATGATGTACCATACGTTATACAAGTGAGTGCGAGCATGAGAAACACATTGGACCTTGACGCTTGAGGATTAACATGCATGAGGTAAGAAACGCCTTGAACATGTATTTTAATAGCAAGAGCATGTATGTAGTGATATAGAAATAAATACTTATGCATCGAAAATATGAATCTTAAGGGTGTGTGTGTGTGTGAACACAAAAAAAGTAAATGAGTATGTGATGTCCCCAGGAGATGTGAATATGAAAAGGGCATCTGTGTGATACATTGAGTTGGACATCCTAGGAATGTATATGAAAATGTAAAGCAAAGTGAATGGGAATTGATAAGATCTAATCTACTATAATTAGCACAATCACACGATGAATAACTATATATAGTGCACTTTTGATATTTAAGGTTTGGAGAATACCCCACCGACGTGGCGGGATACCTATGACTGACTTGGTAGAATATCCGTGACCGATATGACGTCCAATCCGTACACCAGTTACACATCCCAGGGATGTATGTATGAGAATTAAACCCCATTGCCTATGAGAAAGGGACCTGGGCAGCATTGAATGAATGAAAAAGGATATGAAAATAGTCTGGTTAGACGACAATGGAGGGTATTTCATTGGGCGCCTGATGCTATAGTAAATCGGTGAATATTTAAGTTATGATTTAAGTTTTTAGGCCAAATCATTATCTTATATGAGTAAGTTGAGAACAAATAAACACATATAAAGTAATAGTAACATCCAGTGCATCTTTTCAGTTATTTAAATTCTTTTCCAGCTAATTCATTTATATATTATGTTGCTAAATATCATGGAATATATGTGAGAGATTAACTTATATGTTCATTCAGTTATTTTCCTATTGAGCTATGATGTAGCTCACCCTTTAGACTATACGTCACAGGTCCCATGCTTGCGGCTGCTGCTACTTCAGGAGGCATAGATCCGGAGGATTCGAACTACGTAGCTGGGGAGGATTTAGAACCCCCTCATGAGGATTCTTCTAGAGGATCCGTGTGTACTTTGATTTAGTTTTTGGAGAGAGTAATGTGCGGCTTGGTATGTCAAGCCCTTTTTGAGAAAATATAATTAAACAAGGATATATTCTTTTGGTGAGCCATCCAGGATGACTGTTGTATTGTCACTGATGGTTCGGGTGGGTTCTTTTGCTCATGCGCAGGCATGAGATTAGAACCATCTTTTGGGTTATTTAGTTTGATGGGTATATATATAGAATTGGAGAGTTAGTTCAATTCAGTTCTTATGCTTTATTATTGCTTGGATATACCAATGTTCCGTGTAGGCTTATGGGGTACGGCCTCGAGGGTTGTGCCGATGGCACGGATTTTGGGGTGCTAAAATCCGGTTTGTCACTATTGGTATAAGAGCAGTTTCTTTTAGAATTTCTAACAAGTATTGGTTTTGTCAGAGCATAGGACCTTCTGCTAGTGAAACTTTGTTTTCATGTGCAGACCATAATAACTTCTAGAGGAAGAGGACGACCTCAGGGCGGTCAAGATAAAAACTTATGGAGCGGAGATGATTTTGTCTTGGCTACAAATAGAGTATCGATGTGGAATAGAGAGGCCCCAAGGAGTAGTGGCTAGACAAAGAATCAGGATAGAGATCATTAGGATCAAGAGCAGAGAGAATAGGAAAGAGTTAGAGAAAGAAATGAGGAGAGAGAAGAGCGTCAGCGGATGATACATACTATGGAAACCATGGCAAATGCCATGACTCAACAAGCAACGTCCTTGGCAGCTCACAATGACAATGAGCAGCATCATCCACCTACACCTCCAGTAGGTCCTACATTGCCAGTGCCCTCTACATTTATAGAGTTTAGGAGGATGTGTCCTCCTAGCTTTTCAGGGCAAGCAGAGCCAATTGATGCAGAAAATTGCCTGAGCGAGATGGAGAAAGTATCTAGCGTGCTTACGTGCACGGATGACGAGAGTGTCCGTTGGGCAGCTTACATGCTAGATGGGGAGGTAGGCCCATAGTGGAAGTCCATTTCTAGGACTAGGGCTTAGGAGACCCCAGGATTGCCCTGGACATAGGATGAGTTAGTGGAAGAATTTAACAAGCAGTACTTCCCTGAAGTTGTACGAAATCAGATGGAAGTTAGATTTTTACAGCTCGAGCAGAGAAGATTGTTAGTGAGAGAGTATGGGGTTGAGTTTATGAGGCTTGCTTGCTTTGCTCCTGATTTCATAGTCACGGATCTGATGAAAGCAAAATGACTACAACGTAGCTTGAGGTTGGAAATTAGGGGGAAAGTAACAGCGTTTGAGTTGAAGACCTATGGAGAGGTCATGAGCAAAGCCTTAGTAATTAAGGAAGACAATGAAGATAGATATAGAAAAAGAGATCAGCAAGGCAGAGGGAGAATAGATCAAAGTAAAGTTGGGAACTACGAGCCGGTGAATAAAAAGGCGAGATTTGTAGCACCTATTCAGAGGCAACCGTTCCAAACAGGGTATGTTAGACCGATGTAGCAGATAAACTATCAGAGACTACCTGTGCTTGTGTCGGGGAGGCCGATAAGATATGAGAGCCCTGCTACCACCACTGGAGTAACAGTTAGACACGGTTTCTCATGAGTAGCATCTACCATGGTTGAGACTTGTGCCAAGTGGGGCAAGTCTCATAAAATAGCTGATGCAGAAGGGGGGTTGCTATAAATCTGGAAAGGTGGGCCACATAATCCGAGATTTCCCTGAGATGGCTAAGGAGAGGACGGCTTCTATTTTAATGCCATGACCGATACAAGCAAGGAAGCTGGTTGTACAAGGAAGAGCCTACGCGGTTACGGCTCAGGAAGCATAAAATACAAACCACGTGATCCAAGGTGAGATTTTCGTTTAAATAAAGAATTTCAATTTCTTAAGAGTTTTTAGATAGAGAAGGTGCATTCATATAAGAAGTAGAATAGACTAATTCTCTTCCATAAATTTTGATGTATATAGTGTGCTATGTATATAAATATGTGTGCTTTATAGGTACTTTAGAAGTGTACGGCAAGGAGAGTGATTCAGCTTATGAGGCGAGAGTGTTGATAGACCCGGGGTCTACCCCGTTATTTACTACTCCTCGCTTTGCAAAGAAAATGAAGGTCAACCCTGAGACGTTAGACTTTGTATTAGCGGTATCTATCCCGGCTGGGAAATCGGTTGATATGGAAAGGGTTTGCAAATCGACGATTGTTGCTGTTCTAAATGTGCATGATTTATTTGTGTTTTGAAAACAGACTTAAAGATGATGAATTGTACTGAATTTGAAAAATTAAAAAGAATAAGAAAATATCAGCACAGAGAGAACTTAATTAGCCTGCAAGATCAGGGCCAATTGTAGCAAGTTTTAAATGTAAGTGAGTAAAAGATCATCCACAGGGAATTGATTTAAAATGTAAGATAAACCTTCATATATGAGCTACCAGATCTGACCTCAGATCCTATCTATAAAGCACATAAGATGGGAGGTTGAATTTGTCACATTAACTACATGATAAAAGTAAAAATTAAACTAAATGATCAAGATCCGAGTTGGGGAGAATTGATGTAAATTAATAAGAATGGAGAAATAATATCTAACATTGATTTAGTACTTGGTGCAAAATGAGACTAAATGTAGATCAAATGAGATATGATCCAATCTTCATCTGGCTACAAGCACAGATGTAAGAAAAAGTAATCTAAGTCAAGGATTAGAGTTAAGCTTATGGCTATGGTCTGTCCACTTTAATGGACACAGACCATCCAATAGTCTTTAATCTGGACCCTCAATTCAGAACGAGAATATCACTACAAATGCTGTGAAAAAGTTAGGTTACAAACGCTAATTTTCACAGGAGTAATGAATTAAGGGAAATTGCTTGAAAAACAGTAAATCTAAAGGAGTCTAGTGCAATCAGGAGATCACAAGGAACCCTTAACACGAATCAAATTGAGAACATATGGTTCACAGCAACCTTTTCAAATTCACCATTACAATTACAGAGCTCAGCTTAACAGCTCTCAGATTTGTAGTCTTGAACACAATTCTCTCTTGAATTATAGAATTATCTCATAGCTCTCAATTACAAATAAAAGCTAGGCTATTACAGGAGTTTCAGACAAGCTATCTGAAATGAAAATGGAGGAATAGAAATGAAACTCAAAATCTGGATATCCAAATTGGGCAAATGGTTTATCTATTTATAGTTTTCCCCAAGTCTAGCTCAGATGTGTATCAAGCAATCAAAATTGGTTGGATCTGTATCCACCAATAGGAGTCAAGCGCAAGGATCCAGATCTATTTTGGCCAATCAGAACTGCTTGATCTGGTTCAGCCAATCAGGTGACAGAAGCATCAATTCTATTATGTAATTCAAAAATCAGTTAGAGCTTCTAGAAGTTCCCGCCAAGTAATCTCATTTTCGGGTGTTCACATGGGGTGGAATATGCCTTTGGTTCGTGCTCAGAATCTTCTAAAATATCCCTAGGTTTTTAAATGCATTGGGGCACGTGCAGAGATTATTGAATTACCCTTGCAGATGCTGGGAATCTTCAGAATACCATTTCGCACAGTTTGGAGAACTTTTCACAAAGTTCTGTGGCTTCTGAAGCTCTTTTTGTATAGGTTTGGTGTTGTTCGTAAGGGGTTCTCTTCTTTTCGAAAAGTTCAGAAATCCTTTCGAAGAGTTCAGATTCTCTTCGAAAACTAAACCCTGGAGCTTTTAGTACTTTTCGCAGATTTCAGGTTCTTTTCAAAAAGTTTAGGTTCTTTTCGAAAAGCAATTTGTACTGCCTTCTGCTGTTCGAATAACTTCCAATCCTCCTTCAAGGTTGAGATTAGGCCTTTGTCTTCTTTGGTTTATGCATCTTGCCAGCCAGTGAGTTTGTCCCTCTCTTTCTTCCATTAGTTTCATCGGAGTTCTCATCTTTTTGGCACTTTTAGGCTGCTTTCAAGGTTAAGCCTGCCTTTATTGTTAGCTGTGAAATAAGCACTTAAAACACTTATTTAGTTCTCTCAAAGGTCCATCAAGACCCATGTTAAGGGGTGGAAAATGGTATTTTCCAGTTCTCAACAGCGATAGTGACCATCAGGGATGGTGACGTCTTTGAACTACCGACAAATTTAATTCTGTTAGACATGCAAGGATTCGACGTGATCCTTGGCATGGACTGGTTGTCACAGCACTGTGCAACGGTAGATTCCAAGAACAAAGTCATCATCTTCCGACCTAATACGAGGAGATCGTTTTAATTTTGAGGAGTGAGATCGACGTTTATGCCACTTATCTGTGCAGTTAGGGCCGAGCGCTTGATCAGAAAGGGGTGCAGTAGTTACTTGGCATTCTTGAAGGAAGATAAGGAAGGAAAGAACATCATCTCAGAGATAGCAGTTGTGCATGAATTTGAAGATTTGTTTCCGAAGGAATTACCAGGATTACCTCCAGATAGAGAGGTGGAGTTTGCTATCGATTTGGCACCTGGAACGGAGCCTTTTTCCAAAGTACTATATAGGATGGCTCCTACTGAGTTGAAGTAGTTGAAAGAGTAATTACAAGAGCTCATGGATAAGGGGTTTGTAAGACCTAGTGTGTCTCTGTGGGGAGCACCGATCTTGTTTGTAAAGAAGAAAGATGGGTCAATGCGACTGTGCATTGACTATTGCTAGTTAAACAAACTGATCATCAAGAATCGATATCCATTGCCTAGAATTAATGATTTATTCGATCAGCTGTAAGGAGCGAGGTATTTTTTCAAGATCGATATGAGATTTGGATACCATCAGCTGAGAGTCAAGACAGAGAATATCCAGAAGATAACATTCAGGACATGGTACAGGCCACTATGAGTTCTTAGTGATGTCGTTTGGTTTGATAAATATACCTTCGTCATTTATGGATTTGATGAATCCAGTGTTTAAACCACACCTGGACTCTTGCGTCGTAGTATTTGTTGATGACATCCTGATATATTCCAAGTCAAAGAAGGAACACAAAGAATATTGAAGAGTTGCTCTATAAACTCTATATGAACAGCAATTGTACGAAAAACTCAGTAAGTGCGAGTTTTGGTTGGAAGAAGTTAGCTTTTTGGGACATGTCGTCTCAAAGGATGGTGTCATAGTAGATTCGGCTAAGATTAAAGCAGTAGTAAATTGGGAACAACCAAAGACGGTAACAGACATCCATAGTTTCCTTGGTCTAGCTGGCTACTATCGACGTTTTGTAGAGGGATTATCTAAAATATCGGGACCTCTTACGAGACTTATGAGAAAGGATGCGAGATTCAAGTGGAGTGAAGCGTGTGAAAAGAGTTTTCAAGAACTCAAGAAGAGACTCACTTCAGCTCCAGTGCTAGCAATTCCTTCAGGCAGTGGAGGGTTCACGGTATACAATGATGCTTTGCATAATGGTTTGGGCTGCATGCTCAACCAACACAAGAATGTGATAGCTTACGGGTCGAGATAGCTGAAAGATCATGAAAAGAACTATCCGACAGATGACCTGAAACTAGCAACGGTCATATTTGCATTAAAAATTTGGAGACATTATTTGTACGGTGAGACCTTTGAGACTTATGATCTTTGAGCATATTCACGAGCTACAGATGAAAGACACAGAGTTAACTAGAATCTGACCAGATGTGATTGAAGGCATCAAACCAGAGTTTTCAGTGAAAGAAGATGGTTCCTTAGTGTTCAAGGGCCATCTTTGTATTCCAGATGATGCTGATCTGCGACAAACTATACTTGATGAGGCTCACAAGTCGAAATATGTGATCCACCCTAGTAGCACAAAAATGTATCAAAACTTGATAAAGAATTACTGGTGGAGAGGTTTGAAGAAAGACGTGGCCAAGTACGTGTCACGGTGTTTAACTTGTCAACAGGTCAAAGTCGATCATAGATATCCTGTTGGATTATTACAGCCTCTACCCATACTAGAGTGGAAATGGGAGTCAATCTCCATGGACTTCATTGTTGGACTACCGCATACAGCAAAGAGATATAATACCATTTGGGTAGTCATGGACCGACTAACCAAGTCAGCACACTTCTTGCCTTATAACAGGATGTACACAGCAGGAAGACTCGCTGAGTTGTATATGAAGGAGATCGTGCGGTTACATAGAATTCCTAGTAGCATTGTCTCTGATCGTGACCTGTTATATACTTCAAAGTTTTGGAAGAAATTTCAAGAAGGTATGGGTATGCGATTGGATCATGTTATATACTTCAGAGCGCATATGCTTGAACTACAAGGATCATGGGATCAACACCTACTGTTGATCAAATTTGCATACAATAATAACTTCTAAACGAGCATTGGAATGACACCGTACGAAGCTCTTTATGGAAGGCGATGTAGATCGCCTATCAATTGGGAAGAGACCGGCGAAAAGTTTATTTTGGGGCTAGAGTTGCTTGAAGATAACGCTATCGTTGTCCGCATGATCAGAGAAAGACTTAAGTTGGCTCAGAACAGATAGAAGAGTTACGTCGATATTAAGAGAATGAGTGTAGACTACACCATTGGCGAGCATGTGTTTGTGAAGGTATCGCCTATGAAAGGTGTTATGAGATTTGGAAAGAGAGGCAAGTTGAGTCCCCGTTATCTTGAACCCTTTCAGGTTCTGGGTCGTGTAGGCGAGGTGGCATATCGCGTTAGATTACCACCATGATTTGATCGAGTACACAATGTCTTCCATGTCTCTATGCTCAGAAAATATGTGAATGACCCTTCCCATATCTTGGGAGGTCAACCTTTAGAAATGCATGAAGATATGAGCATGATAGAGGAACCGATGGAGATATTGGATAGAAAGGAGCAAGTGTTGAGCATAAAAGTGATTCCTTTAGTGCTTGTTCGATGGAAGAATCATCCGGCCGAAGAAACTACGTGGGAACGAGAGACTGATGTGAAAGAGCAGTATCCGGATTTGTTTACCGAGAATTGAAAGCCTAATTGTATCTTTGCATGTATGCTTGCAAGTTTGAACCATTTATGTAATAAAAAATTTCTTTTCTTTGGGTGCCATTTCTTCTTCCTCCTTTGGCTACCAAAACTGTGTGAGTTTTGACGATTTTGGGGATCAAAACCCTATCTTTTCGATTTCCTTTCAATTTGAATCATCACAGCCCTTGGTTTTTGAAAATGTTCTTAGTTAAACCCACAATGCCACCTAAAACTAGGTTAGCTTCGAAGCAAGCTACTTCCAAGCTACCGGTACAGCGTGACAATGCCGCGCCACCACCACCTACACCTTCATCATCATCATCACCATCAACAGATTCATCATACTCGACGGACGCGTCATCACGCGAATCGTTGCCCCCACCCCCACCACCCAGAAATTTGCCCCAAACCAAACTAATGGTGGGCAACAAAAGAGTTTGAATACGAATACATTATCGACGAGGCGTTGTTTACCGATCCCGAGGTTGAGGGCGAAACCAAATGGGCCCGACAATACCTCTTAAATGCGGGTCTTGGTAACCTTTTGAAACCATTACACGATTACTACTACCCTAGACTCGTTAGGTTGTTCTACCAAAACCTACAAAAGGGCCGCATAGATGACACCGTTATGACCAACATCGATGGTCGTAAATACCTATTTACCCTATGCCACATCCATGAGTCTTTGGAGTGTTACTTATCCCATGTTCTCGAGACCAACCTTTTACCCCCTTCCCACAACCCGTCGATTATGAAGAAATTAGAACGAAATTAATGAGTGGAAGTAAGGGATCTGGCAAATTTATATGGATGGTCGACTTACCTCCTTACATGTGGATGCTTGACTCGATAATCAAGTGTAATCTTTACCCTATGCGCCACGACACTGAGCGGATGGAGTTGGTCCAACAAGTTTTATACGCGGCAAACCGCGGCCGTTGGTTCGACGCTACCAAGATAGTCTTTGAGGGAATGATTTATATAAAAGGGAAAATGATGAACGGCCCTTTGAGACCCATGGAGCGTATGCCCTACGCTCGACTGATTTCAAGTATGTTGGAGTGCTACTCTGACGCCCCAGAGTATACGATTTCTCCCGCCGAGCGGAAGGCCACCAACCACGTCAAACATTATTCCATAGCTACGTGGGGCCATAGCTACAGAATGTTGAAAAAGGCTTTACCAGTTGAGGGGCCAGCACCTGCCCAGGCTGGCGATGCACCACCACAGCAGGACCCACGAGAAGAGGGGGAGTAGCCTGTTATGCCACCACAGGACCACGCAGTGGGGGAGTAGCCTCATGGCGCGGTACCACCTAAGGAGCATCTTGTTGTACCACCCACCGGTCCTTCACAGTCCACTCCGATTGCTTATGTATGGAACTATCTGGCATGGATGCCATTACTTTTTAAAATTGTACTTATTTTGGGTGCGGGTAACCACTGTATAGCATGCAAATCCAATTTTAGTTCGTAAATTGTTTTGGCTTGTACTTGTTTACTCCGAATTGCTGCAAATATACTAACCACTGTGGTGTTTGCTTTTGATTGAAACTACATCTATCAATGTGTGTGGGAATTCCACAGGGAAGCCTTTGGGTACATTTTCGAGGATGAAAATTTTCAAGGTGGGGAGAATGTAACATCCCCAAAATTTGGACATTGAATAATGTCCTTGGGATGTGTGCCCGATTGGTCATAGGGTTGACCAAGTGAAAGTCAACTAGATGACTATGATTCAACTAGGTTGATGTTAATAAGCACGTATGCGTAGCGTAGGATCTTGTAACGGATTATATACACCTATCTTTGGTGTATGTGTTTTACACCAAAGTAAGAGAGTTAAAAGGAAAAAATGACTTAAGAGCATTATTTCTCTTTAATTTAGGTTGGTGTAGAGGAGTTATGAAGAGAGAGAGAGAGAGTAAGAGATGGAGTAAATGCTAGAGAGGTTGTGTGAATTTAGAATTGAAGGCGGGCTTGAGTAATTACTCCGGATACGACGCATTGGAGTTCGTGGGAGTCGGAGCTGGGAGCCTTAGCCCATAAATCAAGCCATTAAATCAATCAAGAGATTGATTTGAGGTGAGTTCTATTAAAATTCTATAGGCATGTTGTTGTGCATTAAATTATGGATTAAATGCTGAATTAAATAAGGAGAAATGAATGAGAAATGGTAAGGAAGAAAGTTAAAAGAAATGCCTGCAAAGGGCTGGGTTTCTGACCAAATCGATTGATCGATTTAGAAAATCGATCAATCGATTTTGACTTAGAAGTGAGCTGGAAAAAAATGCCTGAAACTGATTGATCAATTTCAAATCGATCAATCAATTTTTGGAATTCGATTAATTGATATAAAATTGATTAATCATCTATGCACTCCCAGAGGCTGGAAAATCAAGAGCCTGGGAAAACCGATTGATTGATAATGAAAATTTGATTAATCGATTTGGGATTGATTAATCGATTTTGGGAATTCGATTAATCAATTTTGGAGATCGATTAATCGATTTGGACAGTTTCTGTTAGCTTTTATTTTGGACTTTGGAGTTCTGAGAGGGTCTTGTACCTTCTTTTATGCATCTTTCTTGATGCTTTGCTTATGCTATGATGTACCATAGGTTATACAAGTGAGTGTGAGCATGGGAAACGCATTGGACCTTGATGCTTGAGGATTAATACGCGTGAGGTAGGGAACGGCTTGAACATGTATTTTAATAGCAAGAGTATGTATGTAGTGATATAGAAATGAATAATTATGCATCGAAAATGTGAATCTTAAGGGTGTGTGTGTGTGAACACTAAAAAAGGAAATGAGTATGTGACGTCCCCAGGGGATGTGAATATGATAAGGGCATCTGTGTGATGTATTGAGTTGGACATCCCAGGGATGTATATAATAATGTAAAGCAAAGTGAATGAAAATTGATAAGGCTTAATCTACTATAATTAGCATATTCACATGGTGAATAACTATATGTAATGCACTTTTGATATTTAAGGTTTGGAGAATACCCCACCGATATGGCGGGATACCCACAACTGACTCGGCAGAATATCCATGACCAGTATGATGGCTAATTCGTACACCAGTTGCACATCCTAGGGATGTATGTATGAGAATTAAACCCCATCACCTATGAGAAAGAGACTTGGGTAGTATTGAATGAATGAAAAAGGATATGAAAATGGTCTGATTAGACGACGATGGAGGGTATTCCAACGGGCGCCCGATGCTATAGTAAATAGGGAAATATTTAAGTTATGATTTAAGTCTTTAGGCTAAATCATTGTCTTATATGATTAAGTTGAGAACAAATAAATACATGTAAAGTAACAGTAACATCCAGTGCATCTTTTCAGTTATTTAAATTATTTTTCAATTAATTCATTTATACATCATGCTACTAAATATCATATAATATATGTGAGATATTAACTTATATGTTTATTTAGTTGTTTTCCTATTGAGCTATGATGTAGCTCACCCTTTAGACTATATGTCATAGGTCCCGTGCTTACGGCTGCTACTACTTCGGGAGGCATAGATCTGGAGAATTTGGATTACGTACCTGGGGAGGATTTAGAGCCCCCTCCTGAGGACTTCTTCTAGAGGATCTGTGCGTACTTTGATTTAGTTTTTAGAGAGAGTACTGTGCGGCTTGGTATGTCAAGCCCTTTTTAAGAAAATATAATTGAACGAGGGTATATTCTTTTGGAACCATCTAGGGTGACTGTTGTATTATCACTAATGGTTCGGGTAGGTTCTTTTGCTCATGCACAGGTATGAGACTAGAACCATCTTTTGGGTTATTTATTTTGATGGTTATATATATAGAACTGGAGATTTAGTTCGATTCAGTTCTTATGCTTTATTGTTGCTTGGATATACCAATATTTCGTGCAGGCTTATGGGGCACGACCTCAAGGGTCGTGCTGATGAAACGGGTTTTGGGTGCCAAAATTCAGGCTGTCATAGATATTCAAGAAGCTAAAGTGATACAGAAGAAAAAGTGAAGAATCGTAATCTAGAGAATCATCCAGAGAGAGAGCTATGATAGAAAATCGTAATTGACGATTTTCCAGAAAAAGAGAAGAAAAGAGATAATCGGGATTTATGATTATGATTATGAAGCTTTCTTGTTGACTATCATTGCTGCTGATCACGGGAAGATTCCACCGCCATGAACAGAATTAGAAGAACTCTTGAATTAGAAGTTTGACTGATCACAGATTTGAGAAGATTGATGAAGATAGACTCTAGAAGATCTCTACTATAGAACAATCCAGAAGTACATCGATTAAAGGAAGCATGAAACTATAAAATTAGAATTAGAGTTATATTAGGATAGTTTTATTTCTTTTATTAGAATTAGAAGTCTTGTGAACTGACTCCTTATGATCTATAAATAAGAGTGCCCGATATAAGAATAATCATCGAAGAATTTCACAACATCAATTGACAACTGAGGTCTGTGTTTTCTCTCGCTCAAAGTAGTTTAAGATTTATAAAGTAACATCGTCCACAGTTCTCTGAGGTCTTGCTTGACAACCAAGGCTGAGGAAGCAAAAAGATCAACCCTTTGGATGGTTCTACTTTTACTTTCTATTTTAGATTTTATTTTTTTATTTCCTGCTTTGTAAACATCTTCAAATTTTAATTTGAATTGATGACTTTGATTGAGGTTTGCAGATTAGTGTAACGGTCTTTACTTTTCCATCTTCAGTTTTCTAGAATTTGATTGACACCTAAGTTTTAAGAGATTGTTGATTAGATTAAATCTGTATTGATAGGATTTTAGTATTGATTGACGACCAATGCAAGGAAATTTGGTATATAGTGTAACGGAGCTATTTAATTTTATAAATATTTGATAGCTAAAGATTGTGCTTGACGACTATAATTCGAAGGAGGATTAGGATTTATTTATGCAAACTTAGTTTAAAACAAATTCTTTTATTCATATTTCTCCAGTAGTTTAGGAACTTAAAAGATAAATATATATTTTTATAAAAATTAAGTTAATATAATTTAACTTATCTCTGTGAGAACGATCCTTTGATAGTACTATGATTTCCATTGTGCACTTGCAATAGGTTAAGACTTAATTAGATATACATAAAAGTAGCCCGATCATATTTTTGGCGCCATTGCCGGGGATAAGTGATTTATATCAATTTAAGAAAACTTATATTTATTTTTCTCTTTTTATATTTCTTTATATTTTTAATTTTCTTTGATCACTTCTTAAATCTTTTACAGGTTTATTCGGAGTGACGAATCAGAGTTTCAACTTCCCCTGATAAGAAAAGCTCGAGGCTTCGATTTTCCCTCTCCCTGCTTTCTAGAATAAAAATCAAATAATGCTGAAAATAAAATAGACATTTATAATAACTATTTTAGCCATCCTGTCCTGATTTCATTATGGCAGGAAGAGACCAATACATGGCTAAGACATTGGGGGAGTATTATGCTCTAACACCTCTTACACTTCCCACCCATGCATTCAAATACACCCCAAGCCGGTAATAGAACTTTTGAAATTACACCTAATGTGCTTCAAATACTTTCGACTTTTCATGGGCTAATGGATGAAGACCCCTATCTACATTTAAATAAATTGATAAAAGTATGCACTATCATCCGAATTAAGGACTTGATAGAAGAATCCACTCGATTGAGGCTCTTCGTATATTCCCTCAGAGATGAAACATAGTAGTGGATAAACTCTTTGCCTCATAATTCGATTGCTAATTGGGAAGGATTGGAACGTATGCTGCTTATAAAATTCTTTCTAATCAGTAGAACAAATCAAATCCGACATCTTATTATAATATTTTTACAAGTTCTGAATGAATCTCTTCAGGAGTGTTGGAACCGCCTGAAGGATCTTCTAGAAAAGTGCCCTCACCAAGGGGTTACACGCTGGTAACTTGTGCTCACTTTTTATGAAGGCCTTGACGATGCAAACCAGTATAGGATTGATGTAGCCTGTGGCATTTTGTTTCGTAATTTGACAGCAGAAGAAGCTTGGGAACTGTTTGAGACCCTTAGTGAAAAACTGGTGCAAAACCACGCATCGGGTGAGATTGATTCAGAGACTTTAACAAATATGCTTCCTAAGCAAGGTAGATTATATAAATTAAAGTCAATGATGAAAGGTTTTCTGGAACTGAGGTTTTGAAAAATAAAAGTTTAATCTCTAATGGGTATAAAATCGTACCCAACATCTCAAAAAGGAGAAGCCTGTAGTTTTAACCATGGCCCAACTCAGGCAGTTTCCCAAATTCCAGCTCTTCCCTCTTACCCCATACGAGCCCAAAACCACACTGATAATGAGGACGCTGTAGACACCCAAATTTGGCCAAAGGCCTGATCAAAACACATTTCGAGAGTGGCACATTTATGAGCTTTTGATGGCATGTAGGGAACTCGGAACCACCCTAGAACCCTTATAAACCCTTTCAAACCCTTAGGAACCATCCTAGATCCCTTAAGAACTTTCTCAAACCCTTAGAAACCACTCTTGACCCTTAAAACCCATTCCAAGCCTAGACTTAACCCTTTCGAACCTTGAAAGAGGAGTGGAGCACCAAGATCAGCTATGGACTTCTACTATGATAGAATCTTATACCATTGAAAAGTAGAAGTCATTAGCTTTCTAACAAGCTAAGAATTGCCTCAATCAGAGTTATACATTAAAAGATATGGCGGTTCGAACCCGGAGGGCAAAAGAGTAATTTCAATTGGCCCCCTAGGGATTTGGTGCAACTAATAGTTGTGCCAGGCTATTTCTCCCTAGAAATGTTTGGCGCAACTAATAGTTGCGCCAGTTATATTTTTGCCTGGCGCAACTATTTGTTGCGCCAAGCCACTTTCCTTGGATTTAAGCCTGGCGCAACTAATAGTTGTGCCAGCATTGAAGTGGACCCCACCCTCATGAAGCCAACTTTCAGGCTACTGTTCAACACTATTTTATTGTACATTTATCTAGCGCACCTATTTAATCATGCTAGGCATATGAACAGTAACCTCTAGTTTTGCCCTGAATTTCATGTCTGGGGTTTGACTTGTTGACCACCTGGGTCTTTGGGGTGTGTTTTGATAGATCTGTTGCACCCTTTTGCACCCTATTTGCAACCCATTAGGTGACTTAAGGCCCCTCCCTATCATCCACCATTGGAGGACCTTTTCACACCTTTTAAGGCTGCAAAAACCCTAGGAATCCTTAGATGTAAGATTACCTAATTGCTAACCCTAATTAGCACCTAAGTGGGCTCTTAATCCACCCATTTCCTATAAATAGAGCCCCCCTCTCTTGGTTTTAAGGGTTGAGAAATTTGCTTAAGAGAGAAAGAGCTCAAAGTGAGAAGTTCTTCCTCCCTTTTGTTTCCCATTTTATCATAAATTCCAGAATCTCCCAACCTCATTTGAAGCTTATTCTTGGATCCAAAACCCTTAGCCTAGGTGTGTGCTCCCTCCTAGACCCCTCACTCTACCCCTTAGCTTTAAGCCTTAGGAGTTGGAATCTCATTCCATACCATACAAGGCCTTCAAAAGCTCATCAAAGCAAGCCACGCATGGCTCTCCTACGGTGCTGCAAGGGCCCAAGGGCTCCGGCTCTCCCCTTCCTTCTCCTATCTCCTTTTAACATTTCCCATCCTCCCATTTGTGCCATTATGCCGCCGAATTTTTGGCAGGAACGAAGGGACACAAATAGGATTTAAAGCCCATTTGGGCAAGAGGAAATCATTTTCTTTTCTTTTACTTTATTTTTGTTTTGGCCATTAGTAGAGACCGCGATAAGAGGGTTGATCGGGTGCCTAACACCTTCCCGATCGATAGCCGAAGCCTCTATCTAAGAGCCTTTGGTGTGGACCAGATTCAGAGTCATATTTGTGGCACTTCGGTGCTTATAAAAATGATATAGGCATCCCGGGACGCCAAAAGCTCCGGGTGGCGACTCCATATTTTTTGGTTAGCAAGCATATCGCCACGACGGGATCGTCAAAAATCCCACAGTTGCACAGATGCCTTGTTGCAAATAGCAGACAACTGGGTGCAACATAGTCGCATCCAGACCCAATTACTTTATCATCTGTGGCAATCTGTCATAAGGTTAGAAACTCAAATTGAGCAGCTAACCGTAGAGAGAGTAACGCACTACCTTCGCATGCAGTTGGTACGTCTAGAGGACGTATATTTATGAGAGGCACATCAACTCCCTCTGCTTTTAATTGAACTCCTCTAGAATCCGTCTAGCTATCGACTCACCTGTAACAAATACCTGTAACATATGTATATAATTTAGAAGAGTATTCTATGATTTACAGTATATAAAAGTACACTCAATCGTAAAGTCTCTTATGTATAGTCACAATCACTTTACTCGTATAGATTTATGATGTCTCGTGATATGTAGAGTCAAATCATAGCGAGTACGATTCGAAGCATCATAGAGTTTCACTTTTGTTCTACAAAATTGTAAATGACAATTTTGGGGAATATGTGACTCCAGTGATCGATCTTATCGGTTGCATTGGAACTTAAACCCATTGAATTCATAGAGGAAGTAGATATGCATCGCATTCAATATTTCCACTTGCCAACCACTCAAGCCTATAAGTATATATCTTGGCATGTGAATCCTTCCCTTTTTCTATAAGACCAGCCTTCGCCTTCCCAAAATCTCATCTCTTTCGTCTTCCTTTCATACCCTAACCTTAATGGCAAAAGAAACCAAACAGAGTGATTTTAGTTAGCAACTTGATAGAATCCTTGAGATACATAGAACTGAGCTCTTGGTTGCAGAACAAAGAATTGAAAACTTGAAGCATCAACAACCTATTCAAGATATTGAATCATCCTCTGAAACTACCCTTGACCCTAAACCTAACCCAAATCTGACATCACATTCCAAAACCCCATTTTCCTACACTTCCTAACCTTTATACCATCACAACCCACCCCGAATGCGAGCTCCTATATGATGGTGGGTTTAGCCGTCCCTCGCCACCCCTCTCCATTGCTCATACTTTTCCTACCAACTGTGTACATTCTCTTTACATAGTCTTTGCAAGGGAGCAATATAGGTGGAGAGTGATCTAGATATGTGTTCACTTCCCACTCTTCAAAGGACCTCTACTGTGGGATTGCATTTCTTCCATGGAAGGAATGTGAGGTGCCCTTTTTATGGGAGGATGAAAATGTGTCCACTTCCATCTCCTCAGCTTCTTTGCTCAACTACACTAAGGGTGCACTTGATGAATCAAGGGAGATAAAGAAGGGCACATAGAAGTGTTTCAATAGCTCTTGGAGTGGCAACCCTATCAAGGAGTAGATACTCCTTTGGTAGGAAGGAATGAGAGACTTTATTCAAGGAGTTTGAAGCAGAGGACTGATCTTTATGAAGGATTTCTCTTGGACGTTGCTGTCGGTGTCATGTCTAAAGTAGTGAGTGTCTAAATTTTTTTTCCTAGGCTTATTTTCTTTTTATGTAATTAGTTTATAATATTTTTAGTTTTTTTATATTTTTCTTTCATGTTCATGTAAATATTCAGTTAATATATAAAATTTTCCTTCTTGACTAACTTTTATTTTTACTAACTGTGTAATTGTTACTAATACCACTAATATCTTTGTTCTTTTTGTTTCTGAGACATAAAACCATTGTGTTTTCCGCAAGTTTGGGAGAATATTCTTTACACAATTTTTTTCACAACGGTAAGCTATCAGAGATATCAATTTTTTTTAGTGTCTCCTATTTTTTTTTAAACAATGAGGGCATTGTCCGATTTAAGTTTGGGGGGTTACACAATTTCTGTGTACAGTAGTATAACAGTAAGTAGTTCAGTTTAGTTTTAGTTTAGTTAATTTATTATTGAAAGAATTTTTTTTTGGAAATTTTTGAATTTTAGTTGATCATTACCTAGGAATTATGATAGAAAAAATTACAATTCTTGAAAAACTTATGATTCATTATAGTAGAAATCCAACAATTAGAAAAAAAAAGAACAATTACAATTCATGCTTAGCTCTTTGAACACTGTATTAGAATAGATGTTTGAAATAATAGATTGATCTAAATTGTAAAATTTTAGACTATAGTTTCAGAATTATAAATCAGTGAGCATTTGAGCCATATTTCCTCTTTTATTCAGAGAGACTGTTTCTTTTATTCAAATCAGAATTTTTTTTTGAACTTCTATAATGATATGAAATCTCATACTATTGAATGTAGAATCAAAATATTCTATGATAAACTGATTTTTTGTCTAGAACTATCTGTAGAAGTATCAAAATAATAAGGCATCTATGCTAATAAATCGTAAAGATGATTAAAAGCCATCTTTTGTTAAACCAAAGCCCAAAAGCCAAATTCCCAGGATAAATTTTATCTATTGAACCCATATTAGAAGTCTAAAATCGAATTTCTTTGTGCCAAAAATCAGATAAACCTTTAACTATATGTACTGCCCAAAGCTTTTAACCTTTAACCCTTATATTTTCTAAGATTTTAGAATGCAAAAGTAGGGAAAAAGAGAGAGTGAAAGGAGTAAAAAGCAAGAACAAATAAAGGGAATGCTAAAAAGGGTGCTGATGAAGAAATGAAAAACAAAATATGGGAAAGAATGAAAAATCGTGAAGAATGATTTTTGAAAAAGAAGAATGATTTTTAAGTAAAAAGCTTTCAAAGAGAAAATTCGTAAAATATGATTTTGCAATTGAAGAAATGAGATTTATTTATAAAAAGAAAATGGGAAGAAGTTATGCAATTTGTGGATACTTACTGAAGAAAAGAAGAAGAAGCTGAAAAGATAGGGAAGAGATAAATTCTCAGACAAAACTTTGAATTCTTTTCTACCTTTCTTTGACACCTTTTGAATCCCAAATCCCTATTACCATTTGAAGGAAAGACCTTTCTGATTTACGATTTGGAAAAGCATAAGCCTAGTAGAGATATGGATACTAGATACTATAAATTGTACAGGAAATTATATGAATAAAGTAGATTATCCTTTTTTATGAGATTGACAATTATATCTTTGATTGAATTTTTCTAAAAAATATATTGAGAGAACCTAAAAAGTTTCAATATCTTTTTGAGAGTATGCCAATAGTAAGTTTTTGAATGAAATTATTTTCTAAATTTGCAGTTTAGAAAAATTTATGAAGAATAAATAGTTCTCTAATGCATATACCTCCCTGCTTATTATGAATTGAAATTGTTAAAGTTCTAATCAAGGATAATTGCTGTAATGAAAAGTAAGGATAAAAGATTGGTAATTTTAGAAAATCACAATAAACTATGCAGTGACCAATTTGGCTAGTTAGGTAATTTAGTTAATATATTTAGTATAAAAAATTTGTTTAGAATTTTTATCTTTATCTTTATTGAAAAATATTTTGAAAAATCTAAAAATATTTAAAGTTTGTAGGTAACTTCACTGAAAACCTTCAAGAGACTACAACTCCTCAACTAGGGATCACCTAGGGGTTTTAAAGACTTGTTGCATCTGCTAAGTGCAATCGTGCTCCCTACGAAAGTGATAATTTAATTTTTAATAAGATGATTATGTTTCCTTGTTTGTTAGGGACTAGCAAAACATAAGTTTGGGGGTGTGATCAGTCACATAATATACCATTTTATTACCCTAACTTAGTGATGCTAGGACTTAGTTTGCTACTAATAAGTTAACGATGCGCGGATATTAAGGAAAATTAGTAAAAAAGAGTCAAAATGTTAATCTTTATCAAATTGAACTCATAAAGAGTAGTAAAGACGATTAAGCGTAAAAAGACGATTTGCTATATACTGAAGGCTAGAAAATCGTGAAAAGACGATTGAGCGCTGCTACTACAGAGAGAAATGAGAAATTATAATTTACGATTTCCCAGAAGATGTTCAAGAAGCTAAAGCGATACAGAAGAAAAATCGATGAATCGTAATCCAGAGAATCGTCCAGTGAGAAAGCTATGATAGAAAATCGTAATTTACAATTTTCTAAAAAAAGAGAAGAAAAGAGATAATCGTGATTTAGGATTATGATTATGAATTTTTCCTATTGACTATCATTGCTGCTGATCACATGAAGATTTCACCGCCATGAACAAAATTAGAAAAACTCTTGAATTAGAAGTTTGGCTAATCACGAATCTGAGAAGATTGATGAAGATAGACTCCAGAAGATCTCTACTACTGAACAATCCAGAAGTACATCGATTAAAAGAAGCAAGGAACTATAAAATTAGAAATAGAGTTATATTACGATAGTTTTATCTCTTTTATTAGAATTAGAAGTCTTGTGAACTGACTCCTTATGATCTATAAATAAGAGAGCCCGGTATAGAAATAATCATCAAATAATTTTACAACATCAATTGACAACTGAGGTCTGTGTTTTCTCCCGATCAAAGTAGTTTAGGATTACAAAGTAACATCATCCACAGTTCTTTGAGGTCTTGCCTGACAACCAAGGCTGAGGAAGCTGAAAGATCAACCCTTTGGGTGGTTCTACTTTGGCTTTCAAGTTTAGAGTTTATTTATTTTATTTCCTGGTTTATAAATATCTTCAGATTTTAATTTGAATTGACGACTCAGATTGGGGTTTGCAGATTAGTGTAATGGTTTTTACTTTTCCATCTTCAGTTTACTAGAATTTGATTGACGCCCAAGTTTTAGGAGACTGTTTATTAGATTAAATTTGTATTGATAGAATTTTAGTATTGATTGACGACCAATGGTAGGGAACTTGATATATAGTATAATGGTACTGTTTAATTTTATAAACATCCGATAGCTGAAGATTGTAATTGATGACCATAATCTGAAGAAGGAGGATTAGGATTTATTTTCGGTAAACTTAGTTTAAAACAAATTCTTTTATTCATATTTCTCCAGTAGTTTAGGAACTTAAAAGATAAATATACATTTTTATAAAAATTAAGTTAATATAATTTAACCTATCTCTGTGGGAACGATCTTTTGCTAGTACTATGATTTCCATTGTGCAATTACAATAGGTTAAGACTTAATTAGATATACATAAAGTTAGCCCAATCAGAAGGGTGGACAACAAATTAAGTTCGATTTAGGATATACTACCGATGAAGAGGTTCAAGAGGCCAAGGAGAAGGCCTGAACCATTATCGCAGCCAAGGCTAGGGGAATAGACCTGAAAGATGAACCCAACCAATGGCCTCACATCTGAATCACATTCGTGAGCTCAGGTGTGACAGCCCGAGTTCTCCCAACCAAAAATTTTGAGACATATTTTTTTTTCTTTAACTTTACACCAAAACCAAATGAGAAAAATCAGACCGCTAGATCATAGATCACAATTTGATACAAAATACTTGACATATTCATATACATACAGAAATCAAAGCAAAGTTACTTATGTTATGAATAGAAACCTCCAGTTCTAATATCTAATATGTACCAAACTAAACAAACACTAGAGATGGCCAACCATCACCAATAGTGGAGTACAATAGTACCAAAGTACCAAACCTTAACTCACCAAATTCACAAGGCACTAATTCTACGATCTCAAAGCAGAGTACAAATCCTTATGCGGAAGCTCCTTTTCTTCAAGTATGTAGTTAGGGCCCTCCTCAAACCTACACCTGTGACGTATAGTCGGGGTGAGTTAACATCTAAGCTCAGTGGAGAAAACTAATACCAATATACTTCTCATCACATGCATAGATTCAAAGACAAGATCAAAATAGTTTTTTATCAAAACTAAAACTGATTTCAAAGGCATTTCTTGTCAAAATTGAAATTGAGTTCAAAGGCATTTTCTTATCAAAACAGAAATTGAGTTCAAAGACATTTTCTTAATAAAATTGAAACTGATTTCAAAGGTAAACTAATTTCGAAGAAGTTTTATTTTCAAAGCCGAAACCGATTTCAAAGACATGTTTCTAACAAAATCGAAACTGATCTCTTATCAAAAGCATATTCCTTATCTTTGATTTACTGAGTTCAAATCACATTCTCTCACACCTCATATGTTTCTTATGTTGCTTACTCATTTATATATTCACTTACATATCTTACATATTCTTATGTGGCTTACTTATATGTCTTACACACTCTTACTTATCTTACTTACATGTCTTACACGTTCTTACTTTACTTATATTCATGTCTTACATATTCTTACTTTACTTACATACATGTCTTACACATTCTTACTTGGCTTACTTACATGTCTTACACAATCCATACTTAGCTTACTTATAAGTTTTACACATTCTTACTTAGCTTACTTATATGTTTCACACTTTCTTACTTAGCTTACACAGTTCGATTCACGGATATCCCACCATGCCGGTTTGATTCACGGAGACTGCCGTGCCAGTTCGATTCACACTCACTTACATAGCTTACACATTGTCACATAGTTTACACAGTTCGATTCATGGATATCCCGCCATGTCGGTTCAATTCACGGAAATTGTCTTGCCAGTTTGATTCACGGAGACTGTCGTACCAGTTTGATTCACGATTAGCCGCCGTGCCGGTTTGATTTACGGATATCCTGTCATACCGGTTCGATTCATGGGTTTAACCGCCATGCCGGTTCGATTCACGGTCAGCTGCCATGCTGGTTCGATTCATGGGTTTGACCGCCATGCCGGTTCAATTTACGGTTAGCCGCCGTGTTGGTTCGATTCCGCCCTAGCGGCCCATAACGTATCATATAATCCGCCCATAGCGGTCCTCACATGCACATATAATCTACCCATAGCAGTCCACGAAGTCATATAATCCACCCGTAGCGGTCCACGATGTCATATAATCCACTCGTAGCGGTCCACAGTGTCATATAATCCGCCTGTAGCGGTCCACGACACAATATATAATTTGCCCATAGCGGTCCACTTATCTTTTCTTTACTTATGATTCGATTCACACTTTAAAGATTTATGATTTCGTTTTACATTCATTTATTGTTCAAAGGTTTTCCCTACTAATCAAGATTCAAAACTTACAAAAACTCACATATGATGTCAAAGACTGAAATTTCTTACATGATTTTCGAAGGCTACATAAAAGGTTCAAAACAAAGATCATTACTTGATTCGATAACTCAAAAATTTCCAAAACAACCACTATGTCAAAGATTCGATAATTTAGAGCTTTTGAGCATTTCAAACAATCAAAATATTCAATCAAATATTAGAGTTTAAAGATCTAAAGTTTCCATTGCAAAGAGTTCAAATACTAATTCATTTCAAAACAAAACTTATTATCTTTCATTCGATCATATCAAGCATCTATGAAATTAAATCAAAATGCAATTGTGTATGAAAATTTTCTCACCTTAGCCTCGAAGTTGCGCGAAGCCAAGCTAAGCCCTATCGACAGATTTTCGCCCTCAATCTACATCACAAAAATATGATGATGTATCAAGGATCAACATCAATCACTAATAACTTAGACATATTTAAGTATTTTCTCAAAATCAAGGTTGAAATGGGCAATTTTGACCTTTAACACTTTAGACTCATGTTGGGGAATTTTAGGTGCTGATTATTGTTTAATGTTAAAAGCAAAATAAGATTAAAGTAAAATAAAGGATGGATTTAGCACATCTAAAATATCATAGACAAGCAAGATATATGGTCCTTTGTAGCAAGTTTTAATAAGTAAGAGTTTGTCCCACAGGGAGTAGTGAT
This sequence comes from Chloranthus sessilifolius, assembly GCA_021018995.1. Classification (NCBI taxonomy): domain Eukaryota; kingdom Viridiplantae; phylum Streptophyta; class Magnoliopsida; order Chloranthales; family Chloranthaceae; genus Chloranthus; species Chloranthus sessilifolius. Next base: position 36,967,822 of record CM037598.1, on the reverse strand, counting down.
CTAAACCTAGAAAGTGTATAGTAGACCTCTAGATCTGGTAATTCTAAGCAGAAAGAGAGCTTTTTGGGTGTCACTAGATCTAATTTATAAAACTGAAATATAAAACTAAATCCAAAAGACTGAGGAAGATGGATGGTAAAATAAAATATAAAATAGGGAGAAATAGACAACTAGGGCCTAGTTTTTATTGCAAAACAGATCAAGAGCTAGGGATTTGCAGCAATCCTTCATTTGGCTACAAGCACAAATGCAAAGTATAAGAATCTGATTTAGACTGGTGGTTTGGATTGATCTTAAGGTTATGATCTGTCCGCTTAAATGGTCATAGATCATCCAATAGATTTCCTCCATTCTGATGGCTTCAATCAGAATAAGATAATCACTACAGATGCTGTGGATGTAAGGCCACAAGCACAGGTATCCACAGGCATATCAAACCCGAGGAAATCAGATGGTCATCAAGAGATCTACCAGAAAAGGGCCTGGGCTTGTGCTGAGTGCAAAAATCCGATCGAGAATCTAATGGGACCACAAGATCTTTAGATTTAATTAAGCTTTAAAATTAACAATTTATTACTTTAATCTAAAACAATTTACAATAATATTATTCCCAGATCTGTAGTCTGTGCATCGATCCACATTTCTTCATGCTGAAATTACAATTACAAAACAGATCTGAACTGCTACCTAGATCTAATCCAACAGGCTGGATTAGAGAGAGAAGGGGGAAGAGAAAAGGGGAAAATAAAACCTAAAACTAAACCTAAATGAGCTAAGGAGAACTAAGGCTATTCCTTTATTCCTACTTTCCTTGCTGAAGAAAAACAGTAAAATAGATGGGTATTTATAGGTATGCAGTGATCCATGTGCTTTAAGTTGCAGCCAATCAGAAGAGAAGATTTCAGTTTAAGCTTAATCCCTGTTTAAGAATTTCAACCAATCAGAGAAGAGATAGGGATCTAGTTTTGTTTGTGCCCAGCTGAAGCTGATTTGTTCCCCACCAAAAATTAGTTCACACCCATGTGCAGAATTTCTTGTGCATTGGAGTTCTCAGAATTGCCCTTGTTTAGCCAAATATATTTTCTACTGAAACCTTCACTAATTTCTGCAGCTATCTTCCCCATGTGCAGACCTTTTTGGTTTTCCCAAATCTGACCTTGTCACCCAAAAATACCCAGCTGAACCTCTGAAATAATTGCCCAAAATAACCTTCACATCCTGCTGCAGATTTTTTTGAGGTTTTGATGGAGTCCACACTGTGGTAGAATAACTTGATAGTTTGGGGCAGCCTTGGTTATTCATGATATCTAACAAACTGCAGCTTTAATCGTGAAGAAGATGAATTTGGGCGCACGTGTGAATACCTCGCCAAGATGAAATGATAGGCAGCAGCTTCAGGTCTATCATCGAGAAAATGGCAGCTTGCTGAAATGAAGAGGTCGAGAGGATTGGGAGCTTGCTGAACCTTGCAAGTCGACAGGATCTATGGGTGGCAGCTGCTTGAGAAGATTAGAGGTTGGTGCATGCAAGGGACTCCCCAACAGGTTCAAGGGAGTTTTCAAGCAGCTTCAGCTGAAGCCGAGGGGTTGGATGGGATCTTCAATGCCCATCGACAGGTTAGAAGAAGGCTGGAGGTTGGGCATCTCGACAGGTTCAGATATTTAAGTGGTCAATAGGTTCTATGGACTGGTTTCCAGCTGAGGCTCAAGAGGATGATGGGTTGCAGCCATCTGTTCGTGAGGTTGCATGGGAGTTTGCTGCTCTTCGATAGGTGCAAGCTAGTTGAAGGCTTTAAGTACAGCAGAACTTGACAGGATCGGGAGTGCAACTTTGAAGGCTTCGACAGGTTGTGTGTTAGAGGACTGGAGCTGTTTGCTAGGGGGGCCGACAGGTTCAAGGCCGAAGCTGTCGACATGTTGCATGGGAAGATTAAATGCACATGGACAGGATCTCAACTTGGAGGCTTGATCTGCTCGATATGTTTGCTATTTCAGCTACTTCAGCAATTTGATAAGTTTAATGCTTGGAGGTGTCGATAGGTTCAATGGTATTCTCGATAGGTTGGAAGCTGCATGAAGTGTAAGTCAACAGGTTGGGTTTCCAGCTGCATGAACCATTCGATAGGTTCAGTTCAACACTATTAAATGTCTCGTGAGGTTACTTCATAAGTAACTAAATAGTTCATGAGGTTCAATGGGAGGCTTGAGAGTTTGCTGATCGAGAGGTTTGGTGGGCAAGTCTGCTGCTCGAGAGGTTTGTATGCTGAAGCTTGCTGCCACTTTTCGCTAGGTTTGATGTGTGGTTGGAGCTCAAGAGGTGATGATGCGAAGTGTTCGATAGGATCTGCTGGGAGGGAGTCGACTAGTGTTGGGCTGCAACAGGGTGTTCTCAATAGGTTTGAATGGGAGATGGAGCACAAGGCGGCTGTTGAGAGGCTTGAGGAAAAGCTGCAGTAAGGTGTCGATAGGTTCGAGCATTCAAAGGTCGACAGGAAGGGCTGCTGCTGTCAGCAATTATTCAAGCGGTTGATTACAACTGCAATGGAATTGCACTCTTCAAGCTTTCAACTGGTCGTGCACCAATGCACTAGTTGATGCTGTTGTATTTTCTTCAGCTACAAGATGGTGCACCCGATATATATGTTGTGTGCACCAATGAAGATGCTGAATACATTGAGGCTCCACCATGCTAAAATCCCTTTCTTACTCTTTGACAGATTGGCTTCTCAGCTGTGTGCACTTCTTAACAGATTGGCTGTGAGTGTAAGGTGGTCTACCTATCTTGCACAATTGAGATAAACCTGTAGCTTCAATTCTTCATTTGTTTGACAGGTTCAACATTGGTTATCAAACCCAAACTGCTGCTAAGCCGCAAATGACCCTCAAAACACATCCAATGTGCTTAGCCATTCATCTCTCATTCTTAGCTGTGGATTGGTCCAAGAACTCTCCTTATTGGTGCTTTTTAATGAAAAACTGCACTAAGGACAAAATTAACTCCTTGCTGTAAAACAACACTAAGAACAATTATTAAACACTTTAGGTCCTAGCAAAAGTCAGGTTTAAAGGTGTAGAAAGTAGCAAAAAATCAGTTCTTAACAACTCACAAAATAGTTAAAATACAAAATTTATAGGCAATGTTGTCCTCTTTCCAACGCCTCAAGAATCACATCAATCGGAGTTCTGAGTAAAAAGTTATCGCCAAAATACCGAAGCTGTGTCGGCACTTCAGTCAAAACGTGTTAACTCGGAACTTGACCCAATTTCCAACTCAATTTTAACTCTCAAAAAGTTTTATTTAAGAGTTAGTTAATTCATAAAAGTTGTAGAGATCATTGTCTTTTTTCCAACACCTTAAGAATCATATGATTCTGAGTTTGAGATAAAAAGTAACGGCTAAAATACTAATGTAGTGTCGGCAAGCTCTGTCAAATTCGATCTATCGAAATTAATTTCGGTCGATCGAATTTGAAACTCGATCGATCGAAATCCAACAAAAATATAAACACTTCCTGTTCTATACTTTCTATACCAAAGATAAGTTGTACAACTTGAGTAGAAGTATGCACCTATCGAACCCATTGCTGAAGCTGTAGGCCATCCTCCCAACCTGCCGAATGGATGGCTGAAACATGCATTCATCCTGTCGTCTTGTGCTCCATCCAACATCTCGACCAGACCACTCTCCAAACCTGTTGAGGAGTGCAAATCCATGCATCAACCTTCAATTCTAGCGAGCAAATGTGCTAGTTCTAAACCTCTCGATCAGCAGTTGTCCCCACCTCTTATGCAACCTATCGAGGAGGTCTTTGTGCACTCAATCCTCTCGACTTGAAGTATAGCCAATCTTGTCGACCACTTGGAAAATTAAGTTGCAGCAATGCAGCTGCCATCCTCTCGACTTACAAGGATTCAATCCTATCGACCAACATGTGAGCACTTCAAGTCCCCATCTTAAACCTGTCGAGCAGATTTGCAATGAAGAAATTGAGCCTATCGAATGCTTCAATGAACTTGTCGATTGGTTCATAAAACTGGAGTCACAACCTGTCGAAGTGGAGCAAATCTGCAGCCCAACCTATCGAATGATTCAATCCACCAACCTGTCGGAAGCTTCAAACATGCAGCTTGTACCTATTGAATTCTTGAGCTCCCTATCCATTGAACCTGTTGACAGGTGCAACTTCTAATCCTATCGACAACTTGAGGCTGCAGCTAGCCCATCCTCACGACAGCTTCTCCATGCAGCCATCCAACCTCACAACACCTTGTTGCAGCCCTGCACTTCAATCTCACCGACCATTTACAGGTATATATATATATATATATATATATATATATATATATATACCTGTTGCACTCTCAGCTCCATGCTATAATCCCCAGCCGACCTATCAAACTTGTAGCAGTTGCAATCCAAGCCTTGCGAAGTTTCAGCTGCAAACCAGTCCATAGAACCCGTTGACCACTAAAATATCTAATCATGTCGAGATGCCCAAGCTGCAACCTTCTTCTAACCTGTCAATGTGCATTCAAGATTCTATCCAACCGGTCGATTAGAACTCCAAGGCATGGAAGAGGGCTGCACATGGGCAATTTATTTGCAGAAATTGGTGAATGGTGCAGCTAGGTATTTTTGGAAAGCAAGGGCAGATTTGGGAATACCAAAGAGGTCTGCACATGGGTAAGAGAGCTGTAGGAATTAGTGAAGGTTTCAGCAGAAAATATATTTGGCTAAACAAGGGCAATTTTGGGAACTTCAATACACATGAAATTCTGCAAATGGGTGTGAACTAATTTTTGGCGGGGAACAAATTAGCTTCAGCTGGGCACAAACAAAACCAAATCCCTATCTCTTCTCTCATTGGTTGAAACTCTTAAACAGTGATTAAGCTTAAACTGAAATCCTCTCTTCTGATTGACTGCAACTCAAAGCACATGGATCACTGCATACCTATAAATACCCATCTATTTTGCTATTTTTCTTCAGCAAGAAAAGTAGGAACAAAGGAATAGCCTGAGTTCTCCTTAGCTCATTTAATTAGTTTTAGTTTTAGGTTTTATTTTCCCCTTTTCTCTTCCCCCTTCTCTCTCTAATCCAGCCTGTTGGATTAGATCTAGGTAGCAGTTCAGATCTGTTTTGTAATTGTAATTTCAGCATGAAGAAATGTGGATCGATGCACAGACTACAGATCTGGGAATAATATTATTGTAAATTGTTTTAGATTAAAGTAATAAATTGTTAATTTTAAAGCTTAATTAAATCTAAAGATCTTGTGGTCCCATTAGATTCTCGATCGGATTTTTGCACTCGGCATAAGCCCAAGCCCTTTTCCGATAGATCTCTTGATGACCATCTGATTTTCTTGGGTTTGATATGCCTGTGGCCTTACATCCACAGCATTTGTAGTGATTATCTTGTTCTGATCGAAGCCATCGGGATGGAGGAAATCTATTGGATGATCCGTGACCATTAAAGTGGACAAATCTTAGCCTTAAGATCAATCCAAACCACTGGTCTAAATCCGATTCTTATACCTTACATTTGTGCTTGTAGCCAAATGAAGGATTGCTGCAAATCCTCAGCTCTTGATCTATTTTGCAATAAAAACTAGGCCCTAGCTGTCTATTTCTCCCCATTTTATACTTTATTTTACCGACAAATCTTTCTCAATCTTTTAGATTTAGTTTTATATTTTTGTTTAATAAATTAGATCTAGTGACACCTGAAAAGCTCTCTTTCTTCTTAGAATTGCCAGATTTGGAGGTCTACTATACACCTTCTAGGTTTAGAACACTACTCCCTGTGGGACAAATTCTTACTTTTTAAAACTTGTTATAAAGGACCCGTATCTTGCAGGTCTAGGATATTTTAGTTGTGCTGAATCCATCCCCTATTTTACTTTGATTTTATTTTCTTTCTTTTACTTCATAATAATCAACAACTAAAATTCCCCAACAGTTTCTCTCTTCCAGGGCTACGCGAGGTGCCATTTTGTTCAATGTAGATATGGACATGCTGTGTTCTTCGCGCGACTGCTTTGAGGCTTGATCTTCGCGAGAGCTTTGCGACCACAGATTCTGGGGCCTTTAACCTGCGAGATCTTCGCGAGGTCATTTCAGCTGTCCTTCTGACTACGCGGCGTATCTGCGCGAGGGCCTCTTCCACTGCATCTTTAGCTTCGTGAGGAAGCTCCTCAACTCTGCGAGGTCTATCTTTTGCTACTCTAGTGCATTGCACTTCCTACTGTCGCAGTCTCCTCCCTTCTCAGCTAACTTCATTCATCTGCTAGACTTTGGTCAATGGTGATCAGGAACAATGAGTCACCATGGTAAGCACTACCAAGGTGTTCCATTAGGCTTTATCTCAGCTGTCATCTTTGCGTGTATTTTCTCTCTTTTGGGCGAAAAAGCAAGGAGTTTGTATTAAGCTATACATTTTATTGCTAACTACAAAACACACTTAACAAATGGTTATTAGTCTGCTTCAAGGTCTAACAAAGGCTAAGTTAAGAGGTGAAAAGTGATACTTTTCAGTGAATAACACACCCTCACACCTAATCTTTGCTAGTCCCTGAGCAAAGAGAAAATTAAAACAACTACTCTAAGAATTGAAATGCCACTTTTGTAGGGAGCACGAATACATTTAGCATATGTACCAAGCCTTTTAAACTCCTAGGTGATCCCTAGTGGAGGAGTGAAGTCTCCTGAGAGTTTTCAGTGAAGATACCCACAAACTTCTTAATGAAACAGTTAATAAGTGTACAACATTATCAAGTCAGCTGTCAAGAAATAGAGCATCAGTTCACCTTTGATTAAATAAAAATGTGAGGAATTTGGACATGAAAAGCATAGACATTTAATCATCACAACCTATACCTGAATTAATGAGCTCATCATTAATTCAAAAATAAGGTTATACACCATGCCTAATACATTCAACATCAGACCCAATGCTCACCAGGGCATACTCTCACAAGGGACTTGAGGGTTTCATTTTCTCTCAAGCTCAAGAGCAGTTATAGCCCCCAAATGGGTTTGTAAGCATGATCATAGGCAAAGCACCTAAGTCCTGGCATTATTGGCATATCCTCACCATAGATTGGACAACTCCTTATCTCTTCATGACAGCACATTCAACTTTGGATCACAAGGTCTTTAACTGGATTGTAATGTGGCTTATGAAGTGGGTTATAAGGAATGTAAGGTTGAAAAGGGATTCAAAGTTGAGAAATCAGTAAGTGTAGGAGGTGATTCATGACTTCACCCATTTTTAGTTTAGTATCTTTTCATTTTCTTTCAAAGTTTCCAGACTTGAAGTGGCCAGCTTCTCCTCTTCATTTTGATTTTTCCAATGAACTTTTCCTCTTGACTCCTCTCTCGCTCCTCTTCATTATTGCTTTTCTTTCTTTTCTTGTATTTTTCTTTCATTTTTTATTTTTATTTTTGTGTTTGTGACTTGCCACCTCTTTCCTTAGCTGCTACACTGCTCAACTTTAGGTATCTCTTCTCCATTCACCCAATGTTGACCCTATCTTGTCCATCTTCAGCTCCTTCTCCTTTAACTTCTGAATTCTCAGAGTGAGGGTAGGTTTGAGTCAGGTCCATAGGTTTATGTGCAAGAACTCAGGTATATTTTGAAGAAAATTAGAAATTAAGGCTCAACAGGTGTGTGCACAAGGGCTGTTGATTAGGATTTGGTCTGTTAAGCTCAAACTATCCAAGAGAAGGCCTTGATTCTTTCCTAGGTTTCATGAGTGCTGTCAGTTGTTTCAACTTGGAGGTGCCTAACTTCTAGTAAGGGCATTGCCTCAGTCAGTCCTTAGAGCTAGAAGAATTGCCTTAGTCATTCCTCGAAGGAAGGAAATTTTTTTTGTAGGCCTAACTCTCACTGGTTATGGTCTTCCATTGAACTTTTAAGTACGTCCTTACCTTTTTCTCTCTTTAATGATTCACTCATTACTAATACAAGTGAGCTTACTTGGTGGTCACATCATGGAAAAGTTAAAATTTAAAAGCTTGTTATGCCTAAAGGTCTGCAAAAATTTTAAATTTCTTTAATTTTCATGATTCTTAGGTGAACATGGCTCCATTCCTATCTTTACTTACTTGACTCTGCTACACTTAAGTTAACTACTTCATTGGCAGAACCTACCACACCCCCAAACCTATGAGGAGCAGTGTCATCACTGATTCAAGGGACAATGGTTGTGCAGCAGGTATAGAACACAGAAATGAACTACACTAAAGCTACAAGAGAAAAAAGCAGAACACATAACAAATAACAAAAAAAGAATAAACACACATAAAAACAAAAATTGACAGATTGGAAACTAAATAAAACAAAATAAGGAGCAGTGTTATTATACAACTAAAGTGTGTATAAAGTAGGTGGAAGTAAACTACACAAAAAATGACACACGACTTCCTAACGAAATACAAGTGCAAAATTTAATCATCAGAGTCCTTGGCCTCAGCCGAAGGTTCCTGGATTCCCTTCCCCTTTGCTTGCTTCGAAGTGGCAGCCTTAGACAGTGGTCTTTTGGAAGTAACTTTTCTAGGCTTGACTGAGCTTTTTCTTGGAGGAGTGGGGGAAGGTTTTTGTGTAGGTTCCTTGATTTTGAGTCCAGGTTTGATGGGGCTAGGACTCGTGGCATCTGGACTTGATTGTTGAAGAGGTACATCAGGGTTGAGTTCTTTAAAAAGAGCCTCTGCCATTTTCTTTACCTTCACCTTCTCACACAGATCTTTAATTCTCTCAAAAATCAACTTGGCTGCATCCAAGTAGTGGTTTCTGTGAAATGAGAGGAGGGCATCAGCTATGGGGTACCTCCTCTCCTGCTCATGACCATTTTTTCTCAACACATTTTTCCTCAACACTGCATCTGTGAAGCCTGAGTTTGGGATTTAGGTCTCTCTTTCTGATTGAGTCTCCTGAGGCAGTGATTCCTCCATTTAATTCTTTTGCAATTTCAGTAATGGAGGCTATCAAAGGGGGGCCCAAACTCCACTCAGGATTATACCCAGCTGGTATCCCTAGTATTGTTACAATGTCTGCTTGATTGAATAACATCTCGAAGTTATCAATTAAGACCAGCAGTGCTGGGTTCCCATCATCACCCGTTTTTAACTTCATATTCTGATAGAATAATCTCACTATCCTTGGGAAAACCAACTGCATTGGGGGCCTCAATAGGGGCAATAGAGATGCATTGGTCAGATACTCAATGGAGGCAGAGGTCCCTGGTAGCTCCTCAAAGTAGGCTTTATCAAAACTGGTTACAGCCTCCAGCGGAATTGTCGACACAAACTCAGAAGGGACCCTGAGGTATTTGGTATTCTCTTCCTTTGCAACCTCAGGGGCCACAGTTTTGCCCTTTATCTGTTTATTCTTTGAAATTTTAGGGCTCTCAGCAGGTGGATGCTCTCTGGCCTTCTTCTTTGGGGCAGATTTCTTCTTTTCCTTAAAATTGTGGGGTCAGCACTAGGTGAGGGCACCGCAGAGGTCTCCAATGTGGAGGCCTCTACAATCCTTGCAGATTTCCTAGTGGCCACAGAGCTGCCACTAGGAGTAGGGTCTAGCCTAGCCGCCAATGTATCGATGAATTTTAAACTCTCGGCCATGGGTGCTCAAAAATTTTAAAATGAGGGTTCACAAATCTCGGAAAATGTAGAATGCAATGAGTAAACACCGAAATACTAAATTTTTGCCCTACTCTTCTCTAAAAATCAAATCAATCACAGCACAAAGAGGAAATGGAGATAGTACCATTTAAGAGCTAGGGTTCCACCTCAACGTGTTCACAACAGCTCAAATCCCCTCAAACCTTGTTCAAAGAGACTGAAAGGTGCTAGGGAACAAAATGGTAAGAGGAAAAAGCTTAAGGTGGAGTGGCTTAAGGGGCAAGATAGTTTTTCAGATCAAGTTCAATGCAATTATGATGAGAGGACATCAACCAATCATCCACAATCATGAACAATAAATTCTAATGACAAAAATGCACAAGTATCCAACACAAAATTCAACACAAAATTCAAAAACAAACAGATAAAGTAAGACAAGCAAATCATCATAACACTAAAAACACCACTGACGAAATTCTATAGAACACAAATCAAAACAGAATTTTCATACATATGGTACACTTATTACCAATGTTTGGATCACTGAGCACCAGCTTCCTCCTGAGTAGAGGATGTATCACCAATCATATATTGACCTTTCGGATTTGTCAGAGGTTGAATAGGAAAATTTCCTTCTTCCCTCCTATTCAGAGTATTATAAATCTGTCCCAGCTGGTCCTCAATCTTCTTGATGCTCTGTCCATGAGAATTGACAGTTTGCACCAAGCTCCCCAAATTCTGCATTGAAGCCAGCATCTTCTCTTCAAATGAAGAGGATTTGGGCTGCTGTGGGGGTAGGCCCAACTAGTTAGACTGGGGGGCAGGTGACAAAAAATTTTACCTTGGTGGGTAACCTTGATTATACTAGTGCTGAGGTTTGTAAGGAGCTACCATTTGCTGCTGCTGGGACTGAGGATAAGAATCTTGTCTCCACCTCAAATTTGGGTGGTTCCTCCAAAAATACCCAGCAGGCTGCTACCCAAAAGTTTGAGCAGCATTAGCATGCTCCATAACAAAATCAAAAAATTGGTTGACAGATGGACAATCATTAATAGAATGTGTGGGAGATTGGCATATCAGACATGCCTCCTCCACCTGTGCAACCATCCGAGGTTACATCACATTCATCAATTTGTTAAACTTCAAGCTTAGGTTATCCACTTTTCTCTCCAGATCACCTTGCACCTTTACTTCATATATTCCACCTCTAGGGGTGGCCTCTTTCACCATCTTAGCTAGAGTCTGACTTTTATTGCGTGACAGTGACTCCTGCTTCATGAAATTTTCTCCTATTATGTCAAACAGCTCCTATGCTTCCTCAGCTATCTTGTGGAGGTAACTACCACTACAAGAAGCATCCACCATATCCCTGCTCTTGGCATTAATTCCTTGATAAAATAATTAGACAAGATGCCAAATAGGGATTTGGTGGTGGGGGCATTGTTTTAACATCTCCTAGAATCTTTTCCAAGCTTCAAAAAAATTCTCAGTTGAGGACTGAGTGAATGACAAAATATTTGTCCTCATCTGGCTTGTTTTGTTCATGGGAAAGAACTTAGCCAGGATTTTAATTTGAATGTCACTCCATGACTGTATGCTGTTGGCTGGGAGCTTTGATAGCCATGTGCTGGCTTTTTCCTTTAGTGAGAAAGGAAAAAGCCTCAATTTAGTTGCCTCAGGCCCCAAGCCAGCAATGTTGAAGGTAGTGCAAAGTGCTAAAAACTGGTCGATTTGCTTATAGGGATCTTCTTTACTTAGCCCATGAAATGAAGGCAGCATACTGATGGTGGAGGATTTAAATTCATAGTTCCCCTCAACAGAGGGAAACTAAATGCAAAAGGGGGAGTTGTACTCCTCAGGTGCATTGTATTCTTTTAATGTCCTCTGCCTCTTAGCCATGATAACTGGTTCAATTTCAATAGCAGGGCCCTGTGGTGTGTGTCTAGGTCTAAGGATCCTTTCAACCACTGGATTTGGAAGTTCTAGCTAAGGGGTTTAAAGTCCTTCTACCATGCATATACCCACACCCACAGTAAGTACAAAAAATGCTCATAAGCACACACAAAGAATATTTCAAATAAAAATCAGCAGCTACACAGATTTATACTAAACAAACACAGGGAAGTAAGCATAAGTAGACTGAGATTTAGGGGGAAGGAAGTGCAAACAAAGCTAGCTACACTCCAGCTGCAACTTTAGCTTCTCCCTTCTTTTGCTGTCCATTTCTACCAAATTCCACAAAGAATTAGTAGTACCTATATTCTAGATTAGTCACAGCTACAAAGAATTGGTTAGTCTAAATTAAAATACAACTCAGGCCTATTAAAAAGATTAATATCCCCGGCAATGGTGCAAGAAACTTGTTGGTCGGGCTTTCAGACTGCTCCTATTTTATTAAGAGCAGTGGAGAGAATAAATCCAGAGTGGAGATGTAGAGATGGGTCATTATAGCAAGTCTAAAACACACACAGTCCTGCAAGATACAGGGGTCCATTGTAGCAAGTTTTAATAAGTAAGAGTTTGTCTCACAGAGAAATTGATCAAGAATCCAAAATGGGTTATAATAGTAGACCTTCAGATCTGACTACAGATCTAACAATCCTAAAGAAAGGGAGTTGGGTGTCACAACTACACTAAATTAATCCTAAAAATAGAGAAATAAAATATAGCTCTATCCTAAAGAAAGGGTTAAGAGGAAGATGGTGGTAGTGTGTGCCAAAATAAAATATAAAAATTATGAGAAGTAAGTAGGTTAAGCTAGAGTTAAAGCAGTGATGTAACTCAGATTTAGTCTGTCTCTGCAATGTTCCATGCGGAGATGCTATTAAAAGCCTCAACAAGGTAAAAATATCCTATTTAACCCATGCCATTTGGGGCGCTCTTAGGGCTATACTTTGGCCACTCTAATGGTCACAGGGTATCCGATAGAGTCTGTCAAATCCCATTGGTTAAAACAGACATTGCCAATCTAACCCAGAGGAGTGGACTGATCATTCCCTTAGCCACTGGGCCAGATCAAGCCATGAATACTATTGCAGTATTATGTAATGCCAGTGCTATAAGCTCCCCAGATTTGTGCACAGACCTAGCTGACATCCATAGGTATTCCAACCCATAAGATCCTAAGTGCTTTTCTAAGGCCAACTGCTCACTAGTGCCCACAAAAAGGACCATGCAACAGGTTGAATAAGGCTTTAGGTTCAGCTGGTCATTGCTACAAACGGCCTACAATGACTTAGCCTCAAGCTGCAATTACTACAAAGAGATCAGATCTAACATCTGATGTCGGCTAGGTAAAACAGACGTGAGCCAGTTCTTGTACAAACCTCCTCAAAAGGCTCTAGAAGCTCATGTGCAGGGGAGAAGAATCCTTCTCAAACATGTGAATGGACACAACCTTAGGGCTGTACTCTATCCACTTGAATGGTAATAGGGTATCCCATTGGTCTGTCCATACCACAGAGGCCTGAGAAAGAACATGAAAACTGCTGCAACCACTATGGTCTACAGGCCTCCGAGCTCCCTGGATCTCACTACAGATCTAGCATTGCTTTCCATGGGGCTATCAAACCAAGGGAAATCAAATGGTAAATAATAGATCTACTAGAAACTGAGTGGGCTAGTGTTGGCTGTGTTTTGAGACTCTTGTTGCATGTTTTATTAAGAACAATGGAGAGAATAAATCAAGAGTGGGGAATTGGAGATGGGTCAGCACAACAAGTCTGAAATACACACAATCCTGTAAGATACAAGGTCTATTGTAGCAAGTTTTGATAAGTAAGAGTTTGTCCCACAGAGAAAATGACCAAGAACCCAAATTGGGCAATAATAGTAGGCCTCCAGATCTGGTTACAAATCTGACAATCCTAAAGGAAGGGAGTTAGGTGTCACGACTACACTAAATTAACACTAAAGAAGGGAAATAAAGTACAGACCTATCCTAAACAAATGGTTAAAAGGAAGATGGTGATGGAGTGTGTCAAAATAAAATATAAAAATTGGTGAGAAGTGAGTAGGTTGAGCTAGAGTTAATGATGCAATAATGTAACTCAGATTTAGTCTGTCTCTGCAGTGCTCCTTGCTGAGACGCTATTAATAGCCTCAACAAGGTATGAGCTCCCAGTTTAACCCATGCCATTTAGGGTGCTCTTAGGGCTATACTCTATCCACTATAATGGTTACAGGATATCCGATAGAGTTTCTCAAATCCCATTAGTTAAACTAGAAATTTACGAGTCTAATCCAGAAGAGTGGATTGATCATTTCCCCAGCCACTGGACAAACTCTAACCATGAATACTATTACAGCACTATGTAATGCCAGTGCTACAAGCTCCCCAGACATGCGCACAGATCTGGATGACATCCATAGGTATTCCAACCCATAAGATCCTAAGTGTTTTGCCAAGCCTAGCGATACCTGATGCCCACAAAAAGGACCATGCAATGGGTTGAATAAGGCTTTATATTCAGCTAGTCATTGCTATAAAAGGCCCGTAATGACTCAGCCTCAAGCTATAATTACTATAAAGAGACCAGATCTAACATCTGCTTTCGATTAGGTAAGATAGAGGGGAGCCAGTTACTGTATAAACCTCCTCACAAGGCTTTAGAAGCTCATGTGCAGGGGAAAAGAATCCTCCTCAAACATGTGAGTGGACACAACCTTAGGGCAATACTCTGTCCACTACAATTGTCACAGGATATCCCATTGGTCTGCCCATACCTCAGAGGTATGAGAAAGAGCATATAAACTGCTGCAACCACCATGGTTTGCAGGCCTTCGAGCTCCCCAGGTCTCACTACAGATCCAGCATTGCTTTCCATGTGTCTATCAAACCAAGGGAAATTAGATGGTAAACAATAGATCTACTAGAAACTGAATGGGCTAGTTTCAAATACATGGATCCTATAGACATCTAAAGAAACCGTAAGATCTATAGTTTGATTAAGCATTAAAACATCAGTTCATTGATAACAACAAAACTTACAATGAACTGTCTCCTGGCTACAGCCTATACACAACTGCTCATCCACGATCCCAATATATACAAAATCTATTATAAGACTGAAACAAAACTAAACCCAGTTGCTTACAGGGGGATTAGCCAGCAAGTGCTGAGCTAAGAGAGAAGAAAAATAGGAAAAAGAGGTGATCAAACCCTAACTCTAGCCTGCTGGAGCTCTCAGCCGACAGAGGATGAAGGAAAAATGAAAATAATATACTCTAAGTACAACTTATACGCTCTGTCAAAATGGCCTTGGCTCTAAAGAGATTAACCCTAACTTTTTTAACAGACGTGGCACTGTTATAACCCTTGAATGCCATGAGATATGCACCTCAAAATCCACACCTCGGGAAGTGTGCCCTAGCCTTGGGAAATTCTCAAAAAGTCCTTCAATTAAAATTGAGAAGTGGAGAGCCCGTGCTTCACAGGGCTGGTATAAGCTTTTAGCTCATTCACATTGCTGCTTTGCCTTCACGGAGTTGCCTTTGTCTGGTGGGAAGTGCTTGCTCGCGCAGTTAATCTTCAGTTCGTCGTACAATTCCTTTGTGCTGTAATGCTGTCGCGGAGATTACCTGGAGTGCCTAGACTTCTCGTGCAGTAGAGCTTCAGAAGCTCTTTCTCTCGCTAAGTACTCACACAGTTATGCTTCTGTGCTCACGTAGTCAATGGTAAGGCTTCAGAGTGCGCGAGATTTGCACGAAGAGAATTCTAGGCGTCTCTCTCATCCGGGGCTACGCGAGAACTATGCGAGGTGATATTCTGTTCAGTTTATATATGGACTCGCTAGGTTCTTCGCGTGGTTGCTTTTGAGGTTTGATCTCCGCAAGAGCTTCGCGAGGGCAAATTCTAAGAGTTTTAACCTACGAGATCTTTGCGAGGTCATTTCAGCTGTCGTCTTGACTGTGCGGCGTATCTGCACAAGGGCCTCTTCCACTGCATCTTCAGCTTCGCGAGGAAGCTCCTCAACTCTGCGAGGTCTATCTTTTACTGCTCTTTTGCATTGCACTTGTTGCTGTCACAGTCTCCTCCTTTCTCAGCTAACTTCATTCATCTGCTAGACTTTGGTCAATGATGATCAGCAACAATGTGTCACCATGGTGAGCACTACCAAGGTGTTCCATCAGGCTTTGTCTCAGCTGTCATGTTTGAGTACATTCTCTCTCTTTTGGGCCAAAAAGCAAGGAGTTTGTATTAAGCTGCACATTTTATTGCTAACTATAAAACACACTTATCAAATGGTTATTATTTTGCTTCAAGGTCCAGCAAAGGCTAAGTTAAGAAGTGAAAAGTGATACTTTTCAGTGAATAACACACCCCCAAACCTAATCTTTGCTAGTCCCTGAGCAAAGGAAAAATTAAAATAACTACTCTAAGAATTGGAATGCCACTTTTATAGAGAGCACAGATACATTTAGCATATGTACCAAGCCTTTTAAACCCCTAGGTGATCCTTAGTGGAGGAGTGAAGTCTCCTGAGGGTTTTCAGTGAAGATACCCATAAACTTCTCAATGAAACAGTTAACAAAGGTGCAACATTATCAAGTCAGCTGTCAAGAATCAGAGCATCAGTTCACCTTTGATTCAATAAAAATGTGAGGAATTTGGACATAAAAAGCACAGACATTTAATCATCACAACCTCTACATGAGTGCACAACATTTCCAATTAGCTCACAACAAGGGGGACAACACATGTATGTCAGCATTGATCTCATCACTAATTCAAAAATTAGGTTATAGGCCATGTCCAATACATTAAACATTAGACTTAATGCTCACCAGGGCATACTCTCACAAGGGACCTTGAAGGTTTCATTTTCTCTCAAGCTCAAGAGCAGTTACAACCTCCAAATGGGTCTGTAAGAATGAGCATAGGCAAAGCACCTAAGTCCTGGCATCATTGGCAGGTCCTCACCATAGATTGGACAACTCCTTGTCTCTACATGATAGCTCATTTAACTATGGATCACAAGGTCTTTAGCTGAGTTGTAATGTGGCTTATGAAGTGGGTTATAAAGAATGTAAGGCTGAAGTGGGATTCAAAAATGAGAAATTAGTAAGTGAAGGAGGTGATTCATGACTTCACCACCTTTTGAATTTCTTTCAAAATTTTCAGACTTGAAGTGGCTAGCTTCTCCTCTTCATTTTGATTTTTCCAATGAACTTTTCCTCTTGACTTCTCTCTCACTCCTCCTCATTATTATTTTTCTTTCTTTTTTTGCATTTTTCTTTCTGTTTTTGTTTCATTTTTATGTTTGTGACTTGCCACCTCTTTCCTCAACTGCTACATTGCTCAACTTTAGGTAACTCTTCTCCATTCACCCAATGTTGACCCTATCTTGTCCATCTTCAGCTCCTTATCCTTTACCTTCTTAATTGTCAGAGTGAGGGTAGGTTTGAGTTAGGTTCATAGGTTCAGGTACAATTACTCAAGAGTATTTTGAAGAAAATTGGAAATTAAGGCTCAACAGGTGTGTGCACAAGGGCAGTTGATTGGGATTTGGTCTGTTTATGCTCAAACTGTCCAAGAGAAGTCCTTGATCCTTTCCTAAGTTTTATGAGTGTTGTTAGTTGTTTCAACTTGGAGGTGCCTAACTTCTAGTGAGGGCATTGCCTCAGCCAGTCCTTAGAGCTAGAAGAATTGCCTCAGTCACTCCTCAAAGGAAGGAATTTTTTTTTTATAGGCCCAACTCTCACTGGTT
Organism: Chloranthus sessilifolius; assembly: GCA_021018995.1. Lineage (NCBI taxonomy): Eukaryota > Viridiplantae > Streptophyta > Magnoliopsida > Chloranthales > Chloranthaceae > Chloranthus > Chloranthus sessilifolius. The sequence goes on along the minus strand of CM037598.1, from coordinate 36,950,490 downwards.
ATGGTCTTCCATTAAATTTTTAAGTATGTCCTTACCTGTTTTCTCTGTTTAATGATTCACTCAGTACTGATACAAGTGATTTTACTTGGTGTTCACATAATGGAAAAGTTAAAATTTAAAAGCTTATAGTGCCTAAAGGTCTGCAAAATTTTAAATTTCTCATTTTTCTAATGATTCTTATGTGAACATGGTTCTGTTTTTGTCTTACTCACTTGAATCTGCTGCACTTAGGTTAACTATTTCATTGGCAGAGCTTGCCACACCCCCAAACTTATGAGGAGCAGTGTCCTCACTGATGCAAAGGACAATGGTTGTGCAACAGTGAACAAACAGAGAAATATAAAACACTACACTAAAGCAGAAAAAATCAAGAAATGAACACATAACACATTAACAAACACACAAACAGACAAATAAAAATTAAACAAAGTAATAGGTACATAGAAGTAACAAAAAGAAAGTTCATTATATTAGAAAATGTATTTACAACACACTACTCCTAACTCAAAACATATGCACTATGTTAACCATCTAAGGGTCAGCTGGTTCATTCTTAATTTTAACCCCTTTTCCTTTGTCTTTCTTCTGCTATATAGTTGATGGTGGGGGTACTCTCCCAATTGCGACAACTAGTTGCCTCTCAAGGATTTCAGCCTTTTGTTCAGTCAATTCAGCTCTGGCAATAAGGAGGGCCCTGATCTCCTTGGAGGCAGTCAACCTTTTCTCTAATGCATCAACTCTCAACTTTTATGTTACAAGAGCCATTTTTTCTTGTTCAGCATTGAGCTTCTCATTTGCAGCCAAACTCTCTTGGGCTTTGTATAGATGCAACATTTGTTTTCAGCCCTTCCCTATGTCCCTGAGCAGCTGTTCGATATCCCATTTCAGGCACTGAATATGTGCTTCATAGGATGTTCTAAGAGTAGTTATTCCTTTAATAACATCCCTTTTGATTGTATTGCAAGAAGGAGGGTGGAGTATGGAGGACTGTATTGCAAGAAGGAGGGTGGAGTATGGAGGACTGGGAAAAGAAGAGGCAAGAATTAAGGGGAGGTCCTCACTTGAAGAAGGGCCAACTAAGAATGAAAGGTCGGTGGGCTGGGGAATGATGTGTGGAGGCTCAGGGTGGGGCTCCAGATCAGAGTCTGTTTGGATTGACTTGGAGGAGATGTGTATTAGGTCATCCACATCTGTCATAGCATCAGAGGTAGCTACTGCAGGTGGGCTGTCTGGAATAGGTTCATCCTCAGTTTGGGTAATGGCATTAGTGAAAGTGGAAAGGGGTGGAGTAGGTAAAGGTTGGGAGGTAGGGATAGTTGGTGAATGTGATGATTAGGGTAAAGTGGCTAAGGTGGATTGGATGGCTTGCAGGCTGGTTTCTATGTTGGTCTGGTTTTGGAGGGTGGAGGTTATGAAATTAATATATGTTTCTATGGATGATTGGGTTTAGGTATTGGACAACATTTGTGATTGGAGGAACAATAGGAGGTGTAGGATTTGGGGTAAGAGATATGGTATGGTATTGGGTGTGGGTTGGATAGGTGAAATTGGTTAGAAGGGAGATATGGGTCTATGAGTGAAGGTAGTGACCTGTGGTGGTGTAAAGTATGGGGGGGAGGTGAGTTGGGGAGAGGTGTATACTCAAGGTTGATGTCTCATAAGATAGTAGACATCATAGTAGAAAATTCCTCTCCTGAAAATAGCTCACTATCATGGGATAAGGGAATGGACAGGTCTATAGGATCACTAGGGATAGGTATAAAAGGTGGGGAAGTCTCACTGGGCTGCTGGGGGGTGTCAAAGGTATGGAGTTCTGGTGCATAGATTGTGGGTATTGGGTCTGGAATGAAGGTGGTATCAGGGATTCGAATGGTTTGAGAAATGTAGGTGGGGTGGGGTGCTATGGGGGCTGTGCCTTTTATGAGTTTTCTTTTCTTAGTGTAGGCAACCTTTCCAGGTGGGCTAGTATGGGCTAGAAAAATAGGTAAGGGTGTGGAAATGGGTAAGGTGGCCATGGTGGATGTGGGCTGGAGTGGCTCAGGTAAGGGTACTGTGCCTATGAGGGGTTGTGATGTGTGGATGAAGGGTGGAGGTGGTGGGGCAATGGGTGTAGATAAAGTTGAGGGATAGGGTTGGTGCTGGCAATGAGGTTGGTGGTCTGGCTGGCCCAACAGAGGCTGCTACCTCATCAGTGGTAGCAACAACAGTAGCAGCCACTCCTGAATGGTGGGGGTTGCTTCTCTCAATAATTCCTTCCTCTTCTCCCTCTTTCTCATCATTGTGCCACTGATACCCCACTATTTCTTTCCACTATTTTTGGGGTTCAGGGTCACTGTCTCCTCCTCTCTTTTGAAGGGGTATTTCCCATCTTTCAGCAGTGCAGTAATCAACCTGTAGTAGGGAAGGGCATGCTGTTTCTTGTTAACCTTCACTTTCTCACACAAATCCTTAATCCCTTCAAACACTAACTTGGCTGCATCCAAGTAGTGGTTTCTGTGAAATGAGAGAAGGGCATCAGCTATGGGGTACCTCCTCTCTTCTCTCTTGCTCATGACCTGAGCAGTACACATTTTTCCTCAGCACCCCATCCATGAATCTGAGGTTGGGGTGCAAATCTCTCTTCTTGATTGAGTCCCCTGAAGCCATGATTCCTCCAGTTAGTTCCCTGGCTATCTCTGTAATGGTGGCAGTCAGGGGGGTCCCAAGCCAATCATAGGGTCATACCCAGTTGGTATCCCTAGTACTCTTGCAATGTCAGACTGGTTAAACAACATTTTAAAATTATCAATCAGTACCAGCAGTGTCGGGTTCTCATCATCACCAGCCTTCAACCTCATATTCTGATAAAACAATCTGACTAATCTTGGGAACACCAGCTGCATAGGGGGCTTCAACAAGGGCAGCAAAGATGCATTGGTTAGATACTCAATGGAGGCAGAGGTCTCTAGTAGCTCCTCAAAGTAGGCTTTATCAAAAATGGTTTCAGCCTCCAGTGGAATTGTCGACACAAACTTAGAAGGGACCCTGAGGTATTCATTATTCTCTTCCTCCTCAACCTCAGGGGCCATAGGGGTCACAGTCGTGCCCTTTTTCTACTTCTTTGATTTTTCAGGGCTCATAGCAGGTGGGTGCTCTCTGGCCCTCTTCTTTGGGGCAGATTTCTTCTTTTCTTTCAAAATTATAGGGTCAACACTAGGTGAGGGTACCTCAGAGGTCTCCAATGTGGATGCCTTTGCAATCCTTGCAGATTTCCTAGTGGCCACAGGGCTGCCACTAGGAGTAGGTTCTAGCATAGCCGCCAATGTATCGACGAATTTTGAACTCTTGGCCATGGGTGCTCAAATTTTAAAAATTAGGGTTCACAAATCTAGGAAAATGTAGAACGCAATGAGTAAATTCAGAAACACCAAATTTTAGCCCTACTACTCTTTGAAACTCAAATCAATCATAGCACAGAGAGGGAATGGAGATTGTACCATTTGAGAGCTACGGTTCCACCTCAACGTGTTCATAGTGGCTCAAATCCCCTCAGACCTTGTTCAAAGAGACCGGAGGGTACTGGGAATAAAATGGTAAGAGGAAAAAGCTTTAGGTGGAGAGGCTTAAGAGGTAGAGAAGAAAGAAAGAACAGGGAGCTCTGGTGGAGTGCGCCGGGAACTAGGGCAAATAGCGGAAATGAAGAAAATGAGGGTTTTCGCTGAGTTTATAGAGCAAATCCTGTGGTTCGCAGAGTTGGCAATAGGTCCTCGTGGAGTAGATTTCTCGCATAGTTGGTTTTGAAGTCAGCAAGATGTTTTATCGCGCAGCAGAGTATTTGACACCCAGTGAATTTTGCAGAGTTGGCAACAGTGGCATAGGTGTGTGAGACCTTATTTTACTTCAAAACTGTACCGCGCGTGGTGCTCACGTAGAACAACACAACACACACTTCACACACAGATTGGGCTCGCAGAGTAAAAGGTAGCTCCGCGAGGCACATTTTTAGCTAATACTTTGTTTTTCTAACACGCGAAGAGGCCAAAGGATGGCTCGCGTAGCATATTTAAGCACCTCAACGAAGCGAGCTAGCATTCTTGCACATCTTTTACATTGTTAGCCCAGTGCAGCACATTGGTTGGTGCATCCACGTGCATGAGCACCAAGGTACAGACAGGTACTTTATTTCACTCATTCAAAATATATGCCCATTTGCAATCAGCAGTTCATCAACATAGCAGAATCCTAAATTAGTTTTTCAGCTCAATCTTCATGCAAAGTATGATAAGGGCACCTCAACCATTTTTCAACAAATACAGTTCAAATTCAGATGAAACATAGGCACACGTATTCACTCACAACAATTCAAACACAAACAACGCAAAACAAATAATTCAACAACACATGAAAAACTCAAATGATAGAATTCTAAAGAACACAATTCAACATAAATTTTTTATACATATGATACAATTATTACCAATATTTGGCTCACTGGGCACAAGCTTCCTCCTGAGTAGAGGATGCATCACCAATCATAAATTGACCTTTCAAGTTTGTCAGGGGCTGACTAGGCAATTTTCCTTCCTCCCTCCTGTTCAGAGCATTACAGATCTGACCAAAGCTGGTCCTCAATATTTTAGATACTCTGTCCATGAGAATTGACAGTCTACACTAAGTTCTCAAAATTCTGTATTAAAGCTAGCATCTGCTCTTCAAATGAAGAGGATCTGGACTGTTGAGGGGGCATAGCCAACTGGTTAGACTGTGAGGCAGGTAACAAGAAATTTTGCCTTGGTGGGTAACCTTGATTAACCTGGTACTGGGGTCTGTAGGGAGCTACCATCTGCTGCTATTGGGGTTGAGGATTTGAGTCTTGTCTCCACCTCAGATTTGGATGGTTCCTCTAAGAATACCTAGGAGGCTGCTGCCCAAAGGTTTGAGCATCATTGGCATGCTCCATAACAAAATCCAGAAATTGGTTGGCAGATGGACAATCATGAAGAGAATGTATGGGGGATTGGCATATCAGACATGCCTCCTCCACCTGTGCAACCATCCGAGGTTGCATCACATTCATCAATTTATCAAACTTCAAGCTCAGGTTGTCCACCCTCCTCTCCAGATCACCTTGCACCTTTACTTCATATATTCCACCTTTAGGGGTGGCCTCTTTCACTATCTTAGCTGAAATCTGACTGTCATTGCATGACAGAGACTCCTGTTGCATGGAATTTTCCCCTATTATGTCGAATAGCTCCCAAGCTTCCTCAGTTGTCTTGTGGAAGTAGCTACCACCACAGGAAGCGTCCACCATATTCCTGCTCTTGGCATTAATTTCTTGATAAAACACTTGGACAAGCTGCCACATTGGGATTTGGTGGGGGGGGGCATTGTTTTAACATCTAATGGAATCTTTCTCAAGCTTCAGAAAAATTTTTAGTTGAGGACAGAGTGAATGACATAATATTTGTCCTCATTTGGCTTGTTTTGTTCATGGGGAAAAACTTTGCCAGGAATTTGGTTTGAAGGACACTCCATGACTGTATGCTATTGACTAGGAGCTTTGATAGCCATATGCCGGCTTTGTCCTTTAATGAAAAAGGAAAAAGCCTCAGTTTTGTGGCCTTAGGCCCCAAGCCAACAATGTTGAAGGTAGTGCAAAGTGTTAAAAACTGGTCGATATGCTTGTAGGGACCTACTTTACTCAGCCCATGAAATAAAGGCAGCATACTGATGGTAGAGGATTTAATTTCATAATTCCCCTCAACAGAGGGAAACTGAATGCAAAAGGGAGAGGTGTACTCTCCAGGTGCATTGTATTCTTTTAATGTCCTCTGCCTCTCAGCCATAGTAGCTGGTTTAGTCTCAATAGCAAGGCTCTGCGTGGTGTGTCTAGGTCTAAGGATCCTTTCCACCTCCGAATTTGGGGGTTCCAAGTCAGGGTTTAAGGACCTTCTACAGAGCATACACTCACCAACAGTAATGAAAATGCTTACAAGCACACAAAGAATTTCAAAAAAAAAAAAAAGTAATAACTACACAGATTTACACTAAACAAAATAACAGGGGATTCAACATAAATGGCATAAGATTTAGGAGAAAGAAAGTGAAAACAGAACTAGGTACACTCCACTTGCAGCTCTAGCTTTTCACTTCTTCTGGTATAGTACTTTAATTCTAGATTAAACACAACTACAAAGAATTTGTTAGTCTAAATTATAGTATAACTCAGGTCTACTAAAAAGATCAAGTTCTTCGGCAACAGTGCCAAAAACTTGTTGGCTGTGTTTCGAAACTCTTGCTGCATGTTTGATTAAGAACAATGGAGAGAATAATCAAGAGTGGGGAATTGGAGATGGGTCAGCACAGCAAGTCTGAAATACACACAGTCCTGCAAGATACATGGTCTATTGTAGCAAGTTTTGATAAGTAAGAGTTTGTCCCACAAAGAAAATGATCAAGAAGGGAGTTGGGTGTCACGACTAGACTAAATTAACACTAAAGAAGGGAAATAAAGTGCAACCTTTTCCTAAAGAAATGGTTAAAAGGAAGATGGTGATGGAGTGTGTCAGAATAAAATATAAAAGTTGGTGAGAAGTAAGTAGGTTGAGCTAGAGTTAATGATGCAATAATGTAACTCAAATTTAGTCTTTCTCTGCAGTGCTCCTTGTTGCGACCTATTAATAGCGTCAACAAGGTATAAGCTCCCAGTTTAACCCATGCCATTTGGGGTGCTCTTAGGGCTATACTTTGTCAACTATAATGGTCACAGGGTATCTGATAGAGTCTGCCAAATCCCTAGTTAAACCAGAAATTCGCCAGTCTAATCTAGAAGAGTGGACTGATCATTTCCCCAGCCATTGGACCAGCTCTAGCCATGAATACTATTACAGCACTATGTAATTCCAGTGCTACAAGCTCCCCAAACCTGTGCACATATCTGGCTGACATCCATAGGTATTCAAACCCATAAGATCGTAAGTGCTTTGCTAAGCCCAGTGGTACTTGATTCCTATAAAAAAGACCATGTAACAGGTTGAATAAGGCTTTAGATTCAGCTGGTCATTGCTACAAAAGGCCTGTAATGACTCAACCTCAAATTATAATTACTACAAAGAGACCAGATCTAACATCTGATGTCAATTAGGTAAGATAGAGGGGAGCCAGTTACTGTACAAACCTCTTCACAAGGCTTTAGAAGCTCATGTGCAGGGGAAAAGAATCCTCCTCAAACATGTGACTGGACACAACCTTATGGCTATACTCTATCCACTACAATGGTCACAGGGTAACCCATTGGTCTATTTATACCTCAGAGGTCTGAGAAAGAACATGTAAATTGCTGCAACCACCATGGTACGCAGGCCTCCGAGCTTCCCAGATCTCACTACAGATCAAACATTGCTTTTCATGTGTCTATCAAACTAAGGGATATCATATGCTAAACAATAGATCTACTAGAAACTGAATGGGCTAGTCCTAAATACATGGATCCTATAGACATCTAAAGAAACCATAAGATCTATAGATTTGATTACGCATTAAAACAACAGTTCATTGATAACAGTAAAACTTACAATGAACTGTCTCCTGGCTACAGCCTATACACAACTACTCATCCATGATCCCAATGTATACAAAATTTATTACAAGACGGAAACAAAACTAAACCTAGCTGCTTACAGGGGGATTAGCCAGCAAGTGCTGAGCTAAGAGAGAAGAAAAATAGGAAAAAGAGGTGATCAAACCCTAACTCTAGCCTGTTGGAGCTCTCAGTCGACAGAGGATGAAGGAAAAATAAAAATAATAAACTCTAAGTACAGCGTATATACTCTGTCAAAATAGCCTTGGCTCTAAAGAGATTAACCCTAATTTTTCTAGCAGATGTAGCACTATTACAACCCTTGAATGCCTGGAGATATGTGCCTCGAAATCCACACCTCGGGAAGTGTGCCCTAGCCTTGAAAAATTCCTAAAAAGTCCTGTAGTTAAAACTGAGAAGTGGAGAGCCCATGCTTTGCGGGGCTGGTATATGCTTTTAGCTTATTCATGTAGCTACTTTGCCTTTACACAGTTCCTTTACACTGCAATGTTGTCGTGGAGATTATCTAGAGTGCCTAGACTTCTCACGCAGTAGAGCTTCAGAAGCTCTTTCTCTCACTAAGTACTCGCGTAGTTATGCTCCTACGCTCACATAGTCAATGGTAAGGCTTCCAAGTGCTTGAGATCTGTGCAAAGAGAATTATGAGGGTTTCTCTCATCTGGGGCTATGCGAGAACTACGTGAGGTGACATTCTGTTCAGTGTACATATGGACTCGTTGGGTTCTTCACGCAGTTGCTTTGAGGCTTGATCTCCACGAGAGCTTCACGAGGGAAAATTCTAAGAGTTTTAACCTGCGAGATCTTCGCGAGGTAATTTCAGTTGTCTTCCTAATTGCATGGCGTATCTGCGCGAGGGCCTCTTCCACTGCATCTTTAGCTTCGCGAGGAAGCTCCTCAACTCTGTGAGGTCTATCTTTTGCTACTTTGGTGCATTGCACTTGCTGCTGTTACAGTCTCCTCCTTTCTCAGCTAACTTCATTCATCTACTAGACTTTGGTCAATAATGATCAACAACAATGAGTCACCATGGTGAGCACTACCAAGGTTTTCAATCAGGCTTTGTCTCAACTGTCATCTTTGAGTGCATTCTCTCTCTTTTGGGCCAAAAAGTAAGGAGTTTGTATTAAGCTGCAGATTTTATTGCTAACTACAAAATACACTTATCAAATTGTTATTAGTCTGCTTCAAGGTCCAGCAAAGGCTAAGTTAAGAAGTGAAAAGTGATACTTTTCAGTGAATAACACACGCCCAAACCTAATCTTTGCTAGTCCTTGAGCAAAGGGAAAATTAAAACAACTACTCTAAGAATTAAAATGCTACTTTCGTAGGAAGCACAGATACATTTAGCATATGTACCAAGCCTTACCCCTAGGTGATCCCTAGTGGAGGAGTGAAGTCTCCTGAAAGTTTTCAGTGAAGATACCCACAAACTTCTCAATGAAATAGTTAACAAAGGTGCAACATTATCAAGCCAACTGTCAAGAATCAGAGCATCAGTTCACCTTTGATTCAATAAAAATGTGAGGAATTTGGACATGAAAGGCATAGACATTTAATCATCACAACCTCTATATGAGTGCACAACATTTCCAATTAGCTCACAACAAGGGGGACAACACATGTATGTCAGCACTGAGCTCATCATTAATTCAAAAATTAGGTTATAGGCCATGCCCAATACATTTAACATCAGACCCAATGCTCACCAGTGCATACTCTCATAAGGGACCTTGAAGGTTTCATTTTCTCTCAAGCTCAAGAGCAGTTATAGCCCCCAAATGGGTCTGTAAGCATGAGCATAGGCAAAGCACCTAAGACCTGGCATCATTGGTAGGTCCTCACCATAGATTGGACAACTCCTTGTCTCTACATGACAGCTCATTTAACTTTGGATAAGAAGGTCTTTAGCTGGGTTGTAATGTGGCTTATGAAGTGGGTTATAAAAAATGTAAGGTTGAAGAGGGTTTCAAAATTGAGAAATCAGTAAGTGAAGGAGGTGATTCATGACTTCACCTCTTTTTAGTTCAGTACCTTTTGATTTCTTTCAAAATTTTCAGACTTGAAGTGGCAAGCTTCTCCTCTTCATTTTGATTTTTCCAATGAACTTTTCCTCTTGACTCCTCTCTCACTCCTCCTCATTATTGTTTTTCTTTCTGTTTTTATTTTCATTTTTGTGTTTGTGACTTGCCACCTCTTTCCTCTATTGCTACACTACTCAACTTTAGGTATCTCTTCTCCATTCACCCAATGTTGACCCTATCTTGTCCATCTTTAGCTCCTTCTCCTTTACCTTCTGAATTCTCAGAGTGAGGGTAGGTTTGAGTCAGGTTCATAGGTTCAGGTGCAATTATGCCAGTATATTTTGAAGAAAATTGAAAATTAAGGCTCAACAGGTGTGTGCACAAAAGACAGTTGATTGGGATTTGGTCTTTTTAAGCTCAAACTGTCCAAGAGAAAGCCTTGATCCTTTCCTAGGTTTCAAGAGTGCTATAAGTTATTTTAACTTGGAGGTGCCTAACTTCTAGTGAGGGCATTGCCTCTGCCAGTCCTTAAAGCTAGAAGAATTGCCTCAGTCACTCCTCAAAGGAAGGAATTTTTTTTTTTGTAGGCCCAACTTTCACTGGTTATAGTATTCCATTGAATTTTAAAGTTTGTCCTTACCTTTTTTCTCTCTTTAATGATTCACTCAGTACTAATACAAGTGAGTTTTGTAATGCCAGGTCTGTAAAATTTTAAATTTCTCATTTTTCTAATGATTCTTAGGTGAACATGGTTCTGTTTCTGTCTTACTCACTTGAATCTGCTGCACTTAGGTTACCTATTTCATTGGCAGAACTTGCCACACCCCCAAACCTATAAGGAGCAGTGTCCTCACTGATGCAAAGGACAATGGTTGTGCAGCAGTGAACAAACAGAGAAATATAAAACACTACACTAAAGCAGAGAAAATCAAGAAATTAACACATAACACATTAACAAACACACAAACAGATAGAAAAAAATTAAACAAAGTAATAGGTACATAGAAGTAACAAAAAGAAAGTTCATTATATTAGAAAATGTATTTACAACACACTACTCCTGACTCAAAACATGTGCACTATGCTAACCATCTAAGGGTCAGTTGGTTCATTCTTAATTTTAATCCATTTTCTTTTATCTTTATTCTGCTGTATAGTTGGTGGTGGGGGTACTCTCCCAGTTGTGACAGCTAGTTGCCTTTCAAGGATTTCAGCCTTTTGTTCAGCCAATTCAGCTTGGGCAATAAGGAGTGCCCTGATCTCCTTAGAGGTAGTCAACCTTTACTCTAATGCATCATCTCTCAACTTTTCTATTGCAGCAGTCATTTTTTCTTATTCAGCATTGAGCTTCTCTTTTGCAGCCAAATTTTCTTGGGCTTTGTATAGACACAACATTTGTTTCCAGCCCTTCCTTACGTCCCCGAGTAGCTGTTCCGTATCTTATTTCAGGCACTGAATCTGTGCTTCATAGGTAGTTCTAAGAGTAGTCATTCCTTTAATAACATCCCTTTTGATGTAAGGATGGGACTGCATTGCAAGAAGGAGGGTGGAGTATGGAGGACTAGGAAAAGAAGTGGCAAGCATTAAGGGGAGGTCCACACTTGAAGAAGGACCAGCTAAGAATGAAAGGTCGGTAGGTTGGGGAATGGTGTGTGGAGGGATGATCTTACCAGCCTCTATCAAGTCTTGTATTGCATGTTTCAAGGGGAAGCAGTAATTAGTTGGGTGGCCTGGCCCTTGGTGGAAGTTGCAATGGGTGTTGGGGTCATAATTTCTCGGGATTGGATTCAGCAGGGGTCCTGGTTGAAGTGCCGTGACCAAACCTTTTTCAATTAACAAGGGCAACAAAATGTTCAAGGACTACCCCAAGGGTGTGAAAACTTGATCAAAATGGGCTATTCTCTGCTCTGGGTTCATTTGTGCCCCTTGTCCATTTCCGATTCTCTGCATCAGATTGCTTCTAGTTAGGGCTGGCTTGGTTGCCCTAAACTGGAACGGGGTTGTGCAGATATTGGGTCATGTATTACCGACCGTTTGTATATCCGCCCTATTTCTTCTTTCATTCCTTTTATCAGCGAACCTTCGGGCCCTACTGTTTGCAGTTTTGTTCAACCGCTCTTCTCTTATCTCATCTTCATAGTGATTGGCGTTCCTTACCTAATTAGCAAAGCTGGACTACTGTTGGTATACCAGAAAATCTGAGATGATCGGGAGGGTGTTTTTCGAGATCATTTCAATCTACTCATCATCAGATATTCTATTCTTGACCTGAGGTGTTAGTGCCCTCCACCACCCAAGCTAATCCCTGACTGCTTCATCGAGCATCTGCTTTAGTTGGGCTAGGTCTAATTTTTTGAGTTCAATGTCTATGTTATAGACATATTGCTCTTGTAATAGGTGGGTCAGATCCTTCTAAGTTTTAATCATGGACGGTCTAACAAAGTGGACCACCTTAAAGTTGGGCCCGTAAGGATCTTCTGGAAGATCTTTATGAGCAAACACTCATCCCCTCTGTAATGGCACATGTCCCCGCAATTGAATTTGAGATGTGCAATGGGGTTACTGTTAAGACCTGAAAAGTACCACTTTTAACCCCTTAACTTAACCTCTGTTAGACCCTTAGTCATTTAATAAATCTGTGTTAAGACCATTTTGTAGGTAATAAGCAGCAGCTGCAGATAAGGCCCTAACCTTGCTAAGAAGCTTAGTTTTGCCGCAGAAGTTCCTCAGAAGAAAGGAAGTTGAATCCAGACAGAACTTGGCTGCAGCATAGGCAAAGCACAGCAGCAACAAGTCAAGAAATGAGCCTCGCACAGATATCGCAAGGCTCAATTGATTTAGAAAAAAATGCTTTGCACAGTTGTCGCGGGGTTCTCAAGGTAGTACACCAACTGCTCGCGCACTCTCGCGCAGCTCAAGAGAGGAGCATTTAATCCTCACGTGATTCACTGAGGAGAGAGAGCTCTAGGCACTCCTGTGCGTAGTGGTCGCGGGATGCAGATCTTTAGGGGACTGCTCGTGCAATCCAGAGGACGATGCAATTGCTCCTTCGTGAGGATCCCCGTGAGATTCACTAAAGAATGAACTGCGTGCGTAATTCTCGTGCCATTCAAATGGAAAGTGCAATCTCACGATGACCAAACTATCTATCTCGTGACTGCAAGAGCTTCAATTCAATTCAATCCCGCGACGATAACTCTATCACGCGACAAGACCTGGAAATCTTTGCTACCTAGCTAGGCTCGGGATCTTAACTTTTCCCCACTTCTGTAGGGGCAGTTTGGGAACTCCCAGCAACTAGGGCATGCACTCTAATGCTCCAATCTGTGTGCACGTGCCCCAAGGCATCCAAGGAATAGAAATAGGCCACATTTGCATCGTTAAAATTAGGGTTTTCCTAATCCTAATGCTCCCACAGTCGACTGCTATATAAGCCTAAGCCTAGTTTAGGTTTGAGGAGGCCAATCTTTTTGAATCAGCTGTAGAGTTCTGTTAGGCTAAGGTTAGGATTTAGGCAGCTTCTTTTCCTTTTTATTCTCTCCATAGTCCAACACTTGTTGGCTATGCCTTTATATGTTTATTTGGAATAGTTTTAATGAAGTTTTATAATAGGATGTTAGACATGTATGTGATTGATGTTTGAGGGTTGTTTTGTACAAGGCTGCTGCCTTGAGATCCTCCATTGCTAAGTTGTGTTGTAAGCAACAGAGGATTGTTTTTAAGGATTTATTTAGATCCAAGTGACCTGTGTGTCCAGGCTAGTGCACATATACAGACCTATGCCCCACCACAGGATCCACTAAATTGGAATCCCCATGGGAGCCTGAGCTGGTAGCCTTGTGAACATGGTGGTGGCAGCAATCTACTTGTTCTGTCTCAGACCTCTGTGAGGAGGATAGCCTCTATGGATAGTTTGTCACCATTTAAGTGGACAAGTTATAGCCCTAGGGTGAGGCCAATCCACAGATCTAAGGCATATTCTTCTTCTCTGCACTTGTGCTTGTAGCCCTGTGAGAGATTGTACAGAGACAGACTCCCCTGTATTTGTATAGATCCACCATCAGATGGCAGATTTGATCTGGCTATAGAGATTGTAGGCTTGTGACTGGATCACTGCTGTCTCTCTAAAGCAGTGAACTGCTAGATCTAAAGCTAGTACTCGAACTCTTGCTGGTCCTGTGTGTCCAGGCTAGTGCACATATGCAGGCCTATGCCCCACACACAGAACTTTAGAGGCTAAGGTTCCTATGGATTCTTGAGCTGGTAGCCTGGATGAAGTAGTGCCTATAATGATAAACATGTTCTGACCCATCTATGGACTGTGGTTCCCCTATTGGATAGTCTGTGACCAATTGAGTGGACAGGTTATAGCCATAAGGGAATGGATCATGGCACAGGGGTGAGTTGGATCCTTTCTCCTCTTTGGTGATAATGTAGCCATTGGACAGGACTTCTATAGTAGCAGATCGGAGTCTGAGTTATAAAACCCATCAGATCTGTACCCAATAGCTTACTTCTCACCCTTTTTATATTTATTTTCTCACACTCTATCATTCTTCTCAACCATTTATGTAGTTTAGGCATTAGGTTACCATAGGATTTAAACAATAGTGACCTTAAATCCCCTTCCATTTAGGATTGCCTGATCTATAGTAAGATCTGGAGGGCCTACTAAAGATGGCTCCCTTGGAGCTTTAGACCATTTTCCGTGTGGGACAAACTCTTACTTATCAAAACTTGCTACAAAGGACCCTGTATCTTGTAGGTCTAGGCTATTTTAGTTGTGCTGAATCCACCCTCTATCTTTCTTTGATTTTTATTTGTTTTACTCTTATCATTTCACAATAAATCAGCACACTAGAAGTCAAACAACAGTTACCCGTGCCATTATATTTGTCGAAGACCGGTACTTTGAATTTTGGGGGTAAGGGAACTTCAGAAAATAGGCATAGATCGGAAAAGTCCGTGGCATGAATTTCAGTTCCACCCATCTTCATTAATTATTTCTGGATTTTGTCCAGTTGTTCCTTCAGTTGCTCCAATTCTTTAAATGGCGAGGCCGTTCTTTCAACTGTCAGCCTCCATTAACTTTGTGCTGCCGGTGAGTTGGTGATTACTGGTGGTGGAGAATTGAAGCTTGTGAGTGCCGTTGTATAAGCCCTGTTATTTCTGATCTCATCTTCCTCATACTATGGGTCTACATATGATGGAGGAAGAGTGAGATTATCCTATATTAGTGGGACGGGTACTTGGTGAGACCACTGAATATGGGGGAATCCATGATGGTGGTGGCTGATGTCATGGGATGGATTCCCGTATTGAACGGGGTATGAGGGTTATGGATGAGTGGGACCCATGCTATGTTGAGAGACTGGCTGATATGGGTGCATCATCTGGGATGGATTAGGAGCCTGTTGGGTGTATGTGGGATATTGGAGGAATGATGGAGGATAGGAGAACGGGGCGCTCTGGTGTGGGCCTTGGTGGGTTTGGGTCATTGGGCCTTGGTGGGTTTGGGGTATGGGGACTTGAGGCCCGCTCAAATGGCCCCATGGTTGATGAGGGTCTTGGGTGGTATGGATAATGGGGGGTTTATGAGAGCTTTGGAGAAAAGGGGCATGGATTTTTAGGAATGTATGAGATGGGTTTTTGGGGGGTGGATAAGGGAGGCTGCTTTGAGAGGCCTTCTAGTTGGTATTGTGTTGGTCGGGCTTTCAGACTGCTACTATTTTATTAAGAATAGTGGAGAGAATAAATCCAGAGTGGAGATGTGGAGATGGGTCATTATAGCAAGTCTAAAACACAGTCCTGCAAGATATAAGGTCCATTGTAGCAAGTTTTGATAAGTAAGAGTTTGTCCCACAGAGAAATTGATCAAGAACCCAAAATGGGCTATAATTGTAGACCTCTAGATCTGGCTACAGGTCTAATAATCCTAAAGAAAGGGAGTTGGGTGTCACGACTACACTAAATTAATCCTAAAAATAGATAAATAAAATGTAGCCCTATCCTAAAGAAAGGGTTAAGAGGAAGATGGTGGTAGTGTGTGTCAAAATAAAATACAAAAATTATGAGAAGTAAGCAGGTTAAGCTAGAGCTAAAGCAGTGATGTAACTTAGATTTAGTCGGTCTCTGCAGTGTTCCTTGCTGAGATGCTATTAAAAGCCTCAACAAGGTAAAAATATCTGATTTAACCCACACCATTTGGGGCGCTCTTAGGGCTATACTCTGTTCACTCTAATGGTCACAGGGTATCTGATAGAGTCTGTCAAATCCCATTGGTTAAAACCGACATGGCCAATCTAACCCAGACGAGTGGACTGATCATTCCCCCAGCCACTAGGCCAGATCAAGCCATGAATACTATTGCAACACTATGTAATGCCAGTGCTACCAGCTCCCCAGATCTGCGCACAGACCTGACTGACATCCATAGGTATTCCGACTCATAAGATCCTAAGTACTTTGGTAAGGCCAACTGCTCACTAGTGCCCACAAAAAGGACCATCCAATAGGTTGAATAAGGCTTTAGATTCAGTCGGTCATTGCTACAAATGACCTGTAATAACTCAGCCTCAAGCTATAATTACTACAAAGAGGTCAGATCTAACATCCGGTGTTGGCTAGGTAAAACAGAGGGGAGCCAATTCTTGTACAAACCTTCTCACAAGAGTCTAGAAGCTCATGTGCAGGGGAGAAGAATCTTTCTCAAACATGTGAATGGACACAACCTTAGGGTTATCCTCTGTCTACTTGAATGGTCACAGGGTATCCCATTGGTCTATCCATACCACAGAGGCCTGAGAAAGAACATGAAAACTACTGCAACCACCATGGTTCACAGGCCTTTGAGCTCCCTGGATCTCACTACAGATCCAACATTGCTTTCCAAGGGGCTATCAAACCAAGGAAAATCAGATGGTAAACAATAGATCTACTAAAAACTGAATGGGCTAGTCCCAAATACATGGATCCTATAGACATCTAAAGAAATCATAAGATCTTTAGATTTAATTAGGCATTAAAATGATAATTCATTGATGAACATAAAACTTACAATGAACAGTCTCCAAGCTGCAGCCTGTACACAACTACTCATCCATAATCCCAATGTATACCAAAAACCTATTATAAACTGAAATAAAATTAAACCTAGGTGCATACATGGGGGTTAACCAGCAAGTGCTGGGCTAAGAGAGAAGGAAAATAAGAAAAAGAGATGATCAAATCCTAACCCTAGCCTGTTGGAGCTCATAGCCGACAGAGGATGAAGGAAAGATGAAAATAATAAACTCTAAGTATAGCTTATATACTCTGTCAAAAAAGCCTTGGCTCTAAAGAGATTAACCCTAATTTTTCTAGCAGACGTAGGACTATTTCAACCCTTAGATGCCTAGAGATATGCGCCTCAAAATCTATACCTCGAGAAGTATGCCCTAGCCTTGGGAAATTCCTAAAAAGTCCTTTAGTTAAAATTGAGAAGTGGAGAGCTCGAGCTTCCCGGGGCTGGCATCTGCATTAGTTCATTCACGTAATTGCAGAGCCATCGCGGAGTTGCCTTTAGCTGGTGAGAAGTGCTTACTCGTGCAGTCACTCTTCAGTTCATCGTGCAGTTCCTTTACACTGCCTTGCTATCACGGAGATGATTTAGAGTGCTAGGATTTCTCACTCAGTTGAGCTTTAGAAGCTCTCTCTCGCTAAGTACTTGTGAAGTTATGTTCCTGCGCTCGCGTAGTCAATGGTAAGGCTTCAGAGTGTGTGAGATCTGTGCGAAGAGAATTTTGGGCGTCTCTCTCTTCCAGGGCTACATGAGAACTCTGCGAGGTGACATTTTGTTCAGTGTACATATGGACTCGCTGTGTTCTTCGTGCAGCTGCTTTGAGGCTTGATCTCTGCGAGAGCTTCGCGACCACAGATTTTGGGGACTTTAACCTATGAGATCTTCGCAAGGTCATTTCAGCTGTCCTTCTGACTGCGCGGTGTATCTGTGAGAGGGCTTCTTCCACTACACCTTTAGCTCCGTGAGGAAGCTCCTCAACTCTGCGAGGTCTATCTTTTGCTGCTCTGATGCATTGCACTTATTGCTGTCGTAGTCTCCTCCCTTCTCAGCTAACTTCATTCATTTGCTCGACTTTGGTCAATGGTGATCAACAATAATGAGTCACTATGGTGAGCACTACCAAGGTGTTCCATTAGGCTTTGTCTCAGCTGTCATCTTTGCGTGTATTTTCTCTCTTTTGGGCTAAAAAGTAAGGAGTTTGTATTAAGCTACACATTTTATTACTAACTACAAAACACACTTAACAAATGGTTATTAGTCTGCTTCAACGTCCAGCAAAGGCTAAGTTAAGAGGTAAAAAGTGGTACTTTTTAGTGAATAACATATAGGCCCAGACCATCTCATCTATTATGGTCATTGGATTGGGTGAGGGGGTGGGTGTAAAGGGTGCATCCGACGGAGGGGGAGCATGGGGTACGAATTGGGTGGGTGCATGGGAAAAATTAGACCTGACCTGGATAAAATCGGGCATGATCTGGGTAGATAGGGGGATATTGTGTATGGTTTGTGAGGATGAGGGATAATTGGTCATTGCTTGTAGGGTAAAGGTGGAGGATTGGATTGGATTTTGGGGACGTGTGGATGGGAGATGTGGCGGATTTGGAAGGGTGGATGTTGAAAAATGTGGCATGCTTGGATTGGATGGGGGCGAAGCAGGTATATGGGGTGAATTTTGGGTTGAGATGGGGAAAGAATAGGTGAAACATAGGGTGGATTTCGGGTAAAGGTGGGAGGAAAATTGGGAGGATTGGGAGTGGATGTAGATGGATCTTGAGTGAATGTGGGCAGGGAAAAGGGTTAAATTTTGAATGGGTGCAGATGGGAATATGGGTGCATCGAAGGGTCCGGTGACGGTGAATGGTGGTTGGGTGAGCGGAATGGAGGTGAAGATTTCTTCCGCATGGGAATGAGTTGGGGAATGTTGCGGGGATGAATCGGGATCGGCATACACCAGATCAACCGCCCACGACATGGCTTGGTGACGGGTGGGGTACGGGTGCCTCAGGTGGGGCCTGTAAAGTTTTCTCCTCCTCCCCCTACGGGATGGTGGAGGGTAAGACGATGCCGTCCTGCCCGCACCATAAGTTTTTTTATTTTTGATTTCTTCTTAATTTTTTTGGATTTTGATTCTTTTTTATTTTTTGGATAAAACAAATGAATCTCTAGTGCTAGTTTTGGGGCTTTGGAGTTCCTATTTCGGGCGGCGTTCGTACCTCAAATATCTCCCATGGTGGGATCCCGATGCACTTCTGATGAATCAAAGGGAAAAAATCCATTGATCTATGTGAAGGCACGAGAATCCACTTGACAACCCGATCCCTCGAAAAAAGTCAATAAGAGGGTGACCTCTTTTGACCGACGAGGGCGTATTGGGTGTCTAAGGGTGCAAGATTTATTGGAGATGCTAAACCGCTAAGCGTGGGGACTCGGGGGAAGTGAGAAAGGCCTCAGATTCGGGCTGCCCAACCCAGAATAGGCTTGGTGTGTGTAGTATATATGCTAGGTCAAAATTTGAAGATTTTTGCTTGGCGTGTGTATTACCAACGCTAGGCTAAATTTGAAGAAGGTTGGCTTAGCGTGTGTATTACACACTCTAGAGAAAATCTGGGAAAAGTTGGCTTAGCATGTATATTACACACACCAGGCAAAACAAGGTATATATTTATATTTTGACAACAAACATCAAGCCTGAGATTGGTTTCTTTTTTGGGTTTCTGGAAGCGATGCTTCCGGGAACTGATTTTCTTTGTTATTCCGAGTCCCTCCTTTCCGAACCTAGGGATATAAGACTGATTTGGGGATACTAAATGCACTTTCCCAGGGTTTTAAGCTTTGTAACTGGATTGGTTACCCACCCTATATACCTTCAACTCCACTGCCTTCTCAGATACTAGATGGGGTGGTATTTTTCCGGATCATCACCACTAGGGGCTACCGCCGAACTAAGAATCGAGACGTTTGTATCACTGCCTAAATTCCCAACCCTTGTAAAATCTACCCTCGCAAAAAAAAACTATATAATTAAGTCCCCCTCTTGGTTCAATTTTAAATTCAATTTTAAGGGAGTTTTCTTAATGTTCAAAATCGGGTGGTGATAGTCCCGTGCCGCCTCTACAGGCTAGCGTCCACTGTTAGGATATGATTACAAAAAATAAAAACTCACGTAGGCCCGCCATATGGCTAAATCGTATAAATGCGCAAGCCCGCTAATCCGCTAAGGCATGTAAATGATAAAAATTAAATGAAATGTAAAGAAGATGCTCAAGTAGGCCCACCAATCGGCTAAGGCATGTAAACGACAGAAAAGTAGGGGTAAGAAAAATAAATCGAATCATAGGGGTGAGAAAAATTGACGGAATCGTAGGGGTGAGTAACAATAAAAGAAACAATCAAATGATAGTAAAAATACGAAAAGGCCAAATTTCAAGGGGAAGCTCTACTAGCTACTCCCCAACAGAGTCGCCATCTGTGCAACCATGGGCTCTTGGTGAGTCCGTCACGATGATGCCCACTCTTCACTACAAATTTAGAGTCACCACCCGATGCTTTTGGTGTCTCGGGAAACCTCAAATCAATATTTAATGTACCAAAGTGTCAAATATGACTCTGATTTATCGATTCATGCCAAAGGCTCTTG
This sequence comes from Chloranthus sessilifolius, assembly GCA_021018995.1. Lineage (NCBI taxonomy): Eukaryota > Viridiplantae > Streptophyta > Magnoliopsida > Chloranthales > Chloranthaceae > Chloranthus > Chloranthus sessilifolius. Next base: position 36,930,190 of record CM037598.1, on the reverse strand, counting down.
GGTAGGGGCTTCGGTTATCGATCGGGAAGGTGTTAGGCACCCGATCAACCCGCTCAAATGCGGTCTCTACTTATGGCCAAAATAAAAAGAAAATAAAAAAGAGCACCTCTTCTTGCCCGGAGGCACTTCGATCCTATTTATGCCCCCACGATCACCGAGATTTCGGCGGCGTAACGACGCAAATTCAAGGATAGAGATAAAGTCGAGAAGGTAGAGGGACAGAGGGGAGAGCCGGAGCTCTCAGGCCCTTGTAGCACAATTGTGGACCTTCGCCTAGGTGCACTTGGTGAGCCTTCGATAGCTTGAGTAATTGGAATATGGATTCTAACCTCTAAGGTTTGGTGGCTAAGAGGTAGGAGGAGAGAGATACGGTATAGTTCTCACCTAAACTAAAAGATATTTGAAGGAAGGTGGGGTCTAAAGGGAGTTTTGAAATTCTGGAATTTGTATGGGGTTGGTGCACCAAAGGGGGAAAAGGACTCTCTTAATCTTTTCTCTCTTTTTGGAAAATTTTCAAGCCCTTTGTAAGGGGGGTGCCTCTCTATTTATAGAAAAGGAGAGGGTTAAGGGGTACTTAAATGCTAATGTGATTAGCAATTAGGTAATCCTAATATTTAAGGTTTCCTAGGGTTTTAGGGGCTTAGATATATGGGAAAGGGGTTCAATGGTAGATGATAGGGTGGGGTTCAAATGACTAGAGGGTTGGAAATAGGGTAAATGAGGGTGCAACAGTCCTAATGAAACTCACCCTAAACATGGGATGGTCAACAAGTCAAACCCCAAAAGTCAATTTCAGGCAAAACCAAGATTTACTGTTGCTAAGCCTGGTATGTATATTACACACGCTAGGCAATGTACATTGCATGAGAAGTCCAGAGCCGGCTGGGGGCCCCATCTATGCTTAGAATGTATATTATACACACTAAGACACTTCTGGGAATAAATGACCTGGCATGTATAATATACACACTAGGCAACATTCTTTTAGAAATGGCCTAGCGTGTGTATTATACACGCCAAGCATGCTCACCACCTCGAGAGGTTCTCAAGAGGTTCAACCAGATGCAGTTTTTGGGCCTGAAACTTTGAATTGCCCTAAGTTTTGATGTATGACTCGGATCGGGATGATTCTTGGCTTGTTGGAAAGCTGAGAACCTCTACTTTTCAATGATATAAGATTTGATTTTAGTAAGGATCCCCATAAGTTTTGGCAGACCTCTCTCTAATCATTCCCTGGGTAGGTCAACTAAGAGTTCAGAGAGGTTGGGGGTGATTCCTAAGGGTTTAGGCAAGTTTCTAAGGGTTTGGGAAGGTTCCTAAGGATATGAGAGATGCTATCGGAAGCTCGGGGGTGCGCTTTTCTAGAAATATATTTTGATCGGGCCTTGGACCAAGTTTGGGTGTCTACAAGATCAATCTATTGTTTCAAACATCCATTCTAATACAATGTTCAATGAGCTAAGCATGAATTGTATTGTTCTTTATTCTGATTATTAAACTCCTACTATAATGGATTGTAAGTTTTCAAGATTTGTAATTTACTTTCTATCATAATTCCTATATAATGATCAACTAAAAAAAAAATTTTAAATTTGAATTTTTGTTTACAAAAGAAAACTATATAAAACTAAGTGATTACTACTATTATACACAGAATTTGTGTATCCCCCCAAATTTAATTCGGACAATGCCCTCAAGGCACAAAAATAGGGGATACTTAAAATTATTTACCTAAAAATGATTGATTTCTATGATTGCTTACCGGATGTGAAAAGAATTCGGTAAAGAATGTTCCCCCAAACTTGAGGAAAGAACAACGGTTATTTTTCTAAGAGGCATTAATAACAAAAATAAAAGAAATGTTAGCAACAATTACACAGTTAGTAAAAAAAAAATGAAAGTTAGTCAAAAAGGAAATATCATATATTACTGAATATTTACAACGAACATGGAAAAGAAATATTTAAAGTAAGAGGAAACCTAAAATAAAAATATAAACCTAGGAAAAATCTAGACATACACTATTTTAGATATCGACAATAACATCTGAGAGGATGTCTTCGATAAAGATTAGACCTCGGCTTCTAACCGCTTGAAAAGAGTCTCTAATTCTTTCCTACCAAAGGAGTATCCACTCCTTGCCAGGGTCGCTACTCTAAGAGCTGTCGGAACACTTCCCTTTGTCTTCCAAATTGCACTTCCACAAACTGAGCACATCACAAGTCTTCCTTAGAAGAAATGCAATGCCACAATGATGGTTCTGTGAAGCATGGGGAAGTGAACACATTTCTAGATCACCCTTCACCTATACTGCTCCCAGTTGACAGGGAAAGTATAAGCAATGGAGAAGGGTGGCGAGGGACGGCTCAACCCACCATCATTATATAGGAGCTCACATTCGGGGCGGGTTGTGATGCTATAAAGGTTAGGAAGTGGGGAAAAATGGGCTCTTGGAATGTGATGTCGAATTTGGGTTAGGTTTAGGGTGAATGGAAGTTTCAGAGGATGATTCAGCATCTGGAAAAGGTCGCTGGCACTTCAAATTTTCTGCTCTCTGTATTGTAGCTAGGAGATCGGCCTTGTGTATCTCAAGGATTCTATCAAGTTGCTTACTGAAATCGCTCTGTTTGGTTTCTTTCTCCATTAAGGCTAGGGTATGAAAGGAAGATGAAAGAGATGAGTTTTTGGGAAGGTGAAGGCTGGTTTTATAGGGCGGGGAAGGGTTCACGTATCAAGGTATAGGCTTATAGGCTTGGGTGGTTGGCAAGTGGAGATATTGAATGCGATGTGTGTCCACTTCCTTAATGAATTAAATGGGTTCGAGTTCCAATGTAACCGATAAGATCGATCATTGGAATCGCCTGTTCCCCAAATTGTCGTTTACAATTCTGTATGACGAAAGTGAGATACTCTATGACGCTTCAAATCATACTCGCTATGATTTAACTCTATAAAATCATAGTAAATAGTAAATCCATATGCTTAACGTGATTGTCACATGAAATAAGAGACTTTACGATTCAGTGTACTTGCGCATATTGAAAATTATAGAATACTCTTAGAATACTCTTCAAAATTAAATACATATATTACATGTGTTTCCTACGGGTGAGTCGATAGCTCGACGGTTTCTAGAGGGATTCAATTAAAAATAGAGGGACTTGATGTACCTCCCATAAATATACGTCCTCTAGATGTACCCACTCCATGTGAAGGTAGTGTGTTACACTTTCTCCCAAAAAGGGTTAGTTGCTCAATTTGAGCTTTTAACCTTTCAATTGATTGCCGAAGGTGATTGAGTAACTGTGTCTGGATGCGGCAATGTTGCATCTAGCTACAAGCTGTTTGCAACAAGGCATCCTCGATAGCAATGTGGTTTTGGGGTTCTATGGGGTAAGAAAAAACAGTTGGTGGTTAGGAAACTGCCTGAGTTAGGCCATGGTTAGGACCACAGGCTTCTCCTTTTTGAGATGTTGGGTACAATTTTGTACCCACCAGAGATTAAACTTTTGCTTTTCAAAACTTCAGCCTTGGAAAACCTTTCATCATTGATTTTAATTTATATAATCCTCCTTACTTAGGAAGAATATTTGTTAAAGTCTCCAAATCAATCTCACCCGATGCGTGCTGTTATACCGGTTCCTCGCTAAGGGTCTCAAAGAGTTCCCAAGCTTCTTCTGCTATTAATTTATGAAACATACCACCACAAACCACATCAATCATATGCCGGTTTACATCTTCAAGACCTTCGTAGAAAGTGAGCACAAGTTGTCAGCATGTAACCCCGTAGTGAGGGCACTTACACAGAAGATCCTTAAGACGGTTCCAACATTCCTGTAGAGATTCATCCTGGCATTGGTGAAATGTTACGATAAGATATCGGATTTTATTTTCCCTGCAGATTGAAAAGAATTTTGTAAGAAACATTCATTCCAGACCTTCCCAATTAGTAATTGAATTGTGAGGCACAAAGTTTATCTGCTGCTTTGCTTCATCTCTAAGGGAATATGAAAACAGCCTTAGTCGTGTGGATTTTTCTTTCAAATTCTTAATTCGAATAATGTTGCACACTTCTTTAAATTTATTTAAATGCAAAGAGGGGTCTTCATCTATTAGCCCATGAAAAGTAGGAAGCATTTGAAGGACATTGGGTATAATTTCAAAGTCCTATTATAGGCTTGGGGGTGTATTTGAATACATTGGTGTGACGGCCCGACTTTTCCCCTTATCGTATACGAGAAAGGTCGCGTCATCGGTTCACCTAACAGATCCTGTCACACAAGTGCATCGTGTCATGTACAAAGTATTGTATACGCAGAAGCAATTTAATAACTCTGACATAAAATAATATGGCAAAAATTGATATTTACTCATCTATTAAAATAGTAAACTAATAAGAGATATAAACAATAACTAATTAATGCAATGTATAGCTTTCCACCGATGACGGCCACCCATCATCCAAACAATGAAAAGAAGACCTATACATAAAGTATCAAAAGATCTCAAAAACATAATACTACTGGTTTATACCAGTGTTTCATAAAAAAATAATCTCTCTCTCTCTCTCAAGCCTATTTAGGAAAGAATTCCTCAGCGAATTCTTCCTCCTCATCCTCCTCTTTTTCCTCTTCTTCCTCCTCCGACTGATACGTGGGATCACCCTCGTGCTCTTGATCAATATCTGTAGCTAAGACAATGAGTCGTAAGATGAGCTATCATCGAAGCTCAGCAGAGAAATTTACAGTGCTAACTTATATGTTAGATTACCAATTCATTTCTTGATGCATAAAATTACAAATCTAAGCACAATATATCTTATCTTGTATCTATTCTAGCAACATATAGCATAAAAAAGTCATTATCATGTGAATAATTTATCTTGCTGACATGCTGAACAATCATGCTGAACAAATATAAGAAAATCAAGCTGAACAAGGGACCATGCTGAAACAGATACAATGAATCATGCTGAAACAAGCTTAGCTTAAACAAGCTATCAGATATAAAACATACATGTACAAAAATAAGAGAATCAAGCTCACGAGTTAGCGGGATCACTTGTCAAGCTCCTGAGTTAGCGAGATCACCTGGATTGAGACAAATCAAGCTCCCGAGTTAGCGGGATCACTTGGACCAAGCCATCAAGCTCCCGATTTAGCGGGGTCATTTGTGTTCAAGAATTACATAGTGAAGCTCCCGAGTTAACAGGATCACTTGGCTCAAAATGAAGTAAAAATGTGTACATGACTTCAAGAATAGCAGGACATTAACAATGCATGGTATCAGGTATGCAAGAACATCATGAACAAATTTCATATATCAGAATAGACTAGTATAATAGAAACTCGCATATTCAACGTAAACTGAAATTAGCATCATCATGCAAAGTCATATATCGAAACTGAGCTAACTATTCATCAAAATTGAAGTAGCATGTTCAAACATTAATCACACGTCAAATCTGAACGTATCATCCTCATTCCTAACTATTCATTGAAACTGAATCTAGTATATCCATACAAAATTAGACGTCGAATCTAAACTTGCATCATGATTCATAAACATTCATCATATGTCGAATCTGATTTTATCATTATCATACCTCAAAATTTACATGAGCATAGCCACGCAAAAACACACATCGAAACTGATATCTATTTTCATCATTATACTTAACCATCCATCAAAACTGAATTGGCATATTCATTCCTAACCAGAAACTAGCATGTTCATCTTTAACCATACATTGAACTGCAACTCATAGCAGAACTACATATCGGACTAAACTAGCATAGTATCATCATATAACTAAGCGTTAAATTGAAACTAGCATATAACTAAGCATTCATCGAACTGAAATTATCATGATCATACGTATCCTTACCTCAAAACTAATATGCAATTATATACATATATTATATTAACTTACTAACCAGAGGTGAATGAGAAAACAAAACATAAATTAGCAAGGTTAACTCTCTACCTTAAATCAAGCTTAGGTGACAAGTTACACGTGCACGCATGCATCCTAAGCAAATATCCATCGTTACGAACTCGTCATCTGCACCAAGCACTTATAATTTACATCATATTTTTAGCATTTATAATGGTATATTGGGTCACCATAGACCCCATATATGTAACCAAACTGATAATTAGACCTAAGAGTCAATATAGTACATCCACATAGGTAGAAGTGTAGACACCCAAATTTGGCCCAAGGCCTGATTAAAACATATTTTGACAGAGGCGCATCTCCAAGCTTTTGATGGCATGTATAGAACCCTTAGGAATCACCCTAAATCCCTTAGGAACCTTCTCGAATCCTTAGAAATCCATCCCGACCATTAGAACCCATTTCGGACCTAAACCTAGCTTTCCCGAGCAATGGATGAAGAGTGATACATTGGGACTAGCAGTAACCTTTTACTATAATCAAATCTCATACCATTGAAAAGTAGAAGTCCTCAACTTTCCAACGGGCCAAGAATCACCCCAATCGGAGCTGTGTGTGAGAAGATATCGCGTTCTGCAGAGTAAGGGTAGAATGGTAAATATTGTTGAACCCCCCTAGGGATTTGGCAAGCTATTTATGTCTAGAAATGGCTTGGGGCAACTAATAATTACGCCAGTTATAAAGTGGACCCCACTCGTGGGCAGCCAACTTCAGGCACTGTTTTACTGTGCATATGCTTGGCGTAACTAATAATTGCGCCAGACATATGAATAGTAACCCCTAGTTTTTTCCTCAAATTTCTTGATTGCAGTTTGACTTGTTGACCATCTGAACTTTTGGAGTGTGTTTTGCTAGTTCTGTTGCACCCATTTACTATCTATGTGTAACCTCTTAAGTGTTTTAAAGCCTCACCCTATCATCCACCATTGGAGCAACTCTTCACATTTTTTAAGGCTCTAAAAACCCTAGGAAACCTTAGATTGCCCATTACCAAATTGCTAATTCAAATTAGATCTTAAACACCCTCCTAACCTCTCATTTTCCTATAAATAGAGAGGCACCCCCCTTGCAAATGGCTTGAAAATTTTTACAATTAAGAGATTAAGGAATCCCTTCTCTCTTGCTCCTCTAGTACACCATTCTTATACAAATTCCAAAACTTTAAAAATCCCTTTAGACCTTAGCATTTCACCCAAAGGCTCTAGGTTAGAGGTGTGTTACCCCTTAGCCTTCCCTCTTTATCTCTTAGCTATTAAGCCATAGGAGTTAGAACCCCATTTCTCATCATACAAGCCTTCAAAAGCTCACTGAAGCAAGCCAACGCAAGGCTCCATAGCGGTGCAACAAGGGCCCGAGAGCTCCGGCTCTCCCCTTTATTCCTCTACCTTCTCGGTTATTCCTCTATCCTCCCATTTGTGCCGTCACGTCGCTAAATTTTTGGTAGGAACGGAGGGACACAAATAGGATTTTAAGACCCTTTGGGAAAGAGGAAGCCTTGTTCTTTTCTTTTATATTATTTTTGTTTTGGTCATTAGTAGATACCGCATTAAGTGGGTTGATTGGGTGCCTAACACCTCCCGATCGATAACCGAAGCCCCTACCCAAGATCCTTTAGTGCGGACCAGATTCAGAGTCATATTTGTAGCACTTTGGTACTAATAAAAATGATCTAGGTATATCGGGACACTAAAAACTCTGGGTGGCGACTGTATATTTTCATTAGAGAGCGCATCATCGCGACGGGATCGTAAAAAATTTCACGATTGCATAGATGGCGACTCTGCTAGGGAATAGCTAGTAGAGCTTCCCCTTGAATTTGGCCTCTTTATTTTTTTATTTACTAACCTTTTTATTTCTAATTATTTATTTATTTTTTTACTCACCCCTCCGATTGTGTTATATTACTTACCCCTACTTTTACGTCATTTACGTGCCTTAGCTGTTTGGCAGACCTACTTGCGCACCGTCATTCAATTTCTTTATATTTACATCATTTCAAGCACCTTAGCCGATTGGTAGGTCTATTTGTGCATTGTCATTTAATTTCTTTATATTTCTGTCATTTAAAGTGCCTTAGCCGTTTGGCGGGCCTACTTGCGCTTTTAATTTCGCAATCATATTCTGTCAGTGAACGTCGGCCAGTAGAGGCGGCACGGGATCATACCCCCAGTCTTTGAACATAAGAAAATTCCCTTAAAACTGAAAAATAAAATTGAATCAACAAAATGGGATTTAAATTGATTTTTCCTGGTCGATTTTCAAGGGTTGGGTTATTTAGGCACACATACAACCACCCGGGTCTTAGTACGGCGACAGCCCCTAGTGGTGATGATCCAAAAAATTCCCAGCCCACCTAGTACCTAAGAAAAGTGCTTAGACTTGAGGTATATCGGGTGGGTAACCTTCTCGTTACCACGCTTAAAACCCGGGAAAAAGAGAGCAATAGTGAACCCGATTTGGCCTTAAACCCTTAGGTTCGATGAGGAGGAGAGCGAATCATATAAACAGTCAGTCCCTAGAAGCCTAGCTTCCACAAATAGCCAGTTTGGAGACCCATTTCTAACTGAAATTGTTGTTATCAAACAATCTGGAGGGCCATTTTGCTCTGGTACCACTAATAGTTGCACCAACGCAAAATGTTCCAAAGAACACTGGCGCAACAATTAGTTGCGCTAGCTTTAAATATGAAACTTTTGCTCTGGCGCCATTAATAGTTGCGCCAGGTTGGTTTTGAGCAGCCTCAGTCCGAATCTGTGGCCTATTTCACATCCCGGACTCCCCGATCAGTGTGTTTAGTACCTCTGTTTAGGCCTCGCAATTTTTGACACCCAATACGCCCTCGCCAGTCAAAAGAAGGTGACTTCTTTTTGATTCATTTTGGGGGATCGGGTTGTTTGCATTGGTTTCCATGCCTTCAATAGATCAAGGGATTTCCCTTTGATTCTTTCAAAGTGCTTCAGAACAGTTGCCGCAGGACCTATTTAGGGTGCGAAAGCCACCCGAGAGGGAAATTCAAAAAGGCCCCAGAATCCTCATTTCTTTTCACTTACAAAAATCTAAATAAATTAAAAATAGAATCTTGATTGGTGCCGAAACAATGGCATCATCGTATCCTTCATCATCCCATAGGGGAAGAAGAAGGAAGCTTTACGGGCCCCATCCGAGGCACACATACCCAACCCGATACCAAGATATGTTGTGGGCGATAGACCCGACTTATGTCGATCCCGACTCATCCCTGCCTCATTCTCCAACCCATTCCCATAACGAAGAAGCCTTTCGGTGCCCCTATTTCCCTTCCACCACTTCCCAAATTACCAAAAATCCAAATTTTCCTTTATTTTCCCAAGCTATGCCTCCATCAATGGCCATCTCCAATCCATCTCACCTTCCTTCCACATCCACTCAAAACCCATCCTCCACCTTAACCAACATACCCTATTTTTCATCCGCCCAACCTGATCCACCCACATCCATCCATACCACATCCAATCCCCCATACATCCCTCCATTTACCCAAGCCATGCCCATCTTTCCTGAAGCCATGGCCAATTTTCCTCTCTCATTTTTCACTTCCATGCCCCTTACATCTCTCCATACATACCTAATCCATCCACCAATGCCCCACCTCATTTCTCCAATCCATCCCATATCTCACCCCACACCCGGGCCATGCCTAATTTTATCGGGGCCATACCCAAATTTTCCTCTTCACACACCCCGTCCATACCCCTCCAACCTTCAAATAACCCATCTCCATCCGATCCCCCTTCCATGGCCATGATGGAGGAGATGTTCCAAACTTACAACAAGTGGAAGGCCTCCCAACACATCCCCTCTCATCCACACCACACATCCATAGATCCATCCCATACCCTATCAAGCCTCCATGCCTCACTCCCCCATGACCCCCATAAACCCCCCATCATCCATACCATTCAAGCCCCCACTACCCACGTGTCCTAAGGCCCAATGGCCCAAGCCCCCACTACCCACCTATCCCAAGGCCTAATGGCCCAAACCCCCATTCCCCACATGTCCCAAGGCCCCATGACCCAAAACCCCATGGCCCAGACCCACCAAGGCCCATTGGGCCAGACCAATCAAGGGCCCATGACCCAGACCCACAAAGGGCCCACATCCCAGACCCATAAAGGCCCAATGGGCTAGACCCACCAAGGGCCCATGTCCTAGACCCATCAAGGCCCCATGGGACAGACCCATCAAGGCCCCATGGGCCAGACCCACAAAGGTCTAATGGACTACACCCATCAAGGGCCCATGGCCTAGACCCATCAAGGCCTAATGGGCCAGACCCACCAAGGGCCCATGGCCTAAACACATCAAGGGCCCGTGGCCCAAACCCATCAATGGTCCATGGCTCAAACCCATCATGACCAAGGCTTCATGGCCCAAACCCAAGACCAGCAAAACCATGGAGCCTCATACCCATACTCTTCACAATTCCTCTAGAACTTCACCCATTCACAACCCTCATACCCAGCTCAAATCCATGCCTTACATCAATACACCCATGTCCTAACATTTGAAAGTTAGTTTCAAGCCTTTCCCGAGGCCCAATGGCCTCATCAGGCCCCACCCCAAAATCTAATTCCCACTCCACCCTAAAATCTAATTCGCACTCATCCCATTACCCAACAAACCTTCCCTTATCCCCAATGGACTCACCCAACCCTCGTTCATACCATTCCCACCCAATCCATGCAGCATCAACAAGAGAATCCCGCCCTCACTACAAGTTATATAGACCAACAGTATGAAGAGGACGAGATAAGAAACAGTGGAGCCTATGCTGCGGCTCTGACCAGCCTTAACCTTCCTCCTATCATTTCCCACCCCTTGGTAGCCTAAAGTGAAGTCCAACCAACTGCCGAGAAAGTGGCTCCCATATCAAAGGAGTCAGAGTAGTTGAAAGAGCAGTTAGAAAAAATATAGAAGCAGTCGTTGAAAATGGGTGGTGCTGAAATCCATGCCATGGACTTCACAGATTTATGTTTGTTCGCTGAGGTCCCCTTGCCTCCTAAGTTTAAAATGTCGGCTTTTGACAAGTACAACGACACCAGCAATCTTATTGCACACCTCAAGTCCTACTGTGGGGACATGTGCCAGTATGGAGGGGACGAAAGACTACTAATAAAGGTCTTTCAAAAAAGTTTAACTAGTCCAGCCTTGAGGTGGTTCAATCCTTGGAACGATCTATGAAGAAAACATGGAAGGACTTGACGCATTTATTTCAGGAACAATATGTCTACAACATAGACATTGAACTGCGTAAGTTCGACTTTGCTCGTTGTTGAGCACTGAAATATACCACTTTCTATCCCTTAACCTGACCTATGATGGACCTTTGAGCATGTTAATAATGTCTTTTAAGTGTGTTTTTACAGATAATAGCAAAATAAGAGCTTAATGTTGCAATCCATGCTTTTGAAGCCAAGAAGAAGGAATTTTGTGTTTAGCAATGGAGCTGATGGATTTATTGAAAAGGCACCATGGTGGTTCACACCATTGGGGCTTTTTAGCATGCTTTGGGGGCCTTTGAAGACCTCCTGAGAGAGAGTGGTGAACCCAAGTTTTATGGACTGTTGCTGCAACGAATTAAGCAAACCGGCAATTCAGCAATTTATATATTTAGCAACACATCAGTTCAAGTGGCACTTGTGCAGCGTTGGTTAAAGCAATCTTTGAAGCATAAGAACAGCTGATACCATTAAAGATGTGAGCACTTTAGTGCTGATGCACAAAACCATAAAACTGCAAAGCCAGCATGCATAGCTGCCTTGAAGAACTCGAATAGTTGGTTGAAGTGTCACTGCTACACTCAACAATTTTTGTGCTGCAAACCATGACCTTCAAGCAGTTTTATTACTAGAAAATGAGCCACATTGGTAGCACAACTACTGTATTTGAAGGACTAGAGAAGATGTCAAACCTGGAATGTGGATTGTAGAGCTGTTATGTGCTGAAAATAGACTCTACGAGGGGTTGTTTTGAACCCCACGAGCTGGTATGTGCTGAAATCAAGCTACAGTGCTGAAAAAAGGCTAAAATTGAACCTGTCGCAACCTATCGAATGGATGTTTGACCCTGTCGCAACCTATCGAATGGATGTTTGAACTTGTCGTAACCTATCGAATGGTTGTTTGAACCTGTCGTAACCTATCGAATGGTTGTTTGAACCTGTCGAGAACCTGTCGAGAGGTTTTGATGCTGAAAATGAACCTATCGAGCATCCAGTTGAATGGTTGAATGAACCTGTCGAGATCCTATCGAGTGCACACCTGAAGCCCATCCAACCTATGAAATAGAGGCCTGAACCTATCGAGATCGAAGTTCTAAAGCTCCAACCTATCGAGGCACGGGTTCCAGCCATCTATTTCATACTTTAGGAACATTTTGGAGATTCTAATGCTTCTAGGGCACACATCCCAATGTGCCACACATCTCAAGGATTTATCTCGGGTTCCATTAGCAAACATCAGTGGCTGGCAGGGGCATTTTTTAGTGTACTAGTAGTAGTCCAGCTTCGCTGATCTGGTAAGGAACGCTAATCGCTGTGAGGACGCTATTAGGGAAGGCCGCCTGAACAAGAATGCACCAAGTAGAGCCAATGGGGTTAGGAGGTTTTCAGAATAGAGGAATGATAAGAGAATTGGGGCCGATGTCCAGAACATTGCAACACTCGGCCCAATAACAATATAACTCCATTCCAATTTCAAGCAGCCCCGCCAGCACTTGTCAGAACTGAGCAAATGCAGAGAACAGGGAATGGGCAAGGAATGCAGATGATTCTGGAGTAGTTGAGAGCCCTCTATGACCGAGTGTTTACACCCCTGGGATAATCATTAAGTGTACTTTTATCTTTACTAATAGAAAAGGCATTAGTTGCTATTCATCAACCGCAACCTCCTCCTCACTTGATTCTAAAGAATTATGACCCTAATACGCACTACAACTTTCATCAGGGTCCGAGTCACCTGACTGATCACTGCTTCCCATTGAAGCACGCAATCCAAGATTTGATCGATGTCAGGAAAATCATTCCACCGACACCTTCTCAAGTAAACCAACATGCAAACATTCATCAGGTGCCATACCCCCACATCCTACTGGAGGAGTAGGTCCCAGACCCACCATCGAGATGATAGAATGTGAGGAGTTTGAGTTTGACACATCGGACTACATCAGTGATCGGGAGAGCTATGTAGCACCATTGCCGAGAAACTGTGAGGAAAGGAATATTGGGGTGATTGAACCCCCGAACTTGTCGGACTATTTTTCCAGCCCAGCACCATGAGTTGAACCCTTAGATCTTAGGGCTTATTTTCTATCACCCACACCTATCAATTATGTGCACATAAATGCATACCAACCATACTCCACCACCCCCATCAATTACCCGATAGCCCATCATGCCCCCAATCCCCTGCTAGCACCTATCAGCTACTAATGGCCTGCTCTTACTCCTTTTCCTCCGGTGTCACCACTCCCAACTGACCCAATTTTTCCACCCAACCAGTTATCACTGAAGTGAGTCAAGTGTTACCCACACCTCCAGAGCCTGCAATACAAGTGCCTCAGATACCGACAACTATACCATTTTAGATTTTAGGACCAACCTATGATCCTCATTAGGTCCCGCTGAGTTATGAACAAACAGATGTCAGCACTGACAGCCACAGAGAAGGGGCAGTGGACTTTGTTACCTGGTCCAGAAAGATTTCAAAGCAGTCGAAAGCACCAGTAGTAGCACAAGCCCAACCAGACGGCAAGAAAGATAGCACCATGAATCCTTTTGAGAAAATGAGTCGAGAATATATACTGGAGACTCAATTGAGAAGAATGTCTGCCCATATTACTGTATGGGATCTATTAATGACATCCCCACTACATTTTCAAGCATTAATGGGGGCGTTAAAAAATGCGCATGTGTCACTCCAAGTTACCCCGGATGAAGTCGGGCAGATAATCGGTCAAGTGATGGCCCCAAATGCCATTTCATTTTCAGATGCCAATTTACCAGAGGAAGGAGGAAGGCACTCGAAGTCCTTAAATATTACTGTTGAGTCCAAAAATATGATAATTCCCTTGGTTTTGATCGATATGGGTCTACATTAAACATATGCTCGCTAAGAACCGCTAAAAAGATTGGGGTAGATCCATGCATGTTGAGACCCACGAGAACCAGTGCCCGAGGTTTTGACAATACCAGGAGAGAGATAATGGGAGAAGTTGACCTTGAGCTGTTAATTGAGCCAATGGCCTTCTCCATATTATTTTAGATAATGGACATTAAATCCTTGTTTAATCTATTATTGGGGCATCCCTGGTTGTATGAAGTTGGAGCAATCCCATCCACACTGCACCAGATGCTCAAGTTTACATCCGAGCACAAGATCATCACCATCATTAGTGAGGGGCACAGTGAGAAAGAAAATCCTGTGACATCGAGAAACCTAAAGTCTTTGGATGTGCCGACATTGAGGACGACCTCCACAGGCCGAGTCAGGTGTTGACGATACTCCCAGAGCCCATCGAGCGCATCATTCCAAGAACCAAAGGTGAAATGGTTATAGCAGTGGCCATGCTCCAAAAATGGGGCTATCAAAAAGGAAGGGGGCTTGGGTGTTGTTGTTCTAAGTGTGCATGATTTATTTGTATTTTGAAAACATATTTGCAAATGATGAATTATACTGAATTTGGAAAACTAAAAAGAATAAAGAAATATCAGCACAGAGAGAAGTTAATTAGCCTGCAAGATCAGGGCCAATTGTAGCAAGTTTTAAATGTAAGTGAGTAAAAGATCGTCCACAGGGAATTGATTTAAAATGTATGATAAACCTCCAGATCTGGCCTCTGATTCTATCTACAAAACAAATAAGATGAGAGGTTGAATTTGTCACATTAACTAAATTATCTAAAAGTAAAATGTAAACTAAGTGATCCAGACCTGAGTTGAGGGAATTGGATGCAAATTAATAAGAATGGAGAAATAACAGCCTACTTAAGCTTAGTAATTGATTGCAGAGTGAGAAATAGTGTAACACAGTTGAGAAAGTATCAAATCTTCATCTGGCTACCAGTTCAGATGTAAGAGAAAATAATCCAATTCAAGGATTAGAATTGAGTTGAACTTATGGCTATGATCTGTCCACTATCATGGGCATAGATCATCCAATAGTTTTCAATCCAAAGTCTTGAGTTAGAACATAAGTACCACTACAAATGCTGTAAGAACCAGGTTACAAATACAGATTCTCACAGGGATAGTGAATTAAGGGAAATTATTTAAGAGCAGCAAATCTAAAGGAGTCAAATGAGTGAGGAGATCACAATGAACCCTAAACATGAATTCAATTGAGAACGTACTGATGAAAGCAACCTTTTCAAATCCACCATTACAATTACAGAGCACAGCTTAAAACAGCTCTCCGATTTGTAGTCTTGAATACAATTCTCACTTGAATTACATAAGTATCTCACAGTTCTCAATTACAGACAAAAGCTAGGCTATTACAGAGGTTTCAGACAAGCTATCTTGATCTGAATTGGAAATGGGGCAGCAGGAATGAAACTCAAATTCTGGATGACCCAAATTGGGTAAATAGTTCGTCTATTTATAGTTTTTCCCAAGTCCAGCTAAGATGTGCATCAACCAATCAGAATTGGTTAGATCCATATCAGCCAATAGAAGTCGAGCACAAGGATCCAGATCTGTTCTAGCCAATCAGAACTGCTTGATCTGGTTCAGCCAATCAGGAGACAGAGGTATCAATTCTATTATGTAATTCAAAAATTTGTTTGAGCTTCTAGAAGTTCCCTCCAAGTAATTTCATCTTCGGGTGTTCACATGGGGTGGAATATGCCTCTGATTTGTGCTCCAAATCTTTTAGAATGCCCCTGGGTTTTTAAATGCATTGGGGTGCGTGCAGAGATTACTGAATTGCCCTTACAGATGCTGAAAATCTTTAGAATACCATTTCGCATAGTTTGGAGACCTTTTTGAAAGGTACTGTAACTTCTGAAGCTCTATTCGCACAGATTGGAGACCTTTTCGAAGGGAAAAATGACTTCTGGAGCTCTATTCGCATAGATGTGGTGCAATTCACAAGGAGTTTTCTTCTTTTCGAATAGATCATCAGCAAGTTTGGTTCCTTTCGAATAGGTCAGGTGTTCTTCTAAAACCAAGCCTGGGCTTTAGTTCTATTTGTAATGTTCAGGTTCTTTTCAAATAGATCAGGAATCTTTTCGAATAGTATTCTGTAGTGCATTCTTCTTCTCGAATACCTCCAAACATATTTCCAAGCTGAAACCAGGCCTCTGTCTTCTTTAGCTTAGTCATTTTGACAGCCAATGAGGTTGTCCCTTCTCCTTCTTCCTCTAGATTACGATGGGTCATCATCTTTTTGGTATTTTTAAGCTACTTCCATAGTTAAGCCTGCCTTTATTGTCAGCTATAAAACAAACACTTAAAACACTTATTTAGTTCTCTTAGGGGTCTATCAAGGCCCAGATTAAGGGGTGAAAAATGATATTTTCCAGTTCTCAACACACCCCAAAACCTAAGCTTTGCTAGTCCATGAGCAAAGATAAAATTAAAAATAGAATGAAAAGCCACTTTTGTAGGGAACACAGTTGCATTTAGCATATGCAACAAGCCTTTTAAACCCCTAGGTGATCCCTAGTGGAGGAGTGAAGTCTCCTGAGAGTTTTCAGTGAAGGTACCCAGAAACTTCTCCAATAAATCAGTTAATATCAATGCAGTTCTGTTAAAACAGACTTTCATTCAATCAGATTATTCACACCTGCATCAGTCAAGCTTGTAAGAGGATCCTCAAGAAAACATCAGTTCAAAACTAAAATTCTGTTGTAATTCCTTTTACCATTCACTCAGTTTGTGTCAAAAAGTTTTTACAAGAAAAATTAATGGAAAGCTTGCCTTCTATTTGAGAATCCTGCTTTGATGTTACCCCAAATAAGTTGATTTCAAACCCAACTCTCACCAGGGTTTTCTCTCAACATGCAAGTAGGAGGGTTGTACTATTTCACACAGCTCAAGAGCAGTTACAACCCTCAAATAGGACTGTAAGCAGGAGCATAGGAATTGCTTTTTAGTTCTGAATTCACTGCTCTTTTCACCATAGATTACACAAATCCTTATCTCCATGTGATAGCTCAATCCATCTTTGCTCAGTAAGGACTTTAACTTGGGTTGTTATGTGGCTTATGGGTGAAATTTATCAAGAATAAAGGGGTGAAATGGAGTTCGAAATTGAGAAGTCAGTCAAGGTATGGAGGTGATAGACACTCCTTCAATTCAGCATAATTTCATCTTCTTCTTTGAATTTTCAGAGCCAAAGTGGCCATCTTTTTCTCTTTCTTTTTCAAACTTCTAATGAAATGACTTTTCCTTTTCCCCTTTTTTTTTTTTTCAAAATAATATTGACTGGAATGCCACAATTCTTCTGCTGATACATCATTGCCTTCAATTATTTTATTTTTCTTTTACCAAACTGTTTCCTTTCTTCAGCTTTCTTCCCTTTACGTTCTGAATTCTCAGAGTGAGGGTTAGGCTAAATGAGGTTGATGAGGTTTGAAAAAAATCTTAGATTTATAAAGCTCAAATGGTGTGTATCAAGGGCAGTTTCAAAAGGTGGGGCATTTTGAAGTTCAAACTGTCCAAAAGGAGGCCTTACATCATGTCTTTAATATCATGATTGCTGTCAAGCTATTTTAATTTAGATATGTGTAACTTCTAGTGATAGCAAGCAGATTCAAACAGTCCCTAGAGCAGAAAAAATTGCCAATTCATGCCTAAAAAAAAAAATCATTTTAGGCCCAAATCTCACTGGATGTGGTTTTCTATCAAATTTCTGAGGTATATCATTACTATTTTCTCTCATTTTAGGTTTACTGAAACATCACTTTTCTTTTGGAAATTTTCAGACATTCACTTTATGACAGTATAGAATTACATTAGAAATTAATTTTAAAAAGTTTTAACTTCCTCCTTTTTCAAAAACAAACAGGTGTTAAATCAGTTCAATTTCAAAAATTCTGTTGATCATAGGCTGCATTGATGTTAGCTAAACTATTGGCATTTCTGCCACACCCCCAAACCTTTGAGGATCAGTGTCCTCACTGGTCCAGAAGTTGATAAGCAAAAAGAAAAGAAAACATAAGCACAATGACAGAGAAAAACAAATGCACAGTAATTGCAAATTAACAAAAGTCAATAGTAATCATTAATTACACACTACACTAATAACAAAAAAAACAAAAAAAAGAATTTACAAGGCAGTCTAATAACTGGGGTCAAAATCTGTATCATAAGTTGGTTCAATGGGATCAGAACTGGAATCACTGTTGGAGTCTAAACTTGAGTCAGTATTGGAGTCAGAACTTGATTTAGCTTTCTCTTAGATTGTGGCTTGAAGTTCAGTGTACTCCTCAGTCTTGATCTTTTTGGTGAGGCCAATATATTTTTCAAGCCTATCCGCCCACAGTTTTTCTTGTTCAAGCTTCTCTTGTAACATAGCAACTTTGTGCTGTTCACCCCTAACCATCTGAAATGTTTGGCTCAACAGGTCTTGTATCTTATCTCTCTCAAATTTCATAAACAGCTCCAGTTTCTGAATCTGGTCTTCATAAGGAGTTTTAATATAAGCTTGAAGATTTGCAAACCCCTTAAGGACATCGCGAAAGATGTAAGGGTTCTCTTCCATAGCCCTTTTAAGAGTGGCAAAACGTGAAATGGGAATGGAGTGGTAGGGGACCATATGTATCCCAGCAGTGGGGGTGGGAGAAGATGAATCTAAAAGCACTACCTCAGGGTCAGTTTGGGTAGCTTGATCAGAGACAGTGAAAAAGGGTGGAGGTGAATCCAAAAGTACTATCTCAGGTTCTGTTTGAGTAGCATGGTCAGAAACATTGAGGATGGGTGGATCTAAAAACACTACCTCAGGTTCTGTTTGGGTAGCATGGTCAGAAGTGGAAGGTAGTGTGACTGAGGTATTTGGTTGGAATGTGGAGGCCAAGGTTTGGAGAATGGAATTTGTCACAGACTGGTTGTCTGTGTTGATATGTAGCTGAGCTTGGATAGATTGGAGAAAGGTGAAGATTTGGCTAATTGTGTCAGGTGTGTGTGTGGTAGGCAGAGTAGGGACTGGTATGATTGATGTAGATGGTTGGGGGGCAATGGGTGGGATGACTGTAAAGGGGGAAGTAGCCAAGTGAGTGAATTGAGGGGGATCCGGCATGAGGACATAGTCATGCCCAATATTCTCCAAGATAGATCCCATCAAGGATGAATAGGCCATAGTGGTGAATATCTTAGGTTCAGGAGTATGGGTGATTTCAGGTGTATGAGCTGAATGAGCTGGTGAACCTGAGAAGCTTTGGAGGAGAGGAGTGCTAGGAGAGTGTACAACAAAATCTGTGGGAATATCTTGGAAATTTTTAGGTGAAATTGGTGGTGTAAGTATGGCTGGAGTGGTTGGTGTAGGGGGAGAATCTGTAATTGGGATTATGGTGGTGATGAGTGATGGGACTGCTAGGATAGGTGATGGGATAGGTGTTGTGATAGGTGAGGTGGGCAAGATGATGGTCTCCTCAACAATGGGTACAGGTAAAGAGCTGGTTACCTCTGCAATGGTAGTAGGTTCAATGGCAGCTGCAGGTGCAATGGGTGCAGCTAAAGAGCTGGTCACCTCAAGTTTAGGTATAGCAGCCTCCTAGACTAGCTCAGCTTCTTCCCTCATTCTATTCAGCATGGTTTGGCTTGTAGTCCAAGCCCTCTTCCCAAAGGCATGAGGGGTTACAATCTCAAATGGCTCTTGCTCATCAATGTCAAATTTGGCCCTTAGTAGGGCTGTGATCAACCTTCCAAATGGTATTCCAGCTATTTTCTGTTCCTTCTTCATCTTGGCACTGATATCAGCCATGGCTTCAAAAATCAGCATAGGGGCATTGAAGAATTACCCTTTAGAAAAATGAAAGAGGGCCTCCAAAATGGGTGTCCTTCTTTCCTGACTGTGTCCAGTGACATAAAAACACCCTCTCAAAATGGAATCCATCAGTAAAAATTGGGGTGCTAAGTCTCTCCTCATGATGGACTGCCTAGTTCCAACTATGCCTTGGGTTAGATGGGCAGCCATATCTCTAAAAGTAGTTGTCTCTGGTGCAGCCAAAGGACTAGCAGGATCATATTGAAATGGTATCCCCAAGGCATTTCCAATGTCTTCATAAGTGACTGTTAAATCACAATCATCAATAAAAATTACCAGAGTTGGGGCATCAACATCCTTCTCAGTCACTTTCACCATGTTTTGGTACCATAATCTCACCATCCTTGGATAAATTTTCTCTGGAAGAGGGGTTAGGATATTGCTCAGTGAAGCATCCCTGATGTAGTTTAAGGATAACTTACATTCAAGTTTGTTTAAGAAAAAATTCTCATCAACATTAAGCTCAGGAATCAGCTTCTGAGCTTCAATGAAAGGGTTTGGCAGTACCAAATGCATAGGAAGAGGAGGAAGCTCAGGCTCAGGACTATGGTCAGCTGCTGGGATGGGTTCCTTAATTCTAACCTTCTTTCCTTTCTCAATCTTATCAGCCTTATCCATCGATAGTTTCCTCTTGGCTGAGGTTTTAGCTTTTCCTTTGGTGGAGGGTTTACTAACTTTCTTAGCAGAAGACCTAGGGAACATCTTAGCCAGCGATTTTTCAGCTTTCCCCATTTTAACAATTTCTAAAAACTTCTTCAAATACTTCCTCCTTCTAACAACAATCACCAGACAACTCTCTTGAATCCCAGACAATGTATGCTTACACAGAAATCAAATTTGTAAAGCACAAACAGAGGATATGAAGAGAAAAATACCAAAACCTAGGATTTGCTCCAAATCTCTGATCGCTTGATCAAATCCACCAGGATTAGAGGCAAAAGATTCTTCTCTTTAAGCTTAATTAGTGGAAAAGAAATGAAGGAAGTTGGGTCTGAGCTCTAAAAGAACGCAGATAGAAAAAAAATGGGTTTTCTGCGAAATAGGACAAGCTGGAAGTGCTTTCGAATATGAAACCCTCGCTTCGAATGGGTTTAAATATGTTTAAATCAATTTCGCAAAGCATTATTGAAGTCTTCGAAAAAGTAAAAAAATCCTTTTCAAAAAAGAGAATGGCATCAGTACCATTCAAAAAACAAAAGGCTTCAGAAACATCTATTCGAAAAGCAAATGGCTTCAGAACAAACTATTCGACAAGTTCAGCATCTATTCATAAAGTTTATCATTCTTTTCGAGCAGTTGTGGTTACAGGTCCAGATCCTTTTCGAAAAGGAGATGATACTTTTCGAAATGAATTTTTCTTTGCGAATTGATTTTTCACAGACTGTAAACTTCTCGAATTGAGTGTAAAACTTTTCGAAGTGATTGTTAAACTTTTTGAAAAGTATAAATTTATTTTTGAACAAATGTTCTAAAGTACAGAACTGATTTTTATTTATTTATTTATTTATTTTTTACAAAATCTCCAAATTAAAATCATTGGAGTTAACTAAAACATTTAACTAAAACATGACTAAAACAGAGAGGCACAAAACTATGCAAACAAACACAGAACAGACACAGTTAAAATACATATGATACAGTTGTGTGACATCAGATTTGTGGAGGCTCTTGATGATAGATGGTCAACACAGGCTCCAGGATATTTTTAATGCATGGTTTGATCCTCTGACCATTTACTTTGAAGGTTCTCCCATCACTTGGGTCCATAATTTCAACAGCTCCAGAAGGAGATGCTTGAATGACAGTATATGGCCCTTCCCATCTGGATCTCAGCTTTCTAGGAAAAAACTTGAGTTTTGAGTTGAATAACCATACCTTAGAACCAGCTGTGCACTCTTTTCTCAGCAGATTTTTATCATAGAAAGCTTTAACTTTTTCTTTGTAAGATCTTGCATTGGTGTATGCATCCATCCTCAGCTCTTCCAACTCAGAGAGCTGCAGTTTCCTGTGATTACCAGTAATAGTAAGATACATGTTCAAAGTTTTAATAGCCCAAAAGGCCTTATTTTCTAACTCCACTGGTAAATGGCATGCTTTGTCATAGACCAATCTGAATGGGGACATGCCAATTGGGGTTTTATAGGTTGTCCTATATGCCCACAATGCATCATTCAGCTTAAGGGACCAATCCTTTTTGTCCTTCTTCACAGTCTTTTCCAGTATATGTTTGATTTCTCTATTGGAAATCTCCACTTGTGCACTGGTTTGTGGATGATATGGAGTAGTTACTCTGTGAGTCACAGAGTACTTTTTCAATAGAGCTTCAAAATGCTTATTACAAAAATGGCTTCCCCCATCACTGATAATGGCTCTGGGGGAACCAAACCTGGAAAAGATGTCATCCTTTAAGAATTTAAGGACAACTCTGTGGTCATTGGTTTTAGTGGTTGTGGCTTCAACCCATTTGGATACATAATCCACAGCTACTAAAATGAAATTAAAACCATTTGAAGGAGGAAAAGGTCCCATAAAATCTATCCCCCAAATATCAAACAATTCAACTACCAAAATGGGCTGTAAAGGCATTGAATTTCTCTTGGAAATGCTGTCCAATCTCTGGCAATTCTGACAAGACTTACAGTGCTGCAGTGCATCTTTGAAGAGTGTGGGCCAATAAAATCCACACTGCAAAACCTTTGCAGTAGTTTTGTTTCCACTAAAATGACCTCCACAAACCTGTTCATGACACATGAAAAGTATGCTGTGGAAGTCTTCTTCATGGACACATCTTCTAATAATTTGGTCTGCACAAATTTTGAATAGGTAAGGATCCTCCCAAATAAAATGTTTAACCTTTGAAAAGAAGAGATCTTTATCCATTTTATTCCAGTGTTGGGGGGTCCTCCCAGTAGCAAAAAAGTTGACTATATTTGCAAACCAAGGGGAATGCCCACTGATAGCAAAAAGTTGCTCATCAGGAAAAGAGTCATTGATAGGCAACCTATCAATCTCAGCAGTTAGAATTCTAGACAGGTGATCAACCACCACATTTTCCACACCCTTTTTATCTTTAATCTATAAATCAAACTCCTACAATAGGAGGATCCACCTGATTAATCTTGGTTTGGTATCCTTCTTAGACAGAAGGTATTTCAGGGCTGAGTGGTCAGTGAACACCACAATTTGTGAAGCCAAAACATATGACCTGAATTTCTCCAAAGCAAAAATAACTGCCAGCAGCTCTTTCTCAGCTGTTGTGTAATTGAGCTGTGCATCAATCATTAATCTACTGGCATAAGCTATGACATGAGGCAGCTTATCCTTTCTCTGCCCAAGAATAGCTCCCAAATCATAATCTGATGCAACACACATCAGCTCAAAAGGCAGTGAATAATCTGGAGATTGTAGTATTGGAGTTGAAATCAAATAATTTTTTAAGAATTCAAATACCTTAAGACATTCATCATTGAAAACAAAAGGGACATCTTGGCACAATAAATGGCAAAGAGGCTCGGATATTTTACTGAAGTCCTTAATGAACCTCCTGTAAAATCCAGCATGCCCCTAAAAACTTCTGATTTGCTTAACAGTTTTGGGAGGAGGCAAATGTGCAATTAAATCTATTTTTGCTCTGTCCACCTCAATGCCCTTATGGGAGACAACATGACCAAGGACAATGCCTTGGGTGACCATGAAATGACTCTTCTCCCAGCTCAAAACTAAATTGGTTTCCTAAATTGGTTTCCTCACATCTCTATAACACCATGCTGAGATGATGTAAACACTGAGCAAAACTGTCTCCATATATTGAAACGTCATCCATAAAAATCTCCATAAATTGGTCAATCATATAAGAGAAAATGGAGTACATACATCTTTGAAAGGTAGTAGGGGCATTACAAAGACCAAAAGGCATCCTCCTATAAGCAAAAGTGCCAAAGGGGCAAGTGAATGTGGTCTTTTCCTGATCTTGTGGATACACAAAAATCTGGTTGTAACCAGAGTAACCATCAAAAAAATAGTAATAAGCTTTTCCTGCTAGCTTATCTAAAATCTGGTCAATGAATGGAAGAGGGAAATGGTCTTTTCTGGTCATTGTGTTGAGCTTTCTGTAATCAATACAGACCTTCCAACCAGTTGTTTGTCTGGTGGAAATGAGCTCACCAGAATATGAGGTTATAACAGTGATCCTAGATTTCTTAGGTTCCACCTGTGTAGGTGCCACCCAAGTTGAATCTGAGATGGGGTAAATGACCCCTGCATCCAAAAACTTAACAACCTCCTGCATGACCACTTCTTTCATCTGAGGATTCAGCCTCCTCTGCATTTCTCTAGAAGGCTTTGCATCTTCTTCCAAGTGAATTTTATGCATGCAAGCAGCTGGACTGATTCCTCTCAAATCAGCAATAGTCCAGCCAATTGCCCTCTGATGCTGTTTCAATACATTCAATAACTCTTCCTCTTGCTCCTTAGTGAGGGAGGAAGAAATAATCACAAGCAATATTTTATGGTCTCCTAAAAACACATATTTCAAATTTTCTGGCAACTGTTTCAGCTCTACAATAGGTGGGCTGAGAAAAGACGGTAACAAAGGTACCTTGGCTATTTGTGGAAGGGGAAAAACAACAGGTTTCCATGAAGAAAACTTTGCTGTTTGGACATGAGTTTCTTGCACAGCTTTGACCTCTTCAGTCTTTGAGGCACAAGTTGTCTCTTCCACAACGTTTCTCCAAACATTTTCAAAATCTGTGGTTAAATCCTTACACTGCAAAAATTGTGGTAGAGTTTCCTCTACCATTTCATTAAACAAATCAACAAGAAAGCATTCCTCAGTACTGAACTGAGGCTGGGTAACTGCATTGTAAACATTTAACTTCACCTTCATATTTCTAAAAGACACTTCCATAATACCAGACCTGCATTGAATACAAGCATTGGCTGTAGCTAGGAATGGTCTCCCCAAAATGACAGGGATGGAAGTTCTGCTTTTTGTAGGTTCCATATCCAAAACTAGAAAATCAGCAGGGTAGAAAAACTTATCTACTCCTACCAACACATCTTCAATCACTCCAACTGGCTTTCTTTCAGATCTGTCTGCTAGTTGTAACACCACATGAATGGGTTTTAACTCTCCCAAACCTAGTTTCTCATATACAGAATATAGAAGCAGGTTGACACTAGCACCCAAATCTAATAAAGCCTTTTCCATGGTATGTTTCCCAATAATGCAAGGGATTGTGGAGATTCCAAGATCTTGGAGTTTAGGAGGTGTGGCAATGGACAAAACCTGTTTAACTTTTTCCATAGTAAAGACCTTGGATAACTGGATCCTAGATTGTCTTTTGTGTGTCCTTCAAAAATTTTGCATAGGCTGGGACTTGCTTGATTGCATCAAGCAAAGGAAGATTTATCTTGACTTGCTTGAAAGTCTCCATCATTTCATCTATTTTTGTATTCCCTTTATCAAAAGGGGATGTAGATTTCATGGCATGGGAAAATAGTAAATGAGGAACTAGTCCTTCATTTACAGCTTTAGAATCATCACCAGAATATTTTTGATTTTTTTGTTTTTCATTTTTTTGATTTTTCTGAGGTACATCAGCACCCCCAATGCTAACATCATGATGCTCCTGCTGCATATTCCTAGCAGTTTCCTCATTTTTTTCTTCTTCTTTTTCTGTATCCACATTGTTATTTACAACTCTTCCACTTCTCAAAGTAGTGATAACTTTTACTTCTTCATGTGAAACAGAGGCTTCTCCAACCATGAACTGTCCTTTGGGATTGTTCAAGGGTTGGCTGGGTAACCTGCCTTCCTCTCTTCTGGCCAAAGTATTTGATAGTTGACCCAATGTATCTTCTATCTTCTTTATACTCTGACTGTGAAAGTTTATAATATGAGTTAAAGACCCTAAATTATGGAGTGAGGTTAGAACTTGGTCTTTAAAAGAAGGGGATCTGGATGGAGGCTGAGTTGTGACAGATTAATGCACAGGTTGTGCCATCTGTTGTGGAATGGGCTGCTGAAAATTAGGCTTGGTATAGAAATTCTGCTGGTAAGGCTGAGCAGTTTTGAAAGGTATTTGGTGCTTTGGTTACTGCTGCTGTTGTGATTGATAATTGCCCTGGCTCCACCTTAAATTAGGGTGCCATCTCCATGCATATTCGTTAGATTGCAACTGTCCAAATGACTGGGTAGCATGAGGTTGCTCCACCACTAGATCTGGGAACTGTGGTGCAGCTGGACATTGATCATGGGAATGAGTAGGGGACTAGCATATCAGACATGCCTCCTCTACTCTAGCAACCATTGGATTTTGAAATGAGTCCATCAATCTATCGAACTTGGTGGTTAAATTATCCATCTTCATTTCCAATTCATTCACCTCATAAATCTTTCCCTTGGTAGTCTGCCCTTTATTCAACCGAACAGGATTCTTAATGTCTCTTGACAGAGATTCTTATTGGGTTGAATTTTCACCAATAACTTCAAATAGGTCCCAGACCTCCTCAACTGTTTTTTGCAAATAGGTGCCTCCACAGGAAGCATCTACCATATTCTTACCCTTTTGATCAATTCCCTGATAGAAGCTTTGAACAAGCTGTCAGTGGGGAACTTGATGAAGAGGGCATTGCCTTAAAAGTTCCTTAAACCTTTCCCATGCTTCATGGAAAATTTCAGTTGAGTGTTGTGAGAAAGAAACAATATTTTGTCTCAACTGGCTGGTCTTAGTCATAGCGAAGTATTTGGATAAAAATTGGCACTGCAAATCATTCCAAGAAGTAATACTGTTTGGTGGCAACATGGACAGCCATGCTCTAGCTTTGTCCTTTAATGAAAAAGGAAAGAGCCTAAGCTTGGTTGCCTCTAGACCTAGTTCAGCTATGTTGAATGTGGTACAAAGAGCCAAGAATTCATCCACATGCTTGTATGGATCTTCCTTAGTCAAACCATAGAAGGAAGGAAGCATCTGGATAGTTGATGATTTAATTTCATAATTTCCTTCAACAGTAGGAAATTGAATGCAAAATGGAGAATTATATGCACCAGGTGCAAAGTAATCCCTCAAGAGTCTAGGTTGTTCACCCATAGTAGCAGTCTCAGCAAAATTCTGTGATGTTTGTTTGGTTCTTAGTAGCCTTTCAACTTCTAAATTCAGAGGAACAATCTCAGGATTGAGAGTTCTCCCACCAAACATACAACACAGAAACAAAGAGAAAAAATTATGCAAAGCAAACCTTCAATACTGAGTAGATTCCAAGCTCAAATATATAACTGCACAAATTTAAACAACAGAACAGTTAGCACTGATGTAAAAATATAAAAAAACTTAGGTCTACCAATTTTAAAATCTATTCCCCGGCAACAGCACCAAAAACTTGTTGTTGTTCTAAGTGTGCATGATTTATTTGTATTTTGAAAACAGACTTGCAAATGATGAATTATACTGAATTTGGAAAACTAAAAAGAATAAAGAAATATCAGCACAGAGAGAAATTAATTAGCCTGCAAGATCAGGGCCAATTGCAGCAAGTTTTAAATGTGAGTAAAATATCGTCCACAGGGAATTGATTTAAAATGTATGATAAACCTCCAGATCTGAGCTACCAGATATGGCCTCTGATTCTATCTGCAAAGCAAATAAGATGAGAGGTTGAATTTGTCACATTAACTAAATCATCTAAAAGTAAAATGTAAACTAAGTGATCCAGATCCGAGTTGAGGGAATTGGATGCAAATTAATAAGAATGGAGAAATAACAACCTACTTAAGCTTAGTAATTGATTGCAGAGTGAGAAATAGTGTAACACAGTTGAGAAAGTATCAAATCTTCATTTGGCTACCAACTCAGATGTAAGAGAAAATAATCCAATTCAAGGATTAGAATTGAGTTGAACTTATGGCTATGATCTGTCCACTATCATGGGCATAGATCATCCAATAGTTTTCAATCCAAAGTCTTGAGTCAGAACATAAGTACCACTACAAATGCTGTAAGAACTAGGTTACAAACACAGATTCTCACAGGGATAGTGAATTAAGGGAAATTACTTAAGAGTAGTAAATCTAAAGGAGTCTAATGAGTGAGGAGATCACAATGAACCCTCAACATGAATCCGATTGAGAACATACTGATGAAAGCAACCTTTCAAATCCACCATTACAATTACAGAGCACAGCTTAAAACAGCCCTCAGATTTGTAGTCTTGAATACAATTCTCACTTGAATTACATAAGTATCTCACAGTTCTCAATTACAGACAAAAGCTAGGCTATTACAGAGGTTTCAGACAAGCTATCTTAATCTGAATTGGAAATGGGGCAGCAGGAATGAAACTCAAATTCTGGATGACCCAAATTGGACAAATAGTTCGTCTATTTATAGTTTTCCCCAAGTCCAGCTCAGATGTGCATCAACCAATCAGAATTGGTTAGATCCATATCAGCCAATAGGAGTCGAGCACAAGGATCCAGATCTGTTCTGGCCAATCAGAACTGCTTGATCTAGTTCAGCCAATCAGGAGACAGAGGCATCAATTCTGTTATGTAATTCAAAAATCTGTTTGAGCTTCTAGAAGTTCCTGCCAAGTAATTTCATCTTTGGGTGTTCACATGGGGTGGAATATGCCTCTGGTTCGTGCTCCAAATCTTCTAGAATGCCCCTGGGTTTTTAAATGCATTGGGGCGCGTGCAGAGATTACTGAATTGCCCTTACAGATGTTGGGAATTTTCAGAATACCATTTCGCATAGTTTGGAGACCTTTTCGAAAGGTACTGTAACTTCTAAAGCTCTATTCGCACAAATTGGAGACCTTTTCAAAGGGAAAAATGACTTCTGGAGCTCTATTCGCATAGATCTGGTGCAGTTCGCAAGGAGTTTTCTTCTTTTCGAATAAATCATCAGCAAGTTTGGTTCCTTTCGAATAGGTCAGGTGCTCTTCGAAAACCAAGCCTGGAGACTTAGTTTTATTCGCAATGTTCAGGTTCTTTTCGAATAGATCAGGAATCTTTTTGAATAGTATTCTGTAGTGCATTCTTCTTCTCGAATAGCTCCAAACTTATTTCCAAGCACAAGGATCCAGATCTGTTCTGGCTAATCAGAACTGCTTGATCTGGTTCAGCTAATCAGGAGACAGAGGCATCAATTCTGTTATGTAATTCAAAAATCTGTTTGAGCTTCTAGAAGTTCTCGCTAAGTAATTTCATCTTTGGGTGTTCACATGGGTGGAATATGCCTCTGGTTCGTGCTCCGAATCTTCCAGAATGCCCCTGAGTTTTTAAATGAATTGGGTCGCGTGTAGAGATTACTGAATTGCCCTTGCAGATGCTGGGAATCTTCAGAATACCATTTCGCATAGTTTGGAGACCTTTTCGAAAGGTGCTGTAACTTCTGAAGCTCTATTCGCACAAATTGGAGACCTTTTCGAAGGAAAAAATGACTTCTGGAGCTCTATTTGCATAGATCTGGTGCAGTTTGCAAGGAGTTTTCTTCTTTTCGAATAGATCATCAGCAAGTTTGGTTCCTTTCGAATAGTCAGGTGCTCTTTGAAAACCAAGCCTGGAGCTTTAGTTCTATTCACAATGTTCAGGTACTTTTCGAATAGATCAGGAATCTTTTCGAATAGTATTCTGTAGTGCATTCTTCTTCTCGAATAGCTCCAAACTTACTTCCAAGCTGAAACCAGGCCTCTGTCTTCTTTAGCTTAGGCATTTTTACAGCCAATGAGGTTGTCCCTTCTCCTTCTTTCTCCAGATTAGGATGGGTCATCATCTTTTTGGTATTTTAAAGCTACTTCCATAGTTAAGCCTGCCTTTATTGTCAGCTATAAAACAAACACTTAAAACACTTATTTAGTTCTCTCAGGGGTCTACCAAGGCCCAGATTAAGGGGTGGAAAATGGTATTTTCCAGTTCTGAACATTGGGCCCAGACTACATGATAGAAAAGAACTCGTCATAGCTAAGGGGGGCCAAAAGGTCAGATTTGGGCTAGGTTACAAGCCCACGAAAGAAGAAGTACGGGAAGTTAAGGAGAAAGCCCGTGCAACTATAGCTGCAAAAGCTAGGGGGATCCACATAGAGGAGAAGCCCTGTCCCAGGCCTCATATCAGAAATTCATTTATGAGTGCTGGGGTTGCGAAGATTGACCGAAATGGGGTAACCCAATTAACCCCACATAAGCCTTCAATACTAGTTCACCCCACCAATCCCTACATCACCCTTCCCAGCCTGGAGATAGACTTGGCCACATTATCCCTCTTTGAGGAACGATGACCTGTACCTGAACAAAGTCCCCCTATGGTGAATCACCACAAAATCGTGTTAACGTTTGAGGATATCATCTCAGACAAAATGGGGATCAACATGATGGAGGCTGACTCCGAAGAATCGTATCAGTCAGAACCCTCCATCCAAGCAGGTAAGTCAGCGACGTTTCAGGTATGCAACTAGGCATCTTTGCCCTAAACCCTAGAAGCGGGGAGTGGCCTAACATTTGGCACCTGTTTCTAAAAAAAAAATAACCTATAAAAAGTGAGATAAGCCCTTGGTAGGCAATACCTTATATATACACAGACTCGTGCTGCCAAGGGTCCGTCTTCGAAGAAAATAAAAATCCCAAAAACATTGAAAAAATACAAAGTTCAAAAATATTATCATTTAAAATTCTAAATAAAATCCCATAAAAAGATGTCTTAATTGAAATACCCGTCTCACGTAAAATCGACCCCTTTCCTATAGAAATATAAGAAGAGGTAGGTGTTACGAGTCGAGATGAGGATATCCCTTTGGAGGAGCTCCCCAATGAGCTCCTTGACTGGTTTGACAAATTTGAGCATGGCCCTACCCCCATTGTCGAAGAAACGAAAGATATTAATCTGGGAACTGAGGAGATTCTCCGAATTACCAAGATTGAAACATCGTTGTCTCCTGAAGAAAGAAAAAGCATGATTGATTTCCTTCTATCATACCAAGACATTTTTGCCTGGTCGTACGAGGACATGCCCGGTCTAGACACTGATTTGGTCGAGCATGAGTTACCTCTCTATCCTGACATGAAGCCGGTTAAGCAGAAGCTGAGACGTCTCCGACTCGAGTGGATGCTGAAAGTCAAGGATGAGGTCATGAAGCAGTATGACGCAGGGTTTCTCATGGTATCTAAATACCTGCAATGGCTAGCCAATATTGTGCCTATGCCAAAGAAGGATGGAAAAGTCTACATGTGCATTGATTTTATAAATTTTAACAAGGCAAGCCCGAAGGACGATTTCCCGTTATCGCACATCGACATATTGGTTGATAAGACTGCTAAGCACGAGATGCTTTCTTTTATGGACAGATTCTCAGGATACAATCAGATTAAGATGGCAGAGTAGATTGAGAGAAGACTTCGCTCATCACTCTCTGGGGAACCTTTTGCTACAGAGTCATGCCATTTGGACTGAAGAATACCGGTGCGACGTATTAGAGAGCTATGACTGCACTGCTTCATGACATGATGCATCGAGAAATTGAAGTGTACGTTGATGATATGATAGCCAAGTCACCGAAGAGAAGCGATCACTTGGTAAACCTTCAGAAGCTATTTGAGAGGTTGAGAAAGTACAGGTTACGTCTGAATCCACAGAAGTGCGCATTTGGCGCCATGTTAGGGAAACTATTTGGATTCATCGTCAGTAGGAGAGGGATCAAGGTCGACCCAGTCAAAGTAAAAGCTATCATAGAAATGCCACCACCATCTACTGAGAAAGAAGTTAGAGGGTTCTTGGGCAGAATATAATATATCAGTTGGCTCATTGTACAACTAACTCCAATTTGCACGCCGATCTTCAAACTACTAAGGAAGAACTCGCCCGTTGAATGGAACGATGATTGTCAGGCAGCGTTTGATAAAATTAAAAGCTACCTCCTTAACCCACCTATGTTAGTATCACTCGAGCTAGGGAGACCACTCTTGATGTATCTCTCCATGATGAAAGCTTCGATGGGATGTGTCCTAGGGCAGCATGATGAGATGGGAAGAAGAGAGCAAGCCATCTATTATCCGAGCTAAAAGTTTACTGATTATGAGACGCGCTATTCTCATCTGGAGAGAGCATGCCTGGCTTTTATATGGGCTACTTAGAGGCTCCGCCATTACTTGCTATCCCAAGCCGTTCTACTTTTGGCCTGAATGGACCCGTTGAAATACTTGTTTGAAAAACCGTCTCTTACTGGACGAACTGCATGATGGCAGCTTTTATTGTCTGAGTTTGATATCATGTACGTCACTCAGAAGTCGATCAAGGGGTAGGCACTCGCCGATCATCTCGCTGACAATTTTTTGCCAGATTATGAACCTTTGAGAACTGAGTTCCCCGATGAGGACATCCTATTCATGACAGAAGATGATACTAAGGAAGCAGAAGAATCTTGAGTAATGCACTTTGATAGGGCGGCAGCAAATGCTGAGGGTCAGGGAGTTGACGCCATTCTAATCTCACCAAAAGGATCACATGTACTAGTCTCTATCAAGCTCAACTTCCCTTGCACTAACAACATGGCTAAATATGAAGCTTGTGCCACTGGTTTGCAGGAAGCTCTTGATTTAAATGTAACTCACCTCCGAGTAATTGGCGATTCACAGTTGATCATATGCCAAACGAATGGTGACTAGAAGATGAAAAATGAGAAACTGATCCCTTACCATGAGCACCTCGAGGATCTGATAGTTTGTTTCAAGGACGTAACATTCTCATATGTCCCATGGATAAGGAATCGCTTTGCCGATGCATTAGCAACTTTTGCATCAATGATAGAAATCCCGTATGGTGTTGAGATGAAGCCGATGAACCATTCAACGTTTAGCGGTAAGTTACGTCATTTATGGGAAATGACTTTACAAGCGATCCTACAACAACATCTTGCTCAGGTGCCTTACAGAAAGTGAAGCGATCAATATTATGAAAGAGATCCACGAGGGAGTATGCGGTGCCCACGTCAGCGGTCACATGCTCGCCAAGAAAATTCTATGGCAGGGATACTTTTATACCACCATGGAATTAGATTGCTGCAAACATATTTAGAAATGCTACAACTGTCAAGAACACTCCAGTCTGATACACGCTCCTCCCATCGATCTTCACTGCATGACCACTCCTTGGCCATTTGCTACTTGGGGCCTTGACGTCGTCAGAATGATTAATCCGAAAGCATCAAATGGACATCGGTTCATCCTCGTTGCCATTGAATACTTCACCAAGTGGATAGAAGCAGCGTCATATGCCAACATCATGACCAGTCACATCGAGAAGTTTCTCAAGAATAATATTGTATGTCGATTTAGAGTACCCAGGGATATTATCACGGACAAAGACATAAACTTTGTGAATAAGTGCATCCGAGCCATCTGCGATCAATACAAAATCAAGCACCATCGCTCGTCACCTTATCGGCCTCAAACTAATTGAGCCGTGGAAGCTACGAACAAGATAGCCATCCGCATCCTCAAAAGATGGTCATCACTTACTGAGATTGGAGCGAAATGCTACCATTTATTTTATGGGCCTACAGAATGTCGATCCGTACCACTACAGGGGTAACACCATTCTCCCTTGTGTATGAAACCGAGGTTGTCCTACCGGTAGAGGTTGAAGTACCCTCACTCTGAATCCTCATGGAATCAGGCTTACCCAAAGCAGAGAGAGAGATTCTGCTTTGAATAATTGAATCTACTGGAAGAGAAAAGACTCCTAGCCTTGTGTCATACTCAAGTTTACCAGGGGCGAATCGCACACGCTTATAATAAATGTGTTCGTGGTCTAGATCTGAAGATAGGAGACACTGTGTTGAAGAAGATCTTCCCATCCCTCCACGTCGTTCCGAGAGGGAAGTTTAAGCCGAACTGGGAAGGACCTTACGTTGTTTGAGAAGTGCTACCAGGGTACGCCATCCACCTCACCACCATGGACGGAGATCATCTTCCTAAGCCCATCAATGATGAATACGTCTGTCAGTTCTACTCTTAGTCTATCGCGATAAGGAAAGTGTTGGTGAAACAAATACGTGACTGCTTAAGGACCCCCCAAAAGAGGCCATCATTCCAAGTACAATAGCCAAAAAGCATCTCTGAAAATGATGATATCCTTTGCTACCCCATTTGAGCCTGGGCCTTTCTTTCAATAAACCCATTCCCTGAAAAGGAAAAAGTGTGTAAAATCAAAATCCAAAAAAATTGGAAAAGCCAAACCTACAAAAAAAGAGAGATAAAGAAAAAAAAGAAGAAAAAAATATATGGGGCAGGTACAGTAAAACCCTCCAAGGAGGAACGTATGTTGTGAAAAATTGAGCCATATTAAGGAAACCCGCTTGGCCCAGCATACCTTCAAATCCTAACCTAACCCCTGGGCAAGCAACACCTTGAAAAAAGCCCTCTTTTTAGGTTCACAAGAAGTCATAGTATCTATTAATTTAACACAAACTGAGTTGTGAGACGACATCGGAATCCCTTCTGGCCGGCTATGACGGAATCGACATCCATGTTGTGGCTTTTGAAAAAGTAAAAGAAGAAAAAATAAAAAAATACAAGCTCAAAGCAAGATGGGTGTGGTGAAAACCTAAAAGGGTGCTACGGGTAAAAATAGCGAGCTTGTGCGGATCAGGTGAAAACCCGAAAGGGAACTTGGGGTAAGAGAGCTAAACCCATGGACTTGGTGAAAACCTGAAACAGCGCCATGGGTAAAAAGAGGGCAAAAATAGGCACGACGAACCCACCTTGGGCGTTGTGAGTAAAAAAGGGATTAAGAAAAGAAAATCAAGAAAGAAAGGTTTGAATTGATGTTTGAGGAGCCCTCTTGGTTACTCTCCCTGATCCCCTTTTTTTTTCCCACTGGGCCACTCATGTTAGTTCAAATCGGGCCCCGACCAAAATTGTATTTGTGAAACTGCTTCGTCAAACGTATGACTGGAGGTAAGGAGAAAGGTTTGACTCAGCCCAAAGGGATTGACGTTCTAGTCTTGGTAAAGCTGTTAAAACTCCCTCAGATCCTACCACTAAAAAGGGGTTCGACCATGCTCCAAAGAGGACCCATGATCTCACCCAGTGATTAAAGCACCACACCCAAAAAAAAAACACAACAAAAAGAACAAAAAGAGAAGTCTTTGTAAATATAATAGATTTTTTTTTTCCATTTACAAATGCACCGCTTACACCACATCACAAAAAATAGTCGGTGTGATGTCTAGCTTTCTTTCTTTCTTTCTTTCTTTTTTACAAAAGCAGAAAAAACAAAAACATAAAGAAAATATGTATACCAAAAAGTGTATATCTCTAAAGGGGTTTCTTACGCCCATTTTCTGTGTATCTGATATGTCCAAAAAGATGTATGTATATGGGGCAATCAATGGCCCAGCTCGTGCTTCAAGGCACTAATCTCAGTGTAAAAACCATCCTCCTGGACATTCCACTCGGTCAACCAACGACCATGCAAGCTCTTGTACCTCTTCCGAGAAGCATCAATAGCTCCAAGGGAAACACTCAAAGATCCTTTAGACGAAACCCTCTTCTCATCAGTCAAGAGCTCAATGCGGGCTCGGAGCACCGTCTCCTTCTATGGCCAAGGGCCTCCCATGTCAACACCCTTCGTCTGATCCAGATGATCTACAACAGGCTGCTCAGCCAATAGCCAAGCCTCGTACTCAAGGGAAGATTGAAATGAATCTCCCTACTCCATATCACACATCATCGTGGACTGACGCATCTCCCAAAGAGAAACAATCCGATCCACGTCCCAAGAGGACCCCCTAGAAAAGATCAAGTCACATAGAGGGGGTTTTGCCTAACAAGGCACCTGCTGAGTGTAGCCGAACTAACGCCACACCTGGAATGGGAAGTAGAAGGTGCTGCCAGTCAATCCTAGGAGGGAGATGCCTTCATGATCTCTGGAATGAACTATTGGGAAGGTCCGATTCAATCAAGGAAGCCTCCATATCAGCTCAGCATCGGTCAATCAAAGCTTCAAAGCTGACCAATCGCCCTGCGAAAGCAAGTGACACCTACCCAAAAAGCATCGAGCCACGTCACCTTGAGCAATATAAAAGTGTGGCATGGGTCCCAAGATAGTGAGATGCTCACCTAACCAGACCTGAAGCAGCAAAGGACATCCCCTGAGGCTCTCCACCTTGCCTAGAGCAAATGCATCAAGGCATTGGTATAAGTCTGCAAGGACCAAGTGCATCACTGATCGGCCCTCTACCAACTCTATCAAATGTCACAAAGAGCAAGAGAGAAGCTCTCTCCCCCAGTGAAGAAAAGGACTTCCGAAATGAGACTGAGAGCAAAGGCTCTCGCATTGAAGATATTCCTAATCGACAATTTTTGAAGACTTTCGTCAGTAAAAAGTTCTTTGAAGAATTTGATCGAACACCTTCTGGGGCCCTAAATGAAACTTTTATCGTACTCAAATTTCTTCAAACCGAGGGTAAGGTGAACGAATTTAGAGTAGCTCAACTTCGGCGTAACTCTTGTGAGGCCTCTGTGAAGCTTCAAGCTGAACAAATTGGATAGCTCCTCAAGAGTGGGAGTTAGCTCTCGCTTCCTAAAACGGAACACATGAGCATTTGGATCCAAAAAAGAGGCTGCCGCATGAAGTAGGTCCCACCATATAGGAACCTCAAGAAAGAGGGGAAGATGTGATAGTCCGAGCCACTCAAGTTCGATGAGCTCACTTTCATTCAAGCTCCCAGGCCAACTTTTGAGAAAATTGGGCCCCAAGCCCAAAGAAAGGTGTAAATTGGTTCCAAGCCCTCCATGTGAGGGAGGATTGGAAAGCGGGTCCATAGGCATACAAAGTTCTTTCAAGAATATAAAATTTAATGTATGTTGATGGACCCTCCCTTAGGAAAGCAAGGAGAGGAAAAATCAGTCAAAAAGAAATGAAGGAGAATTTGGACTGTCTTGGGCATATAAGGCCCCACAGCTCCCCAGGCCAAAATTGGCACAACTATTAGTTGCGCCAGTGCAAATTTTCCCCATAAAAAACTTACCCCCTTCTATGCCTTTTGGAGCTGTTTTGGGGACCTTTATGGGCCTTTGCTGGCCCCCTTTGCCAGTTAGTCTGTTCACCTATTTTATGCTTAAAAGAACATTCACAAACATGAAAAATAAAGGGCATCTAACATTGAAAAGATTTGACTTTTTCTGCAGGAGAAACCTGCATCAAGGCATGCGACCTCGAGGGTCACTTTTATGAGCAATCGTCAAGACTATCCTGCAGGCAGTTGGATATATGCAAGGGAGGGATAACATGCAATCAAAGGAATAGCGCCAAATATTTCCAAGTAGAAAAATCATCCAAGCAAAAAATATATATACAATCATCCATCACAATCTGTTTAAACATCCCAAAAATATCCCAAAAATGCGCTAAATGTTTGAATTGTTCAAAATGCAGAAACCAAGGCCTAATCTTTGTTGGCACCCTTCGACTTCTTCCGCCAACATGAGGAGCTTTGGAAGGTCCGCATATCCCCTACTTGGGACCATGCTTGCGAAATCCAGCTGAGTAAAGAGCACGACTCCTTGGCGCGTGCATGCTGCAAGTCATAGTCAAAATCAGAGATCAAAATCAATTGAGGAACAAAGGATAGTAGAACCAATAAGAAAAGTGAAATAGCAGAATACTCATCGCCTCCACGTCTCGAAGCTCTACAATGTTACGGTAATACGCCGCATGCTCCATAGCCGAGTCAAAGTTCTACATTCAGAGAGAAAGGATGTCAGTTGCAGAGACTAGTAATAAATGCATGCATTGATCAAAGGAGCCAAGACAAGGGAAGAGTGATCGTAAGAGGGCTTACCCCTGGAACCACCTTAGGAGGAGGAACCCGGGCCGCTTCAATTGAGATGCATGCCTGCTTATCCATGTCGGCACATAGACCTGAGAGAATGCTATCGTTGAGGCGTCGGAAGGTCCCATAGACCATGGGCGGGGCACCACCATTGGCACTCACATGAGAAGTACCCGACGGGCCAGCACCTGAAGCACCCTCACCTGAGGGACCCGCACCTAAAGAACCCTCACCCGAGGGACCCACACCAGAAGGGCCAGTACCTGAGGGACCTGCCCCTGAAGTATCAGTGGTACTTACCACCACCCTGCCTTCATCATTCGAGTCACCCCCTTGAGAAAACTATGAACGAAAGCTGAATTAAAACAAAAAGGGGACTAATCTAAAAGAGAAGGGAGAACTACTTGAGCGCGTGGGCTGCTGAAAGCAAGGAAGTTGGCGCTAGGGACAAAGAGCGGTGGGATGAACCGATACGGTAGACACTAGTACCATTGCCGATAATCCTTAGGCACGAGGAGGGCATGAGTTGGGATCCCATTATGGAGGAAGGCCGCAGTGAGCTCCTCAGTGCTACCAACAAGATCCAAAACATCTGTAGGAGGGTCCATAGGTATGGCATGATAGCGCTGATACTGATGCACCACCTGCTCCCCTAGAGAGTAAGCCCTGGCCCAAGCCCCTTAGAAGAAGACCACACGACTGTTGTTGAATAGGCGTGATAGACCTACGGCTGCCCGATCTCAGAAAATGGAGGTGAGGTATGGGTCATGGAGGATCTATCCAAGTCAAGAGGTGGCCAACCAGTCAAAATTGCAGCATAATAACAAAAGACAATTTTCGAACTGGAATAAATAGAGTTGAAAAGGCCTTACCTTCTCAGGGACCATCAGGTCGAATTGGGACCTTAGGCCCATCTCTAGATGCTTCATGCCCACGTTGTGGTGTCGGGCTTGGTTCCAATTGCTGAGAAGAGGGGTAGGTGGATACATCTGAGTGGAGAAGTGGGCTCCCAGGCTAAAAGTGATGGTATCCCCATACCTGAGAGGAGCAGTGCACAAGGACCAAGTCAGTAGCATACAAAGATCATCCAAGTGAAACTGACAAAAGAAAAAAGAGTTAGGGATTACCTCTAATGCCGCCCAAAAACCAACAATGGATTTGCCCTCCCATATGGATACTCGAGCTATGTCATATATCAACCACGCGTATCCGGCCTTTCCCTAGTCGTACCGATGGATATCGAGCCAGTTGTCCATAATGCTCAGCAACGCCAAGTTGACTCGACCACCGCTCGCATTCGTAAAGAGGGTCTTACCAAGTAGGAGCAGGAGAGTGGTGCGGGCCAGGATGATTGCCCGTGCAGGCTCAATATAAAGCTCCCTACCTAGTTGGCCCAGATCTACCAGCTCGCTAGCCCCATAGAGCCTAGATAATCAGGTCATCTTGACCTCGGTACTGTGCATCTACCCACTGGGGATAATCTCTTATCAGTTTGATAATGTCCTCTCTACTCGGCACCGTTAGACTGGCTATCGATATGCCCCCTACCCTGATGCCAATAATCATCGCCCAATCTATAGGCGTCAGGGTCATCTCGGCATAAGGCATATGGAAGGTCATGGTCTCAGGGCGGAATCGCTCTATCAATGCCTTTAATTACGCGGCATGGGCCCTCATGGGGGGATAAGACTGGAACTCCCCAAAGCCCACCTGCCCCAGTAAAAACTTCACCATAGGGGGAACATAGCAGTAGAAATCATGAAAGTCCATCCACCCCCCATGGAATACAATGGGAGGCAGGTCCTGCATCCAAAAAAGAAAAATGCATCAGATCTTAGAGATAAAGCAAAGCTGTAAAAACTGAACTCATCTCTTACCCTGCCTGCTATGTCGAAATTTGAGATATGAATGTACTGTTGGTGGAGAAGGCCGGCTCGGGCGGCCTCACCCTACATCTCCAGCCAGGGACCTGCGTGGCGCTCTATCATAATGAACTGCTCCCCACGAGGACCATAAACTACCTCAGGCCCCTCCTCATGGCTTTCCTCGGGAACATATTCTTCGTCTCCAGACATTCTGGGGCAAAAGCAAGCAATCACATCAAAACAGATCATTGATAAAGAATCATTTATGTGCTACATGCCAAGAAAAGGTGAGTATGCTCACCCTTTTTTTCTATTTACTTTCAGAAATAAAGATGCACCCATAAAAAAAAAATCTCTCTTTTAATAGAATGAAAGAAAAAATCCTTTCCTTTTTAAATAAAAATAAAACAAGCTTCCCTTTTCTATATTTAAACATAAAGCGAGTTAAAAAAATAAAAAAAAATAATAAAAAAAATAAAAAAAAATAAAAAAAAATAATTTATTTATGCTTCTAAAATATAAAAACTAAAGAAAAAGGTCCTTCTTTTAGGTTTAGAAAAATAAAAACAAAAAAAAGAAAGAATCATTTCTTTATACTTCTAAAATCAAAACCCAAAAGAATCTCTTTTTCTTATGTCGAAAAAAAAAAAACAATAATTTCTAAAATCAAAAAACCAAAAAAAAGAAGTCCTTTTATGTTTAGAAAACTTAAAAAAAAAAAAATCCTTTTATGCTCCTAAAATAAAAAATAAAAAATAAAACAAAAAAAAGAAGTCTTTTTTGTTAAAACCAAAAAGAGGGGAAGTCTTCTTTATTAAAATTAAAATATAAAATATAAAAAAAACAACAAAAATTAAATATATTTGGCATCAATAAACCCATAAAATAACAAAAATAGGGCATTATTCATAAAAAATCATCCACACATCATCAATAAACATACATACAATAAAAATAAACTATTATTCACGAAAAAATGCAAGATCATGATCATATTTGCAAGAAAAAGCAAGAAAAATCAAGGAAAATGAGTTTTTAATGGCTACCTTTTGGAGAAAATGGGGTCTTTGATCTAGCGCAAGACGGCGATCAATCGATGCAAGCGAATGCCGGCAATGAGGCACGTGTAGAAGCAATGTAAAGGAACCCTAGGGAGGCCGGTTTTTGATTAAAAAGAGGGGGAGAATTTTTTTTTTTCAAAAATGTGCCCCTGTTGCCCGAACTCGAGCTGTTTAAATTGGCTCCCCAGCCAGGCTTGGCACAACTAATAGTTGTGCCAGACTATTTTGGGCCTCTTTCGGCTTGGAGCAACTAATAGTTGCGCCAGCCACTAACTGGTCGGGTCATGGGCCTAGTACGGGTTGCCTGCATGGCTCGGTACTCCCCCTTCTCTTCGTTTTGTTACTCTCGACTGATGCACGTTCTCTCAAGCGGCATGACGATCCTCATTCGACTTGCTCAGGAAGCCGTGTTAGAATACAATAGATCGAGATCAATAGGCTCCCGATCCTACATAGAAAAGCATGAAAAAAGCCCAAAAATGATAAAAAAAACCTCACATAAAAAGCCAAAAATAATCCATAAAAAATGATAGAATAATTCACGTGAAATAAAAGTTCTAGAAAACCAAAAATCACATAAAATGATAACTTAAAATCCAAAAAATCACATAAAATGATAAACTTAAAAATCTAAAAATCTAAAAAAAAAGATATAGAAAATCCCAAAAACAATAGAAGTAATAAAGTAATAAAATCACATGAAATGATAACTTAAAATAATAATAAAAAAAAATCACATAAAATGATAACTCAAAATCTAAAAATCACATAAAATGATAAACACAAAAAAAGATAAAAAAATTCCTACAAAAATATATGAAAAAACAGCACGTACTCCCAAAAAGCGTTGCGACATCTATTCACTCCGCTCGGGTGGTTGTGCTAAATAAACATCGAGATCAATGGGTTCGCCCAAAAGCCCTAAACCCTACTTCAAACAGGGACACCGTGGCTAGTTAAATGAGGCGGTCTCTACCTCATATAATTGGATGCACAGCTACACACATGCGGATTTCAATGCGATAAAATGTCAATATTTTATCGACAATGCAGCTGTGCTATATAAATGTCCTAAGTCTAAGGTTCGCCTTAAGATTTTTGGATCCTACTTTAAAGTAGGAGCAATGGCATCAATCCTGATCAAATGGTCAATGTTTCGATTAGGTTGATGGCACTTTTAAATCTTCGAGCTAAACGCTCTGTCTTTGGATTCATAGGAACGTGAGTATCTAACTGGAGATTCGACACGAACTATTTTGGAGGTGTGGACTCTTGGTCTGCGCAGTCTGAGCGTGCGCCATACAGGGTTTGAGGTCCGAATAACTCTATTATGAAAAAGATCAATCGTTGGTTGAGACCAACCTGTTGAAAATGAAACTATACATTAATCAAACTATCTATAAACATGCATGCAGAAGGTTTCATTTCCCTTATTTTCACAGGCTTAAAACTTGTATTGGCACAGTATCCCTATAAAGTGTACGCCTTGCATCTGAGTATCCGTAGGATGGTCGTTTGTTCTCTTAAATTATATCTGGACGGGATTTGGGTCAAGACTTCCATCGCCTTTGTTGCTTATCGCCCCTAATGGATGCATGTTTATACATAGTTAAATGATTTGTAAGATTGCTGTCGACAGAGACAAGGATTGGATGCCC
Organism: Chloranthus sessilifolius; assembly: GCA_021018995.1. Lineage (NCBI taxonomy): Eukaryota > Viridiplantae > Streptophyta > Magnoliopsida > Chloranthales > Chloranthaceae > Chloranthus > Chloranthus sessilifolius. The sequence goes on along the minus strand of CM037598.1, from coordinate 36,887,794 downwards.
CCTTCGGAGGGCACCCAATGTTTGGTCGGATCTATTCTGTGTCATTTGAGGTTGGATACTCTAAGTCATGATGATCCGGGGCACATTAGAAAAGTACCACATACTCCCAAAAAGTGTTGTGATCTCTATTCGCTCCGCTTTGATAGTCAGATGAGGCGATCAAGGCCTTATATGATTGGACACAAACTATGGAGCCTTGCATACTTACTTTACGCCTATCTTTGAATGTGGGTTTATCACCCTCCTTACTTACGAAGCTGTTGTATTCAAAATAAATCTTGAGCATCAAACTCCTTCAAAACATCTCAAGAAGTGACCATTTTTCCTAGCTATTGGGCTTTCGCAACTCATTTTCCACCTTGGTTATGCCAAGTAATGTTGCTAAACGCTTAGGGATCGATTACCTTGAGAAACGACCATTTTTCTCGACATACAGGGCTTTCATTTTCTCAATATATTATTTATCTAATGTTTGAAGTTCATTCTGAATACAGCAAACCCGTCAGTAATGCCTTGGGCCTCTTCGGATGTCTCTTTTCTTTGACATTCAATCATTAGTAATCGGATACCAAAGAGGGGCATCTGTAGACACCCAAATTTGGCCCAAGGCCCAATTGAAACACATTTTGAGAGAGGTGCATCTCTGAGCTTTTGATGGCATGTATGGAACCCTTAGGAATCACCCTAGATCCCTAAGGAACCTTCTTGAACCCTTAGAAACCCGTCCCGACCCTTAGAACCCATTTCAGACCTAAACCTAGCTTTCCCGAGCAATGGATGAAGAGTTGTGCACCGAGACTAGTTGTGACCTTCTACTATGATCGAATCACATACCTTTGAAAAGTAGAAGTCCTCAGCTTTCCAACAGTTTAAGAATCACCCTAATCAGAGCTGTGTGTGAGAAGATATAGCGTTCCGAAGAGTAAGGGCAGAATGGTAAATATTGTGGAACCCCCTAGGGATGTTAGTTGCGCTAGTTATAAAGTAGACCCCACTCGCGGGCAGCCAACTTCCAGGCACTGTTTTACTATGCATATGCTTGGCACAACTAATAGTTGTGCCAGACATGAACAGTAACCCCTGGTTTTTACCTCAAATTTTGAGATTAGGGTTTGACTTGTTGACCATCTTGACCTTTGGGGTGTGTTTTACTAGTTTTGTTGCACCCATTTACTATCTATGTGCAACCTCTTTAGTGGTTTAAAGCCTCACCCTATCATCCACCATTGGAGCAACTCTTCACATTTTTCAAGGCTCTAAAAACCCTAGGAAACCTTATTGCCCATTACCTAATTGCTAATCCAAATTAGCTCTTAAACGCCCTCCTAACCTCTCTTTTCCCTATAAATAGAGAGGTACCCCTCCTTGCAAATGGCTTGAAAAAATTTGCAATTAAGAGATTAAGGAATCCCTTCTCTCTCTCTCTCCTCTAGTGCACCATTCCTATACAAATTCCATAACATTAAAAATCCCTTTAGACCTTAGTATTTCACCCAAAAGCTCTAGGTTATAGGTGTGTTACCCCCTAGCCTTCCCTCTCTACCTCTTAGCTATCAAGCCATAGGAGTTAGAACCCCATTTCTTATCATACAAGCTTTCAAAAGCTCACCAAAGCAAGCCAACGCAAGGCTCCACAGCGGTGCAACAAGGGCCCGAGAGCTCCGACTCACCCCTCTATTCCTCTACCTTCTCGGTTATTCCTCTATCCTCCAATTTGTACAGTTATGCCGCCGAATTTTCGATAGGAATGGAGGGGTACAAATAGGATTTTATGACCGTTTGGGCAAGAGGAAGTCTTTTTCTTTTCTTTTATATTATTTTTATTTTGGCTATTAGTAGTAACCACATTAAGCGGGTTGATTGGGTGCCTAACACCTTCCCAATCGATAACCAAAGCCCCTACCCAAGAGCCTTTGGTGCAGACCGGATTTAGAGTCATATTTGTGGCACTTTAGTGCTTATAAAAATGATCTAGGTTTCTCGCGACACCAAAAGCTCCGGGTGGCGATTCTATATTTTCATTAGAGAGCACATCGTCGTGACGAGATTGTAAAAAATCCCACGGTTGCACAAGAAGGCACCTCCAAACCATCAGACATAGCCAAAACACAAGCTTGCCTCGGCAAGCAACAGGATTGCTGCAACAAGTTGCTCAGCTGTGCACCTTGTCACGGCAAGCCTGAGGCATATGCTTGCCATGGTGCCCTCGTGCTCCTCTTTTGCTCTTTGGTTCTCTTCGTTAGCTGAGCCTTCTACGCTGTATAAGTACCATCTTATCTTGTATACGTTGCACCTAGAATCTCTGGTTATTTATAAATTCAGTATGAGATACGGAGTGTGATAAATCGAAACTTTTGACTCCGAACCCTCACACCGTTCTATATTTCAAAATTATCGATCTGATCGCCTGGAATCAGTATTAACAATCTGATCATCATAAAACTAATCCAACTAACTCAGCTAAAACATGGTTCGTTTATGGCGTACCTTTCTGCAGGTTTATGGTTATGGTGACGCCGAATGGGTGTCGGTGTTGAGTTCGCCGAGCTCGTAAGAACTAAGCCACAATAAACTCTTTGCGACCTAGCGGTTGCCTTCACAATCCTCTCTATTGAATTACAGGTCACCTTGTGCTCCAAGGTTCTAAATCCAAGGGTTTGAAAGGGTTGCAATGGAAGTGGTTTATGACACTAGCAGCAGTGTTTCCTCTCTCTGAGATTTGCTTTAATGGCTGTGTTTTAATGTATGTGTAGGGTCTGGTTGCTAAGGGGTTTTATTTTCGTCAAGAGGTGAAGCAAGAAGATGAAAGATGCTTTGGCGAGTTTCATAGTGGTTTATTTCCACTTTGCGTGCATGGAGTCAAAAAGTGACTCATGCATTCGTGTGGTCTTCAGAGTGAAATTAAGATTATAAGCTGTTATGGGTGGGCATCTCATGTAAAGCCAACACTGGCTATTTATTGTATATCCGTATAAGCCAAAACAGGCTTGACTTTAGTGTAAGTCTAATACACTGCTTAAAGGTATATGGCTGGTTACAAATTTCAAGTGTAACTCTGCTACACTTTATATGTTATATAATCATGAGATTTAGTGTGAATTTTCTACACAATTGTCGGTGTATTGGCTGGCTTAGCCCAGTATAATTCTGCTGCACATATGCAATTAAATTTAGTGTATCCCTAACACACTTGTTATATATATATGTGAAAACTCAAGTGTATTGTGTAATACACCAATAGAGGTATATGGGATGGTCTAAAATATAGTGTATTCTATAATACACTTGTTATATATATATATGTGAAAATTCAAGTGTATTCTGTAATACCCCAATAGAGGTATATGGGATGGTCTAAATTAAATTGTATTCTCAATACACTATATTTTAGTGTATTGAGGACCGAGTTTTACTAACAAAATTTACTGGGCCTGACATTTGTATAAGTTAAATCCTTTGTGTCCCGTGTTAGGCATAAGCCTGACCTGACCCGTGTTCATCCCCAATAGTGGTTTAAAATATGATAGCTGTTACACCCTCTCCTCCTTAAAGGATTTTCATCCTCAAAAATAAATGAAAACGAGGAAGTGAGATCAGGTCACGGTGTATACACTGTTGTCATACTAATTAGAGTTCATGTAAGAGACATGACTAGTTAAAAGTGTATCACATATAAGGCAAAATCAACAAAAATTCAATCTAATGTTAAGTGTGTCACATTATAAAGCAAAGTAAACACATACAGAGGTATAAAAATATTACTATAAATTAAAAAAAAATCAAGTGCAGGAATCATACAACAGGTTTATAATTATTTCATTATATATGAACAATCAAAAACTATATAAAAGTGAGTTTGATACTCACTAGGCTGTGAGAAATGCTGACGCTGATCGGTTGAAGATGGTCTTGCATCCCTCTGAGCAATCTCTGGCATAAAAGTGGCTGTGTTGCGGGTGTATGCAGACTCGTAATTCCATGCTCGACCAATGTAAGGGGTTGAGGCGGGCTTGAGGGGGTGTTCCATTAAAAGAGTGGTGGCCTCTTCAATGTAGTCGGCACTTTGATGAGGTATATAATTGTTCCACTAGAGGTTGCTGAATCGTTGGAGGGTTATTCCTGATTGTCTCTCATTTTCCGAGCAAGGTTGGCAATCAAAAAAGTCTGGTCACTAGAGGGGATTGATTCGGTTTGAGAGGGAATTAGGGCTTCTTGAGTTGGTGCCGATGGTGTGGCTTGGGGTTGTTGTGAGGTAGGACGCGCTTGTCGTAATAGTCGGGTTTGCACCACAAATTGAGATCGTTAGTAAATGTGCTTTCATTTTGTGGGGGTAAACACCCAAATATGGTCTGTGCCTAGCTCCTCCCTAGGAGGTACTTGATATGGTTCCCTAGTATGGGCATCTTGATGACCCTTTAGGAGTCAGGAAAGAAACCGTGGATAAGGGCATGCGAGCATGGGAGTGGCCACCTTACTAAGAAGGTGAATGCTGACAAATTTAATTCCCTCCCAAACAACCTTTGGGGCATTAACCCAGCGATTCTCAGGAACCGCAAACCAGGCTTGCAGCAGAGTGTCGCGTCGTTCGTGCTCGTGTCGCATGGGGTACAAATTGCATCTGAAAACATAATCTAAAAACCACATATTTTGTGGTAATTGGCTGCGTCAAACAGAGAGACCAAGAGTGGCCTGACCCATAGTCATTTTGGTGGTGATGTGATGGAATTTCACATGCTTGGGGCGAGGGACTCGCAGACCTAAGCTCTTAGCAAAGGTTGCACTGCAATCCATAGCCTTGGCTATGTCTTGCAATTCAAAATAAAATTTTGGCCATCAATTTCAGTATCTAATTGGTAGAAAAGGTCAACACGTTTTAAATTTTGGTAAAATAGTTTGACAAGGTGGGGATAAAAGTGTGTATGTACTGGCTAGAATAGGGCATCTAGACCTACTTGTCTAAGGTATCATAACGACCATGTGGTCAGGTTGTTCGGTACGAGCAGGGATACCTCAATTAACAAATCAGGTTCCATGGCTTTTGCATTCCACCATGGAACGGGTTGGTCACGATCCACCAGTGGATTGGCTTGTTCTTGGGACGTCGATGGGGCTTCAAACTGCGCTCAAACTTCTGTGTTTTCATGAGCTCGGTGGCTACAAGTAATGGCACAAACTGAGAAGGCAAGTGAATTCTGCTTCATACTCTCTAACCGTCATCTGACCTGTACTAGGATCGCAAACTGGACCTCCATCCGATATCTCTTGGGTGCTAGAAAATACTTCTCATTGAAGGCTTCAGTGAAAGCTGCCCATGTCCAAGGTACTCTGAGTACTCTTGTCCGTTCTACAGACTGCCAGCAGGGCTCTACTTCACACTCTAGTTTGTATGCTACCCAACTGACTTTCTCGACCTCAGTGCATGCAACCTTCTGAATCACCTTCCCAATCTGTGTTAGCCATTTTTCAGCCTCCATTGGGTCGTGCTGACCATAGAAGGTCGATGGTAGAAGGCGTACAAACTCTGCAAAGCCTTCTAGGGGTCTTCTCTCTTCTAGCAGGGCCATAGTGTGGACCATGGTCTCCATCAGCTATGGATTCTGTCCGGCATTCTGCTCAACTCCGGGAGTAGGCCCCATCTGATTAACATCTGCTATAGGAGGAGTATGTTCAACAACATTCTCCATCGTAGTTCAGCTCTTTGCCATATGCATATTTTCCCCACTTCCCAAGGGACTATCATGTTCATAGCCCGCCATTGGAATTGCATTCGGCCCAGTGCGATGGGGTACCGACTGTCTACCCCTTCTTCTCCCTCGTCGTGGAGGCATCGTATCCTATTATGATCAAGCAACAACTTGATCAGATAAATCATAGACTCAACCTAAATCGTAACACAGAACAAACATCAGATACTTTGCCATATGTGTATGCCAGAGTTCAGTCTCCAAAAGACTTAACACCGGGTGCTTTAATACCACCTGTGACGGTCTGACTTTTCCCCATATCGTATACGGGAAAGGTTGTGTCATCGGATCACCTAACATGATCTTGTCATACAAGTGCATTGTATCATGTACAAAGTATTGCAGATGCGGAAGCAATTTAATAACTCTGACATGAAATACTATGGAAAAAACTGATATTTACTCATCTATTAATACAATAAACTAATGAGAGATATAAACAAGAACTAACTAATGCAATGTATAGCTTTCCATCAATAACGGCCACCCCTCATCTAAACAATGGAAAGAAGACCTATACATGAAGTATCAAAAGATCTCAAAAACATAATACTACTGGTTTATACAAGTGTTTCAAAAAAAAAAAACAAATCTCTCTCTCTCTCAAACTTATTTAGGAAAGAATTCCTCAGCGAATTCTTCCTCTTTGTCCTCCTCTGTTCCTCTTCTTCCTCCACCGATTGATATGTGCGATCACCCTCGTGCTCTGGATCAATATCTACAGCTAAGACATGGAGTCATAGGATGAGCTATCATCAAAGCTCAGCAGGAAAATTTACAGTGCTAACTTATATGTTAGATTAACAATTCACTTCTTGATGCACAAATTACAAATCTAAGTACAATATATCTTATCTTGTATCTATTCTAGCAATATATAGCATAAACAAGTCATTATCATGTGAATAATTTATCATGCTGACATGCTGAACAATCATGCTGAACAAATACAAGAAAATCAAGCTGAACCAAGGATCGTGCTAAAACAGATACAATGAATCATGCTGAAACAAGCTTAGCTTAAACAAGCTATCAGATGTAAAACATACATGTACAAGAACAAGAGAATCAAGCTCCCGAGTTAGCGGGGTCAATTGTCAAGCTCCCAAGTTAGCGGGATCACCTAGACTGAGACAAATGAAGCTCCCGAGTTAGGGAGATCACTTGTCAAGCTCCCGAGTTAGCGGGATCACTTGGACCAAGACATCAAGCTCCCGAGTTAGCGCGATCACTTGGAACAAGACATCAAGCTCCCGAGTAAGCGGGATCACTTGTGTTCAAGAATTACACAGTCAAGCTCCCGAGTTAGAGGGATCACTTGGCTCAAAATGAAGCAAACACATGTACATGACATCAAGAATAATAGGACATGAACAATACATGGTATCAGGTATGCAAGAACATCATAAACAGATTTCATATATCAAAATAGACTAGTATAATGGAAACTCGCATATTCAACGTAAACTGAAGTTAACATCATCATGCATAGTCATATATCGAAACTGAACTAACTATTCATCAAAATTGAACTAGCATATTCATACATTAATCACACGTCAAATATGAACATATCATCCTCATTCCTAACTATTCATTGAAACTAAATCTAGTATATCCATACAAAATTAGAGGTCATATCTGAACTTGTAGGCGTACATAGTGGGTGTGAGATATGCTGACGTTGACCGACTGAAGATGGTCCTGCATCCCTCAAAGCAATCATCGGCATAAAAGTGACTGTGTTGCGGGTGTACACAAACTCATAATTCCATGCTCGACCAATGTAAGGGGTTGAGGCAGTCCTGAAGGGGTGTTCCATCATAAGAGTGGTGGCCTCTTCAATGTAGTCGGCAGGTTGATGAAGCATATAATTGTTCCACTAGAGGTTGTCGAATCATTGGAGGGTTTATTCTTGATTGTCTCTCATTTGCCGAGCAAGGTCGGCAAACAAAAAAGTCTCATCACTAGAGGGGATTGGTTCGGTTTGAGAGGGAATTGGGGCTTCTTGAGTTGGTGCCGATGGTGTGGCTTGGGGCTGTTGTGAGGTAGGATGTGCTTGTCGTGCTAGTCGGGTTTGCACCGTAAGTTTAGATCGTTGGTAAACGTGTTTTCATTTTATGAGGGTAAACACCTGAATATGGTCTGTGCGTAGCTCTTCCTTAAGAGGTACTTGATACCGTTCCCTATTATGGGCATCTTGATGACCCTCTAGGAGTCAGGAAATCAAACGTGGATAAGGGCATGTGGGCATGGGAGTGGCTACGTTACTAAGAAGGTGGATGCTGACATATTTAATGCCCTCCCAAGAAACCTTTCGGGTATTAATCCAGCGATTCTCATGAACAGCAAACAAGGCTTGCAACAGAGCGTCACGTCGCTCGCTCTCATATTGCATGGGGTACAAATTGCATCTAAAAACACAATCTAAAAACAACATGTTTTGTGGTAATTGGTGTTGGTCGGGTTTCAGACTGTTGCTATTTTATTAAGAATAGTGGAGAGAATAAATCAAAAGTGGAGATGTGGAGATGGGTCATTACAGCAAGTCTAAAACACACACAGTTCTACAAGATACAGGGTCCATTGTAGCAAGTTTTGATAAGTAAGAGTTTCTCCCACAGAGAAATTGATCAAGAACCCAAAATAGGCTATAATAGTAGACCTCCAGATCTTGCTACAGATCTGACAATCCTAAAGAAAGGGAGTTGGGTGTCACGACTATACTAAATTAATCCTAAAAATAGGGAAATAAAATGTAGCCCTATCTTAAAGAAAGACTTAAGAGGAAGATGGTGGTAGTGTGTGCCAAAATAAAATACAAAAATGATTAGAAGTAAGCAGGTTAAGCTAGAGTTAAATTAGTGATGTAACTCAGATTTAGTCTATCTCTGCAGTGTTCCTTGCTGAGGCGCTATTAAAAGCCTCAACAAGGTAAAAATATTCGATTTAACCCATTCATTTGGGGCACTCTTAGGGTTATACCCTGTCCACTCTAATAGTCACAGGGTATCCGATAGAGCCTGTTAAATCCCATTGGTTAAAACAGACATTGCCAATCTAACCTAGAGGAGTGGACTGATCATTCCCCCAACCACTGGGCCAGATCAAGCCATGAATGCTATTATAGCACTATGTAATGACAGTGCTATAAGCTTCCCAGATCTGCGCATAGACCTAGCTGACATCCATAGGTATTCCAACCCATAAGATCCTAAGTGCTTTACTAAGGCCAATTGCTCACTAGTGCCCACAAAAAGGACCATGCAACAGGTTGAATAAGGCTTTAGATTCAGCTGGTCATTGCTACGAACGGCCTATAATGACTCAACCTGAAGCTGCAATTACTATAAAGAGATCATATCTAACATCTGATGTCGGCAAGGTAAAATAGAGGGGGGCCAGTTCCTGTACAAACCTCCTCACAAGGCTCTAGAAGCTCATGTGCAAGGGAGAAGAATCCTTCTCAAACATGTGAATGGTCACAACCTTAGGGCTATACTCTGTCCACTTGAATGATCACAGGATATCCCATTGGTCTGTCCATACCACAGAGGCTTGAGAAAGAACATTGAAATTGCTACAACCACCATGGTCCATAGGCCTCTGAGCTCCCTAGATCTCCCTACAGATCCAACATTGCTTTCCATGGGACTATCAAACTAAGGGAAATCAGATGGTAAACAATAGATCTACTAGAAACTGAATGGGCTAGTCCCAAATATATGGATCCTATAAACATCTAAAGAAACCATAAGATCTTTAGATTCAATTAGGCATTAAAACGACAATCCATTGATGAACACAAAACATACAATGAACTGTCTCCAGGCTGCAACCTGTACACAACTGCTCATCCACAATCCCAATGTATACTAAAAACCTATTACAAACTGAAATAAAATTAAACCTAGCTACTTACAGGGGGGTTAGCCAGCAAGTGCTGGGCTAAGAGAGAAGGAAAATAAGAAAAAGAGATGATCAAACCCTAACCCTAGCCTGTTGGAGCTCGCAATCCACAAAGGATGAAGGAAAGATAAAAATAATAAACTCTAAGTACAACTTATATACTCTGTCAAAATGGCCTTAGCTCTAAAGAGATTAACCCTAATTTTTCTAGTAGACGTGGCACTTGTTTAACCGTCGGATGCCTGAAGATATGCGCCTTAAAATCTATGCCTCGAGAAGTGTGCCCTAGCCTTGGGAAATTCCTAAAAGGTCCTTGAGTTAAAACTGAGTGGTGGAGAGCCCGACCTTCGCAAGGCTGGTATATGCTCTTAGCTCATTCACGCAGCTGCTTTGCCTTCATGGAGTTGCCTTTGGCTGGTGGGAAGTGCTTGCTCGCACGTTAGTTATTCTTTTGATCGCACAGTTCACTGGTGCTACAATGTTGTCGTGGAGATGATCTGGAGCGCTAGGATTTCTCACTCAGTTGAGCTTCAGAAGCTCTCTCTCATTAAGCACTCGCGCAGTTATGCTCCTGTGCTCGCGTAGTCAATGGTAAGGCTTTAGAGTGTGCGAGATCTGTATGAAAAGAATTCTGGGCGTCTCTCTCTTCCAAGGCTATGCGAGAACTCCGCGAGCTGACATTTTGTTCAGTGTACATATGGACTCGCTGTGTTCTTTGTGCGGCTACTTTGAGGCTTGATCTCCGCTAGAGCTTCGTGACCACAAATTCTAGGGACTTTAACCTGCGAGATATTCGCAAGGTCATTTCAGCTGTCCTTCTGACTGCACGACGTATCTGTGCGAGGGCCTCTGCCACTGCATCTTTAGCTTCACGAGGAAGCTCCTCAACTCTGTGAGGTCTATCTTTTGCTGCTCTAGTGCATTACACTTGCTACTATTGCAGTCTCCTCCCTTCTTAGCTAACTTCATTCATTTGCTAGACTTTGGTCAATGGTGATTAGCAACAATGAGTCACCATGGTGAGCACTACCCTGGTATTCCATTAGACTTTGTCTTACCTGTCATCTTTGATTATATTCTCTCTCTTTTGGGCTAAAAAGTAAGGAGTTTGTATTAAGCTACACATTTTATTGCTAACTACAAAACACACTTAACAAATGGTTATTAGTTTGCTTCAAGGTCCAATAAAGGCTAAGTTAAGAGGTGAAAAGTGGTACTTCTCAGTGAATAACACACCCCTAAACTTGATCTTTGCTAGTCCCTGAGCAAAGGAAAAATTAAAACAACTACTCTAAGAATTTAAATGCCACTTTCGTAGGGAGAATGGATACATTTAGCATATGTACCAAGCCTTTTAAACCCCTAGGTGATCCCTAGTGGAGGAGTGAAGTCTCCTGAGGGTTTTCAGTGAAGATATCCACAAACTTCTCAATGAAATAGTTAACAAAGGTGCAACATTATCAAGTCAGTTGTCAAGAAACAGAGCATCAGTTCACCTTTGATTCAATAAAAATGTGAGGAATTTGGACATGAAAAGCACAGACATTTAATCATCACAACCTCTACATGAGTGCACAACATTTCCAATTAGTTCACAACAAGGGGGACAACACATGTATGTCAGCACTGAGCTCATCATTAATTCAAAAATCAGGTTATAGGCCATGCCCAATACATTCAACATCAGACCCAATGCTCACTAGGGCATACTCTCACAAGGGACCTTGAGGGTTTCATTTTCTCTCAAGCTCAAGAGCAGTCACAGCCCCCCAATGGGTCTGTAAGAATGAGCATAGGCAAAGCACTAAAACCTGGCATCATTGGCATATCCTCGCCATAGATTGGACAACTCCTTATTTCTTCATGACAGCACATTCAACTTTGGATCACAAGGTCTTTAACTGGGTTGTAATTTGGCTTATGAAGTGGGTTATAAAGAATGTAAGGTTGAAAAGGGATTCAAAGTTGAGAAATTAGTAATTTAAGGAGGTGATTCATGACTCCACGCATTTTTAGTTCAGCACCTTTTCATTTTCTTTCGAATTTTTCAGACTTGAAGTGCCTAGCTTCTCCTCATTTTGATTTTTCCAATGAACTTTTCCTTTTGACTCCTCTCTCGCTCCTCTTCATTATTGTTTTTCTTTCTTTTCTTACATTTGTCTTTCTGTTTTATTTTTATTTTTGTGTTTGTGACTTGCCACCTCTTTCCTCAGCTGCTACACTGCTCAACTTTAAGTATCTCTTCTCCATTCACCCAATGTTGACCCTATCTTGTCCATCTTTAACTCCTTCTCCTTTACCTTCTGAATTCTCAGAGTGAGGGTAGGTTTGAGTCAGGTCCATAGGTTCAGGTGCAAGTACTCAGGTGTATTTTGAAGAAAATTGGAAATTAAGGCTCAACAAGTGTGTGCACAAGGGCAGTTGATTAGGATTTGATCTGTTTAAGCTCAAACTGTCCAAGAGAAGGCCTTGATCCTTCTCTAGGTTTCATGAGTGCTGTCAGTTGTTTGAACTTGGTGGTGCCTAACTTCCAGTGAGGGCATTGCCTCAGCCAGTCCTTAGAGCTAGAAGAATTGCCTCAGTCACTCCTCGAAGGAAGAATTTTTTTTTTGTAGGCCTAATTCTCTCTAGTTACGGTCTTCTATTGAACTTTTAAGTATGTCCTTACCTTTTTCTATCTTTAATGATTCACTCAGTACTGATACAAGTGAGTTTACTTGGTGTTCACATCATGGAAAAGTTAAAATTTAAAATCTTGTAATGCCTAAAGGTCTGCAAAAAATTTAAAATTTTTTCAATTTTCATGATTCTTAGGTGAACATGGCTCCATTCCTATCTTTACTTACTTAACTCTACTGCACTTGGGTTAACTGCTTAATTGGCAGAGCTTGCCACACCCCCAAACTTATGAGGAGCAGTGTCCTCACTGATTCAAAGTGAGATATGTAGCAGGTATAAAACATAGCGATTAATTACTAAAAACTACAAGAGATAAAAGCAGAACATAAACACATAACATAAAAACAAACAAACAGAAATAAAGAAAGACAAATTGGAAACAAAACAAAACAAAATAAAGAGCAGTATTATTATATAGCTAAAGTATGTACAAAATAAGGGTACTGTGCTTATGAGGGGTTGTGATGTCAGGATGAAGGGTGAAGGTGGTGGGGCAATGGGTGTAGATAAAGCTGAGGGGGAGGGGGTATGTGCTGGCAATGAGATTGGGGGCCTGGCTGGCCCAACAGAGGCTGTTGCCTCAATAGTAGTAACAGCAGCAGCAGCTTCCTGAATTGTGGGGGCTGCTTCTCTCAATAATTCCTTCCTCTTCTCCCTCTTTTTCATCATTGTGCCACTGATACCCCATTATTTCTTTCCACTATTTTTGGGGTTCAGGGCCACTGTCTCCTCTTCCCTTTTGAAGGGGTATTTTCCAAACTATAGCAAGGCATTGATCAGCCTGCAGGAGGAGAGGGCCTGAGGTTTTTTCTTTACCTTCACCTTCTCACACAGATCTTTAATTCTTTCAAAAATCAACTTAGCCGTATCCAAGTAGTGGTTTCTGTGAAATGAGAGGAAGGCATCTGCTACGGGGTACCTCCTCTCCTATTCATGACCAGAGTAATACACATTTTACCTCAACATTGCATCCATGAGCCTGAGTTTGGGATTTAGGTCTCTCTTTCTGATTGAGTCTCCTGAGGCAGTGATTCCTCCAGTTAATTCTTTTGCAATTTCAGTAATGGAGGCTGTCAAAGCGGGGCCCAAACTCCACTCAGGGTTATACTCAGTTGGTATCCCTAGTATTGTTACAATGTCTACCTGGTTGAACAACATCTCGAACTCATTAATTAAGACCAGTAGTGCTCGGTTCCCATCATCACCCATTTTTAACTTCATATTCTGATACAATAATCTCACTATCCTTGAGAAAACCAGCTGCATTGGGGGCCTCAACAGGGGCAGCAGAGATGCATTGGTCAGATACTCAATGGAGGCAGAGGTCTCTGGTAGCTCCTCAAAGTAGGCTTTATCAAAAATGGTTTCAGCCTCCAGTGGAATTGTCAACAAAAACTCAGAAGGGACCCTGAGGTATTCATTATTCTCTTCCTCAGCAACCTCAGGGGCCACAGTCTTGCCCTTTATCTGTTTCTTCTTTGAAATTTTAGGGCTCTCAGCAGGTAGGTGCTCTTTGGCCCTCTTCTTTGGGGTAGATTTCTTCTTTTCCTTTAAAATTGTGGGGTCAGCACCAGGTGAGGGCACCGTAGAGGTCTCTAATGTGGAGGCCTCTGTAATCCTTATGGATTTCCTAGTGGCCACATGGCTGCCACTAGGAGTAGGGTCTAGCATAGCTGCTAATGTATCGATGAATTTTGAACTCTTGGCCACGGGTGCTCAAAAATTTTAAAATGAGGGTTCACAAATCTTGGAAAATGAAGAACGCAATGAGTAAACACCGAAACACTAAATTTTTGCCCTACTCTTCTCTGAAAATAAAATCAATCAAAGCTTAGAGAGGAAATGGAGATCGTACCATTTTAGAGCTAGGGTTCCACCTCAATGTGTTCACAGCAGCTCAAATCCCCTCAAACCTTATTTAAAGTGACTGAAAGGTGCTAGGGAATAAAATGGTAAGAGGAAAAAGCTTAAGGTGGAGTGGCTTAAGGGGTAGAGAAGAAAGAAAGAACTGGGAGCTCTGGTTGAGTGCGCCGAAAACTAGGGCAGACAGATGAAATGAAGAAAATGGGGGATTTCACTGAGTTTATAGAGCAAATCCCGTGATTCAAGCAGTTGGCAATAGGTACTCGCGGAGTAGGATTTTCGCGTAGTTGGCTTTTAATTCCGTGAGGCGTTCTGTGCATTGAAGGGCAAACTACCTCACATTGAGAATCATAGAGTTGACTTAGTGGTGCTAGTGCACAAGGCTCTGTGCTGCTTCAGAAAGTGACCTCACGTAACTCTCATGTAGAACAACACTAAAGCCATGCTTCACATACAAATTTGGTTCGCGGAGTAGAAGCAGCTCCGCGAGGCATTTTTCATAGCCTTTGCTCATGCTTTTAGCATGCAAGGAAGCCCAGTGGTAGCTCGCGCAATAAATTTAAGCTTTCTTCAGCTCAGCAAGGTAGCATTTCTTCTCAATCTTTACTCTGTTAGCTCAGTGCAGGACATTGGTTAGTGCATCCATGCTGTTGTGCACCCAACCATTGTGTAAGGGCACCAAACCTCAGACAGGTGATTCACTTCAATCATGAAACACATATGCCCATTTCAATCAATTAATTCATCAACATTACAGGATTCTAAAGATAGTTTTTCAGATCAAGTTCAATGCAATTATGATGAGAACACCTCAAACAATCATCCACAATCATGAACAGCAAATTCCAATGACAATAGCACAAGTATCCAACACAAAATTCAAAAATAAACAGATAAAGTAAGACAAACAAATCATCATAACACTAAAAATACCACTGACGAAATTCTATAGAACACAAATCAAAATAGAATTTTCATACATATGGTACACTTATTACCAATGTTTGGATCACTGAGCACTAGCTTCCTCCTGAGTAAAGGATGCATCACCAATCATATACTGACCTTTCGAATTTGTCAGAGACTGACTAGGCAATTTTCCTTCTTCCCTCCTATTCAGAGTATTACAAATCTGTCCCAGTTGGTCGTTAATCAACTTGATGCTCCGTCCATGAGAATTGGTAGTTTGTACCAAGCTCCCCAAATTCTGCATTGAAGCCAGCATCTGCTATTCAAATGAAGAGGATCTGGGCTGCTGTGGGGGTAGGGCCAACTTGTTAGATTCTGGGGCAGGTAATAAATTATTTTACCTTGGTGGGTAACCTTGATTATACTGGTGCTGGGGTCTGTAAGGAGCTACCATTTGCTGCTACTGGGACTGAGGAGAAGAATCTTGTCTCCATCTCATATTTGGATGGTTCCTCCATGAATACCCAGCAAGCTACTACCCAAAAGTTTGAATAGCATTGGCATGCTCCATAAAAAAATCAGAAAATTGGTTGGCAGATGGACAATCATGAATAAAATGTGTGGGAGATTGGCATATCAGACATGCCTCCTCCACCTGTGTAACCATCTGGGGCTGCATCACATTCATCAATTTATTAAACCTCAAGCTTAGGTTATCCACCTTTCTCTCCAGATCACCTTGCACCTTTACTTCATATATTCCACCTCTACGGGTGGCCTCTTTCACCATCTTAGCTGGAGTCTGACTGTCATTGAGTGACAGAGACTCCTGCTCCATGAAATTTTCCCCTATTATGTCAAACAACTCCCATACTTCCTTAGCTGTCTTGTGGAGGTAACTACCACCACAGGAAGCATCCACCATATCCCTGCTCTTGGCATTAATTCTTTGATAAAACACTTGAACAAATTGCCACATTGGGATTTGGTGGTGGGGGCATTGTTTTAACATCTCCCGGAATCTTTCCCAAGCTTCATTAAAACTCTTAGTTGAGGACTGAGTGAATGATAGAATATTTGTCCTCATCTGGCTTGTTTTGTTCATGGGGAAATTTTTTGCCAGAAACATGGTCTGAAGGTCACTCCATGACTGAATGCTATTGGCTGGGAGCTTTGATAGCCATGTGATGGCTTTGTCCTTTAGTGAGAAAGGAAAAAGCATCAATTTAGTGGCCTCAGGCCCCAACCCAACAATGTTGAAGGTAGTGCAAAGTGCTAAAAACTGGTCGATATGCTTGTAGGGATCTTCTTTACTCAGCCCATGAAATGAAGGCAGCATACTGATGGTGGAGGATTTAATTTCATAGTTCCCCTCAACAGAGAGAAATTGAATGCAAAAGGGAGAGGTGTACTCCCCAGGTGCATTGCATTCTTTTAATGTCCTCTGCCTCTCAGCCATGATAGCTGGTTTAGTTTCAATAGCAGGACCTTGTGGTGTGTGTCTAGGTCTAAGGATCCTTTCAACCTCTAGATTTGGAAGTTCTAACTCAGGGTTTAAAGACCTTCTACCATGCATATACCCATACCCACAGTAAGTACAGAAAATGCTCACAAGCACACACAAAGAATATTTTAAACAAAAATCAGCAGCTACACAGATTTACACTAAACAAACACAGGGAAGTAAGCATAAATAGACTAAGATTTAGGGGGAAGGAAGTGGAAACAGAGCTAGCTACACTCCAGCTGCAACTTTAGCTTCTTCCTTCTTTTGCTGTCAATTTCTGTAAAATTCTACAAAGAATCAGTAGTACTTTTATTCTAGATTAGTCACAGCTACAAATAATTGGTTAGTCAAAATTATAATACAACTCAGGCCTACTAACAAGATTAATGTCCTCGGCAACGGTGCCAAAAACTTGTTGGTCAGAATTTCAGACTGCTGCTATTTTATTAAGAATAGTGGAGAGAATAAATCCAGAGTGGAGATGTGGAGATGGGTCATTACAGTAAGTCTAAAACACACACAGTCCTGCAAGATACAAGGTCCATTGTAGCATGTTTTGATAAGTAAGAGTTTGTCCTACAAAGAAATTGATCATGAACCAAAAATGGGCTATAATAATAGACCTCTAGATCTGGCTACAGATCTAACAATCCTAAAGAAAGGGAGTTGGGTGTCATGACTAGACTAAATTAATCCTAAAAATAGAGAAATAAAATGTAGCCCTATCCTAAAGAAAGGATTAAGAGGAAGATGGTGGTAGTGTGTGCCAAAATAAAATACAAAAATTATGAGAAGTAAGGAGGTTAAGCTAGAGTTAAAGCAGTGATGTAACTCAGATTTAGTCTGTCTCTGCAGTGTTTCTTGCTGAGACGCTATTAAAAGCCTCAACAAGGTAAAAATATCCGGTTTAACCCATGCTATTTGGGGCGCTCTTAGGGCTATACTCTATCCACTTTAATGGTCATAGGGTATCCGATAGAGTCTGTCAAATCCCATTGGTTAAAACAGACATTGCCAATCTAACCCAAAGGAGTGGATTGACCATTCCCCTACCCACTGGGCCAGATCAAGCCATGAATGTTATTACGACACTATGTAATGCCAGTGCTACAAGCTCCCTAGATCTATGCATAAACCTGGCTGACATTCATAGGTATTCCAACCCATAGGATCCTAAGTGCTTTGCTAAGGCCAATTGCTCACTAGTGCCCACAAAAAGGACCATGCAACGGGTTGAATAAGGCTTTAGATTTAGCTGATCATTGCTACAAGCAGCCTGCAATGACTCAACCTCAAGCTGTAATTGCTACAAAGAGATTAGATCTAACATCTAATGTCGGCTAGGTAAAACAGAGGGGAGTCAGTTCCTGTACAAACCTCCTCACAAGGCTCTAGAAGCTCATGTATAGGGGAGAAGAATCCTTTCAAACATGTGAATGGACACAACCTTAGGGCTATACTCTATCTACTTGAATGGTCACAGGGTATCCCATTGGTCTATCTATATCACAGAGGCCTGAGAAAGAATATGAAAATTGCTGCAACCACCATGCTCCACAGGCCTCCGAGCTCCCTGGATCTCACTACAGATCCAGCATTACTTTTCATGAGGCTATCAAACCAAGGGAAATCAGATGATAAATAATAGATATATTAGTAACTGAATGGGCTAGTCTGAAATACATGGATCCTATAGACATCTAAAGAAATCATAAAATCTTTAGATTCAATTAGGCATTAAAACGGCAATCCATTGATGAACATAAAACTTATAATGAACTGCTCATCCACAATCCCAATGTATACCAAAAACCTATTATAAACTAAAATAAAACTAAACCTAGCTGGTTATAGGGGGATTAGCCAGCAAGTGCTGGGCTAAGAGAGAAGTAAAATACAACAAAGAGATGATCAAACCCTAACCCTAGCCTGCTGGAGCTCACAGCCTACAGAGGATGAAGGAAAGATGAAAATAATAAACTCTAAGTACAGCTTATATACTCTGTCAAAACGGCCTTGGCTTTAAAGAGATTAACCTTAATCTTTCCAATAGACGTGGCACTTTTTTAACCCTTAGATGCCTGGGTATATGCACCTCAAAATCTATGCCTTGGGAAGTGTGCCCTAGCCTTGGGAAATTCCCAAAAGGTCCTTGAGTTAAAACTAAGAAGTGGAGAGCACGAGCTTCGCGGGGCTGGTATCTACTTTTAGCTCATTCGCACAGCTGCTTTTCCTTCGTGGAGTTGCCTTTGGCTGGTGGAAAGTGCTTGCTCGCGCGTTAGCTATTCATTTGATTGCACAGTTCGCTGGTGCTGCAATGCTATAGCAGAGATGATCTGGAGCTCCAGGATTTTTTACTTAGTTGAGCTTCAGAAGCTCTCTCTCGCTAAGTACTCGCACAGTTATACTCCTGCGCTTACGTAATCAATGGTAAGGCTTTAGAGTACGCGAGATCTACACGAAGAGAAATTTGGGCATCTCACTCTTTCAAGGCTACACGAGAACTCCATGTGGTGACATTTTGTTCAGTGTACATATGGACTCACTGTGTTCTTCGCGTGATTGCTTTGAGGCTTGATCTCCGCGAGAGCTTCACGACCACAGATTCTGGGGTCTTTAACCTGTGAGATCTTCGTGTGGTCATTTTGGCTGTCCTTCTGACTACGCGGTGTATCTGCGTGAGGGCCTCTTCGACTACATCTTTAGCTTCGTGAGGAAGCTCCTTAACTCTGTGAGGTCTATCTTTTACTGCACTGGTGCATTGCACTTCCTGTTGTCGCAGTCTCCTCCCTTCTCACCTAACTTCATTCATCTGCTAGACTTTGGTCAATGGTGATCAGCAACAATGAGTCACCATGGTGAGCACTACCAAGGTATTCCATTAGGCTTTGTCTCAACTGTCATCTTTTAGTACCAAGGTATTCTCTCTCCCTTTTGGGCTAAAAGCAAGGAGTTTGTATTAAGCTGCACATTTTATTGCTAACTATAAAACACACTTAACAAATAGTTATTAGTCTGCTTCAAGGTACAGCAAAGGCTAAGTTAAGAGGTGAAAAGTGGTACTTTTCAGTGAATAACAACTGGCTACACTGAACAGAGAAACCATGAGCGGTCTCTCCCTCTATCATCTTGGTGGTGATGTGATCGAATTTCACATCCTTGGGGCGAGGGACTCATAGACCTAAGTTCTCAGCAAAGGGTGCATTGTAATCCATAGCCTTGGCTATGTCTTGCAATTCAAAATAAAAATTTTAGCCATCAATTTTAGTATCTAATTGGTCGAAAAACTCAACAAGTTTTAAATTTTGGTAAAATAATTTGACAAGGAGGGGATAAAAGTGTGTATGTACTGGCTCGAATAGAGAATCTAGACCCGCTTGTTTAAGGTATCGTAACGACCATGCGGTTAGTTTGTTCGGTACGAGCAGGGATTCCTCAATTAAACAATCGGGTTCCATGTCTTTTGCGTTCCACCATGGAACGGGTTGGTCACTATTCAAGGGTGGATTGGCTTGTTCTTGGGACTAAGATGGGCTTCAAACCACACTCAAACTTCTATGTCTTCATGAGCTCGGTGGCTATAAGTAATGGTGCAAACCGAGAAAGGTGAGTGAATTTTGTCTCATACTCTCTAAGTGTCATCTGACCCTGTACTAGGGTCACAAACTGGACCTCCATCCGATATCTCTCAGGTGTAGGAAACTACTTCTCATTGAAGGCTTCAGTGAAAGCTACCCATGTCCAAGATACTCCGGGTACTCTTGTCCGTTCTACAAACTGCCACCAGGGCTCTGCTTCACCCTCTAGTTTGTATGCTACCAAACTGACTTTCTCGACCTCAGTGCATGTAACCCTCTGAAGCACCTTCCCGATCAGTGTTAGCAATTTTTTAGCCTTTATTGGGTCGTGCTGACCATAGAAGCTCAGTGGTCGAAGGCATAAAAACTTTGCAAAGTCTTCTGGGGTCTTCTCTCTGCTAGCAGGGCCATAGTGTGGACCATGGTCTCCATCAGCTGTAGATTCTATCCCGCATTCTGCTCAACTCCGGGAGCAAGCCCCATTTGATTAACATCTACTATAGAAGGAGTATGTTTAGCAACATTCTCCATCGTAGTTCGGCTCTCCGCCATATGCACATTTTACTCACTTCCCGAGGCAATATCGTGTTCATAGCCCACCACTGGAATTGCATTTGGCCCAGTGTGATGGAGTAACGGTGGTCTACCCCTTCCTCTCCCTTGTTGTGGAGACATCGCAGCCTATTATGATCAAGCAACAACTTGATCAGATAAATCATAAACTCAACCTAAATCCTAACATGGAACAAACATCAGAAACTTTGCCATATGTGTATGCCAGAGCTCAGCCTCCATAAGACTTAGTGCCGGGTGCTTTGATACCACCTGTGACAGCCTGACTTTTCCCCTTATTGTATACGAGAAAGGTCGTGTCATTGGATCACCTAACATGATCCTATCATACAAGTGCATCATGTCGTGTACAAAGTATTGCATATGCGGAAGCAATTTAATAACTCTAACATGAAATAATATGGCAAAAACTGATATTTACTCATCTATTAAAACAGTAAACTAATAAGAGATATAAATAAGAACTAACTAATGCAATGTATAGCTTTCCACCGATGATGGCCACTCGCCATCTAAACAATGGAAAGAAGACCTATACATGAAGTATCAAAAGATCTCAAAAACATAATACTGCTGGTTTATACAAGTGTTTCAAAAAAAGAAATCAAATCTCTCTCTCTCTCTCTCAAACCTTTCGGAAATAATTCCTCAATGAATTATCCTCCTCGTCCTCCTCTTCTTCCTCTTCTTTCTCCTCTAGCTAATACGTGGGATCACCCTTGTGCTTCAGATCAATATCTGTAGCTAGGACATGGAGCCGTAGGATGAGCTATCATCAAAGCTCAGAAGGGAAATTTATAGTGCTAACTTATATGTTAGATTACCAATTCACTTCTTGGTGCATAAATTACAAATCTAAGCACAATATATCTTATGTTGTATCTATTCTAGCAATATATAACATAAACAAGTCATTATCATGTGAATAATTTATCTTGCTGATATGCTGAACAAATACAAGAAAATCAAGCTGAACAAGGGATCATATTGAAACAAATACAATGAATCATGCTAAAACAAGTTTAGCTTAAACAAGCTATCATATGTAAAACATACATGTAAAAGAACAAGAGAATCAAGCTCCCGAGTTAGCGGGATCACCTGGATCGAGACAAATCAAGCTCCTGAGTTAGCGGGATCACTTGGGCCAAGACATCAAGCTCCCGAGTTAGCGAGATCACTTGTGTTCAAGAATTATACCGTCAAGCTCCCGAGTTAGCGGGATCACTTGGCTCAAAATGAAGCAAAAACGTGTACATGACATCAAGAATAACAGGACATGAACAATGCATGGTATCAGGTATGCAAGAACATCATAAACAGATTTCATATATCAGAATAGACTAGTATAATGGAAACTCACATATTCAGCATAAACTGAAATTAATATCATCATGCATAGTCATATATCAAAACTGAGCTAACTATTCATCAAAACTGAACTAGCATGTTCATACATTAATCACATGTCAAATATAAACGTATCATCCTCATTCCTAACTATTCATTAAAATTGAATCTAGTATATCCATACAAAATCAGACATCGAATCTGAACTTGCATCATGATTCATAAACATTCATCATATGTTGAATATGATTTTATCATTATCATACCTCAAAATTTACATGAGCATAGCCACGCAAAAACACACATCGAAATTGATATCTATCTTCATCATTATACTTAACCATCCATCCAAACTAAATTTGTATATTCATTCCTAAACGAAAACTAGCATGTTCATCTTTAACCATACATTGAGCTGCAACTCATAACAGAACTACATATCGGACTGAACTAGCGTTGTATCATCATATCACTATGCGTTAAACTGAAACTAGCATATATCTAACCATTCATTGAACTGAAATTATCATGATCATACGTATCCTTACCTTAAAACTGATATGCAATTATATACATATATTAACTTGCTAACCAAAGGTGAATGAGAAAACAAAACATAAACTAGCAAGGCTAACTCCCAACCTTAAATCAAGTTCACGTGACTGGTTACACGTGCACGCATGCATCCTGAGCAAATATCCATCGTTACGAACTCGCCATGTGCACCAAGCACCTATAATTTCCATTCATGTTTTTAGCATTTATAATGGTTTATTGGGTCACCATAGACCCCATGTATGTAACCTAACTGATAATTAGAACTAAGAGTCAATATAGTACACCCACATAGGCAGAAGGCACCTCAAAACCATCATTCATAGCCAAAACACAAGCAGACTCAAGCTTGCCTCGACAAGCAATAGGGTTGCCGCGGCAAGCTGCTCACCTGTGCACCTTGCCACGACAACCTTGTGAGGTTGCCGCAGCAAGCCTAAGGCATTTGCTTGCCGTGGTGCCCTCTTGCTCCTCTTTTGCTCTTTGGTTCTCTTAGTTAGCTGAGCCTTCTACACTATATAAGTACCATCTTATCTTGTATACGTTGCACCTAGAACCTCTAGTTATTTATCCGAAGTGCGATAAGTTGGAACTTTTGACTCCGAACCCTCACACCCTTCTATATTTCAAAATTGTCCATCCGATTGCCTGGAATTGGTATTAACAATTTGATCATCTATCGTAAATCTAATCCAAACTAACTCCGCTAAAACATGGTTCATTTATGGCATACCTTTTTGCGAGTTTATGGTTACGATGACGCCGAATGGGTGTTGGTGTCGAGTTCGCCGAGCTCGTAAGAACTAAGGCTGCAATGAACTCTTCGCGACCCAGCAATTGCCTTCGCAATCCTCTCTATTGAATTACAAGTCACTTTGTGATCCAAAGTTCTAAATCCAAGGGTTTGAATGGGTTGCAATGGAAGTGGGTTTGAGACACTAGCAGCAGGGTTTCCTTTGCCTGAGATTTGCTTTATTGGCTGTGTTTTAATGTATGTGCAGAGTCTGTTTGCTAAGGGGTTTTAATTTCGTCAAGAGGTGAAACAGGAAGAAGGAAGATGCTTTGGTGAGTTTTACAGTGGTTTATTTCCAGTTTGCATCCATGGAGTCGAAAAGTGACTCATGCATTCGCGTAGTCCTCTTAGTGAAATTAAGATTATAAGCTATTAAGGGTGGGCATCTCATCTAAAGCTAGCACTGGCTGTTTATTGTATATCCATATAAGCCAAAACAGGCCTGGCTTTAGTGTAAGTCTAATACACTGCTTAAAGGTATATGGCCGGTTACAAATTTCAAGTGTAACTCTGCTACACTTTATATGTGATATAAGCATGAGATTTAGTGTGAATCTGCTACACAATAGTCGGTGTATTGGCTGGCTTAGCCCAGTATAATTCTGCTACACGTATGCAATTAAATTTAATGTATCTCTCATACACTTGTTATATATATATATATATATATATATATATATATATGTGAAAACTCAAGTGTATTCTGTAATACACCAATAGAGGTATATGGGATGGTCTAAAATATAGTGTATTCTC
Source organism: Chloranthus sessilifolius (assembly GCA_021018995.1). Lineage (NCBI taxonomy): Eukaryota > Viridiplantae > Streptophyta > Magnoliopsida > Chloranthales > Chloranthaceae > Chloranthus > Chloranthus sessilifolius. Next base: position 36,863,578 of record CM037598.1, on the reverse strand, counting down.
TAATACACTTGTTATATATATATGTGAAAACTCAAGTATATTCTGTAATACACCAATTGAGGTATATGGGATGGTCTAAATTTAAGTGTATTCTCAATACACTATATTTTAGTGTATTGAGGACCGAGTTTAACTAATAAAATTTACTGGGCCTTACATTCGTATAAGTTAAATCCTTTGTGTCCCGTGTTAGGCACATGCCTGACCTGACCTGTGTCCATACCCGATAATGGTTTAAAATATGGCAGCTGTTACAATGGGGGTGGTGTAAGAGGTGTTAAAGTATAATATTCCCCCAACATCTTAGCCACATATTGACCTTTTCCTGCCATTCTGAATTGAATTATCGCAGAGCAGGGTGACTAAACTAGTTATTATAAATGTCTATTTATTTTATTTTTGTCTAATTTTTATTCTAGAAAGAAGGGAGAGAAAATATATCTAAGCCTCTAGCTTCTCTGATCAGGGAAAGTTGAAACACTGATTCGTCACTCAGAATAAACCTGCAAAAGATTAATAAGTGATCAAAGAAATTAAAAATATAAAGAAATATAAAAAGAGAAAGACAAATACTTATGTTCTCAAGTTAATATAAGCAACCTATCCCTGGCAACGGCGCCAAAAACTTGACTGGCTACTTACATGTGTATCTAATTAAGTCATAATCTATTGCAAGCACACAATGAAAATTTTAGAGCTAGTATAGGATCGTTCCACGAAGACAAGTTTTTCTATATTAACTTAATTTTTTGAAAACTTATTCTTATCTTTTAAGTTCCTAAACTACTGGAGAAATATGAATGAAAGAATTGTTTCTTAATCTAAATTGCATAAAATAAATCCTAAATCCTCCTTCTTCAGATTATGATCGTCAATCACAATCTTCAGCTATCGGATATTTATGAAATTAAACAGTACCGTTACACTATATATCAAGTTTCCTAGCATTGGTCATCAATCAATACTAAAATTAATACAGATTTAATCTAACCAACAATCTCCTAAAATTTGGGCGTCAATCAAATTCTAGAAAACTGAAGATGGAAAAGTAAAAACCGTTACACTAATTTGCAAACTTTAACCTGAGTCGTCAATTCAAATTAAAATTTGAAGAAGTTTAAAAAGCAGGAAATTCTAATAAAATAAATCTAAACTAGAAAGCAATAAAATTATATCTTTCACCATTCAGCTGTAGTCGTCAATTGCTTTTGAGAAACTATAGATATCTACTCTAATCTTCAACTCCCAATTGCAGTCGTCAATTTCTCTTGAGAAACCTTGGATATCTAATCTACAAAGCAATAAAAATCTATAACTTTGATCAGAAGAAAACCCAACCTCAGTCATTAATTGATGCTAAGAGTTCCTTTGATGGTTATTCATAAGGGTCAGTTTACAAAACTTCTAATTCTAATAAAAGAAATTAATAAAACAAAGCTATCCTAATATAACTCTACTTCTAACTTTATCTTTCCTTGCTTTCCATAGTTGACGTACTTCTGGAGCTTCTCCTTTATTTTCACAGCAGAGTCCTTTAAGATTCTTCTTCGTCAATTTTCTCAGATCTGTGATTCACTGGACTTCTTCTTTAAGAGATCTTCTAATTTTATGCATGGTAGTGTTCTTTCTCACGTGATCAACAACTTCGGAAGGTGTCTTTTCTGGAAAATCATAAACCACAATTTTCTTCTTTTATTTTAAAATTCCTCTGGAAAATCGTAAATCATAATTTTCCAACACAGCTTCCTTTTGAATGATTCTTTATTACGATTCATCATTTCTCTTGTATCGTACTTTACTCTTGAGCGGTTTTTCTTCGCAAAATCATAAATTATGATTTCTAGTCTTCTTAGTACTTTATTCCATAAAATCGTAAAACACAATTTTTCATCTTTTCAGTAGGCGATGACTCGTCTTTTGGTTCAATCGTCTTTTTATTGCTTTATGAGTTCATTTTGACGAATATTATTACTTTGGTTCTCTTTTGCTATTTTTCTTTAATATCTGCACATCAGTAACTTATTAGTAACAAACTAAGTTCTAACATTACTAAGTTAAGGGTGGTAAAATGGTATACTATGTGACTGATCACCAACGGATATTCAGACAAATGGTGTACACTTTACAGGGATACCGTGCAAGGTTTAAGCCTGCGACCAAGAATAAATACGGGAAAAGATCCCTTCTGCATCCATATTTTGAACATAGTTGTTTACTTTGTTATCTCATTTAGCGGTGCAATCAAATTGATCAAAACATTGACTGTTTGATCGAGACTAACACTATCGCTCCTATTTTAAAGTAGGATCCAAAGATCTAAGGCGAACCTTAGATTTAGGACATTAATTTAGCACAACTGTGTTGTCAAAAAATTATTGACATTTTACTACATTGAAACACGCATGTGCGTAGCGAGTGCTAAAAAGTAGAAATAAAACACATTCTTCTTTTTGTTGTTTTTGCTTTTTTTGGCATGAGCGCTTTGAAAAAGAGCAAGTATAAGAAGCGTCTTTGGAATGCGAGAGCCCTCAAAAGTTCTATGAAGGCTTCTCGAATGATGGATGAGTGACCGCAATGCTCATGAAAACGTGCTCATGAACGCGAGCTGGGCTTTTGACCTAACCTGCACATGCTTCAAAAATAGATTAAGCACAAAAGGAAAGGGGTCAAAACTCCTAACCAATTATATTTTTGTTTTTTAGGTTATATGCTTTTTATTTATTTATTTTATTTCTTTCAAGTAAAGGACAAAAATGAAATATGACAAAGGGAGAACTCTTTTTTGGTTTACACATTTTTCTTTTCTTCAGTTTTTTTATTTGATGCCTTAAACGTGAGAGGTGGTAACGGGTCCAATTTTGAGAATAGTCAAATCCGTTCATGCAGTTAGGCATGAGCGAGGTCCAGAATTTTATGAAGGTTGGAGCATCCATCCCTTTGGATTGAGTTAACCTTTTATCCTTATCTCCAGTCATGCGTTTGATGGTGCAGTCTTAAGATATACCTGATTAGGACCCGCTTTGAGCTAAAATGAGCAGCCCAATTGAAGGCCAGATAGCTCGGAAATGTAACCAAAGGAGTAGCTGAATGATTTTTCTTTTCTTTCTTTTTCTTCTTATTAAAAAACCTTTTTACTCACAACGCTTGAGATGGGCTTTCGCCATGCCCATTATTACCCTCGTTTTTACCCGCAGTGCCCTTTCGGGTTTTCACTATGTCCATGGGTATTGCATTTTTATCCCAAGCACTTTCTCAAGTTTTCTCCTAGTCCGCACAAGCTCGCTCTTTTTACTCGTGGCGTCCTTGTGGGTTTTCACCACATTCATTTTTTTGTTGAGCTTGTATATTTTCTTTTTCTTTTCTCTTTATTTATTTTAATTTTTTAAAGGCCATGATATGGACATTAATTCCGTCACAGCTGGCTGGATGGAATTCTTTGTTGTCTCTTAACTTGGCTTGTGCTGACTTAACGGATACTATGACTTCTCGTAGACCTTTAAAGAAGGCTTTCTTCAGGGATGTATCATGGCCATGGGTTAGAAGAGGTAGGTTAGGAATTTTAAAGGCATTCTTGGGTTTAAAGGATTTTCTTGATTGGGTTCCAACTATCGTAATACACTTCTACCTTGAGGAATTTTTACTGTACATGCTCCATGATTTTTCTATCTCTTTTCTTTTCTATTTTTTTTGTAATTTTTGCTTTTTTCAGACAACCTCATTTTGGGATTTTGTTTTTATGATTTTTTTGGATTTTGATGATAACTTCTTTGCCTTTTATTTTGGGAGTGCCAACTTTTTTTTTCTCCTTTTTTGTATATATACCCATTTTTTTTCCAGGAGGAGTTTATGATAGAAAGGCTATTAGTTCAAATTGGGCAGCAAAGGTGTGAGCATTCAGGGATGCTTTTTGGCTACTTGGCTTTGAAATGATGGTCTCTTTTATGGGGTCCTTAAGCAATCACATGTCCATCTTATCGACACTTACCTTGTTGCGGGAGACTTAGAAGTAGAATCGACGTACGTATGCATCATTGATCGGCTCAGGAAAGTGATCTCCATCCATTGTGGCGAGACAGAGCGCGTATCATGGGAGCACTTACCTTGTTGCGGGAGACTTAGAAGTAGAATCGACGTACGTATGCAGCATTGATCGGCTCAGGAAAGTGATTTCCATCCATTGTGGCGAGACAGAGCGCATATCATGGGAGCACTTCCCTGATGACGTAAGGTCTTTCCCAGTTAGGCTTGAATTTCCCCCTCGGGTTAGTGTGGAGAGACGGGAATATTTTCTTGAAAACTGTGTCACCCACTTTCAAATCTCGAACTCAAACACGTTTATTGTATGCACGTTCGATCCTCCTTTGATAGACTTGGGTGTGACACAAAGCTTGAAGCCTCTTTTCATTGATCAAGCGTAATTGTTCAAAATGAGATCTGTCACTTTCAATTTTTGGTAGATCCATTTTGATGAGGATGTAGAGTGAGGGTACTTCAACCTCAACTGGTAGCACGACCTCGGTTCCATATACAAGGGAAAACAATATTGCCCATGAAGCAGTACGGATTGACGTTCGATAAACCCATAGTGCGAAAGGTAACATTTCACTCCAATCTGGATATGTGATGACCATCTTCTCAAGCATTCAGACCATTATTTTATTAGCTGCTTCTACGGCTCCATTGGCTTGCAGCTGATATGGTGACTACCTATGATGTTTGATCTTATACTACTTGCAGAAGGTTCTGATGCGCTTATTCGCAAGATTGGTGCCATTATCCGTGATGATGTCCTTAGGCATGATGCCAAATTGACAAACAATGTTTTTCTTAATAAACTTTTCGACATGACTGGCTGTGATGTTTGTGTAAGATGTTGCCTCCACCCATTTGGTGAAGTACTTGACGGTGACGAGGATGACTTATTGCCCATTAGAAGCTTTCGGATTGACCTTTTTGACGATGTCGAGGCCCCAAGTGGAAAATGGCCAAGGAGTGGTCATGTTGTGTAGATCAATGGCTGGAGCATGTATTAGACTTGAGTGTTCTTGGCATTTATAGCACTTCTAAATGTCATTGCAACAATCAGTCTCCATGATAGTCGAGAAGTATCCTTGCCGCAGGATCTTTTTAGCAACATATGACCGTTGATGTGAGCCTTGCATAGTCCTTCATGGATTTCTTTTACGATGTTTATTGTGTTGCTTTTAGTTAGGCACCTAAGTAGGATGTTCTTATATGATCGCTTGTAGAGGCGCTCGCCGCAGATGACATAATTTGTTGCTAGACGTTGGATTGTCCACCTGTCCGTCTTGGATGTACCTTTGGAAAAAGTTCATGTTTCGAGGAAGTTCTTAATATTTGAGAACCATGGGAGTTCATCATCTGGCTTGGTTGATCCTTCGATCTGGAGGCAACAAGTTGGCTCTTTCCTCTGTTCGATCATGATTGGCTTCATCTCGACGCCATAGGGAATTTTGACCATTGATGCCAAAGTTGTTAGTGCGTTGGCAAATCGATTCTTGCTCGCTGGACATAGGAGAAAGTAACATCATCGAAGCATTGTATCAGATCTTCGAGGTGTTCATGGTATGGGATTAACTTTTCATCTTTGGTCTTCTAGTCTCCATTGGTTTGGCATATGATTAGCTGTGAGTCACCAAAAATACTCTGAGATAAGTTACGTCCAGGTTGAGAGCTACATGTAGACTAGCTACATCGGCTTCATACTCGGCCATGTTGTTAGTGCATGGGAAATTGAGCTTGATGGAGACTGGTATATGGGACCCTTTTAGCGAGATTAGAATAATGCCAACTCCTTGACCTTTGACGTTCGATGCTCCATCAAAGTGCATTACCCAGAAATCTTGTGCCTCATCTCTGTCATCCTCTATCATGAATAAGATGTCCTCATCGGGGAACTCGGATCTCAAAGGTTCGTAATCAAGTAAAGGATTATCGGTAAGATGATCAGCGAGCGCTTAGCCCTTGATTGATTTCTGGGTGACATAGGTTATGTCAAACTCTGATAAGAGAAGCTCCCAGCATGCCATCTGCCCACTGAGAGCTGGCTTTTTGAATAAGTACTTCAAAGGATCCATCTGTGCTAGGAGGAGAACTGCCTGGGAGAGTAGGTAGTGATGAAGCCACTGTGTAGCCCAAATGAGAGCCAAGCATACCTTCTCCATATGAGAATAGTGTATATCATAGTCAATGAACTTCTTGCTCAGATAATAAATTGCCTGCTCTTTTCTTCTTGTCTCACTGTGCTGCCCTAGGACACATCCCTTCGAGAATTCTGTTGTCGAGAGATACATTAGGGGTCTCCCTGGTACTGGTGGTATCAACACAGGAGGATTGAGAAGATAGCTCTTGATTTTATCAAATGCGGCTTGACAATCATCATTCCATTTGATAGGCAAATCTTTCCTCTGTAGCTTAAAAATCGACGTACAAATAGGAGTTAGCTGTGCAATGAATTGACTGATGTACTATATTCTGCCCATGAAACCTCTGACCTCTCTCTCTCGGTAGATGGTGGCAGCATTTTGATGATAACTTTTACTTTTATTGGGTCGACTTTGATTCCCCTTCTATTGATGATGAAGCCCAGTAACTTTCCCGACATGGTGCCGAATGCGCATTTCTGAGGGTTCAGACGCAACATATATTTTCTCAATCTTTAGAACAACTTTTGGAGGTTCACCTAATGATCACCTCTCTCCTGTGACTTGGCGATCATGTCATCAACATACACCTTAATTTTTCGGTGCATCATGTCATGGAATAGTGCTGTCATTGCTCTCTTATATGTTGCCCCAACATTCTTCAATCCGAATAGTATGACTTGATAGCAAAAAGTTCCCCATTAAGTGATGAATGCTATCTTTTCTAGGTCTGCCTCTGCCATTTTGATCTGATTGTAACTGGAGAACCCATCCATGAATGAGACCATCCTATGCCTGGCCATATTATCAACCAAGATGTCGATGTGTGGTAAAGGGAAATAATCTTCCGGGCTTGCTTTGTTAAGATTTCTGAAATCGATGCACATGCGAACCTTTCTGTCCTTCTTCGGCACTGTCAAAATGTTGGTAGAATATGGTTAATGGGAGTTGGTGTCAGAAAGTATAACTTTAGATCTAGAGGTGTCGGTTGGGGTGTGGGATTGGGAAAATAGTCAGCTAAATTTAGAGGCTTGACTACCCCTATGATTTCATTCCTCTGGTTCCACTGTCTTGATAACTCTAAGCTTTCTGGTTTGTTGATGTATATTGAAGGATTAAATTCACTGATATCCTCTTCCATAATGTTTATGGAGGCCCTCGGGCCCATTCCCACTTGCGGGTGTGGCGGCAATGGCGCTTGATGAATATTGGTATGCTGATTGGTCTGGGGAGGTGCAGGTGGGATGATTTTTCTGGCCGTAATTAGATCATGTATTACATGCTTTAGAGGAAAGCATTAATCTGTTGAGTGTCTCGGCTCCTGATGAAAATTGTAATGCATGCTTCGACCAAAGTTCCTCGGGATTGGATTCGGTGGAGGTCATGGCTGAAGTGGACTAACTAAACCCTTTTCTATTAACAGAGGCAAGAAGACATTTAGGGATTGTCCCAGGGGAGTGAATACTCGGTTATATCGGGCCCTTCTCTGTTCGGGGGTCTGCTGTGCCCATGGGACGTTTCCCTATCTTGGCACCGGATTTGTTTGTTTTGGGGCTTGCTGTACTGGCTCAAATTGAAATGGCGTCGTGCTGGTGCTAGGCTATGAGATCATTATTGCTTGGACCTCGGCCCCTGTTTTTTTCTCACTTCTCTGTTTCGTAAATTTGTGGGCCCCACTGGCCACAATTTTATTTAAATGCCCTTCTCTTACCACATCCTCACAACGGTTGTCATTCCTTACTAAGTTGACAAAACTAGCCTGCTGTTGGTATACCAAAAAATCGGATATAACCAACAATGTGGTTTTCGAGAGCATTTCAATTTGTTCCTCATCTGATATGTTATTTCTCACCTGGGCTGTTGGGGCCCTCCACCTTCCAAGATATTCATTAAACGTCTCCTCGGGTATTTTTTTCAATCGGGCCAATTTAGAGTTGCGTGGTTTAATGTTATAAATGTATTGCTCTTGAAAAAGGTGAATGAGGTATTTCCAATTTTTTATCATAGACGGCTCAAGAGAAGTGAACCATCTTAGTGCTGGACCAGTAAGGTTCTTATGAAAAACCTTGATGAGGAGGCGCTCATCTCTGCCATATTGGCACATGTCCCCACAATAGGACTTGAGGTGGGCGATCAGGTTGTTGGTGTAGTTATATTTGTCGAATTTAAATTTAGGTGGCAAAGGCAGAGATGAGCGATGGTTCACCTCGCTCATCTTAGTGTCGAACAATGGCAATCCATGCCACCTCGAGAAGTCGGTGGCATGAATTTAAGCTCCACCTAACTTGATTAGCTGCTTTTGGATTTTATCCATCTTCTCTCTCAGCAGCATTGACTCTCTGCATGCAATGTTGGGGTTGCTTCCCCAATAGGCTATCCTGATTCGTTCTAGGCCATCTGCTGGTTTGTGAATGCCGGTGGTGGGGCATTAAAGCCGATAAATGCCCCTACGTAGGCCTCACTATTTATGGCCTCATCTTCCTCATACTGATGCCTCACATCAAAAGGTGGTGGTAGTGGAGTGAGATTTGTTGGATTTTGGAGGGGCTGAGTGGGTGCCTGATGAGGCCACTGCACTTGGTGGGAACTTTGAGGATTGGGTTGTGGAGTGAGGGGAAGTGTGAATTGTGGATTCTGGGTGGATGCCTCATGAGGCCATTGTGCTTGATGGGTATTTTGAGAATTTAATTGGGGGGTAAATGGATGGGCAAATTGAGGATTTTGGATGGTTTGAGATGGGTTCCTAGGTTGGGTTGGGTATGAAGGATATGGATAAGTAGGGTTCATGTCGGATTGGTGGGTTGGAAAATATGGGTTTGTTACTTGAGGAAAAATAGGGTGTACTTGTTGGATGTGGGTGTATGTGAGAAATTGGGGAAATGATGGTTGGTTTGAAAATGTGACCCTTGGGTTTGGGCCTAAGTTGGGTTGGATTGGACATAGGGCCTTTGAGGCCCACTCAGATGGCTCCATGGTTGGGTGGTGTGGACTATGGGTGGATGATTGGGGTTAGTATTTTGGGTGAATGTGGTATGAAGATTTTGGAGAGTATGTTGAGGATTTGATATTTGGGGTGGATGAGGAAGGCTTTGGGAGGCCTTTCAAGTAGTATATGCCCTCCCCATGTTGTCCATCATGGCCATGGGATTGGTGTTGTATTGCTTACCTTGCAATTATTAAAGGGCTAAAAATAGCAAACTAAAGGCAAAATCACAGAGAAATAGGATCAAGGTAAGCAATCAGTCCTATAAGAACTAGGGCTATTGCAGCAAACTTTAAGGGCCCACAGGGAAATGTGCTGTAAAATAGGGTAAATCTCCAGATCTATAACAGATTTGACACTCTATCCTATCCTAATTTAATCTAAACAAGAAAGGAAAGAGGAGAGGTTTTAAGGATTTCCACTTTACTAAAAACTACAGAAATACAATGTAAAATCAAATGATCCAGAGCTGAGTAAGACATAGATTTAATGTAATGGAAAAGAAGATTAAAATCAAAAGGGAGGGGGAGAATAGCAGCTAGGGGTTTTGGTCTTTATAGAAAATTGAGTGGTTCAAAGACAATGCAGGAGCATGATTTGCAACAATCCTTCATCTGGCTACAAGCTCAAATGCAAGGTATAAGAATCTAATCTAGACCAGAGAATTGGATTGATCTTAAGGGTATGATCTGTCCACTTGAATGGTCACAGATCATCCTATAAACTTCTTCCAATCCTAAGGTTTTAATTAGAACAGTGAGATTATTGTAAATGCTATGGATGCAAGGCTACAAGCTCAAACATTCACAAGGATATTTAATATAGGGAAATCAAATGCAATCAAGAGATCTATAGATCAAAATCAACTCTATAATCCATAATATATTGATTCAATACAAACTTATTGTATAATGTGTTCAGATCTGCAATCTGTGCAACATCCAATCCCCATACAAAGCCTTGAACCTCTCAATTTATAGCTCTCAACCTCACCCTAGCCACTAAAAGTGTTTAGCCAACCATGGTTGGTCTAAAGAGAGAATGGGGAAGAAGGAAGAGGGATGAAATTTTGGATGGAAGAGGGAATTCGAATTTGGTCTGAGCTCTCTCAATTTCAGGATGGTTCTTCTGTGCAATTTCTCTTCCATTTATAGTCTTCCCTTCTGTCCTCAGATTTATTTCAGCCAATCACAGCTTAAGGGAATAAGTCTGTTATTCTGAGTTGCTGATGTGGCTAATTTTTCTTCTAGAACCTTTCCACCAATTGGTTCAAACTGGATAAGTACATGTGAGGTGGTTAGAGGGTTCCCATTTATGCCCATTTGTATTCCAAAAATACCCCCAAGGGTTGTTAACATGCCTTGGCATTCATGCACAGAGCATTGAAGTGAGCAGCTGATGTGGCTGGAACTGAGAAGTTCCTAATTCGTGTGTCGAGAGGTTCAAGGAACCTTTTGATAGGTTCTGAGTCCACTTGGTGCACATTTCGATAGGTTAGGGTAGGATTTCGACAGGTTTTGTTGAACTGGTTGACATGATAACCTCAATATTTAACTATTTTCCGAGCTCCATTCATCCTCTCGACAGGTTATAATCCAACCTCTTGATTTCTTATATAGCTCTAGTTGAGCTTTCGACAGGTTCTGTTCTGCTTCTCGACAGGTTGACTCAACCTCGCGAAAATGAATGCAACTTTAGGTAAGTCCTCACTAGGTTGGCTTTGACTGCTCGCTAGGTTCAAGGGAGCCTCTCGACATGTAGCTGAAACCTTGTGAGCTCCCCTGTATCTCCAGGTGACCTCTCAACAGGATGCACTATACTAATCGACAGGTTCTGTGAACCTCTCGAACTCTTCACTTTTTCACCTCAGGATCTCTCGATAGGTTGACTTAACCTCTCAAGCTCTTCTGCTCTTTGCTTCCATAGCTGGCACACATCTTTGGATTGCTATCCTTCATCTGTCAGCACACAGTAGCCTCTTGAGGGATTCAATCTTCATCCAATGCAACTGCTCTTGCTCCCATTTGTGCCCAGTTGGACACATGGCGTTCCCATAGACATCTGAAACTCTTTGGACTGCTTGATGGCAGGCCTTTTGGGCTACAGGATCACATGTATGAGCAGCAGGTCCCTTCTTTGGCATTTTTAGATGGATGTCTGCACTATGACTGCACTTTATTACTTAACTACAAAACTTACTCAAGGCACATTATTAGTCACCTCAAAGGTCAATCAAAGGTTAGGTTAGGAGGTGAAAAATGGTATTTTTCACTGATTAACACACCCCCAAACATAAGCTTTGCTAGTCCCTGAGCAAAGGAGAAATTAAAAACAAGTATTGAAAATAGAAAATGCCACTTTTGTTGGGAGCACAGATGCTTTTATGCATCAAGCCTTTTAAACCCCTAGGTGATCCCTAGTGGAGGAGTGAAGTCTCCTAAGGGTTTTCAGTGAAGTTGCCCACAAACTTCCATATGAACATGATTAAACCAAGTGCAAGCATTTACAAATTGAATCCCAACACATTCAGCTTTAGTCCATACCTTACCCTTTTGAATTTAGAGGTTTCAAATCAGTAAATGTAAACATATTTAATACCCAAATCCTTTGTAAAAATCATCATAACAATCAATCTAAAATCATCAAGGGAATGCTATGTGCATAACAGTATATAATTCACCATTAATTTAAGAATTAGGTTCAAGCAATGCTTAAATAAGTCCAATTTCAGACCCAATTATCTCACAGGCATACTCTCACCAGTGAATTCAAATGTGTTTTCTTTCACATAGCTTAAGAGCAGTTGCAGCCCTCAAATAGGGCTGTAAGCATGAGCATAGGCAGTGCTCTAATTCTTGCAATCTCCTAAGTCTTTTCACCATAGATTACACAGCTCTTTATCTCCACATGCCAACTCAATCCATTTCAAATTGGTATGGTCTTTTTATTGGGTTGTAATGTGGTTTATGGGTGAGGTTTATGAGGAAAAAGGGATAAAGAGGGACTCAACATTGAGAAGTCAGTAAAGGTAAGGAGGTGTTGGCGGATTTCTGAGTGTGTGCTTAATTTATTGGTTGTGGTAAAAGAAATTTAAAGTCAAGATAAAACGGGGGATGGAATCAGCACAACTAAGAAATCTTAGACCTGCAAGATACAGGGTCCATTGTGGCAAGTTTTGATAAGTAAGAGTTTGAACCACAGGGAAAGGTGATCTACGGCTCCAAGGGAGCCATCTCTAGTAGTCCCTCCAGATCTGACTACAGATCTGGCAGTCCTAAAATGGAGGGGAGTTTAAGGTCACTTATTCTAGGTATTCTAAACTACAGAAAGGGTTGAGAGGATGGATGGAGTGTGGAAAATAAATATAAAAGGGTGAGAAGTATGTCATTGAGCCTAGATCAGAGGAGCTTTATAACTCAGATTCATATCTGATGTTATAAAAATCCAGTCCAATGGCTACATTATCACCATTGAGGAGAAAGGATCCAACCCATCTCTCTGCCATGATTCAATCCCTTAAGGTTATAACCTGTCCACTCGAATGGCCACAGACTATCCCATAGGGGAACCACAATCCAGGGATGGGCTAAAACAAGTTAATCATTGTAGGCACTATTTCATCCAGGCTACCAGCTCAAGAATCCATAGGGAACCTCAACCTCTAAAGCTCTAAGTGTGGGGCTAAGGCAGTATAGGACCATGATAGCCCAGACACATAGAACCAACAAGAGATTGAGTACAACCTTCGATCTAGCTGTCCATTGCTTGAGTGAGGCTACAATGGTCCAGTCAAAAGCCTACAATCTCTATAACCAGATCAGATCTACCATCTAATAGTGGTTCTATACAAATGTAGGGGAGTCTGCCTCTGTACAATCTCCCACCAGGCTTCTACAAGCTCAGGTGTAAAGAAGAAGGATCCATCTTGGATCGGTGGATTAGAATCACCCTAAGGCTATAACCTGTCCACTTGAATGGTCACAGACTATCTCAGAGGCTATCCTCCTCACGGAGCCCAAGACAAAACAAGAATATCGCTGCCACCACCATGGCTACAAGGCTACCAGCTCAAGCTCCCATGGGAATTTCAGATCTAGTGGGTCCTGTGGTGGGGCTAAGGTTGTATATGACCATGATAGCCCGGACACACAGGTCTCTTGGATCTGAGTGGCCCTTAGAATTAGTCCTCCATTGCTTTGAATGACAGCCAAAGCAATGGTGGATCACAAGGAAGCAGCCTTGCACAGAGCATCTCACATTCAAACACAAATCTCACAGAGTACAAATCCTATTACAAAACTTCCATTGATCTAGTTCAAAAAGCATACAAAGACATAGCTAGCAAGTGCTGGACTATGGAGAGAAGGGAAAAGAAAAAAAGGAAAACTACTTACAGCTATAAAAAGAAAAGAAAAACGATCTCAGATCAAGTCTCCAAGAAATGAGATGTGTTCCCAGCTATTCCAGGAATTTTCTAGCCTTTTTTTAACCTAAGCAAAGTATGAGTTTATATAGCAGTGGTGTGGTGGTGCATTAGGGTTAGGGAAACCCTAATTTTAACGATGCCATGTGGCTAAATAGTGATCCTTGGATGCCTTGGGGCGCATGCACGGAGATTTGAGCATGGGAGTGCGTGCCCTAATCGCTGGAAATTCCCAGAAGGCCCTCTGCTGAAGAGATGGAAGTTGAAGTTCAGAGCTTCGCTAGGTAGCCCCTTTGTTTCCTAGACTTGTCGTGTGGTAGCTCTTGCTCTTTACAAGGATGATTTGATATTAAAGCTTCAACCGTTGCGAGGTCGCCTTAGTTTGCTCTTTAGGCAGTCGCGAGGTTGAGAAGACATCAAAGCCTCAGATGTCACGGGGTTAGAGTTCAAGCAGTCAGGAGGTAGCTGTGTGATTGCTGGGTTGATCTTCGCGAGGATAGATTTGAATAGCGCAAGAACTTCACGAGCACTTCTCTTCAATGGACTTTGCGAGTTTCCTCGCGAGGCTTTAAGGAGTTCTAAACTGCGTGAGGCTTCATGTCTTGACTGATCTTCGTGAGGATGGCTCTGTCTTCGCGAGGATGCTTTCTTCTTGAACGGCACAAGAATTGTGCGAGGAGTTCTCTTCTGATAATTGCATCCCGCGGCCACTGCGCGACAGCTGCGCGAGGAGTCTCTTGAAGCTCTCTCTCCTCAGTCGTTCTGAGCGAACTGCGCGAGGTAGAGAGAGTTCTGCTTTGAATTGTGTGAGACTGCGCGATGTGTTCTACCCTTGAGCTTCGCGAGAGCTGCGCGAGTAGTTGTTGTAAAGTCTTGGGAAGCTCAGTTGGACTGCGCAAGGCTCATTCCAAGTCTGGATTCAGAGTCCATCCTTCTGAGGGACTTCTGGTGCCAAAACAGGCTCCTTAGCAGGATTCCTGGCCTTGTTTCACTGCTGATTATTACCTACATAAAACACTTAACAAGAACTTATTAAATGGCTAAGGGTCTAATCAAAGGTTAAGTTAAGGGGTGAAAAGTGGTACTTTTCAGGTCTTAACACACCCCCAAACCTAATCTTCGCTAGTCCCTTGGTAAAGCTACATTAAACCTACTATAAAAATTAAATGCCACTTTCGTAGGGAGCACGGATACATTTAGCATATGTACCAAGCATTTTAAACCCCTAGGTGATCCCTAGTGGAGGAGTGAAGTCTCCTGAGGGTTTTCAGTGAAGACACCCAGAAACTTCTCAATGAAACAGTTAACAACAATGTAATATTATCAAGTGGGCAGTCAAGGAGCAGACTTAGTTTACTCTTGAATCAGTAGTCATAAAAGAAATTTAATCCATTGGTTGGACAGTAATTTAAACAGCATAAACTTCTCATGAAGGCACAACATTTTCAATCAGTGTACAACCATCGAAAACTGCATAAGTGTGTGCCAGCACTGAGCTCATCATCAGATTAAAAACAAGGTTATAGGTCATACATAATGCCTTCGAATTCAGACCCAAAAACTATCTAGGGCATACTCTCATAAGGGTCTTGTTGAGGGGTTCATTTTCTCTCAGGCTCAAGAGCAGTTACATCCCCCAAATGGGTCTGTAAGCATGAGCATAGGCATAGCTCTTAGGTGCTGACATCCTTGACACATCCTCCCATAGAATGGATAACTCTTTATCTCCACATGACAACTCACTCAACTTTGGATCACAAGGGCATTTAACTGGGCTGGAATGTGGCTTATGGAGTGGGGTTAAAAGAATGGAAGATTGAAAAGGGGTTCAAAATTGAGAAATCAGTAAGTGAAGGAGGTGGTTCGTGACTTCACCTTCTTGAATTCAGCTCCTTTCTTCTTCTTTGAGATTTTCATATTTGAAGTGATCAGTTTCTCTTTTTGATTTTGATTTTCCAAAAGAAAGTTCTTCTTTGACTCCTCTCTTGCTCCTCTTCATTATTGTTTTTGTTTCTTTTTTATGGAATTTTCTTCTTTTTATTTTCATTTTTGCTTTTCTGAAATGCCACCATGTTCTCAGTTACCATACTGCCAGAATTGTTTGAGATACTTCTTCTCCATTCACCTAATGTTGACCATAGCTAGTCCATCTTCAACTTTTTCTCCTTTACCTTCTGAATTCTCAGAGTGAGGGTAGGCTGAATCAGGTTCAAAGGTTCAGGTACAAGTACTTGGCTGCATATTGAAGAAATTTACAATTTACGGCTTAAAGGGGGTATGGACAAGGGCAGTTGCTTAAGGTTGGTCTTATTAGGCTCAAACTGTCCAAGAGAAGGCCGTGATCCTTTCCTAAGTTTCATGAGTGTTGTCAGTTGTTTCAACTTGGAGTTACCTAACTTCTAGTGAGCACAGTGACTCAGCCAGTCCTTAGAACTAGAAGAAATTGCCTTAGTCACTCCTCAAAGAAAAATTTTTGTAGGCCCACTTCGCACTGGTTATGGTCTTCCTTTGAACTTTTAAGTATGTCCTCACCTTTTTTCTTTCTCTAATGATTCACTCAATGCTGATACAAGTGAGTTTCCTTGGTGATCTCATCATGGAAATGTGAAAAATTAGAAGTTTATAATGTCTAAAGTTTACAGAAATTTTAAATTTCTTATTTTTCATGATTCTTGATTGATCATAGATCCATTTCCATATTACTCACATGACTCTGTTGCACTTAGGTTAACTATTCCATTGGCAGGGTTTGCCTGCCACACCCCCAAACCTATGAGGAGCAGTGTCCTCACTGAGTCAAAGGTGTGTGCAGCAGACTTATTATTTGCAAACAGGAAGTGAAAGAACATGGAGCAAAACACACGACAAACAAAGCAAAATAGAAATGGCAAAAGAAGAAAATCTATTAAAGATGAGAAATGTACAAACTAAAAGAAAACATAATCAAAAGATTGCAGAAACAGAAAAATCCTAGGTACAATCTAATCAGAGTCTGGATTAAAACTTGTCCCAACCCATTTTCTTGGCATGCTCTTGAAGGTAAGCCTCCTTCTCTTTTTTCTTTCGTTCCCTCTCTTCCTTCCGTTGGGCCGTCGTTTTGGGTATGGTTGGTGTCCTGACCCTCATTTTTCTGGTCTTTGGTGGAGGAGGGGTCACTGAGGATTTATCTATGGTAGGCTTAGGGGATTTGATAGGACTTTGACCTTTGGGACTCTTCCTTGTAGGGCCTTTCCCTGGCTGAGGCGGAGGGGGAATGAGAGGGGATTGGGCTTGTGCTGGCTCAGGAGGGACAACAGGGGATTTATCTTTTTCTTTCACCGGAGGCAGGAGAGGACTTTTCCCTTTGTCAAGCTTAGGGGGAGGCACAGAAGACTTTGCTTGTTCCTTTGCTACAAGAATGGCTGGGCTCTTCCCCATCACTGCCTGGCTCATTGGTGAAGTCGCCTCAGACTAGGCAGATTTGGCTTTTCCAATTTTCAAAGAGAGCTGGGTGAGTAGTCCTCTTGGCAGTAACCTTCCTTCGTTAAGGATAAGTTTTTTCAGCAGGGTTGGATGAAGGAACAACAGCAGGATTCTTAGCACTGGGATCCATAGGTGGGGCAGAATCAGAGTCTGAGTCAGAAGGAAAATGTGCAGTGGGATCCAATCCAAGGGTAGCAGCGGCCTATCTGCATTCCTCTTTGGAAAGTAGGCGACCATGGGGATCATCCTGAGCAGAAGCTCTGGTGACCTTTGGAGGTGGGGATGGAGGGGCTGGCCTTTTTCCTTTTTGGGCTGCAGTGGCTCTTTTGGAGGTGGGAGGTTTCTTGGAAGGAGTCCATTTTCGTTTGAGGCGGGAGATGGAGCAGGGTAGGCCTGAGAGGCAGGGAGGAGGCTGGAGTAGGGACTTTAGTAGGAGGAGGTACCGGAGTTGGAGCTGTAGGAGGTGGGGGAACATGTTGTGTAGGTGTAGGGGCAGGGGGAGTGGAAGAAGATGGGCCTAGTTGGGTGGAAGAAGATGGGGCCTCAGGGGGTGCTGTGGCGAGAGGGGTAGCCTGAATTGGTTGGGATAGTAGGAAGGCAACCCTCTGTTCCAAAGTCTCAATTTTCTTGGTAGCCCATAGGAGATTGCTATTTGAAAGCTCCTTACTGAGTTTGTTGATATCCTGAGCATTGTTCAGTTTCCTTTCTAACAACCTGGCTTGCTTTTTCGTCCTTTCTGCATTGGCTTTTTCCATTTCCGTAGTCATTCTGTAGTAAGTTGCCGCAGCCTTGTTCGCATTGAGTATCTCCAAAATTGCCTCCCACCCCTTGGAAATATCTCGCAGCTTCTCGCAGTGAGTAAGCTTCAAGTCACTCATTTTCTGCAGCAAGGGGTACTCGATGGCTTGACGAAGTTGGGCCATGCCATTGAGAACATCCCGCTTGATATAGGCATTGTCCTCATGGCATGGAGGAGGGTGAAGTAGGGAGGAGTGTAATAGGAGTGTCTGGGTAAGATTGGTAGAAATGGAGTGGAAGAAGTAGAAGGTGATTGATCCTGGGGAAGTGGGGCTGTCTTGAAGAAGTCGAGAGGAGGGGTGCAAGTGGCTGGGGCAGTCTGTGTTGAATGGTCAGTGAATTGGGGAGGGGGTAGGATAAGGGGTGGAATGGAAGGCATGGGTGAAAAAGTAAATGAAGGATGGTCAGTGGAGGGGGATGGGTCTGGGTAAGGGAAAAATGGAATGGTGAAGGGTTGAAATGGAAGTGGTGGGGTTATAAATAGGTGGGGTTGAATGGGAAAGGTGGATGGGAAAGGAATGGGCTCTGTTTGGGTAGAAGTGTTGGTAAATTGTGGTGGAGGTAATATTAGTGGGGGAATGATAGGTAGAGTGGGGAAGGAGTGGTGGGGTATGGTGTCTTGGAGGGTGAGGGGTGGAGGTAAGTCAATTGGGGTGAGGTCTGGTGGCACTGTGGAGTCAAAGGTGGGAGGGGGTTGTGTGGAGATGGGTGGGTTTGTCAATGCTTGAAGGGTGGATTGTATGTTGGTGATGTCAGTCTGCATTTGGGCTTGGGTGTGGGTTGTGGTGGATAGCTGGGTCTGAAGGTCATGTATGAGGGAGAGGATATGGGTAAGGGTATCTGAGGTTGGGTGGGGTGGAGTATGAGAATAAGAGGGAACAGGTTGGAAAGGGGAAGTGGGGGCATGATGGAAAGTTGTAGGGGGAGAAGATGAAAGGTCTGGTGAGTGATGTGGGGAAGGGAGGGGGGAATCTGGGAGAGGGATATCATGGGTTGGCAGGGTGTCAAGCAAGGTAGTCATGACGGCTTGATACCCTGAAGTGGTGGCTAGGTTAAAGTCAAGATCTTGGAGTGGAGATGTAGTTGGGAGGGGTTGGACTGAGGGTTGGTCAATATGTGGTGTGTCAGTGGGAATGACAGGGGAGGTGGAAGTAGGTAAAAATAAGGCAGGGGTTGTGTGAGAGGTTTTCCTTTTAAGGTAAGTTATCAAGGGAGGACTGTCAGGGGTTCATTCAGGTGAGGTTGGAGAGACTGGGGCTATATATTGAGGTAAGGTGGGTGAAGGGGGAGTGCTGTCATGGGGTTCAACACTTTCCACCCAGGAACGAATCACAGGGGGTGGGGGAATGGAAAAGGGAGATAAGAGAGGGAAAGGGAGAGATGGAAGAGGCAAAGAAACTGATGGAGGGCAACTGTGGTGGATGGAGGTATTCTTTGCAGAAGGTGTGAGCTTGCACCACCTTCTTTGCAGCAGGGGCTTTAGCCTTCTTTGTGGGGACAGGGGTGGCCTTTGCCACAACACTTCTCTCACCTTGCTCAGAAACAATCTGAGCTTCAGCCTTCTTCTTCTTCTGGGGATCCATCAGACTCCTGCTGATCCCCCATTGTCTTTTGGAAAAAGTGGTGGGAGTGATGTCAATAGATAACTCCCCCACTGGTATCTTGTATCCTCCCCTCAGAAGTAATTTGGATATGAGTCTTCCATAGGGGAGAGTGTGGATCTTCTTTTGCAGCCCGAGCTTCACCATCATATCCTTCATGGCCTCAAAGATCAACCATGCAGCATTAAATCCATGGCCCAGAGAAGGAATAGAGAGAATCAACAATTGGTGTCCTCCTCTCTTGCTGATGGCCAGAGCAATAGATATTCTTCCTCAGCACTTGGTCAATGAACAGTAATTTGGGATCCAAATCTCTTCTTCTGATGGAGTCCCCTGTGCCCTTCAAACCTCTGGTAATGGCCTGTGCAATGGTATTAATGGATGCACTCACAGGGGAACCATAACCACAGTTCGGATCAAAAATGGCAGGGATGCCCATGACTTTAGCAATCAACGCTGGGTTGAGTAGCATCTCAAAATTGTCAACTAACACAAGGAGGCCTGGCTGCCCATGTGTGTCTGGTCTGACCCTAAGGTGCTGGTAAAAGAGTTGCACTAACCTGGGATAGGCTAGTGCAGGAATCATTTGCATCAAGGGGAACAAACTAGCCTTGCGCAAGAACTCAATGGCAGGTGCTGACAACGGCTCAGATTGAAAGAAAGAGATATCAAAAATGGCTTCAGGCTCTAAAGGAATGGAAATGAGGAGCTCAGAGGGTGTTGAGTAGTCAGGTGTTTGTTCAGCCACCTCAGGAACCACTTCCTTCCCTTTTTGTTGTGCCGTAGAGGACTTGGCTTTCTTAGGGGCAGGCTCCACGGTTGCCTGGTCCCTAGCTCTCTTCACAGGTGCACTTTTAGGAGTCATTAGGGCTCTCCTTGGGGAGTGTGCAGTTGAAATTTTGACTGAAAAAAATCAAGAGCTGAGTCTTACCCTAAAAGTTAGGGTTCTGTTTAATTTGATGCACGGTAGACCGCAGGAGCTCCTAGCAAGGGGCAACTGTTGATGGAAGCTTTAAGAACAAAAATCCAGAATTTCAAAGTGAGTGATGAACTGTAGATAGGATGCTGGAGGAGAGAGATTGAGAGGAGTGGGAGCTAGGGTTTTGCTGGCAGGAGAGGGAAGAGAAAGCAGTAAAGAAAAGTAGCGCGAGGTTGGATTTTAAATATCGCGAGGCTCGGCGCGCTTCAAAAATATCTGCTCGCTGGATGGGCTGAACGGGTCGCGAGATTGGATGTTCATTTAAACTGCGCGAGGAAGCTCACACAACTACATCTGAAACTCGCGACAACAAAGCAAAGTAATTCTTTATGAACTGCGTGAGAGGAAACCAAACCAAATTTTCACAACCTCGCGATGGCTTAACCGAGCCAGAATTCACACACCCACTAGTCAACCTTTTGACCTTTATTTTGTGGGTGGATTCTCTCACAGGCTCTCTTCCAGGGACTCCCATAGGCATTACAAAACATTCAAAAATTCCCATACTCTCAAAGCATTAAATTCACACATCATGAAAAGCATTCAAATAATACCATCATCATTCAATCACTTGAAATTAGCAAACAAGGGGAACAGGAATAAAAGTAGGCATAAAGCACTAAACTCAGACTCCAACAAGATCACTACAAATTCCTCTAAACTGTAAAGGACATATCATACAAAGTGCACAGTTCTTAACATCAATTCAATGAAAGATCCCCTTCAGGGTTGGAGGATCCTTCACCAATCAAAAATTGGCCCTTGGGATTAACCACTGGTTGATTGGGCAACCTTCCCTCTTCTCTTTTGGCTAAGGTATTCGCTAGTTGGCCAATCTGCTCTTCCATCTTCTTGATGCTCTGACCATGAGAGTTCACAGTCTGAGCCAAGGAACCCAGGTTTTGCAGTGAGGTCAAGACCTGGTCCTCGAAAGAAGTATTTCTGGGTTGAGATGGGGGTAAGACCAATTGATTTTAGTGCTGATGGGGTTGCTGATGGTGCTGGAAGTTAGACCTAGGGGCATTCCCTTGATTGAACTGCTGCTGTGGCCGTTGTGGTAAGGGCAACATCTGCTAGGGCTGCATGTAGTTGTCTTGCTTCCACCTCAGATTTGGGTGGTCTCTCCATTGGTAACCAGCATTGTGGTGCTGGTATCCATATGGATGTCTGTTGTAGCCTCCAGATTGTTGCTAGCCATAAGATTGAGCAGCAGCAGCATGTTTCAAAACCAATTCAGGAAATTACCCTGCAGATGGACATTCCTCCACTATGTGCTGTGGGGACTAGCATATCAGACATGCCTCCGCCACATGAGCAACCATTTTGGGTTACATCACAGTCAGTAATTTGTCAAACTTCATAGAGAGGTTTGCCATCTGCAGCTGCAGGTCATTGTTCCCAGACACCTCATAAACTTTTCCTCTTGATCCAACAGCAGGCCCCACCTTTGACTCAGATTCTTGACTAGTTCTTGCCAGGGATGGCTTTTGAAAAGCATTCTCACTAATCACCTGAAACAATTCCCATGCCTCGTCAGCAGTCTTGTGCATGTAGGATCCACCACAAGAGGCATCGACCATATCTCTATTTTTCTCATCAATCCCTTTGTAGAAGCTTTGTACAAGCTGCCACTCTGGGATCTTGTGGTGGGGGCATTGTTTGAGCATTTCTTTAAACCTATCCAGGCCTGGTTAAAATCCTCAGTTGGGGATTGAGAAAAAGCAAGAATCTCTTTCCTCAACTGGCTAGTTTTGATCTCAGGGAAGAACTTGGTCAGGAACTTGGTCTGCAGGTCTTTCCATGAAGCAATGCTATTATTGGGAAGAGTGGTCAACCAGGTACTGGCCCTATCCTTCAGAGAGAAGGGAAAGAGTCAGAGCCTAGTAGCCTCAGGTCCCAAACCAGTGATATTAAAAGTGGTGCACAAGGCCAAGAACTGGTCAATATGCTTGTAAGGGTCCTCCTTGCTAAGCCCATGGAAAGAGGGCAGCATCTGGATGATTGAAGTTTTAATCTCATAATTCCCCTGAACATAAGGGAATTGAATGCTAAAAGGGGAGTTATAGTCATCCGGAGCATTCAACTCCTTGAGAGTTTTGAGTTGTTCTTCACCCATATTTGCTGTCACAGGTTCGCTTGGGGGCTCTCTTGTGGTGTGCCTGTCTCTTCTAAGTCTCCTTCCCCTTTCTAACTCAGGGTTAAGAGGCTCTAGAGTAGGGCTAAGAGATCTCCTCCCTAGCATACAAGCACACCAACAGCAAGGAGAGCTTCTTGCAGGCACATTGCAAATGAATAACTTTACAATTAACAATTTTAGCTAACTAATTTACAGTTATTCAAAGAATACATTTACAACTATCCAAGATACTGCTAGGGAATTTTCAAGAAAGATAGACAGAATTTTAAAAGTTAGAGAGTTTGAAAACAGAGGTAGCTAAGCTCCAATTGCAGTCCAACTGTACTTCACTGCTGCTGTCTAGATCTGCAAGAACGGTTCAAAATTATATCAGCAGTATCAATTATTCACATTTGCAAAGAATACTAAGAATACAAAAACTAAGGGTCTACTAATAGATCATCTCTCCCCGGCAGCGGCGTTAAAAACTTGTTGGCGGATTTCTGAGTGTGTGCTTGCTTTATTGGTTGTGGTAAAAGAAATTTAAAATCAAGATAAAACGGGGGATGGAATCATCACAACTAAGAAATCCTAGACCTGCAAGATACAGGGTCCATTGTGGCAAGTTTTGATAAGTAAGAGTTTGTCCCACAGGGAAAGGTGATCTATGGCTCCAAGGGAGCCATCTCTAGTAGTCCCTCCAGATCTGACTATAGATCTGGCAATCCTAAAAAGGAGGGGAGTTTCAAGTCACTTATTCTAGGTATTCTAAACTACAGAAAGGGTTGATAGGATGGATGGAGTGTGGAAAATAAATATAAAAGGGTGAGAAGTATGTCATTGAGCCTAGATCAGAGGAGCTTTATAACTCAGATTCATATCTGATGTTATAGAAATCCTGTCCAATGGCTACATTATCACCACTGAGGAGAAAGGATCCAACCCATCTCTCTGCCATGATTCAATCCCTTAAGGTTATAACCTGTCCACTTGAATGGCCACAGACTATCCCATAGGGGAACCACAATCCAGGTATGGGTCAAAACAAGTTAATCATTGTAGGCACTATTTCATCCAGGCTACCAGCTCAAGAATCCATAGGGAACCTCAACCTCTAAAGCTCTAAGTGTGGGGCTAAGGCTGTATAGGACCATAATAGCCTGGACACATCGAACCAACAAGAGATTGAGTACAACCTTCGATCAAGCTGTCTATTGCTTGAGTGAGGCTATAATGGTCCAGTCACAAGCCTGCAATCTTTATAACCAGATCAGATCTAACATCTAATAGCGGATCTATACAAATGTAGGGGAGCCTACCTCTGTACAATCTCCCACCAGGCTTCTACAAGCTCAGGTGTAAAGAAGAAGGATCCATCTTGGATCGGTGGATTAGAATCACCCTAAGGCTATAACCTGTCCACTTGAATGGTCACAGACTATCCCAGAGGCTATCTTCCTCACGGAGCCCAAGACAAAACAAGAATATCGCTGCCACCACCATGGTTACAAGGCTACCAGCTCAAGCTCCCATGGGGATTTCAGATCTAGTGGGTCCTATGGTGGGGCTAAGGCTGTATATGACCATGATAGCCCAGACACACAGGTCACTTGGATCTGAGTGGCCCTTAGAATCAGTCCTCCATTGCTTTAAATCACAACCAAAGCAATGGCGGATCACAAGGCAGCAGCCTTGCACAGAGCATTTCACATTCAAACACAAATCCCACAGAGTACAAATCCTATTATAAAACTTCCATTGATCTAGTTCAAAAAGCATACAAAGACATAGCCAGCAAGTGCTGGACTATGGAGAGAAGGGAAAAGAAAAAAAAGAAAACTACTTACAGCTATAAAAAGAAAAGAAAAATGATCTCAGATCAAGTCTCCAAGAAATGAGATGTGTTCCCAGCTATTCCAGGAATTTTTCAGCCTTTTTTTAACCTAAGCTAAGTATGGGTTTATATAGCAGTGGTGTGGCGGCGCATTAGGGTTAGGGAAACCCTAATTTTAACGATGCCACCTGGCCAAATAGTGATCCTTGGATGCCTTGGGGCACGTGCACGGAGATTTGAGCATGGGAGTGTGTGCCCTAATCGCTGGAAATTCCCAGAAAGCCCTCTGCTGAAGAGATGGAAGTTAAAGTTCAGAGCTTCGCTAGGTAGCCCCTTTGTTTCCCATACTTGTCGCGTGGTAGCTCTTGCTCTTCACGAGGATGATTTGATATTGAATCTTCAACCGTCGCGAGGTTGCCTTGGTTTGCTCTTCAGGCAATCGCGAGGTTGTGTAGACATCAAAGCCTCAGATGTCGCGGGGTTGGAGTTCAAGCAGTCGCGAGGTAGCTATGCGATCGCTGGGTTGATCTTCACGAGGTCAGATTTGAATAGCGCGAGAACTTCGCAAGCACTTCTCTTCAATGGACTTCGCGAGTTTCCTCTCGAGGCTTTAAGGAGTTCTAAACTGCGCGAGGCTTCATGTCTTGATTGATCTTTGCGAGGATGGCTCCGTCTTTGTGAGGATGCTTTCTTCTTGAATGGCGCGAGAACAGCGCGAGGAGTTCTCTTCTGATAATTGCATCCCGCGGCCACTGCGCGACAGCTGTGTGAGGAGTCTCTTGAAGCTCCTTCTCCTCACTGCTCGAGTGAATCAGAGGTAGAGAGGTTTGCTTTGAATCATGGCGATCAAGTGATGTGTTCTACCCTTGAGCTTCGTTAGAGCTGTGCGAGTAGTTGTTGTAAAGTCTTGGGAAGCTCAGTTGGACTGCGCGAGGCTCATTCCAAGTCTGAATTCAGAGTCCATCCTTTCGAGGGACTTTTGGTGCCAAAACAGGCTCCTTAGCAGGATTCCTGGCCTTGTTTCACTGCTGATTATTACCTACATAAAACACTTAACAAGAACTTATTAAATGGCTAAGGGTCTAATCAAAGGTTATGTTAAGGGGTGAAAAGTGGTACTTTTTAGGTCTTAACAGGAGGTGGTATACACACCTTCTTCATCTTAGCACAAACTTCATCTTCTTTGACTTGTCAGATTTGAAGTGATCAATTTCTAATCTTCATTTCAAATTTCCAATGAAGTGACTCTCTCTTTCTCATTCTTGTTTTAATTTTCTATTTTTTTTTTCTTTCTATTTGTATTCTTTTCTTTTGTATTTTTCTCAATTTTTTTTTATATGGGCTGGAATGCCACATTTTTTTTTTACAACTGGCACACAGCTGCCACAATGTCCCTTCTTAAATTTTCTCTCTTTTCCTTTCACCAAATATGAAACCCTGCTCCTCTAACCTCATTTCTCCCTTCACTTCCTGAATTCTCTGATTGAGGGTGAACTGAAACAGGTCAAAAGGTTTAGGAAAAAAATATTTTGATGTTTTTGCCAAAGAAGAATGGAATTTTCAGGCTCAAATTGTTTGTATTAAGGGCAGTTGAAAGGTGGGGAATTTTAAGCTCAAACTGTCCAAAAGAGGGCCTTAGATCATTTCTTCCATGTCATGAATGCTGTCAATTTGTTTCAACTTGGAGTGCATAACTTCTAGTGAAAGAAAGCAGGTTCAAACAATCCTTAGGGCAGAAATTTTTTTTTGGCAAAACACTCTTGAAAAGAAATTTTCATAGGCCCAACTCTCACTGGGTATGGTCTTCCTTAGGACTTTCAAGACATGTTCTTACTTTTTTCTCTCTTTAATGGTTCACTACATACTGATTATGAAAAAAATTTCTTTATGATGTCTTTCATGGAAATGATGAATCTTCAAAAAGATCCAATAATTAAATAGTCTACCATACATTTTTTAAATCTTCCTTTTTCAAAACTGTTTAGTTTGAAATCCTGCTAAATTTATTTTGATCTCATCCATACCATTGCACTTGACTTAATTATCTCACACAAAATTATTTCAAAATTACCCTGCTATACCCCCAAACCTATGAGGAATTGTGTCCTCACTGATTTGGAAGTACAACAAAAGGAAATAGCAGGGTAGGCACGAGGAGAGTAACAAATGAAGCATAAAGAACAAATGAGAACAAAACTAAACACAACAGAAGGCAAGAAACACAGTGGAACTGACAAAATAGAAATTTTATTGTACACAAGTAATTACAAAGCACAAGAGAAACAGTACAATCTAAATTTAACAAAAAGTATATACAGCACAAAACTACATACAAACTAACTACAACCAAATCCTAAACATAGTCTACAAAATCTAAACACCTGATTATCCTACACCTAATCAGAGTCAGTATCTGAACTTAAATCAAAGGAGGGTCCCAAGCATATTTTTCTTCATAAGGATTTTTGCCCTTCTTCACTGGCTCTGCACTAGAAGCATCGGGTGTAGATTTGATGGCAGCTAGCTTCTTCTTCTTCTTGGGGTTTGTGTCAGGCTCCTTGATGGAAATGCCTTTGGATACTGAAGGACCCAAGGCAGAGTATAGGGAGAGGGTCTCTACAAGTCTAGCAAGCATGTCAGATTTGGTCCTATAAATCTTGTACAGGTCAAGGGAGTTGAGGACCATCTTCCATAATTTCCATTCCTCTTTCCTATGGGGTTCTAAAACAGGGTCAATCTCCTCCTAATGTGCCTGCTGTAGTAACACCATGACTGCATCCACTAAAAATTTCACATCTTCTTTGACATAGGGGTTGGTCTCAATGGCTTTGGTGAGGGATGGTAGAGGTGAAAAGGTGTTGGTGCCATATGGGACAATGGCGCAATGGTGAGGGTCATCCATGGAGGAGCGGGTGATGGGCAGCTCAGGAAGTGGTGGAGATGGTAAAATGAATGAAAGTGGCAGCTCATCTTCCATAGCAATTGATTCAGGTGGGGTGAAGGGGTAGGGGAAAGGTAAAGAGGGTAGATCAGCTTCTATGGGGTCAGTTGGGTTGCAACAGGGATGGACAAAACCACTTCCTCAAATTCAGTTTGAGAGGAGGCATCAGAAGTAAGTACTGCAGGGGTTAGTGAGATTGGTTCTTCCTCCTCAGTAGTGGTAGGCACTACTATAGCGGACAGCTAAGGGGATGGAGGAGTAGGTACACAGATAGGTGTAGGGGTAAGAATTGGAAGAGGTTGAATGGTTGAGGTAGATGGGATTACAGTGGATTGAATGGCATGGAGGCAGGTAGCCATAGCAGACAAGTTTGCTGTGTTGGTATGGAGCTGGGCTAGTATGGATGTGAGAAGGGAAAGAATCTGGGCAAAGACCTCTTGTAGGATTTGGGCTTGGGTAACAAGTGGAATGGGTATAATGGGGCAGAAGGGAGATGTGGGAGCATGCTGAAAAGGTGGGGTGAGAGCATGCTAGAATTGTGTGGGCTGTGGAGACTCAGGTAAAGGGGAGTCTCATGCCCAATGTCCTTGACAATGGAGTAAATTAGGGATGAATACCCCTCAGTTTTGAAATGTTCCAGGTCATGGGTATGTGCAGGTGACATGGAGGTAGTGGGGTCAGTCTCCAAAGGTAGGGAAAGTGGAGAGGAGATTGGGATAGATGATGTAGATGGGGCTACTGGTGCAGGGCTTAAGGGTTCAGCAGCTGAGATGGATGGGCTAGCTGAAGGGATTGTGGGTGACTTTGATTTTCTCAGGTAGGTAGATGTGATGGGAAGTGAAGGTAGGGTAGAAATTGGGTCTATGGAAGGAGGAGCTGACATAGGGGTGATTGTGATGATGATAAAAGGGGTGGCTGAGCTACTGGAATGTATAGGAACTGAAATGGAAGGAATGGAAGGAGATGGAATGGAGATGCTGACAATAGCAAAGCTGACAATAAGCAAGGGCACATCAGTGGAAGGGGAGAGTATGGGTGCAAAGGTCACAGGTGGAGGCACTGAGCTAGGACCAATAGAGGTAGGCAAAGGCTCTGAGCTAGCTGATGTGGAGGTCTCAGGTGCAGCCACTGATGTGGTTGATGGGGCTATGGGTATTATAGGTGTATTTATTGATGTGACCACCTGAAATGCTTCCATTTCAGGACCCTCAACTGATTTTTTCTTGCTTTTCCCAATCAGGGTCCTACTAGTAGACCAGACCCTACTCCCAAACACCTTAGGGCTCACTTTCTCCACTGGCACATTTTTTAGTATCACAAATTTCTCTTTTCTTATTAAAGCAGTGATGAGTCTATTGTAGGGTAACCCTGGCAAGGCCTGTCCTCTTTTGATCTTGTCATTCACATCTACCATGGCCTCAAATATCAGTTGAGAGATATTCAAGAATTAGCCCTTGGAGAAAAAGTAAAGGGCATCCACTATAGGGGTTTTCCTCTCTTGCTATGTCCACTGACATAAATTTTCTTCCTCAAGATTGAGTCTATGAAAAGCAGGCTAGGGACTAGATCTCTCCTCATTAATGATTCCCCAGAGTCCACTATGCCTTGAGTCAGATGTCTGACCATTGCTCGGAAGGACACAGTCTTAGGTGCTCCTAGGCCATAAATTGAGTCAAAAATTGATGGGACCCCTAGTGCTAGCCCAATATCACTGTAATCCAACACCAGCTCCCAATTATCTATCAAAACCACAAGGGTAGGCTCGGTGGACCTTGGCTTCATCTTCTTCCTGATATTCTAATACCACAACTTGACTAGTCAAGGGTAGGATTTTTCTTATAATGGGGTCAAGAAAGGTGTCAGGGATGCCTTCACCAAGTAGTCCAAGGTCTGCTTGCACTCCTCTATTTTAGAAAAATAAGGTAGGTCAAAAATTGTCTTAGGAATCAGGCCTAAAGCATCCACAAACTCATTGGGGGTTGCCAGGTTCTCGGGGAATTCAGGTACAGCCTCAGGTTGAGGTTCAGGCACAGGGACATCCTCAACAACCTCCTCAGTTATATTTGCTTTCTTGGCTTTCTTATCCTTCTTAGGTTTCTTAGGTTTATCCATGATGAGCTTCCTCTTAGAAGGTGGGTCGTCTTTGGGCTGTGTGGCTATCCTACTTGATTTTCTGGTGGATTTTTGGGCAGATTTAGAAGGGGCTTTGAAAAGGTCAGCCAATGTATCCTCACGGTCTGCCATTGGTCAAACAAATCCACACAATCACTCTCAACAACCACAACAAACTTCCTTTACCTAATCAATTATCCATACACAGAAATATGGAAGTACAAAGCTTGAAAATCACAAAGTGGAAGTTGAAGAATCACTTACCCACAGAACCTAGGGTTTCTCAGATCTTATAGTACATGGCACCAAATCGACAGAGACCATGTGCAAAATGTCACCTTTGTAAATTTAAAGCAATTGGACCAATGGCAGGGTGATTGGAGTTGGAATCAGTGAGGTGGAGGAGAAAGAAGAAAGTGGGAAATTGGGCACAAGAAGATTAGAGCTCTGAGCAGAAGCTGTTGAATGGATGAAATGAGTTGTCGATAGGTTTAAAACAAATAAAATCCTATTTCGACAAGATTGGAGAGAGGATTTCGACAGGTTGGCGCAACCTGTCGAACAGTTAAAATAAGCTAGGATGACAGGATTGGCAGACTAAAGGTCTCGAGAGGTTCTCTCAAACCTTTCGACAAGTATAGAGCTTCAAAAAAATCAATTCGAGAGGTTCATGGAACCTCTCGACAGGATGAAAAATTTTAGATGTTAATGCTCCGAGAGGTCTCTCAACCTTTCGACAAGTACTCTCAACCTGTCGAAAATGTAGTCAATAGCCTTCGGTACCTCTCGACAACATCTCACATCCTCTCGACAGGTTCTCAGATCCTGTCAAAATTCATTTATACACCTTCAATACCTATCAAGATTAACTTCTAACTTCTCGACAGGATTCAATACCTATCAAAATTCACAGGGAGAGCTTTCAGTACCTATCGAACTTCTCATAGCACCTCTCGATAGGTTGTTTTTTAGTTCAAAAGTATTTCTCATCAGTTCCCAATCCATTCTCCACACAATTTTGTCAATCCTATTATGCTCCCATTCATGTCTCATGCCTTGGAATTGATGACTCATGATTCTAAATGAAAAAAAACTAAGAAAAATTGGCAACATATTTACAATGTCAAACAGTTTTGAAAACATAAAAAATTGACAGTTATGATACATAATATACAACATTGAAAATCAGTCACACTTTAGAGGTTCTTAAAGGTGAATGGTTACCACAGGCTCTACTACATTTTCAACAAAGAGTTTGAGCTTTTGACCATTAACTTTCATGATCCTACGCTCTTTTGGATCCATGATTTCAACACCTCCAGATGGGGATACATGCATTACAATGTAAGGTCCCTCCCATCTAGATCTCAACTTGCCTGGGAAAAATTTCAATTTGGATTTGAATAGCCATACCTTGTTGCCAGCAATAAACTCCTTTCTTAGCAAATGCTTGTCATAAAAAGCTTTGACTTTTTCTTTATAGATCCTTGCATTGGAGTAGGCTTTCAATCTCAGTTCTTCCAGCTATGACAGTGTTGCAGACTCTTCGCTCTAGTGTGTTGATTATTGTGTGGTGAGAACAAAGTAAAATCAAAGTAAAATAAAAGAATGGATTCAGCACAACTAAAATAATACTAGACTTGCAAGATACATGGTCCATTGTAGCATGTTTTGATAAGTAAAAGTTTGTCCCACAGAGAAATTGATCTAGAACCCAAAATGGGCTATAATAGTAGGCCTCCAGATTTGGCTACAGATATGACAATCCTAAAGAAAGGGAGTTGGGGGTCATGACTACATTAAATTAATCCTAACAAAAGAGAAATAAAATATAACCCTATCCTAAAGAAAGGGCTAAAATAAGAATATGATGGTGATGGTGTGTGCCAAAATAAAATATAAAAAATGGTGAGAAGTAAGTAGGTTAAACCAGAGTTAAAGCAGTCATGTAACTCAGATTTAGTCTGTCTCTGCAGTGTTCCTTGCTGAGATGCTATCAAAAGCCTCAATGAGGTAGAAATAACCAACTTAACCCATGCAATTTGGGGTGCTCTTAAGGCTATAGGCTGTACACTCAAATGGCCACAACCTATCCTATAGAGTCTGTTAAATCCCATTGATCAAGCCATAAATTGCTAATCTAATCCAGAGGAGTGGACTGTTCATTTCCCCAACCACTGGACCAGATCAGGCTAAGAATACTATTGCAGCACTATGTAATGCCAGTGCTAGAAGCTCCCCAGATCTGCACACAGATCTGGCTGACATCCATAGGTATTCCAACTCATAAAATCCTAAGTGCTTTGCTAAGGCCACCGGCTCACTGTGCCCATAAAAAGGACCATGTAGCAGGTTGAATAAGGCTCTAGATTCAGCTGGTCATTGCTACAAAAGGCCTACAATGACTCAGCCTCAAGCTGTAATTACTATAGAGGAATCAGATCTAACACCTGATATCAGTTAGGTAAAATAGAGGGGAGCCAGTTCTTGTACAAACCTCCTCACAAGGCTCTAGAAGCTCATGTGCAGGGGAGAATAATCCTTCTCAAACATGTGGCTGGACACCACCTTAGGGCTATACTCTGTCAACTCAAATGGTCATAAGGTATCCCATTGGTCTGTCGATACCACAGAGGTCTGAGAAAAAACATGTAAACTGCTGCAACTACCATGGCCCACAGGCCTCCGAGCTCCCCAAATCTTACTACAGATCCAGCATTGATTTCCATGGGGCTATCAAACCATGAGAAATCAGATGGTAAATAATAGATCTACTGGAAACTGAATGAGATAGTCCCAAATACATGGATCCTATAGACATCTAAGGAAACCATAAGATCTTTAGATTCAATTAGTCATTAAAACAACAATCCATTAATAAAAGTAAAATTTACAATGAACTGCCTCCAGGCTACAGCCTATACACAACTGCTCATAAAAAATTCCAATGTATATAAAACCTATTACAAAACTAAAATAAAACTAAGCTTAGCTGCTTATAAGAGGATTAGCCAACAAATGCTGGGCTAAGAGAGAAGAAAAATAAGAAAAAGAGATGATCGAACCCTAACCCTAGCCCTAGCCAGCTAGAGCTCTCAGCTGACAGAGGATGAAGGAAGGATTGGTGATTAAAGCTAAACTCTAAGTGTAGCTTATATACTCTGTCCATAAGGCCTTGGCTCTGAAGAGATTAACCCTAATATTTCTAGTAGATGTGGCACTATTACGACCCTTGAATGCCTTGAGATGTGCGCCTTGAGATTCATGCCTCAAGAAGTGTGACCTACCCTTGGGAAATTCCCAAAAGGTTCTTGTATTAAAACTAAGAAGTGGGGAGCCCGTACTTCGCAAGGCTGGCATATACATTAATTCATTCGCACAATTGCAAAGCCTTCGCGGAGTAGCCTTTGGCTGGTGGGAAGTGCCCACTCGCATAGTAATTCTTTAGTTAATTGTGCAGTTCTTTTATGCTGCAATGCTATCGAGGAGATGATCTGAAGTGCCTAGAATTCTCGCACAGTAGAGCTCCAGAAGCTCTCTCTCACTAAGTACTCACGCAGTTATGCTCCTGCACTCACATAGTAATTGGTTTGGCTTCAGAGTGCATGAGATCTGCTTGAGAAGAATTCTAGGCGTCTCTCTCTTCCGGGGCTACGCAAGAACTCTGCGAGATAAAATTTTTTTCAGTATACATATGGACTCGCCATGTTCTTCGTGCAACTGCTTTAAGGCTTGATCTCCGTGATCGCAAATTCTAAGGATTTTAAACCACAAGATCTTCGTGATGTCCTTATAGCTCTCCTCTTGACTGCGCGCCCCATCTGCTCGAGGGCATCTTCCACTCATCCTTAGCTTCGTGAGGAAGCTCCTCAATATTGCGAGATCTGTCTTTTGATACTCTGATGCATTATACTTGTTGTTGTTGCAGTTTCCTCCATTCTCAACTAACTTCATCCATCTACTAGACTTTGGTCAATGATTACCAACAAGTGAGTCGCCATGGTGAGCACTACTAAGGTGTTCCATTAGGCTTTGGCTCAGTTGTCATCTTTGCCTGTATTCTCTCTCTTCTTTGGGCCAAAAAGCAGGGATTTTATATTAAGCTGCACAGATTATTGCTAAATACAAAACACACTTAACACATGATTATTAGTGAGCTTCAAGGCCCAACAAAGGCTAGGTTAAGAGGTCAAAAGTGGTACTTTTTAGTGAATAACACACCCCCAATCCTAATCTTTACTAGTCCTTGAGCAAAGGAAAATTTAAAACAACTGCTCTTAGAATTTAAATGCCACTTTCGTAGAGAGCACGAATACATTTAACATATTTACCAAGCCTTTTAAACCCCTAGGTGATCCCTAGTGAAGGAGTGAAGTCTCCTGAGGGTTTTCAGTGAAGATACTCACAAACTGCTCAATATAATAGTTAACAGAAGTATAAAATTATCAAGTCAGTTGTCAAGAAACAGAGAATCAGTTCACCTTTGATTCAATAAAAATATGAGGAATTTGAACATATGATATGCACAGACATTTAATCATCACAGCTTCTATATAGATGCACATCATTTCCAATTAGCTCACAGCACGGGAAAACATCACATGTAGGTCAGTACTGAGCTCATCATTAATTCAAAAATTAGGTTATAGGCCATGCCCAATACATTCAACATCAGACCCAATGCTCACCAGGGCACACTCTCACAAGGAACTTTAAGGGTTTTCATATTCTCTCAAGCTCAAGAGTAGTTACAAGCCCCAAATGGGTCAGTAAGCATGAGCATAGGCAAAGAACCTAAGTTCTAGCATCATTGGCTAATCCTCACCATAGATTGGACAACTCTTTGTCTTTGCATGACAACTCATTCAACTTTGGATCACAAGGTCTTTTGATTGGGCTGTAATGTGGCTTATGGGATGATTGTAAAGAATGGAAGGTTGAAAAGGGATTCAAAATTGAGAAATCAGTAGGTGAAGGAGTTGATTCATGACTAAACCTTCTTTAGTTCAGCATCTTTCATTTTCTTTAAAATTCTTCAGACTTGAAGTGGCCAGCTTCTCCTCTTATTTTTTATTTTTCAATGAACTTTTCCTCTTGACTCGTCTCTGACTCCTCTTCATTATTATTTTTCTTTCACTTTTTGGATGCATTTTTCTTTTTCTTTTTATTTTTTTGACTTGCCACCTCTCTCCTCAGCTGCTACACTGCTAAGTTTTAAATATCTCTTCTCCATTCACCCAATGTTGACCTTATCTTGTCCATCTTTAGCTCCTTCTCCTTTACCTTCTGATTTCTCAAAGTGAGGGTAGGTTTGAATTAGGTCCATAGGTTCAGGTACAAGTACTCAAGTGTATTTTGAAGAAAATTGGAAATTAAGGCTCAAAAGGTGTGTGCACTAGGGCAGTTGATTAGGGTTGGTCTGTTTAAGCTCAAACTGTCCAAGAGAAGGCCTTGATCCCTTCCTAAGTATCATGAGTGCTGTCAGTTGTTTCAACTTAGAGGTGCCTAACTTCTAGTGAGGGTATTGACTCAGCCATTCCTTAGAGCTAGAAAAAATTGCCTCAGTCACTCCTCAAAGGAAGGAAATTTTTTTGTAGTCCCAAATCTCACTAGTTGTGGTCTTCCATTGAACTGTTAGGCATGTCCTTTCCTTTTTCTCTCCTTAGTGATTCACTAAGCACTGATATAAGTGAGTTTTCTTGGTGTTCACATCATGGGAATGCTAAAATTTTAAAACTTGTAATGCTTAAAGGTCTACAAAAATTTTAAATTTCTCAATTTTTTATAATTCTTAAGTGAACATGGCTCCATTTCTACCTTACTCACTTGATTTCTGCTGCACTTAGGTTAACTATTTCATTGGCAGGTCCTGCCATACCCCCAAACCTATAAGGAGCAGTGTCCTCACTGATTCAAAGTTAGATGTGGATGTGCAGCAGGCTCAAGACAGATATTTTAAAAGAAAATGACACAACAGGAAAGAAAAACACAACAGAAAACAAACAACTCATAAACAAACGATAAATAGAGAAAGACAATGAAGGAAACATCATATAACAAAAAGAAATTTCTATTGATATGCAAGAATACGTACAAAGTAAGGGAAAGAACTACAAAATTATACACTAATTCCTAGCTAAATACATGTGCAAAATTTTAATCATCGGAGTCCTTGGCCTCAGTAGGTGGTTCCTGGATTCCTTTTCCCTTTGCTTGTTTCAAAGTGGCAGCCTTAGATAGTGGTCTTTTTGAAGTAGATTTTCTAGGCTTGGTTGTATTTTTTCTTGTTGGAATGGGGGAAGGTTTTGGGGTAGGTTCCTTGATTTTGAGTCCAGGTTTGACAAGGCTAGGATCCTTTGCATCAAGAGCTGCTTGCTGGAGGGGAACATCTGGGTTTAAGTCTTTAAAAAGGGCTTCTGCTAACTCTCGGTCAATTTATGCATTTGCAGTCTTCTCCAAAGCTGCAGTAGTCACTCCATAATCATAAGCCCTCTCCTCAGTCAATCTCAATCTCTCTTTTAGTTCCTTGATCAAATCTTCCAGACTCTAAACTTTTTTCTTTTCCTCATTGTATTGGACCATAATTTTTCTCCATCCTTGCTTGATTTCCTTTTTCTCAACTTTATGAGTAAGCATCAAGAGTTTAATTTTATCAAGGAGGGGCTGGCACACTGTAGCTTTCAGGTCAGCCATACCTTGGACTACATCCCTTTTTAAGTAAACATTGATTTACATGGTCCGGAGGAGGGTGGGGTAAGGAGGTTGGGGATTACAAGAGGTAGGAAGAATGGGCTGACCAGTGATGGAAGAAGTGCTAGCCAGCAGTGGAAAGGGACAGGTGGAAGACAAAGGTGGGGTGGAGGGTAGAGGGTGAGGGCATGAAGGGCATGAAGGGCAGATGCAGGAATGGTTTGTAATTGAGGTTCAAGGTCTGTTTGGGTGGATGCATCTTTGGAGGTGATGGGGGGAGTTTCTGGGAGAGGACAATGGGTGTAGGAGCAGGTGGGGGAGTATGGATTGATGTAAAGTGGGGTGACTGTAGGGAAGGTTGGGTTAGATTATTTAGAGTTGCTTGGATGGAATGCAAAATGGTTGGGATGGATGTAGGGTTTGGTAGGGTGGAGTGAAGTGAACGAAGATTGGCCTCAATTGTAGCTTGGGTTTGGGTATTGGCCAACATTTGGGAATGTAGGGAGAGTAGGAGGTGCAAGATTTGGGGTAATAGGTCAAGTATGGTAGTGGCAGTGGGTTGGATAGGGAGAACTAGTTGAAAGGGGGAAGTGGGTCGATGAGTGAAGGTAGTGGCCTGGGGTGATGTCTGTTGTGGAGGGGTGAAGTGTGAAGGGTGAGGTGAGTTTGGGAGAGGGGTATACTCTAGGTTGATGTCTCCTAAGATAGTGGACGTCATAATGGAAAATTTTTCTCTTGAAAATGGCTCACGATCATGGGATAAGGAAATGGAGTGGTCTATAGGTTCACCAGTGATAGGTATAAAGGGTGGGGAATAATGTGGGGTTTCAAAGGTATGGGTTTCAGGTTCATAGCGTGTGGGTATGGGGTCTGGAATGGCTATGGTTTTAGGGATTGGAATTGTTTGGGAGATATAGGTGGGATGGGGGCAGTAGGGGTTTTGGTAGTTTTCTTTTTCTTCTGGTATGGGGTCTTGATAGGTGGGCTGGAAAAATAGGTAAGGGTGTAGAAATGGGTAGGGTGTCAGTGGCTATGGTGATTGGTGATATAGGGTCAGGTAAGGGTAGTGGGCTTGTGTTGGGCTGTGATGTTTGGGTTGAAGGTGGAGGCGGTGTGGTAATGAGTGTAGGTAAAGGTGGTGTTAAGGGAGTGGGAGCAAGCATGGAGGTAGAGGAAATGGCTGGGGAGGTGATGTTTATGCGGGCTGACACAAGTGAGGTGGAGGATGCAGCAACATCAGCAGTAGCAGCTGCAGGAGCAGCTGCTTCATGAATGGTAGGGGTTGCTTCTCTCAGTAACTCCTCCCTCTTCTTTTTCTTCTTCTCCATCATGGTGGCACTGATTCCCCACTATTTCTGTCCACTCTTTTCGGGGTTCAGGGCAGCAATCTCCTGCTCCCTTTTAAAGGGGTAATTCTCCCACTTTAGTAATGCAGTAATTAATCTGCAGTAGGGAAGGGCATGAGGTTTCTTCATTATTTTCACCTTCTCATATAAATCTTTAATCCCCTCAAAAACTAACTTGGTTGCATCCAAGTAGTGGTTTCTGTGAAATGAGAAGAGGGCATCAGCTATGGGGTACCTCCTCTCCTACTCATGCCTAGAGGAATACACATTTTTCCTCAATACTGCATCCATGAGCCTGAGGTTGGGGTATAAATCCCTCTTCCTAATTGAGTCACCTGAGGCAGTGATCCCTCCAGTTAACTCCCTGGCTATCTCAGTAGTGGTGGCAGTCAAAGGAGGACCCAAGCCACTCTCAAGGCTATACCTGACTGGTATTCCCAGTATTTTTGCAATGTCTGCCTGGTTGAACAACATCTCTAAATCATCAATTAATATCAGCAGTGCTGGGTTCCCATCATCACCAATTTTCAACCTCATATTCTGATAAAATAATCTTACTAATCTTGGGAAAACCAGCTACATTGAGGGCCTCAATAGTGGCAGCAGAGATGCCTTGGTCAGATATTTAATGGAGGCAGAGGTCTTTGGTAGCTCCTCAAAATAGACTTTATCAAAAATAGTTTTAGCCTCCAGCTGGATTGCTTGCACAAAGTCATAAGGGACTCTGAGGTAGTCAGTAGTCGCTTCTTTCTCAACCTCAGGGACCACAGCTTTTCCCTTTTTCTGTTTCTTCTTTGATTTTTTAGGATTCTTAGTAGGTTGGTGCTCTCTGGCCCTCTTCTTTGGGGCAGATTTCTTCTTAGCTTGTGGAACTTAGGGCTCAACAATAGGTGTGGATACCTCAGAGGTCTCCAATATGGAGGCCTCTGCAATCCTTGCAGATTTTCTAGTGGCTACAAGGCTGCCACTGGCGGACGGGTTCAATATTACAGCTAATGTATCTATGAACTTTGAACCCGTGGCCATGGGTGTTCACTTATCAAAATTACGGCTCACCAATCTTAGTAAATGTAGATCACACTAAGTAGGCACAGAAGCTCCAAACTTATGCCCTTCTCTCTAATAAATAAATCAATCACATCATAGAGAGAGAGAAATAGAGATCATACCATTTGAGAGCTAGGGTTCCACCTAAAAATATACATAGTGGCTTAAATCTCCCCAAACCTTGTTTGAAGTGACCACAAGTAGCTGGGGAACAAAATGGTGAGAGGAAAATGCCTGAGGTGGTGTGGCTTAAAAAGGAGAGAAGAAAGAAGAAAAAGGAGATTTCAATTTTGGTGCTGGAAAACTAGGCTAGATAGATGAAATGAAGAAAATGAGGGGCTTCGCTAAGTTTATAGAGCAAATCCCGCAGTTTGCGGAGTTGGAAACAGTAGCTCACGGAGTAGAATTCTCGTGCAGTTGGCATTTAATTCCGTGAGATGTTCTGTCGTGCAGGACAAACTGCCTCATATTGAAATTCGCGGAGCTGAATCAGGGGCTTTAGTGCGTGAAGCTATTACCTTTCAGAATTATTACCTCGCGCAGTCGCGCAGAACACCACATATGGCACACTTTTACACTCAAATTGGGCTCGCGGAGTAGAAAGTAACTCTGCAAGGTACTTTTACAGCCATTGCTCAGGTGTTTTAGCGTGCGAGCAAGCTAAGAGATGGCTCGCGTAGTAGATTTAAGTCTTCTAGATCTGCGAGATAATATTTCTTCACAACCTTTACTCTATTAGCTCAGTGCAACACATTGGTTAGTGCATCCATGTTGTTGTGCACCCAACCACTGTGCATGAGCACCAACCCTCAGATAGGTACTTCATTTCAACCATGAAAAATACATGCCCATTTTCAATCATCAGTTCATCAACATTGAAGAATACTACAAATAGTTTTTCAGGTCAACTTCATGCTAATTATGATAAGGGCACCTCAACCATTCATCAACAAACATACACAACAAATTCAAATGACACATATGCACATATATTCAATCACAAAATACAAACACTGATAAAGCAACATAAGTAATTCAATAACACTCTAAAAACACAACTGAGAGATTTCTAAAAGAACATAAAACAAAATAGCATTTTCATACATATGATACACTTATTACCAACCTTTTGATCACTGAGCACTCGCTTCCTCCTGAGTAGAGGATGCATCACCAATCATATACTGACCTTTTGGATTTGTCAAGGGTTGACTAAGCAATTTTCTTTCTTCCCTTTTATTCAAAACATTGAAAATTTGACCTAACTGGTCCTCAATCTTCTTGATGCTCTATCAATGAGAATTAATAGTCTGTACTAGGCTCCCCAAATTTTTCATTGAAGCCAGCATCTGCTTTTCAAATGAAGAGGATCTGGGCTGTTGTGGGGGCAAGGCCAATTGGTTAGACTGTGGGGCAGGTAACAAAATTTTTTTTCTCGGTGGGTAACCTTGATTAAACTGGTGCTGAGGTCTGTAAGGAGCTACAACCTGCTGCTGCTGGGGTTGAGGATATGAATCTTATCTCCACCTCAGGTTTCGGTGGTTCCTCCAAGAATACCTAGCAGACTGCTGCCGAAAAGTTTGAGCAGCATTGGCATGCTCCATAACAAAATCAAGAAACTGATTAACAGATGGACAATCATGAATAGAATGTGTAGGAGATTGGCATATCAAACATGCCTCGTCCACCTGTGCAACCATCAGGGGCTGCATCACATTCATTAATTTGTCAAATTTCAAGGGCAAATTGTCCACCTTCCTCTCCAACTCACCTTGCACCTTCACTTCATATATTCCACCTCTAGGGGTGGCCTCTTTTACCATCTTAGCTGGGGTCTGGCTGTCATTGCGTAAAAGAGACTCCTGCTGCATGGAATTTTCCCCTATTATGTCAAACAACTCCCAAACTTCCTCAGCTGTCTTGTGGAGGTAGGTACCACCACAGGAAGAATCCACCATATCCCTGCTCTTGGGATCAATTCCTTGATAAAATACTTGGACAAGCTGCCACATTGGAATTTGGTGGTGGGGGCACTATTTTAACATCTCCTGAAATCTTTCCCAAGAATCATAAAAATCCTCAATTGAGGACTGTGTGAATGACAAAATATTTGTCCTCATCTGGCTGGTTTTATTCATGGGAAAGAATTTGGCCAGGAATTTGGTTTAAAGGTCACTCCATGACTATATGCTGTTGGCTGGGAACTTTGATAATCATGTGCTGGCTTTGTCCTTTAGTGAAAAAGGAAAAAGTCTCAGTTTAGTGGCCTCAGGTCCCAAACTAGCAATACTGAAGGTAGTGTAAAGTGGTAAAAATTGGTCGATATGCTTGTAGGGATCTTCTTTACTAAGCCCATTAAACAAAGGCATCATACTTATTGTGGAGGATTTAATTTCATAATTCCCCTCAACATAGGGAAATTGAATGCAGAAGGGAGAGTTGTACTCCCCATGTGCATTATACTCCTTTAATGTTCTCTACCTCTCAGCCATGATAGCTGGTTCAGTCTCAACAGCAGGGCCTTGTGGGGTGTGCCTAGGTCTAAGGATCCTTTCAACCTCTAGATTTGGAGGTTCTAGCTCAGGGTTTAAAGACCTTCTACCATGCATATACTCACACTGACAGTAAGTACAGAAAATGCTCACAAGTACACATAAAGAATATTTCAAACAAAAATTAACTACATAGATTTACACTAAATAAATAACAGAGAATTAAACATAAATGGGCTGAGATTTAGGGGAAAGGAAGTGCAAACAGAGCTAGATTCACTCCAATTGAAACTCTAGCTTTTCCCTTCTTCTGTTGTCCATTTTTGTAAAATTTCACAAGGAATCAGTAGTGCTTTATTTTAGATTAGGCACAACTATAAAGAATTTGAAAATCTAAATCACAGTACAACTTAGGTCTACTAAAAAGATCAATATCCCCGGCAGCGGTGCCAAAAACTTGTTGCGGACTCTTCGCTCTAGTGTGCTGATTATTGTGTGGCAAGAACAAATTAAAATCAAAGTAAAATAAAAGAATGGATTCAACACAGTTAAAATAATCCTAGACCTACAAGATACAAGGTCCATTGTAGCAAGTTTTGATAAGTAAGAGTTTGCCCCACAGAGAAATTGATCTAGAACCCAAAATGGGCTATAATAGTAGGCCTCCAGATCTGGCTACAGATCTGACAATCCTAAAGAAAGGGAGTTGTGTGTCACGTCTATACTAAATTAACCCTAGCAAAGATAAATAAAATGTAGCCTTATCCTAAAGAAAGGGCTAAAATAAGAATATGATGGTGATGGTGTGTGCCAAAATAAAATATAAAAAATGGTGAGAAGTAAGTAGGTTAAACCAGAGTTAAAGCAGTCATGTAACTCAGATTTAGTCTGTCTCTGCAGTGTTCCTTGCTGAGATGCTATCAAAAGCCTCAATGAGGTAGAAATATCCAACTTAATCCATGCCATTTGGGGTGCTCTTAAGGCTATAGGCTGTACACTCAAATGACCACAACCTATCTTATAGAGTCTATCAAATCCTAAATCCCATTGATCAAGCCAAAAATTGCTAATCTAATCCAGAGGAGTGGACTGATCATTTCCCCAACCACTGGACCAGATCAGGCAAGAATACTATTACAGCACTATATAATACCAGTGATAGAAGCTCCCCGGATCTGTGCACAAATCTGGTAGACATCCATAGGTATTTCATCCCATAAAATCTTAAGTGTTTTACCAAGTCCACCGGCTCACTGTGCCTATAAAAAGGACCATGTAACAGGTTAAATAAGGCTCTAGATTTAGCTGTCATTGCTACAAAAGGCCTGCAATGACTCAGCCTGAAGCTGTAAATACTACAAAGGAATTAGATCTAACACCTGATATCGATTAGGTAAAATAGAGGAGAGCTAGTTCTTTCACAAACCTCCTCATAGGCTCTAGAAGCTCATGTGTAGGGGAGAAGAATCCTTCTCAAATATGTGGCTGGACACCACCTTAGGGCTATACTCTATCCACTCAAATGGTCACAGGGTATCCCATTGGTCTATCCATATCATAGAGGTCTGAGAAAGAATATGTAAACTGCTGCAACCACCATGGTCCACAGGCCTCTGAGCTCCCCGGATCTGACTACCGATCTAGCATTGCTTTCCATGGGGCTATCAAATCAAGGGAAATCAGATGGTAAACAATAGATCTACTAAAAAATGAATGGGCTAGTCTTAAATACATGGATCCTATAGACTTCTAAGGAAACC
Organism: Chloranthus sessilifolius; assembly: GCA_021018995.1. NCBI lineage: Eukaryota > Viridiplantae > Streptophyta > Magnoliopsida > Chloranthales > Chloranthaceae > Chloranthus > Chloranthus sessilifolius. Next base: position 36,820,830 of record CM037598.1, on the reverse strand, counting down.
ATAAGATCTTTAGATTCAATTAGTCATTGAAACAACATTCTATTAATAAAAGTAAAACTTACAATGTACTGCCTCCAAGTTGTAGCCTATACACAACTGCTCATCAAAATTTCCAATGTATACAAAACCTATTACAAAACTGAAATTAAACTAAGCCGAGTTGCTTACAAGAGGATTTGCCAACAAATGCTGGGCTAAGAGAGAAGAAACATAAGAAAAAGAGATGATCGAACCCTAACCCTAGCCCTAGTCCGCTGGAGCTCTTAGCCGACAAAGGATGAAGGAAGGATTGATGATTAAAGTTAAACTCTAAGTGTAGCTTATATACTCTGTTCGTAAGGCCTTGGCTCTGAAGAGATTAACCCTAATTTTTCCAGCAGACGTGGCACTGTTACAAACCTTGAATGCCTTGAGATGTGCACCTCGAGAAGTATGCCCTAGCCTTGGGAAATTCTTAAAAAGTCCTTGTGTTAAAACTAAGAAGTGGGGAGTCGATGCTTCATGGGGCTGACATATGCATTAATTCATTCACACAGTTGCAAAGCCTTCGTGGAGTAGCCTTCTACTGGTGGGAAGTGGTCACTCACATAGTAAATCTTCAGTTAATCGCACAGTTCCTTTGTGCTGCAATGCTGTCGTGGAGATGATCTGAAATGCCTAGACTTCTCGCATAGTAGAGCTCCAGAAGCTCTCTCTCGCTGAGTACTCGCACAGTTATGCTACTGTGCTCGTGTAGTAACTGGTTTGGCTTCAAAGTGTGTTAGATCTGTGAGAGGAGAATTCTAGGCGTCTCTCTCTTCCAGGGCTATGCAAGAACTCTGCGAGGTGACATTTTGTTCAGTATACATATAGACTCGCTATGTTCTTCATGCAGCTGCTTTAAGCCTTGATCTCCGCATGAACTTCACGATCACAAATTCTAAGGATTTTAAACTGCGAGATCTTCACGATGTCTTTATAGCTCTCCTCTTAAGTGTGTGCACTATCTACACGGGGGCATCTTCCACTACATCCTTAGCTTCACGAGGAAGCTCCTCAACTCTGTGAGATCTGTCTTTTGATACTCTGATGCATTACAATTGTTGTTGTTGCCATTTCCTCTATTCTCAGCTAACTTCATCCATCTGCTAGACTTTGGTCAATGATGACCAACAAGTGAGTCACCATGGTGAGCACTACCAAGGTATTCCATTAGGCTTTGGCTCAGCTATCATCTTTGCCTGTATTCTCTCTCTTCTTTGGACCAAAAAGCAGAGATTTTGTATTAAGCTACACAGATTATTACTAACTACAAAATACACTTAACACATGATTATTAGTGAGCTTCAAGGCCCAAACAAGGCTAGGTTAAGAGGTGAAAAGTGGTACTTTTTAGTGAATAACAGACAGCTATAGCCTCCTGTGCATACCAACAGAAGTTAAATCAACATTCAATGCTTTAATAGCCCAGTAGGATTTGTGTTCTAACTCCACTGGTAAATGGCATGCCTTGCCATACACCAACCTAAAGGGAGATATCTCTATTGGGGTCTTATAGGCAGTTCTATAAGCCCAAAGAGCATCGGTTAGCTTCAGGTACCAATCCTTCCTATCTCCTCTCACAATTTTATCTAAAATATGTTTGATCTCTCTATTAGAAATTTCCACCTATCCACTGGTCTGTGAGTGGTATGGGGTGGCAACTCTGTGTGTTATAGAGTACTTTATAAGTAAGTTCTCAAAATGTCTATTGCAGAAATGGCTTCTCCCATCACTAATGATAGCTCTGGGGGTGCCAAACCTAGAGAAAATGTTGTCCTTCAAGAACTTAAGGACAACTCTGTGATCATTAGTTCTTGTGGCTATGGCTTTAACCCACTTGGACACATAGTCCACAACCACAAGAATAAAATTGTATCCAAAAGGAGGGAAAGGACCCATGAAGTCAATCCCCCAAATGTCAAATAGTTCAACAACCAGTATAGACTGTAAAGGCATGAAATTTGTTTTGGAGATACTTCCCATTTTCTGGCATCTTTCACAGGCTTTGCAATGCTGCCATGCATCTTTGAAGAGAGTGGGCCAATAAAAATCACTTTGAAGTACCTTTACAGTAGTCTTGCTTCCACTGAAATGGCCTCCACAAGCCTGTTCATGACACATGGTTAGTATGCTATGAAATTCATTCTTAGGGATACACCTCCTCACAACTTGGTCTGCACTATGCTTGAAAAGGTATGGATCCTCCCACATGTAATGTCTGATCTGAGAAAAGAATAGCTCCCTATCCATTTTGTTCCAATGTGGGAGAATCCTACCCACTGCCAAGTAATTCACTATGTTTGCAAACCAAGGTGCAAAAGTGCTGACAATAAACAGTTGTTCATCAGGAAATGAGTCATCGATAAGCAGCCTATCAAACTCAACAGCTAGGATCCTAGATAAGTGGTCTGCAACCATATTTTCAACCCCTTTTTTCTCTTTAATCTCAAGATCAAACTCCTGTAATAGGAGGATTCATCTGATTAATCTTGGCCTGGCATCCTTTTTGGACAAAAGATACTTAAGAGCTAAGTGGTCTGTGAATACTACAATCCTAGATCTTAACACATAAGTCCTAAATTTTTCCAAAGTATAAATATGGCCAACAATTCCTTCTCAGTTGTGGTGTAATTTAACTGAGCATTAACCATTGTGTTGCTTGCATAAGCTATTACACAAGGTAACTTATCCTTCCTTTGCCCCAAAATTGCACCAATAGCAAAATCTGATGTATCACACATTAGCTAAAATGGAAAAGAACGATCAGGTGCTTGAAGGACAGGTGTAGAGGTTAAACATCCTTTTAAAAATTCAAAAGTAGTGAGACATTCATCATTAAATTCAAAAGGAACCTCTTGGCATAGCAGGAGACAAAGAGGTTTTGAGATTTTGCTAAAATCTTTGATGAATCTCTTATAAAAATCAGCATGCCTCAAGAAAGATCTAACTTGTTTGACAGTTTTAGGTGGGGGCAAATGTGCAATCAAATCAGTTTTAGCCCGGTCTACCTCTATGCCTCTGTGGGAAACAACATGGCCAAGGAAAATGCCTTGATTGACCATAAAATGAGTCTTTTCCCAACACAAAACCAAATTAGTTTCCTCACATCTTTGCAGCACTAGACTGAGATGATGTAGACACCAGCTAAAATTATCCTCAAAAACAGAAAAATCATCCATGAATATCTCTAAAAATTGATCAATCATGTCAGAGAAGATGGCATACATACACGTTTGGAAAGTTGCAGGGGCATTACACAATCCAAATGGCATCCTTCTATAAGCAAAGGTGCCAAATGTACATGTGAAAGTAATTTTCTCTTGATCTTGTGGATACACAGGGATTTGGTTATACCCAGAATATCCCTCAAGAAAGTAATAAAAAGCTTTGCACGCCAATTTGTCTAAAATCTGGGCTATGAAAGGCAAAGGAAAGCGGTCTTTTCTGATTTTTAAATTGAGCTTTCGATAATCAATGCACACTCTCCAACCAGTGGTTTCCCTAGTTCGAATTAGCTCACAAGAATCAGATTTAACCACAATGATTCCAGATTTCTTAGGTACCACCTGAGTAGGTGCCACCCATTCAAAATCTGAAATGGGATAGATGACTCCTACATCTAACAATTTGACCACCTCCTTCATCACTACCTCTTGCATGTGGGGGTTTAACTTTCTCTGCATCTCTCTAGAAGGTTTGGAGCGCTCTTTTAAGTAGATCTTATACATACAAATAGCAGGGTTGATGCCTCCAAGATCAGCAATAGTCCAACCTATTGCTCTTTTATGTCTTTTCAACACACACAACTCTTCTTCTTGCTCATCAGTGAGGAAAGAAGAAATTATCACAAGCAACTTTTGATTTGCTCCCAAAAATGCATATTTCAATGACTTGGGCAGCTATTTTAATTCTACATCGGGTGAACTTATGAGTGAAGGCAACAAAGGTGCCTTTGAAGGTGGTGGAAGAGGCAACACAGCTGGTTTCCAAGGAGGACACCTAGTTGCTGGCCCCACTTCAGAATTTAAGGCTTTCACCTTTTTAACCATAGGTGTGGGGGCTTTCTCTTCCACAATTTCTCTCCACACATTTTCAAAAACATCACACAAATCATCACAATGCAACAACTTGGGCAAAGTCTCATCCGCAAGCTCATCCAACACATCAATTAAAAAGCAATCATCACTCTCTAAGTGAGGTTGACTTGTTGTATTATAAACATTCAATTTTACTCTTATATTACCAAAAGACACCTCCATTATACCTGATCTATATTATATACAAGCATTGGCAGTGGCCAAGAAAGGCCTACCCAAAATTACAGGAATGGAGGTAGACACTTGTTTGGTTCCATGTTAAGAACCAAAAAATCTATTGGATAGAAAAACTTATCAACCCCAAATAACACATCTTCTATCATTCGCACAGGTCTCCTTTTAGATATGTCAGCCAGCTATAATACCACATGTGTGGGTTTCAATTCTCCCAAACCTAAATTCTCATAAACTGAATATGAAAGTAGGTTTATACTGGCTCTCAGATCTAATAAGGCTTTTTCAATGGTGTGATCCCCAATGATGCAAGGGATTGTGGGAACTCTAGGGTGTTGGAGCTTTGTTGGGGTTGCAATGGACAACACTTGGTTCACTTTCTCAGCACAAAAGACCTTCTTGGATAGGTGTATCCTAGATTGTCTTTTGTGTGTGCATAAATCTTTCAAAAACTTTACATAGGCTGTACTTGCTTGATTGCATCAAGTAAAGGTAAATTGATCTTCACTTGTTTAAATATTTCTATCATTTCCTCAACTTTAGCATTCCCCTTGTCAAAAGGAGAAGGTGCTTGAAGTACATTGGGAAATGTCAAATGAGGGACTTATCTCCCATTTGCTGTCTTAGCAATCTCATCAGTTTTTTCCTTATTTTTGTTTTTATTTTTCTTTTAGAATTCATCAACACCCCCTTTATTTCTCATGTGTTGCTCTTACTGCATATCATCATGGGTTGTTCTTTAATTTCCTGTACTCTTCTTAGGCTCAACATCAACCATGTTGTCAACCAGCCTTCCACTTCTCAAAGTGGTGATAGATTTAGCTTCTTCATGTGAAGAAGTCTCACCCACCATATACTACCCTTTTGAGTTGTTCATAGGCTGACTAGGTAGTCTTCCCTCTTCTCTTCTAGTGAAAGTATTGGATAGCTGACCAAGGTGGTCCTCTATCTTCTTAATACTTTGGCTATGGGAGTTGACTGTTTGAGACAAAGAGCCCAAATTCAGTAGTGAAGCAAGAACTTGCTCTTCAAATGTGAGGGATCTAGAGGGTGCTAAAGCTAGTGCACTTTGATGAACAGGTTGTGCCATTGGCTGGGCCATAGGCTACTGGTATTGGGGTCTTGGAAAGTAATTTTTCTAGTAGGGCTGGTCTTTTCGCAAAGAACCTGCACTTTTCGTAAAGAACCTGGAACTCTGCGAAAAGGACTAAACCTCCAGGCTTAGTTTTCGAAGAGCATCTGAACTCTTCGAAAAGAAGATTGAACTTTGTGAAAAGGAGAAAACACAATTCGAAGAGAGATTGAACATTGCGAAAAGAGCTTCAGAAGTCACAACACTTTGCGAAAAGGCCCTTAAGCTCTACGAAAAGGTATTCTGGAGATTCGCAGCTTTAACAAGGGCAATTCAGTAATCTGTTGCACGCGTCCCAATGCATTTTAAAACCCAAGGACATTCGGGAAGATTCTGAGCACGAACCAAAGGCATATTCCACCCCATGTGAACACCCAAAGATGAAATTACTTGGCGGGAACTTCTAGAAGCTCAAACAGATTTTTGAATTACATAACAGAATTGATGCTTCTATCACCTGATTGGCTGAACCAAATCGAAGAATTCTGATTGGCCAGAATAGATCTGGATCCTCGTGCTCGACCACCATTGGTCAACACATTCTGAGCACCTCTGTTTGGTTGAAACACATCTGAGTTGGACTTGGGGAAAACTATAAATAGACGAACCATTTGCCCAATTTGGGCATCTAGATTTTGAGTTTCATTCCTATTCCCCCATTTCCAAACCAGATAGTTTGTCTGAAATCCCTGTAATAGCTTCACTTTGACTTGCAATTGAGAGATGTGAGACATTTCTATAATTCAAAAGAGAGTTGTATTCAAGACTACAAATCTGATAGCTGTTTAAGCTGCGCTCTGTAATTGTAACGGTGGATTTGAAAAGGTTGCTGTAAACCGTATTTTCTCAATTGGACTCATGTTAAGGGTTCCCTCTGATCTCCTTATTGCATTAGACTCCTTTAGATTTACTGTTTTTCATGTAATTTCCCTTGATTCATTAATCCTGTGAGAATTAGTGTTGGTAACCTAATCTCTCACAGCATTTGTAGTGATACTTCTTGTTCTAAACTAAGGCATTGGATTAAAGACTGTTGGATGGTTTGTGGCCATTAAAGTGGACAGACCATAGCCATAAGCTTAAACCTAATCCTTAAATTAGATTTATTTCTCTTACATCTGCGCTTGTAGCCAGATGAAGATTGGAACACCTCTGCTAAGCTGCAGTTATTCTCATTAGATTTCAAAGACCAAATCAGATTTAGATATTACTTCTCCATCTTTGTTTCAATCACTCCCCCAACTCGGATCTGGATCATTTAGTTTAAAATTTTCTTTGTTTTTAGTTTGTTAAACGTGACAAATTCAAACCTCTCATCTTATCAGCTTTCTAGATAGGATAAGAAGCCAGATCTGGTAGCTCAGATCTGGAGGTTTATCTTACATTTTAAACAAATTCTCTGTGGACGATCTTTCACTCACTTACTTTTAAAACTTGCTACAATTGGCCCTGATCTTGCAGGCTAATTCTCTTCTAACTGTGCTGATATTTCCTTATTTGTTTATATAGTCTAGAGCCACTGTAATTTAGCAGCTATAAATCTATTTTTCAAAACTCACATAAATCAAGCACACTAAGAAGATACCAACAAGTTTTTGGCGAACTGTTTAACACAATTTTTTATTACAACTGTTTAACACAAAAAGTACAAGGAGAGCTAATAACTAGGGTCAAAATCTGTATCATAGGTTGGTTCAGGTGGCTCTGAACTGGAGTCACTGTCAGAATCAGAGCTAGAGTCAGTGTTGGAGTCTGAACTTGATTGAGCTTTCTCGGGAATGGTGTTTTGTAGCTCAGTATACTCCTCAAATTTGATCTTTCTGATGAGGCCAAGGTGTTTGGTGAGGCTAGTGGTCTTCAATTTTTCTTGATCAGTTGGGCTTGCAACATGGACACCTTGTGTTGCTCAGTCCTCACCAGCTGAAATGTTTGACCCAGCAGGTCCCGCATTTTATCTCTTTCAAATTTCATAAAAATCTCTAACTTCCTGATTTGGTTTTCATAGGGGGTGCGGATGTAAGCTTGCAAATCAGCTAGCCCCTTTTGAACATCTCTGCGGATATAAGGGTTATTTTCCATGGCTTTGATGAGGTGGTGGCATATCGGGGAGGGAATGGAATGGTAGGGGACTAAAGGTGGCCCATGTGGTAGGGGAGAAGTGGCTAGAAAGGGGACGTGGTCTCCATGCAGTGGCGTCTTTCAGAGAAAATGGGGAGTGGTGGAGGGATGGAATCAAAGGAGCTTGGTTTGAGTATGTGCTACAGGTAGTAGTGGTGGGAGTGGGCGGATCAACCAATATTACCTCTGGATCCGTTTGGGTGGCACAGGAAGAAAATATAGGTGCAGGGGTAATGGTGGTTGTTTGGGATGTGGAAGCTAAGGTATGGGCAGTTCCATGGTTCTGGTGATTATGCATGTTGATTTGAAGTTGGGCTTGGATGGATTGGAGGTAGGTAAGGATTTGGGTAATGGATGCGGTGTGGGAGAGGTGGGCATAGTAGAGGCTGGGACAAGCGAGGTGGAGGGAGGAGGTGCAATGGTCAGAAGGGAGGGGTTGGAAAGTGGGTGAAGGGAGGAGCAGGTATAGGGGGGGGGTCTAGTTCCATGGTTTCAGAAATAGAACGCATTAAAGAAGAGTAGGCCTCTGTGGTGAAGGGCTCGAGTTCAGTGTAGGGAGGTCTCGTGTGTGGGTGATGGAGCAGGGAATTTGAGGGGCTTTGGAGCCGAGGTGCAGGTGATGGGGCAATAAAATCAGTAGCTAAATCCTCTAAAGCCTGGGCATTGGTGGGTGAAATTGGTGGTCCTAGTATGGTAGGAGAGGTTGGGGTAGAGGGGGAGACCACAATAGGAATGATGGTAGGAGTGGGAGATGGGACAGCTGGGATAGGTGAAAGTGCATGGGCTTGAGTAGGGGAGTAGGGCGCAAGGGGAACTTCCTCCAAAGTAGGTGCAGCTGAACAACTGGTCACCAAAGGTACTGGCAAAGATTTTTGAAGGAGTGGGGTAGCTAAAGAGCTGGTCACCACAGGGGTTGGCAGAAATGGATCGGGCAGAGTTGCTTCTGACAAATTTGGATCTGGCAACATGGTAGGGGCAGGCTCAATTGTAAGCTCAAATGCGTGAGGGTGGCTTCAGGTGGAGGCTCATCTGCAGATGTGGGTTCTGCTCACTCACAACTGCGAGTTCAGTGCGATGTGAGGGCATGTCAGTTCACCTTCCTCTCTCATCCTTCTCGATAGCCGGCTTGTAGTCCAAGCCTTTTCCCAAAATTGTGAGGGTAATGACTTCAAATGGCTCCTCACTATCAATGTCGAATTTGGCTCTAAGCGGGGTTGTGATCAATCTGCCAAATGGTAGGCCATTATCTTCGCTCTTTCTTGACTTAGTACTTACATCACCATAGCTTCAAATTAACATAGGGGCATTGAAAAATTGCCCTTGGAGAAATGAAAGAGGACCTCTAAAATTGGTGTTCTCCTCTCTTGGTATGCCCATGACATAAAAGCTGCCCCTTAGAATGGAATCCATTAATAGAAATTGGGGTGCGAGGTCTCTTCTCATGATGGACTGCCAAGTGCCCACAATACCTGGGGTTAAATGGGCACCTATCTCTCTAAAGAGGCGTTTGGAGCAGCCAAAGGACCAGAGAGGATCAAATTGAAATGGTATCCCTAAAGCGTTCCCTATGTCTTCAAATGTCACAATAAGATCGCAATCATCAATGAAAATTACAAGGGTAGGGACATCACATCTTTTTACGTGGCGTTGACTAGGTTTTGGTACCATAACTTCACCATCCTTGGGTAAATTTTCTCCGCAAGGGGTAAGGATATTGCTTAGTGAAGCCTCTCTAAGGTATCGTAAGGATGGCAAGCACTCTGGTTTGGTGACGAAAAAGTTTTCTACCATCACCGTATTAGTTTCGGCGTCAATGAAGGGATTTAGTAGGACCAAATGAATGGGCGGAGGAGTAAGCTCGAGCTCGGGGCTAGCAATTGGAGCGGGTGGGTTCCTCATGTCTAATTTTCTTACCTTTCTCCACCCTGTCTGCCTTATCCATTGAAAGTTTCCGTTTAGTTGAAGTTTTGGCTTTTCCTTTTGCTTTTGGGGTCGGTTTGCTCACTTTCTTAGCAGAGGATTTGGAGAACATAGCGGCCAATGATTTATCTGCTTTTCCCATTCTAGATTGATGTAGAAAAAATGACCAAAATAGATGCTAACACAGAATCAACTTACTAAATGATAACCAGAGAGAATGGGTAGAGAAATACCGAGATCTAGGGTTTATGGTTGAACGAGTTGTTTGCTTTGTAGAAATCTCCCAGATTACAAGCTGAAATCCTTCTCTGAAAATGCAAATGATCTACACAATCAGTTACAAAAGGGTAGTAAACTTGTTAACTCGTGCAAGGAGAGAGCGAAGTAGGGTAGCAGTGAAGAGTCGCTCTGCAGAAAGAGTTTGAAATGAAACCCCAACTTTGAAAGGGGTTTAAATATACTCAAAGTTAATGTCGTAAAGCGCCTTTAAGTTTTCGAAAAGTTTCAAAAGAGACCTTTTTACAATTGCGAATGGCATCAGTACCATTCGACAAGTTAACAGCTTCAGAAACATCATTTCGCAAAGGAATTAGCTTCAGAACTATCTTTTCGAAAAGAAATTAGCTTCAGAACTATCTTTTCGAAAAGAAAATGGCTTCAACTCTAACTATTCGAAAAGCACATCTTTGCTTTCGAGCAGTTCATTACAGCTCTAGAGTCTATTCGAAAAGTAATTTGGACTTTGCGAAAAGCAAATTATGACTTTGCGACTGAACTTTAAGCATGTTTCAACTATGCGAAAAGAGATAAAAGCAGAAACAGAGAAAATAAGCAAAAACTATGATATATAAACATAATGTACAGTTTTCTACCATCAAATTTTTGGAGATTCGTGATGATAGATGGGCAGCACAGGCTCCTGGGTATTTTCAATGCATGGTTTGAGCCTCTGACCATTGACCTTTATGATTCTTCCATTACTTGGATCAAGGATGTCAACGACTCCAAGGCTGCTTGAATAACGATGTATGGCCCATCCCATCCGGATCTCGGTTTTTCACAGGAAAACTTGAGCTTTGAGTTAAATAACCATACCTTAGAACCACGAACTCTTTTCTCAATAAATTTTTATCATGAAAAGTTTTGACTTTCTCTTTATATAATCTTGAATTGGTGTATGCATCCATTCGCTCTTCTAACTCGAAGTTGCAATTTCACGTGATTACCGGTGATAGTTAGATCCATGTTCAATGTTTTAATGGCTCAAAAGCTTTATATTCTAACTCTCTTTGGTAAATGGCATGCTTTGCCATAGACCAACCTAAATGGGGACATACCAATTGGGGTTTTGTAGGCTCCTATATGCCCACAATGCATCATTCAACAAGGACCAATCCTTTTCCTTCTTCATCTTTTCCAAAATATGTTTGATTTCTCTATTGAAATCTCCACTTGTCCAACGGTTTGTGGATGATATGGAGTGGCTACTCTATGAGTCACAGTATTTCTTCAACAATGTTTCAAAATGTCTATTACAAAATGGCTTCCCCATCACCGATAATGGCTCTGGGAAAACCAAACGGAAAAATGTGATCCTTAAGAAATTTCAAGACCACTTTGTGATCATTTGTTTTAGTAGTCAGTGGCTTCAATCCATTTGGATACATAATCACACTACTAAAATGAAGTTATTCCCATTGGAAGGAGGAAAGGGACCCATGAAGTCTATCCCCAAACATCAAACAACTCAACTACCAAAATAGGTTGTAAAGGCATTGAGTTTCTCTTGGAAATGCTGCCTAATTTACATGATTCTGGCGAGATTTACAATCTTCTGAGGCATCCTTCTTGAAAGTGTGGGCAATAAAATCCACGCAAAACTTTTATGGCACGATTTTGTTCCCACTAAAATGACCTCCACAGGCCTGTTCATGACACATAGAAAGTATTCTATGAAATTCTTGGTCAGGGACACATTTCCTTATTATTTGATCGCACAACTCTTAAACAGATAAGGATCCTCCCAGATGAAGTGTTTAACTTTGAGAAGAAAAGATCTTTATCCATTCTATTCCAATGGTGAGGACTTCTTCCGCTAGCCAAAAAGTTGACTATGTTGGCAAACCAAGGGGTGTGTTCACTAATGGCAAAAAGTTGCTCATCAGGGAAAGATTCATTGATAGGCAACCTATCAATCTCGTGATTAAAATTCTGGAGAGGTGATCAGCCACCACATTCTCCACCCCTTTTTTATCTTTAATCTGTAGATCAAATTCCTGTAATAGGAGAATCCACCTGATTAATCTTGGTTTGGTGTCCTTCTTAGACAGAAGGTATTTCAAAGCAGAGTGGTCAGTGAACACCACTATTTGTGAACCCAAGACATATGACCTGAATTTTTCTAAAGCAAAAACAATTGCCAGCAGCTCCTTCTCAGTTGTTGTGTAATTGAGCTGTGCATCAATCATTGATCTACTGGCATAAGCTATAACATGAGGCAGCTTATCTTTTCTCTGTCCAAGGACAGCTCCCAAAGCATAATCTGATGCATCACACATCAGTTCAAAAGGTAATGAATAATCTAGAGCAATATTGGAGCTGAAATCGAGTTTTTTAGGAATTCAAAAGCCTTCATGCATTCATTATTGAAAACAAAAGGGACATCTTGGCACAACAAATGACAAAGAGGTTTAGTTATTTTACTGAAGTCCTTGATGAACCTTCTGTAAAATCCAGCATGTCCTAAAAAACTTCTGATTTGTTTAACAGTTTTGGGAGGTGGTAAATGTGCAATTAACTCAATTTTTGCTTTGTCCACCTCAATGCCCTTGTAGGAAACAACATGGCCCGGGACAATGCCCTGGTGACCATGAAATGGCTCTTTTCCCAACTCAAAACCAGATTGGTTTCTTCACATCTTTGTAGTACCAATTTGAGATGGTGTAAACCTGGAAAAATCTGCCATAGATTGAGAAATCATCCATAAAAATCTCCATAAATTGGTCAATCATATCGGAAAAATTGCATACATGCATCTTTGGAAGGTAGCAGAGCATTACAAAGACCAAAAGGCATTCTCCTATAGGCAAAAGTGCCAAAAGGGCACGTGAATGTGGTCTTTCCCGATCTTGTGGGTACACAGAATCAGTGGTTGTAACCAAAGTAACCATCAAGAAAATAGTAATAAGCTTTCACGCTAGCTTATCTAAGATCGATCAATGAATGGGAGGAAATGGTCTTTTTGGTCATTGCATTTAATTTTACGTAATCAATACTGCACTCTCCATCCGATTGTTTGCACGGTTGACATAAGCTCACCGAATCGAGGTTACAAGGTGATTCCAGATTTCTTAGGTACCACTGTGTAGGTGCTACCAAAATTTGAATTAAATGACCCTGCATCCAACAACAACAACCTCTTTCATGACCACTTCTTGCATATGAGGTTCAACCTTCTTTGCATTTCTCTAGAAGGCTTTGCATCTTCTTCCAAGTGGATTTTGTGCATGCAAGCAATTTGGGTGATTCCTCCTAAATCGACAATAGTCCATAATTGCCCTTTTATGTTCTTTCAAGACTATCAACTCTTCCTCTTTCTCCTTTGTGAGAGGAAGAAATAATGGCAATGATTTATGATTACCTAAGAACACATACTTCAAATTTTTGGCTTGCTTTAGTTCTAAATGAAATTTGAGAAAAAGTAACAAAGGTACCTTAGATGTTTGTGGAAGGGGAGAGTAGCAGGTTTCAAGAAGAGAAACTTGCGATTGATTAAGAGTTCCTTGCACAATATTTATTTCCTCGAATTTGAGATACAACTTGCTTTATTTTGACATATCCCCAAGCATCTTTAACATTTGTGGTGAAATCTTTTACCTGAAATTTTTGTAAAGTCCCTTCCACAAGTTCATCCAATAGATCAACATGAAAACATTCTTCGAGCTGAATTGAGGTCAGTATTTGCATTATAAACATCTAATCTTACCTTCATGTTTCCAAAGGAGACTTCCATAATACCAGGCCTACATTGAATGCAAGCATTTGTCAGAGCTGTGAATGGTCTTCCCAAAATAAGGATGGAAGTTTTGCTTTAATTGGTTCCATATCCAAAACTAGAAAATCAGCAGGATAGAAGAATTTATCTACTCCCACCAATACATCTTCAATCATCCCTCGCTTTCTTTACGATCATCTGCTAGTTGTAACACCACATGAGTGGGTTTTAATTCTCCCAAACCTAGTTTCTCATATATAGAATATGGAAGTAGGTTGACACTAGCACCCAGATCTAATAAATCCTTTTCAATGGTGTGTTCCCCAATAATGCAAGGGATTGTGGGGATTCCAGGATCTTGAAGTTTAGGAGGTGTAGCAATGGATAACACCTGGTTAATTCTTTCCACAGCAAAGACCTTTTTGGACAACTGTATCCTAGATTGTCTTTTGTGAGTGCAAACATCTTTCAAAAATTTTGCATATGCTGGAATTTGTTTGATTGCTTCAAGCAAAGGTAAATTTATCTTGACTTGCTTGAAAGTCTCCATCATCTCATCTATTTTTGTGTTCCCTTTATCAAAGGGATCTGATTTCATTGCATGAGGAAATGGTAAATGAGGAACTAATCTTTCATCTACTTTAGAAGTGTTTTTTAAATTTTTTACTTTTCTTTTTTCATTTTTTGGTTTTTCGAGGTACATACAACCCCTGCTATCACTATCTTGCTCTTCTTTGCATATTTTTACCCTCTCCCTCATCTCTTTCTTCTTGAGTACCCACTTTGTTATCTATCATTTTCCCACTACTCAAAGTGGTGACAGTTTTTACTTCGTCATGTGAATTAGAAGCTTCTCCAACCATGAACTGTCCTTTGGGATTGTTCAAAGGTTGGTGGGTAACTTTCCTTCCTCTCTTTTGCCAAGGTATTTGAAAGTCATCCCAATGTTTCTTCAATCTTCTTTATGCTCTGGTGTGAAAATTACGTTTGAGTTAAAGATCCTAAATTCTGAGTTAATTTAGGACTTGATCTTCAAAAGAAAGGGACCTGAAGGGTTTTGAAATGGGGTAGACTCGACGTTGTTGTGGAATGGGTCTGAAAGTTTGGTTTGACATAAAAATTCTACCGACATACCGTGCGCTTTTGAAAGGCATTTGATTCTTTGGTTGTTCTTGTTGTTGGGATTGGTAATTCCCCTGGTTCCACCTCAAATTGGGGTGTGCTCTCCATGGATATTCATTTGACTGCATTTGTCCAAATGATTGAGCAACATGAGCTTGTTCCACCATTAAATCTGGGAACTGTGAGGCAGCAGGACATTGGTCAAGTGAATGAGTAGGGACCGCATATCGACATGCCTCCTCTACTCTTGAAATATTTGGAGTTTTAAGTGAGTCCATCAATCTATCAAACTTTGTGGTTAGATTGTCCATCTTTCTTTCCAACTCATTCACCTCATAGATCTTCCCTTTGGTGGGTTGGTGGTTGTTCAACCTAGCAGGATTTTCAATTTCTCTTGACAGAGATTCCTCAGTGGAGTTTTCACCAATCACTTCAAATAAGTCCCAAACCTCTTCAACTATTTTTTGCAAGTAAGAGCCTCCACAGGAAGCATCCACCATATTTTTGCCTTTTTGATCAATTCCATGATAGAAGCTTTGAACCAGCCACCTAGGAATTTGATGATGAGGACATTGCCTTAGTTCCTTGAATCTTTCCCATGCTTCATGGAAAGTTTCAGATTGAGTTTTGGGAGAATGAAATGATACTTTGTCTCAATTGGCTTGTTTTAGACATTGGGAAATATTTGGCTAGAATTGACCTGCAAATCATTCCAAGAAGTGATATCTTGTTTGGTGCTAATATGGATAACCATGCTCTAGCTTTATCCTTTAATGAAAAAGGAAAGAGCCTCGACTTGGTTATACGGACCCGATCCCTATGTTGAATGTGGTGCAAAGAGCCAAGAATTCATCCACATGTTTGTATGGGTCTTCCTTACTCAACCCATGGAAGGAAGGAAGCATTTGGATAGTTGATGACTTGATCTCATAATTTCCTTCAACAAGAGGAAATTGAATGCAAAAGGGGAATTATAAGCACCAGTGCAAAGTAATCCCTCAAAAGTCGATGTTCTTCACCCATAGTAGCGAATTACGTGTTGTTTGCTTGGTTCGTAGTAGCCTTTCAACTTCTAAATTCAATGGGAGAATCGTACTGAGAGTCCTCCTACCAAACATACAACTCGAACAAAAAATCGGATTATGCACAAGAAACCTTCGTAATTCCTTTTCAAGAATTTCCTTCTTTAAAACCGAATATGAATAAGCACAAGTATAAACAATAGAATAGTTTAGTTCGATAAAATTAAAATGAAAACTTAGGTCTATCTATTTTAGAACAAATTCAGCAGCAACGATGCCAAAAACTTGTTGGTATCTTCTTAGTGTGCTTGATTTATGTGAGTTTTGAAAAGCAGTTTATAGTCGCTAAATTACGGTGGCTCTAGACTATATAAACAAATAAGGAAATATCGACAGTTAGAAGAGAATTAGCTTTGCAAGATCAGGGCCAATTGTAGCAAGTTTTAAAAGTAAGTGAGTGAAAGATCGTCCACGGAGAATTTATTTAAAATGTAAGATAAACCTCAGATCCGAGCTACGGATCTCGGCTTCTTATCCTATCTAGAAAAGGCGATAAGATGAGAGGTTTGAATTTGTCACGTTTAACAAACTAAAAACAAAGAAAATTTTAAACTAAATGATCCAGATCCGAGTTGGGGAGTGATTGAAACAAAGATGGAGAAGTAATATCTAAATCTGATTTGGTCTTTGAAATCTAATGAGAATAATCATTCTGAGAGGTGTTCCAATCTTCATCTGCTACAAGCGCAGATGTAAGAGAAATAAATCTAATTTAAGGATTAGGTTTAAGCTTATGGCTATGGTCCATCACTTTAATGGCCACAAACCATCCAACAGTCTTTAATCCAAAGCCTTAGTTTAGAACAAGAAGCCTCACTACAAATGCCGTGAGAGATTAGGTTACCAACACTAATTCTCACAGGATTAATGAATCAAGGGAAATTGCATGAAAAACAGTAAATCTAAAGGAGTCTAATGCAATAAGGAGATCAGAGGGAACCCTTAACATGAGTCCAATTGAGAAAATATGGTTTACAAAGAACCTTTTCAAATCCAATCACATACAATTACGAGCCCTTGACTTAAGACTCTCGATTTGTAGTCTTGAATACAACTCTCTTTTGAATTACAAAAATGTCTCACAGCTCTCAATTGCAAGTCAAAGTGAAGCTATTACAGGGATTTCAGACAAACTATCTGGTTTGGAAATGGGGGAATAGGAATGAAACTCAAAATCTGGATGCCCAAATTGGGCAAATGGTTCGTCTATTTATAGTTTTCCCCAAGTCCAACTCAGATGTGTTTCAACCAATCAGAGGTGCTCAGAATGTATTTACCAATGGTGGTCGAGCACGAGGATCCAGATCTGTTCTGGCCAATCAGAATTCTTCGATTTGGTTTAGCCAATCAGGTGATAGAAGCATCAATTCTATTATGTAATTCAAAAATCTGTTTGAGCTTCTAGAAGTTCCCGCCAAGTAATTTCATCTTTGGGTGTTCACATGGGGTGGAATATGCCTTTGGTTCGTGCTCAGAATCTTCCGGAATGTCCTTGGGTTTTAAAATGCATTGGGACATGTGCAACAGATTACTGAATTACCCTTGTTAAAGCTGCGAATCTCCAGAATACCTTTTCGCATAGCTTAAGGGCCTTTTCGCAAAGTGCTGTGACTTCTGAAGCTCTTTTCGCAATGTTCAATCTCTCTTCGAATTGTGTTTTCTCCTTTTCGTAAAGTTCAATCTTCTTTTCGAAGAGTTCAGATGCTCTTCGAAAACTAATCCTGGAGGTTTAGTCCTTTTCGCAGAGTTCCAGGTTCTTTACGAAAAGTGCAGGTTCTTTGCGAAAAGAACTCTATATTGCATTTCTCTGTTCGAATTGTTCTCTGCTTCTCTTACAGGTCTTTGCCTCTTCCTTTTAGACTTTTTCCCAGCTGATGACGTTGTTTCTTCACTTCCTTCCTTTGGACTGACATGGATTGTCATCTTTTTGGCACTTTTGAGCTGCTTTTATGGTTAAGCCTGTCTTTATTGTTAGCTGCAACATAGGCACTTAAAACACTTATTTAGTTCTCTCAAAGGTTTATCAAGACTTAAGTTTAGGGATGAAAAATGGTATTTTTCACTTGTCAACAGCTAGGTATTTCTATAGGGCATGGACTGCTGTGGTTGCCGCTGCTGATGGGTTTGAAAGGTTTCTTGTCTCCACCTCAAAGTTGGGATGGTTTCTCCAATAATAACCAGTAGTTGGTTGTTATCCAAAGGACTGAGCAGCATTCACATGTTCCATAACCGGATCTAGAAATTGGGTAGTAGAGGGACATCCTTCAAGGGAGTGAGTGGGGGACTGGCATATCAGACATGCCTCCTCCATTTTGGCAGCCATTGGAGACTACATTGCTCCCATGAGCTTATCAAATATCTGAGTCAAGCTATCCACCTTCCTTTCCAAATCATTGTAACTACTGACCTCATACATTTTTCCTCTTGTAGTGTTCTCTCTCACCACTCTAACAGGAGTCTCAATGTCCCTTGATAAAGTCTCCCTTTGCATGGAGTTTTCACTAATTATATCAAACAACTCCCAAGCCTCATCAACTGTCTTGTAGAGGTAAGTACCTCCACATGAGGCATCAACCATGTCCCTGCTCTTGGGATCAATTCCTTGATAGAAACTTTGAATAAGTTGTCATACAGGAATTTGGTGATGGGGACATTGTTTCAAGAGCTCCTTAAATCTCTCCCATGCTTGGTGAAAGTCTTTAGTTGGGGACTAAGCAAAGGAGATGATGCTCTTCCTCAGCTGACTTGTTTTGGACATGGGGAAAAACTTGGCCAGATATTGACATTGAAGGTCATTCCAAGACTGAATACTAATGGTTAGGAGCATTGACAGCCAAGTTTTGGCTTTGTCCTTTAGTGAAAAAGGAAAGAGTCTCAACCTGGTTGCTTTCTCCCCCAAACCTGCAATATTGAAAGTAGTGCACAGTCTTAGGAATTGGTCAATGTGCTTGTATGGGTCTTCCTTACTCAGGCCATTATATGAGGGCAGCATCTGTATGATGGAAGATTTAATCTCATAGTTCCCTTGGACAGTAAGGAATTGAATGTAGAAGGGAGAGTTGTACACCCCTGGTTCATTGAATTCTTTTAATGTCCTAGGTTTCTCACCCATTGCAGAGATCTAACAATTAATCACAGGTGTGTGTAGGGACTGCTTAGGTCTGAGAAGTCTCTCAACTTCAAGATCTAAAGGACCAATCTCAGGATTAAGAGATCTTCTACCAGGCATACACATAGCAGAAATATAAAATCACAGCACAGATTTCAGCAAAGAAATTATTAAAACACACAACTATTGCTGCAGATCTAAAAATTTACAGATCTAAAAATATAATGAGTTAGGAAATTCAAACTTAAGTAAAGTTAGCTCCTCCAATGAGCACAGTGCTCCTCTCAGAGCAGCAACTCTTGATCTGAAACACAAAATTAAGCTACAAACAACTATAACAGCAATTAGTCAAACACAAAACAGGCAATTATAAATCTATATCTAAAATAAGAAAAACTTAGATCTACCAATTCTAAAAACATAGATCTCCGGCAGTGGCACCAAAAACTTATTGTATTGCTTACTTTGCGATATGTAACGGGCTAGAAACAACAAACTAAAGGTAAAATCACAGAGAAATGCGATCAAGGTAAGCAATCAGGCCTGCAAGAACCAGGGCTATTGCAGCAAGCTTTAAGGGGTAAGTGAGGGTATGTCCATAGGGAAATGTACTTTAAAATAGGGTAAATCTCTAGATCTATAACATATCTGGCACTTTATCCTATCCTAATTTAATCTAAACAAGAAAGGAAAGAGGAGAAGTTTTCAGGATTGTCACTTTACTATAAACTACAGAAATACAATGTAAAATCAAATGATCTAGAGCTGAGTAAGATATAGATTTAATGGAATTGAGAAGAAGATTAAAATCAAAAGGGGGAGAATAGCAGCTAGGGTTTTTGGTCTTTACTAAAACCTGAGTGGTTCAAAGACAATGCAGGAGCTTGATTTGAAACAATTCTTCATCTGGCTACAAGCTCAGATACAAGGTATAAGAATCTAATCTAGACTAGAGAATTGGATTGATATTAAGGGTATGATCTGTCCACTTGAATGGTCACAGATCATCTTATAGGCTTCTTCCAATCCTAAGGATTTAATTAGAACAATGAGATTATTGCAGATATTGTGGACGTAAGGCTACAAGCTCAAGCATCCACAGGGAGATTTAATCTAGGAAAATCAAATGAAATCAAGAGATCTATAGATCAAAATCAACTCTATAATCCACAATATACTAATTCAATACAAACTTACAGTGCAATGTGCATAGATCTGTAATCTGTGCAACATTCAATCCCCATACAAAGCCTTGAACCTCTTAATTTATAGCTCTCAACCTCACCCTAGCTACTAAAGGTGTTTAGCCAACCATGGTTGGTCTAAAGAGAGAATGGGGAAGAAGGAAGAGGGATGAAATTTTGGATGGAGAAGGGAATTCGAATTTGGTCTGAGCTCTCTCAATTTTTGGATGGTTCTTCTGTGTAATTTCTCTTTCATTTATAGTCTTCCCTTCTGTCCTCAGATCTGTTTCAGGCAATCAGAGCTCAAGGGAGTAAGTCTGTTATTCTAAGCTGCTGATGTGGCTGATTTTTCTTTTAAAAGCTTTCCAGCAATTAGTCCAAACTGGAAAAGTACATGTGAGGTGGTTAGAGGGTTCCCATTCGTACCCATTTGTATTCTAAAAATACTCTCAAGGGTTGTTAACATGCCTTGGAATGCATGCATAGAGCATTGAAGTGAGCAGCTGATGTGGCTGGAACTGAGAAGTTCCCAATTTGTGTGTTGAGAGGTTCAGGGAACCTTTCGACAGGTTCTAAGTCCACTTGGCGCTCATTTTAACAGGTTGAGGTAGGCTTTCAATAGGTTCTATTGAACTGGTCGACAGGATAACCTCAATATCCAATTGTTGTCCGAGCTCCATTCATCCTCTCAATAGGTTATAATCTAACCTCTCGATTTCTTAAACAACTTCAGTTAAGCTTTCGACAGGTTGTATTCTACTTCTCGACAAGTTGACTCAACCTTTCAAAAATGGATGTAGCTTCAGGTAAGTCCTAGCTAGGTTGGCTTTGACTACTCGCTAGGTTCAAGGGAACCTCTCAACATATAGCTAGAACCTCGTGAGCTCCCCTGTATCTCCAGGTGACCTCTCAACTAGATGCACTATACTAATTGACAGGTTCTATGAACCTCTCGAACTCTTCACTTTTTCACCTCAGGACCTCTCGATAGGATGGAATACAGCTCTAGAACCTCTCGACAAGTTGAATTAACCTCTCGAGCTCTTCTACTCTTTGCTTCCACAGCTGGCACACATCTTTGGGGTGTTGTCCTTCATCTGTCAACACACAGTAGCCTCTTGAGGGGTTCAATCTTCATCCAATGTAGCTTCTCTTGTTCCCATGTGCGCCCAGTTGGACCCATGGCATTCCCATAGACTTCTAAAACTCTGTGGACTGCTTTATGGCTGGCCTTTTGGGCTCCAGGAGCACATGTATGAGCAGCAGGTCCCTTCTTTGGCATTTTTAGATGGATGTCTGCACTATGACTGCACTTTATTACTTTACTACAAAACATACTCAAGGCATATTATTATTCACCTCAAAGGTCCATCAAAGGTCAGGTTAGGAGGTAAAAAATGGTACTTTTCACTGATCAACAATTGGTTATGGAGTGGTTGTCAATGGCCCTTCCGATGAGGAGGTGCATGGGAAAAGTTGGGGATGACTTGGGTGGATGGGGGAAAATTGGGCATGACTTGGGAGGATGGGGGAAAATGTGGTGCATTTGGGGTGTGTGGTGGGTGGATGGGGGAAAATTAGGCATGACTTGGGTTGATTTGTGGGGAAAATTGGATGTATTTTGAATAGATATGGATGGAGAAATGGGTAAACTTTGGGTGGATGTGGATGGAAAAATAGGTAAATTTTGAGTGAATGTGGATGGAAAGATGGGCACACTGTATGGTCCGATGATGGTAAATGGGGGTAGGGTGAGCGAAATGGAGATAGGAATCTCCTCCGATTGGGAATGTGGTGGAGAATGTGGTGGGGGATTTTCGGTATTGAATGCGGTTGTTACCACCGGCCACACCATGGTTTGAAGGCGGGTGGGGTACGGATGTTTTGAGCATGGACCAAAGATTTTCCTTCACCTTCCCCTATGAGATAATGGTTGGTTTGGCAATGCCGTGGTTACGAAACCACATACACTTTTTTTTTTTTTTGGATGATCTTTTGATTTTTTTGGTGATTTTGATTTTGATGATTTTTTTGTTATTTTTGAATGAGTTTTTTTTATAAACTTTTTGAAAAATTTTAAACTTCTTTCTCCTCGATCTTTACGGTCCTTTTTCGGGCCTTTGAAACTCCCTTTACAGGTCCCATCGATACCCCCAAAACTTTCTAAGGCGGGACCAGGATGCCCTTTTTAAGAGTCAAAGGAGAAAATCCCTTGATCTTTAAAGGCACAGATTTCCACATGGTGACTCAATCTCTCGAAAAGAGTCAATAAGAGGATGACCTCTTTTGATTGGTAAGAGCATTTTAGGTACCTTAAAATGTAGGAATTGTCAGAAATATTAAAACCAATGTGAGGGAGGTTCAGAAAACTATTAAAAAGGCCCCAAATTTGGGCCGCTTAGTAAATAAGCATTGCGTGCATAGTATGCACGCAAGGCTAAATTTCTGGCTTTTTGGCTATGCACGCAAGGCTAAATTTCTGCATTTTTGGGTATGTGTGCATAGTGTGCACGCAAGGCTAATTTTTTGGATTTTTGGCTATGCGTGCATATTATGCACGCAATGCCTATATATTATATTTTTCCAACAGCAGACCCGGGTTGGGCTAAAAATGTGGTTCTTAGGCCAATGCCTCCCGGGACTTTTCTTTCAACCTTTATCAGCTTTCTCCTTACCGCGCCTAAGGGATACAAGGCCGATTTGATGCAACTAATGCGCTCCCCAAGTTTTTAAGCTAAATAACAAGTTTGGTCACCCACCCAATATACCTCCGGCGCGAGAGCCTTCTCAGATACTAGATGGGGTGGTTCTTTTTGAAATTAGCACCTCTAGGGCTGTTGCTCTACTTGGAACCAGGACGGGTGTCTCGCTACCTAATTTTCCCACCCCTTTGTAAAACCTACCCGTAAAAAAATGTTTAATTAAGTTCCTTGGTTCAATTTTAGGGAAGTTCACTTAGGTTCAAAAATGGGGCTTCGCCACTGTTCACAATCGGGCTATAGGAGTCCCGTGCCACCACTATGGGCCAATGCCCACTGGTGGAATATGTCAAGAAATAAGAAAATGATGGGGTTAGTCAAGCAACTAGGCGAAATATGTAAATTGCATCAAGTAGGCCTGCCAAACAGCTAAGGCGTGGAAATGATAGAAATTTAAGCTAAGTTATCAAGTAGGCTCGTAAAATGACTAAGGCGGGTAAAGATAGAAATTTAAATGAGATGCTCAAGTAGGCCCGCCAAATGGTTAAGGCGTGTAAATGACAAAAACGTAGGGGTAAGTAGAAAAAATGATGGAATCATAGGGCTAAGAAAAAACAAAAACACATGCAAAAAGGGGCAAAAACTTTAACCAGAAGCTCTACACAAAAATCCCTAGTGAAGTCGTCATCTGTGCCCGTGGACTTTTGCGAGTCCGTCGCAACGATGCGCTCTTAAGAAATATAAAGTCACCACTTAGAGCTTTTGGTGTCGCGGGATACCCAAAATCAATATCGTGAGCACCGAAGTGCTAGATTTGATTCTGAATTACCGGTCAATGCCAAAGCCTCATGGGTAAGGAATTCGGTTATCAATCGAAAAGGTGTTAGGCACCCGATCGATCCACTTGTGACTGGTCTTTACTATGGCCAAGTCTATGTTTAGATTATAATATATATATAAAAGAGAGAAAAAAGGAGCGGCACTTCCTCTTGCCCGAAGGCACTCGGATTCTATTTGAACCCCTCGCAATCACCAGAATTTCGACAGCATAATTACTCAAATTCTTGGATAAAGGAAAAGTTAAAAGAAGGTAGAGGAATGGAGGAGAGAGGCGGAGCTCTCGGGCCCTTGTAGCACCATTGGTTGGATCTTCACGTGAAAGTGATACTGATGAGCTTTCAATAGCACTTTAGGAATAAAGAAGGTTTCTAACTGCTAAGGTCTGGGGACTTGGAGCTTGGGAATGATGATGGAAGTATTGGTATGAGATGGGATAACGCTTTAAGCTTTTGAAAAAATTCAAGTCTAGGGAAATGAGGAGAAAAATTGGTATAGTTTCTTCTCTTGGAAATTTCAAAAGATGATTAAAACAAGGGGGGGGGGGGGGGGGGGCCCTCTATTTATAGACTTGAGGGTGGTTAAGAGGATACTTAAGTGTTAATGGGTTTAGGAATTAGGTAATTTCTAATATAAGGTTTTCTAGGTTTTCTAGGGTTTAGATAGGTGGGAATTGGGTTTAATAGTGGATCATGGGGTGATGACTTGAATGACATAAGGGTGATAAGGAAGTTCTAAAGGGACATAAGGGTCCTAAAGAAACAAACTTCGATCTCTAGGATGGGCCACAAAGCAAACCCTAAAACTGAAATCTACCATTTTTCACAAAAAAGTAGGTATTTAGCTTTGCGTGCATACTATGCATGCAAGGCTAAATTCCTAGTTCAAAATGCTAGAAATAGAGCCCGCGCTGAAGTAGCTCTGAAGAAAACAAAACCAATTTGGCTATCGTGCATGGTATGCACGCACGTGTAAATTTTGTCAAAAATTGCCTTTGTGTGCATGCTATGCACGCATGTGTAATTTTTTTCATTTTTTCACTTTCTTCAAATCGCCATAACTTTTGATGTACAACTCGAAATTAGGCGATTCTTGGCTTGTTAGTAAGTTAAAAACCTCTAATTTCTAATGGTATAGGTTTCAGCTCTTGTAGATTTCAATGTAAACTTTGGCACTCCCATTTTCATCTGCTATTCTGGTTTGATCAAAACTATTTCGGGAAGGGTTCTATAGGTCTGGGAAGGTTCCTAAGGGGTTGGGAAGGTGATGTGCTCTAAATTCATACAAAAGTCTTAATATAGACACCCAAATTTGGCCCAAGGGCTGATCGAGACACATTTCGAGAGAGCCGCATCTCTAAGCTTTTGATGGCATGTATGGAACCTTTAGGAACCTTTTTGAAACCTAAGGAGCCATTCCAAACCCTTAGGAATCACCCTAAATCCTTTGGGAACCTTTCTGAACCCTTAAAAACCCATCCTGACCCTTGGAATCCATTCCAAACCTAAACCTAGCTTTCCCAAGCAATGGATGAAGAGTGGTGTACTGGGGCTAGCTATTACCTTCTACTGTGATCGAATCTCATACCATTGAAAAGTAGAAGTCCTCACCTTTCCAACAAGAATAAATTCATCCCAATCAGAGCTATAAGCAAGAAGATATCGCGTTCTGAAGTGCAAGGGAAAAATGGTAAATATGTTGGGCACAAGTATTAGTTGCGCGAAGCCATTTATGGGGAGAAATGGCTTCGCGCAACTAATAGTTGTGCCAGTTATAAAGTGGGTCCCCCCGCGGGCTACCAACTTCTAGGCTCTGTAGCTCCACTGTATTACTGTACATATGCTTTGTGCAACTATTAGTTGTGCCAAGCATATGAACAGTAACCCTGGTTCTTTGCCTCAAATTTTGTGAATGGGGTTTGACTTGTTGACCATCTTGGCCTTTGGGGTGTATTTTGCTAGTTCTGTTGCACCCATTTACTATCTATGTGTAACCTCTTAAGTGGTTTAAAGCCCCACCCTATCATCCACCATTAGAGCAACTCTTCACACTTTTCAAGGCTCCAAAAACCCTTGGAAACCTTAGATGGCTAGATTACCTAATTGCTAATTCAAATTAGCCTCTAAGCACCCTCCTAACCTCTCTTTTTCCTATAAATAGAGAGGCACCCCTCCCTTTATAAAGGCTTGAAAATTTTTATAATTAAGAGATTAAGGAATCCCTTCTCTCTCTCTCCTCTAGTGCACAATTCTCATAGAAATTTCAGAATTTTAAAACTTTCTTTAGACCTTAGCAATTCACCCAAAAGCTCTATGTTAGGTGTGTGTTACCCCCTAGCCTTCTCTCTCTACCTCGTAGCTATCATGCCCTAAGAGTTAGAACCCCATTTCTCATCATACAAGCCTTCAAAACTGAAGTAAGCCAACGCAAGACTCCACAGCGGTATAACAAGGGCCCAAGAGCTCCGACTCTCTCCTCTATTCCTCTACCTTCTCGGTTCTTCCTCTCTCCTCCCATTTATGCCATTACACCGCCGAATTTTTGGTAGGAATGGTGGGGCAAAAATAAGATTTTAAGACCCTTTGGGCAAGCGAAAGCCTTTTTCATTTATTTTATTTTATTTTATTTTTGTTTTAGCCATAAGTAGAGACCGCATTAAGTAAGTTGATTGGGTACTAACACCTTCCCAATCGATAACTGAAGCCCCTACCTAAGAGCCTTTGGCGAAGACCGGATTCAGAGTCATATTTGTGGCAATTCGGTGCTTATAAAATTGATATAGGTTTCCTGGGACACCAAAAGCTTCGGGTGCTGACTCTAAGTATTTTATAGAGAGTGCATCGTTGCGACAGGTTTGATGAAAATCCACCGTTGCATAGATAGCGACTCTGCTGGGGACTAGCTAATAGAGGTTCCCCTTGAATTTGGCCTCTTTATTTTTTATTTACTAACCCTTCTATTACTTTATTTTATTTTATTTCTTTTACTCACCCCTTCGATTACGTCATTCTACTTACCCCTACTTTTACATCATTTACGAGCCTTAGCCATTTGGCGGGCCTACTTGTGTACCGTCATTCAATTTCTTTACGTTTCCGTCATTTCAAGCACCTTAGCCAATCAGCAGGTCTACTTGTGCATTGTAATTTAAATTTCTTACATTTCTATCATTTTAAGTGCCTTAGCCGTTTGGCAGGCCTACTTGTGCTTTTAATTTCACAACCATATTCCGCTAGTGAATGCCGGTCCGTAGAGGTAGCACAGGATCATCACCCCTGGTCTTTGAACTTAATAAAGTTTCCTTAAAAGAAAAAAATAAAATTGAACTAACAAAGGAGATTTAAATTGATTTTTACGGGGTAGATTTTCAAGGGTTGGGTTATTTAGGCACACAAACAAACTCCCGGGTCTTAGTACGGTGGCAGCCCCTAGTGGTGATGATCTGGAAAAGTCCCAGACCACCTAGTACCTGAGAAAAGTTCTTGCACTTGAGGTATATCGGGTGGGTAACCTTCTCGTTACCAAGCTTAAAACCCAAAAAAAAAGAGAGCGATAGTGAACCCAATTTGGCCTCTAAACCCTTAGGATCGGTGAGGAAAGAGACGAATCATATAAACAGTCAGTCCCCTTAAGCCTAGCTTCCACAAAAAGCCAATTTGGAGACCCATTTCGGATTGAGGTTATTGCTGTCAAAGAATCTGGACACCCCTTTTAGTCTGGCACACTATTAGTTTCACCAATGCAAAAAGCCCCAAAAGAACACTGGCGCAACTATTAGTTATGCCAGCTTTAGTCAGGGATATTTTTGCTCTGGTGCCACTATTAGTTGTGCCAACTTGGTTCTACTAAGCATCAGTCCGAATCTGTGGCCTAGTTCACACCCTGGACTCCCCGATCAGTGCCATTAGTGCCTCTTTTTAGGTCCCGCAACTTCCGACACCCAATATGCCCTCGCCGGGCAAAAGAAGGTGACTTCTTTTTTATTCGTTTCGAGGGATCGGGTTATTTACATTGGTTTTTGTGCCTTCAATAGATCAAGGGGTTTCCCTTTTATTCTTCTAAAGCACTTCGGAACCTTTGCCGCGAGACCTATTTAGGGTATGAGAGCCACCCAAGAAGGGAATTCAAAAGGCCCCAGAATCCTCATTTCTTTTCACTTATAAAAATTCAAAAAAATTAAAAATTAAAAACCCAAAATATAGAGCCTTGATTGGTGCTGGCACAACGGCATCATCATACCCTCTGTCATCCCGTAGGAGAAGGAGGAAGCTTTACGGGCCCTATCCGAGGCTACCAAGATATGTTGTGGGCTGTGGACTATTGGGGATTTGCCTTGCGTTTAAAAAGGGCTTTAAATTCACTCAATTCAAGGTAGATCACACACACAGACTTGTAAGTATTTAGGGCCTGTTGTAGCAAGTTTTAAAAGAGTAAGGGAATGTCCACAGGGAGGTGATTTCCAAATATGGTAAATCTCCTGATCTGGAGAGAGATCTGTCACCCTACCTAATACTAGGTTAGTAAAAGAAAGGGGAGAGGTTTTAAAGGGTTGTCACTTAAGCTAAACTACAAATAAAAAGTAGAATTAAGTGGGATCAAATCCAGAGTTCAGATCTCACAATTGGAAGGGATTAGAAACAGAAAATGGAGAACAACTTGGAGTTTGGACTTACTGCAATTGGGTTGAGCTGATCGTGTCACAGGGGATTCAAAGCACACCAATCCCTCAGCTGGCTACAAGCACAACTGCGAAGTAGAAGAATCCACTATAAACCAAGGGATTTGACAGATCTTAAGGCTATGATCTGTCCACTTCAATGGTTACAGACCATCCTATAGACTTCATCCGACCCAAAGGTTTAAGGTGAAAGAATCCAAGTGAAACCAGAGACTGAACTGATCTTAAGGTTATGGTCTTTCCACTTCAATGGTCACAGACCATCTTATAGATTTCCTCCAACTCAAAGGTTTCAATCAGAGCATTAAAACCAATACAGATGCTGCAATTACCAGGTCACAGACACAGGCATTTACAGGGATATCAGATCTAGAGAGATCAAATTGTATCCAAGAGGTCTGCCAGTTAAGTGGGTGAGCTGATCAGCCAACTCCTCCACACAAATCCGACTGAGCACCAAATGAAACCAACATAACTATAGATATAATTAAAATAATAAAATCAACATTTACGTTGCATAAAACTCACTCTACAATGAAATGCTCTCAAATCTGTAGTCTAGGCAGCAATTGACCCACAAATAACACTGTCAACCTTACCCAATTATTGATCTGACCTCGCCCCTTACTGCTCCGAGGGAGTTAGCCAACCATCATTGAGTTAAAGGAGGGACAACAAAATTTTGTTGTAAGCCCTAATCTCCAGATTTTGATCTCCCCCAATTACAATTGGGGATCTCATTATATAGCTTTTCCCTCTCGTTTCTCCCACCAATATTCCCTTCTAGAAGGTCCTTAGAGTTCGTTAGAGATCTGTCATAACACGTGGGGTTGTTTAGGGTTTCCTAGGGCATCTTCAGGATCATCATGTTGGTCACCAGAGTGCCTCGAGTTGCGTGCAGCAGGTCATTAAGTTGCAGCGTGTGAACAACCTACTTTCTAAGAAGTTCTTCACACGATTTCGACAGGTTGAGGAAGCTTCTGACAGGTTCAAATGGAGCTTTTTAGTCCTTTCACTAGGTTCTCAGATCTCTTCGATAAGTTCCAATAGGATGAGCCTTCTCTTGATGCTTCAGCATTCTCTGCCCCTTTATCTGGAGCATTCGACAGGTTGGGAATGCTTTACTACAGGTTCAGCTCTGCATGCCA
Source organism: Chloranthus sessilifolius (assembly GCA_021018995.1). NCBI lineage: Eukaryota > Viridiplantae > Streptophyta > Magnoliopsida > Chloranthales > Chloranthaceae > Chloranthus > Chloranthus sessilifolius. Next base: position 36,791,515 of record CM037598.1, on the reverse strand, counting down.
GCATTTTGATAGGATTGATCTCTCCTGTCGAAATGTTCATGTACCTTCCGATAGGTTCGAGCTCCAGCTTCTTCATTTCGATAAGTTTAGGCACCCATCCGATAGGTTCCCTTTACACCTCAGGTAGGCTTTTGATAGGATGATTTCTTTCTTTCTTTTAGCTGCTCGATAGGTTCTTGGATCCTATCGAACTTCTCAACCCGCACAAATTCTTCCTTTCTCTGTCTTCAGATCCTATCGAACCCTTCCATCTGCATGAATTCCTCCATTTTTAGCTCTCAGCTCCTATCGAAGCCTTCAGATAACCTCTCGATACGATATTTTCTGCTTGCTTTCACTTCCTTGACTCTGCCCTGCTATTGCCACATGCCCCAAGTGGCCAATGGTGTGCAGCCCTCTTATGTGCCAATTGCTGGGTCTGCACTGTGCTGAGAGATGGACTTCTTTGTGCAGCATTTTTGAGTGATTTTCTGCACTATTCCTGTCTTTTATAGATATCTACAAAATAGACTCAACAGGTGTGCTCACAGGTCCATCAAAGGTCAGGTTAAGGGGTGAAAACTGGCATTTTTCACTACTTAACACACCCCCAAACCCAAGCTTTGCTAGTCCCTGAGCAAAGGAAAACAAAGAAAATTAAAATGCCACTTTTGTAGGGATCACCTTTAAACCAACTACATAAACTTGTTGGGGATTTCTAGTGTGCTGATTTATTGTGTAATGCTAAAGACAAAATAAAGTCAACATAAAGGATGGATTCAGCATATCTAAAATATCCTAGACCTGTAAGATACAAGGTCCTTTTGTAGCAAGTTATAATAAGTAAGAGTTTGTCCCACAGGGTGTAGCGATCTAAACCTAAAGGGTGTATAGTAGACCTCCAGATCTGGCTACAGATCTGACAATTCTAAGAAGAATGAGAGCTTTTCGGGTGTCACTAGATCTAATTCTATAAAACTGAAATAAAACTAAACTAAGAGATGGAGGAAGATGGATGGTAAAATAAAATATAAAATGGGGAGAAATAGACAGCTAGGGCATGGTTTTGATTGTAAAATAGATCAAGATCTGAGGATATGCAACCATCCTTCATTTGGCTACAAGCACAAATGCAAGGTATAAGAATCCGATCTAGACCGGTGGTTTGGATTCAACTTAAGGCTATGATCTATCCACTTCAAAGGTCACAGATCATTCAATAGATTTCCTCCATCCCTGGTTTGGATTGAATTTATGGCTATGATCTGTCCACTTAAATGGTCACAGATCATCCAATAGATTTCTTCCATTCTAATGGCTTTGATCAGAACAAGATAATCTCTACAGATGCTATGGATGCAAGACCACATGCACAGACACCCACAGGCATATCAAACTCAGGGAAATCAGATGTTCATCAAGAGATCTACCAGTTAAGTGGGTGAGCTGATTAACAAACTCCTCTACACAAATCCGATCGAGAATCTAATGGGACCACAAGATCTTTAGATTTAACTAAGCTTTAAAATCAACAATTTATTGCTTCAAACAAAACAACTTACAATAAACTTATTCCCAGATCTGTAGTTTGTGCATCGATCCACATTTCTTCATGTCGAAATTACAATTACAAACCAGATCTGAGCTACTATCTAGATCTAATCCAACAGGCTGGATTGGAGAGAGAAGGGGGAAGATAAAAAGGAAAATAAAATCTTAAACTAAACCTAAATGAGCTAAGGAGAACTCAGGCTATTCCTTTGTTCCTACTTTCCTTGCTAAAGAAAAACAACAAAATAAATGGATATTTATACATATGCATTGATCCTTGTGCCTTGGGTTTTAGCCAATCAGAGAGCAGAGATGGATCCCCTTCTATTGTGCTTCAGTTGCATTCCCGCCAAAAATTAGCCCACACCCATGTGCAGGGTTTCCAGTGCATTGGAGTTCCCAATCTGCCCTTGTCATCCACAAAATGCCTCCTGCTCATCTTTGTACTTGTTGTCCGCAAAATGGACCCAAGCTGCCCCTCCTGTCCATTACTCTTTCCAGTTGCACACTTCAAGTGCTTGCCCACAAAATAATTATTCTTGGCTGCCCCCAAAATATCCATGCTGTAATTATTTCCAGAAATAGCCCAATGTACTTCTGCTGGTTGTCACCAAAACAGCCCCAAATGGGCCCGTTTTACTAAACTGCTGATGTTAAATCTCATGGCTGTAGCTCGACCGGTTGAACGAATAAGCTTGAAACATTTCGATAGTTTGAGCTACAGCCACATGAACCATTCGATGAGTTCTGATTTGCAGTCCAAAGAATCCTTCGACAGGTTGCAATGGGAGGCTGAAGCAAGAAGTATAAATATACAAATGTCTATGCAGCTGCACATAAGACGCCAGGTTTGAGGGGTTTTCTGAGAAATCGACGGTTAGATAGGATCTTGACTGCACATCGGCAGATTTGAAGCAGGCTGCAGGATGGGCATCTCGACGGATTGAGATATTTAAGCGGTCAAAGGGCTTTATGGTATGATTTTTCAGCTAAAGTTTGCATGTAAGTTTGCTAGGAGGCTGCTGTATATTGGACCATTTGATAGGATGGTGAGGCTGTGGAGGATCCCTTCGATAGGAAGGACTGAAATCAAACTCAATCTACTCGATAGGTTCACCAAGTGACATCCTAATCCATTCGTGAGGTTGCACTGTGAAGAGCTCGACAGGTTTACTGGCAGCTTCAACAAGTCGACATGTTTGTCTGGGGTCTATGCAATCCAATAGGTTCCATGGGGATGCTTCTACTTGATTTTCGATAGGATATAATCCCACATGGTCGATAGGTGCAAACTGCATTTCGATAGGTTGCTGGGATTTGTAGAGCTCGACAGGTTGAAGATGGGCTACTGCATTCAATAGGATGAAGAGATGGGGCTGCAACTGGGTATTTCGATAGGATCTAGGTGTTGCTTGCTGTTTTAAAGGTTTCAGCTGAGTGTTTCGATAGGTTTGCTGTAGAGGGCTGCTGGAAGGTGGGCTTAGGAATGTAGTTCGCTAGGTGCAAGGCTTGGGAGCTCCACTTCGATAGGATCACCAGCAGCTGAACTCAACAGGATTGAAGCTGCTGACCTTGCTGCACTGCTCGATGGGTTGAAGAAGTGAATATTCGACATGTTCAACATTGTGCATGGAGCTCATCTGCTCGGTAGGTAGCGGACGGGTTTAGCTATTGGTTTAATGGCTGCAGCTCATGCTTGTTGAGAGGTTGCTGCAGCTTTAGATCGGCAGAATGGCTGAAAGGTGCACTACACCCTTTGACAAGTTTACATGTTGATGCTGATTTAGATGGCTGGAGCTGCATGTTGGTCTACATCTGAAGAGGTTCAACTGCAGGTGCATGAACTGCTCGAACCCTTGCTGAAACTTGAAGCAATCCACTGGGAAGAAACCGGTGAAAAGTTTGTTTGGCGGCCGGAGTTACTTGAAGATAACACCACCATTGTCCGTATGATCTGAGAAAGACTTAGGTCAGCTCAGAGCAGACAAAAAAGCTAAGCCGATATCAAGAGGACGAGTGTTGACAAGTTTACATGTTGATGCTGATTTAGATGGCTGGAGCTGCATGTTGGTCTACATCTGAAGAGGTTCAACTGCAGGTGCATGAATTGCTCGAACCCTTGCTGAAACTTGAAGCAATCCATTCGTGAGGTTGGGGCTACATCTCGACAGGTTTTGCTTCTTCCTCCTTGCAGCTTTCAATAGATTTATTCTTTATATTCCAAGACAAGTGCTCAGCTCCAACATTAACTCAAGAGGTTGGGAGCTACTGTTATCTGCATGTTGGTGAACCTATGTACTGTTGTTCCAAGGCTCATGTGAATACACATGCTGTACTTGCGCTGTATGGAGTATGCTTGACAGGTAGGCTGATATATGGACTGCAGCTTGCTGATGCTCTTGAAGTTAAAGCTATAAACTCGACAGGTTCAAACCTTGGGAAGCTGCTAAAGCATCTGTCAATTGATAGGTAGTTTGAGTGCATTGGTGGAGTTTATTTATAGGAGCTCGAGCAATTGGCTGCAATAGACATGTTGGATGGTGGCCTCCTGTCTCAGCACCCATTGGCAAGGTTCAAGTTGTTGCATTTATCAACTTCAGAACATGCTTCTATATGAAATTGAATGCAGATGAGCATGTAGCTGCTGGGTGCTGAGCTCCTCAGCTATTGATTGGTTCAAAACTCCTCTAAATGGCCCTTTTTACTGGAAAACTGCACTAAGGATAAAATTACCTCTTTGCTGCAAAACAATACTAAAAACAAATATTAAATACTCTAAGTCCTAGCAAAAGTTAGGTTTAAAGGTGTAGAAAGTGGCACAAATCAGTGACTAACAAACCCCCAAACCTAACCTTTTTGCTAGTCCTCGAGCAAAGTGAGATTTAAAACACCTATCCTATGAAATAAAATGCTACTTTCGTAGGGAACACGGGGGCATTTGGCACATGCACCAAGCCTTTTAAACCCCTAGGTGATCCCTAGTGGAGGAGTGAAGTCTCCTGAGGGTTTTCAGTGAAGGTACCCCCAAACTTCTCCAATAAAATTAATTAATACTCATGCAACATGCTAAAACAGAGTTTAAGTAAAATAAAATAAATTCCACACCATGTCCATTCAGTTCTAGAGGACTTTTAGCAGAAAAATCACCAATTCAAAACATGAAATTCTGCTGTCATTCCTTCATCATCAATCAGTTCATGTCAATTCATTGTGCTTAAAAATTTGATGCAGAGCTCACCTTTAATTCAAGAATTCTGTTCCGATACCACCACAAATCTCTGGTTTCTGACCCAAATCTTACCGGGGCTATTCACTCATAACAAAAATTAAAGGTTGCATCATTTCACACACCTCAAGAGCAGTTGCCGCTCTCAAATAGAACTGCAAGCAAGAGCATAGGCATTGCTCTAATTCCTGAAATTTTCTAACTCTTTTCACCATAGATCAAACAAATCCTAATCTCCACATGACAGCTCAATCGATTTTTAGATCAGTAAGGTCTTTCTATTGGGTTGTAATGTGGCTTATGGGTGAGGTTTATAAAGAATGAAAGGGTGGAATGAGATTCAAAATTGAGAAATCAGTAAAGGTAAAGGAGGTGATTTGCAACTCAACCTTCTTCATTTCAGCACAATTCCATCTACTTCTTGAATTTTCATATTTGAAGTGACCAGTTTCTAATCCTCTTTTCAATTTCTCAATGAAATGACTTCTCTTTCTTATTCTTTTTTTTTTTACTTTTCTATTTTTTATTTATTTATTTTTTTTTTATGGATTGGGATGCCACAACTATACATCACACTAGCCTTCAAATATACTTTCTTCTGCTTTTAACCAAACACGAACCTTACACCTCTAACCTCACTTGTCCTCTTATTTCGTGATTTCTCAGATTGAGGGTTAATTGAAACAGGTAAAGGGGTTTTGGGTTCACATTTTTCTGGTTTTCATCATAGAAAACTGAGATTTTCAGGGCTCAAAAGGTGTTTATCAAGGGCAGTTCAATGGTGGGGAATTTTAGGCTCAAACTATCCAAGGGATGGCTTTACTTCATGTCTTCAATGTCATGAATGCTGTCAAGCTGTTTTAATTTTGATTTGTCTAACTTCTCGTGATTGAAACTAGATCCAATCAGTCCATAGAGTAGAAAAACTGCCAAGACACTCTTCAAAGAAAAAATTTTCAGGCCCAAATCTCATTGGGTATGGCCTTCCATCAAATTTTAGGGTGTATCCTTACAGTTTTCTCTCATTTCAGGTTCACTAAACATCAATTTTTGAAAATTTGCGTTATTTGCTTCATGAAAAATGTTAAAACTACAGCTCATTTCAGTTTCAAAAAGTTTTTAATTCCCTCTTTTTCCAAAAATCAGGTGGGAAATCATTTTCTTTTTAAAAACCTTTTTAATATGGCTGCACCAGCATTAACTCATTTCATTGGCACACCTGTCATACCCCTAAACCTAAGGTGAACATTGCCCCCAATGTTCTACACAATGAGAAACTAGGGGTAGCAGGGTAAAAGAAGAAAGAAAAACTAAGTAGAAAAATTGCACCTATGTGCAGCAGAAAATAAAAAAAAACACAAAACTGAATATATTAGCAGGAAAGTGGAAAAAAAATGTTATGCAAGTATAAGAAATTACTGATAAAACAGAGAAATCAGTAAAACAAATCTAGAAAAACTAAATGTATGAACAGAAAAATAAAAGAACAGTGCAGCAAATGAAAGGAAAGTAATGTTAATAACAGAAAAACAGAAAAATGCAGATACAAAAACAGAATTTCAGAATTGTAGACACAAAAATGGGAAAAGAAAATTAAAAATTGAGTACTAAACTGCCAAAATGCAGAAAATTAGTAAAGTTAAGACCTAAGAAAGAAAAATCAATAATCGAAATACAGAAATGAAACTAAAATTCTAAAACAGAAAAATCCTAAGACCAAAACCTAATCCACATGTGCCACAAGAAACCCCTTTTTGCCTACCTGTGTGTGTTTTACTTGTGGATGTGTATGAATCAATAAAAATTTTGTAAAATAATGTTAGCGTGGATGTACACAATTGAAAATAGGAATCATACACAGTTGAGACCTATTAATGGTGAAAAATCTTGAATGAAAAATAAAATCAATGGCTCCATTAAATTTTCTGAACAAATTATGATCCATTGTTCATTATCCTTCATGAATCCTCAAAATTAAAATCATGATCTCAGCAGGTCCAGATGGGGGAAAATGAATAAAGGCAAGGGAAAACAGCCCATCTGGAGAAAATTTTTATGTTTTTTTTTTTTTTTTTTTTTTTTTTATATCATTTTATGATTTTCTATTATTTATGTGTTTTGGATCAGCCCGGGCTCAACAAGAGCCCTTATTTACTACTGCTGAAAAATAATAAGAAACAGAAATTTTCTATTTGTGTTTGCATTTTCTTCTATTTTTTTTATTTATTTGGTTTTGTAAAATCAGCATGCCTAAAAGACAGCAGAAATTATAATCAAAACAAACATCAAACACAACAGAACTGCTAGTTTTAGAGAGTTTAAAAATTTATAATATATGCAAAGGAGAAGGGGATGCAAACTCAAGTGAATCTGCTCCTGCTGCAATCCATTTGCTACTCGTTTGGTAGTTGCTCTAGATCTGTAAAAATTCAACAACTGCAGTAGCACCTTATTCAATCATATTGACAAAAACACAACAAAAAACTCAAATTGCAGCCTCATTTCTGTAAAAATGCAAAAGGCTACAGCAGCATTTATTCAAACATCTGAAAGGTAGAAAATAAAGACTCGGAAAAATTAGAAATTCTGCTACAGTAAAACAGGTTTTCTATACAAAAACTGCAATAGACCTTTAATCAAGCACTTGTTGCATTAACTCATTTCATCAAAACTCCCCGGCAGCATGCTACATAAATTTTAAATGATTTATTGGAGAAGCTTGTGGGTACCATCACTGAAAACCCTCAAGAGACTTCACTCCTCCACTAAGGATCACCTAGGGGTTTAAAAGACTTGATGCATATGCTAAATGCATCCATGATCCCTACGAAAGTGGCATTTTAATTTCTTTGTTTTTCCTTTGCTCAGGGACTAGCAAAGCTTAGGTTTTGGGGTGTGTTAAGTAGTGAAAAATGCCAGTTTTCACCCCTTAACCTGACCTTTGATGGACCTGTGAGCACACTAATAAACACCTGTTGAGTCTGTTTTGTAGATAGCAATAAAAGACAAGAATAGTGCAGAAAATCACTCAAAAATGCTGCACAAAGAAGTCCATCTCTCAGCACAGTGCAGACCCAGCAATGGCACATAAGAGGGCTGCATACCATTGGCCACTTGGGGCGTGTGGCAACAGCAAGGCAGGGTTAAGGAAGTGAAAGCAGGCAGAAAATATCATATCGAGAGGTTATCTAAAGGATTCGATAGGAGCTGAGAGCTAAAAATGGAGGAATTCATGCAAACGGAATTTCGATAGGATCTGAAGACAGAGAAAGGAAGAATTCATGTTGGTTGAGAAGTTCGATAAGATCCAAGAACCTATCGAGCAGCTGAAAGAAAGAAAGAAATCATCTTATCAAAAGCCTGCCTGAGGTATAAGGGGAACCTATCGGATGGTTGCCTGAACCTATTGAGATGGAGAAGCTGGAGCTCAGACCTATCGGAAGGTACTTGAACATTTCGACAGGAGTGAGAGAAATCCTATCGAAAAGCTGGCATGCAAGGCTGAACCTATCGAAAAGCTTTCCCAACCTATCGAATGCTCCAGATAAAGAGGCAGAGAATGCTGAAGCGTCAAGAGAAGGCTCATCCTATCGAAACCTATCGAAGAGATCTGAGAACCTAGCGAAAGGACCAAAAAGCTCCATTTGAACTTGTCAAAGCTTCCTCAATCTGTCAAAATCGTGTGAAGAACTTCTCAGAAAGTAGGCTGTTCGCACGCTGCAACTTAGTGACCTGTTGCATGCAACCCGAGGTACTTTGGTGATCGACACGATGATCCTAAAGATGCCCTAGGAAACCCTAGCCAACCCCCATGTGCTCTGACAGATCTCTAACAAACTCTGAGGACCTTCTAGAAGGGAATATTGGCAGGAGAAAAGAGAGGGAAAAGCTATATAATGAGATCCCCAATTGTAATTGGGGGGGATCGAAATCTAAAGATTAGGGCTTGCAACAAAATTTTGTTTTCCCTCCTTTAGGTCAACGATGGTTGGCTAACTCCCTCGGAGCAGCAAGGGGCGAGGATTGATCTGTAATTGGGTAAGGTTGAGAGTGCTATGTGTGGGTCAATTGTTGCACAGACTACAGATCTGAGAGCATTTCAGTATAGAGTGAGCTTTATACAATGTCAATATTGATTTTATCATTTTAATTAGATCTATAGTTCCCTTGGTTTCATTTGGTGCTCAATCGGATTTGTGTAGAGGAGTTGGCTGATTAGCTCACCCACTTAACTGGTAGACCTCTTGGATACCATTTAATCTCCCTAGATCTGATATCCCTGCAATTGCTTGTGTCTGTGACCTGGTAATTACATCATCTGTAGTGGTTTTAATGCTCTGATTGAAACCTTTGAGTTGGAGGAAATCTATAAGATGGTCTGTGACCATTGAAGTGGACAAACCATAACCCTAAGATTAGTTCAATCTCTAGTTTCACTTGGATTTTTCCACCTTAAACCTTTGGGTCGGATGAAGTCTATAGGATGGTCTGTGACCATTGAAGTGGACAGATCATAGCCATAAGATCAGTCAAATCCCTTGGTTTATAGTGGATTCTTCTACTCTGCAGCTGTGCTTATAGCCAGCTGAGGGATTGGTGTGCTTTGAATCCCCTGTGACACGATCAGCTCAACCCAATTGCAGTAAGTCTAAACTCCAAGTTGTTCTTCTCCATTTTCTATTTCTAATCCCTTCCAATTGTGAGATCTGAACTCTGGATTCGATCCCAATTAATTCTACATTTTATTTGTAGTTTAGCTTAAGTGACAACCCTTTAAAACCTCTCCCCTTTCTTTTACTAACCTAGTATTAGGTAGGGTGCCAGATCTCTCTACAGATCTGGAGATTTACCATATTTTGAATTCGCCTCCCTGTGGACATTCCCTTACTTACTCTTTTAAAACTTGCTACAACATGAATACTTACAGGTCCGTGTGTGTGATCTACCTTGAATTGAGTGAATTTAAATCCCTTTTTAAATGCAAGGCAAATCCCCAACAAGTTTTTGGCGCTGCTGTCGGGGAGTTTTGATAGAGATAGTAGATCTGAGTTTTCATTTTTATAGATTTGATTTTCATTTTTGTAGATCTGAGTTTTATTGCTGTGTTTGCTTTAAACCTGCACTTTGCATTCCCAGTGCTTGATTAAATGTCTGCTGCAGTTTTCGTATAGAAAACCAGTTTTAAACTGCAGTAATTCTAAATTTTCTGAGTTTTTTATTTTCTACCTTTTAGATGTTTGAATAATGATGCTGTCACACTTTTGTCAGATTGCAAAAATGAGGCAGTGGCCTGAGTTTTCTTTTTATTTTTGTCAATATACTTGAATAAGGTAATGCTGCAGTTTTTGGTTTTTTGCAGATCTGGAGTAGCTGTCAAACAAGGAGCATCTGGATTGCAGCAGGAGCGGATCTGCTTCAGTTTGCATCCCCTTTCTCCTTTGCATTCATTTTCTATTTTTGAATTCTTGAGAACCAGCTATTTTGCTGTGTTTGATGCTTGTTTTGATTATAATTTCTGCTGTCTTTTAGGCATGCTGATTTTTTTTTACAAAACCAAATACAAAAATAAAAGAAAATGAAAACACAAATAGAAAATCTCTGAGTTGTATCTTATTATTTTTCAGTAGTAGTAAATAAGGGCTCTTGTGGAGCTCAAACTGATCTAAAACCACATAAAAAAGTCAAAAATTATAAAAACATAAAAAATTTCTCCAAATGGGCTATTTTCCTTTGCCTTAATTCATTTTCCCCCAACTGGACCTGCTGAGATCATGGTTTTAATTTTGAGGATTCAAGAAGGACAATGAGCAATGGATCATAATTTGTTCAGAATATATAATGGAGCGATTGATTTTATTTTCCATCAAGCTTTTTCACCATTAATAGGTCTCAACTTTGTATGAATTATGTTTTCAATTGTGTACATCCATGCTAACATTATTTTACAAAATTTTATTGATTCATACACATCCACAACTAAAACACACACAGGCAGGCAAAAGGGGTTTCTTGTGGTACATGTGGATTAGGTTTTGGTCTTAGGATTTTTCTGTTTTAGGAATTTTAGTTTCATTTATGTATTTCGATTGCTGATTTTTCTTTCTTAGGCCTTAACTTTACTAATTTTCTGCATTTTGGTAGTTTAGTACTCAGTTCCTAATTTTCTTTTCCTGTTTTTTTTGTTGTCTATAATTCTGAAATTCTATTTTTGTATCTGCATTTTTCTGTTTTTCTGTTATTAGCATTAGTTTCCTTTCATTTTCTTCACAGTTCTTTTAATTTTTCTGTTCATACATTCAGTTTTTCTAGATTTGTTTTGCTGTTTTTTCTATTTTTGCAGTAATTTTCTTCATTTGTATATCATTTTTTCCACTTTCCTGTTCATGTAATCAGTTTTGCATTTTTATTTTCTACTGCATATAGCTGTAATTTCTTTTTAGTTTTTCTTTTTTCTTTTACCCTATTGCCCCTAGTTTTTCATTGTGTAGAACATTGAGGACAATGTTCATCTTAGGTTTGCGGGTATGGAAAGTGTGCCAATGAATGATTTAATGCTAGTGCAACTATGTTGAAAAAGTTTTTGAAAATAAAGTGATTTGCCACTTGATTTTTGGAAAAAGAGGAAATTAAAAACTTTTTAAAATTGAAATGAGCTGTAGTTTTAACATTTTTTTCATGAAACAAATGTCAAGAATTTTTAAAAATTGATGTTTAGTGAACCTGAAATGAGAGAAAACTGTAAGGATACACCCCAGAAAATTTGATGGAAGGCCATACCCAGTGAGATTTGGGCCTGGAAAGATTTTCTTTGAAGAGTATCTTGGCAATTTTTTCTGATCTAAGGACTGATTGGACCCATTTCTGCTCACTAGAAGTTAGGCAAATTCAAGTTGAAACAACTTGACAACATTCATGATATTAAGGACATGAAGTAAGGCCATCCCTTGGACAGTTTGAGCTTAAAATTTCCCACCATTGAACTGCCCTTGATACACACTTTTTGAGCCCTAAAAATCCCAATTTTTCTTTGATGAAAACCAAAAAATGTAAACCCAAAACCTTTTGACCTATTTCAGTTCACCCTCAATCTAAGAAATCAGAAAATAAGAGGACAAGTGAGGTTAGAGGTGTAAGGTTCGATGTTTGGTTAAAAGAAGAAGAAAGTATATTTGAAGGCTAGTGTGATGTATAGTTGTGGCATCCCAATCCATAAAAAAGAAAAGAATAGAAAAGCAAAACAAAAAGAATGAGAAAGAGAAGTCATTTCATTGAAAAAATTGAAAAGAGGATTAGAAACTGGTCACTTTAAATATGAAAATTCAAGAAGTAGATGGAATTGTGCTGAAATGAAGAAGGTTGAGTTGCAAATCACCTCCTTACCTGGCTGATTTCTCAAATTTGAATCCCATTTTACCCCTTTATTCTTTTACAAATCTCACTCATAAGCCATATTACAATCCAATAAAAAGACCTTACTAATCTGAAATGGATTGAGCTATCATGTGGAGATAAGAATTTGTTTAATCTATGGTGAAAAGCATTAGAAAATTTCAGAAATTAGAGCAATGCCTATGCTCATGCTTGCAGCCCTATTTGAGGGTTGTAACTACTCTTGAGCTGTGTGAAATGATGCACCCTTCTACTTTTATTGTGAGTGACAGCCCCGGTACGAGTTGGGTCTGAAATCTCATTCGTTTGGTGCATTATCAAAACAAAATTCTTAAATTAAAGGTGAACTCTGCATCAATTTTTGGGCACAATGCCTAGACATGAACTGATTGAGAATGAAGGAATTACAGCAGAATTTCAGGTATTGAATTGGTGATTTTTCTGCTAAAAATCCTCTAGAATTGAATGGACATGGTGTGAAACTTATTTTATTTCACTTGAACTCTGTTTTAGCATGTTGCATGAGTATTAACTAATTTTATTGGAGAAGTTTGGGGGTACCTTTACCGAAAACCCTCAGGAGACTCCACTCCTCCACTGGGGATCACCTAGGGGTCTAAAAGGCTTCATGCATGTGCTAAATGCACCCGTGTTCCATACGAAAGTGGCATTTAATTTCATAGGTTAGTTGTTTTAAAATTCACTTTGCTCGAGGACTAGCAAAAGTTAGGTTTGTTGGGCTTGGGCCTGGGCTTGGAATCCCCATGGATTTGTGTGGGTTTGGGCCTGAGATGAGTGGGCTTGGGTCTGCTGGGCTTGGAATTGAGGTGGGGGATCTTGGATGGTATGAATGATGGGTGGTTGGGCATGGTCATGGGGGAATGGGGTATGGAGGTTTTGGAGACCTAGATGTGGGGTTTGGAATGTAGGACTCCGAGAGGTAGCCCACAGGGCATACATCATTCTCATGTCCTCCATTGAGGACATGGATTCAGGTGCGAGATTGGAGGGTGATGGCCCATTCAAGGACGGAGGGGGTTGGGTGAAATTGGGCATGACCCGAGTGTGGGGGGTATGAATGATTGTGCTTGGAGGGTATGGATGTATGGCTATGGAAGATGGTGGGTTACTGGTCATACCCTGAGAAAAGTTGGGCATGACCTGGGTAAATAGGGGGGTACATTGGGATGTGGATGGGCCATGTGATGTGGAAGGCATGTGAGATTAGGTGGATGGGATATAGGATGTAGCGGGCATGGATGATGAGGTGGATGGGACGTGGGAGGTAGGTGGGGGATGGGGCTCCCGATGGGGTCTTTAGTAGTAGGGGGTGCGGTAAGGGTGTATGGATGGGAGATGGGGATGTATGGGTTGGTTGGGAAATGAGGGGTTTCAGTAGGGGATGAGATAGGGGTATGTTGGGAAAATGTAAGGGCGGGGGATGGGGTGGATGCGAACACGGGTGCCCCAAATGGACCCGTGACATCGAACCGGGTTTGGGTGAAGGTGTTGGAGATCGGGACTTCTCCTATATGGGAATGGGATGGGGATGATGGTGGGGATGTATTGGCGCTTGAAATGATCTGTTGACGAGTGTAGTATCGATGTCTTGGGTAAGGGCTGTATACCTTCCTAGTTCTATTTCTACGGGTTGGGTTTGAGGTCGCCGTAGTGACGGTCACACCGAAAGTATACGTATATACGGATTTTTGATTTTTCTATATATATATATATATATATATTTTTAGATTTTTCAAATGAAAATTATCTCCCCTATTTAAATGAATGATGATCTGGTGCCCTAGAAAAATTCCCGTCTTGGGTGATATATGCACCTTTAGTAGGTCCCATGGCGGGATCCGACACACTTTGGAAGAACCGAAAGGGAACCCTTTCGTTCTATTGAAGGTGAGGGAATCCACGCAAATGACCCGATCCCCAGGAGCAAATCAATGAGAAGTCGCCTTCTTTTGACTGGGCGGGGGCATATTGGGCGTTATAGAATGCAGGAGGCTACTGTGGGCACTAATACCGCTAATCAAGAAACTTGGGTGGTGGGCTCGAACCTTTGGGCGATGTATTATATAAGCCTGACCAAAAGTAGCAAATTTGGCTGGGCGTATGTATTATATATGCCTGGCTTAAATCTGGGGATTTTAGCTGGGCGTATATATTATATACGCCTGAGTATTTCTGGGGATTTGTTGCTGGGCGTATTTTATATATACGTCGGGCAAAAACTATTCTTCCAGCCCTGTTTGATAGTGAACAACAAGCCCACAATGAGTCTTTGGAACTGGTTTCCTGGGAGGGATGCTCCCGAGGACTACTGTGTATGTTATCGGGTCACTCCTTTCCACTTCCTAGGGATACACGGCTGAATTCAGGCTGTCTACGCTCTCACCATTGCGGGTTTTACGGCTTAATCGGAATTAGCAACCCAACCGATATACCTCCGGCTCAAGCGCCTTCTCAGGTACTGGAAGGGGTGGTTCTTTTTAGGATCATCACCCCTAGGGCGACCGCCTTACTGGGAACCGGGTAAGTTATATTTGTGCCTAAACCCTCCGAAAACTACCCAAAACACGTAAAAATAGATTTGACAATGTCCCCACACTGTTGGTTCACTTTTAATTACAGATTTTTAAAGGAGAGTGAATTTAAGTCCAAGTTCAGGTCGGGGATGAGAAGCTTGTGCTGCCTCAACGGGCCGGCGTCCATTGTTAGGATATGACAAGAAGTAAGAAAAGTTGACGGGGCCAGTCAAGCGACTAGGCGGAAAATATAAAGGGCTGAAATTTAAAACCGAATCGTAAAGGTAAGTAAGAAAGGTGCCAGTCAAGTGACTAGGCAAAAATTGCTGAAATTTAAAGTCGAAACGTAGGGGTAAGTAAAAAAGGTGCCAGTCAAATGACTAGGCAAAAATTGCTGAAATTTAAAGCCAAAACGTAGGGGTAAGTAAAAAAGGTGCCAGTCAAGTGACTAGGCAAAAATTACTGAAATTTAAAGCCGAAACGTAGGGGTAAGTAAAAAAGGGTGCCAACCAAGTGACTAGGCAAAAATTATTGAAATTTAAAGCAGAAGCGTAGGGGTAAGTATGTTAGTAAAAACAATAAAAATAAAGGAAAAACAACAGAAAGTTAGAAAAAATAGCAATGGTTAGTAAAGATAAAAAAAAAGCCAACAAGAGGGGAAGCGCTAGGGTGATGTCCCCAGCAGAGTCGCCATCTGTGCGACCATGGATTCTCTCGAACCCGTCGCGGCGATGCGCACACGATGGAATGCATGTAGAGTCGCCACCCGGAGCATTTGGTGACCTGGGAAACCTTTAAGTCAATATTTTGAGCACCGAAGTGCTAAATATGACTCTGGTTTACCGGTTTTTGCCAAAGGCTCTAGGGTAGGGGCTTTGGTTATCGATCGGGAAGGGTTTAGGCACCAGATTAACCCGCACGTAGCGGTCTCTATGTATGGCCAAAATGAAAATAAAATGGGCGAAGCTTCCCCTTGCCCGAAGGCAATACGGTCCTATCAAGCTTTGAGCCAAACCGAAATTTCGGCGGCGGCTTGAATCCTTGGACGGAGGAGACACCAAGAAAGTAGAGGAAGAGAGGGGTGAGCTGGAGCTCACGGGCCCTTGTTGCACCATTGAAGACCTTCGCTTTTGCTTGCTTCTGATGGCTTTAAATGACTTAATCGGTAGGGGAACAGATTCTAATGCTAGGATTTGGTAGATGGGAAGTGTAGGATCAAACTAGGGACTAAGCTTGACTAAAAAAAGAATTATCTAATGGTTAAAAGGGGTTAAAAGGAGTGAACTAAGCTTGCTAGAATTCTGGTTGAAGAATGTAAAATAAAATATAATTTTCTCTCACTAGGGCTCTCTCTCTTAAGCTTAACTTTCAACCTTAATTTTTCAACCCTTTGGGAAGAGGGGGGGGCTCTCTATTTATAGAGAAGAGGTGGGTTAGAGGGTTACTTAAGAGCTAATTGGTTTAGCAATTAGGTAATCCTCCGTCTAAGGTTTTCTAGGTTTCTAGGGTCTTAGGGGTTTGGGAACCAATTTCAATGGCAGATGATGGGGTGAGACCATAGGTGACTTAAGGGTTGTAAATAAGCTCAAAGGGGGTGCAACCGATCTTATGACACCCACCTCAACTAAGGGGATGGTCAAAAGGTCAAACCTGATGAAGGAATTTCGAGCATTTGATAACAATTACTGTAGCTAAGCTGGGCGTATATATTACATACGCCTAGTTTATGTACAGTGATTTCTATGAAAACCAGAGGAGATTTGAGAAGGTAGGTGTCCGCAGTGGGCCATACCTGTTGTGGTATTTTAAGTGCTTGCTTCCAACTTTATTGAAAATAGTGATTAGAATGGGTTAATGAAAATGAATCAAAGGTGGATTGAAAACTACAGAGCAGCAAGTCTAAAAATACACAGACCTGTAAGATATGGGGCCTGCTGTAACAAGTTTTAATAAGTAAGAGTTTGTCCCACAGGGAAAATTGGTCTAAAGCTCCAAGGGAGCCATCTTTAGTAGGCCCTCCAGATCTGACTACAGATCTGACAATCCTAAATGGAAGGGGATTTAAGGTCACTATTGTTTAAATCCTAAGGTAACCTAATGCCTAAACTACAGAACTAGTTGAGAAGAATGATGGAGTGTGAGAAAATAAATATAAAAAGGGTGAGAAATAAGCTATTAGGTACAGATCTGATGGGTTTTATAACTCAGACTCAGATCTGCTGCTATAGAGGTCCTGTCCAATGGCTACAATATCACCAAAGAGGAGAAAGAATCCAACTCACCCCTGTGCCATGATCTAATCCCTTATGGCTATAATCTGTCCACTCAAATGGTCACAGACTATCCAATAGGGGAACCACAGTCCATAGATGGGTCAGAACATGATTATCATTGTAGGCACTACTTCATCTAGGCTACCAGCTCAAGAATCCATAGGAACCTCAACCTCTAAAGTTTTATGTGTGGGGCTAGGCCTGCAATGGGCACTAGCCTGGACACACAGGACCAGCAAGAGTTTGAGTACTAGCTTTAGATCCAGCTGTTCACTGCTTTAGAGAGACAGCAGTGACCCAATCACAAGCCTACAATCTCTACAGCCACAACAGATCTGCCATCTGATGGTGGGTCTATACAAATACAGGAGAGTCTGTCTTTGCACAATCTCTCACAGGGCTACAAGCACAAGTGCAGAGAAGAAGAATCTTTCTTAGATCTGTGAATTGGCCTCACCCTAGGGCTATAACCTGCCCACTCAAATGGTCATAGACTATCCACAGAGGCTATCCTCCTCACAGAGGTCTGAGACAGAACAAGTAGATTGCTGTCACCACCATGTTCACAAGGCTACCAGCTCAAGCTCCCATGGGGATTCAGATTTAGTGGATCCTGTGGTGGGGCATAGGCCTGCAATGTGCCTAGCCTGGACACACAGATCACTTGGATGTAAATAAATCCTTGAAAACAATCCTCCATTGCTTATAATACAACTTAGAAATGGAAGATCTCGAGGCAGCAGCCTTGTACAGAACAAAACATCAATCCCATACATGCATAAGATCCTATTATTAAACTTCATTAAAATTATTCTAAATAAACATACAAAGGCATAGCCAGCAAGTGCTGGACTATGGAGAGAAGAAAAAGGAAAAAGAACTGTCTAAACCCTAACCTTAGCCTACTGGAACTCTAAAGCTAATTCAAGAAGATAGCCCCTCCCTAATCTAAACTAGGTTTAGGCTTATATAGCAGTCGGCTGTGAGAGCATTAGGGTTAGGAAAACCCTAATTTTATCGATGCAATCGTGGCCTATTTCTATTCCTTGGATGCCTTAAGGCGTGTGCATAGAGATTGAAGCACTGGAGTGCGTGCCCTAGTTGCTGGAAGTTCTCAGACTACCCCTGCAGAAGTGGGGGGGAAGTTAAGATCCCGAGCCTCGCTAGGTAGCAAGAGTTTCCAGGTCTTCTCGCGTGATAGAGTTGTCATTGTGGGATTGAATTGACTTGAAGCTCTTGCAGTTGCAGGACAGATACTTTGATCATCGCGGGATTACACTGGTCACCGCGGGATTTCACTTTCCATTTGAGTGGCACGGGAATCGCGCGCGCAGTTGATTTCTTAGAGAATCTTGCAGGGATCCTCGCAACGAAGCAATTGCATCATCCATTTGGATTGTACGAGCAATCCCCTGAAGATCTGCATCCCGCGGCCACGGCGTGACAGCTACGCGCAGGAATGTCTAGAGCTCTCTTTCCTCAGTGAATCGTGCGAAGATTAAATGCTCCTCTATTAAGCTGCGTGAGACTGTGCGAGTGCTGTGCAAGCGCTTATAACTTAGCCTCATGAGAACTGCGCGAAGTCTGCTTTCTGGGCCCTTCTATCATTAATCTGTGTGAGAATAGCGCGAGCAATTGGTGTGCTGCCTTCAAAAACCTGCGACAACTGTGCGAAGCATTTTTCTCTGAAACAATTGAACCTTGCGACATCTGCGCGAAGCTCACTTCTTGATATTTTGCTGCAGTGCTTTGCCTATGCTGCAGCCAATTCTCTATCTGGATCCAACTCCCTCTCTTCTGAGGAACTTTTGGGGCAAAAGTAGGCTTCTTGGCATGGTTAGGGCCTTATCTGCAACTGCTGCTTATTACCTATAAAATGGGCTTAACATATATTTATTAAATGACTAAGGGTCTAACAGAGATTAAGTTAAGGGGTGAAAAGTGGTACTTTTCAGGTCTTAACACTACCTACGCTGGGTGTATGTATTATATATGCCGAGCCAAATTTGGCCGAAAAATGCTAGGCGTATATAATATATACGCCTGACCAAAATTGGGCCAAATTTGCTGGGCGTATCTAATACATACGCCTAAGCAAAAGTTATGATTTTATGTGAAACTTCAATCGGCCATAACTTTCGAATCACAACTCCAAATTGGGTGATCTTTGGCCCGCTAGAAAGCTGGAGAAATCCTCCTTCCAATGGTATGTGGCTCATCCTTGAAAATGATTTGTATAAAATTTTGTAGCTCTCCTCCCATCAAATACTCAGAAGGGTTTAAGTTGAGTCTGGGACGGGATCCTAGGGTTTAAGGGTGATCTCTAAGGGTTGGGGGAATGGTTCTAAAGGGTTCCAGGTGATTCCTAAAGGTCTAAGTAGGTTCCTAAGGGTTTAGGGTGATTCCTAAGGGTTTAGGGGTGCCATCGAAAGCACAGGGGTACATCACTCTCAGAGTACAGACTGATCATGCCTTGGGATGAATTTGGGTGTCTACAGATGCCCCTCTTTGGTATTTGATCACTAAAGATCAGATGGCAAAGACAAGAGACATTTGAGGAGGTCCAAGGCACGTTTGATGGGTCCGCCTGGTTCAACTCAATTCTCAAACATTCATGGTGATGGTGAGTGTACGTAAGCCCTCTCATTTCGAGATATCGTCCTACCTTAAAGCTAACAGTCCCCAAGTGCATCGCAACATTACTGGGCATAACTGCGATGATCACAAAAAGTGTAAGCCCTCTAGCCGGGATATCGTCCACTTCCTGAGGGAAATTATAGATTTGTGATGTTGAGTATTAATCTGAACCAAACAGCTCCTTGAAACGGGGTGATCAATCTATGCTTCGGAATCGACGCGAAGTACACAAAGCGAAGGCCTAAACAATGTGTCCAATCCTATGGGGTATTGACAACTCCATTAGATTGGCCACGGGTGCCCTTACCTAGGTATGACTCAGAGTTTCTGGGTGAACCCATCAACCTCGAGGTTGCTTTAGCATGATTTACCCGAGTGGAGCGAATATTGATGCCGCAACACTTCTTAGGAATGCGTGCCCATTTTCAGAGTAAATTATGTGTTATTTTCAAAATTTTCTTTTGTTTCGAGGCCTCTAAACAAAGCTCAAGGACCTCTGTCAATTTTATTCTTGCACAACTCTTTAAGTGGATCAAATTCCAGTTGATATGCTTTAAGAGTGCGTGTGCTCTGCCGGGGATAGGTACACCTTGGGGATGTGCACATTCCGGTGGTGAGGTGCTCCTGATTCACATGAACCAGAGTGCCTTAACTTGAGACAAAGCTAAAAAAAGATCGGGCTAGGACCAAACATCCATCAAAAGAGATGGTCAATTCTAGCCTCCATCCTCATTGAAATCACATCTTACTAACTATGCACAGACAGACACCCTTCAGGAGCGGTAAGTAGCAAATAGGCGCGAACGGAAGCCTCGACCCTAAGGTACAATTTACGAGGACAAACGACCATCCTGCGGATATCCAGACACAAGTGCGTACATTCAATAGGGACATCGTGCCTATACAGGTTTTAAGCCTGTGTAAAAGGAAATAAAAGGGAATGAGCCCTTTGGTCTGTATGTTTGCACATAGTTTGTTTGGTTGTAATTTCATTTTTGACGGGTCAGTTTCAACTAACAATAAACTTTTCGAATGGTCTGAAGTCGGGTGCACTCTTGGTCAACATAGATCCGAAGGTGGATGATCAGAGCTAAAGCTTGGAAGGTGGGGTCAACCTACTCAGGATTTTAACTACATAACAAAAGTTTGTTGTTCCGAACCTTCTCCCTCTTTTTTCTCTCTTTTTTTTATTTTTGAAAGAAAAAGTTTTTTATTTTTATTTTATGATTTTATGGGAGCACTCGGCGGGTGCTTACAGATCTAGATCCATTTATTGTAGCAGGGTCCCTTTTGGGCCAATCTAAGGGAGTTCGAAGGGCCATTTAGGGATGTGTGCACTATCGCTCGATGGTACGTGGGCTTCTAAGAGGGATCGGGCCTTGATCTAGAGCATACGGAGGGCCTGTCGTGCCATTAAAGCCAAAAATTGGTTGGGCGTATATAATATATATGCAGCACATCTACTGATGAAGAATGGTGGTATATATTATATATCCTCCAAAACAACGCTTTTTAAAAATGCCCGAGCCTGAGCACAAAAGGGGCCCTCTCTTTCAAATTCTATCTTCTTCCCTCCTTCCTCCTCAAGTCTAGGACAGCCCCATAGGGTTTTGGCATTTGATTTTGCTTAAGTTCTATCACCGAGAGTCGCGCGTGCCGATTGGGTGCGTTCGTTCTTCTGATTACGAGGTTTGGCTAGCATCTAAGGGCCTACCTATCCCTAACCCGATTTCGATAGATGCGATAGAGGCGGGACCCTGGCCATACAAGGAAACGATGCTCCGGACTAGGATTGAGTATCTTTCTGTAGAGAAGCTGCCTTTGACTAAGGCTTTGGGGAAGGAAAGGGCCAGAGCTGAGATTGCGGAGGTGAGAGCTGCTACGGCCGAGAGTGAGGTTCTTTGGCTAACTGGGCTTTTGACTGAGGCGGCATAAGAGTCTTCATGGTAGGTGGTTGTCTGATCGGAATGCTCGTGAGGACTCTCTTCTTGCAGAGATCAGTGCTTTGAAGTGTGGTTCCTGCCCCTAACCTATTTGTGCACATACCATAGATCATATACACAGAGGGTGGGGGCTGATGCCCCTTAGCAGAGATCTCCTTCCTTTTTTGGGTTATTTCTTTTTTGTTTATTTATTTATTTTTTTTTTATACTTGTACAGAAGGTAGAAAGTAGAAAGTGTGTCATGTTGTTATATTTTTTGGGACGTGACACTTCATACGTAACACTATAAGAAATGAAATGAAATCTGCTATATATACATATATATATATATATATATATATATATATATATATATTTTGGTGTTCGAATTTTCTTCCATACGTCTTACAACGTAAGGTTTCTTATGGAAAAGGAAAATCTATTATCTTTTTTGAAAATTTTCTCCTACACAGTGTGAGGCTTCTTATGGAAAAGGAAAATCTATTATCTTTTTTAATATTTTTCTCCTATACAGTGTGAGGCTTTTTATGGAAAAGTGAAATCTATTATCTTTTTTAAAATTTTTCTCCTACACAGTGTGAGGCTTATTATGGAAAAGGAAAATCTATTATCTTTTTTGAAATTTTTCTCCTACACAGTGTGAGGCTTTTTATAAAAAGGAGAAATCTATTATCTTTTTTGAAAATTTTCTCCTACACAGTGTGAGGCTTTGTATGGAAAAGGGAAATCGATTATCTTTTTTAAAAATTTTCTCCTTTTCTCCTTCTCCTTTTTCTGATGTCGGTATTTACAAGGCCAAACGGTGGGTCCTTTTTCGAGCATGGTCGAACCCTGTTTATGAGGCTCCAATTTTTCTTTTTAAACATGGATAGGTCAGCTTCCCTGAGATTGATTGGTCTTCTACCTTTACCTTTGGTTATGTGTCAGAAGACGGTATAGAGACGACGTACTTGATCGGAATCCGATCCAATTTTTTACCATGAGCGGCCCAGCAAAGGGGAGAAGAGGCTCACGGGGTCTAGACTAAAATAGGCGGGCCAGAACAGATCCTCTCCTAATCTTTCTTTTGTTGACATTTTTGCTCACAGTACCCAAGACGGGTTTTCGCCATGCCTGTCATCCCTGTTTTTACCCGTAGCGCTCTTTCGGGTTTTCACCACGTCCATGGGTTCACTCTCTTACCCCAGGTGCCTTTTCAGGTTTTCACCTGGTCCGCGTGAGTTCGTTGTTTTTACCCGCGGTGCCCTTGCGGGTTTTCACCAGGTCCATCTTGCTTTGAACTCAAATTAATTTTTTCCTTTTTCTTTTTTCTTATTTTATCTTATCTTTCCCTTTTTCTCTTTCTTTTTTTTTTTTAAAAAAAAACCAGAAAGCCACGACATGGACACTGATTCCGTCATAATCGGCTAGATGGGGTTCTGGTGTCGTCCCACGACTCGGCTCATGTTGACTTAACAGATATTATGACTGCTTGCGAACCTACAAAGAGGGCTTACTTCAGGGTGTAGTTTTGGCCATGGGTTAGGTTAGGATTTGAAGGTATGTTGGGTTAAAAAAGGGTTTCCTTGATACGGCTTCAGTTTTCTCAAAATACTTTCTTCCTTGGGGATTTCTACTGTACATGCCCCGTGATTCTTCTTCATACATTTTTTGTTATTCTTTTTTCTTTTTTTCATTTAAGGCAATCTCTTTTTGAGGTTTTGCTTTTTCAATTTTTTTTGGATTTGATAGTAACTTTATACACATGCGTCTTTTCTCCCTCTTTTTTTTGGTATATGTACACATATATTTTTTTTGGGAATGGGTTTATTGAAAGAAAGGCCCAGGCCCAAATGGTGTAGCAAAGGATATCATTATTTTTAGGGGTGTTTTTTGGCTACTGTGCTTGGAATGATGGCCTCTTTTGGGTGATTCTTAACCAGTCACGTATCTGTTTTATCAATACTTACCTTATCGCGATAGACTAAGAGTAGAACTGTCAGACATATCCAGCATTGATGGGCTCAGGAAGATGATCTCCGTCCATGGTGGTGAGGCAGATGGCATATCTGTTGGGCTATTTTTTAAGTGCTTGCTACTGATTTTATTGGGGGCAGTGATAAGAATGGGGTGAATGAAAATGAATGAAAGGTGGATTGAAAATGATAGAGCAGCAAGCCTAAAATATGCATAGTCCTGCAAGATACAGGGCCTGTTGTAGCAAGTTTTGATAAGTAAGAGTTTGTCCCACAGGGAAGGTTGATCTAAAGCTCCAAGGGAGCCATCAGTAGTAGGCTCTCCAGATCTGGCATCCCTAAATGGAAGGTGATTTAAGGTCACTTATTTCTACATTCTCTGGTAATCTAATGATTTAACTATAAAAAGGGTTGAGAAGAAGGATGGAGTATGAGAAAATAAATATAAAAGGGTGAGAAGTAGGCTATTAGGTTCAGATCTGATGGGTTTCATGACTCAAATTCAGATCTGCTGCTATAGAAGTCCTGTCCAATGGCTACATTGTCACCACTGAGGAGAAAGAATCCAACTCATCTCTGTGCCATGATCTAATCCCTTTATGGCTATAACCTGTCCACTTAAATGGTCACAGACTATCCAATTGGGGAGCCACAGTCCAGAGATGGGTCAGAACAAGTCTATCATTGTAAGCACTACTTCATCCAGGCTACAAGCACACGAGTCCATAGGGAACCTCAACCTCTAAAGTGCTATCTGTGAGGCTAGGCCTGTATGGGAGCATGTTAGCCCAGACACATAGAACCAGTAAGAGTTTGAGTACAGTCTTAGGTCTAGCTGTCCACTGCTATAGAAAGACTGCAATGATCCAGTCACAAGCCTACAATCTCTAGAACCAAACATATCTGCCATCTGATGGCGAGTCTATACAAATATAGAGGAGTTTGGCTCTGCACAATCTCTCACAAGGCTACAAGCACAAGTGCAGAGAAGAAGTATCTATTTTGGATTTGTGGATTGGCCTCACCCTAAGGCTATAACCTGTCCACTTAAATGGTCATAGACTATCCCAGAGGCTATCCTCCTCACAGAGGGCCAAAACAGAACAAGAACATTGCTGTCACCACCATGTTCACAAGGCTACAAGGACAAGCTCCAATGGGGATTTCAGATCTAGTGGATCCTGTGGTGGGGCTAGGCTTGTATAGGAGAATGTTAGCCCAGACACATAGGTCACTTGGATCTAAATAGGTCTCTAAAAACAGTCCTCCATTGCTCATAATGCAACCTATCAATGGAGGATCTCAAGGCAGCAGCCTTATACAGAACAACTCAATCTCAAACTTTAATCCCATACATGTAAAACATCCAATCATGAAATTCCATTAATTCTAAACCGAATAAGCATACAGAGGCATAGCCAGTAAGTGCTGGGCTATGGAGAGAAGAAAAAGTAAAAAGAAATCTACCTAAACCTTACTAGAGATCTATAGCTACTGTAAAAAGAAGATAGGCAAAATTCTATTCTAAAAGGGGCCCCTAAACCAGGCTTAGGTTTATATAGCAGTCAGTTTGGCGGCGCATTAGGGTTAGGAAACCCTAATTTTAACGATGCCATGTGGCCTAATACTATTCCTTGGATGCCTCGGGGCGCATGCATAGAAATTGGAGCGTTGGAGTGCATGCCCTAATTGCTGGAAGTTTCCAGAATGTCCTTTGCAGAAGTGAGGGAGAGTTAGAGTTCAGAGCCTCGCCAGGTATCACTGGTTTCCAAGACTGTTGCGTGATAGCACGGCCTTTGCGAGATTGGATTAACTTGAAATTCTAGCTGTCGCGGGGTTGTCTTAGTTTGCAGCTTAAGCAGTCACGCGATAGAGCATTGAATCCTCGCTGGATTGCTCTGGTCTTCGCGGGATTACACTTTCTTTCTGAATGGCACGAGAATCGCGCGAGCAGTTTATTCCTCAATGGATCTTCGCGAGGATCCTCGCGAGGGCATGATGTGCATTGGTCTCTGACCTGCGCGAGAAGTTTTTCTGTAGTTTTGCATCCCGCGGCCACTGCGCGATAGCTGCGCGTAGAAATACCTGGAGCTCTCTCTCTCCTCAGCTGTTTTGTGTGAATTGTGCAAGGATTTTAGTGTTGCTTTCTTGAGCTGCGCGAGTCATGATTCTGAAGCCCTTCTGTCATTAAACTGTGTGAGAATAGCGCGGACACTTAGTATGAAGTCTTGGGAAACTCTTAAGGATTGTGCGAGGCTTACTTTCTAAATCCTTTGAACCTTGCGGCAACTGCGTGAGGCTCATTTCTTGCTCTGTTGCTGTTGTGCTTTGCCTTCATGCAGTCAAGTTCTCGTCTGGATCCAGCTTCCCTTCTTCTGAGAGACTTCTGGGGCAAAAGTGGGCTCCATAGCAGGATTAAGGCCTTATTGCAGTTGTTGTTCATTATCTACAGAACAGGCTTAAAACACTTTTATTAAATGATTAAGGGTCCAACAAAGATTAAGTTAAGGGGTGAAAAGTGGTACTTCTCAGGTCATAACACACCCCCAAACCTAATCTTTGCTAGTTCCTTAGCAAAGCTGTAAACGCCACTTTCGTAGGGATCACGGATACATTTAGCATATGTACCAAGCCTTTTAAATCCCTAGGTGATCCCTAGTGGAGGAGTGAAGTCTCCAGAGGGTTTTCAGTGAAGACACCCACAAACTTCACCATTAGAGTCAGTTAAGTATAGTGCAGACAATGACAACACAAATTCGAATGTTTAAAGTTTCATTCCACAGTAAATTTATTTAACACTTAGAGGAAATTGCAGCGATGTTGCAGGCCATTTAAAACTTAAAAGTTAACATGTGTTTGCCTGACCATCATTCATTTAACATTAGAATTTCAATGTTTAAAAATTAGTACCCAGCTTGCCTTTGATTCAAAATTTAGGTTGGATACAATCCCAATGGGGTTAAAATTCAGACCCAATTCTCACTTGGGCTATCTCTCAACATTAATATCCTGAGGGTGTTCACATTCTTAACAGCTCAAGAGCAGTTGCAGACCCCAAATGGGTTTGCAAGCATGAGCATAGGCCAAGCTTCTAATTTCTGACATTTTCAAAGATTTTCACTATAGATTGGACAACTCTTCATCTCCACATGACAGCTCATTTGACTTTGGATCCACAAGGTCTTTTTAGAATGGGTTGAAATGTGGCTTATAGCTGAGGGGAGTACAGAATAAAAGGGTTAAAAAGGGAATCCAAATTGAGAAATCAGCAAGGTCAGGAGTGGTTCATGACTTCACGACCTTCATTCCAGTAAAAACTTCATCTTTCCTTTCTATTTCAGAGACAAAGTGGCCAGCTTCTCCTCTTCTTTTCACTTTTTAGATGATGATGTTCTCTACACTTCTCTTTCTTTTCCTCTTTTTATTTTCTTTATTCATTCTTTTGATGAAATGCCACTCAACTGCCATTGATATACAGTTGTTCAAAAGATGCTTTTCTTCACCTTCCACAGAATATTAGACCATTCTTAGTATCTTTTCTTCCTTCTCCTTTACCTGCTGAATTCTCAGAGTGAGGGTAAGGTAATCTCAGGTAATGAGGTTAAGGTGCAAGTGTTCTAGTGTTTGTGAAAGAAGAGTATGATTTTAAGGCTCAATTGGTATATGCAAAAGGGCAGATTTTAAAAGGTTGGATTTTTAGGCTCAAACTGTCCAAATAAGGGCCTTGTTAGTCTCATGAGTGCTGTCAATTAGTTTTGATTTGGAGTTGCACAACTTCTAATGAAGAAGTCTTGATTCAATCAGTCCTTAGAGCAGAAATAATGCCAAAAACACTCTTCAAAAGAAAATTTTGAGCTCAAATCTCACTAGGTATGGTCTTCACATTTAACTCATGGGTTATATTTTCGTCTGTTTCTCTCCTCTTAGGCTCACTGAGTACTTAACTCAAAAAATTTCTAATATTAGCTCCATGGTGGTGTCAAAATTCAACTTTTTCTATTTCCAAAAGTCTGCAAAAATGTTTAAAATTTTTTTACATGTTTCCTCATTGTATCAAATTTAGTGGAAATTAGCTTTATTCATCTCAGTTATGCCACCATTATTGCACTAAAATTAACTATTCTATTGGCAGACTGCCACACCCCCAAACCATTTGGAGCAGTGTCCTCACTGGTTCAGAGGTGATAAAAAGCAGTAGAATCCAAGCAGTCAGACAAAAATAAACACAGAAGAAGATAGAGAAACAGAGAATGCAAACTGCACAGTATAGAAGTAAAAGAAACTTTCATTGAAATAAAAAGAAAATATGACAAAAAGATGGAAAAAAGAAAAGAGAAAATGGGGGGGGAGGGGGGGTTAATGTGTAGCTGGGGGAGGGTTGGAGGAAGATGGAGGGGGAGATGCAGGTGGTGCCATTTTTTTCTTCTTCTTTTTCTCTCGCTTCTCTCTTTTTTTCTTTTTCTTTTCCTCCTTGGCCAGGATCTGCTGGACCTCGTCATACTCATCCCAGAGAAATTGCAAGAAGTCTGGCTCCTTTGGCAGTGGGGGATCGACCCAGGTGGGGTAAAATTTGATTGGGAAGCCAAAGGGGCTGTCATCCACCATTTGTGTGAGGAGGTATGGACTTCTATGGTTAGAAGAGGAGGGATGAGATGAAAAGGGACTGAGGGCCGATTTAAAAGAGAGGGACGAGGGAACATGAATCGGCGGAATTGAAATTGCGCCCCTTTTCACACTTGGCAATAAATGAGTGTTGTGTGGGGAAAGAAGAAAATACACAACTGGCTCTTTGGAAAAGAAAAGTAGCATTAAATGAATGACCAAAGAGAGGCATGGTATTTAAAGAGGTAAGTGTATCGCGCGGGGATCCTCGCGAAGAGCAATCAGTGATGAGTGAAGGACATGTCTTGCGCAGCTGAGCTGGAGATCTTTGTGAGGTACACTGCATAGGGCACATCAATTTGAAGAGGAAGCCATTGAAAATCCTGAGGCAGGTATTGCATAAAACTTATTCAGCCACCAACAACATCTATTCGCTACATGGATTACTGGTTTAATGAAAAATATCCTCCCAAAAACACTTCTCCCATGAATGGTAAAAAGAACAAAATCAAAAGTACTATTAAGACCTGAAAAGTACCACTTTTCACCCCTTAACCTTTGATTAGACCCTTAGCCACCTAATAAGTTCTTGTTAAGTGTTTTGTGCAGGTAATAATCAGTAGTGAAATAAGGCTAAGAATCCTGTTAAGGAGCCTGCTTTGGCACCAGATATCCCTCAGAAGAATGAACTCCGAATCCAGACCTGAAATGAGCCTCGCGTAGCTGACCCAAGCTTTAGAGGATTCAGGAGAAATATGCCTCGCGCAGTTCAACTGAGCTTCCCAAGGCTACACAACAACCTCTCACGCAGATGAATGACTGAAGAGCTTCAGAAACTCAAACTCGCACAGCTCCCACGAAGCTCAAGAGTAGAACACATCGCAAAGTGTCACACAGTTCAAAGCAAACCTCTCTCAATCTCACGCAGAACGCTCAGAACGGCTGAGGAGAGAGAGCTTCAAAAGATTCCTCGTGCAGCTATTGCACAGTCGCCGCGGGATGCAATTATTAGAAGAAGAATGCCTCACGCAGTTCTCGCACCATTCAAGAAAGAAAACATCCTGGCGAAGGCAAAGCCAATCTCACAAAGATCAAGTGAGACATAGAACCTCGCGTAGTTCAGAACTCAAAAGAGCCTCGCGAGGTAACTCACGAAGTCCAAGTAAAGAGAAGTGCTCGCGAAGTTCTCATGCTGCTGCCCAGTGAAGACCGATCGATCGCCCTACTGCTTGAATTTCAACCCTGCGACACCTGAGACAGTGTTTTTTATTCAACCTCGCGAAGCCCAATACAGCGAGAGCTCAACTCTCTACCGCGTGACTACCTAAAGAGCAAACCAAGGCAACCTCGTGACGGCTGATGCTTCAGTGTCAAATCATCCTAGTGAAGAGCAAAGAGCTACCACTCGACAAGTCTGGGAAACTACAGCTACCTAGCGAAGCTCTGACCCTAAACTTCCATCTCTTCAGTAGAGGACCTTTTGGGTATTTCTAGTGATTAGAGCACGCACTCCCATGCTCAAATCTCTATGCATGCGCCCCGAGGCATCTAAGGATCATTATCAGGCCACGTGGCATCGTTAAAATTAGGGTTTCTTAACCCTAATGTGCAACCACCCCACTACTATATAAACCCAACCTGAGCTTAGGTTTAGGCATCTGGGAACCATCTCAGATCATTTTTCTTTTCTCTTTCTTTTTAGCAGTAAGTAGTTTTCTTTTTCTTTCCTTCTCTCCATAGTCCAACACTTGCTGGCTATGCCTTTGTATGTATTTTTGAATTAGATCAATGGAAGTTTTGCAATAGGATCTGTACTTTGTGGGATTGTTGTTTGTGTGTGAGATGCTCTGTGCAAGGCTGCTACCTTGTGATCCGCCATCGCTTTGGCTGTGTTTCAAAGCAATGGAGGACTGATTCTAAGGGCCACTCAGATCCAAGTGACCTGTGTGTCTGGGCTATCATGGTCCTACAGCCTTAGCCCCACCACAGGACCCACTAAATCTGAAATCCCATGGGAGCTTGAGCTGATAGCCTTGTGAGCATGGTGGTAGCAGCGATAATCTTGTTTTGTTTTGGGCTCCGTGAGGAGGATAACCTCTGAGATAGTCTGTGACCATTTAAGTGGACAGATTATAGCCTTAGCGTGATTCTGATCCACCGATTCAAGATGGATCCTTCTTCTTTACACCTGAGCTTGTAGAAGCCTGGTGAGAGATTGTACAGAGGCAGACTCCCCCATAGTTGTATAGATCCACCATCAAATGTTGGATCTGATCTAGTTATAGAGATTGTAGGCTGGTGACTAGACCATTGTAGCCTTGCTCAAGCAATGGATAGCTAGATCGAAGGTTGTACTCAATCTCATGCTGGTTCTATGTGTCTGGGCTATCATGGTCCTACAGCCTTAGCCCCACATATAGAACTTTAGAGGTTGAGGTTCCCTATGGATTCTTGAGCTGGTAGCCTAGATGAAATAGTGCCTGCAATGATTTACTTGTTATGTTTTGATGGGATAATTTGTGACCATTCAAGTGGACAGGTTATAGCCTTAAGGGTGGAATCATGGCAGAGTGATGGGTCGGATCCTTTCTCCTCAGAGGTGATAATGTAGCCTCTGGACAGGATTTTTATAACATTATATCTAAATCTGAGTTACAAAACTTCTCTGACCTAGGCTCAATAACATACTTCTCACCCTTTTTATACTCATTTTCCACACTCCATCCATCCTTTCAACACTTTTTGTAGTTTAGTTATTAGAATACTTAGAATAAGTGACCTTAAACTCCCCTCCTTCTACGACTGCCAGATCTGTAGACAGATCTGGAGTGACTACTAGAGATGGCTCCCTTGGAGCTTTAGATCACCTTTCCCTGTGGGACAAACTCATACTTATCAAAACTTGCTACAAAGGACCCTGTATCTTGCAGGTCTAGTACTTCTGAGTTGTGCTGGATTCACCCCCTGTTTTACTCTGTCTTTAATTTTTAAATAACTTTCACCACCAACCAATAATCAAAGCACACCAGAAGTAGTCAACAAGTTTTTAGCGCCGCCGTCGGGGAAAGATGATCTATTAGTAGACCCTTAGTTTTTGTATTCTTAGTATTCTTTGCACATACGAATAATTGATACTGCTGACATAATTTTGAACCTTTCTTGCAGATCTAGATAGCAGCAGTGAAGGATAGTTGGACTGCAATTGGAGCTTAGCTA
Organism: Chloranthus sessilifolius; assembly: GCA_021018995.1. Lineage (NCBI taxonomy): Eukaryota > Viridiplantae > Streptophyta > Magnoliopsida > Chloranthales > Chloranthaceae > Chloranthus > Chloranthus sessilifolius. The sequence continues at coordinate 36,760,210 of CM037598.1, read as the reverse complement.
CCTCTGTTTGCAAACTCTCTGACTTTTAAAGCTCTGTCTATCTTTCTTAAATAATTTTTTTAGCAGTATCTAGGATAGTTTAAATGTATTCTTTGAATAGCTGTAAACTAGTTAGATAAATTTGTTAGTATACAATTATTCTTTTGCAATGTGCCTGCAAGAAGCTTTCCTTGTTGTTAGTGTGCTTGTATGCTAGGGAGGAGATCCCTTAGCCCTGCTTTAGAGCCTCTTAACCCTGAGTTAGAAAGGGGAAGGAGACTTAGAAGAGACAGGCACACCACATGAGAGCCCCCAAGTGAATCTGTGACAGCAATTATGGGTGAAGAACAACCCAGAACCCTCAAGGAGTTGAATATTTCGGATGACTATAACTCCCCTTTTAGCATTGAATTCCCTGATGTTCAGGGGAACTATGAGATAAAAACTTCAATCATCCAGATGCTGCCAGCCTTCCATGTGCATCACTTTTAATATCACTAGTTTGGGATCGGAGGCTACCAGGCTCAGACACTTTCCCTTCTCTCTGAAGGATAGGGCCAGTACCTGGCTGACCACTCTTCCCAACAATAGCATTGCTTCATGGAGAGACCTGCAGACCAGATTCCTAACCAAGTTCTTCCCTGAGACCAAAACTAGCTAGTTGAGGAAAGAGATTCTCACGTTTGCTCAATCCCCAACTGATGATTTTAACCAGTCCTGGGATAGGATTAAAGAGATGCTCAAACAATGCCCCCACCACAAGATCCCTGAGTGGCAGCTTGTACAAAGCTTCTACAATGGGATTGATGAGAAAAATAGAGATATGGTCGATGCCTCTTGTGGTGGATCCTACATGCACAAGACTGCTGAGGAGGCATGGGAATTGTTTGAGGTTATTAGTGAGAATGCTTTTCAAAAGCCATCCCTGGTAAGAACTAGTCAGGAATCTGAGTCAAAGGTGGGGCCTGCTGCTAGATCAAAAGGAAAAATTTATGAGGTGTCTGGGAACAATGACCTGCAGCTGCAGATGGCAAACCTCTCTATGAAGTTCGATAAATTATTGACTGTGATGCAACCCAGAAGGGCTGCTCATGTGGCGGAGGCATGTCTGATATGCCAGTCCCCACAGCACACAGTAGAGGAATGTCCATCTGCAGGACAATTTCCTGAATTAATGTTGGAACTTGCTGCTGCTGCTCAATCTTATGACCAGCAACAATCTGGGGCCTACAATAGGCAGCCATATGGATACCAGCACCAAAATGCTGGTTACCAATGGAGAGACCACCCAAATCTGAGGTGGAAGCAAGACCTCAGCAGAGATGTTGGCCTTACCACAAAGGCCACAGCAGCAGTTCAATCAAGGGAATGCCCCTAGGTCTACCTTCCAGCAACATCAGCATCCCCATCAGCAGCAAAATCAGTTGGTCTTACCCCCTTCTCAGCCTAGAAATGTTTCTTTTGAAGACCAAGTCTTGACTTCATTGCAAAATTTGGGTTCCTTGTCTCAGACTGTGGACTCTCATTGTCAGAGCCTCCAGAAAATGGAAGACCAACTGAGCCAAATGTCAAAAACCTTGGCTAGGAGAGATGAAGGTAGATTGCCCTGCCAGCCAATTGCTAACCCCAAGGGTCAATTTTTAATTGAGGAAGCTTCCTCAAAGTATGAGGACACCAATGCTGTCACTTCCCTAAGGTCTGGCAGGCTGGTAAACAATCAGGTGGGTAACAGACCAGCTGAGGCAATTTCCACAGATGATGCAAATGATCATGATAGAGAAGTTGTGGGACCACAAAGCCAAGAAGTGCCTGCCACCTTGCAGCAAGAGAAAAATAATAAGACTATAGTTGAGCCGCAGTAGGGAGCAAAACATGAAAAAAGAAAGAAACAGAAGTTTAGTCATGGGTTAGCAGCTGAGGAACCAGCAGAACCTTAGCTGCCATTTCCTCAGGCTTTGGATGGTCCTATCCCTTTTGATAAAGGGAATGCCCAGATGGAGGAAATGATGGAGACCTTCAGGCAGGTAAAAATCAATTTACCCCTGCTTGAAGCAATTAAATAAGTCCCAGCCTATGCAAAGTTCCTGAAAGACCTCTGCACCCAAAAGAGAAAGGCTAGAGGCCATGTGTCCAAGAAGGTCTTTGCAACTGATACAGTGAATTATGTATTTAACATATCAATGCTTGAGAAGTTACAAGAACCAGGGATACCCACTATTCCCTGTGTAATTGGAGACCATACAATTGGAAAAGCCCTTTTAGACCCTGGAGCCAGTGTTAACCTGTTGCCATACAGTGTATATCTGCAACTAGGTTTGGGGGAGCTGAAGGCTACCCCCATCGTGCTGATGATGGGTGATAGGTCTGAGAGGAGACCTCTGGAAATGGTTGAGGATGTCTTAGTAGGTGTGGATAAGTTTTTCTACCCTACTGACTTCTTAGTTTTGGATATGGGCTGCAGCACTAGCCCAAACCCCATACCCGTTATACTGGGCAGGCCTTTCTTGGCCACTGCCAATGCCTGCATCCAATGCAGGTTTGGAGTAATGGAGGTAACTTTTGGACATATGAAAGTTGAGCTGAATGTGTACAACAGTGCAAAGTACCCTCAGATGGACAATGAGGTGAGCTTTGCAATGGATGTACTAGAGGAAATTGTGGAAGAAGAATTGCCCACTCTGCTGGAGTGGGGCAACATTGTCAGGAATTTAGTTAAAATTTGGGATAGGGTGGGGGAAGAAAGCCCAGATGGGAGATTAAAAGACATGACCATATCAAAGTTTCCTGTGGGCTCAGTGCAGCACTCCAGTTGGAAATCTACATTGCTACCTCTTCCTCCAACCTCCAATGCACCAATTTTGCCATCCATCCAACAGGCCCCTGATCTGGAACTCAAGAAGCTTCCAGAAACATTAAAATATGCTTTCCTTGAGAAAGGTGATAAGCTTCCTGTGATTATCTCTTCCTCCCTTACCAATGAGCAGGAAGAGGAATTACTCACAGTTTTAAGGAAGCACAAGAAGGCAATTGGCTGGACCATTGCCGATCTGGGAGGAATTGATGAATCAATTTGCATGCATAGGATTCATCTTGAGGAGGGAGCACTATTCTCCAGGGAAATGCAGAGGAAGCTAAATCCTCACATGCAGGAAGTGGTCCTTAAGGAAATCATTAAATTGCTAGATACAGGGGTGATTTACCCCATCTTTGATTCTCATTGGGTGGCACCTATCCAAGTGGTGCCTAAGAAATCTGGCAAAATAGTGATTAAGACTGAAACTGGAGAGTTGAGGCCAGCCAGGGCAACCACTGGCTGGAGAGTGTGCATTGATTATAGGAAGCTCAACTCTAAAACTAGAAAGGACCATTTCCCTCTCCCCTTCATTGATCAAATTTTGGACAAATTGGCTGGAAAAGCTTTTTACTGTTTTCTTGATGGATACTCAGGGTACAACCAAATCCTTGTGCATCCTCAAGACCAAGAGAAAACCACCTTTACATGTCCTTTTGGCACTTTCGCTTACAGAAGGATGCGTTTTGGACTCTGTAATGCACCGGCCACTTTCCAGAGGTGTATGTATGCCATATTCTCTGACATGATTGACAAGTTTTTGGAGATTTTTATGGATGACTTTTCTATCTATGGGGATAGCTTTGGCCAGTGTCTACAGCACCTCAGCCTAGTTTTGCAAAGATGTGAGGAAACCAATTTGGTTTTAAACTGGGAAAAGAGCCACTTCATGGTAGCACAAGGCATTGTGTTGGGCCATGTAGTCTCTAAAGAAGGGCTTGAGGTAGACAAGGCCAAAGTGGACCTCATTGCCAATTTGCCCCCTCCTAAAACAGTCAAGCAAATCAGATCCTTCCTGGGGCATGCAGGATTTTACAGGAGGTTCATTAAGGACTTCAGCAAAATTACTAAGCCATTGTGCCACCTGCTCTGTCAGGATGTCCCCTTTAACTTTTCTGCTGAATGTTTGAAGGCTTTTGAAACATTGAAAATATGCCTCACCTCTGCTCCTGTACTCCAAACACCGGACTATACCCTGCCTTTTGAGCTGATGTGTGATGCATTAGACCTGGCAATAGGTGTTGTGTTGGGCCAAAGAAAAGATAAACTGCCTGTGGTCATTGCTTATAGCAGCAAATCACTTGCTGAAGCTCAGCTGAACTATACCACAACTGTGAAAGAGCTTCTAGCAGTGGTTTACGCTGTTGACAAATTTAGAGCCTACCTAATAGGATCTAAAACTGTGATCTTCACTGACCATTCGGCATTGAAGTACCTACTGTCCAAGAGAGATGCTAAGCCGAGGCTGATTAGATGGATACTCCTGTTACAGGAGTTTGACATCGAAATCAAGGACAAAAAGGGTGTGGAGAATGTGGTGGCTAACCACTTGTCCAGAATTATCTTGGAGAAATGCCTGGATGGCCCTACAAATTATGCCTTCCCTGATGAGCAATTGTTTGCCATCCAATCCTTAGTCCCTTGGTTTGCACACATTGTCAATTATCTGGTTATAGGAAAGATTCCTCCCCACTGGACTAAAATGGATAAAGACCTGTTCTTCTCAAGGGTCAAGTATTTTTTCTGGGAGGAACCTTGCCTATACAAGTACTGTGCCGACCAGATCATCCGAAGATGTTTTCCCGAAGTGATATCCCCAGTATTCTAGCCATGTGCCATGAAAATGCCTGTGGAGGCCACTTTAGTGGGAGAAAAACTACTGACAAGGTCCTGCAGTGTGGTTTTTACTGGCCATCCTTATTCAAGGATGCATACACACACTGCAAGGCATGTGAGAGATGTCAGAAATTAGGAGGGTTGTCTAAAAGAAATTCAATGCCATTACAGCCCATCCTTGTTGTAGAACTGTTTGATGTATGGGAAATAGACTTCATGGGCCCCTTTCCCACCTCCAATGGTTACCACTTCATCTTAGTGGCAGTGGACTATGTTTCCAAATGGATAGAAGCCATTGCCACAAGAACCAATGATAACCAGGTGGTCCTCAAATTCGTAAAGCACAACATTTTCTCAAGATTTGGAACCCCTAGAGCTATTATCAGTGATGGGGGTAGCCACTTCTGCAACAGGAATCTCGAGAGCTTGTTCAAGAAATATTCTGTGACCCATAGGATTGCTACTCCCTACCACCCACAAACAAGTGGGAAAGTTGAAATTCAAGCATTCGCGTGGTCGATCGGTCTTCGCTGGGCAGCAGCGCGAGAACTTTGCGAGCACTTCTCTTTACTTGGACTTCGCGAGTTACCACGCGAGGCTCTTCTGAGTTCTGAACTGCGCAAGGTTCTATGTCTCACTTGATCTTCGCGAGATTGGCTTTGCCTTCGCCAGGATGTTTTCTTTCTTGAATGGCGCAAGAACTGCGCGAGGCGTTCTTCTTCTGATAATTGCATCCCACAGCGAGTGCGCGATAGTTGCACAAGGAATCTTTTGAAGCTCTCTCTCCTCAGCCGTTCTGAGCGATCTGCGCGAGATTGAGAGAGGTTTGCTTTCAACTGCGTGACACTATGTGATGTGTTCTACTCTTGAGCTTCGCAGGAGCTGCGTGAGTTTGAGTTTCTGAAGCTCTTTAGTCATTCATCTACGCGAGAGGTTGCTGTAAAGCCTTGGGAAGCTCAGTTGAACTGCGCGAGGCATATTTCTCCTGAATCCTCTAAAGCTTGGGTCAGCTGCGCGAGGCTCATTTCAGGTCTGGATTCAGAGTTCATTCTTCTGAGGGATATCTGGTGCCAAAGCAGGCTCCTTAACCGGATTCTTGGCCTTATTTCACTGCTGATTATTACCTGCACAAAACACTTAACAAGAACTTATCAGGTGGCTAAGGGTCTAATCAAAGGTTAAGTTAAGGGGTGAAAAGTGGTACTTTTTAGGTCTTAACACACCCCCAAACCTAATCTTTGCTAGTCCCTTAGCAAAGCTACATTAAATCTACTCTGAAAATTAAATGCCACTTTCGTAGGGAGCACAGATACATTTAGCATATGTACCAAGCCTTTTAAACCCCTAGGTGATCCCTAGTGGAGGAGTGAAGTCTCCTGAGGGTTTTCAGTGAAGACACCCACAAACTTCTCAAATGAAATAGTTAACAAAAGTGCAATGTCATCCAATGAGCAGTTAAGGAATTAGATTTAGGCTACTCTTGAATCAGTACACATAAAAGAAATTTAATTCATTGGTTGCACAAGAATTTAAATAAAGATAAACTCTCATGATTGCACAGCATTTCCAGATAGTTTGTAATCACAAAAAACTGCACAAGTGTGTGTCAGCACTGAGCTTATCCTTATGTCAGAAAATTAGCTTAAGGTTATACATAATGCATTCAAGTTCAGACCCAAAAGAAAGCTTTGCAGGGTATACTGTCATAAAGGTTTGTTGAGGGGTTCAGTTTCTCACAGGCTCAAGAGCAGTTACATCCCCCAACTGGGTTTGTAAGCATGAGCATAGGCAGAGTTCTTAAGTGCTGACATCATTGTCAGTTTCTCACCATAGATTGGATAATTCCTTATCTTCACATGACAGCTCGCTCAACTTTGGATCACAAGGGCTTTTAACTGGGCTGTAATGTGGCTTATGGAGTAGGATTAAAAAGAATGGAAGGTTGAAAAGGGGTTCCAATTTGAGAAATCAGCAGGTCACAGAGGTGGTTCATGACTTCAGCTTCCATGATTCAGCTCCCTTCATCTTCTTTGAGGTTTTCTGATTAGAAGTGATCAGATTCTCTTCTTGATTTTGATTTTCCAATGAAAGTTCCTCTTGACTTCTCTCTTATTCCTCTTCAGTATTATTTTTGTTTCTTTTTACTGGAGTTTTCTTCTTTTTATTTTGTTTTTGCTTTTCAGAAATGCCACCATGTTCTCAGTTATCATACTGCCAGATTTTTTTAGATCCTTCTTCTCCATTCACCTAATGTTGACCATAGCTAGTCCATCTTTAACTCTGTCTCCTTTACCTTCTGAATTCTCAGAGTGAGGGTAGGTTGAATCAGGTTCATAGGTTCAGGTTCAAGTACTCAGGTGTATTTTGAAGAAATTTAGGATTCTGACTCAAAGGGGTATGGACAAGGCGATTGCTTTAGGATTGGTCTTTTTAGGCTCAAACTGCCCAAGAGAAGGCCTTGATCCTTTCCTAGGTCTCATGAGTACTATCAGTTGTTTCAACTTGGAGTTACCTAACTTCTAGTGAGCACAGTGACTCAGCCAGCCCTTAGAACTTAAAAGAAATGCCTTAGTTACTCCTCAAAGAATAGAAAAATTTTGTAGGCCCAATTCTCACTGGTTATGGTCATCCTTGGAACTTTCAAGTATGTCCTCACCTTTTTCTCTCTCTAATGATTCACTAAGTGCTGATACAAGTAGGTTTCCTTGGTGATATTATCATGGAAATGTGGAATATTAGAAGTTTATAATGTCCAAGGTTTGCATAAATTTTAAACTTCTTAATTTCATGATTCTGAAGTGAACAGAGGTCTATTTCCATATTGCTCAGATGAATTTGCTGCACTTATGTTAACACTTCCATTGGCAGGGTCTGCCTGCTATACCCCCAAACCTATGAGGAGCAGTGTCCTCACTGGTTCAAGGTGAATGTGTAGCAGAGTTATTATAGCATAAAAGACAAGAACAAGAAATAAAGTAACCAACAACAGAAAACTGTACAGCATATCAGAAAAGGAAGATATCATTAAGCTTAAAAGAAAATTACAAAAAAGGAGGGAAAGGGAGAAAGATCAGGGGTGAGGGGGTTGAGAAGGAGGGGGAGGGGGAGGAGAAGGCGGGGGAGGGGGAGGAGTGGAGGGGGCAACTGTCTTGCGCTTCTTCTTCTGTGGCTGGAGCTTTTCCTCCTCCTCCTTGGCAAGGGTTTGCAGAACCTCCTTGAATTCATCCCAGAGGGGTTGGAGGGGATCTGGCTCTTTAGGGGGCGGCGGGTCCAACCACATCGGGTAAAACTTGTTAGGTAGTGCGTTTGGCTTGTCATCTGCCATGATTAGGATTAGAGAAGGACCGCTAGGGTGAGAGGATATAGGATGCGATGAAGATGAACATGGCCTCCCTGTGTATTTAAAGGCGAGGGATGGTGGAAGATGAAATGGTTGAATAACATCCAAGTCGCCACCATTAAATGAGAGTGAGTTGGGAAACGTCAAGTCCCAGCAGTCAGCGTGGGAAATGACAAATGCATTAGGCTCGCGCAGCTGGGTAAGGGAATCACGAGAAATCAGAATCGCCCGATTATGGGAGTTAGCGCTGAAAGTGCGTGAGAGATTCTGCAACATTGAAACTCGTGACAGTGAAAGAAATGGTCCATGCGAATTGCGCGAGTCTTCCCAAATCACAATTTGGAATGCGCGAGGGCCAAATCAGCAATTCACAGAAGAAGAATAACTCATACCGATCCCACATAAACTTTATCAAGCTCAACAATATCAAACTCCACATATCCCCTAAAATTTCCTAAAACTTAAGGTAGAAAAAAGTAGTATAGTACAACATGAACACAACTGCGGGTCAGGTAGATTTAGGGGTCCCATGAAAATGAATAGTGCACATAGGATCTGCAGGTCATTCAATGCAAGGCTTCAGCCTCTGACCATTCACTTTGAAGGTCCTCCCAGATTTGGAGTCTTTGACTTCCGCAGCACCAGATGGGGAAACATTCATGACAACATAGGGACCATCCCATCTGGATTTTAATTTGCCAGGAAAGAATTTTAGTTTGGAGTTGAATAACCAAACCTTACTACCCGGTTCGAGGCTTTTTCTCAGCAAGCGTTTGACGAAGAAAGCTTTAGCCCGTTCCATGTAGATCCTAGCATTAGTGTAAGCATCCATCCTCAGCTCATCCAATTCCAAATGTTGTAATGACCTGTGTTGACCAGCAGAAGTTAGGTCCATGTTCAAGTTCTTAATGGCCCAATAAGCCCTGTGTTCTAACTCTACTAGGAGATGGCAGGCATTGCCATAGACTAGTCTGAATGGGGACATTCCAATAGGAGTCTTATAGGCAGTCCTATAGGCCCACAATGCATCATCTAGTTTCTCAGCCCAATCTTTCCTGTCAGTCCCAATTGTTTTCTCAAGGATGTGCTTAATCTCCCTATTGGAAATTTCAACTTGCCCACTTATTTGTGGGTGGTAGGGAGTAGCAATCCTATGGGTCACAGAATATTTCTTGAGCAAGCTCTCGAGATTCCTGTTGCAGAAGTGGCTACCCCCATCACTGATAATAGCTCTAGGGGTTCTAAATCTTGAGCAAATGTTGTGCTTTATGAATTTGAGGACCACCTGGTTATCATTGGTTCTTCTGGCAATGGCTTCTATCCATTTGGAAACATAGTCCACTGCCACTAAGATGAAGTGGTAACCATTGGAGGGGGGAAAGGGGCCCATGAAGTCTATTCCCCATACATCAAACAGTTCTACAACAAGGATGGGCTATAATGGCATTGAATTTCTTTTGGGCAGCCCTCCTAATTTCTGACATCTCTCACATGCCTTGCAGTGTGTGTATGCATCCTTGAATAAGGATGGCCAGTAAAAACCACACTACAGGACCTTGTCAGCAATTTTTCTCCCACTAAAGTGGCCTCCACAGGCATTTTCATGGTGCATGGCTAAAATACTGGGGATATCATTTTCGGGAACACATCTTCGGATGATCTGGTCGGCACAGTACTTGTATAGGCAAGGTTCCTCCGATAAAAAATACTTGACCCTTGAGAAGAACAGGTCTTTATCCATTTTGGTCCAGTGGGGAGGAATCTTTCCTATAACCAGATAATTGACAATGTGTGCAAACAAAGGGACTAAGGATTGGATGGCAAATAATTGCTCATCAGGGAAGGCATCATTTGTAGGGCCATCCAGGCATTTCTCCAAGATAATTCTGGACAAGTGGTCAGCCACCACATTCTCCACACCCTTTTTGTCCTTGATTTCGATGTCAAACTCCTGTAATAGGAGTATCCATCTAATCAGCCTCGGCTTAGCATCTCTCTTTGACAGTATGTAATTCAATGTCGAATGGTCAGTGAAGATCACAGTTTTAGATCCTAGTAGGTAGGCTCTAAATTTGTCAACAGCGTAAACCACTGCTAGAAGCTCTTTCTCAGTTGTGGTATAGTTCAGTTGAGCTTCAGCAAGTGATTTGCTGCTATAAGCAATGACCACAGGCAGTTTAACTTTTCTTTGGCCCAACACAGCACCTATTATCAGGTTTGATGCATCACACATCAGCTCAAAAGGCAGGGTATAGTCCGGTGTTTGGAGTACAGGAGCAGAGGTGAGGCATATTTTCAATGTTTCAAAAGCCTTCAGACATTCAGCAGAAAAGTTAAAGGGGACATCCTGACAGAGTAGGTGGCACAATGGCTTAGCAATTTTGCTGAAGTCCTTAATGAACCTCCTGTAAAATCCTGCATGCCCCAGGAAGGATCTGATTTGCTTGACTGTTTTAGGAGGGGCCAAATTGGCAATGAGGTCCACTTTGGCCTTGTCTACCTCAAGCCCTTCTTTAGAGACTACATGGCCCAACACAATGCCTTGTGTTACCATGAAGTGGCTCTTTTCCCAGCTTAAAACCAAATTGGTTTCCTCACATCTGTGCAAAACTAGGCTGAGGTGTTGTAGACACTGGCCAAGCTGTCCCCAAAGACAGAAAAGTCATCCATAAAAATCTCCAAAAACTTGTCAATTATGTAAGAGAATATGGCATACATACACCTCTGGAAAGTGGCCGATGCATTACAGAGTTCAAAAGGCATCCTTCTGTATGCACCAAAAGGACAGGTAAAGGTGGTTTTCTCTTGGTCTTGAGGATGCACAGGGATTTGGTTGTACCCTAAGTGTCCATCATGAAAACAGTAAAAAGCTTTTCCAGCGAATTTGTCCAGAATTTGATCAATGAAGTGGAGAGGGAAATGGCCCTTTCTAGTTTTAGAGTTGAGCTTCCTATAATCAATGCACACTCTCCAGCCAGTGGTTCCCCTGGCTGGCCTCAACTCTCCAGTTTTAGTCTTAATCACTGTTATGCCAAATTTCTTGGGCACCACTTGGATAGGTGCCACCCAATGAGAATCAGAGATGGGGTAAATCACCCCTGTATCTAGCAATTTAATGATTTCCTTAAGGACCACTTCCTGCATGAGAGGATTTAGCTTCCTCTGCATTTCCCTGGAGGGTAGTGCTCCCTCCTCAAGATGAATCCTATGCATGCAAATTGATGCATCAATTCCTCCCAGATCGGCAATGGTCCAGCCAATTGCCTTCTTGTGCTTCCTCAAAACTGTGAGTAATTCCTCTTCCTGCTCATTGGTAAGGGAGGAAGAGATAATCACAGGAAGCTTATCACCTTTCTCAAGGAAAGCATATTCTAATGTTTCTGGAAGCTTTTTGAGTTCCAGATCAAGGCCTGTTGGGTGGATGGCAAAATTGGTGCATTGGAGGTTGGAGGAAGAGGTAGCAATGTAGGTTTCCAACTGGAGTGCTGCACTGAGCCCACAGGAGACTTTGATATGGTCATGTCTTTTGATCTCCCATCTGGGCTCTCTTCCTCCACCATGTCCCAAATTTTAACTAAATTCCTGACAATGTTGCCCCACTCTAGTAGAGTGGGCAATTCTTCTTCCACAATTTCCTCTAGTACATCCACTGCAAAGCTCTCCACATTGTCCATCTGAGGGTACTTTGCACTGTTGTACACATTCAGCTCAACTTTCATATGTCCAAAAGTTACCTCCATTACTCCAGACCTGCATTGGATGCAGGCATTGGCAGTGGCCAAGAAAGGCCTGCCCAGTATAACGGGTATGGGGTTTGGGCTAGTGCTGCAGCCCATATCCAAAACTAAGAAGTCAGCAGGGTAGAAAAACTTATCCACACCTACTAAGACATCCTTAACCATTCCCAGAGGTCTCCTCTCAGACTTGTCAGCCATCATCAGCACGATGGGGGTAGCCTTCAGCTCTCCCAAACCTAGTTGCAGATATACACTGTATGGCAGCAGGTTAACACTGGCTCCAAGGTCTAAAAGGGCTTTTCCAATTGTATGGTCTCCAATTACACAAGGAATAGTGGGTATCCCTGGATCTTGTAACTTCTCAGGCATTGATATGTTAAATACAGAATTCAACTATCAGTTGCAAAGACCTTCTTGGACACATGGCCTCTAGCCTTTCTCTTTTGGGTGCAGAGGTTTTTCAGGAACTTTGCATAGGCTGGGACTTGTTTAATTGCCTCAAGCAGGGGTAAATTGATTTTTACCTGCCTGAAGGTCTCCATCATTTCCTCCATCTGGGCATTCCCTTTATCAAAAGGGATAGGACCATCCAAAGCCTGAGGAAATGGTAGCTGAGGTTCTGCTGGTTCCTCAGCTGCTAGCCCATGACTAAACTTTTGTTTCTTTCTTTTTTCATGTTTTGCTCCCTGCTGCGGCTCAACTATAGCCTTATTATTTTTCTCCTGCTGCAAGGTGGCAGGCACTTCTTGGCTTTGTGGTCCCACAACTTCTCTATCATGATCATTTGCATTATCTGTGGAAATTACCTCAGTTGGTCTGTTACCCACCTGGTTGTTTACCAGCCTGCCAGACCTTAGGGTAGTGACAGCATTGGTGTCCTCAAACTTTGAGGAAGCTTCCTCAATTAAAAACTGACCCTTGGGGTTAGCAATTGGCTGGCATGGAAATCTACCTTCATCTCTCCTAGCCAAAGTTTTTGACATTTGGCTCAGTTGCTCTTCCATTTTCTGGAGGCTCTGACCATGAGAGTCCACAGTCTGAGCCAAGGAACCTAAGTTTTACAATGAAGTCAAGACTTGGCCCTCAAAAGAAACGTTTCTAGGCTGAGAAGGGGGTAAGACCAACTTATTTTGCTGCTGATGGGGCTGCTGATGGTGCTGGAAGGTAGACCTAGGGGCATTGCCTTGATTGAACTGCTGCTGTGGCCTTTGTGGTAAGGCCAACATCTGCTGGGGCTGCATGTAGTTGTCTTGCTTCCACCTCAGATTTGGGTGGTCTCTCCATTGGTTACCAGCATTTTGGTGCTGGTATCCATATGGCTGCCTATTGTAGCCCCCAGATTGTTGCTGGCCATAAGATTGAGCAGAAGCAGCATGTTCTAACATTAATTCAAAAAATTATCCTGCAGATGGACATTCCTCTACTGTGTGCTGTGGGGACTGGCATATCAGACATGCCTCCGCCACATGAGCAGCCCTTCTGGGTTGCATCACAGTCAATAATTTATCAAACTTCATAGAGAGGTTTGCCATCTGCAGCTACAGGTCATTGTTCCCAAACCAATTTCCATTTGAGTATACCTCAAAAATTTAAACAAGTACACATGCCTGCACCCACCCATACACAAGCGTGCACACACATACATCTCAGTTATCACCTTGTAATGGCTGATGTGGATGATTGATAAAATTAGATGAGGGAACTAAATAGGATGCAAAAGAGAAGGATTTTATTGACTGGTATTGAGGCCTGAAATACCTTTGTTTCTAGGTTGGATGGTTTGATGATTTTATGTGTACTAAGTGGTTGATTTCAGTTCTAAATGGAAAATATTGCTTTAATGCTATTTGTATGAGCTGAACTTGCCTCTGAGCTAGTTGGATGTTGTTATATCTACCAAGTGTTGCGTGTTGAGCCTACAAGAAAAGAATTGCTTTAGTATTTTTTGCTTACATGGTATGTGCATGAGCTGGTGGGGTAATGAAATTTAGTTATAGTTTTGAAAGCCTTCAACTAAAGACTAATTAAATTTTATGGTCCAACATGATCAATTGAATTGAAGGTTAAGATGACGACCTAGATTTGATAGTCTAATATCCGACATGTGTATGGCATATAAAATGATTGGTTAGGGTTCTCAGGCTGAAGCCGTCCCTAAGGATTTTGATTTCGTAAGTGAACAATTCACCTATTTTCAATAATTTAGGGTTTTGATTACATAAATGTATGGTTCTCAATTTATAGAGTTTAAGTTATTATCAATGGAGGAACTTCATCATTGATCAAGCCAAGTTCATGGTAGTTTTAATGGCTATCCTTATAGTTAAATTATAGAGCATTTTTGCCTAGTTTGGACTAGTTCCCTTCAGAACCAGTTCAGTCTAAAAATTTGTTCAGCTCAAAACTAGTTAAAAAAAGATCATTTCTAAGTTGGACTTCTTTATGAAAATGAACTAAACTGTTTCACTTTAGAGCATTTTACCCAACACTAAACTGGTTCAGTTTAGAACTAGTTCAGTCTAGAAATTGTATTTAGATAGGCAACTAAGGTCTTTGCATTCCTTTTAGTGCTTGGCCACCTGCTATGCATTAAGGATGAACACAAAATGACTACAATAGTAATGAGGTTACCCTCCTAATGTAAAGTGTGTTAAGCCATTGCAAAATTGTAGCATATAGTTTGATGATTTTGAAGGCATACTTTTAATAGAAATCTTCTTATATTTTAGATTCATTTCTCTGCTCTCATCTAAGAAGCCATAGTTGTTTTTTCTTAGAGGGAAGAGATTGTAGATTGAACCATTTTTATAACTTTGTTCAAGGCTACAAGCTTTTGAGTCCTAAGAAGAGGATAATGTGTGCCTAATAAGCAATGCCGGTTCCTCTGCCCAACGGTATCTCCTCTCTGTTCTTCAACATATTCTACATAAATTTTAATTAAAAAAAGAAAAATCTTCTACAATTTTCAGCTTTAAACTGATTTGAATTTGCTTATCTTTTTTACTGAATTTTGGGTCATGGCCTTTTCACTGTGTGTATTGTACACTTCCTGTGAAGTGTATATCTTGATTCTTATTAATTTTTTTCCTTTGTTGAGAGATTTATAAGAAAATGTTGTAGAAAATTATGTACTAGTGTAATATGTTTGTATCATTTGTCTATAATTCTATTTTTCTCATGGAAATTATCCTTAAAATTGATAAAAGTTGGTTTGTTAGAATCTTGATTTGAAGTGAGTTTAATTTTGCCCATTTGTTACAAGTTTTGTTGTCTTGAAAGTTGGAGATGAACAAGGTTTTAATTGTTTCCAATTGAAACAATTTGAACTTCAATTAGAGGATTTAAAGTAAAATTGACGTCAAACTGTGCAGAAGAATGCTAAAAATGAAAGAACGTTGAAAATATCAAGAAAGTTCTCAAATATCACGGATGTTTGAAATTAGTATATGTAGTTCATACGGTAGTCTGAAATGCCTACTAGTGAACCTTAATTTTAATCACACTGAAATTCTAGACAATGATTTTTCTAGAAATAAAAATTGATTATTGTGTCGTTTCTTGTAATTTTTCTGTTTCATTTTTTTTCGAAGCTTGGCTAAACATTTTATGGTTACTTTGAACTACAGATGGCATTGGTGGCTATTGCAAGGAGAAGGCTTCTGAATGATGATGTCCTCATTGTGTTGGCTGAGAATTCCTGAGATACCTCACTGTGAACTCTATATCTACTATTTTAAAATTATTGAAAACTTATGATTAATTATTGGGTTTTGACCAAGAGTCTAACATTGCGTAATTGGCACATGAGGTTTTCTAGTGAACTTTGCATATAGTAATAGAAGTCACATTGGCGGTGGTGGTTGTCGTGCATATTGCTTAAATTTACAAGTTCAAATCTTGTGTTATATCCACTGTTTTTTAGTTCAAAATATGAAAGTTGAAATGTTCAAATGATGCATCATGCATCAGTTAACTTTGTTTCTTTTGGTTGTGTAACGACTCGAAAATTCTGAACGAGAACCTGACTGTTTCGATATGCGTGCCTGGCATGGGAATCGAGACAGATTTAAAAATTATAATTAATATTATTAGAAATAATATTAACCCATAGTTAGATGAGTTCACTCGTGCAATTTCACTTAAGTCTAAGTTGGGTAAGGTGTCAACGTAGCACATTACGCTGTAGTGACCATGCGCGCGCTTAACACCGGAATGCAATTAGGGTCTAAACTGAAATATCAAAGATATTTCAGTCTAGATAGCTTATAAGGGAAGGAAGAGACTTGGGAGTGAGGTGTTCTTCTTCTTCTTCTTCCCCTTGCTCTAGAAGCTAAGAGACTGTAGCTAGTTTGTGCTCTACGACGAAAAAGGGTTAGAGACACCGAGATCGCACATAAATCGTAGTTAGGGTATGTGGAATGCAATAGGAGGAGCACAAGTACAATCTAAGTGCGTGTGAGGCCTTTGAGTACTGAATTGGAGCCTATAGATTGATTGTTGGGGTCGAACCGGCGATATGACTCAAGCTTCGGATCCGAAACCCTCTTTCAGATCAATCTGTCAAAACCCTAAAGAGGGCCCAGCTAAACGTGAGTTGTACTTTTAAGTATGGGCAAATGAGAGCCCTTATGTATGTGTGTGTGTGTATTAATGGTTGCAAGAAACCATTAATGAAAATGGGTTAAAAATAGGGAAGTAGATGACCTCCATTAATGACAGGAGTTCTGTCATTATTGATTGATCAATGAAGGTATTGATCGATCAATGAAGGCATTGATCGATCAATCTGTATAGGACAATTAAGGGAACAGGAACCTTGAAGATTCTGAAAGTTCAGTGCTCGAAGGGCATTGATTGATCAATTTGGGGATTGATCGATCAATCCTGAGTATTGATCAATCAATTAGAGGGTGATCGATCAATGACTAGTGGTGATTGATCAATGAAGGCATTGATCGATTACTGGTGTGTATTGATCGATCAATCCGTATAAATATTAAATGGGAATAGAAGGTGGGAAATTTTAATTTTAGGCTATTGATCGATCAACGAAGGCATTGATCGATCAACAGGATGCATTGATCGATCAACTGAGCAAGTGATTGATCAATTTTCCTTTGTGAATTGTGAAGAGGAAAGGAGCTATTGATCGATCAATGGAGGTATTGATCGATCAATGATGAGTAGTGATCGATCAATAGAGGCTATTGATCGATCAATTGACTCTGATGCTAGTTAAGGGTTGAGAGAGGATTGATCGATCAATGAGGTCATTGATCGATCAACAAGAGGGATTGATCGATCAATAAGAGTGGTGATCGATCAATCACCCCTGTTTTCTGCATGTGTTACTTTTGTGAATAAAATATCACTGGACATTGTGCCAGTTTATGTTCTGACATCCCTGACACTTAGAATACTATGTTTAGGGCCTAGGA
This sequence comes from Chloranthus sessilifolius, assembly GCA_021018995.1. NCBI lineage: Eukaryota > Viridiplantae > Streptophyta > Magnoliopsida > Chloranthales > Chloranthaceae > Chloranthus > Chloranthus sessilifolius. The sequence goes on along the minus strand of CM037598.1, from coordinate 36,743,029 downwards.
TCAGACCATGACTCTCTGAAAGACTTTGGATTTGCTTAGAAGAGGTCTGACCTAAGGTAGGGGAATCCATTCAAAATTGCATTTATTTTTGATCTCATGGTTCCAAAGCTTTTGTATTTGACTGCATAGTCTGATTTTACCGTCCAGTCACGTCTAGCATATGCGTGTTAACTCTATTATAACTCTGATAACTCTGATATCTATCATTTGATTCCCGTTCAATAAGATTTATCTGCATGTGATTTATTAACCGACTCTATATCATTTACTCGCACACTCGCAGCATCTGCTTGAAAATTCTCAGCACAATGGCACTCCATAGTTGAGACATTGCAGCATTTCTTGAAATTGTTCATGTGAACGACGATGGTCGGGATTACCCATCGGACCAAATCTGGCTACCACGTGCTATACTCACGGGAGTTACTTAAGTTTATTATTCTAAGTCATTATACACTGTATGCATCACATTTTGGTCAATTTCGATAAATTCTGCCTGCTTTGATAAATTCCGCATATTTGATACAACTGTCTGCATTTGTTCAGTTACGTTCATATCTTCTGCAACCATGTTTTACAATTAAGATGCAATTTTAACTGAAATTCTTCTATTGAACTAGGATGTAGCTCACCCTGTTTCTAATCATTTATAGGTTCTGAGGCTGTAGCTCCCAACACCGAGAGCAACCCTGACTACCAGCCTGACCCGGAGGCTGAGGCCGAGGACGAGGGGACAGATATCCAGGCAGACGAGTTCTACCCGTAGCCTGGGTATTTGGGTCTGATGTTTTGCATGTTTGACATTTGGATTATTGTGTGCCTGGTGGCCACTTTTTATATACATTTTCAGTAGACTTTACTTATTGTATTATTTATACATTCTACTCGGAACCACTATCAAGAACCATTGTTTGGGTGATGGATGTCCATCACCAATGGTTCTTCTTGGTTCCTTTTTGAGAATGTGTATTCTTTTGGTATATATAGAAATACATGTTTTATTTATTGCATTCATTTATTTTAAATGTCTTGTGTGATGACTCGACCTACCACTGCTGGATAGTGTTTGCTCGGTTTCCGCTACACAAGCAGACACCTTGTGATTTGTCCTGGGGATCATCCAGAGTATGATCTTGATGGCACGGGTTTCCAGGTGTGGAAATTTGGGCTGTCACAGGTTGTGTTGAAGTTTAGTCCCATATCGGGTAATCATAGCCTCGCCTCTCAACTTAGACGATCCTGGGCCCCTCCACTCATAGCCAATTGGTTTTGAGTTGGATGCCCAAATTTATTAGGATGTACCATGCTCCATGTTTTATGTATAATATTAATATTTCTGTTACCAAAAACATTGAAGGACTAAGTTTTCAAGATTTGGAATGATGCGTGATGCATCATCATGACTATTGAAGATCTTCACTCATCAGTGGTCGTGGATTTTCAATGAAATCAACAATGCACGATTCATTAAAAATCAATGATGCTTCTCATAGTCTGATCTACAGAGCATTGGTAACTCGTACAAGTTCTTTATTTTCTTTTCTTTTTTGTGGTTGAAAGTTTTATTGAAGAAAGAAAATTGAAACCATTAAAATTTTTTGTTTTCACATAGCTTGGATTTATTTTTTGAGATTGTTAGTCGCTTGTTTGCTGCTGTTTTCTGGGTATTAAAAACTGCAGTGAATCAGAGTTTTATGTATAAGATTTATTAAGAGTAATTATCACTTGAATTCTAATATTTTATATTTTTCTAAGCAATTTTAGTATTATTAGATGGGTCTCCCTGCCCATTACCTGGGTGCACGTAGGCTAAGTTGGATCATGTGACTCTGGAGGGAGGGGTAGCAATAGGGACCCCTTAGTTGGGCCCTAACAGCCCCTAATCATGCAAAGCTGAATTTTGATGTATGCTCTCTGGGCAAGCCAGGATCTATGGCATATGAGGAACTTGCAAGAAATCATGATGATCGAATGTTGTTTGGATTTGCAAGGCTGATTGAGTGGGTGGATTTGACAAAAGAGGTGGCTAGAGGGCTCTTGGAGGGATTAAAATTTTTGCAATCTATAATTAGTGGTTGAGCAATTATTGAAGGAGATTCTATCAATCTTATTTGGTGGGTTAGGGATGGGAGAAGCTTTCTATAGCAACTATCCGGCATCTTTGTGGAAAATAAAGAGGAAAGACAAAGGCTGGGCAGTTTTACTTTGGATATACCCCTTGCGAGGCATACTGCCTTGTTGATGTGCAAAACTAGGGCCACTCTTGATCACGAGTGGCCCTAGTTTTGCAAGCCTTGCTGGTATTAGTGTCCTCATTACACTTAAATATTTTCTGTTTGTATTTTCGGTTACTTTCCATGCAAGCCTCAGCGATCGTGAGGCTTGCTGTACCTTGAAGTGAGGATCCCTATGTATTATGTATCTTTTTTACTAATTTAAGTTTGTTTGTTACCTATAAAAAATATATTCTTTGGTGGATGGAGATGAGGCACGCCTTCATTTTTTACGATTCTAAGTACTACCCTGTATGAAGTCTTTTTATAATTTTTTTTGGTGCAATTATTTTCTTTTGGATGAGAATTAGGTAGATTAACCAATCTTTCATAATTGCAGCAAATATGGGATGAGGTTGGTGAGAGTGATGAGTAACACGATAATATGCTGCTTCAATTAGAGTAAGAGTGCTTGGATGTTTACAAGAAGAAAGTTAACCTGGCCTCAAAGTCCATGGCCTCTTGCTCCACGTGTCGCCCAATCCATGTTTTGGGTGGCACATTGATTGGTATGGAGGCTCGGACCACCCATATAGGATAGTCCTTTGAACCATGAAACCCTTTCCCACGCCTATATTAATATTTATTTGCTTTTATATATGCTGCGAGCCTGCAAAAAGAGACTGTTGGCTGTTGCTTCATTTCATCTTTTTATAATACCTGTGAGCATTTGAAATACCAAGACTAGCCCATTCCTCATGCATACTTTCTCATTTTGAGTGTTAGAGATCTTTCATTGGGGTACATTTGGTGTTGTAGGAATCGTTCTGCCGAGCTCCTGTATAGTTATTCTGCACCTGAAGCCATTGGTCAGGATGCCATTGACCTACTTATTGATGCTTGCAACTTTGACATTGCAAGTAATATAATGAACCGAATTGCCATGGGGGAGATTTGGACTGGGTAGATTCCAATCAAAAACAATTTAGGGGAGCGTTTTTTAGCTGTTGCTACCAACACACCATTTTACGATGATGATGGAAGTTTGGTTGGCATCATTTGTGTGTGAAATGATTCACGTTCGTTTTAGGAAACAAGGCCTCCTTTGACTACTACGAAGCCCTCAGCAGCTGATTTTAGCAATAGTTGGCCCAGAAATTCCACAAGTAAAGTTGGTACTGATTCTCAACAGCCTATGCAAGTTGCTATTTAAGTGGGCATATGTAGAACATATTATCAAAGAGACCAACTCCCATCACTAGTTCCATCTTCTTAAATTGAAATGTTATAGCCTTTGTTGTAGGGCTGTCGAAAGATTGGGTCGGCCACATACCCGACCTGATATTTTACCTAGTTGGGTCGACCTGACCCAATATTTTATATGGTAAAAGTACAAAAAATAGGGAAATTTTAGCTGGTCAGGTCGGGTCGGGTTCTCCGGTAAGGCATTGGGCCAGGTCTGGTCCCACCGGGTTGGGTCGAGTTAAGCATTTGAGATTTTCTTATTTGGCAACCAAAAGTTTTACCTGACCCATTGATAGCCCTACTATGAAGGCTACTATGTTTCAACAGCTGGCATTTACATATCTCAGTGCCTGGAAAGCTATACATGTCGGCTTTCAGCAGTAAGATATCGACTTGATAGATCTAGATCTGAAGTTGGTGATAACCCGTTAACCCATTCTAAGAACATTTTTAGTGTAATTTCTTTTGATTGTTAGAATCACCGAAATAGGCTTCTAAGGTGACAAACAAGGTTCGTTCTCAGATACAACCAACTGAGAAGGGTGCCGAATATGAAAGTGAAGGTGGGAGAGGAGATAGTCAATATCTTGACCAAGGCTACTCCAATACAGTACTCTTGGACCATAGAGAGGATGCAACATCCAGTGGAGCTAGCACACCGAGAGGAGATGTACTTCCTTCTCACTTTGGCATATTTTCTCCTACAGCATCTGAAGAGAAATACCCTGAAAAGATGTTAAAGATAATTTTGAGGATGGTGATGGAAAGCCTGGGATTCACAAGATCTTAAGTTCAAAGGCAGAGGCATGGATTAGTAAGAAAGCAATATCATGGCCATGGAAAGGAAGCGAGCGTGATTGGACAGAGGCAAAGATTCGTTGGCCCTTGTTGAGTAATTACAAAGAGAACGACTCTAGATCAGGTCATTTGAAAACTTCTGAATCCAATGTAAAGTCGGATAACCAGATCAGCGAAACTAACCGGCCGACCCAGAATGAGGCTTCTTGGTCCTCGTGTAATGTTAACAGTAAGAGTAGTGCCAGCAGTAGTGGGAGTACTACCAGCAGTGCCGTTCATAGAGTGGAAGTAGAAGCCGACTGCTTGGATTCGGAAATCGCATTTTCTCATGGGAGGACCTTGCAACTTGCAATTCGTGAACAAATTGGGGAAAGTAATAGTCCCTCTCAAGAATTACGTTTAGTTGACTAGGAAATGCATTTCGTTCTTAATGCTAATAGTGGTTAATCTTGCGTTAAGTAGTTTCCATACTGATCTTGTCATTAGAGATTTTCTAGTTCTTAATGGATTTCTAGAGCTTATTTTCTTGTAATTGGCTTACATTTTCTTTTGACCTGTTTCATCAGCATTAATTGTCTATATTGTGATAATGCAATATTAACCCGTAAATATTTTCTTGTTGTGCCAAGTTGTCTCACTATGACTTAACCGTAAAAATAATACATGTGTTTTACTGTCGTAATGAACCGCAAATAGACGCTAAAAGGGAAGGACTCGACTCTTTTGACTGTCATTTAAACACCAAAATGGTGTTTAAATAATATTACACCAATGGTTTAAGATGGGGTGATCTGTACTGCCAAAGTGATAGATCATAGATTGAAGTGCAGCAGGCCCCAAAATGGTGTTTTAGGGAGATTTAAATCATCGGATCTATGGACTATAATATTAGCCATTGTTTTAGTTATGATGTTTGATATTAAAGTTCACAATCCGATGGTTCACATTCACTTATAGTCACTTATAGGGGTGTTTCTTTGGGCTCAAATATGTTCCAATGAATGCCACTTGGACAATTTAGATTGATCACAGATGTGTGCCACATGGCATAATGATAAGTCACACTTCAATTGTTTAAGATAAAAAAAGTCTAATTTTAAAGGTGGAAGATCATTTAAACACCATTTTGGTGTTTAAAAGTCATCCACGAGCCATTATTCCAAAAGGGAAATATGAGGTTAAAGAATGAAAAAGTTGAACATCAAAGAGTTGTTGAGCTTAAAATGACTTAAATCTTCTTGTTAAAGACATGCCTGAGATGACATTTGTCTTGGGAAAGAAGTTTAATTATTGCTCAAGAAATTGTTTTTCTCACTTGAGAAGAACCAGACACCAATGTCTTGAGTGATGAATTGGCTTGTTATGTATATGGCCGGAAGAGATTTTAACATCTCATCTCAGGTCAATACCGTATTGGCTGAGAGTTTGATTAGGCAAAGTTTATAGATATGGATTATTGGTTTCTTTGCTATGATGTGGAGTTCAGATACACTCATATTCAGCAGGGGCAATTTTCTTCATGGATATTCCAATGATAACCTATTTTGTTCTACTGCAGACAATTTATTAAAGATATCCCTATAGTTTATATGTTCATTTGATAGTTCAGACTTGGAATTTATGATGGACAATTTTGCAGGCAGCTTATGTGGCTTGATGTTACTGGCTGCTGCAGTGCTTGGGCCTCATTATCTGTGCAGTCAGTCATGTCGCGCCACATAAGCTGCATGTAAAATTTGCTACCAAAAATTGTCCACTGTATAACAATGTCCTTATTTTTTTATTAGTTCAAGAGGGTATTTATTTCATCATTCACATGAGGGGTAAGTGTGAAAATGCATACGAGTTGCATGAAGGGCAATATGGTCACTAAAAATAGTAATTACAGAATTTTGGCCTTATTAGGTCTGAGCCTTGTCCATTTTATGATGCAGTCCTTTACTCAAGTCCAAATTTATTTGTAGACGTTGCTTTCTTCTACATTTCTCACAATCAAATTTTGGATGAAACAGGTTCCCTTAATTACATATATGTAATTTTTCATAAAAGTTGGTTCTTGTTGTGTTCTTGTCATCTAATGATGGATGTTGAAGGTTGATTTAAGTAGATTCTTCTTCTGATTGAATTATCAGATGAGGAACCTGACCAAAGAAGAATTTGTGCACATTCTTCGTCGTCAAAGCACCAGATTCTCTAGGGGGAGTTCGAAATACAGAGGGCAGACACTGCACAAATGTGGTCGACGGGAAGCCCGTATGGGCCAGTTTCTTGGCACGAATTGAGGACCAGTTGCCAAATTCATGCTTATTTTTTTATAAAATTCTCTTATTTGAAGATTTGTTTAGTCAGATCCTTTATAAATTTGTAATGCCTTCGGAGGTTTTTATTCATTGATGAGAATGCGATGCTTTCATGCAGGTACACATATCTTGGGCTATTTGTCAACAAAGTAGAAGCCGTGAGGTTCCAATTGTTAATATTGCTCTTGTGAATGTAGTTTTTTTTCTTTTCTTGAATCTTTCACCAGGGTTACATCCAACATGAGCTTCCATTTCTGGTTTAGGAATTAGGGCATATGACAAGGCGGCTATCAAATGTAATGGAAGGGAAGCGGTTACCAATTTTGAACCGAGTACATATGGCGAGATTGTTTCTGAGGCCGATACTGGAGGTGCTATTTAATATAAATGATTTTGTTATGATTCAGTTATCTATACTATCATAGTGAAATTTGAATGTGTCTTTTGAACCCTGAGCGGTTAGAATTTGGTAATCATTCATCTCTTTCGTGTGTAGGATCCCAGCTTGAGCAGATTCCTTGCAGCGGACATCAGTAGTTGTTATCAAAGATCCTTTAGAAGAGCTTCATGAAGAATTTGAGTTTACATCATCTTTTATAGGAATTTTCTTGTTTTATTTTTTACAGAATTGTGGGCGTCAAAAATTCAAAATGTTGGAATTTTTTATTTTATTTTAGTGAAATTAACGAACTTTTTAAATTTTGGCTATCTTTTAATATGGAATAAATTGTCGTTCTTCTTGTGCTAAATATAAAATAGAATAACTAATTTTTTATTGTATTTGCAGGTTGTGGATGTGTAATGTTGGGCAATAAAATGATTGCCCAAAATTATCGTTCTTGTGCTAAATATAAAATAGAATAATTAGCTTTTTATATTATTTATAGGAAGATTCCTCCCGGTATGAAAATCACCGTGTTGTTCTTCTTGTGCTAAATATACAATAGAATAATTATTTCTTTTTGTATTATTTACAGGTTATGGATGTGTACTGCTGGGCAATAAGATGCTTGGGGAAAAAAATAGCATTAAAAAAAGTAAAAAATTTCATTGGAGACGGCCAAAAGTCGTCTCCAATAACAGAGCTTACCATCAAATTGAAAATTAATGCAGAGCTTACCATCAAATTGAGAGTTCTGTTTTGATTATGCCCCCAACAAATCCAATGTCAGACCTTAAGTCTCACCAGGGCAGTCACTCAAAATAATCATGAAGGGTGCATCATTTCACACAGCTCAAGAGCAATTGCAATCCTCAAATAGGACTGCAAGCATTAGCATAGGCATTGCTCTGATTTCTGAAATCCTCTAACGCTTTTCACCATAGATTAAATAAATCCTCATCTCCACATGGCAGCTCAATCCATTTTAGATCAGTAAGGTCTTTTTATTGGGTGGTAATGTAGCTTATGGATGAGGTTTATAAAGAGTAAAAGGGAATAAAAGGATTCAAATTTTGAGAAATTAGCAAGGTAAGGAGGTGATTTGCAACTTCATTTCAGCATAATTCCATCTTCTTTTTGAATTTTCAGAGCCAAAGTGACCAACTTCTTCTCTTCTTTTTCAAAATTTCTAATGAAATGACTTCTCTCTCATATTTTTGTTTTGCTTTTCTATTTTTCTCAATTTTTTTTTTTGTTTTTAATATTTTTTTTATGGGCTGGAATGCCACAACTGCCATCAACTGTGTTTCCTTCTCTTTCAACCAACTATGAAAACAACTTTGCCTTCTTCAACTGTTTCACCTTTTCCTTTTGCAATCTCAGGATAATGGTCAAGTTGTATCAGGTCATTGAGTTTTGGATTCAAATTTTCTGGTTTCCATAAAAGGAAAACTTGGATTTTCAAGGCTCAAAGGAAAACTTTGGATTCAAATTTTCTGGTTTGCAGTCATTTTCTCTTGTTCAGCCTTGAGCTTCTCTTTTGCAGCCGATCTCTCTTGGGCTTTATATAGACGCAACGTTTGTTTCCAGCCCTTCGCAATGTCCTTGAGCAGCTGTTCGGTATTCCATCTCAGTCACTAAATTTGTGCTTCATAGGACGTTTTAAGAGTAGTCATCTCTTTAATAATATCCCTTTTAATGTAAGGATGTGACTGCATTGCATGAAGGAGGGTGGAATATGAAGGACTGGGAAAAGAAGAGGCAAGAATTAAGGGGAGTTCCTCACTTGCATAAGGGCCAGCTAAGAATGAAAGGGGGGTGGACTGGGAAATGGTGTGTGGAGGTTGAGGGTGGGGTTCCAGATCAGATTCTGTTTGGATTGACTTGGACGAGATGGGTATTTGGTCATCCACATCTGTCATATCATCAAAGGTAGCTACCGCAGGTGGGCACTCTGGAATAGGTTCATCCTCAATTTGGGCAATGGCATCAGTGAAAGTAGAGAGGGGTGGAGAAGGTAAAGGTTGGGAGGTAGGGATAGTTGGTGAATATGATGGTTGGTGTAAAGTGGCTAAGGTGGATTGGATGTCATGTAGGCTGGTTTCTATGTAGGCCCGGTTTTGGAGGGTGGAGGTTATGGAATTAACATAAGTTTCTATTGATGATTGAGTTTGGGTATTGGACAGTATTTGGGATTGGAGGGAGAGTAAGAGGTGCAGGATTTGGGGTAGTAAGTCAGGTATGGCAGTGGGTGTGGGTTGGATAGGTGAAACTGGTTGGAATGGAGATGTGGGTCTATGGGTGAAGGTAGTGACCTGTGGTGGTGTATGATGTGGAGGGTCAATGTGAGGGGGGTGTGGGGAGTCAGGGAGAGGTGTATACTTAGGGAGAGGTGTTTACTCTAGGTTGATGTCCTCTAGAATAGTGGACATCATAGTGGAAAATTCTCTCCCTCTTAATGACTCATGAGAAGTGGGAAATGGAATGGGCTGGTCTATGGGTTGAAATCGGCCAGGGACAAATGTAGGGGAAGTGTTAACAGGCTGATGGTGGGTTTCAAAGGTATAGGTTTCAGGTTCAGAAGGTGTGGATATTGGATCTGGTATGGCTGTGGTGTCATGGATTGGAATATTTTGGGGGATATAGGTGGGCTGGGCTTCTTTGTGAGCTTTGCCTTTGGATAATTTTCTATTTTTGGTGTAGGCAATTTTCATAGGTGGGCTAGTATGGGCTAGAAAAAGAGGTAAGGGTGTGGAAATGGGTAAGGTGGCAATGATGGATGTAGGTTGGACTGGCTAAGGTAGGGGTATTGGGCTTGTGTGGGGCTATGGCGTCTGGGTTGAGGGCAGAGCTAGTGTTAATGGGGTTGGGGCTAGTGTGCAGATAGGGGGTGTGGAAGGGGTGGTGAGTGTAGTGCTGGCAGGAACAAGTGAGGGAGAGGGTGCAGCAGTAGCAGTAGCAATAGCAGCAGCAGCAGTAACTACTTCATCAATGGTGGGGGCTGCTTCTCTCAATAATTCCTTCTTCTTCCTATTTTCCATCATTGTGCTACTGATACCCCACTGTTTCTTTCCACTATTCTTAGGGTTCAGGGCCACTGTCTCCTCCCTTTTGAACGGATATTTCCCATCTTTCAGCAGCGCAATAATCAACCTGCAGTAGGGAAGGGCATGAGGTTTCTTCTGTACTTTCACCTTCTCACACAGGTCCTTAGTCTCTTTAAAAACTAACTTGGCTGCATCCAAGTAGTGGTTTCTGTGAAATGAGAGAAGGGCATCAGCCATGGGGGGCCTCCTCTCTTGCTCATGACCCGAGCAATAAATATTTTTCCCCAACACCCCATCCATTAATCTAATGTTGAGGTGTAGATCTCTCTTCCTGATTGAGTCCCCTGTAGCCATGATTCCTCCAGTTAGTTCCCTGGCTATCTCAATAATTGTGGCAGTCAATGGAGGTCCCAAACCAAACTTAGGGACATAACAAGTTGGTATCCCCAGTACCCTTGCAATGTCAGACTGGTTAAACAATATTTCAAAATTATCAATCAGTACCAGCAGTGACGGGTTCCCATCATCACCAGTCTTCAACCTCATATTCTGATAAAACAATCTAACTAATCCTGGGAACACCAGCTGCATTGAGGGTCTCAACAGTGGCAGCAGAGTTGCTTTAGTCAGATATTCAATGGAGGCAGAGGTCTTTGGTAGGTCCTCAAAATAGACTTTGTCAAAAATAGTTTCAGCCTCCAGCGGGATTGCTTCAACAAATTCAGAGGGGACCCTGAGGTATTCATTATTTTCTTCTGCCTCAACCTCAGGGGCCACGGGGGTCACAGCGTTGCCCTTTTTCTGCTTCTTTGATTTTTTATGGCTCATAGCAGGTGGGTGCTCTCTGGCCCTCTTCTTTGTAGCAGATATCTTCTTTTCTTTCAAGATTGAGGGGGCAACACTAGGTGAGGGCACCTCAGAGGGCTCCAATGTGGAGGCCTCTGCAATCCTTATGGATTTCCTAGTGGCCATAGGGTTGCCACTAGGAGCAGGGTTCAACATAGCTGCTAATGTATCGATGAATTTTGAACTCTTGGCCATAGGTGCTCCAAATCTCAAAACAGGGCTCACAGTTCTCAGAGAATGTAGATTACTATAAGTAGGCACAAAAAATATCATAATTTGTTTTCTCTCTCTCTCTAATTTACTAAACAAATCAAAGCACAGAGGGAGTGTTGCAGAGCTTACCCAATGCGAGATAGGGTTCCACCTAGAAATGTGCACAGTGGCCTAAATCCCTCCAGACCGTGCTCAAAGTAACCAAGAATAGTTGGGGAGCAAAATGGTGAGAGGAAAAAGCTTCAGGTGGAGTGGCTCAAGACATGGAGAGGAAAACAGAGAAAGAGGAGCTCGCTTTTGGGCAGAGAGAGCTAGGGCAGAGAGAGAAAATGAAGCAAATGAGGGATTTCGCTGAGTTTATAAAGTAAATCCTACGGTTCACGAAGTTGGCTTAAGGCTCTCATGGAGTAGGATTATCGCGCAGATGGCTTTTAAGTCTGCGAAAGGTTTTGTCGCATAGTAGAACAAACTACCTCACAGTGCCTTTCGCAGAGCTGAAGCCTTGGCTGTAGTGCGCGAGACCTTGATATGCTTCAGGAAATTGCCTTGCACAGTACTCGCATAGAACACCTAGAAGGCATCCTTTTCACACAAATTAAGCTCGCGGAGTAGAAAGCAGCTTCGCGAGGTACTTTCACAATCAGTGCTTAGCTGTTCTAGCGCGTGAGGAAGCCAAAAGATGGCTCGCGCAGCAAATTCAAGCCTTCAAACTCAGCAAGATAGTATTTCTTGCACATCCTTCACTCTTTTAACTTAGTGCAACACATTGGTTGGTGCCTCATGTTGTTGTGCACCCAACCACTATGCATGAGCACCAAAGTTTAAACAGGTGCTCCATTTCACTCATTCAAAATATATGCCCATTTTGAATCAGCAGTTCATGAACATTGCAGGATTAAAAAATAGTCTTTTAGCTCAATCATCATGCAAAGTATGATAAAGGCACCTCAACCAATTTTCATCAAACACACAACAACTTCATATGAAGCATAGGCACATGTATTCATCAACGAAAAACAAACACAAACAAACAACACAATTAATTCAACATCACACTAAAAACTTGATTGACAAAAGTCTAAAGAACACAACTCGACAAAGAAATTTCATACATATGATACAATTATTATCATGATTTAGATTACCGGGCATTAGATTCCTCCTGAGTAGAGGATGCATCACCAATCATAAACTGACCTTTTGGATTTGTAAAGGGTTGACTAGGCAATTTTTCTTCCTCCCTCCTATTCTGAGCATTACAAATATAACCCAGCTGGTCTTCAATTTTGTTGATGCTCTGTCCATGAGAATTGATATTCTGTACCAGGCTCCCCAGATTTTGCATTGAAGCCATCATCCGCTCTTCAAATGAAGAGGATCTGGGCTGTTGTGGGGGTAGAGCCAAATGGTTAGATTGTGAGACAGGTAACTGAAAATTTTACCTTGCTGGGTAACCTTGATTAAACTGGTGCTGGGGTCTGTAAGGAGCTATCATTTGCTGCTACTGGGGTTGAGGATATGAGTCTTGTCTCTACCTCAGATTTGGGTGGTTCCTCCAAGAATACCCAGCAGGTTGCTGCCCAAAGGTTTGAGCAGCATTGGCATGCTCCATAACAAAGTCCAAAACTTGGTTGGCAGATGGACAATCATGAATAGAATGTGTGGGAGATTGGCATATCAGACATTCCTCCTCCACCTGCCCAACCATCTGAGGCTGCATCACATTCATCAATTTGTCAAACTTCAAGCTTAGGTTGTCCACCTTTCTCTCCAGATCACCTTGCACCTTCAGTTCATATATTCCACCTCTAGGGGTGGCCTCTTTCACCATTTTATCTAGAATCTGATTGTCATTGCGTGACAAAGATTCCTGCTGCATGAAATTTTCTCCTATAATGTTAAACAGCTCCCATGCTTCCTCAGTTGTCTTATGGAGGTAGCTACCACCACAAGAAGCATCCACCTTATCCCTGCTCTTAGCATTAACTCCTTGATAAAACAGTTGGACAAGCTGCCACATTAGGATTTGGTGGTGGGGGCATTATTTTAACATCTCCTGAAATATTTTCCAAGCTTCATTAAAATTCTCAGTTGAGGACTGAGTAAGAGACAGAATATTTTTCCTCATCTGGCTTGTTTTGTTCATGGGGAAAATTTTTGTCAGGAATTTGGTTTGAAGGTCACTCCATGACTGTACGCTGTTGATTGGGATCTTTGATAGCTGTTGATGTGTGTTGCCTCCCCTAAAAAGGGGATATAAAATTATCTAAAATTAGGCAGAGCACACTCACATAAACTTGCAAGTAATCAGGGCCTGTTATAGAGAGCTTTAAACAAGATGGTGAGAAAGGGAATGTCCACAGGGAGGTTGGTTTAGAAATATGATAAATCTCCAGATCTGTATGAGATCTGGCAGCCTAACTAATGCTATGTTTGCTAAAAGACAGGGGAGAGGTTAAAAAGGGGTTGTCACTTAAACTAAGCTAAAATTAAATATAGACTAGCTTGGATCAAGTTTAAGAGCTTAGATCTTACATGGGAGAAGAGTAAAGAAAACAGAAAATGGAGAAGAGTAGCTTGGAGATTGGTCTTCACTGAAATCAGATTTAATTAATCCTGTTACAGAGGTTCAGAGTACACATTTCCCTTAACTGGGTACAAGCACAGCTGCAGGGTAGAAGGCTCCACTTCAAATCATAGGATCCACCTGGTCTTAAGGCTATGATCTGTCCACTTTAATGGTCACAGACCATCCTATAGACTTTATCGAATCCATGGGTTTGCAACGGACAAATCCAATTGGAGCCTGAGCTTGGACTCATCTTAAGGTTATGATCTATCCACTTTAATGGTCACAGACCATCCTATAGATCTCCTCCAAAGCTAAAACATCAATTAGAACAATTAAAGCTACTATAGATGTTGCAATTCCCAGGTCACAGACTCAAGGAATCACAGGAATATCAGATCCAGGGAGATTGGGTTGTATCCAAGAGGCCAACCAGTTAAGTGAGTGAGCTGATCTACACAGACTATAGATCCAGGGAGATTGGGTTGTATCCAGAATCCTCTACACAAATCTGATCGATCACCAAATGAAACCAAAGGAACTTTAGATATAATTAAAGCATTAAAAATAGCATTTACATTACAATCAAAATCACTCTACAATGTAAATACTCTCAGATCTATAGTCTGTGAAGCTGGGAACCCACAATGGCGATATTAACCTTACCCAATTACAGATCTAACCTCTCTCCTCGCTACTCCAGGGGAATTAGCCAACCACTGTTGGGCTAAAAGAAGAAAATGGAATTGCTCTGCAAGCTCTAATCTCTGAAATTTTGGCTCAGATCTCGATCCCCCCCAATTGCAATTGGGGGTCTCTATATATAGCTTTCTCCTCTATTTTTCTCGTAAAAAATCCCTTCTAGAAGGTCCTCAGAGTTTGTTAGAGTTCTGTTAGAGCACGTGGGTCGGTTAGGGTTGCCTAGGGCATCTTCTGGAACCGTCGTGCCGATCACCAAGTGCCTCAGGTTGCGTGCAGCAGGTCACCAAATCACAACGTGTGCACAACTGAATTTATGAGAAGTTCTACATACATTTTAGACAGGTTTAGGAAGCTTTCGACAGGTTCAAATAGAGCTTTTTGGTCCTTTCTCTAGGTTCTCCGATCTCATTGATTGGTTCCGATAGGATGAGCCTTCTCTTAGAGTTCCAACATTCTCAGCCCTTGGCCTGGAGTATTCAACAGGTTAGAGGGACTCTTCGACAGGTTGGAGACCTAATTCAACAGGTTCTGCTTTACATGCCATGATTTCGATAGGGTTGCTCTCACTCCTACGACAGGCTCAAGTACCCTTCGATAGGTTCTGTTCCTGCATCTTCATCTCGATAGGTTCAGGAAACCATTCGATAGGTTCCCTTAATGCCTCAGGCAGGTTTTCAATAGGATGGTTTCTTCCTTCCTTTCAACTGCTCGATAAGTTCTTGGATCCTATCGAACTTCTCAATCCACACGAATCCATCCTTCTTCTGCCTTCAAATCCTATTGAAATTTCTTCAACTGTACGAATTCTTCCTTTCTTTGTTTTCAGCTCCTATCGAAGTCTTCAGGTGACCAATCGATAGGATATTTTCAACCAATTTTTACTTCCTTCGCCTTGCCCTGCTGCAGCCACGCACTCCAAGGGTTCAGTGATGTGCTACCCTCTGGTGTGCTATTGCTGGGTTCGTCCTGTGTTGAGAGCTGGCCCCTTTTTCGGCATTCTTAAGTGGTTTTCTGTATTAGTGTCCTCTTTTATTGTTGTCTACAAAATGCACTTGACAAAAGCTTACTAGTGTGCTCACAGGTCTACCAATGCTTAGGTTAAAGGGTGAAAAGAGGCATTTTTCACCACTTAACAATAGCCATGTACTGGCTTTGTCCTTTAGTGAAAAAGGAAAATACCTCAATTTAGTGGCCTCAGGCCCCAAGCCAGCAATGCTGAAGGTAGTGCAAAGTGCTAAAAACTGGTCAATATGCTTGTAGGGATCTTCTTTACTCAGCCCATGAAATGAAGGCAGCATACTGATGGTGGAGGCTTTAATTTCATAGTTCCCCTCAACAAAGGGAAACTGAATGTAGAAGGGAGAGGTGTACTCCCCAGGTGCATTGTATTCTTTCAATGTCCTCTACCTCTTAGCCATGGTAGCTGATTCAGTCTCAATAGCAAGGCTTTGTATGGTGTGTTTAGGTCTAAGGATCCTTTCCACCTCGGGATTTGGGGGTTCCAAGTCAGGGTTTAAGGACCTTCTACCGAGCATACACTCACCAACAGTAATGAAAATGCTTACAAGCACACAGAAATAATTTTTTAAACAAAAAAAGAAAGTAATAACTACACAAATTTACACTAAACAAAATAACAAGGGATTCAACATAAATGGCATGAGATTTAGGGGAAAGAAAGTGCAAACAGAGCTAGCTACACTCCACTTGTAGCTCTAGCTTTTCCCTTCTTCTGTTGTGCGTTTCTGCAAAATTCTACAAAGAATCAGTAGTACTTTTTATTCTAGATTAAACATAATAAAGAATTTGTTAGTCTAAATTATCATACAACTCAGGTCTACTAAAAAGGGTAATTTCCCCGGCAACGGTGCCAAAAACTTATTGCGCGACTACTTTGTCCAAAATGTGTGCTTATATTATTGTGTGGTGAAAATCAATTAAAAACAAAGTAAAATAAAAGAATAGATTCAGCACAACTAAAATAATCCTAGACCTACAAGTTACAGGGTCTATTGTAGTATGTTTTGATAAGTAAGAGTTTGTCCCACAGAGAAAATGATCAAGAGCTCAAAATGGGCACTAATAGCAGGCCTACAGATCTGGCTACAGATCTGACAATCCTACAAGAAGGGAGTTGAATGTCACGACTATACTAAATTAACACAAAAGAAGGGAAATGAAGTGTAGGCCTATCCTAAAGAGACAAAGAAATAAAATGTAGCCCTATCCTAAAGAAATGGTTAACATGAGATGGTGTTGGAGTGTGTCAAAATAAAATATAAAAATTGGTAAGAAGTAAGTAGGTTTAGTTAGAGTTAATGATACAGTAATGTAATTTAGATTTAGTCTGTCTCTGCAGTGTTCCTTGCTAAGACGCTATTAAAAGCCTCAACAAGGTATAAGTTTTTAACCCATGCCATTTGAGGCGCTCTTAGGGCTATACTCTGTCCACTATAATGGTCACAGGTATCCGATAGAGTCTGTCAAATCCCATTAGTTAAATCATAAATTTGCTAGTCTAATTCAAAAGAGTGGACTGATCATTTCCCCAACCACTGGACTAGCTCTAGCTATGAATACTATTGCAGCACTATGTAATGCCAATGCTACGAGCTCCCCAGATCTGCGCACAGACTTGGCTGACATCCATAGGTATCCCAACTCATAAATTCCTAAGTACTTTGTCAAGCCCAACGATACTTGATGACCATAAAAAGGACAATGCAACAGGTTGAATAAGGCTTTAACCTCAGCTGGTCATTGCTACAAACAGCCTGCAATGACTCAGCCTTAAGCTATAATTACTACAAGAGATCAAATCTAACATCTAATATTGATTATGCAAAACAGAGGGGAGCCAGTTACTATACAAACCTCCTCACAAGGCTCTAAAAGCTCATATGCAGGGGAGAAGAATCTTTCCTAAACATGTGAATGGACACAACCTTAGGGTTATACTCTGTCCACTCGAATGGTCATAGGGTATCCCATTGGTTTGTCCATACCACAGAGGCTTGAGAAATAACATGAAAACTACTGCAACCACTATGGTCTGCAGGCCTCCGAGCTCATCGGACCTCACTACAGATCCAACATTACTTTCCATGTGTCTATCAAACCAAGGGAAATCAGATGGTAAACAATAGACCTACTAGAAACTGAATGGGCTCGTCCCAAATACATAGATCTTATAGACATTTAAAGAAATGATAAGATTTATAGATTTGATTAAGCATTAAAATACCAGTTCAATGATAAAAACAAAACTTACAATGAACTATCTCCTTGCTGCAGCCGATACATGACTGCTCATTCACAATCCCAATGTATACAAAATCTATTACAATACTGAAATAAAACTAAACCTAGCTGCTTACAGGGGGATTAGCCAACAAGTGCTAAGCTAAGAGAGAAGAAAAATAGGAAAAAGAGGTGATCAAACCCTAACCCAAGCTTGCTGGAGCTCTCAGTCGACAGAGGATGAAGGAAAGATGATAATAATAAACTTTAAGTACAGCTTATATACTCTGTGAAAATGACCTTGGCTCTAAAGAGATTAACCCTAATTTTTCTAGCAGACGTGGCACAGTTAGAATCCTTGAATGCCTCGAGATGTGTGCCTTGAAATCCATGCCTCGGGAAGTGTGCCCTAGCCTTGGGAAATTCCCAAAAGGTCCTTGAGTAAAACTGAGAAGTTATGATCTCGTGCTTCACGAGGCTGGTATCTGCTTTTAGCTCATTCGCATAGCTGCTTTGCCTTTGCGGAGTTGCCTTTGGCTAGTGGGAAGTGCTTGCTCGTGCAATAAATCTTTTGTTCATCGCACAGTGCCTTTGTGCTGCAACGCTGTTGCAGAGATCATCTGGAGCTCCAGGATTTCTCGTGCAATAGAGTTTCAGAAGCTCTTTCTCGCTAAGTACTCATGCAGTAATGCTCTTGCGCTCGCATAGTCAACGATATAGCTCCAGAGTGTGCGAGATCTACGCGAGGAGAATTTTTGGGCGTCTCTTATTTGGCTACGTGAGAACTCCGTGAGCTGAATTTTAGTTCTTTGTGCATATGAGCTCGCAGTGTTCTGCGTGCAGTTGCTTTGGGGCTCGATCTTCACAAGAGTTTTGTGAGGGCAAATTTTGAGAGTTTTAAGCAGCGAGATATTCACGATGGCTTTACAACTCTCCTCTTGACTTCATGCCTTATTTCCGTGAGGGCCTCTTCCACTACATCTTTAGCTTCGTGAGGAAGCTCCTCAATTCTGTGAAGTCTATCTTTTGCTACTCTGATGCATTGCACTTGCTGCTGTCATAGTCTCCTCCCTTCTAAGCTAACTTCATTCATCTGCTAGACTTTGGTTAATGATGATCAACAACAATGAGTCACCATGGTGAGCACTATCAAGGTGTTCCATCAAGCTTTGTCTCAGCTGTCATCTTTGAGTGTATTCTCTCTCTCTTTTGGGCCAAAAAGTAAGGAGTCTGTATTAAGCTGCACATTTTGTTGGTAACTACAAAACAAACTTAAAACATGATTATTAGTCTACTTCAAGGTCTAACAAAGGCTATGTTAAGAGGTAAAAAGTTATACTTTTCAGTGAATAACAGTCATATCAGGGCTGACAATAGGCACAACAGTGGAAGGGATGGGTATGGGTGCAAATGGCACATGTGGAGGTACTGAGTTGGGACCAATAGAGGTGGGTGGAGGCTCAGATCGTCGATGTAGAGGTCTCACCGCTACACGAGAAAGTGTCAAGGGGTTGTGGGTATAGCAGACACAATGATGTGATGTTTGAGGTGCTTGCAATGCAGGGTCCTCAACTGATTTGTTCTTGCTCTACCCAATCAGGGTCCTACTAGCAGACTAGGCCCTCTTCCAAAATACCTTTCGAGTTACCTTTTCCACAGGCTCATCTTTTTGTATTACAAACTTTCCTTTCTTAAGTAAAGCAATTATGAGCCTGCTATAGGGGAGCCCTGGCACAACCTGTGCTCTTTTGATTTTGTCATGAACATCTACCATGGCCTCAAAAATCAGCTGGGAGGCAATCAAAAACTAGCCCTTTGAGAAAAAATACAGGGCATCCACTATGGGGGTTATCCTCTCCTGCTGGTGTCCACTGATAAATATATTTTTCCTCAAGATTGAATCAATGAACAACAGGCTAGGGTGTAGATCTCTCCTCATTAGTGACTCCCCAGAGCCCACAATGCCTTGAGTCAGTTGACTGGCCATTGCTCTAAAGGACACACCCTCAGGTGCTCCTAAACCATAGATTGTATCAAAAACTGATGGGAACCCTAATGCTAACCCAATATCATTGTAATCCACCAGGAGCTCCCAATTATCAATGAGCACCACAAGTGTAGGCTCAATTGACGTAGGCTTTATCTTCTTTCTAATGTTTTGATAGCACAGTTTGACCAGCCTAGGGTAAGATTTCTCTTGCAATGGGGTCAATAAAGGTGTCAGGCCTGCCTTCACCAAGTAATCCAATGTGTCCTTACACTCCCCTTCCTTAGAAAAATAGAGGAGGTCAAAAATTGTCCTTAGGATCAGGCCTAAAGCATTAACAAATTCATTGGGAGTAGATAGGTTCACAAGGACTTCAGCTTCCGCCTCTGGGTTAGGCTCAGGCACAAGGTTAGGCTCAGGCATAGGGTCAGACTTAGGGATATCCTCCACAATTTCCTCAGCAGTGTCGTCAGCAATTTTGGCCTTCCTAGCCTTCTTGGCTTTCTTAGGTTTCTCAAGTTTGTCCATGATGAACTTCCTCTTGGCAGGTGTGTTCTCCTTGGGCTGTGTGGCTAGCCTACTTGATTTCCTAGTGGTTTTGGTGGTGGATTTGGAAGGGGCTTTGAAAAGGATAGCAAGGGTATCCTCTTGGTCAGCCATTGGACACTTAATCCCCCAAAATCAATCTCACATAGACTTCTTTGATCAGTCGAAGTAACCACACAAATTGGAAATTGAACTGCAAAGCTTAAAAATCACAGAGTGGAGCTGAAGAAGAACTTACCAATAGAAACCTAGGGTTTCTCAAATCTCAATGTGCACGAAACCAAACCAGCTCAAACTACATGCAAAATGTCGCTTGTGAGGAATTGAAGAACTTGGAGCAATGGCAAGGTGCTGAGAGTTTAAATTGGTGAGATAGAGAAGGAAGAAAAAAATTGGAAATCAGTAGAGAGGGGAATAGGGCTCAGAGCATAAGCTATCGAATGGATGATTTTGGTTGTCGAGAGGTTTAAAGAAATGCAAATCGTGTTTCGACAGGATTGGGGGAAAGGTGTCGACAGGTTGGTACAACCCGTCGAAGAGTGAAAATCAGCTAAAGGCCTTGAGAGGTTCACTCAATCCTATCGACGGGTTCAAGGTTTCAGAAAAAAAATCACATCGAGAGGTTCACAGAACCTCTCAACAGGTACTCTGAACCTAGACAATGTACCCAGAAACCTTCAGAACTAGTTGACTTCCTTGCTCAACTTTTCGATAGGTTCATAGATCCTATCGACAATCATATTTACACCTTCAGAACCTGTCGAACATCAATTCAAACCTCTCGACAGGTTTGTTTTTCATTCTTAACCAATTCCTCAACAGTTCTCTTGTCTCCACTCTCACAAAATTTTCAATTTTGCTTTGCTCCCATTGTATTTCTCATGGATTGAGAGCATTTCTGACTTAAAAAGGATTGACTCAGTAGCCTACATGAAACACCTAAACAAAATGGCAACCTATGTACAATGCCAAGCATAGTTAAAAACAGCAAGAACAACAAAACTGACAAAAGCAAATAGTTATGGTACATAGTCTACATTGTTGAAAATCAATCACACTTGGGAGGTTCTTGAAGGTGCAGGGTCACCATAGGCTCTACTACATTTTCAACTAAGAGCTTGAGCCTTTGACCATTAACTTTCATGATCCTACCATCTTTTGGATCCATGATTTCAACAGCTCCAGATGGGGATACATGCACTACATTGTAAAGTCCCTCCCATCTAGATCTCAACTTACTTGGGAAAATTTTCAATTTAGAATTGAACAGCCATACCTTGTTGCCACCAGTGAACTCTTTTCTCAACAAATGCTTGTCATAGAAAGCTTTTGTTTTCTCCTTCTAGATTCTTGCATTGGAGTAGGCCTTCAATTTCAGCTCCTCCAGCTCTGACAGCTAGAGTTTCCTGTGCATGCCAACAAAAGTTAGATCAATATTTAAAGCTTTAACAACCCAATAGGCCTAGTGCTCAAGCTCCACTGGTAAATGGCATGCTTTTCCTTACACCAGCCTAAAGGTCGACATCCCTATTGGGGTCTTATAAGCAGTTCTATAAGCCCAAAGAGCATCAGGTAACTTTAGGAACTAGTCCTTCCTATCTCTTCTCACAATTTTCTCTAGGATATGTTTGATTTATCTGTTAGAAATTTCCACCTGCCCACTGGTCTATGGGTGGTATGGTGTGGCAACTCTGTGTATCAAATAGTACTTTCTAAGCAACTTATCAAATTACCTATTGCAGAAATGGCTTCCCCCATCACTAGTGATAGCTCTGGGGGTGCCAAACCTAGAGAAAATTTTATCCTTCAAGAAGTTAAGGATAACTTTGGGGTCATTGGTTCTTGTGGCTATGACTTCAACCCATTTGGGCATATAGTCCATAGCCACAAGAATGAAATTGTATCCATAGGAAGGAGGGAAAGGACCCATGAAGTCAATCCCCCAAATGTCAAAGAGTTCAACAACAAGTATAAGCTGTAAAGGCATGGAGTTTCTTTTGGAGAAACTTCCCATTTTTTGGCATCTTCCACAAGGTTTACAATGCTGCCATGCATCCTTGAAGAGAGTAGGCCAATGAAATCAAGTTTAGAGCACCTTGGCAGCAATCTTATTCCCACTGAAATGGCCTCCACAGCCTATTCATGACACATACTTAGTATGCTGTGGAATTCCTCATCAAGGACACATCTCCTCACAACTTTGACTACACAATGCTTTAACAAGTATGGATGCTCCCACATGTAATGTTTGATCTATGAAAAAAACAACTCCTTGTCCATTTTATTCCAATATGGGGGAATCCTACCGACTGCCAAGTAGTTCACAATATTTGCAAACCAAGGTGTAGAAGTGCTGATAGTAAACAACTGTTCATCAGGGAAAGAATCATTGATAGGCAGCCTATCAAATTCCTCAACTTGGTCCTGGATAAGGGGTCTGTAACCACATTTTCAACTCCTTTTTTATCCTTAATCTTAAGATCGAACTCCTGTAATAGGAGAATCTATCTGATTAATCTTGGCTTAGCATCCTTTTTTGACAATAGGTACTTCAGGGTTGAGTGGTCTGTGAACACCACTATCCTAGTTCCCAACACATAAGACCTAAACTTTTCTAAAGCATAGACAATTTCCAACAGTTCTTTCATAGTTGTGGTGTAATTTAACTGAGCATCAATCATGATTTTGCTTGCATAAGCAATCACACAAGGTGCCTTATCCTTCCTTTATCCCAAAACTGCACCAATAGCAAAATCGGATGCATCACACATTAGCTCAAATGGTAAAGAAAAATTAGGTGCTTGAAGGAGAGGTATAGTGGTTAAAAGCTCAAAAGCAATAAGACATTCATCATTAAATTCAAAGGGAACCTCTTGACAAAATAGGTGACTTATTTCACAGTTTTTAGTGAGGAAAAATGTGCAATCAGATCAATTTTAGCCTTATCTACCTCAAAGCCTATATGAAAAACCACATGGCCAAGGACAATGTCTTGATTGACCATAAAATGGCTCTTTTCCCAGCTCAAAACCAAGTAGGTTTCCTCACATCTCTGCAATACAAGACTGAGATGGTGTTGACATTGACTAAAACTGTCCCCAAAGATAGAGAAATCATCCATGAATATCTCTAAAAACTGATCAATCATGTCAGAAAAAATAGCATACTGTACCTATGGAAAGTTGTAGGGGCATTGCACAATCTAAATGGCATCCTTCTATAGGAAAAGGTGCCAAGTGGATATGTGAAAGTTGTCTTTTCTTGATCTTGTGGATAAACAGGGATTTGATTATAACCTGAATATTGTTGAGCACTGAAAATACCATTTTTTACCCCTCAACCTAGCTTTCGATGGACCTTTGAGCATATTAATAATGTGTTTTTATAGAAAATAGGAAATAAGAACTTAACACTGCAATCCATCTTTTTAAGCCAAGAAGAGTGAATTTGATGCCAATCTGTGGAGCTGAGGTAAAAGCAGAGAATGCACCATGGTGGCTCACACCATGTTGACCATATTGCATGCCAAGGAGGGTCCTAGAAGTCTAATGGATGAGAGGAAGGTGAACCAAAGTTAAGGAGGCTGCTGCAATAGGCTAAGTACAACAGCAACGTAACTGAGATAAGCCCTCACAAGGCTTCACTTAAACCTATCACGAGGTTCATTTCACTCAGTAGTGACCTTGCACAGCTGTGACAAAGTTTGCAAGTTAGCAGCATTTAAATCAATCGCGTTATTGCCATGCAACTCAGGGACAAATGAGCTTTAGAAGATATCTCATGAAGAAGTTGCACAGTTGGAGGCTGAAAATCACTCTGTCGTGGGGTTCAGCTGGAACCTTGTGAGCCTTTAAAGCACACACTTCTAGAACTTTGTAGGCTTCACGTGAACCTGTCACGCAGATCTCACGCGCCTTAACATCAAAACTAGCTACACGAGACATGGTTATGAGCCTCACGAGCAGTAAAAACAACACACAACATTGAACATCGCGAGCCTCTTCAGCCTCACAATAGCTTAGCGAGAACCTAGCAAGCTACATCACTTGAAGCTGCATCCATGCGAGAAGCACCATTCGCAGTAGAGCAGAGCCTTGTGAGCTCCCTTCACAGTAAATTCATCCTCGTGAGTTTGCTTCTGCACTCAAGTCAGCTATGCGAAGGTCGAGATACCAACTTCTCACCCACCTATTGCCAATTCTCAGGGATTGTTTGGACATTTCACATATCTAGGGTACACCTCTCGAGGTGCCCATCTATTCCATGCATCCCAAGGCAGCCAAGGGATGTTGATGGGCCACTTAATCAACTCCACATCCTCACCCTTGCTTGTAGGGCACACCAAAGTTCAAGGATTGCTTATAAATAGAACATCCTCCTATTTTGTAAGACGTCCATGGTTAGCCTGTGATCATCTAGGTTTAGGGTTTTGAACCAAGAATAACCTATGTTCACTTAGGGTTTAGTTTTCTTTTCCCTTTTTCCAATTTTTCTTTCTCTCTTAGCCCAGCACATGCTGGCTAAATCTTTGGTAAGCATTTATGTTTAGTTTTAGTTAAATTTTGTAATAGTTTAGTAAACATTGGGATTTGGTGTTGAGCTGTTGTACACATGGCTGTTGCCTTGAGGGATTTCATTGTTAGTCAACACCAGATCAATGAAATCTATGTTTAAATGCTTACTTAATCTGTTATTTTCCTATTTGTCTGTAGTTATGTTCAGGCTATAGCATACATTTAAGATCTGAGCTTATTGAAAGACCCACCGATAGCAAGCTGGATCTGTAGCCATATCTGGAGTGCTCATAGCCCTAGGACTCTATGGTGGCTGCAGCAGTTTGCATGTTCTTTCTCAGATCTCTGAGGTATGGACAGACCTATCGGGTACCCTGTGACCATTTGACTAGACAGAGTATAACCCTAAGGTAGTGTCCAACCACATGTCTGAGAAGGATTCTTCTTCTCTGTACATGAGTCTCTAGAGCCTTGTGAGGAGGTTTGTGCAGGAACAAACTCCCCTCTGTTTTACTGGACTACCATCAGTTGTTACTTTTGGCTTCTCTGTAGTGATTGCGAACTGGGAGGTTGAGTCATTGCAGGCCTTTTGTAGCACTGATCAGCTGCGCTTAGATCCTTATTCAATGTGCTGCTGGCCTTGATAATACACAGAGGGTTTATGGGTGGAACTCCTATTAACGTCAGCCAAATCTGTGCGTAGAACTTGAGAGCTTGTAGCCTGGTAAACATAGTATCTGCAATAGTATTCATGGCCTGATTTGATCCATTGGATGAGATTGGATCAGCTTACTCCTCTAGATTAGATTAGCAACTTCTGGCTTAATCAATGGGATTTGATAGACTCTATAGAATAGACTGTGGCCATTTGAGTGGACACACTATAGATTTAAGAGCACCCCAAATGGCATGGGTTAAGTTGGATATTTCTACCTTGTTGACGTTAGTAATAGCACTTCAGCAAGGACCTGCTGCAGAGAGAGCCCTAAATCTGAGTTGCATAACTAAATAAATCTAATTTGTAACTTAAGCTGCTTACTTCTCACCCTTTTATTTTTACACACATCATTATCCTCTTTGATCCCTTTCTTTAGCTGTAGTTTATTCATGTCTTTTCCTAATTTTTAGTATAGCTTAGTGACACCTAACCACCCTTCCTTTACGACTGTCAGATCTGTAGCTAGATCTGGAGACTACTATACAACCCTTGTGGTTCAGATCAATACTCCCTTTGGGACAAACTCTTACTTATTAAAACTTGCTACAACAGGCCCTGTATCTTGCAGGTCTGTTTGTATTTTTAGACTCGCTATTTTGTATTTTTCAATCCACCTTTGATGTATTTTACTAACACATTCTTATCACTATTTTCAAATAAAGTTAGCAGCAAGCATCTTGAAATATAAAAACAAGTTTTTGGCGCCGCTGCCGGGGAGTTTTGATCTAGTATAGTAATCTGTGTTTTTGTTGAGCTATATTCTTTGTAGAAGTAGTGTTTGAATAAATACCGGCTTTAGTTTTTGTGTGATTTTTGAAATTTTTCTTCATTTTCTATTTTAGAATTTTTGTGTCTTTGTAATGTTTGAATAAAGTATAGCTGTAATAAAAAAAAAACAAAAAATGATGTGTCGGCAGATGAGGACCAGCAATACCTCATCTGCCATTTCCTCATTTTTTTTTAATGGGCCTCCTCCTTCTTACAAGGGGAAGGCTATGAAGAAGAAAATGAGGATTGTTTGTCAATTGCTATTTTTGTGGAGATGGTAGAATCCTCCTCACCCAAACTGCTAGATCTGGGCTGAGGTGTGTGCTGAATTTTTTGAAGTATGGACTGAGAAGGCCCCCACCTATGTGCTAAAAAGTACTCATTTTGGGCTTCTTAGTGGGGTGAGTGCACCACTTCACTTGGACAACTGCCCTCAGCCATTTTAGGCACCTTTGTTGCCTGTGATTACCTGTTCCCTATATCTCTCATGCAACTGCAATTCCTGAACTGGAAGGACACCAGGTTTTATACAAATGCAAAGGTATGGCCTTTCATTTTTATATTATAGTTCTTTCCATTTCAGTTGAGTTCAGAAGGGCTACTTAAATTTCCTATCATCCATGAACCCTATTCGGACTGTTTGTGTGATCTGATTTTGTATGAATCCTGGTTTACAATGTGTGCTTTTAATTTTTTGTGTCATCAATTCTTATTCATACTCAGATCATGTTCTAAAATTTTGTGTTTAGGATTTTAATTGTTTAGTTTAGTTTATGTTTTTATATACATGTTGTTTTTACTGTCACTTTTGCAACATATAGTTGCTATTTTTCGGAGTTTGTGTAGCTACATTATTTTCTTAGTAGTCATGTTCTGTCTCTTCTCTTTTTCTTCTTCCTAGTTTTCCTTTCTGCATTGTTTTAGTTCATTTTTCCCTTTATTTTCTGATGCAGTTTAGTGTGTGTCTGTCCTGCACACTGCTGCCCCTATACATGTTTACATGAAATAGTGAGGACACTATTTACCTTAGGTTTGGGGGTGTGGCAGGGTAGTCCTGCCAATAGAATAGTTAACTTTAGTGCAGCAGTGTTGGTTTAATTGGGATGAATAAAGTCAATTCCCACAACTTGTTAGAATGAGAAAATTTGTGGAAAATTAAAAATTTTTTACAGATATTCTGAAACTAAAAATTTTAAAATCTTTGCACTACCATGAATCTAACATCAGAAATTTTTTCAGTTAGTACTTAGTGAACCTAAGAGGAGAGAAAAAGGTGAAAATACACCCCATGGGTTAATTTGAGGACCATACCTAGTGAGAGTTGGGACCATCATTTTCTTTTGAAGAGTGTTTTTGGCATTTTTTCTGCTCTAAGGATTGATTGAGTCAAGACCTGTTTACTAGAAGTTAGGCACCTCCAAATCAAAATTAATTGGCAGCACTCATGACACTAAGGAAATGATGCAAGGCCTTCATTTGGACAGTTTGAGCTTAAAATTTTCTCCCTATTCAACTGCCCTTTGCCTACACTCTTTGAGCTTCAAAAATCCTATTTTTCTTCAACAAACACCGGAGTACTTGCACCTTAACCTCATAACCTGATTAAACCTATCCCTCACTATGAGAATTCAGAAGGTAAAGGAGAAGTTGAAGATAAGTGAGCTGGGTCCAACATTTTGTGGAAGTGGAAGAGAAGCAGTCTAAAATTAGCAGTGTAGCAATGGTTATGTGTGGCAAACCAGCATCAAAATGTTAAAAAAAAAATAAATATATGTATATATATAAAAGAAAAGAAAATAAAAAATAATAATGAAAATAAAAAAAGAAAAGAAGTCAAGAAAAGTACTTCATCTGAAAACTGAAAAGAAGAGAAGAAGCTGGCCACTTTGAATCTGAAAAATGTCAAGGAAGATGAAGTAGTGCTGAAATGAAGGTGGTGAAGTCTTGAATCACCTCCTACCTTGCTAATTTCTCAATTTTGATCTATTCTATCCTTTTATTCTTTATAAACCTCACCCATAAGCCACATTACAACCCATCAAAAGGCCTTGTTGATCCAAAGTGAAATGAGCTATCATGTGGAGATGAGGGAGTGTCCAATCTATGGAGAAAAGTCATGAGGATGTCAAAAATTGGGAGCTTTGCCTATGCTCATGCATGCAGACCCATTTGGGGTCTATAACTGTTGTTGAGCTGCTTTGAATGAGAACACCCTTTTGATTGTCATTGTTGAGAGATAGCCCATGTAAGGATTGGGTCTGAGTTTTAATTTCATTGGGGTTGTGTCCAACTTGAGTTTTGAATTTAAGGCAAGCTTGGTACTGATTTGTGCACATTGAATTTCTGATGTAAAATGATTGGTGGTGATGCACATGCATGTTGATTTTGTGTTTTAAATGGCTGCTTTACTGTTATAATTTTCTCTAAATTTTAAAGAACAGGTGTAGAATGAAGCTTTATTTATTTAAATCTGTTATCATTGACTGCACTATCTTTAACTATTTTAATGGTGAAGTTTGTGGGTATCTTCACCGAAAACCCTTAGGAGACTTCACTCCTCCACTAGGGATCACCTAGGGAAAGCTTGGTACATATGCTAAATGCATCCGTGCTCCATATAAAAGTGGCATTTTCTGTTATTTTTAATTCTGCCTTTGCTCAAGGACTAGCAAAGATTAGGTTTGAGGGTGTGTTGAGCACTGAAAAATACCATTTTTTACCCCTCAACCTAGCCTTTGATGGACCTTTGAGCATATTAATAATGTGTTTTTATAGAAAATAGGAAATAAGAACTTAATGCTGCAATCCATCTTTTTAAGCCAAGAAGAGTGAATTTGATGCCAATCTGTGGAGTTGAGGTAAAACCAGAGAATGCACCATGGTGGCACACACCATGGTGACCATATTGCATGCCAACGAGGGTCCTAGAAGTCCAATGGATGAGAGAAAGGTGAACCCAAGTTAAGGAGGCTGCTGCAATAGGCTAAGTATAGCAGCAATGTAACAGAGATAAGCCCTCGTGAGGCTTCACTTGAACCTATCACGAGGTTCATTTCACTCAGAAGTGACCTCTCACAGCTGATGTGAAGTTTGCAGGCTAGCAACATTTAAATCAATCGCGCTATTGTCGCGCATCTTAGGGACAAATGCGAAGTTCCAGATGTGTGCGCTTCAGAAGATATCTCATGAAGAAGTTGCACAGTTGGAGATTGAAAATCACTATGTCGCGTGGTTCAGTTGGAACCCCCCGAGCCTTTAAAGCGCACACATCTGGAACTTCGCAGGCTTCACGAGAACCTGTCATGCAGATCTCGCACGCCTTAATGTCAAAACCAGCTATGCGAGACGTGATTATGAGCCTCGCGAGCAGTAAAAACTGCACACAACGTTGAACCTCACGAGCCTCTTCAGCATGCACTTCAGCCTTGTGACAGCTTAGCGAGAACCCAATGAGCTACATCACCTGAAGCTGCAGCCACACAAGAAGCACCATTAACAATAGAGCAGAGCCTTGCAAGCTCCCTTCACAGTAAATCCATCCTCGTGAGTCTGCTTCTGCATTCAAGTCAGTTGTGCGATGCTTGGGATACCAACTTCTCACCCACCTGTTGCCAATTCTTAGGAACTGTTTAGACATTTCAGATTTTTAGGGCATACCTCTCGAGGTGCCCATCTATTCGACGCATCTCAAGGCAACCAAGGGTCGCAGATGGGCCACTTAATCAACTCCATATCCTCACCCTTGCTTCTAGGGCACACCAAAGTCAAGGATTGCTTATAAATAGAGCATCCTCCTACTTTGTAAGATGTCTAGGGTTTTCCTGCGTTCATCTGGGTTTAGGGTTTCGAACCAGGAATAGCCTATGTTCACTTAGGGTTTTCTGATCCAGGAATAGCCTAAGATCTGAGCTAGGGTTTCTTATGCTCATTTAGGGTTTAGTTTTTTTTTTTCCTTTTTCCATTTTTTTTTCTCTCTTAGCCCACCACTTGCTAGCTAAATCCTTTGTAAGCATTTATGTATAATTTTATTTAAGTTTTGTAATAGTTCAGTAAACATTGGGAATTGGTGTTGAGCTATTGTGCACAAGGCTGCTGCCCTGAGGGATTTCATTATTAGTAAATACCAGATCAATGGAATCTATGTTTGAATGCTTACTCAATATATTACTTTGCTATTTGTTCATAGTTTTGTTCAGGCTATAGCATACATTTAGGATTTGAGCTTATTGAAAGACCCATGGATAGCAAGCCAGATCTATAGACAGATCTGGAGAGCTCGTAGCCCTGAGACTCAATAGTGGTAGCAGCAATTTGCATGTTCTTTCTCAGATCTCTGTGGTATGGACAGACCTATCGAATACCGTGTGACCATTTGAGTAGACAAAGTGTAACCCTAAGGTGGTGTCCAGCCACATGTCTGAGAAGGATTCTTCTCCTCTACACATGAGCTTCTAGAGCCTTGTGAGGAGGTTTGTACAGGAACAGACTCCCCTCGTTTTACTTGACCGCCATTAGATGTTAGTTTTGGCTTCTCTGTAGTGATTACAGACTGGGAGGTTGAGTCATTGCAGGCCTTTTGTAGCATTGATCAGCTGTGCTTAGATCCTTATTCAACCTGTTGCTGGTCCTCTGTCTGGGCATCAATGTGCCGCTGGCCTTGACAATATACAGAGGACTTTATGGGTTGGACCTCCTATGAATGTCAGCCAGATCTATGCGTAGAATTGGAGTGCTTATAGCCTGGCAAACATAGTCTCTGCAATAGTATTCATGGCCTGGTTTGATCCATTGGATGAGATTTGATCAACTTACTCCTCTGGATTAGATTAGCAACTTCTAACTTGATCAATAGGATTTGACAGACTCTATAGGATAGACTGTGGCCATTTGAGCGGATAGACTATAGCTTTAAGAGCACCCCAAATGGCATAAGTTAAGTTAGATATTTTTACCTTGTTGAGGTTAGTAATAGCACTTCGACAAGGACTTGCTGCAGAGAGAGCCCAAAATCTGAGTTGCATAACTAAATAAATCTAATCTATAACTTAAGCTGCTTACTTCTCACCCATTTATTTTTATTTTAACACACATCATCATCCTTCTTTATCCCTTTCTTTAGCTATAGTTTATTCTTGTCTTTTCCTAGTTTTTAGTAAAGCTTAGTGACACCTAAACACCCTTCCTTTATGACTGCCAGATCTGTTGCTAGATCTGGAGACTACTATACAACCCTTTAGATCAATACACCCTGTGGGATAAACTCTTACTTATCAAAACTTGCTACAACAAGACCAGTATCTTGCAGGTCTGTGTGTATTTTTAGACTTATTGTTTTGTATTTTTCAATCCTCCTTTGATTTATTTTTATTAACAAATTCTTATCTCTGTTTTCAAATAAAGTTAGCAGCAAGTATCTTAAAACACACAACAAATATCCATTAGGAAAACAATAGAAAGCCTTGCCTGCCAATTGATCCAAAATCTGGTCTATGAAGGGCAAAGGGAAATGGTATTTTCTTATTTTCAAATTGAGCTTTTGATAATCTATACACACCCTCCAACCTGTGGTTTCCCTAGTTAGAATAAGCTCACCAGAATCAGTTTTAATCACAGTGATTCCAGATTTCTTGGGGACTACCTGAGTAGGTGCCACCCATTCAAAATCTGAAATTGGATAGATGACTCTAGCATCTAACAATTTTACCACTTCTTTCATCACCACTTCTTGCATGTGGGGGTTTAACTTTCTTTACATCTCTCTAGAGGGTTTGGAACCCTCTTCCAAGTTGATCTTATACATACACACAACAGGGCTGATGCTCCCAAGGTTAGTAATAGTCCAACCTATTGCTCCCTTATGCTTCATTAAAACACACAATAGCTCTTCCTCTTGCTCATCAATGAGAAAGGAAGAAATGATCACTAGCAACTTCTGGTTTGCCCCTAAAAAAATATATTTCAAGGTCTTAGGTAGCTGTTTCAACTCCACATCAGGTAGACATATGAGTGAAGGCAACAAAGGTGCCTTTGATGGTGGTGGAAGAGGCAACATCGCAGGTTTCCAAGGAGGATACGTTGTTGCTGGCCCCACATGAGAATTTAATGTTTTCACCTACTGAACCATGAGTGTGGGGTCCTTCTCTTCCACAATCTCACTCTACACATTCTCAAAAATATCACAAATAATATCACAAAGCAACGGCTTGGGCAAAGTCTCTTCCACAAGCTCATCTAAAACATCAATTAAAAGCAATCCTCACTATCCAAGTGAGGCTAACTTGCTGCATTGTAAACATTCAATTTTACTCTCATGTTTCCAAAACACACCTCCATTACTCCTGATTTATACTTACTACAAGTATCGGCACTGGCCGAGAAAGGCCTGCCCAAAATCACAGGAATGGAGGTGGTACACTTGCTTGGCTCCATGTTAAGAACTAGGAAATCTACTGGGTAAAAAAACTTATCAACCCTAACTAACACATCTTCTATCATTCACACAGGCCTTCTTTTAGATCTGTCAGCTAGTTGTAGTACCACATGTGTGGGCTTCAATTCTCCTAAGCTTAACTTCTCATAAACTGAATATGGAAGTAGGTTTACACTAGCTCCCAGATCTAACAACGCCTTCTCAATGGTGTGATCAACAATGATGCAGGGGATTGTGGGAACTCCAGGGTCTTGAAGCTTGGTTAGGTTTGCAATGGATAGCACTTGGTTCACTTTCTCAGCATAAATGACCTTCTTGGATAGGTGTATCCTAGATTGTCTTTTGTGGGTCCACAATTCTTTCAAAATTTTTGCATAGGCTGAAACTTGCTTGATGGCATCAAGTAAAGGCAAGTTCATCTTTACTTGTTTGAATGTTTTCATCATGTCCTAAACCTTAGCATTCCCCTTATCAAAAGGAGAAGGAGCTTTCAATGCATTGGAAACTGGCAAATGGGGGATTGATCTCCCATTTGCTGCCTTAGCAAGCTCATCAGATTTTTCTTTATTTTTATTTTCAGTTTTCTATTGGGGCACATCAACACCCCCTTTATTTATTATATGTTGCTCCTGTTGCATATCAACATGGGTTGTTCCTTCATTTCCTGCACATTTCTCATCAGGCTTAATACCAACTTGGTTATCAACCAGCCTTCCACTCCTCAAGGTGGCGACAGATTTTACTTCTTCATGGGAAGAAATTTCACCCTCCATATACTACCCTGTTGGGTTGTTCATAGGCTGACTAGGCAGTCTTCTCTCCTCTCTCCTAGTCAAAGTATTAGATAGCTTACCAAGGTGGTCCTCTATCTTCTTGATACTTTGGCTATGGAAATTAACAGTTTTAGATAAAGAGCCCAAATTATATAGTGAAGCCAGAACTTGCTCTTCAAATGTGAGGGATCTAGAGGGTGCTAGGGCTAGTGCTCTTTGGTGCACAGGTTGAGTGATTGGCTGGGCCATAGGCTACTGGTATTGGGGCCTTAGAAAGTAATTTTACTGGTAGGGCTGGGCATTCCTATAAGGCATGGATTGTTGTTGTGGCTGTTGCTGCTGGTTTTGAAATGTATCTTGTCTCCACCTCAAGTTGGGGTAGTTTCTCCAATGATAACCAATAGTAGGCTGTTGTCCAAAAGACTGAGCAACATACACATGTTCCATCACAAGGTCTGAAAATTGGGCAGCAAAGGGACATTCCTCAAGGGAGTGAGTGGGGGACTGGTATATCACACATGCCTCCTCCACTTTGGCAGGCATTAGAGACTGCATTGCTCCTATGAGCTTCTCAAACTTTTGAGTCAAGCTGTCCACTTTCCTTTCCAAATCATTGTATCCACTAATCTCATACATTTTCCCTCTTGTAGCATTGTCTCTCACCAATTTAACAGGATCTCAAAGTCCCTTTACAAGGTCTCCCTTTGCATGGAGTTTTCACTAATGATATCAAACAACTCTTAAGCCTCATCAGCTGCCTTATGAAGGTATGTACCACCACATGAAGCATCAACCATATCCCTGCTCTTGGGATCAATTCCTTGATAGAAACTTTGAATAAGTTGCTACTTAGGAATTTGGTGATGGGGACATTGCTTCAAGAACTCCTTAAGTCTCTCCCATGCTTGGTGAAAGTCTTCAGTTGGGGCTTGAGCAAATGAAATTATGCTCTTCCTCAGTTGACTTGTTTTGGACATGGGAAAAAACTTGGCCAGAAATTGACATTAAAGGTCATTCTAAGACTGAATATTATTGGTTGGGAGCATTGATAGTCAAGTTCTGGCTCTAACCTTTAGTGATAAAGGAAAGAGTCTTAACCTGATTGCTTCCTCCCCCAAACCTGCAATGTTGAAGGTAGTGCACAATCCTAGAAATTTATCAATGTGTTTGTAGGGGTCTTCCTTATGCCATGGTATGAAGGTAGCATTTGTATGATGCAAGATTTAATCTCATAGTTCCCTTAGACAGCAGAGAATTGAATTCAGAAGGGGGAATTGTACAACGCTGGGGCATTGAATTCTTTCAATGTCCTAGGTTGCTCACCCACTGCAGAACTATCACAATTAACCACAGGTGTGTGTATGGGTTGCTTAGGTCTGAGAAGTGTTTCAACTTTAAGGACTAAAGGAACAATCTCAGGATTAAGAGATCTCCTCCCAAGCACACACACAGTAGAAACACAGTACAAGACACATAATTATAGTACAGATGTCAGCCAAACAAATTCAAAAACACACAATTAATGCTACAAATCTAAAAGTGTACAGATCTTAAAATGTGAAGGAGTTAGGAAATGCAAACTTGAGGACAGCTTGTTCCCCCAATTAGCATAAAGCTCCTCTCAAAACAACAAATCCAAATATGCAATCACAAAATTAAACTACAAAAAACTACAGCAACAATTAGTCAAACACAAAACAGGCAATTAAAAATCTAAATCTAAAATGAGAAAAACTTAGATCTACCAATTTAAAAACACAAATCTCCGATAGCGGTGACAAAAACTTATTATCTTGCTTACCTTAAAATTATTAAAGGATTAAAACAACAAATTAAGACGCAAAATCACAAAGATGTGGAATCAAGGTAAGCAAGCAGTCCTGCGAGAACTAGGGCTGTTGCAGCAGTTTTAATAGGTAAGTCAGGGTAGGTCCACAGGGAAATGTATTTTGAAATGAGGTAAATCTCCAGATCTATGACAGATCTGGCACTCTATCCTAATTTAAACTAAATCCAAACAGGAAAGAGGAGAGGTCTTTAGGATTTGTCACTTTACTAAAATCTATAAAAAAAAATCAAATGTAAATGATCTAGATTTGATTAAACATAGAGCTAAGGGCAAATGGATAAAATATTAAAATTAAAAGGTAGAGAGTAGCAACTAGGGATTTTGGTCTATACTGAAAATCAATTGGAGCAAAGGTAATGCATTAGACAGATTTGCAACAATCCTTCCTCTGGCTACAAGCTCAGTTGCAAGGTATAAGAATCTAATCTCAAACAAAGAATTGAAGCAATCCTAAGGCTATGATAAGTTCACTTGAATGGTCACAGATCATCCTAGAGATTGTTCCAATTTAAGGATCTTGATTGGAACAGGTAAGCTATTACAGGTATTGTGGGTGCCAGGCTACAAGCTCAAGCATCCACAAGGATATCTAATCTAGGGAAATCAAATACGAAAAAGTGAAATATAGATCAGAATCAACTTTAAAAATCACAATTACAATATAATAAAAAAACTTACAATCCTATTGTGCTCAGATGTGCAATCCGTGCAACATACAATCCATTTACAAAGCCTCTGAAATTCTCAATTTACAGCTCTCAACCTCACCCCAGCTACTGAAGGGGTTTAGCCAACTATAATTTACTAAGAAGAGAATGGGGGAAGAAGGAAGAGGGAGCGAATTTTTGGACGGAAAATGAAATTCGAATTTTACTCCGATTCTCTAAATTTTTGGATCCCTTTTTAGTGCAATTTCTCTCATATTTATACTCTTTCCTCAGATCTATTTCAACCAATCAGACCTCAAGAGAATAATTATGTTATTCTTAGCATTGATGTAGCTGATTTCTCTTCTAGAAGCTCTTTCCCAATTGGTCTGAAACTGGTAAGTACATATGAAGTTGTTAGAGTTTCCATTCGTGCTCAGTTGTGTTCTAAAAATACCCCCAGGGGTTACTGATGTGCTTTGGAATGTGTGCACAAAGTACTGAAGTTGGCAACTACTTTGAATGGAACTAAGAAGTTCCAAACTCAAGTGTCAAGCCTCTTGGTAGGTTCTGAGTCTACTTGGCCCTTCAATCAATAGGTTGCTTGTGGCTTTCGATAGGATTGGGGACTTCTCGACAGGATTGGTAACAATTCTCGACAGGTTGAAAGAAATTCTTACTTCTGTCAAGTCTCCATTCGTCCTCTCGAACGGTTATAAAAAATCCTTTCGACTTCTTTATAAAGCTCTCATTAAGCTTTCGACAGCTTGGAGATTGTGCTCGACAAATTTCTTTAACCTCGCAAGAATAAGTGCAGCTTCAGGTAAGTTATTAATAGGATGGCTTACGCTGCTCGATAGGTTCAGGGGAACCTCTCGATAGGTATCTAGAACCCCGTGAGATCTTCACATTTCCACCTTAATACCTCTCGACAGCTTGGCGTACACTTTTATTAACCTCAAGACAGGTTAATGGAACCTCTCGACCGCTAAAACAAACCTCTTGACAGCTTGACTTTTATCTCCAGAACCTCTCCACATGTTGAGTTAACCTCTTGAGATGTTTTGCTTTGTGCTTCCAAAGCTGGCACACATCTTTGGTGGGATGTCTTTCATCTGTCAACACATAGTAGCCTCTTGGTGGGTTCAATCTTCATTCCTTGCAACTGCACTTGGTCCCAAGCATACCCAGTTGGGCCCCTGACCTTTTTATGAACTTCTAAGGCTCTATGGAATATTTGAGTGGCTTGTCTTTGGGCTGTATGAGCACATATTGAGCAGTAAATTGCTTCTTTGACCTTTTCAGCTGGATGTCTGCACTAAAACTGCAATTTGTTACTTATCTATAAAATACACTCAAAATATATTATTAGTCAATTCAAAGGTCCATCAAAGGTCAAGTTAGGATGTAAAAAATAGTACTTTTTACTACTTAATAGAGAGAAAGGGAGAGAGAGAAGGGGAGGGAGTGGGAGAGAGAGATAGAGAGAGAGAGAGATAAGGTAAGGGAGTGAGAGAGAAAGAGAGAGTGAGAGAGATGGAGAGACTGTAGGAGAGAGAGTGAGAGAGATAAGGCATGGGAGTGAGAGAGGGAGAGAGGGCAAGAGAGAGAGAGACAGAGATAGAGAAAGAGAGGAAGGAGAGAGAGAGAGGGAGATGGTGAGGGAGTGAGAGAGAGAGGGAGAGATTAAGGGAGAGGGGTAGGGGGGAGGAGAGAGAGAGAGATATATATATATATATATATAAGGCAAGGGAGCGAGAGAGAGAGGGAGAAGGAAAGGGAGAGAGAGAGGGAGAAGGCGAGGGAGAGAGAGGGATTAGGAGAAAGGGGCTGTAAAAAGAAGAGAGAGAGAGAGGTAGAGGGAGATGGAGAGAGAGAGATTAGGCAAGGGAGTGAGAGACAGCGAGAGAGAGAGAGACAGAGTGAGAGAGAGATAGTGGTGGGGAAGGAGTGGGAGTAAGAGAAAGTGGGAGGGACAGAGAGACAGAGTGAGAGAGATATAGAGAGCAAGTGAGAGAGAGTGAGAGAGAGGGAGAGATTAATTGAGAGAGAGAGAAAGAAAGAGAGAGAGAGAGCGAGAGAGAGAGAGGGAGATTAAGGGAGAGAGAGCAAGAGAGAAAGAGAGAGGGAGAGAGAGACAGAGGAAAGAGGTGAGGGAGTGAGAGAGAAAGAGGGAGAGAGTGAGGGAGAGGGGTAGGGAAAAGGAGAGAGAGAGAGAGGGAGAGGGGTAGGACGAAGGAGAGAGAGAGAGAGAGAGAGAGAGAGAGAGAGAGAGAGAAAGAGAGAGAGATTGAGAGAGAGAGAGGGAGAGATTGAGAGAGAGAGAATGATGGGAGAGAGGGAGAGAGAATGGTGGGGGAAGGAGAGAGGGAGAATAGCAGGGAAGGGAAAGGAGTGAGCGAAAGTGGGAGGGAGAGAGATAGAGAGAGAGGGAGAAGGTGAGGGAGAGAGAGAGAGATTGGGAGAGTGGGGTTGGGGGGAAGGGGAGAGTGAGAGGTAGAGAGAGATGGAGAGAGAGTGAGAGATAAAGATAAGGCAAGGGGAGAGAGAGAGAGTGAGAGAGAGGGAGGGTGAGATTGAGGGAAAGAGAGAGAGAGGGAGAGAGATTGAGGGGGAGAGAGTGTGTGTGGAAGGAGAGAGGTAGGGATAGAGAGAGAGACATTGAGGGATATGGGTAGGGGGAAGGAGAGAGAGAGAGAGAGAAAGTGGTGGGGAAGGAGAGGGAGCAAGAGAGAGAGATGGGGAAGGAGAGGGAGTGAGAGAGAGTGGTAAAGAGAGTGAGAGAAAGAGAAGTGAGGGAGTGAGAGAGAGAGGGAGAAGGTCAGAGTGTGAGAGAGGGGGACAGAGAGAGATAGGTGGGTGTTAATCACTGAAAAGTACCACTTTTCACCTCTTAACTTAGCCTTTGTTGGACCTTGAAGCTCACTAATAACTCCTTTTTACCTTGTTTTGTAGTTAGGAATAAATTGTGCAGCTTAA
The DNA here is from genome assembly GCA_021018995.1 of Chloranthus sessilifolius. NCBI lineage: Eukaryota > Viridiplantae > Streptophyta > Magnoliopsida > Chloranthales > Chloranthaceae > Chloranthus > Chloranthus sessilifolius. Next base: position 36,704,263 of record CM037598.1, on the reverse strand, counting down.
CACAAAGTCTATGCTTTTAGTGCTAAGAAGAGAGAGAATTCAAGCAAAAGATGATAGCTAAACCAGAGAGTGATGGAACACTGTGATGGTACACACCATAGTGACTATTTTTGCATGTCATAATGGACCCAGAAAGTTCAGCAAGTGAAAGGAGTGTAGGTGAGAGTGGAGGAAGCTGCAACATAAACATGTGCATAGCAGCAGAGGAGCCATTGACCTATCTTGCGTAGCTGAGTGCTGTCTCACGTTGTTTAAGTCACTACCAGAGCTCCGTCATGCACCTAAGACATGCAGCATAATAGAGCTTACAAAGAAGTCGAACAACTCAATGGAGGAGTTATCACAAAGTAGCTCTCGTGCACTTCAGTGACAATCATCATGAGAAGAAACTTGTGGAGCTCTTGCGCACTAAGCCTTCAAAAATACAGCTCACAAAGTTCTCACAAGGATCAAGCCTTAATGTAGCAGTGCGCACTACCTCGCGAGACTAATTGGCATGAACAACAGCAAAAACCTCGCACAGTTCTCGCTCAGCTCTAGAGGAGAGAGATACCCAAAAGTTCTCTCGCGCAGCTCTTATGTGTCTAAAAGTTCAAGTCTCTATCGAGCGAGATACAGAAGTATCTCTGCGAGTACCTTGTGAATGAAGTTTCTGAAGCTCTTCTGTGTGAGCAATCAATGCATTGAAAGCCTTCTACGCAAGTGCATTCAATGCTGAAGAAACTCTGCGATCGTCTGAAGCTCCACTATGGGAGACAATAATATTCCATGCAAAACTGTACCCTGCGAACACTTTGCAGTTGCACAACAGAAGTGAAATGTAGAAACCAGCCTCTCAAAGCTAAGGCTCTCCACTTCTCAATCTTAACCTAAGGACCTTTTTGGGATTTCCCTAGGTCTAGGGCATGCACCCTGAGGTACCGATTACGATGCACACATCCAAAGGTTATAACAGTGCCACATCTGCTTGAAAAATTAGGGTTTACTCGCTTCTCAGCCACAACATTGAGACAAAGAATATAAGTTGTGCTTGTAACTTAGAAAATCATCATTCACTTTCTCCTTCAACCTCTATCGACTGAGAGCTCAAGCAGGCTAGGGTTAGGGTTTGATCACCCCTATTTTCATTTTTCTTCTCTCTTTGCCTAGAACTTGCTGGCTAAACCTTTTGTAAGCATTTATGTATAGTTTTATTTAAGTTTTATATTAGTCAGTTAAACATCGAGAGTTGGTGTTGAGCTGTTGTGTACAAGGCTGCTGTCTTGAGAGATTTAATTGTTAATAACACCAAATCAATAGAATCTCTGTTTGAATGCTTACTCAATCAGTTATTTTCCTAGATGTCTGTAGTTCTATTTAGGCTATAACATACATTTAGGATTTGAGCTTATTAAAAGGCCCATGGAAGCTTGAGCGTGATGCCTTGGGACGATGGTGGCAGACATCAATTTTCATATTTTAACTCAGTATTTGTGGGTAAGGGAGCCTCTGTGGATAGCCTGTGACCATTAGAGTGGACAAACTATAGCCCTAAGGCAAACATGGTCACAGATTTGAGATGGATTCTTCTTCTTTAAACTTGGACTTGTGGCCTAGTGAGAGATTGTACAGGAACAGGCTCTCCTCTGTCTAACTTGACCGCTATCAGATGTTAGAATTGGCTTCTCTGTAGTGATTGAAGCTACGAGGACATTTGTATTATAAGATATTTTTAAGCAATAAATTGTTGATTTAAAGTCTATTTAAATCTATAGGTCTTTTGGTTCCACTAGATTCTTAATTGGATTTGTGGTTCTAGGATTTACCCATTCACATAACCTTTAGATCTTTTGATTGCCATTTGATCTTCCTAGATTTAATACCCCTATGGATGCCAGCCAGGTCTATGCGCAGATCTAGGGAGCTCGGAGCATTGGTAGACATAGTGTCTGCAATGGTATTGATGGCCTTACTCCTTTCGATTAGATTAGCACTTCTAGCCTGATCAATGGGATTTGACAGACTCTATAGGATAGACTATAGCCATTTGAGTGGACAGACTATAACCTTAAGAGCGCCCCAAATGGCATGGGTTAAGTTGGATACTTCTACCTTGTTGATGTCATTAATAGCACTTTAGTAAGGGCTTGCTGCAGAGAGAGTCCTAAATCTGAGTTGCATAACTAAATGAACCTTTAACATAAACTGCTTACTTCTCACCCTTTTATCCTTATTTTAACACACCATCACCTCCTTCTTTATAACCCTTTCTTAGAATAGGACTGTACTTTATTTATTTCTTAGGTAATTTATTATAGGTGTGACACACAACTCCCTTTCTTTAGGATTGTCAGATCTGTAGCCAGATCTGTAGGCCTACTATTATAGCCCATTTTGAGTTCCAGATCAATTTCTCTGTGGGATAAACTCTTACTTATCAAAACTTGCTATAATAGCCCTAGATATTGCAGGCTTAGGATTATTTTTGTTCTACTGTTTCCATCTTTCATTGTACTTTGATTTTTAATTTGTTTTCACCACACAATAAGCGCACAGCACACTGTAAATACCAAAATAAATCCATGCACAGATAACAAGTATTTGGCACCGTTGGCAGGGAAATTGATCTTTTTAGTACACCTGAGTTGTATTATATTGTATTTTAGAAAATTCTTTATACTTGTGCCATAGTAGAATAAAAGTACTACTGATTCTTTGTGAATTTTGCAAAATTGGACAACAGCGGAAGGGAAAAGCTAGAGATGCAATTGGAGTCTAGTTAGCTCTGTTTGCACTTCTTTTACGCTAAACTTAGTCACTTGATGTTGAATTCCTTATAATTCATTTAGTGTAAATTTGTTTAGTTATTATTTTAGTTTAGAAATTCTTTGAGTGCTGTCAGCATTTTCCTTGCTTACTTAATCTATGTGTGCATGCTTGGAAGAAGGTCTCTTAGCCCTGAGTTGGAACCTCTAAATCTTGAGGATGAAAGAGTCCTTAGACCAAGACACAACACACAAGGCCCTACTATTGTTACTGAGCAACCTAACATGGCTGAGAGGCAGAGCACCTTGAAGGAATACAATGCACCAAGGGATTACACTTCTCCCTTCTACATATAATTCCCTTCAGTAGAAGGAAACTATGAAATCAAGTCCTCCACCTTCAATATGCTGCCATCCTTTCATGAACTTAGTAAGGAGGGTCCTTACAAGCACATTGACCAAATTTTGGCACTTTGCACCACTTTCAATATTGCTAGCTTGGGACCTGAGACCACCAAACTGAGGCTTTTTCCTTTTTCCCTAAAGGACAAAGCTAATACCTGGCTCTCTAAGCTCCCAGCGAACAACATACAATTATGGAGTGACCTCTAAAGTAAATTCCTGGCTAAATTCTTTCCCATGAACAAGACCAGCCTGATGAGGCCCAGTATTTTGTCATTTACTCAGTCATCAACTGAGGATTTTTATGAAGCTTGGGAGAGATTCCAGGAGATATTAAAACAATGCCCCCACCACCAAATTCAAATGTGGCAATTAGTGCAAGTATTTTACCAAGGAAATAATCCCAAAAGCGGGGATATGGTGGATTACTCATGTGGTGGTAGTTACCTCTACAAAATAGCTGATGAGGCTTGGGAGCTGTTTAACATTATAGGGGAAAATTCCATGCAACATGAGTCACTGTCTCGCAATGATAGTCAGATCCCTGCTAAGTTGGTGAAAGAGACCACCCCTAGAGGTGGAATATATGAAGTGAAGGTGTAAAGTGAGTTGGAGAAGAAGGTGGACAATTTGAGCTTGAAATTTGACAAATTGCTGAATGTGATGCAACCTAGGATGGTTGCACAAGTGGAGGAGGTATATTTGATATGCTAATCTCCCACACATTTGCTACAGGATTCCCCATCAGCCAACCAATTTTCTAATTTTGTTATGGAGCATGCCAATGCTGCCCAAACATTTGGGCAACAACCTGTTGGGTACTCTTGGAGGAACCACCCAAATTTGAGGTGGAGATAAGATACATATCCTCAACCCTAGCAGCAGCAGTTGGTAGCTTCGTATAGACCTCAGCACCAGTTTAATCAAGGATACCCACCTAGACAAAATTTTCATTTGCCTACCCCACAGCCTAACCAGTTGGCCTTGCCCCCATAATAGTCTAGATCCTCTTCTTTTGAAGAGCAAATGCTAGCATCCATAAGAATTTGGGGAGCTTTGTCCAAACTATGAACTCTCATGGGCACAACATTAAGAAAATTGAGGACCAACTTGGTCAAATATGTAATGCTTTGAACAAAAGAAAGGAGGGTAGAATGCCTAGCCAACCATTAGCCAATCCAAAGGAGCAGTACATGATTGGAGATGTATCCTCTTTCCATGTGGATGATGGTTTAGCAATCCAAAGCAATTGAGGAGGTCACTGGAGTAACAAGGAAAGAAGGTAAGTGCTAAAAGAACCAAAGAATGTGTGTATCATATGTATTGACTGTGTGTTTTGTTTTCTGTTGTTTAGAACTTTTTCAAGTACTGCTTTTAGGGTAATAATGTTATGATTGTGTGTGTGATTTGATGTTGTTTGGTTTAGTATTGAGTGTAAGTGCATCTTTGTCATCTAAATTTTGATGCTCATGATTTTTGCTGATAGTTGAGATACTGTCACAATACATTTCATGAATTTGATTTGAATGATTATCTTTACAATTCTGAATTTGTGTTGTTTCAATGTTGACAAAGGGGTAATTTAACTGTCATGATGAGATGGTGTCCATGTTATGGAGTGGTGCGAATGCACACTTATTTGGTGCATGATGTTGTACATGCATAGGCTACAGCACCAGCTCAGAGAAAAGTATAAGTGTTGCCCTCTCACCAAGCTAAAAGGGCCAAATTTTAATGCTCGCGAGCCACCTAAAGTTTTCTCACGGACTCTGATGAATATTTTGTACTGTGCGAGAGCTTCGCGAGCACAAGGACATATGTTGCAGCCTGATGGTGAGCCCCACAAGATGCTTGAGACTTACATTTTAATACTCGCGAGGCTCCACTACTCTAGTTGTGCGAGATAGGAGCAACTGCTTTGCGCGCTTGGGCCTAAATTTAACTCTGTGAAGAGCCTTGCGAGGCACTTGAAGCATTTAAATCTGTCTTCGTGAGGTTCTGCTTTTCTTTACGACTGATGTTCTTGCGAAGTTAGTTGTGTACTACATAAGGAATGCAATCCATGAGAACTTAGCGACAACTGTGTGAAGCACGGGTTTAACCCTATAAACTTTGTGAACTACTCCATTTTCTTCATTCTATCTTTTTGCCCTAACTTTCCCTGTGCACTTTCGAGCTATCCTTTTTCTTCTTTCTTCTATACTACCCTTTCCACTCAACTTCAGCTAGTTTCCTCATACATTTTTCCTCCCCATCACCTCCCGGTCACATTGAGCTAGGTTCGGGGGGATTTGGACATCTGTGCAATGTGTGAAGTGAAACCCTACCTGTCATTTGGTAAGATTTCTCACTCTCTCTCAGTCGATTTAATTAGACATTACTTTATAGTAAGAAGAGAGCAGTTTGGGAACTATTTTATTTGTGAGAGAGTGCATTACAATTGTTGGGATTTTGAAACCCGAATCTAAAGAAATTTGATAGTTATTGCTACGGGTTCAAAATTCTTAGACACCTTGTTTGCTTTGGTAACCCCATTGCCTACTGGGAGTCCTGTGCCTGCTCGAAAATCTACAAGGATTGCAGAGGCCCCCAATGTGGAGACCCCTGTGGTAACTGCACCCTTTGAGGAGCCCCAAATCGAGAAAACGGTGAAAAAAGGTAAAGGTGTGGCCTCTAATGCCCAGGGAACCAAAAAGAAATCTGCTCCTAAGAAGAGGGTCGGAGAACACCCACCATCTAAAAGCCCTGAGAAGTCAAGGAAGAAACAGAAAATGGGGAAGGAAGTAGCCCCTGAGGCCCCTGAGGATGAAGAAGATAATGAATACCTTAAGGTCCCATCTGATTTTGTTGCAGCAATTAAGCTAGAGTCTGAGATAATTTTTTATAAGGCTTTCTTTGAGGAGTTATCTGAAATAGCTGCCTCCATGGAATACCTCATAAAAGCCTCCTTGTTGCCCCTACTGAGGCCCCCAATGCACCTAGTCTTCACCCCTCCTCCACTGTCCCCACAGGCCACCACCTTCACCCATGCGCCCACCTGATCCCCCACCTGCTATAGTAACCTCTAATGTTGCTACTGATGTGGAAGACCTCATCCCAACCATCTCAATTCCTACCCAAACAGACCCTGAGCCTACACCTATCGTCGATAACCCTTTACCCTCGCTATTCAACTCATCCATCCCCTCTCCCTTGGTGGCTATCCCTTTAAGTGATCAGCAGCACACCCTTCTGGCCTCTTCCTTTTCCATACCTCCCTACTCCACTCTCCTCCATGCCATGAAAGAGAACCCATACTTGAAGAATGATGTCATTAAGGGCATGGGTACCATCAGAACTTCCATCAAACAGCCTTATGAAGAAAATATCAGTCGAATGGAGCTCAATCACCGAGTTCAGCTGACAGGTATATCTAACGGATAGAGTAGAATTTTGGTTCTTTATGAAGCTGAAAAGCATATTGCGGCTACGGAGAAGCTGAGAGCTGATGGCTTAGAGCCAAGATTAGGTGCCTCAAAAGATGCTGTAAAGGCGACCAGGGAGCTATATGAAATGAGAACTCTGTTAGCTGAAAAGAAGGCAAAAATCCTTGAAAGAAAGCTTGCTGAACTAACTGGCATAACTACTCCACGAGAAGCTGAGCCTGTCCTCCTGTTATTTCCCCTGCTGCTACCAAAGAAAAAGGTAAAGGACCCAAAGTCAAGACTGAGCCAACAGACAATTAGGATGATTAGTTTTGCACATGTACTTAGAATATACTTTTTGTACACATGTTTGTTTTACAAATGAAATTCATGTTTTTTGTTAGGTTTTGGTTGCTTTCCATTTCTGTTTTATAACTAGTTTGTTTGTGTGTGCCCTGTTTCTTGCTTGTATTTGCTTTCTTGTGGTGTTGTTTTTGTTTGACCCCTACTGCACATGCCCTCTTATCTTTGCATCAGTGAGGACACTTCTCCTCATAGGTTTGGGGGTGTGAAAATATTGCCAATGATATAATTAAGTGCAACAGTCATAACTAAGTGAGGAATAAATATAATGAATTTTACCTAAGCAATGTTGAAAGTAAGGAAATTTAAATATGGTGCAGACATTTTTAACACGACAATCATTTGAAAATCAATACTTCCATGAGGTGAACATCAGAATTTTTTTTTTTAACAGTAGTGAGTGAATTAGTAAGGAGAGAAGCAGGTGAAAGCATACCCCTTTGAGTGCAATTGCAGACCATACCCAGTGACCTTTAAGCCTATAAAATTTTGTTAGGAGTGTCGTGGCAATATTTTCTGTTCTATGGACTGACTGAATCAAGTCCTTTTCATTAGAAGTTAGATACCCCAAGTTGAAGCTATTTGACAGTAATCATGAAACTAAGGAAAGGATTAAAGCCTTCATTTGGATAGTTTGAGCCTAAAAGATCCAACCTGTGAAACTATCCTTGTGCTTACACTCGTTGAGCCTTAAAGCCCCATTTTTCTTCAATAAACACCAAAGTACTTGAACTTGAACATCTTAACTTGATTCAGCCCTACCCTCACTCTGAGAATTCAATAGGTAAAGGAGAGGATGTTGAGGATAAGTGAGCAAAATTTAACATTTGGTGAAAGGAGAAGAGTGGTGGAGATTTGTAAATAATAGTGTAGCAGTTGTAGATGTATGGCAACCATCATTATTAAAAGAAAAAAAATATAAATAAAAAAAAAAAAAAAAAAAAATAATAAATAAAAAAGAGAAAAGAATGAGAAGTCAAAAGAAGAACTTCATTGGAAATATTGAGAAGAAGAGAAGAAGGTAGCCACTTTAGCTCTGAAATTTTAAAAGAAGGTGGAGTTGTACAGAAATGAAGAAGGTGAAGTCAGGAATCATCTCCTACCTGTGTTGATTTCTCAATTTTGAATCCCTTTTTACCCCTCTTATTCTTTACAATCCTCACAAATAAGCCACATTACAACCCATGAAAAGCCCTTGCTGATCCAAAGTCAAATGAACTGTCATGTCAAGATGAGGGAATGTCTAATCTATGGTGAGAAGTACTTTATGATGTCAAAAATTAGAAGAGCTGCCTATGCTCATGCTTGCAAACCCATTTGGGGTATGTAACTGCTCTTGAGCTTGTGTGAAATGATACACCCTTAAATTCAGTTATGAGAGAGTCGTGGTAAGCATTGGGTCAGAGATTGAAATCATTGGGGCATTGTTTGAACCTGAATTTTGATGTATTAGTAAGCTTAGTACTGTTTTGCACATATTGTTTTCTTGGTGTCAGCTGATTGGATGTAATGATCATGCATGCATGATTTAAGTGTTAAATTGTTTACATATACTACTTTCGAACTCCTTTAACTTTGACAGAGCAAGGGTGAAGTGAACTGTATTTATTTCAAACTAATTTACCACTGTGTGCACTTTTGTTAACTATTTCATTGAGAAGTTTGTGGGTACCTTTACTGAAAACCCTCAGGAGACTTCACTCCTCCACTAGGGATCACCTAGGAGTTTAAAAGGCTTGATGCATATGCTAAATGCATCTGTGCTCCCTCCGAAAGTGGCATTTACATTCTTAGAGTAGTTGTATAAATTTTACTTTGCTCAGGGACTAGCAAAGATTAGGTTTCGGGGTGTGTTAATCACTGAAAAGTACCACTTTTCACCACTTAACTTAGCCTTTGCTGGACTTTGAAACTCACTTATAACTCCTTTTTAGATTGTTTTGTAGTTAGGAATAAATTTTGCAGCTTAACACAAAGTCTATGCTTTTGGTCCTAAGAAGAGAGAGAATTCAAGTAAAAGTTCACAGCTGAACCAGTAAGTGATGGAACACCATGGTGGTACACACCATGGTGACTATTTTGGGATGTCATAATTGACCCAAAAAGTTCAGCAGATGAAAGGAGTGTACATGAGAGTGGAGGAAGCTGCAACTGAAACTTGTGCATAGCAGTAAAGGAGCCAGTGACCTATCTCACATAGCTGAGTGTTGCCTCGTGCTGTTTAAGTCACTGGCAGAGCTCCCTCGTGTAGCTAAGACATGTAGCATAATAGAGCTCACAAAGAAGTCGCGTAACATAATGGAGGAGTTATCACAAAATAGCTCTCACGCAGTAGTCACACACATCAGCTGCAATCATCATGAGAAGAAACTCGCAAAGCTCTTACGCACTAAGCCTTCAAAAATATAGCTCCCGAAGTTCTCGCGAGGATCAAGCCTTAATGCAGCAATGCTCACTACCTTGCAAGACTAATTGGCAAGAACAACAGCAGAAACCTCACGTAGTTCTCACATGGCTCTAGACTAGAGAGACGCCCAGAAGTTTTCTCGCACAGCTCTAGCGCATCTAAAAGTTCAAATCTATACTAAGCGAGATACAGCAGCATCTGCGCGAGTACCTCACAAATAATGTTTCTAAAGCTCTTCTGCGTGAGCAATCAATGCACAGAAAATCCTGCTGCGCGAGTGCATTCAATGCTGAAGCAATTGCGTGATCATTTGAAGCTCCACTATTCGGGATAATAATATTCCATGCCAAACTATACTCATGAACACTCTACAGCTGCGTGACAGAAGTGAAATGTAGAAACTAGCTTCGCGAAGCTCGGGTTGTCCATTTCTTAATCTTAACCTAAGGATATTTTTAGGATTTCCCCAGGTCTAGGGTACTCACCCTAAGGCACGAATTAGGATGCATGCATCCAAGGGTTGTAAGAGGGAGAGAGAGAGATAAGGCAAGGGAGTGAGAGGGAGAGAGATTGAGAGACAAGGAGAGAGAGAGAGAGAGAAAGAGAGGGAGGGAGACAGAGAGGGGGAGAGAGAGAAAGAGAGAGGAAGAAGGAGAAGTGGAGAGAGAGATTGATAGAGAGGGTAGGGGGATGGAGAGAGAGAGAGAGGGAGAGATAGAGAATGTAAGGGAGAGAGTGAGATGGGGAGAGAGGGGTAGGGGGGATGAGAGAGAGAGAGAGAGGGATAAGCCAAGGGAGTGAGTGAGAGAGAGAGGGATAGATTGAGGGAGAGATTGATAGAGAGAGATAGAGGTAAGGCAAGGGAGTGAGAAAGAGAGAGAGAGAGAGAGAGCAGGGGGGAGATTGAGGGAGAGAGAGTGAGGGAGAGGGAGAGAGAGAGGAAGGAGAGAGGAAGAGAGGGAGGGAGAGTGAGACAGAGGTAGAAGGCGAGGGAGTGAGAGAGAGAGGGAGAGATGGAGGGAGTGGGGTAGGGGGAAGGAGAGAGAGAGAGAGAGCAAGAAAGAGGGAGAGAGAGAGTGAAAGAGTGCGAGTGGGAGAGATAGAGCGAGAGGGAATGGTGGGGGAAGGAAAGAGGAGTGTCAGGGAAGGGGACAGAATGAGAGAAAGCAGGAGGGAGAGGGAGAGAGAGAGGGAGAAGGTAAGGGAGTGAGAGAGATTGGGATAGAGGGGCGGGGGGTGGAGAGAGTGAGCGGTAGAGAGTTGGAGAGTGAGTTAGAGATAGAGATGTGGCAAGGGATTGAGAGAGAGGGATAGAGAGAGAGTGAGTGAGATTGAGGGAAAGAGAAAGAGAGGGAGAGAGAGGGAGAGATTGAGCGAGAGAGAGTGAGAGTGAGAGAGGGACAGAGAGTTAGTGAGAGAGTGCAATGAGAGAGAGAAAGAGGGAGAGAGAGAGAGAGATTGAGGGTGAGGGGCTGCGAGAATAAGAGAGAGAGATAGAGATAAGGCAAGGGAGTGAGAGAGAGAGAGGTAGAGAGAGAGAGAGAGAGAGGGAGGGAGGGAGAGAGAGACGGGGGGACAAGGTGAGGGGGAGAGAGAGAGATTAAGAGAGATGGTGAGAGAGAAAGACTAAGAGGGAGAAGGTGAGGGGGAGAGATATGTTGAGAGAGTGGGATGGGGGGATGTAGGGAGAGAGGTAGAGAGCGAGAGGGAGAAATATTGGTAGAGAGGGGCGGGCAGATAGGAGAGAGAGTGGTAGGGAGAGATGGAGAGAGTGATAAAGATAAGGAAAGGGAGTCAAAGAGAGAGATTAGGAGAGAGGGGTGGGGGGAAGGAGAGAGAGAGGAAAAGAGAGAGATTGAGAGAGAGAGAGAGAGTGAGAGAGAGATTGAGGGTGAGAGAGAGAGAGCGTGAGGGAGAAGGTGAGGGATAGAGAGAGTGAGAGAGGGAGAAGGCAAGGGAGAGAGATAGAGAGGGAGAAGGCGAGGGAGAGAGACTGGGAGAGAGGGGTGGGGGGAGGAGTGAGATAGAGGTAGAGGGAGAGACTGATTTGGTAAGGGAGTGAGAGAGAGAGCAAGAAAGAGAGGGAGAGATTGAGAGAGAGAGGGAGGGAATGATGGGGGGAAGGAGAGAGAGAGTGTGGCGGGGAAGGAGAGGGAACGAGAGAGAGCGAGAGGGACAAAGAGAGAGTGGTTAATATTTAGGGAGAGGGAGCTAGAGAGAGACACAGAGATAGAGGAAGGAGAGAGAGAGAGAGAGGGAGAGAGAGGGGGAGAAGGCGAGGAGTGAGAGAGAGGGAAAATTTGAGAGTGTGAGGTAGGGGGAAGGAGAGAGGGAGAGCGAGAAAGAGGGAGAGAGAGAGAGAGATGGAGGGGTAGATTGAGAGAGAGAGCGAAAGAGAGCGAGAGGGAGAGATAGAGTGAGAGGGAATGGTGGGGGGAAGGAAAGAGGAGTGTCAGGGAAGGGGATAGAGCGGGAGAAAATGGGAGGGAGAGGGACAGAGAGTGGGAGAAGGCAAGGGAGAGAGAGATATTAGGATAGAGGAGCTGCGGGATGGAGAGAGTGAGTGGTAGAGAGAGTTAGAGAGTGAGTTAGAGATAGAGATATGGCAAGGGATTGAGAGAGAGAGGGTGGGTGAGATTGAGGGAAAGAGAGATTTTAACTTGCCCACTTATCTGTGGGTGGTAGGAGGTTGCAATTCTATGTGTAACAGAATACTTTTTGAGCAGCTTCTTAAAAGGCCTGTTAGAGAAATGACTCCCCCCATCACTAATGATAGCTCTGGGGGTGCCAAATCTAGAGAAGATATTATCCTTCAGAAATTTAAGGACAACTGTGTGGTCATTGGTCCTTGTGGCAATGGCTTCGACCCATTTTGACATATAGTCCACTGCCACAACTATAAAATTAAAACACAGATGGAGGAAAGGGACCCATGAAATCAATGCCCCAGATGTCAAATAGTTCTACCACAAGGATAGGCTGTAATGGCATTGAATCTTTCTTGGAAATGCTTCCCAATCTTTGACATCTCTCACAGGCTTTATAATGCATGTGTGCATCTCAAAACAAAGAGGGCCAATAAAAACCACATTGCAGCACTTTTGCTGTAATCTTTTTACCACTGATGTGACCTCCACAGGCCTGCTCATGGCACATAGAAAGAATGCTATGGAACTCACTTTCAGGCACACATCACCTAACAACCTGATCTGCACAATGCTTGTAAAGGTATGGATCCTCCCACAAAAAATGTTAGACCTGAGAGAAAAATAGGTCTTTGTCCATCTTGGACCAGTGAGGGGGGATCCTACCAATAACAAGAAAATTTACAATGTGTGCAAACTGGGGCACACTAGACTACACAACAAATAGTTACTCATCAGGGAACAATTCATTGACAGGTGCTGCTGCACATTCTTTCAAAATAATTCTAGAGAGGTGGTCAGCCACCACATTCTCAACTCCCTTCTAATCCTTGATCTCAAGAACAAACTCCTGCAATAAGAGGATCCATCTGATCAGCCTTGGTTTGGCATCCTTCTTAGCCAATAGGTATTTCAGGGCTCAGTGGTGGTGTAATTGAGCTAAGCTTCAGCTAGTATTTTGCTTGTATAATAAATCACTGCAGGCAACTTATCTTTACTTTGTCCTAAGACAACACCTATAGCCAAGTCTGATGCATCACACATCAGTTCAAAAGGGAGTGAGTAATCTAGGGCCTGGATTACAGGAGTAGTGGTAAGGCAATTTTTTAAGACCTCAAAGGCCTCAAGGAACTTAGCAGAGAATTCAAATGGCACATCCTGACACAGCAGGTGACATAATGGTTTTGCAATTTTGCTAAAGTCCTTAATGAACCTCCTATAAAAACCAGCATGTCCTAAGAAGGATCTGATTTGCTTGACAGTCCTGGGTGGGGGCAGATGTGAAACTAGGTCCACTTTAGCCTTGTCAACCTCTATTCCTTTGTGAGAGACTACATGGCCCAATACAATTCCTTATGTTACGATAAAGTGGCTCTTTTCATAGCTTAGGACCAAATTGGTCTCTTCACATTTTTGTAAAACAAGGTCAAGGTGACTCAAGCATTGGCTAAAGTTGTCCCATATACTGAAAAATCATCCATGAAGATTTCTAGGAACTTGTCAATCATATAAAAAAAATAGCATACATGCACCTCTGAAATGTGGATGGAGCATTGCACAGTTCAAAAGGCATCCTCCTGTAAGAAAAGGTGTCAAAGGGACATGTGAAAGTATTTTTTTCTTGATCTTGGGGATATACAGGGATTTTGCTTATACCCTGAGTATCCATCAAGAATGCAATAAAAAGCTTTTCCAGCCAGCTTATCTAAAATTTGGTCAATGAAAGGGAGGGGGAAGTGGTCTTTCATGGTTTTAGAGTTGAGTTTTTTATTATCAATGCAACCTCTCCAGCCAATTCTCTCTGGCTGGCATCAACTCCCCAGAATCAGAAGTAACAACTATTATGCCTGACTTTTTAGGTACCACCTGGATAGGTGACACCCATTCTGAATCTGAAATGGGGTAAATCACCCCTACATCCAACAGTTTTACTATCGCTTTCAAAACCACCTCTTACATGTGAGGATTAAGATTCCATTGCATCTCCCTAGAGGATTTTGTACCCTCTTCCAAGTGAATTATGTGCATGCAAACTGAGGCATCAATGCCTCCAAGATCAGCTATTATCCACCCCATTGCCTCTTTATGCCTCTTGTGAACACTCAATAATTCCTCCTCCTGCTCACTAGTGAGAGAGGAGGAGATAATCACTGGAAGCTTATTGTTTTGCCCCAAGAAAGCATATTTTAATGTGGTTGGGAGCTATTTCATCTCTAACTCTGGGGGACTTTCAATGGAAGGCAACAAAGGTACCTTGGTAGTTTGAGAAAGGGGAAACAATGTAGGTTTCCAGTTGAAATGTTGCACTACGCCCACAGAAGACTCTATTTTTGTGTTGTCTTCTGTCATGAGAGTTTGGGCCTCCTTCTCAACCATACTCTAAATAATTTCTAGGTTTTCAGTCACATTATCCCAATCCAGTAGATTGGATAATTCTTCTTCCACAAGGCCATCTAATACATTAATTGCATAGCAGTCCTCAATGCCCATCTGAGGGTGCCTTGCAGTATTGTACACATTTAATTAGGCCTTCATGTTCCGAAAGGTCACTTCCATCACTCTTGACCTACATTGAATGCAAGCATTTGTAGTGGCCAAGAATGGCCTGCCAAGGATGACAGGAATTGGGGTCTTACTTTTGCAAGAGTCCATGTCAAAAATCAGGAAATCAGCAGGATAGTAGAACTTGTCCACCCCCACTAAGACATCCTCCACCACACCCACAGGTCTCCTCTCAGACCTATCAGCTAGTTGGAGCACAACTGATGTGGCTTTAAGCTCTCCCAAACCTAGCTCCTTATACGCAGAATATGGGAGCAGGTTCACATTAGCCCCTATGTCCAAGAGGGCTTTTCCAATGGTGTGGTTTCCAATTATGCAGGGGATAGTAGGTACCCCTGGGTCCTGTAATTTCTTAGGTGTGGCTATGGATAGAACTGATTCAACATATTCAGCAGCAAAAACCTTTTTGGACAACTGCACCCTTACCTTTCACTTTTGTGTGTAGAAGTCCTTCAAGAATTTGGCATAAGCAAGGACATGTTTTATAGCATCAAGCAATGGCAAATTAATCTTGACCTGCTTGAAGGTCTCCATCATTTCCTCCATCTAAGCATTCCCCTTATCAAAAGGAGGTGGGCCAGCTAGTGCTTGAGGAAATGGCAGCTGTCGAACTGCTAGTGCCACCGCTGCATGCCTAACAACATTATGGTCAAATTTTAAAATTTTTTTTTCTTCTTCATTTATTGTTTGCTGTTGGGGCTCAACACCAGCCCCTTTATTTTTCCCTTGCTAATCCACAACAGGGAATGACTTCCTTGGTTCTTCAACACTCACATTTCTTTTCTTTTCACTCTCTATGACCTCCTCAGTTGTACTGCCTACCAAATTATAAACCACCCTGTCACTCCTTAGGGTAGTGATTACATTAGCCTCCTCATGGATAGAGGATGCTTCTCCAATCATGTATTGCCCTTTAGGGTTGGCCAAGGGCTGACTATGCAAGCTGCCCTCCTCTCTTTTGTTCAAAGCATTATAGATTTGACCCAGCTGGTCCTCTATTTTATTAATGCTTTGCCCATGAGAGTTCGCAGTTTGGACCAAGTTCCCTAACTTCTACATAGATGCTAGTAATTGCTCTTCAAAGGAAGAGGATCTGGGCTATTGTGGGGGCAGGACCAACTGATTGGGCTATGGGGCAGGCAACTGAAAATTCTGCCTTGGTGGATAACCTTTGTTAAATTGGTCCGGAGGTTAATATGGAGCTGCCAACTGTTGCTGCTGGGGCTGAGGGTATGTATCTTATCTCCACCTCAAATTTGATTGGTTTCTCCATGTGTACCCAGCAGGTTGCTGCCCATATGCTTGGGCAGCATTGACATGTTCCATTACTAAGTCAAAGAACTGGTTGACTGATGGACATTCTTGAATTGAATGTATGGGAGATTGGCATATTAGACATGCTTCTTCCACTTATGCAACCATCCTAGGCTGCATCACATTCATCAATTTATCAAACTTCAAACTCAGATTGTCCACCTTCCTTTCCAAATCACTTTGCACCTTAACTTTCCACCTTTAGGGGTGGACTCTTTCACTAATTTAGTTGGGGTATGGCTGTCAATGCTAGACAGTAACTCCGGCTGCATGAAATTTTTCCCTATGATGTTTGTAGACACCCAAATTCGGCCCAAGGCCCAATCAGTCTGTACTCCGAGAGAGATGTACCCCTGTGCTTTCGATGGCACCCCTGAACCATTAGGAATCACCTTGAACCCTTTAGAACCATTCCCCCAACCCTTAGAGATCACCCCTAAACCCTAGGATCCCTTCCCCAGACCCAACTTGAACCCTTTTGAGCAGGTGATGGGAGGAGAGCTACAAAATTTTACACAAACCACTACCGAGGATGAGCCATGTACCATTGGGAGGAGGACCTCTCTAGCTTTTCATCAAGCCAAAGATCACCCAATTTAGAGTTATGGTTCAAAGGTTATGGCCAGTTGAAGTTTCACAGAAAATCATGACTTTTTGCTCAGGCGTATGTATTACATACGCCTAGCAAATTTGGCCCCAGTTTGATCAGGCGTATATATTATATACGCCAGGCATTTTTTGGCCAAATTTGACTGGGCGTATATAATACATACGCCCAGCATAGGTAGGGCACACCACGGGCGCCCACCTTCTCAGATCTCCCCCGGTTTTCATGAAAATCACTGTACATAAATTGGGCGTATGTAATATATACACCCAACTTAGCTACAGTAACTATCATCGGATGCTCGAAATTCTTTCATCAGGTTTGACCTGTTGACCATCCCCTTGGTTGAGGTGAGTGTCTTAAGGTTGGTTGCCCCTCCTTTGAGCTTATATGCAACCCTTAACTCACCTATGGTCTCACCCCATCATCTGCCATTGAAATCGGTTCCCCAAACCCCTAGGCCCCAAAAAACCTAGAAAACCATAGATGGGAGATTACTTAATTGCTAAACCAATTAGCTCTTAAGTAACCCTCTAACCCACCTTTTCTCTATAAATAGAGAGGCACCCCCCCTTCCCCAAAGGTTTAAAAAAATTAGGGTTGAAAGTTTGAGCTTAAGAGAGAAAGCCCTAGTGAGAGAAAGTTACCTTTTATTGTTCATTCTTCAACCAGAATTCCAGCGTGCTTAGTGAGAGAAAGTTACCTAAAAACCAGAATTCATTCTTGGCGTCCGATGGCTCAACCATTAGATCACCCCTTTTTACTCACGCTTAATCTCTAGCTTCATCCTACACTTCCCATCCACCGAATCCTAACATTAGAATCCATTCCCCTACTGTTTAAGCCATATAAAGCCATCAGAAGTATATCGAAGCGAAGGCCTTCCACGGTGCAACAAGGGCCTGTGAGCTCCGGCTCACCCCTCTCTTCCTCTACCTTCTTGGTATTTCCTCCGTCCAAGGATTCAAGCCGTTACGCCACCGAAATTTTGGTTTTGCTCAAAGCTTGATAGGACCATATTGCCTTCGGGCAAGCGGAAGCTCCGCCCATTTATTTTTCATTTTGGCCATAGATAGAGACCGTTACGTGCGGGTTGATCGGGTGCCTAAACCCTTCCAGATATATAACCGAAGCCCCTACCCTAGAGTCTTTGGCAAAAATCGGTAAATCAGAGTCACATTTAGCACTTCGGTGCTCAAAATATTGATTTAAAGGTTTCCCGGGTCACCAAAAGCTCTGAGTAGCGACTCTACATTTATTCCATCGAGAGCGCATCGTCGTGGCCGGTTCGAGTGGATCCCCGGTCACACAGATGGTGACTCTGTTGGGGCAATCACCCTAGCGCTTCCCCTCTTGTTGGACTTTCTCTTTTTAAATCTTTACTAACCATTGTTGTTTTTATGATTTTCTGCTATTTTTTCCTTTATTTTTGTTGTTTCTACTAACATACTCACCCCTACAATTCGGTCCTTTAAGTGCCTTAGCCGATTGGCAGGCCTACTGCGCCTTTAAATTTTAGTTTTTACGGTTTTGTCATTTAAGCCGCCTTAGCCATTTAACGAGCCTACTTGCATCTACTTTTCACGTCATTTAAATTTCAGTCATTTACGAGCCTTAGCCATTTGGGGGGCCTATGTGCGCTCTTTATTTCAGTCATCATATCTCACCGTTGACGCCGGCCCATTGAGGTGGCACAGGCTTGTCATCCACGACGCGAGCTTGGACTTAAATTCACTCCCCTTTAAAAATCTGCAATTAAAAGTGAACCAACAGTGTGGGGACATAATCATATTTATTTTTGCGTATTTTGAGTAGTTTTCGGGGGGTTTAGGCACAGATATAACTTACCCGATTCGTAGTAAGGCGGCAGCCCTAGTGGTGATAATCCTGAAAAGAACCACCCCGTCCAGTACCTGAAAAGGCGCTTGCGCCGGAGGTATATCGGTTGGGTTGTCAGTTCTGATCAAGCCGTAAAACCCGCAATGGTGAGAGCGTAGACAACCTGAATTCAGTCATGTATCCCTAGGAAGCGGAAAGGAGTGACTCGATAACATACACAACAGTCCCCGGGAGCATCCCTCCCAGGAAACCAGTTCAAAAAGACCCATTTTGGGCTTGCTGTTCACTGTCAAACCAAGCTGGAAGAACAGTTTTTGCCAGGCGTATATATTAAATATGCCTAGCAAAAAATCCCCAGAAATACTCAGGCGTATATAGTATATACGCCCAGCCAAAATCCCCAGATTTAAGCCAGGCATATATAATATATATGCCAGGCCAAATCTGCTTAGTTTTGGTCAGACGTATATAATACATACGCCCAGTACAAATTGGGTTCAAGCAGCCCGATCTGAGGCCCAATCCACCACCCGAGTTCCTCGATTAGCGGTATTAGTGCCTGCAATAGCCTCCTGCATTCTATAACACCCAATATGCCCCTGCCTAGTCAAAAGAAGGTGACTTCTCATTGATTTGCTCTGGGGGATCGGGTCGTTTGCTTGGATTCCCTCACCTTCAATAGAACGAAAGGGTTCCCTTTTGCTTCTTCCGAAGTGTGTAGGATCCCGCCGTGGGACCTACTAAAGGTGCATATATCACCCGAGACGGGTATTTTCCCTGGGCACCGGATCTTCATTCATTTAAATAGGAGAGTTAATTTCCATTCGAAAAATCCTAAAAAATATATATAAAGAAAAATAAAAAATCCAAAAAAATAAAAAATATATACATATATACTTTTGGTGCGACCGTCACTACGGTGACCTCGAACCCAACCTGTAGAAAGAGAACCCGAAAGGTATTCGGCCCTTACCCAAGACATCAATACAACACTTGTCAACAGATCATGTCGAGAGCCGATACATCCCCACCATCATCCCCATCCCATTCTAATGTAGGAGAAGACCCGATCTCCGACGCCTTCACCCAAACCCGGTTCAATGTCACGGGTCCATTTGGGGCGCCTGTGTTCGCATCCACCCCACCCCCCTCCCTTACATTCTCCCAACATACCCCCTTCTCATCCCCTACCGAAACCCCTCATTTTCCAACCGACCCATACATCCCCATCTCCCATCCATACACCCTTACCGCACCCCCTACTCCCAAAGACCCCATAAGGAGCCCCATCCCCCGCCTACCTCCCACGTCCCATCCACCTCATCATCCATGCCCTCCTATATCCCATCCACTTCATCTCACATGCCATCCACATCACATGGCCCATCCACATCCCAACATACCCCCCCATTTACCGAGGTCATGCCCAACTTTTCCCAGGGTATGCCAAGTAACCCACCATCTTCCAAAGCCATACATCCATACCCTCCAAGCATAATCATCCATACCCCCCATACCCGGGTCATGCCCAATTCCACCCGACCCCCTCCATCCTTGAGTGGGCCATCTCCCCCAATTTCACACCTGAATCCATGCCCTTAATGGAGGACATGAGAATGATGTATGCCCTGTGGGCTGCCTCTCGGAGCCCTACATCCCAAACCTCACATCCAGGTCTCGAAAACCTTCATACCCCATTCCCTCATGACCATGCCCAACCACCCATCATTCATACCATCCAAAATCCCCCACCTCAATTCCATGCCCAAGCCCAATAAGCCCAAGCCCACTCATCTCAGGCCTAAACCCACACAAATCCATCGGCTTCAGCCCAAATATCTTTACAACCATGGCCCCAGGCCCACTCCCAAACACAAGCTCTGGCCCAGGCCCAAGCCCATTAAACCCATTAGACCCAGGCCCAGACCTAAAACCCTCA
This sequence comes from Chloranthus sessilifolius, assembly GCA_021018995.1. Lineage (NCBI taxonomy): Eukaryota > Viridiplantae > Streptophyta > Magnoliopsida > Chloranthales > Chloranthaceae > Chloranthus > Chloranthus sessilifolius. The sequence goes on along the minus strand of CM037598.1, from coordinate 36,684,037 downwards.
AGGCCAATGGGCCCAAGCCCAAACCCATCAGACCTAAGCCTAGGTCCAAAACCCTCAAGACCCATAGGCCCAAGCCCAAACCCACCAGACTCAGGCCCAGCTCCAAGGCCTAGTTCCAAGCCCCCCAGGGCCCTTGGACCCAAACCTATCAAACCCAGGGCCAAGGTCCATCACCTAACACCCAATACCCACATGGTGCCCAAACCCAACAGGGCCCATTGGCCCAAAATCATACAAACCCCCCACAACCAAGCCCAAGGCCCATCAACCCAAGCCTTCCAAAACCATCAAGCCCAAATCCATCAAACCCAAGGCCCATCCACCCACACTCATCAAGGCCTGTTGATGAACCCCTTACCCCCCTCATTCACCTATACCCCTTACGCCCCCATCCCGCTTCCAACGAAAAATCTGATCCACTCCATTCCTCAAACCCACGCCTGCAGCATCTCGCCACATCAACCACACCCCCATCACCCCCAGAATGTGCACCTAGCTCAGCACATCATTCATCCACAAACCACGAATCCATTCATTCCTTCCCATCCCCTACAAACCTTATGGCCCCACTAGGTCACCCAACCCATCACCCCCAAGTCCAAATAGCAGACCTCGCCCCTCACCAGTACAATGACCAACAGTACGAGGAGGACGAGATCTGCAATAGTGGAGGAGTTGCCAGCTCCGACCCTCCCAGGCCCACCATCGTCACACCCAGGGCTAAACAAAATCAAGGGGAGGCAGTCCCAGCTACAGCCTCAAAAAAATCAGAGCAGCTAAAAAATTGATAGACAAAATATAGAAGCAGCTGACGACGATGGGAGGAGTAGAACTGCATTCGATAGACTTTTCTAACTTATGTATGTTCACGGATGTCCCCCTGCCATAAAAGTTTAAGATGCCATCCTTTGATAAATATAATAGCACTGGCAACCCCATCGCCCACTTAAAATCTTACTGTGGGGATATGTGCCAGTACGGCGGAAATGAACGACTCCTCATTAAAGTGTTCCAAAAGAGTCTAACGGGCCCAGCACTGAGATGGTTCACATCCCTAGAACCATCCATGACAAAAACTTGGAAAGATCTGACACACTTATTCTAAGACAATATATTTATAACATGGACATAGAGCCAAGGAAGTCGGATCTGGCCCGTTTGAAGCAAAGACATGATGAAACTTTCAGTGTCTACTTAGGAAGGTGGAGGGCATTGGCTACCTAGGTGACCCACCGGATTCCCGATGATGAGCAGATTGAATTGATAACCAAGGGAACTCTCCCAGTCATCGTGGATTTTTTAGTGTATCAGCAACAGTCCAATTTTGTTGATTTGGCCCGAAATGCCAACTGTTGCGAAGATGACGTTAGAGAGGGCAGGTTGGGGTAGAGCATGGCCAACGGGGCCACCGGGGTTCGAAAAGCTGCCGAACCAAGGATTGAAAGAAGACCAGGGACAGAGGTACATAACATCGTTTACCCTCAGGCCAATACCGATGCCCCCCGATACAGCTCCAGGCCGCACAACCACCCCTAGCCCATTTCGAGCAAGCGCCAAGGCTAAATAATGGACCGAGAGCCCCATTTACCCAGGAATAGATGAGGGCACAATTCAAATGGGTGTTCACACCGTTGGGGCAATCTTTCAGTGTCTTATTGCCAGTGTTGCTACAAAAGGGTCAGGTCAATTTACTCCAGCCTTGCCCACCACCCAATCTAATCCAGAGAAACTATGACCCGAACTTGCATTATAACTTCCACCAGGGACCGGGTCACCCTACGGACCGGTGCTTCCCACTAAAATATGTGGTCCAAGATTTAATAGAGGCGGGGAATTTTTTTTCTCCATCGCTTCTTCAAGGGCAAAACCAGAACATCCATCAAGCCACTCTACCACCGCACCCAGGAGGTCCCAGGCCTAACATCCATTGGGTAGAAGAGGAGGAAGAAGAGTTTGACACCTCGGATTACATCAGTAATCAAGAGGAGTTTTCATTTCCCAGGTTGAATAAGGACGAACCATTTGTGGGGGTGATCGAGCCGTTATATTTAGTTGATTACTTCCCCACCCCGGCATACCAAGAGGAGCCCTTAGATTTAGGGTGGTATTTTTCCACTCCCGCTCCCGCCTATCAAATCCAAATGGGCACCACCCCGCCGCAATCATAAAGATATCTGCCCCACTCCCAATACACACCACCTCCCAATCACCCCATCCCATACACAATCCCACCATCAGCCACCCCATATACCTCTCCGTCACACCCAAATCACCCCACGCCATACATAACTCCACCATCCCCATACTACCCTACCCCATACACACCCTCAAATCTCTCCACCCAATACACCACTCCGCCATCCCCAAATTATCCCATCCCATACACACCCCCCAATCCCACCACCCTGTATACCACACCGCCGTCCCCAAATCATCTTTCCCAATACACAACTCCACCATCACCAAATCACCTCGCTCCATGCACAACACTATCATCCCCAATTTACCCCTTTTCATCCATGAACCCATCATCGCCCCACCATGCCACCCCATATATAAATCCTTCATATCCGTATCCCCTTGCTCCATTCACTACCCCGTCATATCCCTATCACCCCGCTCCACCAGCACCTCCGATGCCTCCCAGTCACGCTATCCCATGCAACATGCCACTCATCCCCAGTTACCCCGCCTCACACCCCATCCCGCCAGCTCTTAATCACACCCCCCAACATCCGATCCCATTGCCCTCCGACCCCTCCATCCCAGTCACACTCCAACCATCCCTTCGCTATGTTGCCCCCAATCCAACTCCACCCCCACCCAAACAAACAACCCCTCACCCACTCCCCTTATCACCCGCTCTCAATCACCACTGGTCTTTCCACACCCAGGTAATGCCTGTACAAGCCCCCTCCGCACCCATGAATCCAACTTCGCCAATTCCTGCCACTACCATTCCGCCCCCTATTGGAGTCAACTTGGTGGGGCCTAAGAAATTGACATACCCAGTCCAATCCTCCCCAGAATCACCATGCACTCCCTTCCTCATCCCAAAACTTGCCTATGACCCACATCAAGTGCCATTAAGCTATGAACAGACGGACATGAATGCTGGTTGCAATCGAGATGAGACTATTGAATTTATTACCTGGTCAGACAGGATTTCTACACAGCCGGAATCATCGGGGGCCGTCAGAGGAGAGGAGAAGAAGAAAGAGCAGGCTGCAGGGAACTCCTTTGAGAAAATGGCTAGAGGGCACGTGTTGGAGACACAACTCAAGAGAATACCCGCACATATTATTGTGTGGGATTTGTTAATCACATCCCCGCTCCACTTTCAAGCCTTAATGAGAGCACTCAAAGACACACATGTTTCCACCCACGTAACCCCAGATGAAGTGGGAGAAATAATCGGGCAAGTATTGGCCCCAAATGCCATCTCATTCACTGATGCGGATCTACCGCTCGAGGGGAACAACCACTCTAAGCCCCTGAATATAACAGTGGAAACAGGGAAACTGGTGGTGCCGTTGGTCTTAATAGACAATGGGTCGGCACTGAACGTATGCCCTTTAAGGACGATAATCAAAATTGGTCTGAACCCCAACACCTTCCGGCCATCCATAACAAGCGTCAGGGGATTCGACAACACCAGGAGAGAAATGATAGGAGAAGTAGACCTCGACCTGATCATCAGGCCGCAAACCTTCACCGTCCCTTTTCAGGTGATGGACATCAAGTCTACATTTAATCTACTATTGGGCCAGCCGTGGCTACATGAGATCGGGACAATACCATCAACTTTACACCAAAAACTCTGATTCATCTCAGAGGGAAGAATCGTCCCCATCATAGGGGAGAGCAGAGAAGACAGGGAGAGGAGCGCTCTGCATATCGAGAATCCGAAAGTTCTTAACATGCCGCACACAGCAGATGACACCGATCTCCATTGATTTGAGTATGACTTCTCAACCGTTACCCTCGGGTCGACTGAAAAACCTCCCACCAAAATTGGAGGAGGAATGGATGCAGCTGTGTTCATGCTCCACAAATGGGGCCACCAAAAAGGGAAGGGGCTGGACCCGCGCCTTCAAGGAAGAAGAGACCCCGTCAGGGCCAAGGGGTAGTAAACCAAATTTAGCCTGGGCTATAGGCCCATTGAAGAAGAAGTCAGAGAGACCAAAGAAAAGATAAGAGATGCAGCAATCGCCACGGTTAGAGGAATCAACCTGGAAGAAGAACCTCACACTCGACCCCACATCCGTCAGACCTTTATGAGCATCGGGGTGGAAAAGATTGATTTGAATGGGGAGATGAGGGTAACCCCACACAAGCCTGCTTCCACCCACCCCACCAACCCTTACATCATCCCCCCAGACCTCGAGGTGGACTTAGCCGCCCTCTCCTTATTTGAGGAGGAAGTCCCCCGGTCAACCCATCACTCTAGCACTAGCCACTTTGGGCCCATCCTAACCATAGAGGACAGGGACTCAGAGGATCCCTCCGTAAACATGCTGAGGGAGGAACTGTAAGAGCCTACCGATACCGCTTCCAACCAAAGAGGTAAAGGCCAAGCCTCGCAGGTAAGTAACTGGGCATCTTTGTGTTGTTGCTCCAAGTGTGCCATAATTGTGTGCATTATGAATAAAGAATTAAAGAATTGAAGAATGCTAGGTTATATGGATGTTAACTTATGAAAGGAATATCGGCAGCACATTGGGGCTAACATTAGCCTGCAAGATCAGGGCCAATTGTAGCAAGTTTTAAAAGTGAGTATATTAAAGATCGTCCACAGAGAATTTGTCTGAAATATGAGATAGACCTCCAGATCTGTGCTACCAGATCTGGCTCTATATTTATCTAGAAAGCAGATGAAATAAGAGAGTTTGGGTTTTGTCACGTTTAACTAAAAACAAATAAAGAAAAGATTTAACTAAATGATCCAGATCCGAGTTGGGCAAGTGTTTGAAATAAAACAAATGGAGAAGTAATAGCTTCATGTATTTTAGCCTTTGAATTTTAATGGAGAATCTGTATTCCAATAGAGCAGATTCAATCTTCATCCGCTACCGATGTATGTAAGAGAAATAAATCGAATTAAGGAATAGGTTTAGACTTATGGCTATGATCATCCAATGGTCACAGATCATCCAATAGTTAATGTGGCTATTCTTTAGTTGAAACATGAACATCCTTGTAAGTCTGCTAGAATTAGGTTACCAACGCTAATTCGCACAGGACAATGAATTAAGGGAAGTTGGATGCGGGTGAGTGAATCTAAAGAAGTCTAATGCACTAAGGTGAACATTGAGAACCTCGACATGACTCCAATGGAGAAGACACAAATTCTGACAACCTTTTAAAATCCAAAATTACAATTACAAAGCACGGCTTTAGAAAGCCCTCGGACTTGGGTCTTGAATCCGATCTCCTTGGAGTTACAAATCACTCTCAACAACTCTCAAAAGCAAAACAAAAGAAGCTATTACGGAGGTACAGATAGGCTATCGTAGGAAGGTAGGGAAATAGAAATGAAAACTCAAAACTGGATGCCACAATTGGGCAAATGTCTTCTCTATTTATAGCTTTCCTTGATCCTGCAGTCTGAATTGACCAATCGAAGTGTTCAGATCTGGATTGCCCAATGGCGATTGAGCACGGGATCGGATCTGTTACGCCAATGAAAATGCTCGATCCGGTTCACCAATCAGCGCTAGAAGCATCAATTACATTATGGAATTCAAAAATCTGTTTGAGCTTCTAGAAGTTCCCGCCAAGTGATTTCATCTTTGAGCGCTCACATGGGTTGGAATATGCTTTTGGATCTTGATTGGAATCTTCCAAATGTCCTGGATTAAATGCATTGGGGCGCTGCAGATTACCGAAATGCCCTTTAAACAAGTAATTCCCAGAATGTCCTTTCAGAGAGTTTAAGTGCCTTTTCGCAAAGTGTTTTGGCTCCGAAGTTCTTTTCGCAAAGCAATTTGGCTTCGTAAAGTCTTTTCGAAAGGACTTCTCCCGGATCTTCTATTCGAAAAGGAAATTTCAACTATTCGAGCGAACATGGTTCTTTTCGAGTAGTTCATTACGACTCGAATCAATTGAACAGAACTTTGACCTTTTCGAAAGTACTTTTTACTTTGCGAATTGAGCTTTAGCTTCCATTCTTCTTCTTGAATGGATCCTTTTTCTTCTTCAGTCTTGCTTCTTCTTTTCAGGTCCTTTTTAACCATCACGAGGCTATTTCTTCACTCCTTTTTAGCTTGACATGAATTGTCATTTTGATCATTTTAGGATGCTTTTGGACTTGGACTGTCTAATTGGTTAGTAAAATGCACACTAAAGCACTTATTTAGTCTTCTCAAGGGTCTTTCAAAGCTCATGTTTAGGAAGCGAAAAATGGTATTTTCACTACTTAACACACCCCAAACCTAAGCTTTGCTAGTCCACGAGCAAAGAAACATAAAAACAAGGAGACATAAAACACGAAACATAGAAAAACCAAGTAAAGAGCCACTTTTGTAGGAAGCACAGGTGCATTTAGCATATGCAACAAGCCTTTTAAACCCCTAGGTGATCCCTAGAGGAGGTGAAGTCTCTGAGGGTTTTCGGTGAAGGTACCACAAACTTCTCCATGGGACGATTGGCATTAGTGCTGTTATCTCATGAGCAATCAAAGATCGAAATTAGTTACTCTTGAATCCATGTTTACAGAAATTTAGTTGTATTGTTTGCAAGGAGATTTCAACATTTATAAACCTCATGAATGTTTCAATATTTCCAATCGTGAGCAGTCATAGAAAATCATACAAATGTGCGATAGCTCATCCTATGGATAAAAATTAGGTTATAAGTCATACTTAATGTGCTCAAGTTCCAACCCAAACACTCACGGGTATACTCTCATCAGTGTGTTTTTGTTGAGGGGTTCGTTTTCACTCAAGCTCAAGAGCGATTACATCTCCCAAATGGATGCTGTAAGCATGAGCATAGGCACATTTCTCAGTCTTGGCATCATTGACATCTCCTCACCATAGATTGGGTCACTTCTTATCTCCACATGACAGCTCACTCAACTTTGGATCACAAGGGCTTTTAATCTAGGTTTGTTTGTATGGCTTATGGGTGAAGTTTCAAGGAAAGGCGGTTTGAGCAGGGGTTTGAATTTGAGAACTCGGAAGTCAGGAGATGGTTCATGACTCCACCTTTTGAGTTTAGCTTCTTTCTTCTTCTTTTGAGATTCTCACATTCACGTGATCAGTTCTTTCTTTGATCTTGCATTTTTCAACATAAGGTCCCTTTTTGCCTTTTTGCTTGCAACTTTTCACATTGTTTGTCTCTTCCTTTCTCAGTCACCATATTACTGTTTTTGAGGTATTTTCTCTTCATTTTCTTGATATTGCCTAGAAATGGTCCATCTTGATTCTTTCTCCTTTACCTCCTGAATTCTCGAGTGAGGGAAGGCTGAATTAGTTCCATAGGTTCAGTGCAAGTACTTTTGGGTATTTTGATGAAGAATTGTAGGATTCTGACTCAAATGGGGTACAAGCAGGGCAGATTTTTCTTGGTTGGTTTACATTAGGTTCAGGGCTGTCCAAAGAAGGCCTTGATCTTTTCTTGATCTCATGAGTCTTGTCACTTGTTTCAATTTGGAGTTTCCTAACTTCTAGTGGATCTAATGCCTCGGACCAATCCTTTGAATCGAGAAAAAATTGCCTCGATCACTCTTCAACAGAGATGGAAAATATATGGGCTCAATTCTCACTTTGGTTATGGTTTTCCTTGAGCTTTTAAGTATATCTTTACCTTTTTCTCTTCCTTTTGACTTACTACGTCGATACCAGTATGTTTTTATGGTGTAATCATCATGGAAATGTAGACTATCAAGGTTTAGAATGTCTAAATTTTTGCAAAGAATATTTAAAAATTTCCTAGTTAACTTGATTCTTAAGTACATTAAATTCTTTCCACCTTACTTAGGTGATTTTTCGCTTTATCTTTGGTTGTCAGGGCAGATCTGCTGCCACACCCCCAAACCTATGAGGAGCAAAGGTCCTCACGGTTCAAAAGGTGGCATGGTCCCATTATTCGGGAAAACATGAAGGAAATCATAAGCAATGAAAGTAAAACATGACAAGTGAGCATTGGAGAAAGCAAAATTTATTGACTAGAAACATTACAGGAGAAGAAAAGAAAATTAAAGACAGAGGGGGATCGGATTAAGGGAGAGGGGCGAAACCTGTGAGGAACCGTGTCCTCACTGGTTTGATGTAAGGGGAAAAAATAAAATAGGCTTGCTCGCTACAGATCTAACAGAAAAGATTGGAAAAAATAATTACAGAACAATGAATGTAAAGCAAATAAGAAAAACAAGAATAAAAAAAATTGATGTATGCATGAATTGGACAAAAGAACAGTATATATTGTATTTAGAAACAAAGTACATGCAAACATTAATAACTTGGACCAAAGTCGCTATCATAAGTTGGGTCATTGGGGTCTGAGCTAGAGTCTCTGGTTGAACTTGAATCAGAGTTGGAATCAGAACTTGATGGTGATTTCTCAGAATGGAATTCTTGAGCTCGGTGTACTCTTCCTTGATCTTCTTGGTGAGGCCCGGATGTTTGGTCGGTGGCTATTTTCTTCTCGTTCTTGAGCTAAGCGAGCTTGGAGCATAGCCACCTTGTGCCGACTTGACCAATTGGAATGGTTGTCCAACCGGATCCCTCATCCTCTCTCTCAAATTGCATGAAATGCTCTAATTTTTGATTTTGGCCTCATAAGGGGTTGGGATGTAGGCCTCCAAATCAGCCATTTATGCACATCCCTCACGGATGTAGGGATTTTCTGTCTCATGGCCTGGAGAGGGTGGCATATCTAGGGAGGGGATGGAGTGGTAGGGGACTAAAGGGGGAGGGGGGGGGGTGGTGAAGGGGGGTGTGTTTGGGTAGCTAAGTTTGCAGACAGAGGTGGGGGTAGAGGGGGGTCTGTTTGGGGAGCTAACGCAGCAACAAGGGAGGTGAGGCCACAGGTAGTTCAGGTGGTTTGGGTAGCACAGGTGGTAGTGGAGGGGAAGCACTAGGACTTCTGGTCTATTTGGGTTGCTGTGAGGCAAAATGAGAGCAGGATAATGGGGGTAGGTGGTAATGGGGCGATTAACGATCGGATGAGTTTCCAATGTAGCATCGATTGCATTTGTTTGGAGCTGGGCTTGGATATTTTGGAGGTAGGTGAGGATCTGGGTGTAGGGAGCAGGTGTGGGGGAGATTGGGAAGTAGGTGAAAGGGGGAGGAGCAGGGATAGGTGTAGGATCTAGCTCCATGGTGTCAAATAGGGGTGAATAAGCCTCTGTGGGGAAAGGTTGGGGTTCAGAGGTCTGGGATACCTCAGGTGTATGTGCTGAAGGGGTGTGGGAGTGTGAGCATTGTCCTCAATGTTCTAGACACTGAGAAATGAGGGGCAGCTGGATAAAAGAAGAAAGAAAAACTAAGAACAGAAAAAATCTAAACTATATGCAGCAGAAAATAAAAATGTAAAATTGAATATATGAGCAAGAAAATGGAAAACATGATATACAAATGCAAGAAAAATCAACAAAACAACGCTAGAACTGCTAAAAAAATAAAATCTAAAAAATAGCAGGATTGCTATGCAAATGGAAGGAAACTAATGCTAATAATAGAGAAACAGTAAAAACAAGGTAAGGGACTGCATACAAAGTTTAAAAAAAAAAATAGAAAAGTGTTGATACAAAAACAGAATTTGTGAATGCAAAATAGGGAAACAAAGTTAGAAACTAACTATACTCACAGTAAAATGACGAAAATTAGTAAAACTAGGACACATTAACCTAAGAAAGAAAAAAAAAAATCAGATCTAAAAACAGAATTTGAAACTAAAATTTCTAAAATAGAAAATCTAATGTCAAATGATACATCCTAAGCCCAAAAAAAAAAAACAAAAGGCTGAGATACTTATGAATCTAAGTGATTATAAAAATGATTAGTAGGTATATAGTAAAAGCAAGATTCATAAAATTGACCCCTTTGTTGATGATGTGTATGAATAAAAAAATAATAATGAAGCATGGGAGCACATATTAAAAGCAGAGTTCATACAATTTGAGACCCATTTATGATGAAGAAATCTCAAGGAAAATAAAATAAGTGGGTCCATTGAATATTCAAAAGCAGCCTATGATCCACTACTCATTATCCTACATGATTCCTAAAAAGAAAAAATGATCTCAAGAGTCCGGATGGGAAAAGTGGATGCAAATGGAGAAAAAAATTATCTGAAGATATATATATATTTTTATTTTTATAATTTTCTATTTTTTTTTATTTTTTACTTGTTTTGGATCACCCGAGCTCAACAAGAGCCCTTATTTACTCTTCTGAAAATAGTGAGAAACAACTAAGAGATTTTCTATTTGTGTTTTCATTTTCTTTTATTTTGTATTTGGTTTTGTAAAAAAAAAAAATCGGCATGCCTAAAAGACAAGATAAATTATAATCGGAACAAACAATAAACACAATGAGCTGCTGGTTCTCAAGAATTTAAAAATAGAAAATGAATGCAAAGGAGAAGAGGATGCAAACTCAAGCGGATCTGCTCATTTTAGTCCAGATGCTCCTTGTTGAATGAGCTCAGATCTGCAAAAATCCAAAAAAGCAGCGATACCTTATTCCAAATATATTGACAAAAAATAAAAGAAAAACTCAAAGCACGCCCAAATTTGACAAAAGACAAAAGAGTGGCAGATTTATTCAAACAACTAGAAGGCAAAGAATAAAAACTTAGAAAAATAAATAAATAAAAAATTTCTGCATGAAATAGGTTTTCTATACAAAGCAGAGACATTTAATCAAGCACTTGGAATACAAAGTGCGGGTTTAAAGCAAAACTAAAATGAAAATCAAATCTATAAAATTAAAAACTTAGGTCTACCAATTTTAGAACAAATTCCCAAGAACGCGCCAAAACTTGTTGTTGCTCCAAGTGTGCCATAATTGTGTGCATTATGAATAAAGAATTAAAGAATTGAAGAATGCTAGGTTATATGGATGTTAACTTATGAAAGGAATATCGGAGACATTGGGGCTAACATTAGCCCGCAAGATCGAGGCCAATTGTAGCAAGTTTTAAAAGTGAGTATATTAAAGATCGCCCACAGAGAATTTGTCGAAATATGAGATAGACCTCCGGATCTGCTACAGATCGGCTCTATATTTATCTAAGCGATGAAATAAGAGAGTTTGGGTTTTGTCACGTTTAACTAAAACAAATAAAGAAAAGATTTAACTAAATGATCCGGATCCGAGTTGGGCAAGTGTTTGAAATAAAACAAATGGAGAAGTAATAGCTTCATGTATTTTAGCCTTTGAATTTTAATGGAGAATCAGATTCAATAGAGCGATTCAATCTTCATCTGCTACCAAAGATGGATGTAAGAGAAATAAATCAATTAAGGAATAGGTTTAGACTTATGGCTATGATCCATCCAATGGTCACAGATCATCCAATAGTTGTCTGTTCTTTAGTTGAACATGAACATCATCAGTAAGTCGCTAGAATTAGGTTACCAACGCTAATTCATACAGGACAATGAATTAAGGGAAGTTGGATGCGGGTGAGTGAATCTAAAGAAGTCTAATGCACTAAGGTGAACATTCAACCCTCGACATGACTCCAATGGAGAAGACACAAATTACAAAGAACCTTTAAAATCCAAAATTACAATTACAAAGCACGGCTTTAGAAAGCCCTCGGACTTGCGGTCTTGAATCCGATCTCCTTGGAGTTACAAATCACTCTCAACAACTCTCAAAAGCAAAACAAAAGAAGCTATTACAGAGAATGCAGATAGGCTATCAAGGTAGGAAATAGAAATGAAAACTCAAAACTGGATGCCACAATTGGGCAAATGTCTTCTCTATTTATAGCTTTCCTTGATCACGACAGGCTGAATTGACCAATCGAAGTGTTCAGATCTGGATTGCCCAATGGCGATTGAGCACGGGGATCCGGATCTGCATTCGCCAATGAAAATGCTACGATCTGTTCACCAATCAGCGCTAGAAGCATCAATTACATTATGGAATTCAAAAATCTGTTTGAGCTTCTAGAAGTTCCCGCCAAGTGATTTCATCTTTGAGCGCTCACATGGGTTGGAATATGCTTTTGGATCTTGATTGGAATCTTCCGAAATGTCCTGGTCATTAAATGCATTGGGCGCTGCGGCGAGATTACCGAAATGCCCTTTAAACAAGCCGTAATTCCCGTAATGTCCTTCGTGAGTTTAAGTGCCTTTTCGCAAAGTGTTTTGGCTCCGTAAGTTCTTTTCGCAGCAATTTGGCTTCGTAAAGTCTTTTCGCAGCGACTTCTCCCATCTTCTATTCAAAAGGAAATTTCAACTATTCGAGCGAACATGGTTCTTTTCGAGTAGTTCATTTACAACTCGAGAATCAATTGAGCGAACTTTGACCTTTTCGAAAAGTACTTTTTACTTTGCGAATTGAGCTTTAGCTTCCATTCTTCTTTGCGAATGGATCCTTTTTCTTCTTCAGGTCTTTGCTTCTTCTTTTCAGTCCTTTTTAACCACTGCTGAGGCTATTTCTTCACTCCCTTTTTTAGCTTGACATGAATTGTCAGCTTTTTGATCATTTTAGGATGCTTTTCGGACTTGGACCTGTCTAATTGGTTAGCTGTAAAATGCACACTAAAGCACTTATTTAGTCTTCTCAAGGGTCTTTCAAAGCTCATGTTTAGGGGCGAAAAATGGTATTTTTCACTACTTAACACTTTGCCCCAACTCCTGGGAGCCGCCAAAAGTCGTGAGTACGACACCAACTCTCTACAAAAAAAAAGAACCTATAAAAAGTGAGGTTAGCCTCTGGGACACTCTACCCTGTATATATAGAGGTCCACCTCGCCAGGGGCTGACCTCCAAAAAATGCAAAAAACTATAAAAATAGAAAAAATATAAATTCTAATAATATTGTCCTTTAAAATTCCCAATGAAATTAAAAATGATGTCGTGATACCCATCCCGCGTGAAGCTGACCCCTTTCATGTAGAAATACAAGGAGAGGTAGGAGTCACGAGCCTGGACGAGGAAGGTCAAATCGATGAGCTCCCTAATGAGCTCCTAAAACTATTTCTCGAATTTGAGCATGGCCCTACCCTAATCGTCGAAGAGACGAAGGACGTCAATTTGGGCACCAAAGAGGCCCCTAAAATCACCAAAATCGGAACATTGTTGTCCCCTATGGAGAGAAAAGGTATGATAGACTTCTTTCGGTCATACCAAGACGTCTTCGCATGGTCGTATGAAGACATGCCTGGCTTGGATACCGATCTGGTTGAGCATGAGTTGCCACTCTACCCTAATGTTAAGCTGGTTAAATAGAAGCTGAGATACCTCTAACCTGAACGAATGTTGAAGGTGAAGGACGAGGTCATTAAGCAGTACGACGCGGGTTTCCTCATGGTATCCAAGTACCCGTAATGGCTGGCCAATATCGTCCCCGTATCGAAGAAGGATGGGAAGGTTCGAATGTGCATTGATTTTCAAAATCTCAACAAGGCAAGCCCTAAGGAAGACTTTTCGTTACCACACATCGATATCGTGGTCGATAACACTCCTAAGCATGGAATGCTCTCATTCATGGATGGATTCTTGGGCTACAATCAGATTAAGATGGCAGAAGCTGACCAAAAAAAGTTTGCGTTCATCACTCCCTGGGGCACCTTCTGTTACAAGGTGATGCCATTCGGGCTCAAGAATGCTGGGGTAACCTACCAGAGATCAATGACGGCCCTGTTCCACGACATGATGCACCGAGAGATCGAAGTGTATTTCGATGACATGATTGCCAAATCACCGGAGAGGGATGACCACTTGGTAAACCTTCAGAAGCTGTTCGAGAGGTTGAGAAAGTACAGGTTGCGGTTGAATCCGTAAAAGTGCACGTTCGACGTTATGTCAGGAAAATTGTTAGGCTTTATTATCAATAGGAGAGAGATTGAGGTCGATCCGACCAAGATCAAGGCCATCACTGAAATGCTGCCACCGTCTACCGAGAAGGAGGTCAGAGGCTTTTTAGGTAAAATTCAGTACATCAGCCAGTTTATTGCATAGTTAACTCTGATATGCACACCGATCTTCAAGCTACTAAGAAAGGATTCACTATTTGAGTGGAATAATGACTGCCAAGCTGCATTTGACAAAATCAAGGGTTACCTCCTAAATCCTCTAGTATTGGTACCTCCTGCACCTAATAGACCCCTGATAATGTACCTGTCCATGATAGAGTTTTCCATGGGCTGTGTGTTAGGGCAGCATGATGAGATAGGAAGAAGAGAGCAAGCCCTCTACTACCTGAGCAAGAAGTTCACTGATTATGAGACGCGCTATTCTCATCTGGAGAAGGCATGCTTAGCGCTAGTTTGGGCTACTTAAAGACGTCGACACTACCTGTTATCCCAAGCCGTTCTACTTCTAGCACGGATGGATCTGTTGAAGTACCTGTTCGAGAAACCTGCTCTCACTGGCTGAACTGCATGATGGAAACTACTCCTCTCCGAATTTGACATTACTTATGTCACTCAGAAGTAGATCAAGGGGCAAGCACTCGCTGATCATCTTGCTGAGAACCCTCTGCCGGACTATGAGCCTCTAAGGACTGAATTCCCCGATGAGGACATCCCGTTCATGACTGAAGTGGATACGGAGGAAATAGAGGAGTCCTGGGTAATGCACTTTGATGGGGCATCACATGTTGAAGGCCAAGGAGTTGGCGTCATTCTTATCTCGCCAAGAGGATCGCATGTACCCATCTCAATCAAGTTGAACTTCCAATGCACCAACAATATGGCCGAGTATGAAGCCTGTACAGCTGGTTTACAGGCGGCTCTTGATCTGAATATAACTCACATCAGGGTATTTGGGGATTCACAGTTAATCATATGCTAGACCAACGGAGAATGGAAGACCAAGGATGAGAAGCTAATCCCGTACCATGAACATCTTAAGGATTTGATAACCTGCTTTGAGGAAGTCACCTTCTCCTATGTGCCACGAGCGAGAAATCGGTTTGCCGATGCCCTGGCTAGCCTGGCCTCTAGGGTTGAAATTTCGTACGGAGTTGAGATGAAGCTGATCATGATAGAGCAGAGGGACGAATCGACATTCTATCACCTGATCGAGGAATCTACTGAGTTAGATGATGAGCCACCCTGGTTCTCAGACATCAAGAACTTCCTCGAGAATCGAACTATCCCGAAAGGAACATCGAAGGTAGACATATGCACCATCCAGCGATTGGCAACGAACTACGTCATCTGCAGCGATCTCTTGTACAAATGGTCTCACGACAATGTTCTGCTCCGATGCCTAACTGAGAGAGAAGCGATTGAGATCATGAAGGAGATCCATGAAGGAGTCTGCGGGGCACACGTCAGTGGACACATGCTCGCTAAGAAAATCCTAAGGCAAGGTTACTTCTGGACCACTTTAGAGACTGATTGCTGCAAACACATTCAGAAGTGCTACAAGTGCCAAGAACACTCCAGTCTAATACATGCTCCGGTCATTGATTTACACAGCATGACCACTCCCTGGCCGTTCGCCGCCTGGGTCTCGATGTCATCGGCAAGATCAATCGTAAGGCTTCCAACGGACATCAGTTCATCCTCATCGCAGTGGAGTACTTCACAAAGTGGGTAGAGGCAGCCTCCTATGCGAGCATTAAGGCCAGTCATGTCGAGAAGTTCAACAAGAAGAACATCATCTGCAGATTCGACATGCCCAAGGATATCATCACTGATAATGGCACTAATTTTGCTAATAGGCACATCCAGGCCTTCTGTGAGCAGTTCCAGATCAAGCATAATCGCTCATCCCCATACAGGCCTTAGACGAACGGAGTTGTAGATGCGGCCAACAAAACTCTTATCCGCATTCTGGAGAAGATGGTAGTCACTTACAAAGATTGGAGTGAGCAGTTACCCTTCACGCTTTGGGCCAATAGAATGTCTATCCATACCGCTACAGGGGCAACACCATTCTCCCTTGTGTATGGAACCGAGGCCGAGCTACCCATTGAGGTTGAAGTACCGTCACTCCGTATCCTTTTGGAATCCCATCTGCCCGAAGCTAAGAAGGAAAGACCCCGTTTTGAGCAGCTAGATTTGATTGACGAAAAGAGACTCCCAGCTTTGTGTCACACCCAGGTTTATCAGAAGAGAATGGCGCGTGCTTACAATAAGCGTGTTCATGGTCGAGACTTACAGATAGGTGACACGATACTGAAGAGGATTTTGCTGTCTCTCCACACCGATCCAAGAGGGAAGTTTATGCCGAATTGGGAAGGACCTTACGTCATCCGGGAAATGTTGTCCGGATACACCATTTGCCTCACCACCATGGATGGAGACCACTTTCCTGAGCCCATCAATGCTGGATACCTCTGTAGGTTCTACTCATAGGTCTTGCGACAAGATAAGTGTTGATAAAGGTAGATGCATGACCGCTTAAGGACACCATAGAAGAGGCCATCATTTCAAAGACAAATAGCCAAAAAAAAATATTCCCTGAATACCTTTACCTTGTTGCAACACACGTCGGGCCAATAACCATTTTTTTCTTATACCCCTCCCAAAAATACCAAAAAAAAAGAGAAAAGAGAGGAAAAATTTAAAAAAATAAAAATATATATATATATAGAAAAGCAAAACCCTAAAAGGGGGGGATCAAGAATGAAAAAGAAACGACTAGGGCACGAACAGTAAAAATCCCCTGGAAAGGAAGAGGAATCACTGAATCTGGAATTCACTCAAAGCTTAAATCTAATATCCCAGAAAAACCTAACCTATTTTAGCCCTGACCATATTACAACCCGGAAGAAAGCCCTCTTTAAGGTCCACAACCTGTCATAGCATCTGTTGCATCAGCACAAGCTGAGTTAACGGACCATGCAGAACTTCATCCAGCCGGCTATGATGGAATTGATGTCCATGTCGTGGCTTTCTGGTTCTTAAAAAAAAAATAGAGGAAAAAAAAAAAGAAAAGAAAAAAATTAATTTGAGTTCAAAGCAAGATGGACGTGGTGAAAACCCGCAAGGGCACCGTGGGTAAAAATAGCGAACTCACGCGGACCAGGTGAAAACCTTAAAAGGCACTTGGGGTAAGAGAGCGAACCCATGGACGTAGTGAAAACCTGAAAGGGCGCTACGGGTAAAAACAGGGATGACAGGCATAGCGAAAACCCATCTTGGGCGCTATGAGCAAAAATGTCAAGAAAAGAGAGATTATGAGAGGATCTATTCTGGTTCGCCTATTTTAGTCTGGACCCTTGAGCCTCTTCTCCCCTTTGCTGGGCCGCTCATGTTAAATTGGATCGGATCCCAATCAGGTATGTCGTCTCTACCGCGTCGTCTGACGCATGACCAAAGATAAAGACAGAAGACTAATCAATCGTGGGGAAGCTGACCTTTCCATGTTTAAAAGAATAACCTGAGCCTCACGAGTAGGGTTCGAGCATGCTCAAAAAAGGACCCACTAGTTGGCCTCGAAAATACTGACCTCAAAAAAAGGAGAAAAGGAGAACATTTCGAAAAAGATAATAGATTTTCCTTTTCCGTAAAGAGCCTCACAGTATGTAAAAAAATAAATAAAAATTTCTTCCTTTTCTAAAAAAAGGCCTTATGTTGCGAGACGTATGGAAGAAAATTCGAACACCAAAATAAAAAATATATATATATATATAATAGATTTCATTTCTTTTCTTACAGCGTTACGTGTGAAGTGTCACGTCCCAAAAAGATAACATGACACACTTTCTATTTTCTGCCTTCTTTACAAGTATAAAAAAAAAGAGAGAGAAAAAGAAAAAAGAAAAAGAAGAAACAACCCAAAAAAAAAAGATCTCTATTAAGGGACATCAGCCCCCCCTCTGTGTATATGATCTATGGTATGTGCAGGAATAGGTCAGGGGCAGGGACCACACTTCAAAGCACTGATCTCTGCAAGGAGAGAGTCCTCACAGGCATTCTGATCAGATAGCCACCTACCAAGAAGGCTCTTCTGCGGCTTCCGTGAAGCGTCAGCTGCACTACGAGACTCGGTCAAAAGCCCAGTCAACCGAAGGACCTTGCTCTCGGCTGTAGCACCTCTCACCTCCTCAATCTCAGCTCTGGCCCTTTCCTTCTCCAAAGCCTCAGTCAAAGCCAGCCTCTCTAAGGAAAGAGAGTCAATCTTAGTCTGGAGTATCATTTCCTTGTATGGCCAGGGCCCCGTCTCTATCACATCTACCAAAATCGGGCTAGGGGCAGGTAAGTCCTCGGATGCCAACCAAACCTTGTAATCAGAAGAGAGAACGCCCCCCTGAACTAAGTGGCACATGTGCGCCGATTGGCGGGTCTCCCAGAGAGCCTCTATGCGGTCTAGGTCACTGAGAGAACCTTGAGAGAATATCAGAAAGCACAAGGGCGGCTTCACAGTTTATGACACGTGTTGGGTATATCCAAATTGACAGAGCACCTGAGATGGGAAATAGTAGGTACTACCAGTCAACCCCAAAAGTGTGATACCCTCACAATCCCGAGAGCGGACAATCGGAAAGGTGACGTCCGTCCAGGGAAGTTGCCAGATCAATTCCGCATCAAATAGCCACAAGCTCAGTTCCTCGATACTCCCATGAGGCAATCTCGAGCACCGGATCAGAAAGTCCCATGCCACATCCCCTCTTACCAAGCAAAATCTCGGCATGGGCCCCGTGATAGCCAAATGCTCTCCCAGCCAAATCTGAATGAGGAGTGGACTCCCGCTAAGAATTCCGTCCTGGCCTGAGGACGAGGCATCCAGGCCCAGATACATCTCAGCCAGGACCAGGTGTACCAGTGAACAACCTCCCTCCAATTCAGTCAAGACATCGCATAACCCGAAGGAAAATGTCTCGCCCCAAGTAAAGAAGAGAACTTCCGACAGCAACCAAAGGGCAAAGGCCTTTATATTGAAAGGATCTCAGATAGGCAACTTTCGGAGACTCGGGTCACCGAAAAATTCTCTCAGGAATTTCACCGAGCACCTGGTGGGCCCCCGGCCAAGCACTTCTCATACCCACCCTTTTTAAAATCGAGAACCGCGTGGACCGCCTTTGCATATCCCGGTTTGGGCACCACTTTGGCAAGCCCCCAATGCATCCTCAAGCCAGTAATAGAGGCTAGCTCTTCCAAGGTTGGGGTGAGCTCCCTGGACCCAAATTTGAAGACATCGGCCCTATGGTCCCACGATGCCAAAGCCGCCTACAGGAGGTTGGGCAACAGAGGAATAGCATGGAGAGAGGAAAGGCGGGATAACCCGAGGCAATCTAGAACAGCGAGCTCGCCCTCAGCCAAGCTATCGCACCATTTTTGCAAAAAACTGGGCCCCGAGTTCAAACAGGGAAATATACTAGCCCCAACCCCCGTATGAGAATGTGGGCCAGGAAGCGGGTCCATGGACGTACAAAGATGTTTTTTATGAAAATCAGTCAATGTAGGGCGATGGATCCGCTTGTAAAAAAAAGAAAGAGAAAAAAAAGGGGGGTAAGAGGCCAAGTCTGGATGAAAAGAGAGGCAAAGAGGGCCAGGCTCGGGTTATGAAGAACCTCGTTGAGCCCAGTTATATGAGGTGTATATATTATATACACCAAGGCAAAATTTTAATTTTTTTGCCAGGCGTATATAATATATACACCTAGCTAAAAATTGCAGGGAAGTGGAGGACAACAAGCTCTCCTCACGATTGGTCCATTCTTTACTTCCCCCCAAAAGGGACGGGTTTCGCTTGGCCTACCTTTTTATCCCGGGGCTGCCCACAGTTGGGCACGCTCACACACCCATGGGAAATCAACGGATGATGCAGTATCCGTGGGTCAATACGGAGGATCATATGTGGGCTCAATCTCATCATTGGAGGGGTTCTGGCCCGCTTCATGCCAAAGAAAAGGAAACCATAAAAGCGAAGAGAACACCAAATAGAGCATTCATATAAACCATAAAAATCATAAAACCATTCAAAAAAAATTGTTGTTTAAAAGATTACATATTCCCAAATAAACGAAAATCTAAACTGTTTCAATGTTTCAAATTTTCAGAAAATAAACTAGTCTTGGGCAGCCCCCTTTGACTTCCTTCGGCGCCGGGTCGCGCTTTGAAAATTATGAGTCTCTCCCACCCGAGTCCATGTTTGAGGGATACGGTCGAGCAGAGAGCGTGGCTCCTTTTCACGAGCATGCTGCAGGAGCACACCAGAGGCCATCAGGTAGGGAAACAAGCAGAAGGTAAATAAGAAAATGATTAGGTTTGGTCAGTATTCACTCACCACCTCAGCCTCTCTAAGCCCGACAATGCTGCGGTAATATTCGGCTTGGTTCACGGCCGACTCATAATTCTGCACAGCAAGAAAAAGAGGTGTCAGTCACACAGGTCATCAGCATAGTTCAAGAATACAGGAGAGCAAAGCAACAAGGGAGAGATTACCCCAGGGATCAGCTCAGGAGGTGGGATCTGAATAGCTTCAGCGGATATGCGTGCCTTCTCAGCCACATCGGCACACATATGCGACAGAAAAGCATCATCCAAGCGCTTAAAGGTCCCCTGGACCTTGGCTGGTGAACTTCCCGAAGCACCAGCTCCGGAAGGGTCAGAAGGTCCAGCACCTGTTGCCTCATCAGGAGCAACTGCCTCATCCCCCTCATCTGACTCACCACCCTGCCCAAACTATAGAGAGAAACAGTTTTTGTTCAAATAGCAGGGCAATCAAGGCAATCATAGGAAAGCTGCTAAATAAAACGAGGAAAGAACATTACCTGAGACCGTAGACCGCTAAAAGCCAAAAAGTTGGCACCGAGCCGAAACCGAGAACAATAGGGCAGAGACTCATACCACATCTGATATCCCCCAGAAAAAGAAGGTCATCAATGGGGGCCCCATGATGGAGAAAGCGAGCGGTAAGCACGTCGGTGGAACCTTCAGGAGCCAACACATCGGCTGGAGGAGCTTGGGGCACAGCGAAAAGAAGACGATACTGATGAACCACCCTCTCTCCTAGGTAATAGGCCTTAGCCCAGGACCTATAGAAGAAAATGATGCGTCGGTCTAACAAAAAATGAGAAGGGCCCACTATAGCCAGGTTTAAGAAGGGAGATCCGATGTAAGGGTCAAGGATGACCTGCTCAGAAATAAAAAGGAGGAGGGATATATACATATGGTCAAAACCTACAGCACGAAAGAACTATCAAATTTGTAAAGAGAGAAATTGTTATACCTGCTCAGGGATCAACAGATCGAACTGGGAGCGCAACCTTAACTTCAGGTGCTTCATGCCTACGTCCCGACAGCGGTTCGCGTGCCAATTGCTCATAAGGGGGAATGTAGGAACATTAGATAGAAGCAGAGGGTGCCCAGGTTGGAAATGCAGATACCTCCAAACCTGAGAAGACAAGCAGATAAAAATAGATATGCCATGAAAGAGAAAAGTTGGACAAACTAAATCCAGAGGATAAAATACCTCAAGTGCGGGGCCAAAAGCCCACAACGGAGCTGGACTCCCCAAGTACGGCTCGCGCCAGGCTAGACATGAGCACCGCATAACCAGTACCACCCTAATCAAACCGATGCACGATGTCCCAATTCACCATAAGACTGAGAAGGGACAATGAGACCTGCCCTCCACTGGTATTTGAAAGAAGAGTCTTACCTAAAAGGAGCAACAGAGAAATACGGGCCAACATCAGTGCACACTCTGGCTCGAGATAAATGGCCGCATCGGGCTGGCCCAGATCCATTAACTAATGAGGCTCAAACAGACTAACCAGCAAGGATAACTTGACTTCAGAACCGAGAACATTCCCTGAGGTTGGGTAAGCCCTTATCAGCCAAGTCACCTCCTCCCTATCAGGCGTGCAGGTAGGTGTCACTGGCACCCCTCCAATGTGAACCCCAGTGATCATGGACCTGTCCACAAGTGTAAGGGTCATCTCAGCCATGGCCATATGAAACGTCATGGTCTAAGGGTGAAAGCACTCTATGAGGGCCTTCACATAGGCCGTGTCGGCCCTCACGACGGGGCACGAAATAAAATCCACAAAACTAACTTGAGCAAGCAGGTCCTTCACCACTGGGGGAAGATAGGGCACGAGGAGTTGGAAATCGAACTAGCCACCCCGGAACATGATATGAGGTAAAGGCTATAAATAAAAGGAATCTATCAAATAGGAGTGAGGTGGTATAGCAAAAGCATCAAGGGCTCATCTCCTTACCTGGCTAGCAATCCTGAAGTTGGAGATATGGGTGTACTGACAATGGAGGAGGCCGGTACGGGCGGCTTCACCTTGCATTTCATACAAGGGTTGAGACGAGTGCTGAGAAACAATAAATTGCTCCCCATACGGACCATAGGCCATCTCTGACCCCTTCTGTTGATCTTACCCTTCGTCACCAGCCATCCTGAAAATATGGAACACATCGGTATAGGAAAAGGTTGCTAAAAAAAAAAAAAACACAAATAAGCAAAAAAAAAAGAGGGGCAGAAATGCACTAATCCATCATGAAAGAAACATAAAAAAAAATCAAATAAAAGAAAGGGCGGGGGAACATAGGCATAAGGAATCGCATATACTTGAAAGAAAATCAAAAGCATTAATGTTTCACCACAAAGAGGAAGAACATCAGGCATTTCAAACAAGAATCATTATCAAAATCTAAAGGAAAGGTGAAAGGAGGATGGTGATTACCTTCAATAGGAGAGAAAATAGATCTAAAGATTGGCGGAGAATGAATGCTCTTGATCGGCACGAGCAACACCCGGTGGTAGAACTCAAGCAAAATCCAACACAAAAACCCTAGGAGGCTATCCCGGACATGGGAAGGAAGGAGGGAAGAAAATAGAATTGGAAAGGAGGACCCCTTTTGTGCTCGGGCTCGGGCAATTTTTAAAACTGCCAGATTTTGGTCAGGCGTATATAATATATACACCTGACTATTTTTGCTGCAGATTTGCCAGGCGTATATATTTTATATGCCCAGCCAATTTTTGGCTTTGGTGACCCGACGGGCCCTTTGTATGCCCCAGATCAAGGCTTGGCCCCTCTTTGAAGCCCATGTATCACCGAGAGATGATGCATGCATCCCCAAATGGCCCTTCAAGCTCCCTTCAATTGGCCTAAAGGGACCATGCTACAATAAACGGATCTAGATCTGTAGGCGCCCGCCAAGTGCTCCCATAAAATCATAAAATAAAAAAAAAATCTTTTGAAACAACTGAAACACAACACTAGTTCTCAAAAGAGCGTCGCAATGCCTACTTGCCCCACTCCGAGAGCTGTGTTAAATCAATTCGAAATGATCGGGCTCACCCAAAAATTCTCAAACCCTATTTTATATAGGGACCCCTCCTACCTGATCCGGCAGGCAGGTAATTTTACCCATCCCTGGTCATTGTTCCCTAAATATTCCCAGGAGCGAGGCTTGATCCGACAGGCAAATAAACTCACCCATCACCGGTCGCTCCTGGGAACATACACCTACCCCAAAATCTTCTCCAATAGGAGGCAAGATCTGATCCGGCAGGCAAACCAAGGACCTATCACCGGAATGCACACGCCCTTAAGGTGAATCGACATGGCAAGTTGATCTACCTAAGGATACATGCAAAAATAAAAATAGTTCGAGCATGCTCAAAGTCTCGAACTGACATGTGCAAAAAAGAGAAAAAAGAAGAGAAAAATGAAGAGAAGAAAAAAGAACAAAAAGAAGGAGAAGGTTCGGGATAACAACCATTTG
Organism: Chloranthus sessilifolius; assembly: GCA_021018995.1. Taxonomy (NCBI): domain Eukaryota; kingdom Viridiplantae; phylum Streptophyta; class Magnoliopsida; order Chloranthales; family Chloranthaceae; genus Chloranthus; species Chloranthus sessilifolius. The sequence continues at coordinate 36,660,205 of CM037598.1, read as the reverse complement.
TTATGTAGTTAAAATCCTGTGTAGGTTGACCCCACCTTCCAGGCATCGGCTCTGATCATCCACCTTCGGATCTATGTTGACCAAGAGTGCACCCGACTTCAGACCATTTAAAAACTTTATTGTCAGTTGAAACTGACCCGTCAAAAATGAAATTACAACCAACGAAACTATGTGCAAACATACTGACCGAAGGGCTCATTCCCTTTTATTTCCTTTTACACAGGCTTACAACTTGTATAGGCACGGTGTCCCTGTTGAATGTACGCACTTGCATCTGGGTATCCACAGGATGGTCGTTTATCCTCGTAAATTATACCTTAGGGTCGAGGCTTCCGTTCGTGCCTATTTGCTGCATATCGCCCCTAATGGGTGTCTGTCTGTGCATAGTTAGTAAGATGTGATTTTATTAAGCATGGAGGCTAGAATTGGCCATCTCTTTCAGTGGATGTTTGGTCCTAGCCTGATCTTTTTTAGCTTTGTCTCGAGTTAAGGCACTCCGGTTCGTGTGAATCAGGAGCACCTCACCACCGAAACGTGCACATCTCCAAGGTGTAACTATCCCCGTCAGAGCGCACACACTCTTAAAGCGTATCAACTGGCATTTAATCCACTTAAAGAGTTGTGCAAGAATAAAATTGTCAAAGGTCCTTAAACTTTGCTTAAAGGCCTCGAAACAAAAGAAAATTCAAGAAAAACACAGAAATTCACTCTGAAAATGGGCATACATTCCCAAGAAGTGTTGCGACATCAATATTTGCTTCACTCGGGTAAATCATGCTAAAGCAACCTCGAGGTTGATGGGCTCACCCAAAGACTTCGAGCCATACCTAGTTAAGGGCACCCCGTGGCCAATCCAATGGAGCTGTCGATACCCCATAGGATTGGACACAATTTGTAGGCCTTCTCTTTGTGTACTTCACGTCGATTTCGAAGCATAGATCGATCACCCTGTTTCATGGAGCTATCTAGTTCAGATTAATACTCAACATCACAAATCTATAATTTCCCTCAGGAAGTGGACGATATCCCGACTAGTGGGCTTACACTTTTTGTGATCATCGCAATCATGCCCAATAATGTCGCAATGCACTTGGGGACAAATAGCTTTAAGGTACCGACGATATCCTAAAATGAGAGGGCTTACGTACCCTCACCATCACCATGAATATTTGAGAATTGAGTTGAACCATGCGGACCCATCAAACATGCCTTGGACCTCATCGGATGTCTCTTGTCTTTGGCATCTGATCATTAGTGATCGAATACCAAAATGGGGCACCTGTAGACACCCAAATTTGGCCCAAGGCCCGATCAGTCTATACTCCGAGAGAGATGTACCCCTGTGCTTCCGATGGCACCCCTGAACCTTTAGGAATCACCCTGAACCTTTTAGAACCATTCTCCCAACCCTTAGAGATCACCCCTAAATCCTAGGATCCCTTCCCCAGACCTAACTTGAATCCTTCTGAGCAGTTGATGGGAGGAGAGCTATAAAAGTTTACATAGACAACTGTCGAGGATGAGCCACATACCATTTGGAGGTGGACCTCTCTAGGTTTCCGACAAGCCAAATATCACCCAATTTGGTGTTATGGTTCAAAGGTTATGGCCAATTGAAGTTTCACATAAAATCATGACTTTTTGCCCAGGCGTATGTATTACATAAGCCTAGCAAATTTGGCCCCAGTTTGATCAGGTGTATATATTATATACACCTGGCATTTTTTGGCCAAATTTGGTCGAGCGTATATAATACATACGCCTAGCATAGGTAGGGCCCATCACGGGCACCCACCTTCTCAGATCTCCCCTGGTTTTCATGAAAATCGCTGTACATAAATTGGGTGTTTGTAATATATATGCCCAGCTTAGCTACAGTAACAGTCATCAGATGCTCGAAATTCCTTCATCGCGTTTGACCTGTTGACCATCCCCTTGGTTGAGGCGGGTGTCTAAAGGTTGGTTTCCCCCCCCTTTGAGTTTATATCCAACCCTTAAGTCACCTATGGTCTCACCCCATCATCTGCCATTGAAATCGGTTCACCCCTAGGCCTCTAAAAACCAAGAGAACCTTAGATGGGGGATTACCTAATTGCTAAACCAATTAGCTCTTAAGTAACCCTCTAACCCACCTTTTCTCTATAAATAGAGAGCCACCCTTGTTGAGAACTGGAAAATACAATTTTCCACCCCTTAATCTTGGCCTTGATAGACCCTTAAGAGAACTAAATAAGTGTTTTAAGTGTTTATTTTACAGCTAAACACTTAAAACACTACAGAATGCACTGGCTGTCAAAATGCCAAAAAGATGATGACGCATCTTGATTTGGAGGAAGAAGGAGAAAGGACAACCTCACTGGCTGTCAAAATGCCTAAACTAAAGAGGACAAAGGCCTGGTTTCAACCTGGAAAGAGGTTTGGAGCTATTCGAAAAGAAGAATGCACTACAGAATGCTATTCGAAAGGATTCCTGATCCTTTCGAAAAAATTACTGATTTATTTGAAAAGGTCCCCAATCTGTGCGAATTGAGCTTCAGAAGTTACAGTACCTTTCGAAAAGGTCCCCAATCTATGCGAATAGAACTCCAGAATTTACAGTACCTTTCGAAAAGGTCTCCAATATGTGCGAATAGAGCTCCCAAAGTTACAGTACCTTTCGAAAAGGTCCCCAATCTGTGCGAATAGAGCTCCAAAAGTTACAGTTCTTTTCGAAAAGGTCCCCAATCTGTGCCAAATCGTATTCTAAAGATTCCTAGCATCTGCAAGGGCATTTTAGTAATCTCTGCATGCGCCCCAATGCATTTAAAAACCCAGGGACATTCTAGAAGATTTCGAGCACGAACCATAGGCATATTCCACTCCATGTGAACACCCAAAGATGAAATTACTTGGCGGAAACTTCCAGAAGCTCAAACAGACTTTTGAATTACCTAATAGAATTGATGCCTCTGCCTCCTAACTGACTAAACCAGATCAAGCAGTTCTGATTTGCCAAAACTATAAATAGACGAACTATTTGCCCAATTTGGGTATCAAGAATTTGAGTTTCATTCCTGCTGCCCCATTTCCAATTCAGATGTAGATAGCTTGTCTGAAACCTCTGCAATAGCCAAGCTTTTGTCTGTAATTGAGAACTGTGAGATACTTGTATAATTCAAGTGAGAATTGTATTCAAGACTACAAATCTGAGAGCTATTTTAAGTTGTGCTCTGTAATTATAATGGTGGATTTGAAAAGGTTGCTTTCATCAGTACGTTCTCAATCGGATTCATGTTGAGGGTTCATTGTGATCTCCTCATTCATTAGATTCCTTTAGATTTGATGTTTTTAAGTAATTTCCCTTAATTCACTATCCCTGTGAGAATCTGTGTTTGCAACCTGGTTCTTACAACATTTGTAGTGGTGCTTATGTTCTGAATCAAGACTTTGGATTGAAGAAGAAAACTATTGGATGATTTGTGTCCACGACAGTGGACAGATCATAGCCATAGGTTCAACTCAATTCTAATCCTTGAATTGGATTATTTTCTCTTACATCTGAGCTGGTAGCCAGATGAAGATTTGATACTTTCTCAACTGTGTTACACTATTTCTCACTCTGCAATCAATTACTAAGCTTAAGTAGCTGTTATTTCTCCATTCTTATTAATTTTGCATCAAATTCCCTCAACTCGGATCTGGATCACTTAGTTTAAATGATACTTTAAGATAATTTAGTTAATGTGACAAATTCAACCTCCCATCTTACTTGCTTTGTAGATAGGATCAGACGCCAGATCTGGTAGCTCAGATCTGGAGGTTTACCATACATTTTAAATCAATTCCCTGTGGACGATCTTTTACTCACTTACATTTAAAACTTGCTACAATTGGCCCTGATCTGGCTGGCTAATTAATTTCTCTCTGTGCTGATATTTCTTTCTTTTTTCTAGTTTTCTAATCAAAGTATAATCCTCCATCCTTTGAAAAATCTGTTTTCAAAATACAAATAAATCATGCACACTTAGAACAACAACAAGTTTTTGGCACCGTTGCCGGGAAATAGATTTTAAAATTTGTAAACCTAAGTTTTTCAATTTTGTAGATCTGGTTTTCATTTTAATTTTTGCTTTAAACCTGCACTTTGCATTCCAAGTGCTTGATTAAATGTCTACTGCAGTTTTGTATAGAAAACCTGTTTTACTGCAGCAAATTTTTTTTTATTTTTTTGAGTTTTTGTTCTTTGCCTTCTAGTTATTTGAATAAATGCGACTATACTCTTTTGTCTTTTTGTCAAATTTGGGCAGTAGCCTGAGTTTTTCTTTTTATTTTTGTCAATACACTTGAATAAGGTACTGCTGCAGTTTTTTTTTTTTTGAATTTTTTTTCAGATCCGAGCAAAGCCAAACAAGGAGCATCTGAATTACTGCAAGAAGAGCTGCATCCTCTTTCTCCTTTGCACTCATTTTCTATTTTTTGAATTCTTGAGAACCAGCTGTTTTACTGTATTTGATGTTTATTTTGATTATAATTTCTCCTGTCTTCTAGGCATGCTAATTTTTTTTATATAAAACCAAATACAAAAATAAAAGAAAATGAAAACAGAATTAGAAAACTTCTGAGTTGTTTCTTATTATTTTTTCAGCAGTAGTAAATAAGGGCTCTTATGGACCCTAGGCTGACCCAAAACAAATAAAAAATAATAATAATAATAAAATAAAAATAAAAAAAAAAAATATGAATAAAATAAAAAAAAAAATTTTAAAAAAATAGAAAATTATAAAAGCAGAAAAAAAATATCTTCCAGATGGGCTGTTTTACTTCGTTTGTATCCAATTTTCCCATCTGGACTTGCTGGGATCATGTTTTTTTCATTTTTAGGAATCATGTAGGATAATGAGCAGTGGCTCATAGGCTCTTTTGAGTATTCAATGAAACCACTGACTTTATTTTCCTTCAAGATTTCTATGTATGAATTCTATTTTTAACTGTGTACTCCCATGCTTCATCAATTTCAAATTCATATTGATTCATACTCACACAAGCAGTAGGGGGGATTCTTTTGGCACAGGTGATTTAGAGTTTCTTTTAGGATTTTCTGTTTTAGGAATTTTAGTTTAAAATTCTATTTTTAGATCGTTGATTTTTCTTTCTTAGGTCTTAATTTTACTAATTTTTTTACATTTTGGTAATTTGGTATTCAGCTTTTAACTTTGTTTTCATGTTTTTGTATATGCAATTCTGTTTTTATATCTGCATTTTCTATTTTTATAGCTTTGTATTCAGTTCCTTACTTTGGTTTTACTGTTTTTCTATTATTAGCAATAGTTTCCTTCCATTTGCATAGCAATCCTTCTATTTTTTAGATTTTATTTTTTTAGCAGTTCTAGCTTTGTTTTGATTTTTCTTGCATTTGTATATCATGTTTTCCATTTTAATGCTCATATATTCAGTTTTACATTTTTATTTTCTGCTGCATATAGTTTAGATTTTTCTGTTCTTAGTTTTTCTTTCTTCTTTTACCCTGCTGCCCCTAGTCTCTCATTGTCTAGAACATTGAGGACAATGTTCATCATAAGTTTGGGGGTGTGGCAGAGATGCCAATAATTCAGTTAGCATCTATGATTAGTAGAATTTTTGAAATTGAAGTGATTTCACACCTGTTTTTAAAAAATGAGGAAGTTAAAACTTTTTAAAATTGATTTCTAGTGTAATTCTAATACTTTCATGAAGTGAATGTCAGAAAATTTCCAAAAGAAAATTGATGTTTTAGTAAACCTAAAATGAGAGAAAACAGTGATGATATACCTCAGGAATTTGATAGAAAACCACACCCAGTGAGATTTGGGCCTGAAATGTATTCTTTGGCGGTATGAATTGGCAAAATTTTTCTGCTCTAGGGACTGTTTGAACCTGCTTGTTATCACTAGAAGTTACACATATCCAAGTTAAAATAGCTTGACAGCAATCATGATATTAAAGACATGATGTAAGGCCTCCTTTTGGACAGTTTGAACTTCAAAAAGCCCCACCTTTTGAAACTGCCCTTGATACACACCATTTGAGCTTTATAAATCCAAGATTTCTTTGAAACCTCATCAACCTCATTTAGCCTAACCCTCACTCTGAGAATTCAGAAGGTAAAAGGAAGAAAGCTGAAGAAAGGTGAGTTGGGTAACAGTTTGGTAAAAGAACAAGAAAAATAATTGAAGGCAATGATGTATCAGCAGAAGAAATGTGGCATTCCAGTCAATGTTGCATTGGAAAAAAAAAAAAAAAAAGGGGAAAAGGAAAAGTCATTTCATTGGAAGGTTGAAAAAGAAAGAGAAAAAGATGGCCACTTTGGCTCTGAAAATTCAAAGAAGAAGATGCAATTGTGCTGAAATGAAGAAGGTGTGTCTACCACCTCCTAACCTTGACTGACTTCTCAATTTTGAACTCCATTCCACCCCTTTATTCTTGATAAATTTCACCCATAAGCCACATTACAACCCAAGTTAAAGTCCTTACTGATCAAAGATGGATTGAGCTGTCACATGGAGATAAGGCTTTGTGTAATCTATGGTGAAAAGTACACTAAATTCAGAACTGAAAAGCAATGCCTATGCTCCTGCTTACAGTCGTATTTGAGGGCTGTAACTGCTCTTGAGCTATGTGAAATAGTACAACCCTCTTACTTGTATGTTGAGTGACAACCCTGGTGAGAGTTGGGTTTGAAATCAACTTATTTGGGATAACATCATAGCAGGATTCTCAAATAGAAGGCAAGCTTTTCATTAATTTTCTTTTAAAAACTTTTTGACACAAATCGAGTGAATGGTAAAAGAATTACAACAGAATTTCAGTTTTGAACTGACGTTTTCTTGAGAATCCTCTTATAGCTTGACTGATGCAAGTGTGAATAATCTAATTTGATGAAAGTGTGTTTTAACAAAACTGCATTGATATTAACAGATTTATTGGAGAAGTTTGTGGGTACCTTCACTGAAAACCCTTAGGAGACTTCACTCTTCCACTAAGGATCACCTAGGGGTTCAAAAGGCTTGTGGCATATGCTAAATGCAACTATGCTCCCTACAAAACTGGTTTTATTTTTTACTTTGTTTTTAATTTTGTCTTTGCTCAGGGACTAGCAAAGCTTAGGTTTGGGGTTGGGTTGAGAACTGGAAAATACCATTTACCACCCCTTAATCTGGGCCTTGATAGACCCTTGAGAGAACTAAATAAGTGTTTTAAGTGTTTGTTTTACAGCTAACAATAATGGCAAGCTTAACCCTGAAAGTAGCTTAAAAGTGCCAAAAAGATGATGACCCATCTTGATCTGGAGGAAGAAGGAGAAAGGACAACCTCACTGGCTGTCAAAATGCCTAAAGTAAAGAAGACAAAGGCCTGGTTTCAACCTGGAAAGAGGTTTGGAGCTATTTGAAAAGAAGAATGCACTACAGAATGCTATTCGAAAGGATTACTGATCTATTCGAAAAGGTCCCCAATCTGTGCGAATTGAGCTCCAGAAGTTACAGTACCTTTCGAAAAGGTCCCCAATCTGTGCGAATAGAGCTCCAGAAGTTATAGTACCTTTCGAAAAGGTCCCCAATCTGTGCGAATAGAGCTCCAGAAGTTACAGTACCTTTCGAAAAGGTTCCCAATCTGTGCGAATAGAGCTCCAGAAGTTACAGTTCTTTTCGAAAAGGTCCCCAATCTGTGCCAAATCGTATTCTAAAGATTCCCAGTGTCTGCAAGGGCATTTTAGTAATCTCTGCACGTGCCCCAATGCATTTAAAAACCCAGGGGCATTCTGGATGATTTGGAGCATGAATCAGAGGCATATTCCACTCCATGTGAACACCCAAAGATGAAATTACTTGGCGGAAACTTCTAGAAGCTCAAATAGACTTTTGAATTACCTAACAGAATTGATGCCTCTGCCTCTTGATTGGCTGAACCAGATCAAGTAGTTCTGATTAACCAGAACAGATCTAGATCCTTGTGCTCGACTCCTATTAGTTGATATAGATGTTAAGACCTAAAAAGTACCACTTTTCACCTCGTAACTTAACCTCTGATTAGACCGATAGCGACCTAATAAGTTCTTGTTAAGTGTTTTATGTAGGTAATAACCAGCAGTGAAATAAGGCCAGGAATCCTGCTAAGGAGCCTGTTTTGGCACCAGAAGTCCCTCAGAAGGATGAACTCTGAATCCAGACTTGAAATGAGCCTCGCGCAGCTCTCATGAACCTCAAGAGTAGAACACATCGCACAGTCTCGGGTAGTTCAAAGCAGACCTCTCTCAACCTCATGCAGTTCGCTCAGAATGGCTGAGGAGAGAGAGCTTCAGAAGACTCCTCGCACAGCTGTCGCGCAGTCGCCACAGGATGTAGTTATCAGAAGAAAACTCCTCGCGCAGTTCTCGCGCCATTCAAGAAGAAAGCATCCTTGTGAAGGCAGAGCCATCCTCACCAAGATCAATTAAGACATGAAACCTCGAGTAGTTCAGAACTCATTAAAGCCTCGCGAGGTAACTCACGAAGTCCATTGAAGAGAAGTGATCGCGCAGTTCTCACGCTATTCAAATCCATCCTCGCGAAGATCAACCTAGTGAATGCACAGCTACCTCACGATTGCTTGAACTCTAACCCCGCCACATCTGAGGCTTTGATGTCTACTTAACCTCGCGACTGCCTGAAGAGCAAACCAAGGCAACCTTGTGACGGTTGAAGCTTTAATATCAAATCATCCTAGCGAAAAGCAAGAGCTACCACGCGACAAGTCTGGGAAATAATGGCTACCTAGCGAAGATCTGAACTTTGACTTCCATCTCTTCAGCAGAGGACCTTCTGGGAATTTCCAGCGATTAGGGCACGCACTCCCACGCTCAAATCTCCGTGCACGTGCCCCAAGGAATCTAAGGATCACTATTCTGCCATGTGGCATCGTTAAAATTAGGGTTTCCTAACCCTAATGCGCCACCACACCACTGCTATAAAAACCCATACTTAGCTTAGGTTTAGGGAATCATCTTTTACCACCTTTTTACATCCTGGAATAGCTGGGAACACATCTCATTTCTTGGAGACTTGATCTGAGATCGTTTTTCTTTTTTTTTTGTAGCTGTAAGTAGTTTTCTTTTTTTTTTTTCCTTCTCTTCATAGTCCAGCACTTGCTGGCTATGCCTTTGTATGCATTTTTGAACTAGATCAATGGAAATTTTATAATAGGATTTGTGTTTGAATGTGAGATGCTCTGTGCAAGGCTGCTACCTAGTGATCCGCCATTGCTTTGGCTGTGTTTCAAAGCAATGGAGGACTGATTCTAAGGGCCACTCAGATCCAAGTGACCTGTGTGTCTGGGCTATCATGGTCCTATACAGCCTTAGCCCCACCACAGGACCCACTAGATCTGAAATCCCCATGGGAGCTTGAGCTGGTATCCTGGAGACCATGATGGTGGCAGCGATATTCTTGTTTTGTCTTGGGCTCCGTGAGGAGGATAGCTTCTGGGATAGTCTGTGACCATTCAAGTGGATAGGTTATAGCTTTAGGGTGATTCTAATCCACTGATCCAAGATGGATCCTTCTTCTTTGCACCTGAGCTTGGATTAGCCTGATGGGAGATTGTACAGAGGCAGACTCCCCTATATTTGTATAGATTCGCTATCAGATGTTAGATCTGATCTGGTTATTGAGATTGTAGGCTTGTGACTGGACCATTATAGCCTCACTCAAGCAATGGACAGCTAGATCGAAGGTTGTACTCAATCTCTTGTTGGTTCTATATGTCTGGGTTATCATGGTCCTACACAGTCTTAGCCCCACACATAGAGCTTTAGAGGTTGACGTTCCCTATGGATTCTTGAGCTGGTAGCCTGGATGAAATAGTGCCTACAATGATTAACTTGTTTTGACCCATCCCTAGATTGTGGTTCCCCTATAGGATAGTCTGTGACCATTTGAGTGGATAGGTTATAACCTCAAGGGATTGAATCATGGCAGAGAGATGGGTTGGATCCTTTCTCCTCAGTGGTGATAACGTAGGCATTGGACAGGATTTCTATAACATCATATCTGAATCTGAGTTACAAAGCTCCTCTGATCTAGGCTCAAAAACATACTTCTCACCCTTTTATATTTATTTTCCACACTCCATCCATCCTCTCAACCCTTTCTATAGTTTAGACATTAGGTTATCTTAGAATACCTAGAATAAGTGACCTTAAACTCCCCTCCTTTTTAGGACTGCCAGATCTGTAGTCAGATCTGGAGGGACTACTAGAGATGGCTCCCTTGGAGCTGTAGATCACCTTTCCCTGTGGGACAAACTCTTACTTATCAAAACATGCCACAATGGACCCTGTATCTTGCTAGTCTAGGACTTCTCAGTTTTGCTGATTTCATCCCCTGTTTTATTTTGATTTTAAATTTCTTTTACCACAAACAAATAAAGAAAGCACAGGTAGGAGAGCAACAAGTTTTTGGCGCCGTTGCCGGGGATAGTTGATCTATTAGTGGACCCTTAGTTTTTGTATTCTTAGTATTCTTTGCAAATGTGAATAATTGATACTGCTGATATAATTTTGAACCTTTCTTACAGATCTAGACAGCAGCAGTGAAGGACAGTTGGACTGCAATTGGAGCTTAGCTACCTTTGTTTGCAAACTCTCTAACTTTTAAAACTCTGTCTGTCTTTCTTGAAAATTCTCTAGCAGTATCTAGGATTGTTGTGAATGTATTCTTCGAATATCTGTAAATTAGTTAGATAAATTTGTTAATTGTAAAGTTATTCATTTGCAATGTGCCTGCAAGAAGCTCTCCTTGCTGTTGGTCTACTTGTATGTTAGGGAGGAGATCTCTCAGCCCTACTTTAGAGCCTTTTAACCCTGAGTTAGAAAGGGGAAGGAGACTTAGAAGAGACAGGCACACCACAGGAGAACCCCCAAGTGAATCTGTGATAGCACAAATGGGTGAAGAACAACCCAGAACTCTCAAGGAGTTGAATGCTCCGGATGATTATAACTCCCCTTTTAGCATTCAATTCCCTGATGTTCAGGGGAATTATGAAATAAAAACTTCAATCATCCAGATGCTGCCCTCTTTCCATGGGCTTAGCAAGGAGGACCCTTAAAAACATATTGACCAGTTTTTGGCCTTGTGCACCACTTTTAATATCATTGATTTGGGACCTAAGGCTACTAGGCTTAGACTCTTTCCCTTCTCTCTGAAGGATAGGGCCAGTACCTGGTTGAGTACTCTTCCCAACAATAGCATTGCTTCATGGAAAGACCTGCAGACCAAGTTCCTGACCAAGTTCTTCCCTGAGACCAAAACTAGCCAGTGGAGAAAAGAGATTCTTGCTTTTGCTCAATCCCCAACTGAGGATTTTAACCAAGCCTGGGATAGGTTTAAAGAAATGCTCAAATAATGCCCCCACCACAAGATCCCAGAGTGGCAGCTTGTACAACGCTTCTATAATGGGATTGATGAGAAAAATAGAGATATGGTCGATGCCTCTTGTGGTGGATCCTACATGCACAAGACTGCTGAGGAGGCATGAGAATTGTTTGAGGTGATTAGTGAGAATGCTTTTCAAAAGCCATCCTTGGCAAGAACTGGTCAGGAATCTAAGTCAAAGGTGGGGCCTGCTGCTGGATCAAGAGGAAAAGTTTATGAGGTGTCTGGGAACAATGACCTGCAGCTGCAGATGGCAAACCTCTCTATGAAGTTTGACAAATTACTGACTGTGATGCAACCCAGAAGGGCTGCTCGTGTGGCGGAGGCATGTCTGATATGCCAGTCCCCACAACACACAGTGGAGGAATGTCCATCTGCAGGGCAATTTCCTGAATTGGTTTTAGAACATGCTGTTGCTGCCCAATCTTATGGCCAACAACAATCTGGGGGCTACAACTGACAGCCATATGGATACTAGCACTAAAATACTGGTTACTAATGGAGAGACCACCCAAATCTGAGGTGGAGGCAAGACAACTACATGCAGCCCCAGCAGATGTTGGCCTTACCACAAAGGCCACAGCAGTAGTTCAATCAAGGGAATGCCCCTAGGTCTAACTTCTAGCACCAGCAGCAGCCCCATCAGCAACAAAATCAGTTGGTTGTACCCCACTCTTAGCTAAGAAATGTTTCCTTTGAGGACCAGGTCCTGATTTCATTGCAAAACCTGGGATCCTTGGCTCAGACTGTGGACTCTCATGGTCAGAGCCTCCAAAAAATGGAAGAACAGATAAGCCAAATTTCAAATGCCTTGGCTAGGAGAGATGAAGGGAGGTTGCCTTGCCAGCCAGTTGCTACCCCCAAGGGTCAATTTTTAATTGAAGAAGCTTCCTCAAGTTTTGAGGGAACCAATGCTGTGACTACCCTAAGGTCTGGCAGGCTGAGAGACAATCCGGTGGGTAACAGACCAGCAGAGGTCATTTCCACAGATGATGCACATGATCGTGATAGAGATGTTGTAGGAACATAAAGCCATGAATTGCCTGCCACCCTGCAGCAGGTGAAAAATAAAGAGGCTGTAGTTGAGCCTCAGCAGGGAGAAAAACATGCAACAAGAAAGAAACAGAAGTTTAGTCATGGGCTAGCAGTTGAGGAACCAGCAGTACCTCAGCTGCCATTTCCTCAAGCTTTGGATGGTCCTGTCCCTTTTGATAAAGGGAATGCCTAGATGGAGGAAATGATGGAGACCTTTAGGCAGGTGAAAATCAATTTACCCCTGCTTGAGGAAATTAAACAGGTCCTAGCCTATGCAAAGTTCCTGAAAGACCTCTGCACCCAAAAGAGAAAAGCTAGAGGCCATGTGTCCAAAAAGCTCTTTGCAACTGATACAGTGAATTCTGTATTTAACATATCAATGCCTTAGAAGTTGCAAGATCCAGGGATACCCACTATTCCCTGCGTAATTGGAGACCATACAATTGGAAAAGCCCTTTTAGACCTTGGAGCCAGTGTTAACCTGTTGCCATACAGTGTATATCTGCAACTAGGTTTGGAGGAGCTGAAAGCTACCCCCATTGTGCTAATAATGGCTGATAGGTCTGAGATGAGACCTCTGGGAATGGTTGAGGATGTCTTGGTGGGAGTGGATAAGTTTTTCTACCCTGCTGACTTCTTAGTTTTGGACATGGGGTGTAGCAATAGCCCAAATCCCATACCTGTTATATTGGGCAGGCCTTTCTTGGCCACTGCCAATGCATGCATTCAATGCAGGTCTAGAGTAATGGAGGTAACTTTCAGACATATGAAAGCTGAGCTAAATGTGTACAATAGTGCAAAGTACCCTCAGATGGACAATGAGGAGTGCTTTGCAGTGGATGTACTAGAGGAAATTGTAGAAGAGGAATTGCCCACTCTGCTGGAGTGGGGCAACATTGTCAGGAATTTAGTTAAAATTTGGGACATGGTGGAGGAAGAGAGCCCAGATGTGGTATCAAAAAACATGACCACATTGAAGTCTTCTATGGGCTCAGTGCCGCACTCCAGTTGGAAACCTACATTGCTGCCTCTTCCTCCAACCTCCACTACACCTATTTTGCCAGCCACCCAACAAGCCCCTGATCTAGAACTCAAGAAGCTTCCAGAAACATTAAAATATGCCTTCCTTGAGAAAGGTGATAAGCTTCCTGTGATTGTCTCTTCCTCTCTTACCAATGAGCAGGAAGAGGAATTACTGACAGTTTTGAGGAAGCACAAGAAAGCAATTGGTTGGACCATTGCCGATCTGGGAGGAATAGATGCATCAATCTGCATGCACAAGATTCATCTTGAGGAGGGCGCACTACCCTCCAGGGAAATGCAGAGGAAGTTAAATCCTCACATGTAGGAAGTGGTCCTTAAGGAGATCATTAAATTGCTAGATGCAGGGGTGATTTACCCCATCTCTGATTCTCACTGGGTGGCACCTATCCAAGTGGTGCCCAAGAAATCTGGCATAACAATGATTAAGACTGAAATTGGAGAGTTGAGACCAGCCAGGGAGACCACTGGCTGTAGAGTGTGCATTGATTATAGGAAGCTCAACTCTAAAACCAGAAAGGACCATTTCCCTCTCCCCTTCATTGATCAAATTTTGGACAAATTAGCTGGAAAAGCTTTTTACTGTTTTCTTGATGGGTACTCAGGCTACAACCAAATCCCTGTGCATCTTCAAGATCAAGAGAAAACCACCTTTACCTGTCCTTTTGGCACCTTTCCTTGCAGAAGGATGCCTTTTGGACTTTGTAATGCGCCGGCCACTTTTCAGAGTTGTATGTATGCCATATTCTCTGATATGATTGACAAGTTTTTAGAGATTTTTATGGATGATTTTTCTATCTATGGGGACAATTTTGGCTAGTGTCTACAGCACCTCAGCCTAGTTCTACAAAGATGTGAGGAGACCAATTTGGTCTTAAGCTGGGAAAAGAGCCACTTCATGGTAACACAAGGCATTGTGTTGGGCCATGTAGTCTCTAAAGAAGGGCTTGAGGTAGACAAGGCAAAAGTTGACCTCATTGCCAATTTGCCCCCTCCAAAAATAGTCAAACAAATCAGATCTTTCCTTGGGCATGCAGGATTTTACAGGAGGTTCATTAAGGACTTCAGCAAAATTGCTAAGCCATTGTGCCACCTGCTCTGCTAGGATGTGCCCTTTGACGTTTCTGCTGAATGTCTTAAGGCTTTTGAAACATTGAAAATATGCGTCACCTCTGCCCCTGTACTCCAAACACTAGACTATACCCTACCTTTTGAGCTGATGTGTGATGCATCAGACTTGGCAATAGGTGCTGTTTTGGGCCAAAGAAAAGATAAGTTACCTGTGGTCATTGCTTATGTCAGTAAATCACTTGCTGAAGCTCAGCTGAACTATACCACAACTGAGAATGAGCTTCTGGCAGTGGTTTATGTTGTTGACAAATTTAGAGCCTATCTACTAGGATCTAAAACTGTAATCTTCACTGACCATTCAACATTGAAGTACCTACTGTCCAAGAAAGATGCTAAGCCTAGGCTGATTAGATGGATACTCCTGCTGCAGGAGTTTGACATCGAAATCAAGGACAAAAAGGGTGTGGAGAATGTGGTGGCTGACCACTTGTCCAGAATTGTCTTAGAGAAATGCCTTGATGGTCCTACAAATGATACCTTCCCGGATGAACAATTATTTGCCATCCAATCCTTGGTCCCTTGGTTTGCACACATTGTCAATTATCTAGTTATAGGAAAGATTCCTGCCCACTGGACCAAAATGGACAAAGACCTATTTTTCTCAAAGGTCAAGTATTTTTTCTGGGAGGAACCTTACCTCTGACTTTATCAGTGCACCAAATCATCCAAGATGTGTTCTCAGTAATGTCCCTAGTATTCTGGCCATGTGCCATGAAAATGCCTGTGGAGGCCACTTTAGTGGCAAAAAAATAGCTGACAAGGTCCTGCAGTGTGGTTTTTACTGGCCTTCCTTATTCAAAGATGCATATACACACTGCAAGGCATGTGAGAGATGTAAAAAATTAGGAGGGTTGTCCAAAAGAAATTCAATGCCTTTACAGCCCATCCTTGTGGTAGAACTGTTTGATGTATGGGGTATAGACTTCATGGGCCCCTCCTTCTAATGGTTATCAGTTCATCTTAGTGGTAGAACTGATAACCATTAGAAGGGTTCCTCCTTCTAATGGTTATCAGTTCATCTTAGTGGCAGTGGACTATGTTTCCAAATGGGTAGAAGTCATTGCCACTAGAACCAATGACAACCAGGTGGTCCTCAAATTTGTAAGGCAGCAAATTTTCTCAAGATTTGGAACCCCTAGAGCTATTATCAGTGACGAGGGTAGCCACTTCTGCAACAGAAATTTTGAGAGCTTGTTCAAGAAATATTCTGTGACCCATAGGATTGCTACTCCCTACCACCTACAGACAAGTGGGCAAGTTGAAATTTCCAATAGGGAGATCAAGCACATCCTTGAGAAAACAGTAGGGACTGACAGGAGGGATTGGGCCGATAAATTGAATGATGCACTGTGGGCCTATAGGACTGCCTATAAGACTCCCATTGAAATGTCCCCATTCAGACTAGTCTATGGCAAGGCTTGCCATCTCCCAGTAGAGTTAGAACACAAGGTCTATTGGGCCATTAAGAATTTAAACATGAACCTAACTTCTGCTGGTCATCACAGGTCATTGCAGTTGTTTGAATTGGATGAGCTGAGGATGGATGCTTACACCAATGCCAGGATCTACAAGGACCGGTCTAAAGCTTTCTTTGAGAAGGGCTTGTTGAGAAAAAGTCTCGAACCGGGTGGTAAGGTTTGGTTATTCAACTCCAAACTAAAATTCATTCCTGGCAAATTAAAATCCAGATGGGAAGGTCCCTATGTCATCTTAAATGTTTCCCCATCTGGTGCTGTCGAAGTCAAGGATCCCAAATCTAGGAGGACCTTCAAAGTGAATGGTCAGAGGCTTAAGCCTTGCATCGAAACACCTGCTGACCCTATGAACACTATTCATTTTCATGGGACCCCTTCATCTACCTGACCCATAGTTGTGTCCATGTTGTACTATACTACTTTTGTTTCTACCATAATTTTTTAGGAAATTGTAGTGGTTGTGTGGAGTCTGAATATGTTGAGCTTGATAGAGTTCATGTGGGATTGGTATGCTTTCTTCTTCTTCTTCTGTGAATTACTGATTTTCGAATTGAATGCATATTGTTTGACTATTTTTTATGAGTATACTGCACTACCTGTATTGCCCCTGTTTGGTACTAAGCCCTCGCGCATTCCAAATTGTGATTTGGGAAGCTCTCGTGCAATTCACATTGAACATTTCTTTCACTGTCATGAGCTTCAAATGCTACAGAGTCTCTCGCGCACTTCAAGCTCCAACATCCATTATTGCGAGATTCAGTTACCACGTGATCCCCTTGCACAGCTGCGCTAGTCAAATGCAGTTGTCATTTCCCACGCTAATTGCTGGGACTTGTCGTTTCCCAACTCACTCTCAATTAATTGCGGCGACTTGGATGTTATTCCGCCGTTTCATCTTCCACCATCCTCGTCTTTAAATACACAGGGAGCCCCTTTCATATTTATCGCATCCTTTCTCCTCTCACCCTAGCGGTCCTTCCCTACTCCTAACAATGGCAGATGACAAGCCTAATGCGTTGCCTAACAAGTTTTACCCCATGTGGTTGGGCCCGCCACCACCTAAAGAGCCGGATCCCCTACAACCCCTATGGGATGAGTACGAGGCGGTTCAACAGCTCCTGCCTAAGGAGGAAGAGGAAAAGCTCCAGCCACAGCAGAAAAAGCAAAAGATAGAACCATCCCCTGCCCCCTCCACTCCACCCCCTCCCCCACCTTCTCAACCCCCTCACCCTTGATCCCTTTCTCCCTTCTTCCCCCTTTTTGTAATTTTCTTTTTTCGTTTTAATGAAATTTTCTTTTCCTGTTATTCTGTGCAGTTCTCTATTTTTGGTTGTTTTCTTTCTTACTGTTTCCTTTTATTATGCCCTTAATAAATCTGCTGCACCGACACCTTTGAACAAGTGAGGGCACTACTCCTCATAGGTTTGGGGGTGTGGCAGGCAGACCCTTCCAATGGAATAGTTAGCCTAAGTGCAGCAGAGTCATCTAAGTAATATGGAAGTGGATCTATGTTCACTTAAGAATCATGAAAAATAAGAAATTTAAATTTTTTACAAACTTTAGACATTATAAACTTTTAATTTTTCACATTTCCATGATGAGATCACCAAGAAAACTCACTTGTATCAGCACTAAGTGAATCATTAGAGAGAGAGAAAGGTGAGGACATACTCAAAATTTCAAAGGAAGACCATAACCAATGAGAATTGGGCCTATAAAATTTTTTTTTCCATCCTTTGAGGAGTAACTAAGGCAATTTCTTCTAGTTCTAAGGACTGGCTGAGTTACTGTGCTCACTAGAAGTTAGGCAACTCCAAGTTGAAACAACTGACAACACTCATGAGACTTAAGAAAGGATCAAGGCCTTCTCTTAGACAGTTTGAGCCTAAAAAGACCAACCCTAAAGCAACTGCCCTTGTCCTTACCCCCTTTGAGCTTTAAATCCTAAATTTCTTCAAAACACACCTGAGTACTTGTACCTGAACCTATGAACCTGCTTCAACCTACCCTCACTCTGAGAATTCAGAAGGTAAAGGAGAAAGAGTTGGAAATGGACTAGCTATGGTCAACATTAGGTGAATGGAAAAGAAGTATCTCAAAATTCTGGCAGTATGGTAACTGAGAACATGGTGGCATTTCTGAAAAGCAAAAACAAAAATAAAAAGAAGAAAATTCCATTAAAAAGGAAACAAAAATAATAATGAAGAGGAGTAAGGGAGGAGTCAAGAGGAACTTTCATTGGAGAATCAAAATCAAGAAGAGAAACTGATCACTTCAAATCTGAAAACCTCAAAGAAGATGAAGGAAGTTGAATTCAAGAAGGTGAAGTCATGAATCACCTCTGTCACCTACTGATTTCTCAAATTTGAACTCCTTTTCAACCTTCCATTCTTTTTAACCCCACTCCATAAGCCACATTACAGCCCAGTTAAAAGCCCTTGTGATCCAAAGTTGAGTGAGCTGTCATGTGGAGATAAAGAGTTATCCAATCCATGGTGAGGATGTGTCAATGATGTCAGCACCTAAGAGCTATGCCTATGCTCATGCTTATAGACCCATTTGGGGGATGTAACTGCTCTTGAGCCTGAGAGAAAATGAGCCCCTCAACAAGACCCTTATGAGAGTATGCCCTGGACAATTTTTGGGTCCGATCTTGAATGCATTAGGTATGACCTATAACCTAATTTTTGGACCTGATGATGAGCTCAGTGCTGGCACACACTTGTGTTGTTTTCTGTGGTTGTAAACTGATTGAAAGTGCTATGCATTCATGAAAAGTTGTGTTGTTTACATTTCTGTGCAACTAATTATTAAATTTCTTTTATTTTTTCTAATTCAAGAGTGAACTAAATCTGCTCCTTGACTGCTCACCTGATTATATTGCACTTTTGTTAACTGTTTCATTGAGAAGTTTCTGGGAGTCTTCACTGAAAACCCTCAGGAGACTTCACTCCTCCACTGGGGGTCACCTAGGGGTTTAAAAGGCTTGGTACATATGCTAAATGTATCTGTGCTCCCTACGAAAGTGGCATTTCATTTTTATAGTAGATTTAATGTAGCTTTGCTAAGGGACTAGCAAAGATTAGGTTTGGGGGTGTGTTAAGACCTGAAAAGTACCACTTTTCACCCCTTAACTTAACCTTTGATTAGACCCGTAACCACCTAATAAGTTCTTGTTAAGTGTTTTATGTAGGTAATAACCAGTAGTGAAATAAGGCTAGGAATCCTACTAAGGAGCCTGTTTTGGCACCGGAAGTCCTCAGAAGGATGAACTCTGAATCTAGACCTGAAATGAGCCTCGCGCAGCTCTCGCGAAGCTTAAGAGTAGAACACATCGTGCAGTCTCACGCAGTTCAAAGTAGATCTCTCTCAACCTCGCGTAGTTAGTTCAAAACGGCTGAGGAGAGAGATCTTCAGAAGACTCCTCGCACAGTCACCGTGGGATGCAATTATCAGAAGAGAACTCTTCGCGCAGTTCTCGCGCCATTCAAGAAGAAAGCATCCTTGCGAAGGCAGAGCCATCCTCGCAAAGATCAATTAAGACATGGAACCTCGCACAGTTCAGAACTCATTAAAGCCTTGCGAGGTAACTCGCGAAGTCCATTGAAGAGAAGTGATTCGCAGTTCTCGCGCAATTCAAATCCATCCTCGCGAAGATCAACCCAGCGAATGGATAGCTACCTCGCGACTGCTTGAACTCTAACCCCGCGACATCTGAGGCTTTGATGTCTACTCAACCTCGCGACTGCCTGAAGAGCAAACCAAGGCAACCTCGCGACGGTTGAAGCTTCAATATCAAATCATCCTAGCGATGAGCAAGAGCTACCGCGCGACAAGTCTGGGAAACAATGGCTACCTAGCGAAGCTTGGAACTTTGACTTCCATCTCTTCAGCAAAGGACCTTCTGGGAATTTCCAGCGATTAGGGCATGCACTCCCATGCTCAAATCTCTATGCACGCGCCCCAAGGAATCCAAGGATCACTATTCGGCCATGTGGCATCATTAAAATTAGGGTTTCCTAACCCTAATGCGCCACCACACCACTGCTATAAAAACCCATACTTAGCTTAGGTTTAGGGGATCATCTTTTACCATCTTTTTACATCCTGGAATAGCTGAGAACACATCTCATTTCTTGGAGACTTGATCTGAGATCATTTTTCTTTTCTTTTTATAGCTGTAAGTAGTTTTCTTTTTCTTTTTCCTTCTCTCCATAGTCCAGCACTTGCTGGCTATGCCTTTGTATGCATTTTTGAACTAGATCAATGGAAATTTTATAATAGGATTTGTACTTTGTAGGATTTGTGTTTGAATGTGAGATGCTCTGTGCAAGGCAGCTGCCTTGTGATCCGCCATTGCTTTGGCTATGTTTCAAAGCAATGGAGGACTGATTCTAAGGGCCACTCAGATCCAAGTGACCTGTGTGTCTAGGCTATCATGGTCCTATACAGCCTTAGCCCCACCACAGGACCCACTAGATCTGAAATCCCCATGGGAGCTTGAGCTAGTAGCCTGGTGACCATGGTGGTGGCAGCGATATTCTTATTTTGTCTTGGGCTCCGTGAGGGGGATAGCCTCTGGGATAGTCTGTGACCATTCAAGTGGACAGGTTATAGCCTTAGGGTGATTCTAATCCACCGATCTAAGATGGATCCTTCTTCTTTGCACCTGAGCTTGTATTAGCCTGGTGAGAGATTGTACAGAGGCAGACTCCCCTATATTTGTATAGATCTGCTATCAGATGTTAGATCTGATCTGGTTTTAGAGATTGTAGGCTTGTGATTGGGCCATTGTAGCCTTACTCAAGCAATGGACAGCTAGATCGAAGGTTGTACTCAATCTCTTGTTGGTTCTGTGTCTGGGCGATCATGGTCCTATACAGCCTTAGCCCCACACATAGAGCTTTAGAGGTTGAGATTCCCTATAGATTCTTGAGCTGGTAGCCTGGATGAAATAGTGCCTATAATGATTAACTTGTTTTGACCCATCCCTGGATTGTGGTTCCCCTATGGGATAGTCTGTGACCATTTGAGTGGACAGGTTATAACCTTAAGGGATTAAATCATGGCAGAGAGATGGGTTGGATCCTTTCTCCTCAGTGGTGACAACGTAGCCATTGGACAGGATTTCTATAACATCAGATATGAATCTGAGTTACCAAGCTCCTCTAATCTAGGCTCAAAAACATACTTCTCACCCTTTTATATTTATTTTCCACACTCCATCCATCCTCTCAACCCTTTCTGTAGTTT
Source organism: Chloranthus sessilifolius (assembly GCA_021018995.1). Taxonomy (NCBI): domain Eukaryota; kingdom Viridiplantae; phylum Streptophyta; class Magnoliopsida; order Chloranthales; family Chloranthaceae; genus Chloranthus; species Chloranthus sessilifolius. The sequence continues at coordinate 36,638,847 of CM037598.1, read as the reverse complement.
AGACATTAGGTTACCTTAGAATACCGAGAATAAGTGACCTTAAACTCCCCTCCTTTTTAGGACTGCCAGATCTGTAGTCAGATCAGGAGGGACTACTAGAGATGGCTCCCTTGGAGATGTAGATCACCTTTCCCTGTGGGACAAACTCTTACTTATCAAAACTTGCCACAATGGACCCTATATCTTGTAGGTCTAGGACTTCTCTGTTGTGCCCCTGTTTTATTTTGATTTTAAATTTCTTTTATCACAAACAAATAAAGAAAGCACAGCCGGGAGAGCAACAATAGATCTAACAAATTCTGATTGGCTGATGTACATCTGAGTTGGACTTGGGGAAAACTATAAATAGATGAACTATTTGCCCAATTTGGGTATCCACAATTTGAGTTTCATTCCTGCTACCCCATTTCCAATTCATATCAAGATAGCTTGTCTGAAACCTCTGTAATAGCCTAGCTTTTGTCTGTAATTGAGAGCTGTGAGATACTTGAGTAATTCAAGTGAGAATTGTATTCAAGACTACAAATTCGAGAGCTGTTTTAAGCTGTGCTCTGTAATTGTAATGGTAGATTTGAAAAGGTTACTTTCATCAATACGTTCTTAATCGGATTCATGTTGAGGGTTCATTGTGATCTCCTCGTTCATTAGATTCCTTTAGATTTGTTGTTTTTAAGTAATTTCCCTTAATTCACTATCCCTGTGAGAATCTGTGTTTGTAACCTGGTTCTTACAGCATTTGTAGTGGTGCTTATGTTCTGAATCAAGACTTTGGATTGAAGAAGAAAATGATTGGATGATCTATGACCATGACAGTGGACAGATCATAGCCATAGGTTCAACTCAATTCTAATCCTTGAATTAGATTATTTTCTCTTACATCTGAGCTGGTAGCCAGATGAAGATTTGATACTTTCTCAACTGTGTTACACTATTTCTCACTTTGTAATCAATTACTAAGCTTAAGTAGCAATTATTTCTCCATTCTTATTAATTTTGCATCAAATTCCCTCAACTCGGATCTGGATCACTTAGTTTAAATGTTACTTTTAGATAATTTAGTTAATGTGACAAATTCAACCTCCCATCTTACTTGCTTTGTAGATAGGATCAGAGGCCAGATCTGGTAGCTCAGATCTGGAGGTTTACCATACATTTTAAATCAATTCCCTGTGGACGATCTTTTACTCACTTACATTTAAAACTTGCTACAATTGGCCCTTATCTTGCAGGCTAATTAATTTCTCTCTGTGCTGATATCTCTTTCTTTTTTCTAGTTTTCTAATCAAAGTATAATCCTCCATCCTTTGAAAAGTCTGTTTTCAAAATACAAATAAATCATGCACACTTAGAACAACAACAACCCCCCTTCCCAAAAGGTTGAAAAAAATTAGGGTTGAAAGTTTGAGCTTAAGAGAGAGAGCCCTAGTGAGAGAAAGTTACCTTTTATTTTTCATTCTTTAACCAGAATTCTAGCATCCTTAGTTCACCCCTTTCAATCTATTTCAACCATTAGAGCACCCCTTTTTAGTCACGGTTAGTCTCTAGCTTCATCCTACACTTCCCATCCACTGAATCCTAGCATTAGAATCCATTCCCCTACCGTTTAAGCCATTTAAAGCCATCGGAAGTACATCGAAGTGATGGTCTTCCACAGTGCAACATGGGCCCGTGAGCTCCGGCTCACCCCTCTCTTCCTCTACCTTCATGGTGTTTCCTCCGTCTAAGGATTCAAGCCGTTACGCTGCCGAAATTTCGATTTGGCTCAAAGCTTGATAGGACCATATTGCCTTCGGGCAAGCGAAAGCTCCACCCATTTATTTTTCATTTTAGCCATAGATAGAGACCGCTACGTGTGGGTTGATCGGGTGCCTAAACCCTTCCCGATCGATAACCGAAGCCCCTACCCTAGAGTCTTTGGGAAAAACTGATAAATCAGAGTCGTATTTAGTACTTCGATGCTTAAAATATTGATTTAAAAGTTTCCCGGGTCACCAAAAGCTTCGGGTGGCGACTCTACATTTATTCCATCGAGAGCGCATTGTCGCGGCAGGTTCGAGAGGATCCCTGGTCGCACAATGTTAAACAACTCTCAAGCCTCATCAGTTGTCTTGTGGAGGTAACTACAACCACATGAGGCATCCATCATGTCCCTACTTTTGGCATTAATTCCTTTGTAAAAGACTTGCACAAGTTGTCACTATGGAATTTGGTGGTGGGGGCATTGTTTTAACATTTCTTTAAATCTCTCCCATGCTTCATAAAAATATTCACTTGAGGACTCAGTGAATGGCAATATGCTTGTCCTCATCTGACTAGTTTTATTCATGGAAAAGAATTTAGCCAATAATTAGCTTTGAAGGTCACTCCATATCTAGATGCTATTGGCTAGGAGCTTAGAGTGCTATGTGCTGGCTTTGTCCTTTAGGGAAAAAGGAAAAAGCCTCAGTTTGGTGGCTTCAGGTCCCATGCCAGCAATATTAAAAGTGGTGCAAAGTGCCAAAAATTGGTCAATGTACTTGTGACGATCTTCCTTACTGAGCACATGAAAAGATGGCAGCATGCTAATGGTGGAGGACTTGATTTCATAGTTCCCTCAACTGAAGGGAATTGTATGTAAAAGTGAGATGTGTAATCCCCGGGTGCATTGTACTCCTTCAGTGTTCTTTGCTTCTCAGCCATGACAGCTGGCTCAGTTTCAAAAGTAGGGCCTTTTGAGCTGTTTCTTGGTCTAAGGATCCTTTCAACCTTAGGATTTGGAGGTTCTAACTTAGGGTTAAGGAACCTTCTTCCAAGCATTTACACATAAAATCAGCAGGTAAAGAAAATGCTCACAACACTAAAAAAAAATTTCATACAAAATTTACAACTAAATAGTTCTATAGCTAAATTAATGACAGAGAATTCCACATAAAGGGACTGAGTTTTAGAGTAAAATAAGTGCAAACAAAGCTAGCTAAACTCCAGCTGCAGCTCTAGCTTTTCCCTGCTGCTGTTGTCCAACTCTATAAAAATTCCATAAAAATCAGTAGTACTTTTTATTCTGATGAAGGCACAACTACAAAGAATGTTCTAGACTAAATTAAATACAACTTAGGTCTACTAAAAAGTTCAATATCCCCGACGGTGGCACCAAAAACTTGTTGTTTGCGTATTAGATGTTGATGTTATTTAAGGGAAGATGAGATGGTAAAAATCAGAATGACAAGGTGCAGTGAAATGGCTTTGAATGCAGCAACCTAATATACACACAACCTACAAGTTACAGGGCTATTGTAGCAAGTTTTAAGTATTAATTTGTCCCACAGAGACATTGATCTAGAAACCAAAATGGGCTATAATAGTAGGCCTTCAGATCTGGCAACAGATCTGACAATCCTAAATGATGGGAGTTGGGTGTCACAACTACATTAAATTAATACTAAAAGAAGAGAAATAAAGTGCAGTCTTATCCTAAAGAAAGGGTTATAAAGAAGGTGGTGATGATGTGTGCCAAAAACAAAGATAAAATGATGGGAAGTAGGCAATTAAGCTAAGGTTAATTCAGCTATGTAACTAAAACTTAGGGCTGTCTCTGTAGCAGTCCCTCAGATGGCTACAAGCACATTTGCAAGGAAGAGGTATCTAACTCAATTCCTATGGTTTGATGTGGTCTCTTAAGGCTATAACTTGTCCACATAAATTGCCACAGATTATCCAATAGAGAGGATCAAACCACATGACCCAAATTAGAAAACCAATTTGATCCAAAGGAGTAGACAGATCCTAAGGCTATAACCTATCCACTTAAATGGTCACAGATTATCCATTAGATGTCCTCCACCCAATGGCTCAAATTAGAACATAAAAACTATTGCAGACACCATGTTTGTCTGGCTACAAGCTCAGGCATCCATGGGAGCAAATAGTCCTTGAAAGACCAATTGAAACTATAGTTGTTCAAGGGCTATTTGGGGACTTAAAAGCAGCTGATCATTGCAACAAAAGGCTTGCAATGACTCAACTCACAAGTTTGCACTACAGAGAAATCAGATCTAACATCTGATATTATTAGTCAAGTAAAATAGAGGGGAGTCAGTTCTTGCAACAACCTCTCACCAGGCTACAAGCTCAAGTGCAGAGGAGTAGAATCCTTCTCTGATTTGTGGCTTGGAATCACCCTAGGGCTATAGTCTATCCACTTAAATGGTCATAGGCTATCCACAAAGGTTATCTTCACCACAAGGGTCTGAGAAGAAACATGTAAATTGCTGCTGCCACCATGGTCCTAGGGCTACAAGCTAAAACTTCCATGGACCTTTCAATCAGCTCAAATCCTAAACGCATGCATAGAATGAACAAAACTATGGGGAAATAGAAAAATAACAAATTGAGTGTATAATTAAAATATAAATTTCATTGATCAGCACAATACTTATAATGAGATTTCTCAAGGCAGCAACCTTGTGCACAACTGCTCTTCACAAACTCCCAAAGGGTATAAGACCCATTACAAAACTAAGTAAAACTATACCTAATTACTAACAGAGGATTTAGCCAGCAAGTGCTGAGCTAAGAGAGAAGAAAAATGAGAAAATGAGGTGATCAAACCCTAACCCTAATCTTCTTGAGCTCACAACAGATAGAGGTTGAAGGAGAGATGGTAATTATAAGTTACAAGTACAGCTTATATACCTGATCCCTATCGCCTTGGCTAAGAGAAGATCAACCCTAATTTCCTAACAAATGTGGCACTGTTATAACCCTTGGATGCTTTAGAATGTGTGCCTCGAGATCAGTTCCTCGGGATGTGTGCCCTAGACCTAGGAAAATCCCCAAAAGGTCCTTGAGTTAAGACTGGGAAGTGCAGAGCCCGAGCTTTGCAGGGCTGGCTTTTGCAATTAATTCATTTGCACAGTTTGTAGAGTGCTCATGAGGTAATGTTGAGAACTAGAAAATATCATTTTTCACCCCTTAATCAGGGCCTTGATAGACCCATGAGAGAACTAAATTAGTGCTTTAAGTGTTTGTTTTACAACTAACAACAAAGACATGCTTAACTCTGAAAGTAGCTTAAAAGTACCAAAAAGATGATAACCCATCTTGATCTAGTGGAAATAGGAGAAAGGACAACCTCACTGGCTATCAAAATGCCTGAACTGAAGAGGCAAAGACCTGGTCTCAACCTAGAAAAGAAGTGTGGAGCAATTCGAACAAAAGAAAGCAGTACAGAGAACTTTTCGAAAAGAATCTGAACTTTTCGAAAAGAATCTGTACTTTTCGAAAAGAACCAAAAGCTCCAGGCTTAGCTTTCGAAGAGCACCTGAACTCTTCGAAAGGATTTCTAACCTTTTCGAAAATAAGAGAACTCCTAGCGAACAGCATCAGAACTGTGCGAAAAGAGCTTTAGAAGTCACAGAACTGTGCGAAAAGAGCTTCAGAAGTCACAGAACTCTGTGAAAAGTTCCCCAGACTATGCGAAATGATATTTTGAAGATTCCTAGCATCTGCAAGGGTAATTTAGTAATCGTTTACACGTGCCCCAATGCAGTTAAAAACAAGGGACATCCTAGATGATTCTGAGCACGAACCAAAGGCATATTCCACCCCATGTGAACACCTAGAGAAGAAATCACTTGGCGGGAACTTCTAGAAGCTCTAACAGATTTTTGAATTATATAACAGAATTGATGCTTCTGTCATCTGATTGGCTGAACCAAATCAAGCAATTCTGATTGGCCAAAACAGATCTGGATCCTCATGGTCGACTACCATTGGTTGATACAGATCTAAGCAATTCTGATTGGTCGATACACATCTGAGCTAGACCTGGGGGAAATTATAAATAGATGAACCATTTGCCCAATTTGGGTATCCAGATTTTGAGTTTCATTTCTATTCCCCCATTTCCAGTTCAGATAGCTTTTCTGAAACTCCTATAATAGCCTAGCTTTTATTTGTAATTGAGAGCTGTGAGATACTTCTGTAATTCAAAAGAGAATTATACTCAAGACTACAAATCCAAGAGCTGTTTAAGTTGTGCTCTGTAATTGTAAAGGTGAATTTGAAAAGGTTGCTGTGAACCGTACGTTCTCAATTGGATTCGTGTTGAGGGTTCCCTGTGATCTCCTTATTGCATTAGACTCCTTTAGATTTACTGTTTTTTAAGCAATTTGCCTTAATTCATTATCCCTATGAGGATTAGTGTTTGTAACCTAATCTCTCATAGCATTTATAGTGGTGTTTCTCGTTCTGAATTAAGGGTTCAGATTAAAGACTATTGGATGGTCTGTGGCCATTGAAGTGGACAGACTATAACCATAAGTTCAAATCTAATCCTTGAGTTAGATTACTTTCTCTTGCATCTGTGCTGGTAGCCAGATGAAGATTGGATAATATCTCATTTGTTTTACATTTATTCCCATTCTGCAATCAAGTACAAAATCAAAGTTAGATATTATTTCTCTATTCTTATTAATTTACGTCAAATCTCCCCAACTCGGATCTGGATCATTTAGTTTAATTGTTACTTTTATCATTTAGTTAATGTGACAAATTCAACCTCTCATCTTATGTGCTTTGTAGATAGGATAAGAGGCCAGATCTGATAGCTCAGATCTGGAGGTTTATCTTACATTTTAAATTAATTCCCAGTGGACGATCTTTTACTCACTTACATTTAAAACTTGCTACAATTGGCCCTGATCTTGCAGGCTAATTTACTTCTCTCTATGCTGATATTTCTTTATTCTTTTTAGTTTTCCAAATTCAGTATAATTCATCATTTACAAATCTATTTTCAAAACACAAATAAATCATGCACACATAGAATTAAGCAACAGGTAAGAATTTAGCTTGGAAGGCCATTGGTTCACACAATAGATCTTCAAATGGTTGCACAGCTACTTTGGCTTTAAATGCACTCGCGTGACAGGGCTTCAGAACTTTCTCTCGTGAGGTACTCGCGCAGTAGATCTCTGCTCTCGCTTGGTAAAGGGTATAGCTTTGAAGTGCGCAAGAGCTGCGTAAGGGAATTTCTGAGCGTCTCTCTCTTTCAGAGCCATGTGAGAGCTCCGCGAGTTTGCTTATGCTCTTCATGCAAAGTGGCCTCGCGAGATTATGCGTGTGGTTAATATAAGCCTTGATCCTTATGAGAACTTCGCGAGCTGGACTTTTGAATGTTTAATGCATGAGATCTTTGTGAGTTCTTTAAGTGTTAGTTGTAGCTGAAGTGCACGATTGCTGCACAAGAGAGTGCTTTGGGAGATTCCCTTCATTGAGCAGCGTGACTGCTACGTGAGTTCTCTTATGCTGCATATCTTAATTACGCGAGGAAGCTTTGCTAGTGAATTGAATAGCACGAGGCAGCACCTCTAACTGTGCGAGAAAATGATCTTGCTCCTCTTCTATTAGGCATATACTGCTATTACAGCTTCCTCCACTCTCATTTATACTTCTCACATTTGCTAGACTTCTTAGGTCCACTTTGACATGCAAAATAGTTACCATGGTGTATATCACCATGGTGTTCCATCAGGCTTTGGCTCAACTGTCATCTCTTGCTTGGATTCTCTCTCTTCATGGTACCAAAAGCAGGGACTTTATACTAAGCTGCATAATTTATTACTAACTACAAAGCACACTAAAAAAAGGATTATTAGTTTGCTTCAAGGTCCAGCAAAGGCTAGATTAAGAGGTGAAAAGTGATACTTTTCAGTGAATAATAAGAGGGAAGGAGAGAGAGAGTGGCGGGGAAGGAGGGAATGAGTGAGAGTGGGAGGGAGGGAGAGAGGGGCAGAGGGGAAGAAGAGAGAGAGAGGTAGATAGAGATGGAGAGAGAGAGATAGAGATTAGGAAAGGGAGTGAGTGCGAGAGAGGGATAGAGATTAGGTTAACCTCCTCTTTTATTTTGATCTCTTTTATTTTTCATCTCCTCTTTTATTTTTACTATCTCCTCTTTTATTTTTATTATCTTCTCTTTTATTTTTACTCTTTTATTTTTACTATCTCCTCTTTTATTTCTACTATTCATCTTCTTCCCCAAGCTCCTGATTTTAGGGTTTCTATTTTTATTCATCTACAGCTACAGATTAACCCCCTTTCCTTGTTCTTTCACTGAACTGTTTGCCCAGATTCTTCTTTGATTATGCTCATCCCCCTGCTGAGAGATTGAGAGAGAGAGGGAATGGTGGGGGGAAGGAGAGAGAGAGTGGCAGGGAAGGAGAGGGAGCGAGGGCAAGAGAGAGGGAAATTGGGAGAGAGGGCTAGGTGGAAGGAGAGAGAGAGGTAGGGAGAGATGGAGAGAGAGAGAGATAAGGTAAGGGAATGAGAGAGAGAGAGAGTGAGAGAGAGAGAGGGAGAGAGATAAGGCAAGGGAGTGAGAGAGAGAGAGTAATTGAGGGAGAGAGAGCTAGTGTGTGTGAGAGAGAGGGAGAGATAAGGAAAGGGTGTTAGAGAGAGTGAGAGATATTGAGGGAGAGAGAGCGAGTGAGAGAGAGAGAAAGAAAGAGAGAGAGAGAGAGAGAGAGAGAGAGGGAGAGATTGAGGGAGAGAGTGAGAGAGAGATAGAGAGAGAGAAAGGAGAGAGAGAGGGAGAGAGAGAGGGAGGTAGAAGGCGAGGGAGTGAGAGAGCGAGAGAGATTGAGGGAGAGGGGTAGGGGGAAGGAGAGAGAGAGAGACATAAGGCAAGGGATTGAGAGAGAGAGTGGGAGAGAGAGGGACAAGGTGAGGGAGAGAGAGAGCAATTGAGAGGGAAGGGCGGGGGGGAAGGAGAGAGAGAGAGGTAGAGAGAGATGGAGAGAGAGAGAGAGTGGGAGAAATTAAGGGAGAGAGATTGAGGGATGGAGAGCAAGAGAGAGATGGACGAAGAGGGAGAGAGTGTAATTCACTGAAAAGTACCACTTTTCACCTCTTAACCTAGCCTTTACTACACCTTAGAGTTGTCTAATAATCCTCTGTTTACTAATATGTGGAGCTAAGGTAAGAACAGAAAGTACACCTTAGTAGCACACACCATGGTGACCATATTGCATGCCAAGGTGGACCATAGAAGTCTAGAAGAGGAATGGTTGGTTGACCCAAGCATTGGAGGCTACAACAATAGAAGGAGCACAATAGTAGAACACAATAAAATTGCCTCGTACAGTTACCACGAGGTTCATAGGCCTATAATATATTCACACTCGGGTAAAACTCGCACAACTTAGTGAAGAAATGGCCTCAAGGGGCTATCTCATGCAGCCATTGCGCTCTTCATGTGGTCTCCACACTCCAAGTCCTTATAAATCACTCGCGCACTAGAAGCTTAAGAAATCCTTCTTGCAAAGATCTCACAAAGTCCAGGCTTGTCACTGTCATTTCATGTCACAGAGCACTCGCATTTTCCATGGCAGGATAGTCTCAGAAATGCCACACAAAGAGTTCTCAAGTGGCTCATTCATGCAGAAGGCGCCAGCCACTCACACAGCTCTCACGAAGCTCAAGAGGGGAGAGAGTTCTAAAAAACCTCTCGCATAGCTCTCGCGCGCGTCAAAGCATAAACTATCCACTGCGTGAGCTGTGCTACTCATTACACAAGGATCCTGGTGAGATCCAAACTCATCTACGAGAGACCCTCGCGATAGGAATTACCTGAAGCTCCACTGCACGAGCTAAGACCACTCACTGTAAATTCATCTCTGTGAGTTCTCTTCTGCAGCTACTTCAACCACGTAAAGTGCCTCGCAAGGAGCAAATAAAGCAGCCCCAGCCCAGTGAAGCACGGGCTCCTGCTATCTAATTCCATACTCAAGGACCTTTTGGGGATTTCCACAGGTCTAGGGCACACATCCTGAGGACCTAATCTCTGTGCACACATCTCGAGGCATCCAAGGGCTGCAAAGGAGCCACTTCAGCCATAAAATTAGGGTTTGATCTCCTACTGGTGAAGGCATTAAGCACTAAGTATAAAAGCTGTAACTTAGCTAATTTTCCCATCTTTCATTCAACCTCAATCGACTATGAACTCTAGCAGATTAGGGTTAGGGTTAGGTCACCATCTTTTTCCCTTTTTCTTCTTCCTTAGCCAAGCATTTGCTGGCTATGATCTTTTGTAAGCAATTAGGCATAGTTTGATGCAATTTTGTAATGAGTTGTGTACACTTTGGGACCTGTTGAGGGCTATTCTGCACAAGGCTGCTACCTTGAGAAACTTCATTATAAGTATTGTTTAATCAATGAAATTTGTGTTTTAATGCTTGTTCAATCTACTATTTTCCTATGTGTCCATAGTAATCTTTGATCTATGCCATGCAATTAGGATTGTAGTGATTTGAAAATCCCATGGAAGCTTAAGCTTTTAGCCCTATAACCATGGTAGAGGCAGCAATTATCTTGTTCCATCTCAGACATCTGTGGCTTGGATAGCCTCTGTTGATAGACTGTGACCATTTGAGTAGACAAACTATATCCCTAGGGTGATTGCAAGCCATATATCTGAGATGGATTTTTATCCTTTGCACTTGAGCTTGTGGCCTTGTGAGAAATTATAGCGGGAACTAGCTCCCCTCTGTTTTACATGACCATCGTCAAAGGTTAGATTTGATTTCTCTGTAGAGATTGTAGACTTGTGACCTGAGTCATTGCAGACCTTTTGTAGCAATGACCAACTGCATTTATGTCTCAAAATAGCTTCTGAATTTCAGTGGTTTACACTAGTTTTTCAAGAGTGGTTTGCTCTAATGGATGTCTATGCTTGTAGCTTAGCAAACATATGGTCTGCAATGATCTTTATGTTCTGATTTGATTGATTGATTGGAGGAAATCTACTGGATAATCTGTGACCATTTAAGTGGATAGGTTATAGCCTTAAGGTTAGTCCATTCCCTTGGAATAGATTGGTTTTCTGATTTAACTCATGTGGTTGGATCCTCTCTATTGGATAGCCTGTGACCATTGTAGCAGACAGGTTATTGCCTTAAGAGACCAAGTTGAAACACAAGAGTTGATTTGGATCCTTATACCTTGTAGATGTGCTTTATCCATCTGAAGGATTGCTATAGAGACAACTCTAAATCTAAGTTACATGACTGAAATCGCCTTAGCTTAGTTGTCTACTTCCCATTAATTTTCATCTTTATTTTAACACACACCATCATCACCTTCTTCATAAATCCTTTCTTTAGGATAGGACTGCATTTTCTTTCTCTTCTTTTAGTTTTAGTTTAGTGTAGTTGTGGCACCCAACTCCCTTTCTCTAGGATTGCCATATCAGTAGCCAGATCTTGAGGCCTAGTAGTATAACCCATTTTGGGTTCTAGATCAATTTCTCTGTGGAACAAACTCTTACTCAAAACCTGCTACAACTGCCCTGTATTTTACTGGCTGTGTATATTTTAGACTTACTATTTTGCCCATTTCCATCTCTCCACTTTTTAATTTATTTTCACCACTGTTTTCCAATAAAATTGCAGCACACATCTGAAAATAACCAACAAGTTTTTAGCGTCGTTTCTAGGGATTATTGATCTTTTTAGTAGACCTAGTTGTATTGTATTGTATTTTAGTTTATAAAATTCTTTGTAGAAGTGCCTGATTTTGAATAAAAAGTACTACTGATTCTGAATTTACTTTTATAGACTTGGACAGCAGCAGAAAGGAGCAAAATTAGAGCTACAGCTAGAGATTTGCTACCTCTAGTTTGCATTTCTTGCCCCCCTACATCTCAGTTCCATTTTTTGTTGTATTGATTTCCAGTAGTTCAGAGTACTTGTATGTAATTTTTGTTTGGTTATTAGATTTTTTTAGTACGTTGTGAGCTTTTCCTTGCCTGTTGTTCTGTGTGTGCATGCTTGGTAGAAGGTCCCTTAACCCTAAATTAGAACCTCTAAATCCTGAGGTAGAAAGGGTCCTTAGACTGAGAAACACCACACTAGCTCCTAATGTTAAAACTGAGCTTGCTGTGATGGCTGAGAGGCAATGGACACTTAAGGAAAATAATGCACCTAGGGATTATACATCCCTCTTCTGCATTCAATATCCTTCAGTTGAGGGAAATTATGAAATTAAGTCCTCCACTATCAACATGCTATCATCTGTCCATGGGCTCAGTAAGGAAGATCCTTACAAGCACATAGATCAGTTCTTGGCACTTTGCACCACATTTAATATTGCTGGCTTGGGACCTGAAGTCACTAAACTTAGGCTTTTTCATTTTTCCCTAAAGGATAAAGCCAACACTTGACTCTCTAAGCTCCCAGCCAACAGCATACAGACATGTAATGACCTCCAAAGCCAATTTTTGGCTAAATTCTTCCCTATGAATAAAACTAGTCAGATGAGGACAAGCATAATTTCATTTACTCAATCCTCAACTAAAGACTTTTATGACGCATGAGAAAGGTTTTAAGAAATGTTAAAATAATATCCCCACCACCAAATTCCACAGTGGCAACTTGTACAAGTCTTCTACCAAGGAATTAATCCCAAAAGTAGGGACATGGTGGATGCCTCATGTGGGGGTAGTTACCACCACAAGACATCTGATGAGGCATGATAATTGTTTGACATTATAGGTGAGAATTCCATACAGCGGGAGTCACTGTCCCACAATGACAGTCAGACCCCAGCTAAAATGGTGAAAGAATCCACGTCTTGAGGTGGCATGTATGAGGTTAAGGTGCAGAGTGAATTAGAAAGGAAAGTGGACAATCTGAGTTTAAAGTTTGATAAATTGATGAATGTAATGCAGCCTAGAATGGTTGCACAAGTGGAAGAGGCATGTCTGATATGCCAATCTCCCACACATTGACCTTAAGAATGTCCATCAGCTAATCAGTCCCCTAAATTGGTTATGAAACATGTCAATGCTACCCAAGCATATGGGCATCAACCTGCTGGGTACACATGGAGAAACCACCCCAATCTGAGGTGGAGACAAGATACATATCAGCATCCTCAGCAACAGCAGTTGGCAGTTTCATACAGACCTCAACCCTAATTCAACTAGGGATATGCACCAAGGCAGAATTTTTAACTGCCTGCCCCACAACTAAAATCATTTGGTCTTGCCCCCATCATAGCCCAAATCCTCTTCTTTTAAAGAGAAAATGCTGGCATTAATGTAAAATTTGATAAACTTGGCACAAACTGTGAACTCTCATGGGCAAAACATTAAAAAAATAGAGGACCAACTGGGTCAAATTTGTAATGCTTTGAATAAGAGAGAGGAGGACAGGTTGCCTAGTCAACACTTGGGCAACCCTAAAGGGCAGTACATGATTGGAGAAGGCTCTTCTACCCATGAGGAGGCTAATGTAATCACTACCCTGAGGAGTGGCAGGGTGGTCGACAATTTAGTGGGTAGGGCAGCTGAGGAGACCATGGAGAATGAAAAAGAAATAAATGTGAGTGTAGAAAAATCATTGAATTCATCTCCTGATGTAGAGTAGCAAGGATAAAATAAGGGGGCTGATATTGAGCCCGAACAATATGTAATAAATGAAGAAAAGAGAAAAAGACAAAAATTTGACCATGATATTGCTAGGCATCTAGTTGTGGCACCAGCAGCACCACAACTGCCATTTTTTCATGTACTTGCTGGGCCATCTCCTTTTGATAAAGGGAATGCTCAGATGGAGGAAATGATGGAGACCTTTAAGCAGGTAAAGATAAATTTTCCCTTGCTTGATACTATAAAACAATTCTCTGCCTATGCCAAATTCTTAAAGGATCTTTGTACATAAAAAGGAAGGCAAGGGTGCAGCTGTGAAAAAAGGTTTTTGTTGTGGAACATGTGGAATCAGTACTGTCCATAGCCACACCTGAAAAATTTTAAGACCCAGGGGTACCTACCATCCCCTGCATAATTAGAAACCACACCATAGGTAGAGCCCTCTTGGACTTGGGGGCTAGTGTGAACCTGCTCTCATATTCTGTATATAAGGAGCTAGGTTTAGGGGAGCTAAAATCAACTTTAATTGTGCTCTAGTTGGCTGACAGGTCTGAGAGAAGATATGTGGGTGTGGTGGAGGATGTTTTGGTTGGGGTGGACAAGTTCTACTACCCTGCTGATTTCCTAGTTTTGGGCATGGACCCTTACAAAAGTAAAACCCCAATTCCTGTGATCCTAGGCAGGCCATTCTTGGCCATTGCCAATGCTTGCATTCAATGTAGGTCAGGGGTGATGGAGGTGACCTTTATGAATATGAAGGCCCAGTTAAATGTGTACAATGATGCTAGGCAGCCTTAAATGGATATTGAGGACTGTTGTGCAATAGATGTACTAAATGGCATTGTAGGAGGAGAATTATCCAATCTGTTGGATTGGGATAATGTGGTTGAGAACCTAGAAATGTTTGGAGTAAGGTTGAGGATGAGCCCCAAGATTTCATGACAGAAGACATCACCACAATAGAGTCTTTTGTGGGCCTAGTGGAGCATTCCAGCTGGAAACCTATATTGCTGCCCCTTCCTCAAACCACCAAGGTACCTTTGTTGCCTTCCATTGAAAGCGCCCCTGATCTGGAGCTTAAGCAGCTGCTAGATGCATTAAAGTACTCCTTAGGACAAAACAAAAAGATTTTAGTGATTTTCTCCTCCTCTCTCACTAGTGAGCAGGAGGAGGAATTATTGAGTGTTCTCAAGAAGCACAAAAAGGCAATGGCCTGGACAATTGCTGATCTTGAGGGGATTGATGCCTCATTTTGCATGCACAAAATACACCTGGAAGAGGGTACAAAATCCTCTAGGGAGATGCAGAGGAAACTTAATCCTCACATCCAAGAGGTGGTCTTGAAAGAGATAGTAAAATTGTTCGATGTAGGGGTAATTTACCCCATTTCAGATTCAGAGTGGGTGTCACTTATTCAAGTGGTCCCCAAAAAGTTAAGCATAACGGTTATTACTTCTGATTTTGGGGAGTTGATGCCAGCCAAGGAGACCACTGGCTGAAGAGTTTGCATAGATTATAGAAAACTCAACTCCAAGACCAGGAAAGACCACTTCCCTCTCCCTTTCATTAACCAAATTTTAGACAAATTGGCTGAGAAAGCATTTTATTACTTTCTTGATGGATACTCAGGGTATAATCAAATCCCTGTGTTTCCTCAAGATCAAGAAAAAACTACATTCACATGCCCCTTTGGCACCTTTGCTTATACGTGCACTCCAGTCCACTATGATGAGAGTGAGCCTTAGCTCCCTGACATCCCCGCATTCCCATATCTGACCATCCAACCCAACCCATTGAATATTCCACTTTTGAACCATTTGCCCATTCCCATGACCATCAATAGTTCTCCACTGAGAAGTACTCTACCATGATGGAATCAATTTTGGAGGACACCAGGTATGATTATACTCCCCTACCCGATTCACCTCACCCACCCCAATTTACCCAAATCCCTACTTCACCACCTCTATCTTCCACCATGCACCCACCTCCCCTTTCCAACATGTTTTCACCTCCCAGCCCTCAACATCAGCCACACCTGACAACTTATCCCAAATCCTTAACCTCCTTCTTTCCCTCCAGACCCAAATAATGGCCAACACCCAAAGCCAAACAAGCAATTAGTCCAGCCTTCAAGCCATTAATTTAACCCTCCAAAATCAGGCCACCATTCAAACCAGTTTAGAAGCCATTCAGTCCACCTTGTTAACCTTAACACCACCATCACAATAGCCATTTATCCCTTCACCAACCCATATACCTATGCCACCCCCATCTCCCCAACCCTTAACCTTAGCAGTAACTTCAGTTGCTGCTACTCACATAGAACCAGTTCAGGAAGCCCCTCCACTTACATTCACCTTTGCAGCTATCCAAACTGACCCTGAGCTGGTATTGCTACCTCCTAGCCTACCTACCCAAGCCACTACCTCAACCCAAACTGATCCCGAGGTAGTGAACCTTACCCTTGCACAGGTGCCATTAACCTCTGCCTCAACACAAACTGATCTCGAGGTAGTGGACCTTACACAAACTGAACCCGAAGTCACCCAGCCAGTACCCTCTACCTTCACCTTACCCATTCCATCATTCGTCCCTTCATCTTCATCCACACCACCCCATTCTCTGGCTGACCTTTCTCCCCCTGCTGATAATACAATGTTACCAGCCTCCTCATTCTCCATACCTCCATTTGCATCCTTCCTCCAAGCAATGAATGAAAACCCATACATCAAGAGGGATGTGATCATGGGGATGGCTGATATCAACATAGTAATCAAGCAACCATTCCTCCATCAAATCAAAAATTTGAAATTAACTCACAAGATGGAGAGGAAGAAGATGAACCATGGTTGGAAGAAGACCTTACAACTTTACCAGATGGAGAAGTTTAGAGCAGATTCTCTTGAAGATGTTGTGAAGAACCTATAGTTAGCCCTTAGATTAGTGGGGGAGAGAACTGATGATTATGCTAGGACTACTGCAACATTACAGCAGACCCTATCGTCTTTGGCAGACAGAGACAGCAGTTGCAATAGCCTCGCTTCACTGTAGCAGCTACTCCCCTTGCAATTGATCCTCAACTCCAAAAGCTCAGAAAATCAAAACCTGGAGTCCAAATAAAAGAACCTTCTTTAAAACATGCACCCACTCCCAAGAAAAGAAGCAACACCAAGCATAGGAAGACAACTGCTAAGAGATCAAAATCCAACTGTTGTTGCTCTTAAGAAAGAAAAAGTCAAAGCGTTCCAGAACATGTAGATGTAGATTCAGATGATTAAACTGTGTAAATGTAGTTAGTTAGGATGTCTTGGATTACTAGAAACTTTTGTACTTCATTTTATTTGCATTGTATATATTACTACTTTATGAATGAAAATTTTCCTTTTGGTATCTCTTATTGTGTTAATTGTTTTAGTTTTGCTCTTCTATTTTTATTTTCATTGTGTGTTATTTTTATCAATATACCCTGCTGCCCCTATTCTTTATCTCTGAAATAGTGAGGACACTGTTCCTCATCGGTTTGGGGATGTGGCTGGGTATGCCAATGAAGTAGTTAGCCTAAGTAGAACAGAATCGAGTGAGATAGAGATAGAGATAGAGCTAAGTTCACCTAGGAAACTATTAAAAAGAGGAAATTTAAATTTTTACAGACCTGTTGGCATTAAAATCTTTTAAAATTTAACATTTCCATGAGGTGAATACTAAGAAAATTCATTTGTGTCAGCACTTAGTGAACCATTATAGAGAGAAAGAGGTGAAGACATGCCCATGAATTCAATGGAAGACCATACCTAGTGAGATTTGGACCTATAAAAAAAAAATTTCTCTTTGAGGAGTGTCATTGGCAATTCTTCTTGCTCTAAGGACTGGCTGAGTTCAGTTTCTCACTAGTAGTTAGGCATCTCCAAGTTGAAATAACTGACAGTACCCATGACATTTAGGAAAGGATCAAGGCCTTTTCTTGGACAGTTTTCGGCCCCGGCAGCAGTGCCAAAAACTTATTGGGAATCTGCCTTGTGTTCAAAAAGGAGTTTAAATCAGACAATTAAAGAGTCTATGGATAGCACACACCAAGGCAGGTTAACACACAGTCCTGCAAGAATTCAAAGCCTGTTATAGCAAGTTTTAATGAAAAGTAAGGGAATGTTCACAGGGAAATGTGGGTTAAAATCAGGTAAATCTCTAGATCTGGGGTAGATCTGGCACCCTTCCTAATGATAAACAGTAAAAGAAAGAGGAGAGGTTCAAGGGGTTATCACTTCTAAATTAAACTAAAAACAAGTAAGATTGCAGAGATGGATGGTAGGTTTAAATCCAGAGTACAGATCTTACAGTGAGAGGGAATTAAACACAGACAATGGGGAGAAGAAGCTTGGAGTTTGGTCTTACTGTAATTAGGTTGAGCTGCCGGAGTTACAGAGAGTTTTGAGTACACCAATCCCTCATTTGGCCATAGGCACAACTGCAGGTAGAAGAATCTACTCTACACCAAAGGCTTGAACTGATATTAAGGGTATGATCTGTCCACTTTAATGGTCACAGATCATCTTATAGACTTCCTCGAACTCAAAGGATTAAGGTAGAAGAATCCAATTTAGACTAGAGGTTTGAATTGATTTTAAGGCTATGATCTGTCCACTTCAATGGTCATAGATCATCTTAGGGATTTCCTCCAAACCATAGGGTTCAATTAGAGCATTAAAATTACTGCAAATGTTGCAATTACCAGGCCACAGACACAGTCAATTGCAGGAACATCAGATCCAGGGAGATCAAATGGCATCCAAGAGGTCTACCAGTTATGTGGGTGAGCTATTCTCCTCTACACAAAGTCAATCGAGCACCAAGGGAACTATAGATCTAATTACAACAAATAAACCAACATTACATTGAATTAAACTGACCATACAATGAAATGTCCTCAGATTTGCAGTCTGTGCATCATCTAACCCTCAACAACACTCTCAGCTCTCCCTAATTACAAATTTGACCTCTCTCTTTACTGCTCTCAAGAAATTAGCCAACCATAGTTGGACTAAAGGAGATAATTAAAGTATTTTGCTGTAGGCTCCAGATTTTGGAATCGACCCCCCCTTTTTCTCACGGCTTCCTTCCTTCTTATAGCTTCCTCCTTCAGCTTCAGATATATTTTTCCTGCCAATTGCAGCCTCTAGAATGATTTTATTATTCCCTCTTTTATTCCCCTTCTAGAAAGCTCTTTCAGTTCGTTAGAGCTAGGGGAGAGCACGTGGGTCGGTTAGGATTTCCCAAGGCACTTCTAGAATCCTTGCGCCGATCAGCAAGGTGCCTCAGTTTGTGTGCAGTAGGTCACCAACTCACGGTGTGTGCACAAAAACTTTTCTAGGAAGTGTTTAGATCGATTTCAACAGGATGATGAAGCTTTCGATAGGTTGAAATCTAGTACTTTAGTCCTTTCGCTAGGATTCAGGATACTATCGAAAGGTTTTGATAGGTTGAATCCTGTAATTAGAGTTTCAACATCTGCAGCCTTCATTTGATGTTTTTGATAGGTTGAGCGATCCTTTCGACAGGTTGAGCTCTTCCATAATTGCTTACGATAGATTCTCCCACTGATCTGTAGCAACCATCTGATAGGTGGCATTTTCGCGATAGGTTCTAGGATCCTGTCGACAAGATCACTTTAAGTTACAGGAGACCTTTCGATAGGATTCTTCCTCCTTGCTTTCAACTGCCCGATAGGTTCCAGATCCTATCGAAGTACTCTGATCTCCACGACTTCTTCCTTTTCAGCCTTCAAATCCTATCGAAAGGTTGAAGTAACCTATCGACATGTTATTCTCAGCCTGTTTTTCCTTCTTCACCGTTTCTTTGCTGTTGGTGCATGCCGCAAGTGGTCATTGGTGTGGGGCCCTTTTGTGTGCCATAGCTGGGTCAGAGCTGTGGTGAGAGATGGACCTTCTTGTAGAGCACTTTAGGATGGATTTCTGCACTATGACTGCTTATTACTGCTACCTATAAAGCATGCTCAACAAGCACTTATTAGTCAACTCATAGGTCTATCAAAGCTCATGTTAAGGGGTGAAAAGTGGTACTTTTCATTGATTAACACACCCCCAAACCTAAGCTTTGCTAGTCCCTGAGCAAAGGAAAGATAAAGAAAACTAAAATGTCACTTTTGTAGGGAGCATAGATGCATTTAGCATATGCATCAAGCCTTTTAAACCCCTAGGTGATCCCCAGTGGAGGAGTGAAGTCTCCTGAGGGTTTTCAGTGAAGGTACGTACAAACTTCTCCAATCACATATGTTAATACTCATGTAGCATGCTAAAACAGAGTTTAAGTAAATAAAATGAATTCCACACCATTTCCATTCAATTTTAGAGGATTTTCAGTTCAAAACATGAAATTATGCTATAATTCCTTCATCATCAATCAGTTAATGTCAAGGCATTGTGTCTGAAAATTAATGCATAGCTCACCTTTAATTTAAGAATTCTGCTCTGATAATATTTTCAAATCTTTGATTTCAGACCCAAATCTTATCGAGGCTGTGGCTCATAACAAAAATAGAAGGATGCATCATTTCACACAGCTAAAGAACAGTTACAGCCCTCAAATAGGACTGCAAGCATGAGCATAGGCATTGCTTTAATTTCTAAAATTTTCTAACTTTTTTCACCATAGATCAAACAAATTCTCATCTCCACATGACAGCTCAATTTATTTTAGATCAGTAAGGTCTTTTTATTGGGTTGTAATGTGGCTTATGGGTGAGGTTTATAAAGAATGAAAGGGTGGAATGTGATTCAATATTGCGAAATCAGTAAAGGGTAGGAGGTGATTTGCAGCACAATTTCATCTAGTTCTCGAATTTCCAGATTTGAAATGGCCAGTTTCTAATCCTCTTTTCAGTCTTTCAATGAAATGACTTCTCTTTCACATTCTTTTTGTTTGATTTTCCTTCTTTTTTTTATTATTTTTTTTTCATGGGCTGGAATGCCACAATAGCACCGAACATGCTTTCCTTTCTTTCAAACCAAAATTTTTTTAAGCCTTGGTCCTCTAACCTCACCTATCTTTTTACCTCCTAATTTCTCAGATTGAGAGTGAGCTGAAATAGGTCAAAATGTTTTGGGTTCAAATTTTTTGGTTTTCATCAAAGAAAACTTAGACTTTTTTAAGGCTCAAGTGGTGTGTATCAAGGGCAGTTCAAAGGTGGGACATTTTAAGCTCAAACTATCCAAGGGATGGCCTTACTTCATGTCTTCATTGTCATGAGTGCTGTCAAGCTGTATCAACTCGGATTTGCCTAACTTCTAGTGATCAAAAGTAGATCCAATCAGTCCTTAGAGCAGAAAAATTGCCAAGACACTCTTCATGAAAATATTTCAGGCTCAAACCTCACTGAGTATGGCCTTCCATCAAATTTTTTGGGGTGCATCCTTACAGTTTTCTCTCATTTTAGGTTTACTAGACATCCATTTTCTAAAATTCTTGACATTTGCTTCATGAGGAATGTTAGACTATAGCTCATTTCAGTTTTAAAAAGTTTTTAATTTCCTCTTTTTCCAAAAATCAGGTGGGAAGTTACTTTATTTTTAGAAAATTTTTCCAACATAGCAATGTTGCGCTAGCATTAACTCATTTCATTGGCACACCTGCCACACTCCCAAACCTAAACTAAATAGT
Organism: Chloranthus sessilifolius; assembly: GCA_021018995.1. Taxonomy (NCBI): domain Eukaryota; kingdom Viridiplantae; phylum Streptophyta; class Magnoliopsida; order Chloranthales; family Chloranthaceae; genus Chloranthus; species Chloranthus sessilifolius. Next base: position 36,617,768 of record CM037598.1, on the reverse strand, counting down.
ATCCTCACTATTTTAACATATTGGATGTAGCAGTGAATAAGCAAGAAATAATATTAAAAATAGAGGGGCACTAAAATTGCCAAACATGCAGTATACAGAAATACAACCACCATCACAAAAGGAGAATACTAACAAGATATTTCATTATAAATGTGACAAAACAACAATTACAAAGCAAATGCACGACAAAAAGATTCTTACTCCTGACTCAAGGATATCCTCTACCAGCTTCATGTGGAAGAGGAACTGCAAGCCTGGAGGGTGGGGGAAGAAAAGGAAAAAGAAGGAAAGAAGAAAATAAGAGTCAGGGGGCGGGTGGTGGAGTAGCTGAAGAAGATGGGGGTGGTGATGCAGGTGGTTCGGTCTCCTGCCTCTTCTTCTTTCTTTTTCTCCTTAGCGAGGATTCGCTACACTTCTTCGTACTCATCCCATAAAAATTGCAAGGGATCAGGCTTGACTGGTGGTGGCGGTGGTGGCCAGACGGGGTAGAACTTGGTCGGCAAGTCTTTGGGTTTGTCGTCGGCCATGATTGGGGTTATGGAAGGGCTGAAGAGTTCAGGAGGGAATGGATGTGAAAGGACTGGACGAGGCCGATATTTAAAATGCATGGTTGGTGGAATATGAATCGGTATAATAAATTGTTCTCATTCTTCCAAGCTTAATTGTTGAAAATGAAAGTGGGAATAAATGGAGCGGTGGTTGTTGTATGGGGAATAGAATGCGGACTACATGTTGGGCTATTTTTAGCAATGCTAGTTAAGTCTAGGAAGTATGCGCAATGAATGCTAAGACCCCGATTTGTGGATAAGGATGAGAACGCGCTCCAATAGGGTTGGCTTCGTAGCCACGACAAATGAGCGAAGAGAGCTAGGGTTCGTAGTAGGTGTCGAATGGAAGAAACTGACCTAACGATAGGTTTATAACGATTGAAAAACAATTTCGATAGGATGAATTAAATGATTTTGATAGGATGGATTGAATGATTCAGATAGGATAAAGCGTCCTATCAAACACTATAAAAGTACATGCAGATGGAATACGTTGATAGGTCAATCCTTCCTATCAATAGGTTCATGACGTGCAGGATTTATCCATTCAATAGGTTTCCGATAAGTATCCAAAACCTATCGAAAACTTCTTTCTGACCTTTTGAACTTATCGAAAAGCTATTTTCACCTATCAACAAGTCTCCGTGCCTATCGAAGTCCTCAAATGACCTATCAAAATCATCAAATGACCTGTCAAAAATGTCAAATGACCTATCGAAAGGTCTCATATGCACATAAAAATAAGATTTTTGTGTTGTCTTCAACCTCAGCACCTAGCAAACTCTATAGCTGTGCTTCTATTCAATATGTTTGCGTTATTTACACCCTCCCATGGTCCCTGAACTATTGGCCAGATCGAGATGATGACCTAATCCTAGCAACTTTATTGAACACAATAGCACAAAACGAGCAAAATCAAACTATGGTACATATGATACAAATGAAAATCATGTATAACTTGGAGGGTCCTGAAGATCAATGGTCTCCTTAGGTGCACTAATTTTTTCAACACAATTTTTTAACCTTTGCCCATTAACTTTCATGACCCTACAGTTAAGTGGTGAAAAATGCTACTTTTCACCCTTTAACCTGACCGTTGATAGACCTGTGAGCACAATAATAAGTCCCTATCAAGTGCATTTTATAGACAGAAATAAAAGAGGACACTAATGTAGAAAACCACTCAAGAACGCCCAAGAAGGGGCCATCCCTAAGCACAGGACAAACCCAACAACAACACACCAGAGGGTAGCACGTCACTGAACCCTTGGAGTGCATTGCTATAGCAGGGCAAGGTAAAGGAAGTGAAAATAGGCTGGAAACTTCCTATCGATTGGTCACCTGCAGACTTCGATAGGAGCTGAAAGCAAAGAAAGGAAGAATTCGTGCAGTTGAAGAAGTTTCGATAGGATCTGAAGGCAGAAGAAGGATGGATTCGTGTGGATTGAGAAGTTCATTAGGATTCAAGAACCTATCGAGTAGCTAAAAGGAAGGAAGAAACGATCCTATCGAAAACCTGCCTGAGGCGTCAAGGGAACCTATCGAATGGTTTCCTGAACATATCGAGATGAAGACGCTGGAACAGAACCTATCGAAGGGTACTTGAGCATTTTGATAGGAGTGAGAGCGAACCTATTGAAATGATGGCATGCAGAGCGGAACCTGTCGATATGGTTCTCCAACCTATTGAAGATCCCCTCTAACCTGTCGATATGGTTCTCCAACCTGTCGATATGGTTCTCTAACCTGGCATTTCAACCCTCACCACCAGAAGCTCTTCATCAAATCCTGATACATCTTGGTGCTACTAGGATGTATGGCATAGATCAATTTATGAGCCTCTTCCAAAATGGTATCTCGAAGCTCAGTACTTATCGGTACACATACTCGGTCTTGAAACAACAAAGCTCCATCTTCCCGAATGGAGAAATCCTTCTTACTTCCATTAAGCACGTCTAGCCTAATCGCCATCAACTCATCATCTATCATCTGAAGCTTCCTGATATTCTCGAAGAGTGTAGGGCGTAGTACAAGTGTAGCCATCAATGCTCCCGAGCCTTTCACATCAAACAGTGAGCTGCCCAAAGCCATATCTTCTAAGAGCTTCCATCGTTGTATCCGACTGACAAGACGTGATAACTGTACTGAAGACCTTCTACTGAGAGCATCAACAATGACATTCTCCTTTCCTGGATGGTATTGAATCGAGCAATCATAATCCTTTAAAAACTCCATCCATCGTCATAGCCTCATATTCAAGTCCTTCTGAGTGAATAGGTACTTGAGACTTTTGTGATCAGTGAAGATATCAAATATCTCACCGTAGAGGTAATGTCTCCAAATCTTCAAGGCAAAGATGACTGCTGCTAACTCGAGATCATGCGTCGAATAATTTCTCTCATGATCCTTCAACTGCCTAGAACCATATGCAATGACTCGCTCGTGTTGATTAAGCACACAACCTAATCCGCTATAAGAAGCATCATTGTACACTGTGAAGCCCCCACTTCCTAAAGGTATAGCAAGTACCAGTGTTGTAGTCAATCTCCGCTTTAGTTCCTGAAAGCTCTGCTCACACTGCTCTGTCCAATCGAACTTCGCATTCTTCTTAATAAGCTGTGTAACCAGACCAGATATTTTAAAGAAACCCTCGACAAATCTCTGATAGTACCCTACCAGACCAAGGAAACTATGAACTTCTATAACTGTAGTCAGTTGTTCCCAGTTCACCACTGAATCAATCTTTGTAGGATCAACAGATATACCTGACTCAGAGACGACGTGGCCCAAGAAACTAACTTGATCGAGCCAAAACTCACACTTGCTGAGTTTGGCATACAGCTGATGGTTCCTCAGTGTTTGAAGAGCCACTCGTAGATGCTGCACATGCTCCTCTCGGGTTTTCAAATAGCTGAGGATGTCATGTATGAAAACTACCATAGACTTGTCTAGGTGTGGCTTGAACACCCGGTTCATCAGATCCATAAATGATGCAGGCGCATTCGTCAACCCGAATGGCATCACTATGAACTCATAGTGGCCATATCATAAACGACACATGGTCTTGGATATATCTTTGGCCTTGATCTTGAGCTGGTGATAGCCTGACCTCAGATCAATTTTCAAGAAGAACTTCGCACCTTGAAATTGATCAAACAAGTCATCTATCCGCGGAAGTGGATAACAATTCTAAATCATCATCTTGTTGAGTTTGCGATAATCGATGCACAAACACATCGATCTGTCTCTCTTCTTCACAAAAAGTGTCGGCGCTCCCCAAGGAGAAACACTCAGTCAAATGAAGCCTTTATCTAACAGCTCCTATAGCTGTTCCTTGAACTCTTTCAACTCCGTAAGCGCCATCCAATATGGAGCCTTGGACAATGGTTCTGTACCCAGAGCTAAGTCAATCATGACCTCAATCTCTCAATCTGGTGGCAATCCAGGCAGATCTTCGGGAAAGACATCGAGAAACTCACTTGCAACCGTGATAAGCACGATGTCCCGATCTTTCTCCTTATGATCTTGCAAGTAAGCGATATCCATAACAACCATTTCTCATCAAATGCTCAACTCTGATAGCTGAGATAAGAGGTGCGACATTTGATTTAATTTCACAAAATCGAAAGGATTTCATCTTTGGAGGTCGAAAGGTCACAATCTTCAGTAGACAGTCTACACTCGTGTGGTATGCTGACAACCAATCCATCCCAAGAATCACATCGAACCCTTCCATGCTCAGTGTAATCATGTCAGTCATTGTCTCGTGATCATTGACTATCACGATCACTAACTAGCACACTATATCCGTGCTCAATGAGCTTCCCGTAGGAACCTTCACATCCAAGATGAAAGCAAGTGGTTTGGGAACGATGCCCAACTTCTCAGAGAAAAGAGGAGTAATGAATGAGTGACTAGACCCAGGGTCTATCAGTACTCGTGCTTCAGTTTTACTCGAGTCGCCTTCACGACTCATATCAAGGGTACCTTGTATCAAGAATTTTACCATTAATTATATGCAATGATTTTCATTTTTTCAAAATTATTGGTAAAGAACTTATAGTTAAATTAATGTAAACTAACACAAGAATTTACAATCTGAACTTTAATGATACCTTGGATCACGTCATTCGATGTTTGGGCATTCTGCGTAGTCACCGCATAGGCTCGACCTTGAATAGTAGGTCGCGTCGATTTCTATGTAGAGACTGATGTAGTCTTTCCCTTGTCCGCCTCAGGACAATTCCTGATCATATGACCAACCTTTCCTCGCCTAAAGTATCCCCCAGTGTTCCTTCAGCAATCCTCCGTCTTATGTGGTTTCCCACATCGTGTACATGCTGGAGTTGGAACAGGAGTAATACCTGGTCCCCGCGATGATCCCTGAGCCATAGAAGCTCCACTCACAGTAGTGCTCCCAGCTCGAAAAGGTTGCACTGGTGAAGAACTCTGCGGTCGCTGATAGGAAGAAGACATAGGTCCCGACGTAATAGCGGGCTTGGAATATGATGGCTGAATAGGATAGTGAGGAGGTTTTGAGAACCTCAGCTTTTTGTTTGCCTGCTCAGACGCACTCAACTGTCCCTGATCGAACCGGTTTCTATTTCCCTATTCTCACCTCAGATACTATTTCTGAATGTCTTCCTCTCCAATGAGAGCCTTTGACATGACACCCACATAAGTCTCCATCTCCCACATCGACACCCTCTCTTGAATGTTTGGCCTCAAGCCCCTCTGAAATTTTTGAGCCCTCATCAACTCAGTGGCCACATACAAGGGTGTGAATTGTGCAGGTCTATCAAATTCTGTGTCGTACTCGTGCACTGACATCTCATTCTATTCCAGCTTAATGAACTGAACTTCCCACTGATTTCATACGATCTTTGGAAATTACTGATCGTTGAATGTGCCCACAAACTCTGCCCAAATCCATGGAGTGTTGGGGTTGTCCTGCTCTCGAGTCCTGGATATAGATTTCGACCAAGGACTGGCCTCACCCAATAGCTTGAAGGTTGCCCAGCGCACCTTCTCAACATTAGTGCACTGCAACACCTCAAAGATTTTCTCCATTTCGTTGATCCATCCCTCGGCCTCTATGGGATCAGTCTGACCAGAGAAAGTAGGAGGTCTCATCCTCCTGAACTCTGTAAATCCCTCGGACTGATTTTTTGTTGCCAGTAACTCCATCTGCCGATCCATTGCTGCAGTCTGCTGAGCCATATTATTGGCCAAGGCCGCCAACAGCTGGTCAACATTTCCTCCCTTAGGTCTAGCAGTTCCTAAAGGATATGCATTAGAACTCGACACGAATCTCTCTCTATCGTGCGAGGTACCTATGCCCTCATCTATCTCCTCAATGTGAGCCATTCTAGGCCCTTCTCTACCTCTGCCCCTGCCTCTGAACCGTGGAGCCATGCTGATCTGTCATTGTTAAAGAACAACAACAATAGATCAGTATGGATTGTAAGAAACAATTATGCCCTTAGTCCTAAGACTCTGAACCTAGAGCCTTGCTCTGATACCAACTGTGACGACCTGACTTTTCCAATCCTTAAAGGTATAGGAAAGGTCGGTTCATCAACTTATTGATTTCTCAATAAGCCGTAACAACTGAAAGCCGACAGCATAAGCATAGGACAAAATAGAGGCATAGCAAAATAAGCAATAACAAATGCTCATTTAAAATAATATATCACCCTGAGGAACCAAGAAGAACCACCGGTGATGGCCAATCCAACACCTAAAATAGTGGTTCCTAATGATGGTTCCTCAAGTGATATCCAAAAAGACAAAACAATGGCCTAGGGCCCAATATTCAATTAATTCAGTACCAAAAGTACAAAAAGTGTAATCTAGATCAAGGAAAGAATTCCTCTGTTGGGGTCTCCAATTCCTCCTCAGGAATATAGTCGGAGTACTCCAGATCCAGATCTTTAGAACCCAAGTCAGTGTCAGCACCTGTGACGTATAGTCGGGGTGTGCTAACATCAAAGCTCAATAGAGGAAGCATATCCATTTGCACTTTATCATAAATAAGGGTTTTTCAAGGACAAAATCAGATCAGATATGGTTTTTAAAAAGATGCTTCAATGTCTAATTTCTAGTTCTAAAATTGAAAGCTAAAATATGATTCCATAAAACTGATGTTCTGATGTTTTCAAATTTTGAATTAACATGCTTCTTGTCTTAAATTTATAACTTAAAAATAATCTCTCAAATTACATAGTAGCATGAGAGCGCGAGTATCACCGATGAGAAACCCTACTAACCATCGCCATTCATGAACCCTTTTTCGGAAGTGCAACAAGCCCCTACGTAATGAGGGCAACTGGCGCCAAACTGAAATTACCGTCAATACGGTTGGCAGGATCTAGGGTTTCGTTCGTATGTGCCTCAAATCAAATGCAATGCTATACATACCATATGTTATGTAATTAATACATTTTTCAGATTTTCGGAGTTCTGATTCAAATTTCACTTTCAAAGATGAGGTTCGGAAGTTCAAATTTCTGAGTTCTTATATCAAAGTTTTGGAGTTCTTGCTCATGCACTGTTTATGAAGGTTCAAATTTTATGCTTGTAAATCAATAACCAAAACTTATAATAGAATGCAAATAAGGTTTAGGGTTCCCCTACCTTAACTCAAATCGATCCAAAAACATTCAAAGTAGTCCGCACAATGGACCTCTATCATCAAACCTACAATGATTAACTCCAAAGGTGTTAATTTAGTCCAAAAATTCAACCAAAAGACTCCCCAAAGCAGTTTCCAAAAGTTTTAAAAAATAAAAAAAAAATACGGCAAAATTCGACCCTTGAATTTATTTTCGATGGTCAAATTTTAAATATGATGGTTGAAAATAAATTCGACCCTCGAATTCTTAAAATTTTATCAGGCCCTAAAAGTCAAAATACGACCCTCGAATTTAAATTCGATGGCCGAATTTCAAATTCAACCCTCTAATTTTTCTTGGTCTGGTTTTCAAATTTTGTTCTTCAGATTTGTTTCTTGATTCCAAACCACAGTTGTTTATCTTCTCTACATTCACCATATTTGTACACTAAGCAAGGCATAATTTATTTAACTCAAAGGGGTTTAAAAGTCTACCTCTTGAAGTTAGATCTCTTGGGTCTCATTGCGCCAATTTTAAACACCGGAACCAACCACAAAGTTTAGTAGGCTTGGATTTTCAAGTCAGCTCATCACAAAGTTGCTTCATGAGCAAGAGACCAAGACATCCACAGAATTATCCTCTCTCCTCTGTTTAAACTGATCAGAAATAAAATACAAGGCTTATTAGTGGTTGAGATGGGGAGAGGGATTCGAAGTCACAAGGGCTCTAAGATCAAAGCAAGGAGATAAGGTTTCAAAGGCCTCTATTCAGATTCATACGAGAGAGAGAGAAGTGTGAGACTTCCCCTCTACACTTCTCTCTTTATAAACTAATAAGAAAACCAAATATCTAGATTTTTATTTTTACAATTCTATCCTCTTAACTTGCAACTATTTTCGGTGTTAACCGCTTACATATTACTTAATGTATATGCTACAACAGATTTGACTTTCACAAGTCCGAAAGTAAAATCCTTTGGTCACATCTCTCATCATACCCTAACTTACCAAAATCAACCTGGTTCGCCTCATAAATTTTTTAGGCACGCTTACCGAGGTAACCAAAATTAGGTCTAAAATATCAAGGATATTACACTTTTTTTACGACGACACCGAAAAGGTTTCGATGTCGCGTACGTGAAATATTTATCGAAGCTTGGGCCGCAAGGACTCTTCGAGTCCAAGGGTCGTCTGCCAAAACTCTTACGACCGATTCGCAGGTCGCCTTGTGATCCACGATTCTAAATCAAAGGATTTGAAAGGGTTGAAAAGGTAGTGGGTTTGAGCTAGAAGAAGGGTATATTTTTTTCTGATTTTGCTTGGCTTTTTGCTCTAAGGGTTGAGCAGTGTTTGTGTGCTATAGAGTTTATATTTCTTCCAAGGTCGAAGCAAGAAGAAGAAGGCTATGTCGTGTTTTGTAGTGGTTTAGCTGCACTTTGTGTGCATGGGATTTAAGAATGACTCATGCATTCATGGAGATAGGCTGGCGGATTAACAACTTATAAGCTATTAACAGCTGGAATTCCCTATGGTGCCCAAACTAGTTCATAGTGTATGCACATATAAGACAACTTAGGCTTATATGCACTGTAAAGTGAATACACTAGTTTGCAATGTAAAGTGAATACCCAATTTTATATGCATAATCCATCTTAGGCTTGGCTTGAGTGTAATGCTAGTACATAATTAAAGATGGATAGCAGAGGTGCAACTTTAGTGTAATTCTTGGTCCTTTCGCTACCAAAAACTACCACTATTACTCCCATCGCTACTAAAAACTACCGTAATAGAAAGTGTCGCTGAAATACCTTATTTTTGTAGTGTATTTTTTCTAGAATCAGTCATCCAGACAAGAAAGTAATAGTAATGGCTACCTTATTTCTACAATCAAGAGCTCCATACCCCTCAATTCAGACAAATTCGGTGTATATAATAATATATACACAATTTTTAAGTAGTTTAGACTGTACTTTGTTTTTTTTTCTTTCTTATTTTTATTGGTAAGGTGGAATTGAACCTAATACCTTAGGGTTGTCATAATGTCAACATTCAAATTGAGCTATAGATCCACCGTAACTAGTTAAGATTATAGTTAAACTCGAAAGTCCTCTATGACTTACCATGGTCCTAAAGTTTCCTCTAACTAGGACTTTTCAACTTTATTTCCTATAATTCTACTATGACTAACCAAGGTTCTTAAACCTTCTCTAATTTTTTTAAAACACTACACTAAATTTTCTAAACAATTTTTTTTTATACTCTAAATTCATTAGCAAAAATTTTATAAGGACCTTTTATTATAATTTAAATTCTACATGGAAATGTGCTCTTGCGACGTCCACTGATGATACAGATGATTTGTATAGTACTTTTGCTTGACCTTTATAGGACAATTTGCCTAATAATTTCCGTCACATGCAATACAATAAACCCTTCTTAGTGTTGTACTAGTAATTAATGGTTTTTTTTTTTTTGAGAGAAATTAATGGCTTTGGTACTTGTGATTACTATCACCATTATAAAAATTTTAATCCTTCCAAAGATGGAAGAAGATTGTTGCGTGAAATTATTCGTTAATTATGATTCTTGATTGCATATTCATTTAACAAATAAGGTTTTCACTCAAGTAATTAGGCAATACACAATCAAAAGAAATTACAACTACAGTTTTATTAAGAGAGTTAATACTTGGTCACGAAAGTTCGGTTTTTGTGCACAAACTTTTGGGCCTCGCACATGAACTTTTTCGCAACAAAATGCTCTTTCTCATACATAGATTGTGTCAAAAAGGAAAGTTCATGTGAAATGACCCAGCTTTTATCTGAATGTTACGCTTCCCTTTTTTTTTTAAATTCAATTTTGTTTAGCTTTTCTAATAAAAGTACTATAGTCTCTTGTAGCTTTTGAAATTTCACCTCCTTTTCATATTTTTTTTCAGATGAAGGCTTGAGCTCAAATCCTTTGAATATGAGTTGTTCGTTTAATATAATAATTTCTTACTTATAATAAGAAAAAACAAATCTTTATATACATTCCTAAGAATAGTAATAGTAAGAAACATGATAGAAAATTATAATTGTACTATTCTCATCCTATGAAGTTTATCATACCTCCTTTGTGAATTTACACTACAAAAAAACAGATTATTAGAGGCAGTTTTTTGGAGCAAAAAACTGCCGCTATAAACAAAAACTATTAAAGACTATTAGCAGCAAGGGCATTAGCGGCAATTTTTTGTTAATAGTGGCAGTTTTTGGTTGCCGCTAATAGTCTTGTTTTTTGTAGTGTTAATTCCGTAAGAATCTAAAAAATTCTCCTTAAATTATAAGTGGATCTTTTCCATGAAATATATTTTTGTTACTACATTCAAAATACCACGTAAGCTATAAGCAGAATTGGAATTTATTGCAGAAGGTAGATTTATGGACAAAACGTGTAGAACAATTGAAGAAAGAAGTGAAGGAGATGCTAAAAAATTGCAAAGACTCATTACAAGAAATGAACTTGATTGATATCCTCCAACGGCTTGGGGTGGCACACTACTTTAACAAAGAGATTGAAGAGTCATTACAAAAACTATACATTTCGTATAATGATATCGCTAGTGATGATTTGTACTTGGTGGCTTTACAATTTCGATTACTACGACAACAAGGGTATAATGTATCATCTGGTGAGCTCATTTCCATCCATGTACTTTTCTATTATCCCTACATAAAATAAATTAATACAATATCAGTTACACTCAAACGCACAAAAGAGACTATATATATATATACCTACATAAAATAAATTAATACAATATTAGTTACACTCAAACGCACAAAAGAGACTATATATATATATATATATATATATATATAAATACACACACACACAGATGGAAATGATCTCCTAACTCGAGTCATGCGACATAAGGTCATGACTCGAGTTCTCATAGGCATGACGTTATTTCTACTGCTTTTGAAAAGTACAAGGAAGTTGTTGCAGCCAATGAGTGCTTGGGTCATGGATTAATCTATTCGCTTGTGTGAAAGGATCATTATCCATACATTCATATATATATATATATATATATATATATATATATATATATGTACGTTTGTGCGTGTGTGTGTCTGCTTGTAAGTGTGCGTGTGCGTGTCGAGGGAGAGACACTAAGGGTAGGGGGTCTCTAGATGATGACATTTAGTAGAAGTGTCATCCATCACCATTAAACGTTCATGTTTGTGTCACATGAACATGCACAAAGTCGATACATCAATAATGAAAATAATTAAATAAAAAATTAATTATAGTGATTAAGAATGATTAAATGACAAGTAAAATAAATAACATTCACTATCCAATTTAGTCACCATTGATCACAGTGATTAAATAATATTTTTTTCTAAAACCCCACAGATAAGGGTTAACCTTATGACAGGCCACATGGCACCAAGAAAGGGCCAGACAAAGGTTAAAGCCCTGGTCTACGATCATTTGATATAAATATAGAAAGCGAGAGAGAGAGAGAGTGACAACCCAATTTTCCCCAAGGCACACAAACCTGTACAATTTTTTTTTTTCTTCCTTACATCATAAACTCAGGGAAAACCGGACCGTCGGGATGCACATATCATAATCCGAATACAGAAATTACTTGGTATTATCCATGTACCAACATGGAAAATGAAGCAGCTATCAAACATACATGAAAATGGAAAATTTGATATCACCAGGCAGATCTAAAACTTCTACATTATACATATCAAGTCCAAAGATTTACAGCCCCAATACAAGCCCGAAAGTGCCCAGTCCAAATCCTCACCTAATGCCAAATTCCCCAAACGGGAGGTCTTAAGCCGTTTCTCGAGGTTCACTCCTGATCAATACTTGTACCTGTGACGTATAGTCGAGGGATGAGCTGCATCTAAGCTCAGTAAAGAAACATCTTTAACATGTATATTATCACCTCACACATATATCTTATGACATAATCGAACATGCTTTTCACATAAATACTCACAATTTAAAAAACATTTGACTTGAAGCAAAACTAATATCACACATAAATTTCTTCTTGTTTAAAGCTTAAACACATGATTTCAAAACTTATTCCCTTAACAAAAGAAAAACTTTAACTGATAATTTAAATAATCCCCGAACACTATAGCATAGAGCCCCCGATGGGATACCCACCATCCTCGTTCAATTGAACCCTTTTTAATAAGTTATACAAGTCCCTTCGATGGAGGTGACTTGTCGAAATTAATATTACCGTAAAATGGTAATCAAAGAGCAGATATCCCACTGCACTAAATTCACATCAAAGTGCAGATATCCTGTTGCACCGAATTCACAATTTGTATGGATATTCAACCGTACCGGTTGGCTATCATTGATAACCTTAAATCAAAATGCAAACATAACTTATAGTTCATCATCGTGTATTGTTTAGAGTTTCAAACTTCCACACCATAGGTTTAGAGTTTCAAACTTCCACACACACACATTCACATTCCATACCATAGGTTTGGAGTTTCAAATCTTCCACACACACACAAATTTGATTTCATACACTTACACACCTCTGAGTGCACACACACACACCTAAACACTTTTGATGTTCAAAACCATAAAAGAACTTCATGCTATCCAAATGACGAGTTTCATAAATCACAGTTATTTTTCCCACATCACAAAATTCATGCTAAATAGATGACAAGTTCCACACACACATATTTTATCATATCATAAAATGCATGCTAATCATAATCAATGCACATGTTAAGGAGTTTTCCCTACCTTGACGTGATGTCACACTCAATTCCTTATTCTAAGCTTGCTTTTCCCCCACATTCATGCAAGCTCAAACCTAAACACCTAATTCCATAGTTTACACGTACCAAATGACGTAAAACGGAAGACTACAAGATATCTCCAAAGTCCTTCAAACAAAACACATCAAAATCCTTAATCTGCTCAATTCGATCGATCGATTTCCCAATTCGATAGATCGGATCCCATCAAAATGGATTTCAATCGATCGAAGTGAGCAGATTAAGGATTTTGATGTGTTTTGTTTGAAGGACTTTGGAGATATCTTGTAGTCTTCCGTTTTTCGTCATTTGCTACGTGTAAACTATGGAATTAGGTGTTTGGGTTTGAGCTTGCACGGATGTGGGGGAAAAGCTCGAAACCCCTCAGAAAGTCATACAATTTTACTATGGCACCAAAACTCGATCGAACTCTAACTCGATCGATCAATTTCCAAATCAATCGATTGAATTAAATTTTGATCAGATGATTTCCTTCAAAACCCTTTTTAACACTTCCATGTTCTGTAACTTTCGATCGATAAATTTTTAACTCGATCGATCGAAGCACATTTCGATCGGGTGAATCTAACTTCGATCGGTCGAAATCCCTCAGAAATCATATTTCATAATTTCAAGTCAAATTCGATCGATCAAATCCATTTTTGATCGATCGAAATTGACAAATTTCGTCTATCACTTTGCTTTCTCATGTCAAACCCAATTTTTTCTCAAATCTAATCTTCTTTTCTTTAATTTTCTCACTCACATCATAACAAAACTAACATGACACAATTAATTATAAATTTCTCATCTTTGATCGATCGCGCGATCCACACTGCTCAAATTTGAATTTAGGGTTTTGGAGTGAAATTTATCGATTCTTCTTGCAATTGAGTCGAAAAGGAGCCCACGGTGACTCCACTCTGGATCACACATTACTCTTCACGCACTTGATCGTATATGGCCTAATCACATGATCAAATCCCAAGTTACAGGGATGGGAGGAAAAGTTGAGCTCTTCTTTCTTTTCTCTCTCAACGTTTTTGCAAAACACAGCCTCTTTCTCTTTCTCTCTCTCTCTAAAACCCAAACCCTACAAGCTTTTACAAACGGTAATAAGCTTCCAAAGGAAGCCTTTTGCTTCTTTTATAACCAAATGGATTAGTTCCCTTATAAAACACAAACACCCATTTTCGGTATTAACTTCATCGAATAAGCATTAGCTTCGGTGCAAAGCTTTTACACCTAAACCAATTGTTAACCACCACTTACACACTAAGCTTTGGTGTGAAGCTCATACACTTAAGTCAAGCCTTAATGCATTAACCAAAGGCCCACCATCGACTCAAATAGCTAGCCCAACCAGTTCAACAAGTTTTAATCATTAATGAACTTCCATTTTCCAATAATTTTGACTCCTAGTTGCATACTCACACAGGGTGTCGTCCCAAGCATGCACACCGAGGCATACTGTTCAAAGGTCAAAGTTTTCATGATGTTATAGAGGGAGATGAGAATATGGATTGGAACACATGATGGTGACCTTCCACTAAAATACCAGGTCACATGCCATGTGGCAAGTGATTGCGAGTTACTTAATGGTTCACTAGGTCCAATAGGATTTTTAAAAGGAAATTATTTTCTAGAATGTGGTCAAAGGGACAAAAAATCAATGGACGAGGATGTGTGGGAGGTACCCAAACAGTGACCACAGTTTTGATCATCAAAAAAACTTTTGTTTATAGATCACTTGCCACATGGCACATGCTCCCAAAACAGATTTGTTTTTGGTAACGCATAACGTGTGGCATGTGATCTATTGTTCTAATCCACTATCCTTGTATCGGTTAAAACCTATGCCCCATTTTCCATATATATAGGGAAATGAGTATATGACTCGAGTCATGGACATAAGCCTATGAGTCGAGCTCCCATTGATTGCACGTCACATCAAGTGACTTAAAAAATCAATCCGATTTGACATGCAGCCAATGGTAGCTAGAGTTATGAGATTATATTTCATGACTCGAGTGAGAGGATCATTACCCATCTACCCATATATATATATATATATAGAGAGAGAGAGAGAGAGAAAAGGGTGCACACTCTCATGGAGTACACAATATAGGTACTCAAAGTGATGTGAAACTCCATGCGACTCTTATAGTATTGTTTTGGTATTATGTGGAGCACTAGCTGGTTGTACGAAGAAATTTCATATATCTTACTACTTTTCATTAATATTATAATATGAATTACATGTAGCTAGAACATAAGTTTGTTTTATCCCAAAATAGTTTCCTATTCAAAGATTTCAAATATATGTCTAGAGCCTAAAGAAAATTCAAATAGATTTGAGAGTTAGTCACCCTTAACAAGCCTGCATTTTGCTTGTCCCACAACATGTTGTGTGCTACTTCGATATTTCAATTGATAGAGCTAGTTGTGCTAGCCTTTACTAAAATCGGTGCACCACAATTGATGAATTGTCTATGCACCTTACACAAATTCATATTTTAAAGCCTCGATTCGTATAGAAATGTCACAACCCAGATTTTTGAGATCTGTGCATGGCACACTTCGTTGCACATAGGTATATGCGTTTCACAAAGGGACCAAAACACCCAAATACTTAAAGTGTGTACATGGGAAACACACTAGTATATCCCAATTGTGATAAATATAAAAGTGAAGAAGAGAGAAGAGGAGTCCTTACGTAAAACTATTCTAACCTAAATAGAGAGGAGGAGACTATAGAGAAAAAGAAAGGGAAGAAAGGAGCCTGGGAGAACTAGGGTTGCAGAAACTTGGCTCGGCAAGGGAGATCAGAGGTAATGACGGGAGGACGAACTAGGGAGACCGGATAGCCTAGTTGGTTTACAAATCTTAAATCGAACCTGTGCGTGTTTCATCGTCAGAGGTACGTTAAAAATCATATAGATGCCTAGGAATATTTTAAATAGTAGGAAGGATGTTGGCTGTATGTTGCTTTATATAAGATTAAGGTAAAATGAAGGATGGAAACATGATCTCGATCTGATCATGGACAAAAATCGGTGTTTCTCGCTTGAGCGGTCTAAAGAGGCTCGCTCGAGCGAGGATGAACATAGAAAAGAGAGACTCTGGGCTCGCTCGAGCGGTCCCTGAAACTAAAGGGAGGCTCGCTCGAGCGAGGGTCCACATCAAAAATTTAAAAGCTCGATTTAACCGCTCGAGCGATCTCGTTTGACCACTCGAGCGAGGTCAAGAGACCGCTCGCGCGAGGTCAAGTGACCGCTCGAGCGAGGGCTAATGACCGCGCGAGCGAGGTCTGGTGACCACTCAAATATTGGTTTTTCTAAGGAGAGGAACTCGGGTGTCCTACACCCCAAATGACCTTAAACCATCCTAAAGTAAATTCTCTTTTAATGTAGGTTGATGCACTATAACCGCTAAGGACAAGCATGCTTTGAGATTGTTGAGGTAGGGAGTATTCTTGAAACATGTGCATTATTCTGGGAACTCATATGCGTAGTAAAGTCTATTTAAATAGTAGTATATACTATAAACTCTCATGATAAGTGTGTGTGTGTGTAAAGTGTGAAGAATCCTGAGGTCCCCAGGGGACGAAATATAATGTGGTTAAATCAGAGAAAGTTGAAATAGAAGTATGGGGCATCCCAGGGATGCGTAAGAAACTAAATAGAGAAACAGAAACAATGTGATAAGGCCTAATGTAATATATCTAGCACATTCACGGTGAACAACTATATGTAAAGCACATTGATATTTTTATTATTTAAGGTTGATCAGAATACCCCACCGACGTGGCGGGATACCCACGACTGACTCGGCAGGATATCCGTGACCGGTACGGCGGCCAATCCGTATAGATGTAACACATCCCAGGGATGTAGATTGAGAATAGACCCCGCCGCCTATGAGAAAGGGGCTTGGGCAGTATTCCCAGGGGATACACATAATAACTGTCTAGTTAGACGACGATGGCGGGTATTCCATCGGGGCTCGATGCTATAGTGCTCGAGGATTACTTAAGTTAAGATTTAAGTGATTAGGCCAAGTTCACAAATAAATTCTTAAAGAGATTAAATTAAACTGTTAAGATTGGTTGGGAGTCATTGAATTACTTTTATCCTTCAAATTGATGTACATAAATATTTCTTGAGAATTTATGTTGTTGGTACTAACATATGGAGATAATCTATATGTTCTTTTGTTTTCCCCTCACGAGCTAGGATGTAGCTCACCCCCTTAGACTATACGTGCAGTCAAGGACTAACGGCAGCAAGGACTTCGGGTGAAGTAAATCCAAAGGCATCGGTGTCTGTACCCACAGAAGAGTCAGAACCTCCTCCTGAGGAATTCTTCTAGGACACCCGCTGCATACTTTGATAGTGAGTAGAGAGAGAGTACTGTGTATGGCTCGGTATATCGAGCCTTT
Source organism: Chloranthus sessilifolius (assembly GCA_021018995.1). Lineage (NCBI taxonomy): Eukaryota > Viridiplantae > Streptophyta > Magnoliopsida > Chloranthales > Chloranthaceae > Chloranthus > Chloranthus sessilifolius. Next base: position 36,600,365 of record CM037598.1, on the reverse strand, counting down.
TCATTTGAATGTTTTAAATACTGTCACTTGGTAGACCACCTAGGAGGAATGAGTATCATCAAACTTTCGGGTATGTCCTTATGTCCATGAATTGGCATGGAACAAGAACAGCCCGATAGGATTAATTAACTTATAAGTTCTTATTGTTTGCTTAGGGTATTCGCATGTGCTTCAATCACCATTTGACTGTATATATATAATGAGGAGTAATGATATGAATGTAAGGCACGGCCCTGAAGGTCGTGCTGATGGCACGGATTTCGGGATGCCAAAATTTGGGCTGTCACAAGAAAAGAAATATATATGGGGGTTTCTAAACTTCATTCTTTTCCTAGAAGATACCAATGTTTATATATAGTGTGAGGCATAAATACACATATAAAGACACACACACACATTTATATACCATTATCTTTTCTTGTCAAACTAGTAAACGTGCACATGTTCATTTAAATGTCGTGACACCATCAAATTGGAGCATCATAATTTCCATCACCTCATTTTTCAAGAGTTATTCCAAGCCACAACACAAAAGGAAAAATAAGACTAAAATAAAAGAAAGTGATGAATCTCATTTAAAGCTCCTAAAACTCGGCAAGCCCATAGTATCTCTGATGATCTAGTGCTTCACTGTATCTACAAGCTGCGAATAATTGGTATAGGCCTGGTCATCATGAACCAAAGCCCTCTTTGCATGATTCTCCGTGACACCATTATCCTCCCTATAAATCCAATTGTGCAACCAATTCTTTAGAGAAAGCCACCCCTTAATATTCGTCATTCTAAGGACAAGAATGACCCATATCATGATTTGGAACCAGTTCGGAATTAATTTGAATGAGTTAGTCTCAGTGATTGTTTGAAATAAGGGATATACTAAATTCTAATTTAATTTTAGAAAACAGCTCATAATTTTTATTAAAGGCAATTAAAAAATAGACATTTAACTCCTGGATAATCCTAACACCCCTAGCATGGCTACAGTTTCTCATTGAGGCACCATAAGAATATATTTTAATGGAGCTAACACATGGTTTTTTCCTTATCATATGCAGCATGTCATAAGGCTTCAGAGTTATGGTGTGAAGCCTTATGATGTGAATAGGGTTCAGAGTTACGATGTGAACGTTAAGCTTACCAAACAATTTTGACTTTTCTAGATGAAGATGGCATTTTTTGGTTGATTAAATCAGTACTCTCTATGATCCAGCTTAGTACCTTTCTCTTCACAACACCTGTTGCTCATCACTGTGAACTACAACATTTCTTTCCAACCAAATGTCTCAAGAATTCACCCATATAATAGAACCATTGTGTAGAGAAACTTGAGTTTTAGTCGTACTTTACCAGTTAATCAAATGGTGGAAATTTTTGGATTGGGAGCGCGTCAAGAAAATCTTATAGAATCCACTTCCATAGCTATCGGGTAGAAGAACAATCATCAAATAAATGCTTGACTGATTCGAACTCCATAAGGCAAAGATGACATCGAGAAGCTATTTGAATTTTTTGCGACATAATCACATAATCCATGGGAATTGCTTATTTTGGAAACATCCAACCAAAGCAGTGTTTTTTGATTGCATCTTCACTTTCCTGTGACTTTTCATTTTATTATTTTTGGACACCTCTCATGAGTCTAATCCCATACAGAGTTAGAAGAAAAGGCACCCGAGATACTAGGTTTCCTAATAACACTTTCCGAAGAATGTATTTTTGAAAAATTATTCTTGGTCTTTTCCATTTATAAACTAACTCAACTTGTTTGCAATATTTTTTGCAACCTACATTCCATCTTTCATAGCATCAATCAAGACCTTATTCTCATTAATATAAGGAACCCTAACCATTAAATGTTCATCCCTTAACCAATTATGCCCAAGAAAAAGTTATTATTTCCATAGTTTATTATCCATCTAGAGGCATTCATACATGATTTCATCATAGGTCAATGCCTGACCATACTTTCCATAGACAAAAAATATTTATTATAGACAAAATTAGATTAGTGAAAGTCCTCTACTACTAATTTTATCAGACTATCATCATATTGACGTAGTATGTATCCTCCAATTTTTGAATTACAAGACCAAAATCCCAAGAAACCCAATGAGTTTCAAATCGGCCATCCATTTCTCTCCAATAAAAATTTACAAAGCATTTCTCAACCTCCTTAATGACTTTTTTGGGGTTAGGGAGAATAAAGAAAAAGTGAATAGGGATACAAGAAATATGTACTTCAACAAAGTTAGTTTTCCTCCATCAGATCATTTTGGATTTTCAACATGAGAGCTTTTTAAGAAATTTTGTCTACAAACTCCTACAAACTTCCCCAAAGTTGAATAGTAGGTTGAGATCTAGGATTAAAACAAAGTATGCCTTTGATATTTCTCAATGGCAGTTTGGTACAACTACTAAAGACAATAAAATCATTTGCATAGAGAAGGTGGCTAAGAGCCAAGCCATATTTAGAGGAGTATCAACCCATTTTATTTTCAGACTGAAGCATTGATACCACATTACCTATACTAGGTGCATTAGATAGCGTATTCTCATTCCCACCAGTGACTTTGTTGATCTTGTTTGTGGTTTTTTGGACTTTCATCATTGCATGGAAAAAACTATTTTCATCACCTCTCTAACCCCTTGTAATGAGATCTTTGTCGTGGCATAGTCTCTTCATCTTTAGAAAGATTATGATACCAAACCTTTGCATTCTCACATGTTATCCAATGAGAAGAGGACCAGTACTCATTATTAGTCATACTTTTCTAAAGTCTTTCAACCACCTTTTGAGATTCTCCTTATTTAATTTTAACATTATCTAGGACCTCCTTGTTCCATTTTTTCAGCTCTACCTTCAATGTTTTCAGCTTTAGAAAAACCAGGTATATAGGGGATCCTTTAACCTAAGCCCAAAATGATCACAAACTATACCAAGAAAATCTTCCCTTGAAGTGCAAAAATCCCAAAGTTGAACGGCTTAGAAACATGAGTTTGTCGTTCAACAATGATATGAAGATGACAATGGTCTGAGGACATATGTGGATGGTGCATAATCAAAGGTACTCCAAATTTAGAGATCCAATTGTTCAAAGAAAGGTAGGCTTTTCTATACTCAACGTTCTTTTTATACCTGATATGTTATTACACCAAGAGAATTCATCTCCTTCGAATCTCGGATCAACCAGTCCATCCATGTAAATAAAATCATAGAAGTTTATCATAAAGATATGGTTAGGAGTATCTATACCTCTCTATTCGGTAGTAGAGGTAAGTGCATTAAAATATCTAGCAAGCATGATAGCATCATTTGATGCTACAATCAAAGACTTTCGTATCAAACAATAAGAACAGAGAATGATTATGGATCAAAGGATATAAAAGACTTTTCAACATACATACCAAACAACTATATAGTAACATAAACTTTTTTTGCAGTAGTAGCAAGACCATTATATTTCTACTCAAGGGTTCTAGAAATAGAAAAAGGATAAACATCACTTTCAATATCTGAAAGTCTCCTTCTCAAGGAACCATAGATGATTACTTGAATACTCAAAATTAGAGAACTAATCATGGACATAATTATTGGATGGCTGTTGACATAAATGTTTAATGGAAGCTTGAGCATTAAAGAGAACCCAAGTGATCGAACTTCCTCCATCCTCTACTTTTTGGTTCCATAAAAATATTTTTGTATTCATCAAAGTACTGTTAGGATTTTAAATAATTTGAAGTGACTTCATCGATATTTGAGTTTGTTGAATCATTGTCGGAGTGGGTTACCTTATCAACTAAAAGAGATGGATCAATCAAGGGAGTAGCGTTGAGCACAATCTCAACTGATTTAACAAGATCAACTTAGGATATTGTGGAGATGAGTGGTGACTATTTAAAGAGATATAACACTCAACATGAGGACAAAATTCCATGCACCTCATGTTTCACCAGTGGGGTGTTAATATAATCCAAAGAAGGATTCATAAAATTAAAGCATAAAAACTTGATATTATATAATGAATGATATATATATATATATATATATATATATATATATATATAATGAGAATTACATTCAATTGTAACAGGAAAAGGCTAACTCACGTGCTAGATCATGTGTTGTGTGCCAATTGACACCGAAATGGCTCGAGTGTAACAGCTAGCCATACACTTGAGCATAGCGTCATAGGTCTATCTATCTATCTATATATATGCGTCATAGGTCTATCTATCTCTCTCTCTCTCTCTCTCTATATATATATATATATATAAGTAAAATACAATACATTATATCGTCCACTTGAATATATTTTTTTTATATTTCCTACAAGAGTTTGTATTAGGTGCTACCCACCTTGACAAAAAGGTCTAAATCCATTTTAACGATTTCACACTCAAAGTACCAACCTTTTCTACAACTTTTTATAAGGAGATTGAATAGTTTTGCACCTATCAGTGTGCCTTATAGATAGATGGCCCTTGTCTCATTTTTCAACGCTTAGCAAGCAGTTTTGACTTATTGAATGCGTCTCCCCCTTTTGTAATGTGCACTCACTATCTTATGGCAATAACTTCAAATTCAAATAATTTTCTTAGAAGGAGTTGGCTTATGAATTGTTTAAGATCGTGATTTAAGTGTCCACATAGAAGAGATAATGAGAAGTAGAGGAAGAAATTATAGGAATCTACGTTGAAAATAAAAATCGGAAAAAACTTCTATATTTTATGTTTGTTTGATGTTTTATAATGTTTGATCGTGTAACAGATGTATTTAAGAAGTTTCAAGATAGTGAGGAAAATTTCAAGGAGACCTTAATTACAAATGTTGTGGGTTTGCTAAGTTTATATGAAGCTTCACATCTTAGTATAAGAGGAGAAGACATATTAGATCATTCACTGAAATTTACAAGCACACATCTTATGTCTATGATGGCGAATCTAAATTTTCCACTTTCAAAGAAAGTGGAGTATGCCCTAGAGATACCTATACGTAAGTGTTTGCCAAGAATAGAGGCGAGACGCTACATCCCAATCTACCAATATGAAAGTGCAAGGAGCGAAGTGATTCTCGAGCTTGCAAAGTTGGATTTCAATTTGCTACAATCATTGCACCAGAAAGAGATAAGGGAGCTATCAATGTAAGTTTCATCATACTCATGATCTTTTCTATTAAAGGTTAAAAAAATAACTTCATGCCCCAAACTAGGAAATAGTGTCTTATAACATGGATTAAAATCTTGATTGTACTGGATTGTACCACCTAGGAGATAAGGGCGGTACTAATACTACCCTACATTAGCCTTTTGACCCTTTTGTATCATTTGTACTAAATGATACAGATAGTAAATGAACAGTACTCATACCAATTTTGAGATTTTAAACCTTGTTTAGAACTAGATTTTGTTGAAAACAAGGAGGGGGAATCACGCAAGGCTGCCTGAGACATTAGCATATTCTTGAACCACTGGAGGGAATAAATTAACAATGACTATTTTTCACTAGCTCATTCAACTAAGCCACTACATCGAGATGACAAGTTGAGCTTGTAGTTGTGGTGGATGTATCAACCCAAGATGGTATGTGTGGGACTAGTAATAATCGGATAATTCTCTATGTAACCGGATGACCTATTTTCGATACGATAGAAATCTTGTGAACTAGGGTTAGTAGTACTTGGGGGGTCAATGAGCTGCACTTTGGCCTATAATTTTATAATTTTCGAATAGACTCTAACTAAGTTCGTCTTGTATATAAGAAGTTTCCTAGACCGTAGCTACTCTTGCAACTACTAGAGCCTAAATAGCAAAGACTTCATACATTTACTTATCATAAGCTAGAGAGGTTTTGAATATTTTTATTTTCTAATAGTACATGGACGTCTTCATCCCAGGTGGGAAAGGGAAACAAACCTTCCATCAAAGCTACCATTTGCAAGGGATCGACTAGTGGAATGCTACTTTTGGATACTCGGAGTGTATTTTGAAGAACAATATTATCGTGGTAGAATGATCATGACGAAAATAACAAACTTGGTTTCATATATGGATGACATTTATGACGTATATGGAACACTGGATGAACTCCAATTACTCACGGATGCAATACAAAGGTTCGGTCTTTTAAATTAATGTACTGATAAATTTACTCTGAGCATTTTTTATATTTTTTACACTTCAAAACAGTTTTTTTCCTATATTACTTTATTATTCCATATTTGTTTCAGTGATAATAGTGTGATCCGACCCCATATAGAGGGGGGAAGGAAGTTAGGATGATTGAATGATGGTAAATTTGAATTTATGTTCTAAAAATGTGGATCACTATTGAACTATTAGGTGGGACATTGCGGCCATGGAACAACTGCCCAAATACATGAAAGACTATTTTCTCAAACTGTTAAAAATTGTTGACAAAATTGAGGACCAATTGGCTCCAGAAGAGAAAACATACCATATGATTCATTTGAAAGAAGTGGTATGTATGATTATATTCTTGTTTAATGTGATATCACCAGCATCATAACATGATCTAGCTAATGAAGAGCCATTGTTATGTCTCAATACTTCCAAAGCTGACTTCTACAAATGTTAGGTGGCAAAGGCTATTTATGAAAGTCAACTTTTGATTCGCTTATGTAGCTATAGACCCAAATTTGTCTCAAGGCTGGATTGACCTGTACTTTGAGAAAGGTGTAATCCTGAGCTTCCGAAAGCACCTCCCGAGCCCTTAGAACTTAACCCAAATCTTTAAAACCCTTTTAACCCTTAGTAATCAACCCTAGCCTCCCCATACCCATTAGAACCGTTCCCAGGCCCGATTCAAACCCTCCTGAACTGTGAAAGGAGGGAGGAGTGCCAAAATTTATATGGACATATGTTGAGGTTGAGACCTATACCATTGGAAAGTAGAGGTTCTCAGATTTCCAATGAACAAATAATTGCCTAATTTCGAGTTGTACATCAAAAGTTTTGACGATTCGAAAAATTCACAGAAAATGAGGATTTTACTCATCCATACATTGGATGTATGCATAGGCAATTTTTGGCCTGAATTTGGCTATGCCTACAACTAATGTATGCATTGGCAATTCTATGCAAATTTAACTCATGCATACAACCAATGTACTCATAGCCAAACTTTGGTTATTTACTTCAGAAAAAGCATGGACTCTAAACTTCTCTACTCTATCAAAAGTACTGTTTCTAAGCTATGCGTACAACCAATGTACACAACTTAAAATTGCACCTTTTCCAAAAAAGGGCAGATTTTGAAATTGAGGCTTGACTTGAGGACCATCCCATTGTTTGAAGTTTATTTCTTTAAGATCCTAATGCCCTCCTTAGTTTAAGTTATACCCCTTATGCCATCTAACTCATCACCCTATCATCTACCATTAAGCCCAGTTCTCATCATTCTAAGCCTTAAAAAACCTAGAAAACCTTAGATTTCATATTACCTAATTGCTAAACCCATTTGCACTTAAGTATTCCCTAATCACCTCTCCCTCTATAAATAGAGACCAACCCCCCTTGTTTAATCCATCTTTTGAAATTTCCAAGAGAAGAAACTCTACTAATTTGCTCCCTCATTTGCCTAGACCTAAGTTTTTTTCAAAGCCTAAAGCCTTAACCCATCAAAACCACCGTTCCTAACCATCAATCCTTCAAAGCCTTAGAAGTTAGAACCCATCTCTAACCCATAGTGCTATCGAAAGCTCATCGGTGTTGCTCTGAAGCGAAGATCCGACCACAATGCTATAAGGGTCTGAGAGCTTCGGCTCTCCCCACTATTCATCTACCTTCTTTTTATGTTTCCTCTATCCTTGAATTTGAGCCGATATGCCGCCGAAATTATGGTGATTGTGGGGGGCTCAAATACGATCTGAGTGCCTTTGGACAAGAGGAAGTGTTGCTCACTTTGTTTCCTTATATATATATATATTATATAAACGATCTAAACATAGACCCGGCCATAGTAGAGACCGCTTACGAACAGGTCGATTGGGTGCTTAACACTTTTCCAATTGATAACCGAAGCCCCTACCCAAGAGCCTTTGGCATCAACCGGTAAATCAGAGTCATATTTTACACTTCGGTACTTATATATTGATTTGGGTATCCCGGGACACCAAAAGCTATGGGCGGCTACTCCATTTTTGAGCGCATCATCACACTGGATCAACAAAATCCACGGTTGCACAACAACTCAAAGGCTATTAATAAGATGGACTAATATTTGGAGGGCACTGTGGATACACTAGAAAAACTAAAACTATTAATGACAACCAAAAATTGTCGCTATTAACAAAAAAACTGCCGCTAATACCCTTACCGCTATAATCTTAAGAGCCTTCAATAGTTTTTTTGTTAATAGCGACAATTTTTGGGTGCAAAAAACTGTCGCTAATAGTCTTATTTTTGTAGTGATAATCAATCCTTTATTTTTAATATTAGGTTCACTTTGAAAAAAATGACACTGCATTTACATCTCTCGGTAATAACATCTAAGTAAACGATTGGATTCCACTGTTTAGAGAGTAAAATAAGTTGTTCAAACTCAAGATCCATGGAATTTCATATCTTTGAGGTCTTTTCTAGAACAAAGAAAGTGGGATTCTTCTAGATAGAGAGGAAACCCAATGTAATGGGAGTTGCATTGGAATTCCTTGAAAAAATGGCACAATTTGGTAAAATGATAGTCATTTTTTTATTTTAACAGTTTTAAAAGTTTTATAAAACTAAAATTTTCAAAAATCACAATTTTTTTATTGTTTGGTTGATTCCTAAACGATTTCTCCATAAAAATATCGTTAAATTTGAAGTAAGTCAGTAACTAGAGTTGTAGTAAGGATATAATTATCTGACTTTATAATCTAGATTTGTATTTAAAGCATAAAATAACCTTAGGCCTAGCCTTGTTACGCTTAAAAGAGTTTGGTATGATAGATTTGAACAATAAAGGATTTACAACCATAATACAGCATATTCATTTTTTGCACTTTATGGACCAGACATCAAGCTTGACTCAATTCATTAATGCATACTCAATTCCGCCCTAGATGTCTTAACAATCTTGGGTTGAACCGAAACGGAGATTGGTAGGCCATATATCCATGCCTGAACCTAACTCATTAGTTGGATCCATCTCCTTATCATATCCCAGTTGCACCCCCTATGGAATATGTTGTAGAATTGTGGAGATAAAAAAAAAGTTAGTGAAAGAGATTATAAGAACTCTACTGTGTAGAAACTACTAAACATGCTTTTCAAGTTTTTTAGAATTCGCCAAAAATATTTTTTTTTTCAAAATTAAAGAAAAACAACTAATATTTTTTTCCCGGTTGACAACAAAATTATGTAAGAATGGAGATAATGAATCTAAGTCCAAAATTTATCACTTGTACAACCATAAGATCATGATCTTAAAAATAGGGCACATTAGAAAAACAACCTTAAAAAACAAACGTTTTAGCAATAAATTCCAGAACTTAATCGTTTTAAAAAAAAAATTGCTTTCACGGTTTTTTGAAGTTCTGAGATCTGTGAAAGCATTGTTTTTTTAATAAGGATTTGAGATTTCACGGATCTCAGAACTTTAAAAAATCGTGAAGGCATTGTTTTTTTAAAACGTTTAAGTTCTGGACTTTTTTGCTTAGAAATTTGTTTTCTTAATTTTCCCTTAAAAAAATAATAGGATTTTTCCTTTATAGAGGGAACCCAAATACAAGAACGATAGAAGAAGGAACCTTTTAGTTTTTAAAAATTATTGGAGGACAGAAGACCTCTTATATTTACAACTTTGGTTTTTTGTCGTGGTGGGTAAGCTAGTGATCGTAATGTGACTTATAATGTTAACAATTATTTTTCCCTCTCAAGATGAAAGAGGCGTCAAGAATTTACTTTGCAGAAGCTAAGTGGTACTATGAAGGCCATGTTCCATCATTCGAAGAGTATATGAACATTGCTTTGATAACATGCGGGTACCCACTGCTTAGTGTTGTCTCTTTAGTAGGGATGGGAAAAGTAGCGACCAAGGAAGCTTTTGATTGGTTCATGGAAAAGCCGAAGCTCGTCATGGGCGCAGCAATGTTTTGTCGAGTAGTTGATGACATCCAATCCAACATGGTATGATATAATATATGAGAGATTTGATTATTTGTAGAAATAGGGCCATATCAATTCAATTTCACGCTAAGCGGCACACATCTTTAATCAATCAAAGTCATTAAACTAGCAGCCTATTAATTAGATGGTTCCAACCTCTCATAAGCAGATTTTTAGGTTGGCATATCCCTCAACTAAAAATCCACTTATGAGAGGTTGGAACCATCTGATCGGGGTACTTAGGTGCATCAATTAAAAGAATATGCACAGCCTTCCATATAGGAGTGCGTAATTCGTACCATTAAAATTTCCAATGAGAGGGATTCTTGGACCCACTTCAGTTCAATATATGACGAACTACTTTGATGATTTGGATTGGTCAAAAACATGAGTTACATCACACAATAAATGGGGATGATGACTTTATCTATAATAAAGCGGGCATGCCACAACTACCCTAAATAAAAACGTTAGAAGCTTGAGTGCACGTTGTGCTTGGATGCAAAGTTTATTGGTTTCATTCCAAAACCTTCCAATCCAACTAATTCGATTGGAAGCAAGCTTCCCAGGCCTTACTTCTTGTGCCCATGCTAGCCAATATACAATTCTGCCATAAATTTTAGGCCTAGTCCGATCCATCGACCCTTCACCTTTAGGCTAGTTTTAGTCCCTTGGTGGGCCAAATTCGATGGTTCAGTAAGCCAATTTGGCACATTTCCACCACTACTTACAACTTCTCAATTTTTTTTTATTTGAAGCGGGAGAAAACAACTGGACAAGTTGTTAGTGCCATCGGTTGCTACATGAAGGAGCATGGTGTCTCAGAGCAAGAGGCAAGAGTGAAGCTTCAAGAAATGGCTGTGAATGCATGGAAAGACGTAAACAAAGAATGCCTAAAACCCACACCTTTCGATATGCCTATCATTGAGAGACCTCTCAATCTCACACGTGTAATTGAACTCTTATACAAGTATGAATATGGATACGCAGACTCCAAAGGAAAGACGAAAGAAATGATTACATCTTTTCTCATTGATCCTATTCCTACATAAGATTCAGGCTAGACTCTCACCATCTCTTTTTGGGGGTTATGGTTTTATGTATTAATATCTATCTTTCAATAACGAGTTTGTATTAATCTTCATATAGAAGCCTTTATTTATTGTAGTTTCTTTTAAAAGTAAATAAACAAATATTCTACTTTACAATTAATGTATCTCAAATCTCTCCCACTCTATAATGAAGCTAGTAAGGAACTCGTGCGATGTGCCGGAATGATCAAAGGAGGATCTGTGCATTGGTGGAACCCGTGAAATATGGGAGTGATCAAAGTAGGACCCCGCATTGGAGGAACGTATGCGATGCATGGGAGTAATCAAAGGAGGACCCATGCATTAGGGGAACCCGTGCCATACATGAGGGTGATCAAAGAAAAAACTCGTGCGATGCATGAATATTGGGTGAAAACAAACCCAAATGGGAGAGAGGGCAACCGGTGAGAGAGGGGTAGGTTAGGACTGTCTGTGGAGAGAAAGAGAGAGAGAGACAGAGAGAGAGAGAGACAGAGAGAGAGGAGGGAGGGAGGGAGGGAAGGGGGGAGGAACAATTTTTCTCTTTTTTCTTTTTTTTTTTCCCTAATAAATCTGTGGCAAGTCATAATTACTGGGGACACCTTCACTGAAATCTATATCCTCTAAAGGGTAGCCCATACATATTAATGAGAAGGGTAGCTCCATTCCCACCTATCGAATTACTAGGGACCTTCACTGAAAGCTATTGACTATTTTTGAATTAGATGATGGAGATCATTTTTTCAAGCCAATCTTCCACATCATGAATCTTAAGACCATGGACATACCATCATACACTCAATTTTTTATTTCAAATGGCACATCCCAAAAAAGTGTCCTAAAATCATGTTGCACACATTTTGCTCAAACATGATATTTAGTTCACTTTTTGGGATGTGTGACATGTGGAATTAAAAATTGACCGTCTGATGGTAAGCTCATGGTCTCAACATCAATTGTATGGAAGATTGGGATGAAAAATGATCTCCATCATCTGGTTCGAAATAGTCAATGATTTCAGCAACTCGATAGGTGCGAATAGAGCTATCCTTATTAGAATGACCAACTCACTATTAGGGCATACGTATTTTTGAAATCACTAGGGTGGCGTCATTTGTACCCATTTTCCCTGTGAAGAATACTCGCATTTTCGCGATAAAAAATCGGTTGACTGCTTAGAATCTGACGATGGAGATCGTTCTTCGTCCCACACTTCTATGCAATAGATCTTGAGATCATGGCACACCCATAAAACAGTCAAATCTTAATTCCGCATGGCACACATCACCAAAAGTGACCATGATCACCATGAGAAAGGGATCTCTAAATTAAGCATCTTGTCAACATTGGAAAATAATTAATGTAGAGCAGAAAATGAAATAATGTGTCCACTGCTTTGTTTTCTAGGGAAAATTTAAGATGACTTGCGCTTCTCATCTACCTCGCCAAGTGGTCTTGTGAAAGATGCAACACGGGGCATCTTCTCACCACAATACAATTTTCTGCTAAATGTGGTTGAAATGTGCTTTTCATCTACCATTTTGCCCTTTAAAAGGGTCTTTTGAAAGGGGTTGCCAAACACTGTGATGACCCAACTTTTCCAATCCTCACGGTATAGGAAAGGCCGGTTCGCCAACTTATTGATTTCTCAATAAGCCGAATATCAGACTAAAGTCGGCAACATACGCATAATTCTAACAGAAAAGCAAAACTAATAAGACCAAAATAATAGCTCATACAAAAATATATCTCAAAAAGGAATCAGGAAGAACCACCAGTGATGGCCAATCCAATCACCTAAACAATGGTTCCTAATGATGCTTCCTCAAAATGATATAAAAAATATCTAAACAAGGCCTTGAGCCGATAATCCAAAATAAATCTAAACCAAAAAGTAACAAACTAACAGGTCTAGTTCAAGGAAAGAACTCCTCTGCTAGGATCTCTGGCTCCTCCTCAGGGATGCAGTCAGAGTCCTCAAGATCAAGGTCGTTGGAGCCTAAGTCAGTCTCAGCACCTGTTGAGAACTGGAAAATACCATTTTTCACCCCTTAATCTGGGCCTTGATAGACCCTTGAGAGAACTAAATAAGTGTTTTAAGTGTTTGTTTTACAGCTAACAATAAAGGCAGGCTTAACCTTGAAAGTAGCTTAAAAGAACCAAAAAGATGATGACCCATCTTGATCTGGAGGAAGAAGGAGAAAGGACAACCTCACGGGCTGTCAAAATGCCTAAAATAAAGAGGACAAAGGCCCGGTTTCAACCTGGAAAGAGGTTTAGAGCTATTCAAAAAGAAGAATGCACTACAGAATGCTATTCGTAAAGGTCCCCAATCTTTGCGAAAAGGCCCCCAAGCTCTGCGAAAATGTCTCCAATCTTTGCAAATAGATCTCCAGAAGTTATAGTTCTTTTCGAAAAGGTCTCCAATCTTTGCGAATAGATCTCCAGAAGTTACAGTTCTTTTCGAAAAGGTCTCCAATCTGTGCGAAAAGAGCTTCAGAAGTCACAGTACCTTGCGAAAAGTTCTCCAAACTGTGCGAAATGATATCCTGAAGATTCTCAACATCTGTAAGGGCAATTCAGTAATCTCTACACGTGCCCCAATGCATTTAAAAGCCCAGGGACATTTCGGAAGATTCTGAGCATGAACCAAAGGCATATTCTACCCCACGTGAGCACCCAGAGATGAAATAACTTGGCGGGAACTTCTAGAAACTCTAACAGACTTTCAAAATACATAACAGAATTGATGCCTTTTTCACCTGATTGGCTGAACCAGATCGAGGAATTCTGATTGGTCCGAACAAATCTGGATCCTCATGCTCGACCACCATTGGTCAATACAGATCTGAGCACCTCTGATTGGTTGATACACATCTGAGCTGGACTTAGGGAAAACTATAAATAGACGAACCATTTGCCCAATTTGGGCATCCAGATTTTGAGTTTCATTTCTGTTGCCCCATTTCCAATTCAGATAGCTTGTCTGAAATTCCTGTAATAGCCTAACTTTTATTTGTACTTGAGAGCTGTGAGATACTTTTGTAATTCAAAAGAGAAGTGTATTCAAGACTACAAATCCGAGAGTTGTTTAAGCTGTGCTCTGTAATTGTAATGGTGAATTTGAAAAGGTTGCTGTGAACCGTACGTTCTCAATTGGATTCGTGTTGAGGGTTCCCTGTGATCTCCTTATTGCACTAGACTCCTTTAGATTTACTATTTTTAAGCAATTTCCCTTAATTCATTATCCCTGTGAGAATTTGTGTTTGTAACCTAATCTCTCACAGCATTTGTAGTGGTGTTTCTCGTTCTGAATTAAGGGTTCAGATTAAAAACTATTGGATGGTCTGTGGCCATTGAAGTGGACCGACCATAGCCATAAGTTTAACTCTAATCCTTGAGTTAGATTACTTTCTCTTGCATCTGTGCTGGTAGCTAGATGAAGATTGGATAATATCTCATTTGTTCTACATTTATTCTCATTTTGCAATCAAGTACTAAATCGAAGTTAGATATTATTTCTCCATTCTTATTAATTTACATCAAATCTCCCCAACTCAGATCTGGATCATTTAGTTTAATTTTTACTTTTATCATTTAGTTAACGTGACAAATTCAACCTCCCATCTTATGTGCTTTGTAGATAGGATCAGAGGTCAGATCTGGTAGCTCAGATCTGAAGGTTTATCTTAAATTTTAAATCAATTCCCTGTGGACGATCTTTTACTCACTTACATTTAAAACTTGCTACCATTGGCCCTGATCTTGCAGGCTAATTCACTTCTATCTGTGCTGATATTTCTTTACTCTTTTTAATATTCTAGATTCATTATAACTTAGCAGTTGCAAACCTGTTTTCAAAACACAAATAAATCAAGCACACTTAGAATGAACAACAAGTTTTTGGCGCCGTTGCCGGGGAATAGATTTTAAAATTGGTAGACCTAAGTTTTTCAATTTTGTAGTTGATTTTCATTTTTAATTTTTGCTTTAAACTCCTTTGTGCATTCCAAGTGCTGATTAAATGTCTACCGCAGCTTTTGTATAGAAAACCTGCTTTTACGCAGCAGAAATTTTTTTATTTTTCTCGAAGTTTTTATTCTTGCCTTCTAGTTATTTGAATAAATGCCGCCACTTTTTTGTCTTTTGTCAAATTTGGGCAAGAGCTAAGTTTTTCTTTTTATTTTTGTCAATACTTGAATAAGGTATCATTGCAGCTTTTAGATTTTTGCAGATCCGAGTACCATTCAACAAGGAGCATCTCGACTAAAGTCGAGCAGATCCGCTTGAGTTTGCATCCCCTTCTCCTTTATATTCATTTTTTATTTTTAAATTCTTGAGAACCAGCAGCTCATTGTGTTTAATGTTTGTTTTGATTATAATTTCATTGCCTTTTAGGCATGCCGATTTTTATTTTTTTACAAAACCAAATACAAAATAAAAGAATGAAAACACAAATAGAAAATCTCGAGTTGTTTCTCATTATTTTCAGAATAGTAAATAAGGGCTCTTGTTGAGCCCGGCCGATCCAAAACAAGTAAAAAAAAATAGAAAATTATAAAAACAAAAAAAAAAAATATATATATATATAGATATCTTCCAGGATAATGCTTTTTCTCCATTTGCATCCACTTTTCCCATCCGGACTGCCGAGATCATTTTTCTTTTTTAGGAATCATGTAGGATAATGAGTAGTGAATCATAGTCGTTTTGAATATTCAATGGACCCAATTGATTTTATTTTCCTTGAGATTTCTTCATCATAAATGGGTCTCAAATTGTGTGTGAACCCTGCTTTTTAATATGTGCTCCCATGCTTCATTATTTTTTTATTCATACACATCATCAACAAAGGGCCATCTTATGAATCTTGCTTTTCACCGTATTCTCGCTAATCATTTTATAATCACTTAGATTCATAAGTATCTGCTTTTGGGTTTTTTTTTTTCTTTGGGCTTAGGATGTATCATTTGGCATTAGATTTTCTATTTTAGGAATTTTAGTTTCAAATTACATTTTTAGATCTGATTTTTTTTTCTTTCTTAGGTTATTGTGTCCTCGTTTCTTGATTTCCGTCATTTTACGTGAGTATAGTTAGTTTCTAACTTTGTTTCCTATTTTGCATTCACAAATTCTGTTTTGTATCAACACTTTTCTTTTCTTTTTAACTTTGTATTCATCCTTACCTTGCTTTTCTTGTTTCTCGTTATTAGCATTAGTTTCCTTCCATTTGCTTTGCAGTTCTTTTATTTTTCTGATCATATATTCAGTTTTTAGATTTTATTTTGTAGCAATTCTAGCTTAGTTTTGTTATTTTTCTGTTTTATCAGTAATTTCCTATATTTATATAACATTTTTTTCCTTTTCTGCTCATATTCGTTATTTTATTTTTTTATTTCACGCATATAGCGCAAATTTTTCTCGCTTAGTTTTCCTTTCTTCTTTATCTTGCCGCCTCGTTTCTCGTTGTCTAGAACATTGAGGACAATGTTCATCTTAGGTTTGGGGGTATGGCAGGTATGCCAATAAAATAAGTTAATGCTTGATGCAGCTTATGATCAGCAGAATTTTTGAAAATGAAGTAATCTCACACCTGTTATTTTGAAAAATGTGGAAGTTAAAACTTTTTAAAATTAATTTCTAGTGTAATTCTAATACTTTCATGAAGTGAATGTCAGAAAATTTCCAAAAGAAAATTGATGTTTTAGTAAACATCAAAAGAGAGAAACTAGTGATGATATACCTCAGGAATTTGATACAAAACCACACCCAAAGTGAGATTTGGACCAAAATGTATTCTTTGGAGGTATAAATTGGAAATTTTTACGCTCTAGGAATTTGTTTGAACTGCTTGTTATCGATGAGAAGTTACACACATCCAAGTTAAAATATCTTGACAAAGAATCATGATATTAAAGACATGATGTAAGGCCTCCTTTTGGACAGCTTTGAACTTCAAAAAGCCCAACCTTTTGAAACGCCTTGATACACACCAATTGAGCTTCATAAATCCAAGATTTCTTTGAAACCTCATCAACCTCATTTAGCCTAACCTCACTCGAGAATTCAAGGTAAAGGAAAGAAAGTCAAGAAAGGTGAGTTGGGTAACAATTTGGTAAAAAAATAATTGAAGGCAATGTCAGACGTTAGAAGAAATGTGGCATTCCACCAATGTTGCTTTGAAAAAAAAAAAAGGAAAAGGAGAAGGCATTTCATTGGAAGTTTGAAAAGAAAGAGAAAAGATGGCCACTTTGGCTCAAAATTCAAAGAAGAAGATGAAATTGTGAATTGAAGAAGGTGTGTCTATCACCTCCTTACCTTGACGACTTCTCAATTTTGAACTCCATTCCACCCTTTATTCTTGATAAATTTCACCCATAAGCCACATTACAACCCAAGTTAAAGTCCTTATTGATCAATGATGGATTGAGTCACATTGAGATAAGGATTTGTGTAATCTATGGTGAAAAAATAGTAAATTCGTAATCTGAAAAGCAATGCCTATGCTCCTCGCTTACAATCCTATTTGAGGATCAGTAATTGCTCTTGAGTTGTGAAATAGTGCAACCTCATATTTGCATGGTGAGTGAAAACCGTGAGAGTTGAGTTTGAAATCAAATTATTTAGGTAACATCAAAACTGAATTCTCAAATAGAAGGCAAGCTTTTCATTAATTTTCTTGTAAAAACTTTTGACACCAATTGAAATGGTAAAGGAATTACAGAATTTTAGTTTTGAACCGATGTTTTCTTGAAAATCTTCTTACAACTTTGTTGATCGATGGTGTGAATAATCTGATTGGATGAAAGTTTGCTTTAACAGAACTGCATTGATCTTAACTGATTTATTGGAGAAGTTTGTGGGTACCTTCACTAAAAACCCTCAGGAGACTTCACTCCTCCACTAGAGATCACCTAGGGGTTTAAAAGGCTTGTTGCATATGCTAAATGCAACTGTGCTCCCTACAAAAATGGCTTTTCATTATATTTTTAAATTTTGTCTTTGCTCAGGGACTAGCAAAGCTTAGGTTTGGGGGTGTGTTGAGAACTGGAAAATACCATTTTTCACCCCTTAATCTGGGCCTTGATAGACCCTTGAGAGAACTAAATAAGTGTTTTAAGTGTTTGTTTTACAGCTAACAATAAAGGCAGGCTTAACCTTGAAAGTAGCTTAAAAGTGCCAAAAAGATGATGACCCATCTTGATCTGGAGGAAGAAGGAGAAAGGACAACCTCACGGGCTGTCAAAATGCCTAAAATAAAGAGGACAAAGGCCTGGTTTCAACCTGGAAAGAGATTTAGAGCTATTCGAAAAGAAGAATGCACTACAGAATGCTATTCGTAAAGGTCCCCAATCTTTGCGAAAAGGTCCCCAATCTTTGCGAAAAGGTCTCCAATCTTTGCGAATAGATCTCCAGAAGTTATAGTTCTTTCGAAAAGGTCTCCAATCTTTGCGAATAGATCTCCAAAAGTTACAGTTCTTTTCGAAAAGGTCTCCAATCTGTGCGAAAAGAGCTTCAGAAGTCACAGTACCTTGCGAAAAGTTCTCCAAACTATGCGAAATGATATCCTGAAGATTCTCAAAGATCGCAAGGGCAATTCAAGAAATCTCGACGCCCCAATGCATTTAAAAGCCCAGGGATATTCTGAAAGATTCTGAGCACGAACCAAAGGCATATTCTACCCCACGTGAGCACCCAGAGATGAAATAACTTGGCAGGAACTTCTAGAAACTCTAACAGACTTTCAAAATACATAATAGAATTGATGCCCTTTTCACCTGATTGGCTGAACCAGATCGTGGAATTCTGATTGGTCCGAACAGATCTGGATCCTCGTGCTCGACCACCATTGGTTAATACAGATCTGAGCACCTCTGATTGGTTGATACACATCTGAGCTGGACTTAGGGAAAACTATAAATAGACGAACCATTTGCCCAATTTGGGCATCCAGATTTTGAGTTTCATTTATGTTGCCCTTTTCCAATTCAGATAGCTTGTCTGAAATTCCTGTAATAGCCAAACTTTTATTTGTACTTAAGAGCTGTGAGATACTTTTGTAATTCAAAAGAGAAGTGTATTCAAGACTACAAATCTGAGAGCTGTTTAAGCTGTGCTCTGTAATTGTAATGGTGAATTTGAAAAGGTTGCTGTGAACCGTACATTCTCAATTGGATTCGTGTTGAGGGTTCCCTGTGATCTCCTTATTGCACTAGACTCCTTTAGATTTACTGTTTTTAAGCAATTTCCCTTAATTCATTATCCCTGTGAGAATTTGTGTTCGTAACCTAATCTCTCACAGCATTTGTAGTAGTGTTTCTCGTTCTGAATTAAGGGTTCAGATTAAAGACTATCAGATGGTCTGTGGCCATTGAAGTGGACAGACCATAGCCATAAGTTTAACTCCAATCCTTGAGTTAGATTACTTTCTCTTGCATCTGTGCTGGTAGCCAGATGAAGATTGGATAATATCTCATTTGTTCTACATTTATGCTCATTTTGCAATCAAGTACTAAATCGAAGTTAGATATTATTTCTCCATTCTTATTAATTTACATCAAATCTCCCCAACTCGGATCTGGATCATTTACTTTAATTTTTACTTTTATCATTTAGTTAACGTGTCAAATTCAACCTCCCATCTTATGTGCTTTGTAGATAGGATCAGAGGTCAGATCTGGTAGCTCAGATCTGAAGGTTTATCTTAAATTTTAAATCAATTCCCTGTGGACGATCTTTTACTCACTTACATTTAAAACTTGCTACCATTGGCCCTGATCTTGCAGGCGAATTCACTTCTATCTGTGCTGATATTTCTTTACTCTTTTTAATATTCTAGATTCATTATAACTTAGCAGTTGCAAACCTGTTTTCAAAACACAAATAAATCAAGCACACTTAGAATGAATAACAACACCTGTGACGTATAGTCGGGGTGAGCTAACATCGAAACTCAGTAGAGGAAACTCATTTATCCACATTTTGTCATAAGCAAATGGTTTTCAAAGACTTGAATCAGATCAGATATGGTTTTCAAAACATGCCTTGATTTACTAGCTTCCAATTCTAAAATAATATGCTGAATGAGAAGTATGACAAGTTTTACGTTCTTATGTTGTCGGATTCTGATTTCATTCATGCTTCTGTAGTTAAATGTCTTAAATTTATAACTTAAGATTATCTCTTAAATTAATATATTATGGGAGCAAAAGTATTACCGATGAGAAACCCTACTAACCATTGTCGTTCAATGAACCCTTTTTTTGAAAGTGCAATAAGCTCCTGCGTCATGAGGGAAACTTGTGCTTCACTGATTTACCCTCAACACGGTTCATAGAATCGAGGGTTTCGTTCTAATTAACCTTAAATCAAATGTGGATACTAAACATATCAGATTTTATGTTATTAATACATTTTCATATTTCAGAGTTCTAATACATATTTCAGATTCAAAGGTGAGGTTCGAAAGTTCCAAAATTTCAGAGTTCATATTTATTACAAAGTTTATTCAGAATTTCTTAAGTCAAAGTAATGCTACTCAACATCATGTTTATATTCAAAAATTTCGAGATCTATGCTTGAAAACAAAATAACAAATGCTTAGATAAAATGCCATAAGTTTTAAGGTTCCTCTACCTTTGACTTTGATTCGGTCTAAGCTCACACAAAGGTCCCCACAGTGGACTCTTTCTATTTTAGAACCTACAAGGATTAACACCATAATGTGTTAATGGAATCTACAAGTCCAGACAAAAGCTCCCCACAAAATTTTCAAGAAAATTTTGAAGGCCAAAAACAGGACAAAATTCGATCATCGAGTTCTAAATTCAATGTTCGAATTTGAATTCGAACATCGAATTCCCTCATAAGTGCATCAGACAGGAGCCAAAATTATATCATCGAATTTCATTTCGATGATCGAATTTCTCCAAGTGTGTGCAATTTGAAATTTGTTCTTCTTAACTTGATTTTTCTTCCAAAAACCAAACTAACTTCTGTCATACATTCACAGTTTCTCTAATCTTATTTGGGTATCAAATAACTTAATCAAAAGAATTTAAAAGCCTACCATTTAATGTCGATTCCTTCGACTTCCGTTGATCCAATTTCCAAGCACCGGATCAATCCGCCAAGCTTTATGCAGTCGGAATCCAAAATAAATTTATCTCTAACATTGTTGCTAGAGCAACTGTCAGCCCAGAATTATCCGCACATGTATCCACTCTCCCCTATCCTTCTTTCTCAATATACCTAATCAAATTGTGGCTGATCTCAAGGCATTTCTACGGTTGAGATGGGGAGAGTGATTTTAATTGCTAAGGGATCAAAGTAAAAGAGAGAGGAATTTTGCAAGAGCTCAAATTTTGGTTCTCACGAGAGGGAGGAGAATGAAACTTCTCCTTCACTCTTCTCTCTTTATAATACAAACTATCACCCCAAAATATCATGATATTTTCTCAAAATATCATGATCTTTTATTTACAAATCCTATCCACTTAAATTGAAATTAAATCTAGTGTTGAGCACAAACACTCACATTGGTGTACAAGTCACAATTTATAGGACTTCCTTAAGTCCAAACCAGAATCCTTTTGGCCAAAATTCTTCTTTTACCCTAACATACCCAATTACCCATAATTCATCACGTAAATTTTTTGGCACACTTACCGAGGTAATTGAATTCGGGTCTAAAATATTTGGGATATTACATTCTCCCCTCCTTAAGAATTTTCGTCCTCAAAAATGTAAAAGATACACGAACAGTTCTACAAGGAACTCCTTCCTAACAAATATCTGGAACCAAAACAAAAGCAAACAAGTCTAAAGTGAAAGAACATGGGTCACAGTGCGATGGCTTCACAAGGCATGCAAGTCAAGGGATGGGATTCGTAGTAACCTAAATGTACTGCGTGTGGCACCCTATGGGGCCATAGTGGATTACATCTGTACATGGATGCCTACCCGAAGTGTCATGTGCGGGAAACTTACTTCACTGTGACGCAAGGTGAACTAACTAGAATTTGATCAAATTAGGTTATCAAGTACTCAAATTCCCACATTGGAAAACCAAGTCAAGCAGTCCAGAATGGTCTAATGGATCGAATCATAGAACTATATTCAAAATAAACACAGAAGCAGAAATCAAAGCAAAAACCATAAGTAACCCACATGAGAGATCAACCCATATCCCATAATGCATAGACAAAATAGTCATGTATAGAATCCATAGAGCTCATAATTCATATGCCAAATGAAAACAAAGCTAACTATCACATAAAGCAAACAAGAATTTATGAAAAGAAGCAAAAAGTAGAACCACCAAGTTCCAATAATCAATCAATTTTTGATAATTACAACCCCAAAATAGATTGAAAAAAATAAAACCATAATGTCACCAGTACTGCTCTAATCCTCCCTATCCGGACCAGATCTAGCTGCCTAATCGGTCGGTGCCTGATCATCATCCCTGCCATCATCTCCAGCATCTGTAAGCACCTCATCACCTGCTCCCGAAGTAGAAGCGTTATGCACATATGCGCTGATATCAGCCATATATGTTGCATAATCAGCAGGGTAGGCATGTTGCATCAGATAGGTCAAAGCCCTCCCGTGAATCTCTAACTCCTTGCTCATCGAGCTCGTGTGTTGAGTCAGCACCTGGATCTGTTGACTTATAGTTGTCATCTATTGTTTGAACTCCGATAAAGTGAGCACGTTAGTGTGTGGGAGATGGTCTGTCTCAAGAGCAACATGTTCAGCAACTGCTTGATCTCCATCCTCCTCATCATTGTTCGGAACTACAGTGTCCTTGGGAGCCTTCAACAACTTACTATAGCTTCGACCCCAGTCAACTAACTTATAGATTTTTAAACTGGTAGTGGACTTAGGCTCATCATGCAGAATCTCATAGGCCGGTCCCGCACGCTAATCTTCATGCATCAGGGATATCAATCGGGCGTAGGAAATGCCTTTCGCCGGTCCCTTCACCTTTTTACCCATCTTTTCATGTGCCTTGATGATACCTTCAAATACCACTGCCGGTGCATTGAACCACTTCTCTTGGAACGCAGAAAATAGGGTTTGTTGGATGGTGCACCTTCGTTCCGATCGTTGTCCAAAGGGATAGAGGATAGCTTTAAAAATCACGTCAAGCATCTACATAGTATCCGGTAGTTGGGAATGCGCTACAGATCTGCCGAATTCGTGGTGTCCTTGGGTCATCGAGGAAATCACATCATGAATTGTCACGGGTTTAGTATTTGGTGCCCACAAACCCATGGTCGCTTAATGCTTAGTTGGACAATTCATTGCACAGCAATGTCATCGACATCAAAGGCATAGTTGTGCCCATCGATGGTGGTGTATATTTTCTTCTCATCACCCCAACGCATACGTTGGTAAAAGAGGCATACCATCCAGGGATAAAAATGACTATGGAATGGCTGTAACAGGGATTTTAACTAGGCTCTTTCTAGGTAATCAAAGGCCCATTAAGTGGTAGCTTGCTGATCGAACAGCTCAACAAAGCCCTTTGCACCCCAATACTCATTAGATTGCTCCCAAATTGGTGGGGGTGGTGGTATGGGTTGCTGAGGTTGCGGGATCTGTTGTGGAGATGGTAGTTGGATAGAAGATCTAGCCCTAGAAGCTGGTCTTTTGGAAGTAGGGACTCTAGGAACTATGGTTTTCTTAGGTCCCATAACAAAAAAGCAAACAAATTCAAAAACTGGAAATGCAATTGACAAAACTAGCTAGGGTTTACCTTTTTGGGATGAAAAATTTGGTTCCTTGTCAATGCACACCAATGCCCTTTGCAAATCTGAGTGTAATCCCCTTGATTTTGCCCAAGAAGACAAAAGTAACCCTACCCTAAAACCTCAAAGAACCCTAATCCCTGCCCTTTTGAAATGGTGTGAAATGACAAAATAATAAAACCCAACCGAACATAACTCAACAAATTCGATCATCGAATTTTTATTCGACCTTCGAATTTTCCTAAAACCTTGTCAAGTGCAGTGAAAATTCGAACTTCAAATTTTCATTTCGAGGTTTGAATTTTGCAGTAATTGTCCACTTCAAAAAATTTCAAAATTTTGAGTTTTTAAAGTCTCTTTTGGTTCTTTATTGCCATTTTCAATCCCTTACATGTTCAACACCTAATCCGGTCTATGATGTAAGTGCACAACCCAGAATTCCCTATTTCAAATTACTAAATCCATCAAGTCTCCGCCCGATTGATCATGTGTGGTTTAGCCAACATAAACACAATCATATATAGAGAGAGAAAAAATAGGATCCCACTCAGAATTTATATATAGTCTATGATACATCTTTCAAGACCAAAATCTTTATACATATCAACATAGCCCTAATTATAAAACAAAACGCAATATAATTTGAATATGTGCCAAAAATGGTCTCGGATTTCAGCCTCGTGCTCCCAAGTGGCTTCCTCCAATGTATGATTCCACCATTTTTCAAGAACCAAGGGAATCCGCTTAGTTCGTAGGATCTGCTCCTTGTGGTCTAAGATCTGTACCAGGTCCTCGACTACCGTCAAACCATCCTGAAGTTCAATTGGTTGGTAATCAAGCACATGAGTCGGGTCGTGAATATATCTCCGTAGCATGGACACATGGAACATGTCGTGCATGTTGGATAGTTGCGGCAGTAAAGCCACTATGTATGCAACCTGTCCGACTTAGCCTAATATCTCAAAAGGCCTGACATACTGAGGACTCAGCTTCCCTCATTTGCCGAATCGCATCACGCCTTTCGTTGGTGAGATTCAGACAAAAACATTGTCGCCGACTTGAAATGCAACTACTAGTAAAAAATTTATCACTTAGAGACATATAAGGTGATAATGCAATTAAGCTCACCAAAAAATCCACATGTCTCCTTTTGAGATTTGCGTAGCTCTTCTGACGATTTTGAGCCACACATAGTCTCTTGCGGATCAACTGAACTGTCTCGATTGTATGCTCCACAATCTCTGAGCCTAGAATGAGCTTCTCACCCACTTCTTTCCAATTCAGTGGAGACCTGCACCGCCGTCTATATAAAGCCTCGAACGGGCCATATTGATGCTAGCTTGAAAGCTATTATTGTAAGCAAACTCGATCAGAGGTAAGTGTTGGCCTCATGACCCGTGAAAATCCAACATGCAAGCACAAAAAATGTCCTCAATGATCTGATTCACTCGCTCAATTTGGCCATCGGTCTGTGGGTGAAATGCTGAGCTGAAGCCAAGACGAGAGCCCATTCCTTCTTGGAACCACTGCTAAAACTGAGAAGTAAACAATGGATCTCAATCTAACACAATACTAGCTAGTATACCATGATGTCTAACGATCTCCTTGATGTACAACTCAGCGAGTATGCTGCAGGTATACATTGTATTGTAAGGTAGGAAATGAGCGGACTTCGTTAACCAATCGATAATGACTCAGATGGCATTGTTCTTCCTTAGTTTTTTTGCAATCCCAGGATGAAATCTATTGAAATGGCTTTCCATTTCCACTTGGGTACAAGTAAAGGTTGTAACAACCTTGCAGGATTCTAATGGTCAACCGTTGACAAACCAAACATCATGATACGTACTCGATGACGTCTCATTTCAAACCTCCCAATCAGAATCTCTTCCTCAAATCCTAATACATCTTGGTACTACCACGATGTATAGCACACATCATTTGTGAGCCTCTTCTAAAATGGTGTCCCGAAGCTCAGTACTCGTTAGTATACATACTCGGTCGCTAAACAGCAAGGTCTCATCTTCTAGAATGGAGAAATCCTTCTTACTTCCACTAACCACATCATGTCTAATCACCATAAGCTCATCATCCATTATCTGTAGCTTCCTGATATTCTCGAAGAGCGTAGGGCAAAGAACAAGGGTAGCCATTAATGCTCTTGAGCGTTTCACATCAAACCGTGAGCTACTTAAGGCCATATCTTTCAGTAGCTTTCATCTTTGTATCCTACTGATAAAATGTAATAATAGCGCTAAAGACTTCCTACTAAGAGCATCAACAATGACATTTGCCTTTCCCGAATGGTACTAGATAGAGCAATCATAATCCTTCATGAACTCCATCCATCGTCACTGCCTCATATTCAAGTCCTTCTGAGTGAATAGGTACTTGAGGCTCTTGTGATCGGTGAATATATCAAATATTTCTCCGTAGAGGTAATGTCTCCAGATCTTTAGGGCAAAGATAACTGCTGCTAACTCTAGATCATGCGTCGGATAATTTCTTTAATTGTCCTTCAACTGCCTAGAACCTTCAACAATGACCCGCATATTTTGATTAAGTGCACAACCTAATCCCCCATAAGAAGCATCACTGTACACTACGAATCCTCCACTGCCTGAAGGTACAGCAAGATCCAGTGCTATAGTCAATCTCCGCTTAAGCTCGTAAAAGCTCTGCTCACACTACTCTATCCAATAGAACTTAGCATTCTTTTTCGTAAACTGTGTTAGCAGACCCGATATCTTGGAGAAGCCCTTGATAAATCTCCGATAGTATCCTGCCTGACCAAGGAAACTACGGACCTCGTTAATTGTCATCGGCTGTTCATAGTTCACCATCAGATCAATCTTCGTCAGATTAACAAATATACTAGTCTCAGAGACGACGTGGCCCAAGAAGCTGATCTGATCAAGCTAAAACTCCCACTTGCTGAGTTTGGCATATAGATGGTGGTCCCTGAGTGTTTGAAGAGCCACTCGTAGATGCTGCACATGCTTCTTTTTAGTTTTCGAATAGATGAGGATGTCATCTAGGAAAACTACCACTGATTTATCGAGGTGTGGCTTGAACACGCGGTTCATCAGATCCATAAACGATGCAAGTGTCAACCCAAATGGCATCACTATGAACTCATAGTGACCATACCTCATACGAAACACAGTCTTGGAGATATCTTTTTCCTTAATCTTAAGCTGATGATAGCCTGACCTCAGATTAATCTTTGAAAATAACTTTACACCCAACAGTTGATCAAATAGGTCATCTATCCGTGGAAATGGATAACGATTCTTAATTGCCACCTTGTTGAGCTGGCAATAATCGATACACAGACGCATCAATCCATCTTTGTTCTTCACAAATAATACCGACGCTCCCCAAGGAAAAATACTCGGTCTAATAAAGCCTTTATCTAATAGCTCCTGAAGTTGTTCCTTGAGCTCTTTCAACTCAGCAGGTGCCATCCAATATGGATCCTTAGACAATGGTTCGGTACCCGGTGCCAGCTCGATCGCAAACTTGATCTCTCGGTCAGGTGGCAATCCAAGTAAGTCTTCTGGGAAGACATCGGGATATTCACATGCAACCATGATAAGCGCAATGTCCTTCTTTTTCTCTTTATGATCTTGCAAGTAAGCAAGATATCCACAACAGCCGCTCCTCATCATACGCTCAGCTTGGATACCTGAAATAAGTAGCGCGATGCTAGATTTAACTCCATAAAATTGAAAGGATTCTGCATTGGAGGTCGGAAGGTCACAATCTTTCAAAGACAATCCACGTTCGCATGATATGCAAACAACCAATCCATCCCAAGAATCACGTTGAACCCTTCCATACTCAGCGTATTCATATCGGTCATTGTCTCATGATCATCAATGATCACGATAACTGACTGACACACCGTATCCGTGCTCACCGAGCTTCCTGTAGGAACTGACAGAGCCAAGATGAATGTAAGGGGTTTGGGAGCAATTCTCAACTTCTCAGAGAAAAGGGGAGTAATAAACGAGTGAGTAGACTCGGGGTCTATTAATACTCATGCTTCTATTTTACTCGAGTCGCCCTCACAACTCATTACAAGGGTACCTTTTATCAAGAATTTTCATTAATTATATGAAATGATTACAGTTTTCAAATTTATTATTAAATAATTCATAAATCTAATTAATAGAAACTAATACAGGAATTAACATCTGAACTTTCATGATAACTTGGATCACGTCATTTGACGTTTGGGCATCATGTGCAGTCACCGCGTAGGCTCGACCCTGAATAGTAGGTCGAGAGGATTTCTGCATAGAAACTGAAGTAGTCCTTCCCTTGTCCTCCTTAGGAAAATCCTTGATCATGTGATCGATCTTCCCACATCGGAAGCATCCTCCAGTGTTCCTTCTACAATCCTCTATCTTATGTGGTTTTTCACATGGTGTACATCCTGGAACTGGAGTAGTAGATGGTCAACATAAGTATCCTTGAGCTACAGAAGCCCCACTCGCAGTGGTGCTAGCTGATCTGAAAGGTCGTATCGGTGAAGAACTCTGTGGTCTCTGATAGGAGGAAGATACAGGTCCAAAAGTAGCAGCCGGTCTGGAATAAGATGACTGAATAGGATAGCGAGGAGGTTTTAAAAATCTTGGCTTTTGGTTTGCCTACTCAGACACAGTAGGCTGTCCTTGGTCGAATCAAGTTTTATTACTCTGATCCCTTCGTAGGTACAACTTATGAATTTCTTCCTTAGCAATGAGGGCCTTTGACATGACACCCCCAAAGGTTTCCATCTCCCACATCGCCACCTTCTCTTGTATGTTTGGCCACAGGCCACGCTGAAATTTTTGGGCCCTCATTAATTCGGTGTCCACATGTAGAGGTGCAAATCGTGAAAGCCTATTAAACTTTGCTCCGTACTCATGCACAAACATCTCATTACGTTCCAGTTTTATGAACTAGACCTCCCACTGATGATGCACGATCTTAAGAAAATACTGATCGTTGAACGTCTCCACAAACTCTGCCCAGGTCCATGGAGTATTAGGAAGGTCTTGCTCTCGTATCTTGGATATAGACTTCCGCCAAGGAGTTGCCTCTCGTTGTAGCTTGAAGGTTGCCCATCGCACTTTCTCCACATCGGTGCATTGCAACACCTCAAAGATCTTCTCCATCTTGTCCAGCCACCCCTCGACTTCCAATGGATCAGTCTGACCCGAGAAGGTAGGAGGTCGCATTCTCCTGAATTTGACAAAACCTCCTGGCTGATGTCTGGCTGCCAGCAACTCTGTCTACTAAGTCATAGCAGTAGTCTACTAAGCCATTGTCGTAGTCTGCTGGGCCATATTGTTGGCCAATGCCTCCAACACTTGGTCAACATTGCCTCCTCTTCCTCTCCTTGCTCCAAAGGAATCTGCATTAGGACCAGAAACAAATCAGTCTCAGCCCCGTGAGGTACCTATGCCCTCATCAATCTCCTCGACATGAGCCATTCTATGTCCATCTCTACCTCATCCCCTACCTCTGAACCTTGGAGCCATGCTGATTTGTCATTGTTAACGAACAATAACAATTGATTCGTATTGATTGTAAAAATAATCATGACCTTAGTCCTAAGACCCTGAACCAGGAGCCATGCTCTAATACCAACTGTGATGATCCAACTTTTCCAATCCTTATGGTATAGGAAAGGTTGGTTCGCCAACTCATTGATTTCCCAACAAGCCGAATATAAGACTAAAGCCGGCAACAGATGCATAATTCTAAAACAAAAACAAAGCTAATAAGACAAGAATAATTGCTCATAACTTTTGGCCCTAAACTCTAATTGGCATGATTCTTAATGTGTTGGAAAGGGGACAACGAGCCCTATAACTTTCATGAAGTAAAAAATTCCAGAATCTAATGTTTAAAGGGTAAAAAATTAGTGATAAGTTGTGAAAAGATGATCAACTGGATGACTTGCTGAGGCAAGCCTATGTTGGTACTAAATTCATGCATATGAAACTAAAATATAGGTGCAACTTGGTGCACATGATAGTTGATGCGATGGACGTGATCTTGAGAATGCATGAGTGAAGCAGATTCACGTACGTGTGTTTGTACAGGTAGGGAATTTACTTTATTAACCTATATTGGGATTCCTTATTCTCCTTTAGATTGTAAATTATTAATCATGTACGAATAGATATATATATATATATAAAATAATATATCATGTTGAATAAAATGAATGAAGTTGTAGTTCATTATAGGATGACATGATGAACATGCTAGATCTAGCATGTAGACCTGATAAGTATAACCTTATCAGTTCTAAATGGAATTGAGTTGAGTGGAGTTGAGTAAAAATAATTATCATTTTTGTGGATAATGCATGCACGCATGTTAACTATGAATATATAGTAGTTTTGAACATATGAACCCATGACAGTTGATATTAGTGTTATAGATATAAATTCAAGTTAGTTTTGCATGATATATATATTCCGTAAAGAGACTGTTGTAAATCATGTATGACCTTGATAGTTTGTAGTCATGTATGAACATGCTAGTGTCTTTATGCCAGTTAGTTTTGATGTATAGTGATGACTAATGACGATTAAAGAATTAGGATATACAAATGCTTTGTATGTCTATGCTCATATCAGTTAAATGATGATAGATATCGATTCTGATGTGTATTTTGCATGACCATGATCAAGTCAGTTTGAGTTTATGAATCATGATACAAGTTCAAATTTGATATCTAATTTGGGTTAAATATGCTAGATTCAGTATCGATGAATAGTTAGGAAATGAGGATGATAAGCTCAGTTTTGAAGGATGATTAAAAGATGAACATGGTAGATCAGTTTTGATAAATAGTTAGCTCAATTTTCATAAATAGATAGTATGCACATGCTAGCTCAGTTCTAAATATGCTAGTGCTCGCTATGTATGAGCATGCAAGATCAGTTATGCTAGTTTATTTTTTATATGTATATCTGTTCATGATGATCTCGCATACATGTTACCATGCATTGTTCATGTCCTGTTATCCTTGATGTCATGTACACATCTTTATTTCATCTTAAATCAATTGATCCTGCTATCTCGGGAGATTGGCAAGTAATCCGACTAACTCGACAGCTTGATTCGTCTTGTACCAAGTGACCTTGTTAACTTAGCTCAGGAGCTTGACTCGTCTTGTACCAAGTGACCTTGCTAACATAGCTCAGGGGCTTGACTCGTCTTGTATCAAGTGACCTTGTTAACATAGCTCAAGGACTTGACTTCTTGGTCCTAGTGACCCTTTTAAGATAACTCAGGGGCTAGACATTTGATCTCGAAAGTTTGATTCTTTGTTCAGGTTGATGTCGTATTTCAAAAGGATTCCTTGTCATCATGATTCCTTGTATTTGTTCCACATGAAACATTATTCCTCGTATATGTTCAACATGAATCTGTCAGCATGATCATTGTTTTGTATGATTTAATTCTTGTACAGATTCACATGATATAGTGTTTGTTTATGCCAGATGCTACATGTTTGCTACATGTTTGTTGCATGTTACTATACCATATAGGATATAATGTGCCTCAGTTATAATTTATGCATCTTGGAAATCTAACATATAAAGTAGCACTTTAAGTTTTCCTGCTGAGCTTCGATAATAGCTCATCCTACGACTTCATGTCTTAGTTGCAGATATTGCTTGTGACCTGGAGCACGAGGCTGATCCTACCTACCAGCCTGAGGAGGAGGAGGACAAGGAGGAAGATTATGCTGAAGAATTCTTTCCTAAATAGTTTGAGAGAGAGTTTTATTTTGAAACATGTACAAACAATAGTAGTATATTTAAGATATTCGATACTTCATGTATAGGTCTTCTTTCCACTGTTTAGATGACGGGTGGCCGTTATCAGTGGAAAGCTATACATGGTTTTCTATTTATATTTTATGTTCATTATATTGCTTTAGATAAATGAATGAATGTCAGTTTTACCATATTTCTTCGTATCAGGGTTATTTTAATTCGCTTTCACAAATGTAACACTTTGTACATGATACCCTTATATAACAAGATCATGTTAGGTGATCCGACAACGCGAACTTTCCTATATACGGAAATGGGAAAAGTCAGGTTATCACAAGAGGTATCAGAGCCCGGCGTTAAGTCTTTTGGAAACTTAACTCTCTGGCGCGGATATATGGTAAGACTTCTGATATTTGTTCAGTCTTAGGATGTAGGTTGAGTCTAGAATGATCTAATCAAGTGTTGCTTGATCATAATAGGTTGCGCTGCCTCCACGACGAGGTAGAGGATGGGGTAGACCCCCATTACCCCATCTCACTGGGCTGAATGCTATTCCAGTGGCGGTCTATGAGCATGACACTACATCAGGACATGGAGAGGACGTGAATATGGTAGAGAGCCGGACTACCATGGAAATGTTGCCGGGCATACTCCGCCCGTAGCAAATGTGAATCAGATGGGTCCTGTTCCTGGCACCGATCAAAATGCGGGACAAAATCTATAGTTGATGGAAACCATGGTGAACACCATGGCTATGTTACCTGTATGAAGACTTTCAGAAGACTTTACAGAGTTTGTACGCCTTCGACTGCCCAACTTCTATGGTCAGCATGATCCCATGGAGGCAGAAAAATGGCTAACCTAGATCAATAAGGTGCTGCAAAGGGTAACATGCACTGAGGTCGAGAAACTTAGTTGGGCGGCCTATAAACTGGAGGGTGATGCAGATCCATGGGGGCAGACAGTCAAACGGATAAGAGTACCCGGAGCACCTTGGACGTGGGCAGAATTTACCGAAGCCTTCAATGAGAAGTACTTTCCACCACCTGAAAAATATCGAATGGAGGTCCAGTTTGTGACCTTAGTACAAAGTCAGATGACTGTTAGGGAGTATGAGGCAGAAGTCACTCGCCTTTCTTGCTTTTCACCATCGCTAGTAGCCACCGAGCTCATGAAGACATAGAAGTTTGAGCGGGATTTGAAGCCCCTGATCAAGGAGAAAATTTTGTTGTTTCAAGCAAAGACCTATTCGCATGTGATGCGGTTAGAAACTGATGTGGAATGTACGTACAGAAGGAGAGACGAGCAAAATAGAACTTGCAAAGCGCCGCCTCAGTTGTTTCGTTCTGGTCCTAGTTAAATCAGTAAGCAACTGTGATTCTCCATGCAGCCAGTATTTCGACCTGTTGCAGTAGTTTATATGCAGCCCTACAACCCAGCAGCGTTACCACCTGAAATTCCATAACCGTTATTCTAGCCTGCCCAGTCCGTGTCTCGAGTTTCACAAGCACAATCGACAGTTTCTCGCACTAGTTCCTCTACAGTTTCTTTGACAGCTTCAATCGAGGTCTGTGGGAAGTGTGGAAAGGCACACAAGACTGAGGAATGCTGAAAAGCGTCTAGTTCATGTTTTCGTTATGGAAAAATGGGACATCAGATTTAGGATTGTCTAGAGATGGTGGGGACGACATGAAAGCAAAACCAGTTCTACGATCTGCATGGCCTACGGTACAAGGCTGAGCATATGTTGTGTCGGCACAAGGTGCCCAAACCAGCAATGACATCATTCAAGGTACGTGAATGTTTCGGTATAAGTTATTTAATTCATCTAGTTCATTTATATGTGCGCCTTGTATAATTGTTGCTTTTTCATCAATATAGAAATGATAGATGTATAGTTTATTAAGTGGAAACAATTTAGCTAACACTAGTAAATGTATATCTTAGGTACCTTACAATTGTATCCAAAGGATGCCTACTTATTGTATGAGGCACAAGTATTAGTAGATCCTAGATCAACGCATTCATTTGTCACACCACGGTTTGCAGAAAAGTTGAGAAAATTGGGAGCTACCTCAGAATCTCTCGACTTTATTTTAGATATGTCCATTCCGGCTGGACAATCTGTCATAACTGACATTCTCCATCAATCCATTATTGTCCTAATAAACAATAATTGGGAATACGAAGCAGTAGTCGATTTGATTTTACTCAATATGAAAGGATTCAACATAATCCTTGGCATGGATCGGTTGTACAACTACCATGCAAATGTCAATTGTCGAAATAAGATTGCCACATTTCAATTCCAAGGGAGGAAATTAGCTAGATTTTTCAGAGTACAGTCAGCTATACTTCCCTTCATTTCAGCGATCAGAGCACGGCGATTACTTGATGAGGATGCTCGAGGGTATCTGGCTTTCATTCAAAGTCACGAATGAAGTCATGAACAAAGTGACAAACAAGAGGAAAAGAAAGTTTTACTTTTTGATGTGCCAATTGCCTGTGAATTTCTAGATGTCATCCCTGAGGAGTTGTCAGGATTATCGCCTGACAGGGAAGTGGAATTCGCTATCGATTTAGCCCTGGGTATTGAGCCAGTATTAAAGGCGCCATATCAAATGACACCTGCAGAGCTAAAAAAACTCAAGAAGCTGTTGTAAGATCTTGATAAAGGGTTTATCAGATTGAGTATATCTCCGTGGGGTGCACTAGTATTATTCATGAAAAAGGACGGTTCGATGCATCTCTGCATTGACTATCGGCAATTAAATAAGCTGACGATCAAGAACCGTTACTCTCTCCCTAGAATCCGTGACCTCTTTGTTCAGTTGCAAGGAGCATGATGGTTTTCGAAGATTGATTTACGATCAGGATATCCCCAGATGAAGTGCTGAAGATATTTTGAAAACAGCTTTTCAGAGATGAAATGGTCACTATGAGTTTCTCGTCATGCCCTTTAGACCAGCATCATTTATGGACATGGTGAACCGAGTCTTCAAGTCTTACTTAGGTCAATGTACTGTAGTTTTCATTGACGATATTCTCGTCTACTAAAAGACGAGAGCAGAGCACGAAGGTTATCAGCATTTTGCTTTGCAGACATTGAGAGATTCTTACTTGTATGTGAAATTTAGTAAATGTGACTTCTGGTTGAGTCAAGTTAGTTTTCTGGGGCATGTCATTTTCGAAGTTGGTATTACTATAGATCCTGCTAAGATAGAGGTTGTAGTGCAATGGAAGCAGCCACAACCGAGATCCAAAGTTTTCTTGGTCTCGCAGGGTATTATCCACATTTTATTGAAGGATTTTCAAAGCTTGCAGGATCACTCATGCAGCTCACTTGAATGAATGTCAAATTCAAGTGGAATGAGGCATGTGAGCAGAGCTTCCAGGAGTTCAAACGAAGACTCACTTCTGCACCAGTTCTTGCAATACCATCAGGCAGTGGTGGTTTTGTGGTATTCAGTGATGCCTCATACAGTGGATGTGTATTAAATCAGAGGGACTGTGTGATTGCATATAGTTCCCAATGATTAGAAGATCATGAGAATAATGACCCCACACATGACCTGGAACTAGCAGCGGTCATCTTTGCATTAAAAATTTGGAGGCACTACCTTTATGGTGAAACCTTCAAAATTTTCACTTATCACAAAATATCAGGCTAAAGTTATGATCCGATCCATACTCGTCGATAGGATCAAAGAACTTCGAATGCATGATGCAGAGCTTATCGCCATTAGACAAAGAGTACTCGGCGGGCTCCAGCCAGACTTTTCGATTAAGGACAATGGGTGCTTATTATTTCAAGGCTGAGTATGTATGCCAAATGATAGTGCTTTGCGTCACGACATTCTTGACAGAGCTCATAAGTCAGCTTATGGCGTTTCATCCTGGTAGCACGAAAATGTATCAGGATCTGAAGAAGACGTTTTGGTGGAATGGATTGAAATGAGAAGTGGCGGAACATGTTGCGAAATGTTTGGCCTGCCAGCAAGTGAAGGTCGAATATAAACATCCTGCTGGCCTGTTACAGCAATTTCCCATCCCAGAGTGGAAATGCGAGAATATTTCCATGAATT
Source organism: Chloranthus sessilifolius (assembly GCA_021018995.1). Lineage (NCBI taxonomy): Eukaryota > Viridiplantae > Streptophyta > Magnoliopsida > Chloranthales > Chloranthaceae > Chloranthus > Chloranthus sessilifolius. The sequence continues at coordinate 36,564,559 of CM037598.1, read as the reverse complement.
TTATCCATGGCTTACCCCATATGTAGAAGTGTTATAATGTGATTTGGATGATCATTGATCGTCTCACCAAATCGGTACATTTCTTCCCCTATAGCACTCGATATACAGCTTCTAAATTAGTTGATGTCTATCTAAGAGAGATAGTCAGACTACATGGGATACCAATGAGTCTTGTATCATATCACGATCTGTTATATACCTCTCGATTCTGGCAGAGTTTCAAAGAAGGAATGGGTTCCAAGTTGGAATTCAGTTCTCGATGGATAGATGGAGAGGATGAATTAAGTCATAGAGGACATGTTACGGGCATGTATGCTAGATTTATAAAGATCATGGGATAAGCACTTACCCCTGATCGAATTTGCATACAATAACAGCTTCCAGTCGAGCATCGGCAGGGCACCATTTGAGGCACTATACAGACATCGATGTAAATTTCTGATTAATTGGGAAGAAGCTGGAGTGCGTCTTATTTTGGACCCTGACTTGATTGAACATTCAAATGCAGTTGTTCACATTATTCATGAAAGACTGAAGAATGCTCAGAATCGGCAGAAAAGTTATGCCAATCTCAAATGAACTAATATTGATTTTTAGGTAATTAAACACACTTATACATATAATTGAGATGTGAATTAAAGTATGTGTATTATATTTCTAACATCTGTATGACACATTGGCGATCACGTATTTATTAAAATATCTCCGACAAAAGGCGTGATGCAATTTAGAAAATGAGGCAAGTTAAGTCTTCACTACGTCGAACCATTTCAAGTCTTGGGCTGAGTTAGTGAGGTGGCATATTGAGTTGCTTTACCTCCACACTTAGCCAGCATACACTACGTATTGCACGTGTCTATGTTGAGAAAGCATATCAGAGATCCAACCCAAGTGTTGGATTATCAGCTACTGGATATTCAGGATGATTTAACAGTAACAGAAGAGCCTTCTCAGATTTTTTATCACCGTGACCAAATCTTGAGAACAAAATGTATTCCACTTGTATTTGTCTAATGGAAAAATCATGGTTCTCATGAAGCTACCTGGGAACGCGGAGCTACTATTCGCGCTTGGTATCCCCATTTATTTCCCTGAGGTAAATCATTTATTGCATTTGTTAGAACAACTTACTACATATGATATCTATAAAAGTTTTGTATGCATTGCCCGTATAATTATGTATAAATTAGTAGTAGAGAAATAGATGGATATTAGATTTTGATGCACTATATACCGGCGCATGATACTGCACATGATTCAGTTTACTACATATTATTCTAAATCTGTTATATATTTAATTTATTATTCATTATTACCAAATCATATTTACTCTCTCTTATAATGGGATATGCCTTCAACATATAACCAAATTTGATTTCACTTCCCCACCTTCTTTTATTTTTGAGGGTGAAAATCCCTTAAGTAGGGGAGAGTGTAAGAGCTACCACATTTTTATCTTGACAATACCGGGTATGAACTAGAGGAGGGTCAAGCTTGTGCTAAAAACGTGACACAAAGAACGGATGTGGAATTTTAATGATGAGTGTAAATAGTGGAGCCTTAGTGGACCAGTATTAAGTATTAAGTGAAACAGCAGTTGATCAAAGATTTGTAGAAATTAAAATATTCAGAGCCCTCCTAAGGATGAAAATTCACGTAACAAAATTTTAAATAATCCGTAGGATTGCTAGTAACTGAGGGGTGTCGACCCTTTGACCCAAGATCCATTAGTGCAGATAAAGAAATGCCAACCAAGCCCTAATGGCCTTGCCTCGACAACTGAGGCAAGTGAAATCAGTTGCCTCTGCACCTGAGGCAAGCCTAAGAGGTTGCCTCGGCAACTAAGGTAAGCCTAAATATAAAATAACTATTATGAAGCTTTTAGATATTGTTAAGACTTAAAAAGTACCACTTTTCACCCCTTAACTTAATCTCTGTTAGACCCTTAATCATTTAATAAATGTGTTATAAGTCTATTCTGTAGGTAATAAGCATTAGGTGCAAATAAACCCCTAACCATGCCAAGAAGCCTACTGTTGCCCCATAAGCCCCTCAGAAGAATGAAGGTTGAACTCAGACAGAGAATTGGCTGCAGCATAGGCACAACAAAGCAGAAACAAACTAAGAAGAATGCCTCGCGCAGATGTCGCAAGGTTCAATTGAAGTAGAGAGAATTCCTTCGCGCAATTGTCGCGGGCTTCTAAAGACAGCACACCAACTGGTTGCGCAGTCTTCGCGCTGTTCTCGCGCAGTTTGATGACAAAAAGAATTGAAAAGTAGACTTCACGAGGTTCTCACAAGTTATAGTCATCAGCGCTTGCGCAGTCTCAAACAGCTCAAGAAAGGAGTCTTCAATTGTCGCGCGATTCACTGAAGAGAGAGAGCTCTAGGCACTCTGGCGCGCAGCTGTTGTGCAGTGGCCGCGGGATACAAACCTTCAAGGAAATGCTCACGCGATCCATAGGCCTATGAACACTGTTTCTTCCCGAGGATCCCTACGAGATTCACCAAGGGACGAATCACGCGCGCAATTCCCTCGCCATTCAAAAGGAAAGAGCAATCTCGCGACAGCAAAAAGTATCCCGCGATGACCAAAGTATCAATCCCGCGACTGCATGAGCTTCAAGTCAATTCAACCCCGCGATGCCAATTCTACCACACGGCAAGATCTGGAAATCTTTTCTACCCAGTGAGGATTGGGTTCTAAACTTCTCCCCACTTCTGTAGGGGTAATCTAGAAACTTCTAACAATTAGGGCACGCACTCTAATGCTCTAATCTCTGTGCACACGCCCCAAGGCATCCAAGGGATAAGAATGGGTCGTAATTGCATTAATGAAATTAGGGTTTTCCTAACCCTAATTCCCAGAGAGCCGACTACTATATAAGCCAAAGCCTAGCTTAGGTTTAAAAAAACTTTTGGGGACTTGACTTCTATATTCCTTCTTCTTAAAACCGACTGTAGAATTACAGGAGGCTAAGGTTACGGTTTAGGAGTTTTCTTTTTTCTTTTTCTTTCACTCCATAGTCCAGCACTTGCTGGCTATGCCTTTGTATGATTATTTGGTATAGTTTTAATCGAGTTTTGTAATAGGATCTATTGCATGTATGGGATTGGTGTTTTGTGAGTTGTTCTGTGCAAGGCTGCTGCCTTGAGATCCTCCATTGCTAAGTTGTATTGTAAGCAATGGAGGATTGTCTTTAAGGTTTTACTTAGATGTAGGTGACCTATGTGTCCAGGTTAGGTACATTGCAGGCCTAGCCCCACCACAGGACCCACTAAATCTGAATCCCCATGGGATCTTGTGCTGGTAGCCTTGTGAACATAGTGGTGGCAGCAATGTTCTTGTTCTGTCTTAGACCTCTGTGAGGAGGATAGCCTTCGTGGATAGTCTGTGACCATTCAAGTGGACAGATTATAGCCCTAGGGTGAGGCCAATCCACAGATCTAATATAAATTCTTCTTCTCTGCACTTGTGCTTGTAACCTTGTGAGAGATTGTTCAGAGACAGACTCTCCTGTATTTGTATAGACCCACCATCAGATGGCAGATCTGATCTGGCTATAGAGATTGTAGGCTTGTGACTGGATCACTGCTGTCTGTCTAAAGCAGTGAACAGCTAAGCTTAAAAGCTAGTACTCAAACTCTTGTTGGTTCTGTGTGTCTAGGCTAGTGCACATTGTAAGCCTAGCCCCACACACAGAGCTTTAGAGGTTGAGGTTCCTACGGATTCTTGAGCTTGTAGCCTGGATGAAGTAGTGCCTACAATGATAACCTTATTCTGAACCATCTTTGGATTGTGGTTCCCCTATTGGATAGTCTGTGACCAGTCAAGTGGACAGGTTATAGCCATAAGGGATTGGATCATGGCACAGGATTGAGTTGGATCCTTTCTCCTCTTTGGTGATAATGTTGCCATTGGACAGGATTTCTATAGCAGCAGATCTGAGTCTGAGTTATAAGACCCATCAGATCTGTACCTAATGGCATACTTCTCACCCTTTTATATTTATTTTCTCACACTCCATCATCCTTCTCAATCCTTTCTGTAGTTTAGGCATTAAGTTACCTTAGGATTTAGACTATAGTGACCATAAATCCCCTTCCATTTAGGATTGCCAGATCTGTAGCCAGATCTGGAGGGCCTACTAAAGATAGCTCCCTTGGAGCTTTAGATCAACTTTCCCTGTGGGACAAACTCTTACTTATCAAAACTTGCTACAACAGGCCCTGTATCTTGCTGGACTGTGTATTTTTAGGCTTGCTGCTCCTCAATCCATCTTTGATTTTCACTTACCCAATTCTTATCACCATCTCCAATAAAGTTAGTAGCAAGCACTTAAAATACCGCAACAGATATATATATATATATATATATATATATATATATATATATATATATATATATATATACGGGATGTCATAGCTAATATACTAAATGAGAATACTATCTTATATACGTAGTATATAAGTGTAATTGCTTTACACTAAGGCCAAACCAAAAGTCTTGTACACTTAATTAGTGTATTAGCCTTATGAGAGAGCCAAGTCAAAAGTTGTCCTACATATATGTACACAGAAAAATCTATGTGAAGCACTACATGGGATTATATTCCATATCAGCTTATAAGCTACTTTAAACCGCCAGCTTGCTCCATGGCCGCATGAGTAATTTTTGACTCCCATACAGGCAAAGTGCAACTAAAATTGCTACAAAAATTGACAGAGCCTTCTTATTCTTCTTGCTTCAACCTTACTTTATAGCACACAAACTCTGTGAAAAATAAAAGCCAAGTAAAAATTAGAAAAATATCCTACGAACTCTGTGAAAAATATAGCTCAAACCCACTTCCATTGCCAAGGTCTTCAAACCATGGATTCGAACCCATGAGTTACCAAGTAACCCTATGATTCGGTCGTGAGAGTTTTAGCTATCGAACCCTTGCTCTCGGAGAGTTCTTGTAGACCTAGTTCTTACGAGCTCAGTGACCTCGACACCGACACACGTTCCGCGTCTTTTTCACCACGAGTTCTCCAAAAGGTATGCCATAAACGAACAGATTTCCTAAACGAGATTCGTTTCATTAGATAGTTTAGATAATATATACATCTATTGTAGATTATCCATTTGTAGTGTCGACTCCCTGAGACCGAATCGGCAGCACAAGGAATCACAGTTTGCAATGGGTTTCAGAACCCATATTTTGAAGTAAAATATACTAAAATTTCTACACAATATTTTTATAAGAAACGTTGATTTCATGTGCACATTATAGCAGAAATATAATATAGGTTATAAGGCCAAAGGACCCAGCCAAATGTTTGAGTCAAAAGAAGCCAGAGTGAAGCACAAAACACCCAGACAGGCAATGCCTGATAGGCTTACGGTGACAAGGTTTATGTTGGCGCAGCAAGGTGTTGGTTGAGTGGCTAGCCGCGGCAACGCTATAAGTTGACTACTGTTCGATATTTCAGACATAACTTTTGACCTTGAACTCCGATTAGCACGATTCTTAATGCGTTGGAAAGGGAACAACGAGCCCTATAACTTTACTAAAGTAACAAATTCCTGAATTAAACATTTAAAGAATAAAAAATTAGTGATAAGTTGCGGTAAGATGTTCAACTGGATTGCTTGCCGAGGCAAGCTTATGTTCGCTGCTGCACCTGCCTCGAGGGTCTACCGTTACTGGCTATTGGTTGTGTTCGCCTTCATTGGCTGTGTTCACCTTCTCTCAAATGAGGGACTGAAATCACCAATAAAACTAGGCAGAACACACTCACACAGACCTGCAAGTACTCAGGATCTATTGTGCCAAGCTTTAAATGAATGGTGAATAAGGAAATGCCCACAGGGAGGTTGGTTAAAAGTATGATAAATCACCAGATCTATATGAGATCTGGAACCCTAATTATTGCTAGGTTAACTAAAAGACAGGGGAGAGGTTTGAAATAGATTGTCACTTAAACTAAGCTAAAATTAAACGTAGACTAACTTGGATCGAGTTTAGGAACATAGATCTTGCAGCGGAAGAGAGTAAAAAGCAGAAAATGGAGAAGAGTAGCTTAGAGATTGGTCTTCACTGAAATCAGATTCAATTAATCATGCTACAGAGGTTCAGAGCACACAATTCCCTTGCTAGATACAAGCACAGCTGCAGGGTAGAAGCTCCACTCCAAATCACAAGATCCACTTGGTCTTAAGGCTATGATCTGTCCTCTTTAATGGTTACAGACCATCCTATAGACTTTATCGAATCCATGGATTTGCAGCAGACAAATCCAATTGGAGCCTGAGCTTGGGCTAATCTTAAGGTTATGATCTGTCCACTTTAATGGTCACAGACCATCCTAGGGATCTCCTCCAGAGCTAGAGCATCAATTAGAGCAATTAAAACCACTACAGATGCTGCAATTCCCAAGTCACAGACTCAAGGAATCACAAGAGTATCAGATCTAGGGAGATCGGGTGGCATCCAAGAGGCCTACCAGTTAAGTGGGTGAGTTGATCTACAACTCCTCTGCACAAATTCGATCAATCACCAAATGAAACCAAGGGAACTTTAGATCTAATTAAAGCATTAAAAGTAGCATTTACATTGCAATTAAAATCACTCTACAATGGAAATAATCTTAGATCTGTAGTTTGTGCAATTGGGAACCCACAATAGCAATCTTAACCTTACCCAATTACAGATCTAATCTCTCTCCTCGCTACTCCAGGGGAATTAGCCAACCATTGTTGGGTTAAAGGAGGGAAAATGGAATTGCTCTGGAAGCGCTAATCTCTATAATTTGGCTCAAATTTCGATCTTCCCCCAATGGCAATTGGGGGTCTCTATATATAGCTTTCTCCTATATTTTTCTCGTCAAAAATCCCTTCTAGAAGGTCGTCATAGTTTGTTAGAGATCTGTTAGAGCACGTGGGTTGGTTAGGGCTTCCTAGCACATCTTCTAGAACCATCGTGTCGGTCACCAAGTGCCTCGAGTTGCGTGCAGCAGGTCACTGAATCACAACGTGCGCACAGCTGAATTTTTGAGAAGTTCTGCACACGATTTCGACTGGTTCAGGAAGCTTTCGATAGGTTCAAATAGAGTATTTTGGTCCTTTCACTAGGTTCTCAGATCTCTTTGATAGGTTCGATAGGATGAGCCTTCTTTTAGAGTTTCAGCATTCTCAGCCCTTGGCCTGGAGTGTTCGACAGGTTGGATGGGCTCTTCGACAGGTTGGAGAAACATTTTGACAGGTTTCGCTCTACATGCCACTATTTTGATAGGTTTGCAGAGACCATTCGATAGGTTCCTATGACACCTCAGGCAGGTTTTCGATAGGATGATTTCTTCCTTCCTTTCAGCTGCTCGATAGGTTTTTGGATCCTATCAAACTCCTTAATCCACACGAATTCATCCTTCTTCTACCTTCAGGTCCTATCGAAAATCTCTTCAATTGCACGAATTTTTCCTTTCTTTGCTTTCAGCTCCAATCGAAGTCTTTAGGTGACTAATCCATAAGACATTTTTTGCCTGTTTTCACTTCTTTCGCCTTACCCTGCTGTAGCCACGCGCTCCAAGGGTCCAGTGATGTGCTACCCTCTGGTGTGCTATTGATGGGTTTGTCCTGTGCTGAGAGATAGCCCCTTTTTGGGTATTCTTGAGTGTTTTTCTGCATTAGTGTCTTCTTTTACTGTTGTCTACAAAATGCACTTGACAGAAGCTTATTAGTGTGCTCACAGGTCTATCAATGGTTAGGTTAAAGGGTGAAAGGTGGCATTTTTCACCACTTAACACACCCCCAAACCTAAGCTTTGCTAGTCCCTGAGCAAAGGAAAATAAAAAGAAAATAAAAATACCACTTTCGTAGGGAGCACGGATGCATTTAGCATATGCACCAAGCCTTTTACACCTCTAGGTGATCCCTAGTGGAGGAGTGAAGTCTCCTGAGGGTTTTCAGTGATGGTACCCACAAACGTCTCCAATAAGGTTAGTTAATAATAGTGCATCCTGCTAAACAGAGTTTTAGTAAACTAAAATAAATTCTCATTATGTCTTTTCAATTCTAGAGGGTTTGTAGCAGAAAAATCACCAACTTAAAACATGAAATTTTACAGTAATTCCTTCATCATCTATCAATACATGTCAAGGCATTGTGTCTGAAGATCGATGCATGGCTCACCTCTCACTTGAGAATTCTGTTTTGATACTACCCCCATCAACTTGGATTTCAGACCCAAGCCTCACCAGGGCTGTTAACTCTCAACAAAAATGAAGGGTGTAGAATTTCCCACAGCTCAAGAGTAGTTACAGTCCTCAAATAGGGCTGTAAGCATGAGCATAGGCATTGCTCTAATTCATGAAATTTTCTAACCCTTTTTTACCATAGATTAGGCAGATCCTTATCTCCATATGACAATTCAATCTATTTCAAATCAGTAAGGTCTTTTCATTGGGTTGTAATGTCGCCTATGGATGAGGTTTTATAGAGGGATAAAAAGGGTTCAAAGTTGAGAAATCAGTAAAGGTAAGGAGGTGATCTAGAATCCTTCCTCATTTAAGCACAATTCCATCTACTTCTTGAATTTTCATATCTGAAGTGATCAGTTTCTAATCTTCTTTTCAGTCTTTCAATGAAATGACTTATCTTTCTCAACCTCTTATTTTACTTTTTTTTTTTTTTTTTTTGGTGGGTCGGAAAGCCACAAATACCACCAACTGTGTTTTTCTTCTCTTTCAACCACTTCTCAAATCAGCTTTACCTTCTTTCATTCCTTTACCTTTTCCTTCTGAAATCTCAGAGTGAGGGTTAATCTGTATCAGGTCACTGAGGTTTTGGGTTCAAATTTTCTAGTTTTCAATAAAGAAAATTGAGACTTTTAAGGCTCAAGTAGTGTGCATCAAGGGCAGTTCAAAGGTGGGACATTTTAAGCTTAAACTGACCAAGGGGTGGCCTTACTTTATGTCCTCAATGTCATGAATGCTGTCAAGATGTTTCAATTTGGATTTGCCTAACTTCTAGTGATTAGAATTAGATCCCATCAGTCCTTAGAGCAGAAGAAATTGCCCAGGCACTCTTCAAAGAAAAAATTTTCAGGCCCGAATCTCACTAGGTATGGCTTTCCACCAAATTTTCAGGGGTGTATCTTCACAAGTTCCTCTTATTTTAGGTTTACTATACATCAAACTTATTTTTCACAAATTATTGACATTTGCCTCATGAAGTCTGTTGGACTACAGCTTATTTTAGTTTCAAACAGTTTTTTTTTTTTTTAATTTCCTCTGTTTACAAAAATTCCAGTGAGAAATTACTCTAATTAATTCCAAACATTTATTTTTAGCCCAGCTGCACTAAAATTAACTAATTTATTGGCATACATGTCATACCCCCAAACCTAAACTAAACAGTGTCCTCACTGTTAACAGCATAGGGGTGTAGTAGTTTAGTAACAGGGCCAAAACCCAAAGCAAGTAGACAACTAAAAGAAAAATAGTTTATTAACATAAGCGAAATAGAGAATAAAATAGAGCATTTTATTACAAAAGTTAAGCACAAGGAAGCGGAAAGTAGGCCGGTGGAAGAGGAACTGTAAGCCAGGAGGGGAGGAAGAAAAGGAAAAAGAAGGGGGTCAGGGGGTAGGGGGATGGTTGGTGGACGAGGATGCTGGCGGAGAAGCCGGTGGCTCGGTCTTCAGCCACTTCTCCTTCTTATCTTTGTCCTTTTCCTCCGTAGCGAGGATCCGCTGTACGTCCTCATATTCATCCCAGAGGAATTGTAGCGGGCCTAGCTCCTTGGGCGGTAGTGGCTCTAGCCAAAAGAGGTAGAGTTGAGCAGGAGTGAGCATGGGCTTATCATCTGCCACAGGTATGAGAAGTGCAGAGGGTAGAAGGAGAGGAATGGGCCGAAATCGAGCCATCTACATCTATTTAATGTGGATGTGTGAAGGAATATGTAGCATTGCATTCAATATCACCACCATCGATGAAAAGGAATGAATGGTTAATTCGATCAACCAGCATGGGAAACGAAATCGTGCATTAACTAGTAGTCTATATTTAGGGTGGGGAGTTCTGGCGTGGGGCAGAAAACCAGGGGGTGCAGAGTTTAAGGCTCGTGTTGTGTGCAGTTGGTACACGTGGGCCAAAATTATTCGCGCAGCATAAGTGCACAATAAGCATGGAAGGAATGAGGGAGGGGGGGGGGGTGATTTTGATAAGATGAGTGTAGTTGAATGTTCTCGCTAGGATTAACCCGTCATATCGATCAGAATAAACATGCAATCGATAGGCTGGGATGGCCGCTTGCGATAGGTCGGTGTCCTGTCAAACGGAGGGTGGATAAAACATTCACTTCGTTAGGATGCTGAAGGGTGAAAAAAAACCTTGCAATAGGTGGGGTAGTACATGTGTCACTCTTGTTGATAGGTTTCAGGCAAGAGTCTAGAACCTATCGCAAAGTTGTGCTCACCTATCGAACGGTCTCAGCACCTATCGAAATCCTCTCCAATCCTAACAACATTGGCGGCTGACCTAGCGAAAGGTTCAAATGACCTATCGAAAGGTCCAAGTGAGCTCAATCAACTGTGCTACCAGTTAGAAAAATGGCCTCTGACCTTGTGCCTTTGATTCCTAGACTACGGGCGATATTGAAACGAAGCCTGAACTCGACATGGCCATTTTATTGCAAAGAATATTGTTGGAAAAAAAATTGAGGTATAAATCAAATAGAATACATATGATACAAATTGAAGTCAGGTATTAACCGGGGGATCATGAAGATTAATGGTCTCTTCAGGCTCACAAATGTTGTCAACGCAAAGTTTCAGCCTCTGACCATTAACCTTAATGGTTCTGCCATTTGTGGGATGCATGACTTCGACAGCTCCAGATGGGGAAACGTGTACCACTGTGAAAGGTCCATCCCATCTGGACTGCAGCTTTCCTGGAAAGAATTTCATTTTGGAGTTGAACAATCATACCTTGTCATTGGGCTTGAACTCTTTGCGGAGCAGATGTCTGTCATGGAAGGCTTTGGTCCTCTCTTTGTAACTCTGGGCATTTACAAAACCTTCTAGTTGCAGTTCATCCAGCTTGGATAACTGGAGTTTCCTTTGAATACCAGCTAGGTGTAAGTCAGAGTTGACTGCATTAATGGCCCAATATGCATTGTGTTGCAATTCAACAGGCAAGTGACATGCCTTTCCATATACTAATCTGCATGGGTAGATGCCTATGGGGGTTTTATAGGCTGTTCTATATGCCCATAAGGCATCAAACAACTTGCGGGACCAATCTCTTCTGTCGGTCCTCACAGTCTTCTCAAGAATATGTTTGATTTCCCTGTTGGAAATCTCTACCTGCCCACTAGTTTGTGGGTGGTAGGGAGTGGCTACTCTGTGGGTAACAGAGTATCTTTCCATCAGTTTCTCAAAAGGTTTATTACAGAAGTGGGCAGGTACACAACGTCTGATCACCTGGTCTGCACAATGCTTAAAAAGGTAAGGATCCTCCCACATGTAATATCAAATCTGTGCAAAGAATAGATTTTTGTCCTCCTTGCTCTAATGTGGAGGGATCCTACCCATAGCAAGGTAATTGACAATATTGGCAAACCAGGGCATACTTATTTGGACAGTTAGAAGCTGCTCATCTGGGAAGGAGTCAATGATGGGCAAGCTTTCTGTGTCAGTTGCTGGGATCCTTGACAGATGGTCAACCACCACATCCTCAACTCCCTTCTTGTCCTTAATCTCTAACTTAAATTCCTGCAAGAGAAGAATCCATCTGATTAGTCGTGCTTTAGCTTCTTTTATGGACAAGAGGTATTTCAAGGCTGAGTGGTCAGTGAACACAATAATTTTTTATCCCAGGACATAAGACCTGAATTTTTCTAAGGCAAAAACAATGGCTAATAGTTCTTTCTCAGTTGTAGTGTAATTCAATTGAGCATCAACCATTGATTTACTAGCATATGCTACCACAGAAGGTGCCTTGTCTTTTCTTTGGCCCAACACTACCCCGATGGCGAAATCTGATGCATCACACATCGGCTCAAATGGCAGAGAAAAATCAGGGGATTGCAAGATGGGGGCTGTGGTCAAACATGTTTTTAACAGTTCAAAAGCAGCTCGGCATTTATCATTAAAGTCAAAGGGAACATCCTGGCACAACAGGTGACAAAGGGGTTTGGAGATTTTGCTAAAGTCCTTGACGAACCTCTTGTAGAACCCAGCATGACCTAGAAATGACCTGACTTGTTTGACAATTTTTGGAGGGGGCAAGTTAGCAATTAAATCGATCTTAGCTTGATCAACCTCGATTCCTTTGTGAGAGACAACATGTCCTAGAACAGTGCCTTGAGTCACCATAAAGTGACTTTTCTCCCAACTCAGAACTAGGTTGGTCTCCTCACACGTTTGTAGTACGGAGCTGAGGTGATGTAGGCATTGGCTAAAATCATCTTCATAAATGGAGAAATCATCCATAAAGATCTCCAAAAACTTATCAATCATGTCAGAGAAGATAGCATACATGCATCTTTGGAACGTGGCAAGTGCATTACTCAATCCAAATGGCATCCTTCTGTATGCAAAGGTTCCAAATGGGCAAGTGAATGTGGTTTTTTTTTTGTCTTGGGGGTATACAGGGATCTGATTGTACCCTGAATATCCATCAAGAAAATAGTAATAGGCCTTACCTGCCAGCTCGTCCAAGATTTGGTCTACGAAGGCCAGTGAGAAGTGATCCTTGCTAGTCTTTTCATTGAGTTTTCAGTAATCTATACATACCCTCCAACCAGTGGTCTGTCTTGTTGGGATCAGCTCTCTTGAATCTACTTCAACAACTGTAATGTCAGATTTCTTAGGTATTACCTTGGTAGGTGCTACCCATTATGAAACCGAGATGGGATAAATTATCCCAGCATCTAGGAGTTTGACCACCTCCTTCATCACAACCTCCTGCATGTGTGGGTTGAGTTTTCTCTGCATCTCGCTGGAAGGTTTGGATCCTTCATTGAGATGAATTTTATGCATGCACATAGCAAGATTAATTCCCCCAAGGTCTGCAATGGTCTATCCTATTGCCTTCTTATGCCTTTTTAGTACACGAATTAGTTATGTTTCCTGCTCGAGGGTGAGGGAAGAAGAGATTATCACAGGTAATTTGGTGTTGTCTCCTAAAAAGGCATATTTTAAGGATTTGGGGAGTTGCTTTAACTCCACCTCTGGGGGACTGATGAGGGAGGGCAATAGGGGGGCCTTAGAGGGGGGTGGTAGAGGTAACCAAGGAGGCCTCCATGGATGGTGCTGTGCTGGTGGAGCTTCAAAAGAGACAAGTTTCACATGCTCGACCTCAGAGGTGAGACCCTGCTCTACCTCTGTTTCCTTCAATATTTCGGCTAGTTCATTACACCATTCCTTACCATGTAGCAGCATATTCACATTTTCCTGGACAACCTCATCTATCACATCAAGAGAAAAATAGTCCTCATCAAGATGAGGTTGATTTGCTGCGTTGTACACATTCAATTTGACCTTCATATTTCCAAATGACACCTCCATGATTCCAGACCTACATTGAATACAAGCATTAGATGTGGCCAAGAAGGGTCTGCCTAGAATCACAGGTATGGAAGTGGCACTCCTACCTAGTTCCATATCCAGCACCAAAAAGTCAGCAGGATAAAAGAATTTATTAACTCCAACCAAAACATCCTCGATTATCCCCACAGGTTTCCTTTCAGATCTGTTAGCCAGCTGGAGGACCACATGTGTGGGCTTTAATTTGCCTAAACCCAGTTTCTCATATACTGAATATGGAAGCAAATTTACATTGGCTCCCAGATCAAATAAGGCTTTGTCAATGGTATGATCCCCAATGCAGGGGATGGTGGGGAGGCCAGGGTCTTGAAGTTTGGGGCGAGTTGCAATGAACATGACATGGTTAAGTTCTTCTGCTAAAAAGACCTTCTTAGATTGGTGTATCCTAGACTGTCTTTTATGGGTGCACACGTCTTTTAAAAACTTGGCATAGGCTGGGACTTGTTTAATTGCATCAAGTAAAGGCAAATTGATCTTTACTTGCTTGAAAGTCTCCATCGTTTACTCAATTTTTCCTTGCCCTTTATCAAAAAGGGAGGGTGCTTGTAGTGCCTTAGGAAATGGCAAATGTGGGATTGCTCCCTCACTTCCAGCCTTAGCCAATAGGGTCTCTTTCTTTTTGATTTTTTTCTTTTCTTGAGGATCCTTATTATCCTCTTTATTCGCAGCCGATTGCTCCTTCAAGTCCACCAATGGTGGCCTTTGTTGTGTTCTTGCATAAATCACTTCATTTTCTTCTTCCAAGTTCCTCACATGCTTACAACCCACTTGGCTGTCCACTAGCATACCACTTCTCAAAGTTGTAACAGATTTAGCTTCCTCATAGGTGGAGGAAACTTCACTCACTACAAACTGCCTTCATGGATTGTCCTGTGGTTGGCTAGGCAACCTTCCTCCCTTTCTCCTAGTTAGGGCATCAGACAGTTGACCTAGTTGGTCCTCTATCTTTTTTATGCTCTGGTTATGAGAGTGCACAGTTTCAGTTAAGGTGTTCAAGCTCTGCAGTGAAGATAGAACTTGTTCCTCGAAGGATGGTGCTCTCACAGCTGAAGGAGGTACAGATTGCGACACAGGAGGAGTTACAGGTTGGGCCATGGGTTACTGATACTGAGGCCTTGGGGCATAACCTTCTCGATAGGGCTGAGCATTTTTGATAGGGCATGGCCTGTTGGGGCTGCTGCTGCTGCTGGCTGGGGTATGCATCTTGTCTCCACCTCAGATTGAGGTGGTTTCTCCATTGACACCCATCAGTAGGGTGCTGCCCATGAGACTGAGCTGCAGCCACATGCTCTATTATAAAATCAGGAAACTGGTCAGCAGATGAGCATTCTTTAATGGAATGAGCAGGGGACTGGCATATGGTACATACCTCCTCCACCCTTGTAGCTATCGGTGATTGCATTGCTCCCATCAGCCTATCAAATTTCAGGATCAGGCTGTCCACTTTCCTTTCCAACTCACTTGGCACACTCACTTCATATATCTTTCCCCTTGAGGTGTTCTCCTTCATCAATCTGGGAGGCTCTAGATATCTTGCTAAGGTTTCCCTTTGCATAGAGTTCACACTAATAATATCAAAGAGCTCCCATGCCTCCTCAGTAGTTTTATGGAGATAGGTGCCACCATAGGAAGTATCTATCATATCTCTGCTTTTAGCATCAATTCCCTGATAAAAGCTTTGAACCAATTGCCATTTAGGGATTTGATGGTGGGGGCATTTCCTGAGGAGTTCCTTAAATCTCTCCCATGATTGATGAAAGTCTTCAGTTGGATCTTGGGTAAAAGAGATGATACCCTTCCTCAATTGGCTGGTTTTTAACATAGGAAAGAACTTGGCTAGAAATTGACATTGGAGATCACTCTAGGACTGAATGCTGTTGGGTGGAAGCAGGGACAACCAGGTCCTGGCTCTTTCCTTTAATGAAAAAGGAAAGAGTCTCATCCTGGTGGCCTCTTTCCCCAAACCTGTGATATTAAATGTAGTGCACAGTCCCAAGAACTCATTAATGTGCTTGTAGCGGTCTTCTTTGGCCAGGCCATGAAATGAGGGCAGCATTTGAATGATTGATGATTTTATCTCATAGTTTCCCTGAGTAGCTGGGAATTGAATGCAGAAGGGGGAATTATAGACCCCTGGTGCATTAAACTCCTTATGGTTTCTTGGCTGCTATTGCTCACCCATTTCTACAAAATTAAATACAACAGAACTGGGTGTAGTTGGTCTCGATCTCAGATGTCTTTCAACCTCTGGATTTAGTGGAATAATCTGAGGTTGGAGGGTTCTCCTACCCAACATACAACACTCAAAATCTGAATATAGAATAGATTTTCACCACAACTAGCAGAATCAACCAAATTTTCTAACTAATCTAACAAAAAATATCAACAGATCTGAAAAATAATAGGGGAGTAGAGGGATACAAACTACAGAGCAGTCTCCAGCACGATTCTCCTCTCACTGGTAGCCTTAGATCTGATAAAATGCACAAAAAACACTAAAAAACAAAACAACTTACAAATGCAACTAGTGAAATCAAATAAAAACTATAGATCTATGATCAAAACTTAGATCTACCAATTTCTAAACAAGCCTCCCTGGCAGCGGCGCCAAAAACTTATTGATTGTGTTCGCCTTTGTTGACTGTGTTCGCCTTCCCTCAAATGAGGGTCTGAAATCACCAATACAACTAGGCAGAACACACTCATACAGACCTGCAAGTACTCAGGATCTGTTATAGCAAGCTTTAAAAGAATGGTGAATAAGGGAATGTCCGCAGGGAGGTTGGTTAAAAATATGATAAATCTCCAGATTTATATGAGATCTGGCACCTTAACTATTGCTAAGTTAACCAAAAGACAGGGGAGAGGTTTGAAATGGATTGTCACTTAAACTAAGGTAAAATTAAATATAGACTAACTTGAATCGAGTTTAAGAACTTAGATCTTAAAGGGGAAGAGAGTAAAACGCAGAAAATGGAGAAGAGTAGCTTAGAGATTGGTCTTCACTGAAATCAAATTCAATTAATCATGCTACAGAGGTTCAGAGCACACAATTCCCTTGCTGGCTATAAGAACAGCTGTAGGGTAGAAGCACCACTCCAAATCACAGGATCCACCTGGTCTTAAGGCTATGATCTATCCACTTTAATTGTCACAGACCATCCTATAGGCTTTATCGAATCCATGGATTTGTAGCAGACAAATCCAATTGGAGCCTGAGCTTGGGCTAATCTTAAGGTTATGATCTGTCCACTTTAATGGTCACATACCATCCTAGGGATCTCCTCCATAGCTAGAGCATCAATTAGAGCAATTAAAACCACTACAGATGCTGCAATTCCTAGGTCACAGACTCATGGAATCACAGGAGTACCAGATCCAGGGAGATTGAGTAGTATTCAAGAGGCTTACCAGTTAAGTGGGTGAGCTGATCTACAACTCCTCTACACAAATCCGACAATCACCAACTGAAACCAAAGGAAATTTAGATCTAATTAAAGCATTCAAAACATCATTTACATTGTAATTAAAATCACTCTACAATGGAAATACACTCAGATCTGTAGTCTGTGCAACTGGGAACCCACAATAGCAATCTTAACCTTACCCAATTATAGATCTAACCTCTCTCCTCCCTACTCCAGAGGAATTAGCCAACCATTGTTGGGCTAAAGGAGGGAAAATGGAATTTCTCTGCAAGCGCTAATCTCCAGAATTTTACTCAGATCTCAATCTTCCCCGAATGGTAATTGGGGGTCTCTATATATAGCTTTCTCCTCTATTTTTCCTGCCAAAAATCCCTTCTAGAAGGTCGTCAGAGTTTGTTAGAGTTCTGTTAGAGCACGTGGGCCGGTTAGGGCTTCCTAGGGCATCTTCTGGAACCATCGTGTCGGTCACTAAGTGACTCGGGTTGCATGCAGCAGGTCACTGAATCACAACGTGTGCACAACTAAATTTCTGAGAAATTTTGCACATGATTTTGATAGGTTCAGGAAGCTTTCGATAGGTTCAAATAGAGCATTTTGGTCCTTTTCCTAGGTTCTCAGATCTCTTCGATAGGTTCCGATAGGATGAGCCTTCTTTTAGAGTATCAGCATTCTCAGCCCTTGGCCTGGAGTGTTCGACAGGTTCGATGGGCTCTTCGACAGGTTCGAGAACCATTTCAACAAGTTCCACTCTGCATGCCACCATTTCGATAGGTTTGCAGAGACCATTCGATAGGTTCCTTTGATGCCACAGGCAAGTTTTCGATAGGATGATTTCTTCTTCCTTTCAGCTACTTGATAAGTTCTTGGATCCTATCGAACTCCTCAATCCACACGAATTTATCCTTCTTCTGCCTTCAGGTCCTATCGAAAACCTCTTCAATTGTACGAATTCTTCCTTTCTTTGCTTTCAGCTCCTATGAAGTCTTTAGGTGACCAATCGATAGGATGTTTTGAGCCTGTTTTCACTTCTTTCGCCTTGCCCTGCTGTAGCCACGCGCTCCAAGGTCCAGTGATGTGCTACCCTCTGGTGTGCTGTTGCTGGGTTTGTCCTGTGCTGAGAGATAGCCCCTTTTTGGGTATTCTTGAGTGCTTTTCTGCATTAGTGTCTTCTTTTATTACTGTCTAAAAAATGCACTTGACAGAAGCTTATTAGTGTGCTCATAGGTCTATCAATGGTCAGGTTAAAGGGTGAAAAGTGGCATTTTTCACCACTTAACACCGGCTTAACTTTATAGCATATGAATGTCGGGTCTACGGTTACCCAATACCCCAATTATTACACTAAATTCGTGCATATAAAATGAAAATATAGGTGCAACTTGGTGCACATGATAGTTGATGCGATGGAGGTGATCTTGAGAATGCATGAGTGAAGCAGATTCACATAAGCGTGTGTGTACAGGTAGGGAATTTACTTTGTTAACATATATTGGGATTCCTTATTCTCCTTTAGATTATAAATTATTAATCATGTATGAATAGATATATATAAATAAGATAATATGTCATGCTAAACGAAATGAATGAAATTGTAGTTCATTATAGGATGACATGATGAACATGCTTCATATAGCATGTAGACCTGATAACTATAACCTTATCAGTTCTAAATGGAATTAAGTTGAGTTGGGTTGAGTTAAAATAATTATCAATTTTGTGGACAATGCACTCACGCGTGTTAATTGTGAATATGTAGTAGTTTTGAACATATGAACCCATGACAGTTGATATCAGTGTTATTGATATAAATTCAAGTTAGTTTTCCATGATAGATATGTTACATAAACAGACAGAGTTGTTAATCATGTATAACCTTGATAGTTTGCAATCATGTACGAACATGCCAGTGTTAGTATGCCAGTCAGTTTTGATGTATAGTGATGACTAATGCGATTAAAGAATTAGGATATACAAATGCTTTGTATGTCTTTACTCATATTAGTTAAATGATGATAGATATCAGTTATGATATGTGTTTTGCATGACCATGATCATGTCCATTTGAGTTTATGAATCATGTTACAAGCTCAGATTTGATATCTGATTTTGGTTAAATATACTAGATTCAGTCTCGATGAACAGTTAGGAAATGAGAATGATAAGCTCAGTTTTGATGGAAGATTGAACATGCCAGATCAGTTTCGATAAATAGTTAGCTCAGTTTTGATAAATAGATAGTATGCACATGATAGCTCAGTTCTGAATATGCTAGTGTCTGCTATGTATGAGCATGCAAGATCAGTTATGATAGTTTATTATATATATATATATATGTTCATGATGATCTCGCATACATATTACCATGCATTGTTCATTTCCTATTTTCCTTGATGTCATGTACACATCTTCATTTCATCCTGAATCAAGTGAACCCGCTAACTCGGGATCTTGGCAAGTGATCCTGCTAACTCGGGAGCTTGACTCGTCTTATACCAAGTGACCTTGCTAACTTAGCTCAGGGGCTTGACTCGTCTTGTACCAAGTGACCTTGCTAACATAGCTCAGGGTCTTGACTTGTCTTGTATCAAGTGACCTTGTTAACATTGCTAAGGGGCTTGACTTCTTGGTCCTAGTGACCCTATTAACATAGCTGAGGGACTAGAGATTTTATGTCGAAAGCTTGCTTCTTTGTTCAGTTTAATGTCTTATTTCAGTAGGATTCCTTGTTAGCATGATTCCTTGTATTTGTTCCACATGAAACATGATTCCTCATATCTGTTCAACATGAATCTGTCAACATGATCACTGTTTTGTATGATTTAATTATTGTACATATTCGCATGATATAGTGTTTGTTTATGTCAAATGCTACATGTTTGCTACGTGCTTTCTATATGTTACCATACTAGATAGGATATAATGTGCCTCAGTGGAAAATTATGCATCTAAACGTAAATTGGAAATCTAACATATAAAGTAGCACTTTAAGTTTCCCTGCTGAGCTTCGATAATAGCTCATCCTACAACTTCATGTCTTAGCTGCAGATTTTGCTCGTGACCCAGAGCACGAGGTTGATCCTACCTACCAACCTGAGGAGGAGGAGGAGGACAAGGAGGAAGATTCTACTGAAGAATTCTTTCCTAAATAGGTTTAAGAGAGATAGAGTTTTGTTTTGAAACATGTATAAATAGCAGTAGTATATTTAAGATATTCGGTACTTCATGTATAGGTCTTCTTTCCACTGTTTAGATGACGGGTGGCCGTCATCAGTGGAAAGCTATACATGGTTTTCTATTTATATTATATGTTCATTTTACTTCTTTAGATAAATGAATGAACATCAATTGTGTCATATTTCTTCGTATCAGAGTTATTTTAATTCGCTTCCGCAAATGTAACACTATATACACGATACCCTTGTATGACAGGATCATGTTTGGTGATCCAACGACGCAACCTTTCCTATATACGGAAATGGGAAAAGTCGGGTTGTCACAAAAAGTTACCTTGATCACCATGAGAAAAGGTTCTCTAAATTAAGCATCTAGTCAACATAGGAAAATAATTAATGTAGAGCAGAAAATGGAAGAATGTGTCCACTGCTTTGTTTTTTAGTGGAAGTGTAAGATAACTTGCACTTCTCATCTACCTCGTTAAGTGGTTTTGTGAGACAAGCAGTGTAACATTCCGAAAATATTCTGAAACCGTAGGTTATGATTAGGTGCGTGTCTGTCGAGAAACGCATCACCAGTTTGGATATTTCCAAGTAAAATCATTTCGGGTCCATTTAGACTACATCTGGAATTTTGGACCAAAGCTTATACACCGTAGTGGTGTGTTGATTCAACACCAAATTCTTTTGATTAGTTGGTTAGGTGTGCAGGCCCCTGACCAAACCAAAAGATTCATTTTGTAATAGCTAACATCTCGCTTTGGTGTATGGGTTCCACGACGGAACAAAACCAAATAGAAAAGGCTAAAACCCAAATGGGTGTATATATTTAGTGGGGGAACTAGTCCCTTTAACTTATAAAAGGCAAAGCTTCCAATGAAAGCTTAAACTGTTTGGAATTTGCTTGGGGATTTTTGGGTTTCTAGAGAATGAAAGAGAGAAGGAGCTTGAAGAGATCGCCCGTGGACATCCAAAACTAGGATCGATCCGTTGGAATTCAAGGTATTCACCTCGTGTTAGTGTGTGTGCTAAGAGAAGCTGTTAGATTTCGACATCGGGAGTTTTTAGAGATTTTGGGTGTGTGATTCACGGTAGAGAGTCGACCGCTGTGATCAAAATATACGCGATAGGAAGAGTGAAGAACTGTGTGTGTTGAAGTGGAGCTTCATCGTAGGCTTTGTTTCGATTCATTCGACGGAAGGATCGTCAAATTTCACTCTGAAGCCCTCATTTGGGCAAAATCTCGTAGAACGAGGAAAATGATATCGATAAGGTGAGCATTTTGCTGTTTTAATGTAATTATACATTAGTTAAATTTTATGTGTTAATGTGCGTGGAAATCGATGAGATTCATCGAAGATTTAAGAGAAAAAGGAGTTTGGGAAGAAGAAACTCGAGTTTCTGAAAAATCTGGCAAAATCGATATTTTGACCGGACATAGTTAGGTGAAGAGATTTTCGCAAAACAGAAAAAGATTGGTTTCTGAAGGAAACCGATCGATCAAAATGGAATTCAATCAATCGAAAATTGGGTCGACAGGTTGCATTTCAGGTTGACAGGTTCAGTTAAGGTCGACAGGTTCCGTTTGATTTGGAAACTGATCAATTGAAATGGAATTTGATCGATCGAATTGTGTGGATAGGTTCCTTGTAAAGTCGACAGGTTACTTGTGGTTGATGCGTTGTGAAGAAGAGATTGGTTTTTGAGTAAACCGATCGGTCGATTTAGGAATCGATCGATCTATCATTTTGGGAACCGATCGATTGAGTGTGGGAATGATTATACAAACAAAAAAGTATGTGTTTTTCGGAGGAAACCGATCAATCAAAATGTGCTTCGATTGATCGATTTTGAGAACCGATCGATCGGATTGGGATTCAATCGATTGATTTGGCCCGATTCTGACATTTATTGTTTTGAAGGAAGCGACTTGGGGAGACTTTAGGACTTCCCGTTTTTCATCACTGTAGACTTATAGCATATGAAATCGTTGTGTTCCAGGTGTGATCATGATTACGTGATAGGAGGGCTATCTTGAGAAGAGGAATCTTCGTTTTGGCTTCGAATTAAGGTGGGGAAAGTTCTATACGCAATAGCATTTTTTATTTAATTTCACAGATGCTTGATATGAGCGAATGAAATATGATAAGTTTTGATTGAACATGAATTAGTATTTGAACTCTTTGCAAATTGAATCATTTGAAATATCAAATGCTTGTTTTACTTCAAATTTCTTTTGAAATATTGACATGAAATATCGATAATGTGTTTTGTTTTGAATCAATTGAACATTTTGCTTCAAAGTTTTAGAAAGATCAAATCTGACATGGAATATCGCCAAATTAAACAAATATATTGAACATTATTAAGTAAATCAAATAAGGAGCCTTAACATTAAGTGGACTGCTATGGGTGAATTATAAGTATCACATGGGCCGCTATGAGCAGATTATAAGTATCCCGTGGACTGCTATGGGTGGATTATGAGTACACTATGGGCCGCTATTGTGGAATCGAACCGGCATGGCAGATAACCGTGAATCAAACTGGTACGACAGTTTCCGTGAATCGAACCTGCATGATGGCTAACCGTGAATCAAACTGGTACGGCACTCTCCGTGAATCGAATCGACACAGCAGCTAACCATGAATCGAACTGGTATGGAAGTCTCCGTGAATTGAACCGGCACAGTGGGATATCCGTTAATTGAATTATAAGTCAATCAAATCGGTACGGCAGTCAATCCGTTAATCGAACTAGTAAGGCAGTAAATCCGTGAATCGAACCGGCATGGCAGGATATCCGTGAATCGACTTCGTCAGCTAAGTAAAATTCATAAAATATGTGTTACAACCCAAACTTTTCCCCTTATCATATATCGAAAAGGTCGCGTCGTCGGATCACCTAACATAATCCTGTCATACAAGTGCATCGTGTAGATAGTGTTTACAATTGGGAAAGCATAATTTTAACTCTGAGAATGAGAACATGTGGCAAATAACTGATATTCATTTACTATCTAAAAGCAGGAATATATACAACAATAAGATATAAACAAAAGCTATATATAGCTTCCATCGATAATGGCTACCTGTCATTTAAACAGTGGAAAGAAGATGAAGTACTGAATATCTCAAATATACTACTGTTGTTTATACATGTTTCAAAACAAAACTCTCTCTCGCTCCAACCTATTTAGGAAAGAAGTTCTTAGCAGAACCTTCCTCCTCGTCCTCCTTAGGCTGGTAGGTAGGATCAACCTCGTGCTCAGGATCACGATCAATATCTGCAGCTAAGGCATAAAGTCGTAGGATGAGCTATCATCGAAGCTTAGCTGGGAAATTTATAGTGCTACTTTATATGTTAGATTTCTAATTTGCGTTTAGATGCATAAATTTCAATTGAGGCACATTATGTCCCATCTAGTATAGTAACATGTAGCATCTAGCATAAACAAGCACTACATCATGTGAATCCATACAAGTACTAAATCATGCAAAACATTGATCATGTTGATAGATTCATGTTGATCATATAGGAGGAATCATGCTTCATGTTGAACAAATACGAGTAATCATACTTCATTTTGAACAAATACGAGAAATCATGCTGACAAGGAATCATGCAGAAATAAGACATCAGACTGAACAAAGAATCAAGCTTTCAAGGTCAAAAGTCTAGCCCCTGAGCTAGGTTAACAGGGTCACTAGCACCAAGAAATCAAGCCCGTGAGCAATGTTATCAACGTCACTTGATACGAGATGAGTCAAGCCCCTGAGCTAAGTTAACAGGGTTACTTGGTACAAGACCATCAAGGTCCCGAGTTAGCGGGATCACTTGCCAAGCTCCCGAGTGAGCGGGATCACTTGTTTCAAGACTTACACAGTCCAGCTCCCGAGTTAGCGAGATCACTTGGCTCAAGATGAATCAAAGACGTGTACATGACATCAAGGATAACAGGACATGAACAATGCATGGTAACATGTATGCAAGAACATCATGAACAATATAGAATCATATGGCAAAATTGATTTGAATAATCGAACTCAAATGATCATATATAACTAAAACTAGCATAATCAGTGATTATCACGTATCGAAGCTGAACTTGCATCATAATCATGCAAAGCATATATCGAGTATGAAGCTCTTATCATCAATATACTTTATTATAAACTGATTTAGCACCATCAGTCAGTGTAAGCTAAGGTAGGGAATTTTACCTTGCTCCGTTATAGTTAGTTTCTCCTTTGCATCTTGGATCGTACATTATTATATATATGTATTTTCGTTGAAGACCATGCTAAATTAGCTATTTGATGAGATTCAGTTTAATATATATAACTCAGCTGTGATGATGTTAAGTCAGTTGAATTTGATGCATGCACATGATCTGATCAGCTCGATATATGATGGTATGCTAGTTTAGTTTAAATTGATGCCTAATTATGATAAGATCAACTCGATAAGATTAGCTC
Source organism: Chloranthus sessilifolius (assembly GCA_021018995.1). Classification (NCBI taxonomy): domain Eukaryota; kingdom Viridiplantae; phylum Streptophyta; class Magnoliopsida; order Chloranthales; family Chloranthaceae; genus Chloranthus; species Chloranthus sessilifolius. Next base: position 36,539,887 of record CM037598.1, on the reverse strand, counting down.
GACATATGTGATTATATTAGGAATATGTCAGATTAGTTTAGATGACATGATAATGATAGACCAACAGATGAATGTTTATGCATGATTATAATAGATGGCATGTGCATGAAGCTCCTATAATTTAATAGTCATAGCTTTAGTATTTTTAAATGGGTTACTGGGTCACTTTATACTTTAGATCTATATTATATATGGGCACTAATTGTAAGAGTTAATACACTGCACAAAAAATCATACCGAAGACACAACTAGGCAACTACACAAGCCAGACACAGGCTTGCCTCGACAAGCAACAGGGTTGCCTCGGCAAGCTTCTCAGCTTACCACTTGCCGAGGCAAGTCTCTCAGCTTACCTCAACTTGTCACTAACTTTTGACTCTTTAAACGTTAGATTCATGGATTTATTAATTCATGAAAGTTATAGGGCTCGTTGTCCTCTTTCCAACGAAGTAAGAATCATACCAATTGAAGTTCGGGGTGAATATTTATGACCAAAATACCAAACAAGGTCAAAGGGTTGCCGAGGCAAGGTTGAAGGTTGTTGCGGCAAAGGATGTCGTGGCAAGCTGTTGGGAATCTGCCTTGCGTACAAAAAGGGGTTTAAAATTATACAATTAAAGGGTCTATAGATAGCAAGCACCAAGGCAGGCTCACACACAGTCCTGCAAGTATTCAGGGCATGTTGTAGCAAGTTTTGAAAAAGAAAGCAAGGGAATGTCCATAGGGAAATGCGAGTTAAAATTAGGTAAATCTCCAGATCTGTGGTAGATCTGGCACCCTTCCTAATGTTAAAATAGTAAAAGAAAGAGGAGAGATCTAAGGGGTTGTCACTTCTAAACTAAACTAAACAACAAGTAAGATTGCAGAGATGGATGGTAGGATCAGATCCAGAGTACAGATCTTGCAGAGAGGGGGAATTAAACACCGAAAATGGGGAGAACCAGCTTGGAGTTTGGTCTTGCTGTAATTAGGTTGAGCAGCTAGGGTTACAGAGAGTTTAGACTACACAAATCCCTCATTTGGCAGTAGGCACAACTGCAGGGTAGAAGAATCTACTCTACACTAAAGGCTTGAACTGATCGTAATGGTATGATTTGCCACTTTAATAGTCATAGATCATCCTATAGACTTCCTCCAAAGCAAAGGATTAAGGTAGACGAATCCAATTTAGACTAGTGGTTTGAATTGATCTTAAGGCTATGATCTATCCACTTTAATGACCACAGATCATCCTAGAGATTTCCTCCAAATAAAAGGGGTTCCATTAGAGCATTAAAATCACTGTGAATGCTGTAATTACAAAGTCACAAACACAGGCAATTGCAGGAACATCAGGTCCAGGGAGATCAAATGGCATCCAAGAGGTCTACCAGTTAAGTGAGTGAGCTATTCTCCTCTACACAAAGCCGATCGAGCACCAAATTGAACCAAAGGAACTATAGATCAAATTACAACAATTAAACCAACATTACATTGAATTAAACTAACCACACAATGAAATATCCTCAGATTTGTAGTCTGTGCATCATCTAACCCACAACAACACTCTCAACTCTCCCTAATTACAGATTCAACCTCTCTCTTTGCTCCTCTCTAGAAGTTAGGCAACCATAGGTAGCCTAAAGGAAGGAATTAAAGGATTTCGCTGCAAGCTCTGGTTTTCGGAATCGACCCCCCCTTTTCTGACGGCTTCCTTCCTACTTATAGCTTTCTCCTTGGGTCTCAGATCTATTTTTCCCACCAATTGTAGCCTCCAGAATGATTATGTTATTCCCTCTTTATTCCCCTTCTAGAAGGCTCTGTCAGTTCGTTAGAGCTAGGGGAGAGCACGTAGGTGGGTTAGGGTTTCCCAGGGAACTTCTAAAATCCTCGCACCGGTCACCAATGTGCTTCGATTTATGTGCAGCGGGTCACCAAGTCGCGGCGTGTGCACAACAGCTTTTCTGGGAAGTGTTTAGATTGATTTCGATAGGTTGAAGAAGCTTTCGATAGGTTGAAATCCAGTACTTTAGTCCTTTCGTTAGGATTCAGGATCCTATCGAAAGGTTTCGATAGGTTGCATCCTACAATTAGAGCTTCAAGATCTACTGCCATCATTTGATGTTTTCGATAGGTTAAGTGATCCTCTCGACAGGTTGAGCACTTGCACAATTGCTTTCGATAGGTTCTCCCACTGATCTGTAGCAACCATTCTATAGGTAGCATTTTCATGATAGGTTTCATGATCCTGTCGACAGGATCACTTTAAGCTTCAGGGGACCTTTTGATAGGATGCTTCCTGCCTTCTTTCAACTGCTCGATAGGTTCCAGATCCCATCAAAATACTCTGATCTCCATGACTTCTTCCTTTTCAACCTTCAAATCCTATCAATAGGTTGAAGTAACCTATCGACAGGTTGTTCTCAACCTATTTTTCCTTCGTCACTGCTGCTTTGTTATTGCTGCATGCCCAAGTGGTCATTGGTGTGGGGCCCTTTTGTGTGCCATAGCTGGGTCAGAGCTGTGGTGAGAGATGGGCCTTCTTGTAGAGCACTCTAGGGTGGATTTCTATACTATGGTTACTTATTACTGCTACCTACAAAACATGCTTAACAAGCACTTATTAGTCAACTCATAGGTCTGTCAAAGCTCATGTTAAGGGGTGAAAAGTGATACTTTTCACTGATTAACACAACCCCAAACCTAAGCTTTGCTAGTCCCTGAGCAAAGGAAAGATAAAGAAAACTAAAATGCCACTTTTGTAGGGAGCACAGATGCATTTAGCATATGCATCAAGCCTTTTAAACCCCTAGGTGATCCTTAGTGGAGGAGTGAAGTCTCCTGAGGGTTTTCAGTATAGGTACCCACAAACTTCTCCAATAAAATTAGTTAATACTCATGCAGCATGCTAAAAGGGCTTCAGCTCCCCCAAACCTAGCTGCTGATACACACTGTATGGCAGTAGGTTAACACTGGATCCATGGTCTAAAAGGGCCCTTCCAATCATGTGGTCTCCAATAATACAGGGAATAGTGGGTATCCCTGGGTCTTGTAACTTCTCAGGCATTGTCATGGTTAATACAGAATTAACTGTATCAGTTGTAAAGACCTTCTTACACAAATGGCCTCTGGCCTTCCTTTTCTGAGTACAAAGGTCTTTCAGAAACTTTGCATAGGCTAGGACCTGTCGGATTGCATCAAGCAGGGGTAAATTTATCTTGACCTGCTTAAAGGTCTCCATCATTTTCTTGATTTGTGCATTCCCCTTATCAAAAGGTGTAGGGCCACTCAAAGCATGAGGAAATGGCACCTGAGGGACTGCTAGTTCCTCAGTTGCAAGCCTATGACTGAACTTTTGTTTTTTTCTTTTTTCTTATTTTATTTCCTGCTGAGGCTCAACTACAGCCTCTTTATTTTTCCCTTGTTGAAGGGTAGCAAACAGTTCTTGACTCTGTGCTCTAACAAAATCTCTTTCACTTTCACTCGACAGTTCCTTGGGAAAGACCTCTCCTTGTTCATTTCCTACCTGGTTGTCTACCAGCCTGCCAGACCTTAGGGCTATGATGGCATTAGCCCCCTCAAAATTTGAGAAGCCTTCTCCAATCGAATACTGGCCCTTAGTGTTGGCTACTAGCTGGCTTGGCAACCTGCCCTCTTCTCTTTTAGCCAAGGAATTGGATATTTGGCCTAATTTCTCTTCTATCTTCTTTATGCTTTGACTGTGAGAAGTCATAGTCCAATTCAAGGGTCCAAGGCTTTACAATTAGGCCAAAACTTGGTCCTCGAAAGAAGCACTTCAGGACTGAGGTTGGGGAACTACCAATTGATTTTATTGCTAGGGTTGCTGTTGCTGCTGGAAATTCGACCTTGGGGCATAACCCTGGTTAAACTGCTATTGTGGCCTTCGAGGTAAGGCCAACATCTGTTGTGGCTGCATATAATTGTCTTGCCTCCACCTCAAATTTGGGTGGTCTCTCCATTGGTAACCAGCATTTTGGTGCTGGTATCCATATGGCTGTTTATTGTAGCCACCAGATTATTGTTGTCCAAAAGATTGGGCAGCAGCAGCCTGTTCCATCACATACTCAGGGTATTGCCCCGTAGATGGGCACTTTTCCACTGTGTGTTGTGGGGATTGGCATATCAGACATGCCTCCATCACTTGTACAACCATTCTAGGGTGCACCACAGTTAAAAGTTTATCAAATCTATCAGTAAGATTGGCCATCTGCATTCTCAGGTCATCATTTCCCCTAACTTCATACATCTTTCCTTTAGAAGTTTCAGCCAACCCCGACTTAAGAGAAGGCTCTTGAACAGATCTAGATGAGGACATCTTTTGAAAAGCATTTTCGCTAATGACCTTGAACAAGTCCCATGCCTCATCAGCTATTTTATGCATGTACGTTCCACCACAGGAGGCATCTATCATGTCTCTGCTTTTCTCATCAATCCCATTGTCGAAGCTCTGGACAAGCTGTCGGTCAGGATCTTGCAGTGAGGACATTGTTTGAGCATCTCCTTAAATCTGTCCCAGGCTTGATTAAAATCTTTCGTTGGGGATTGGGCAAAAGCAAGTATGCCTTTCCTCAACTGGCTGGTTTTGGTCTCTGGGAAAAATTTAGATAGAAATCTTGTCTGGGGGTCTTTCCAGGAAGTGATGCTGTTGTTTGGGAGAGTAGATAACCAGGTCATGGCCCTGTCCTTTAGGGAGAAAGGAAAGAGCCTTAACCTAGTGGCTTCTGGTCCCAAACCAGCAATGGAGAATGTCGTGCACAGGGCCAAGAACTGGTCAATGTGCTTGTAAGGGTCTTCCTTGCTAAGCCCATGGAAAGTGGGAAGCATTTGGATGATGGAAGTTTTGATCTCGTAGTTTCCCTGAACATCTGGGAATTGAATGCTGAATGGAGAATTGTAATCATCGAGAGCATTCAATTCCTTCAATGTTCTAGGTTGCTCTTCACCCATAACTGCTGTCTCAATTTCAATAGGGGGCTCAATTGTGGTGTGTCTGTGCCTTCTCGGTCTTCTACCCCTTTCGATCTCAGGGTTAGCAAGCTCTAATGTAGGACTGAGGGATCTCCTTTCTAACATGCACACACACCAACAGCAGGGAAGAATATTCGCAGGCACATTGCACTTAACAAAATTTCCAACTATCCTAATCAACTGCTATGGAATCTACAGATGGGGTAGGAGTAGGTTGCGTGGCTGGAAGTTGGGAGGTGGAGCTGTATCAAGAGGGGTGGGTTGAAATGGTTGAGAACTCAATGAAGCAATTTGCCTCTCCAGAATGTCTATTTTCTTCGTTACATAAAGCAAGTCTGACTCAGAGAGTTCTTTTGTGGCCTTAAGGATATCCTGAGCATTGGCTAATTTTTTCTGGAGAAGCTCAGCATGCTTTTTCTCATACTCAGCAATGCGAGTCAGAGCCTCAGCAAGAAGTTTGGCGGACTCATAACGATTCAGGATTTTCTTCCACCCCAGAGAGATATCCCGAAGTTGAATTCTTTGCTCCAATTTCATGAGAGCAATCCATTCCTCATAGAGACTTCCAGTGACACTCGGAGGGCAGCCATACCACTTAGGACATCTCAATGGATGGAAGGGTTGTCCCTCATTACATACAACAGGGTGAGGTAAGGGGATATGTAGATGGGGGACCTGAGGATAATGGGTAAAGAAGGAGGTGGGGTGGAAGAAGAGGAGGGGATGGAGAAAAATAGTTCCTCACATGGATCTGTTTGGGTGGAAGCATCTTGGAAGACAGGTGTAAGGAGAATGGGAGGTTGGGTGGTAGGTGATACAGCAGCTTTGGTGGCTACTATTGGGGGTGACAAAGGGGTAAAAGATGGGCTAGGATAGGTACGGGGCAAAATGGAGGGGCTAACTCCTCAGCTTGGGTAGCAGCTGTGGGGGGTGGAAGTATGGGTGAAGATGGAGGAGATAAAAGGATAGGTGATTTGATAGGGGAAAGAGGGGAAGTGTGAGGGGGATGAGGAACTAAAGAGGATGGAATAAGGGTGGATTGAATGGATTGAAGGCAGGAGCCCATGATGGCTTAGTTGTTGGTGTTGGTGGTCAACTGGGATTAAATGGACTGTAGTAGAGAGAGAATTTGAGTGAGAGAGTCAGGCATGATGGTGTTTGAGGGAGTAGGTGTTGGAATGGGTTGGAAAGGGGAGGAGGGTGCATGGTTAAAGTGAGGAGGAGAGGGGTGTGGGGAGTCAGGGAGTGGGGTGTACTCATGAGCAACATCCTCTATAATAGGTGTCATGAGGGCAGTGAATCCATCAGTGGTGAACTAGTCCAAACCCTGAGTATGCAGAAGTGGTTGAGGAGGGGGGAAGTCAGAAATGGGTTGGTCAATGGGTGGAGCAGACAGGGTAGGGGTAGGCTTTGATAAGTTAGGAGGTTCAAGGACTTCAAGTTGGACGACCTGAGTGGTGGGTGAAGGTAAGATTGGTTCAGAGGTGGGAGGAAAGGGGTCTGTTGGAAGAGGAACTGATATAAAGGGAAAAAGCAATGTGGGTGGAGGTGTGGGTAATGGTACAGGTAAGGTAGGTAAAGGGATTGATGAGGGAATCTCAGTAAGAAGATCTGCTGCCATGGTAATGGGCACCTCCTCTGCCTCCTCTATCTCAGCTGGCTTACTCTTCTTAAACAAGGTTAGGCTAGTGAACCATTCCCTTTTCCCATATACTTTTGTGGTCAAGTTCTCCATTGGCTCATTTCTTTTTACTACATATTCCCCAGCCTTGAGCAAGCATGTAATGAGCCTGCTGAAAGGCAGGCCACCTCTTTAGCAAATGCTTGTCTTTTAAGCACTTTGTCATTAATATCCACCATTGTCTCAAAAATCAATTGAGGTGCATTCAAAAATTGTCCTTTTGAGCAGTAGTATATGCCATCTACCAGTGGGGGCCTTCTCTCCTGCAGGTGCCCAGTGACATAAACATTTTTCCTCAAAATAGCATCAATGAATTTCAGACTAGGTTGGAGGTCTCTTAACATCAAGGATTTTCCAGAGCCCACAATTCCATTGGTGAGCTCCTTAGCCATTTCTTTGAATGTAACCCATTTGGGTGCTCCCTCAAACCTAGTGGAGTCAAATTTGTGTAGAACTCCCAAAGCCATCCCAATATACTTACAATCCATGTTGATTTGCCAATCATCAATCAAAATTTCTAGCACAACCTCTTTCCCAAGCATCACCTTCTTTTGCAAATTCTGGTACCAGAATTTGACCAGCCTAGGCTACACATTCTCCTTCAGGGGTGTAAGTAAGGGTAACAACCCCTCCTTCAGATACAGTAGTGTCCCCTGACACTCCTTGGCACTGGCAAGTATGCTAGATCAAATTCAGTCTCAAGGGCAAGGCTCAACTTATTCAAAAACTCGTTAGGAGTGGTTAACGCAGTAGGAAGCTCCATAGGCTGTATTTCAGGGGTGGGCAAAGGTGCTTCCCCAATTTGAATAGATTTCTCCATAGGTATTTCTGCAGCAGGCTCTAGAAGTGCTACAGACTTAGCCTTCTTAGCTTTAGAAGCCTTCTTTGGCGTCCCCTCAGAGAGCTTCCTTTTGGTAGGTGGTTTGGTGGTAGGCTTGGATTACTTAGAGGACTTGGGGGTGGAAGCAGCTGGATGCCGGAATAGGTCAGCTAAGGTTTCTTCAGAATCGGCCATTTTGTGCTCAGAAATAAATCTCTTAAAACTCACTCACCAATTTAAACTAAAATGTTGAGGTACACCACTGGGGGAATAATAAGAGGGAGGCAGAGAGACAGCTTACCCATAATTCCTAGGGTTTTGTAGAAACCGTGCTGCACACTTCTAATTTCATAAAAATCTGGTGCAAAATTCTTCTTAGTGCAGGTTGAATGATCTTGGAGGGTGACAAACCTAATGGTCAAGAGTCTTGAGAGTATGTGGTAGAAAGAGAGTAGCAAAAAATGAGGAAGAGCGAGCTAGGGTTTTGCAGAAAGTGTGAAATGGGTGAAAATGACCTACCGATAGGTATATAAAGATGAAAAATCAATTTTGATAGGATGAATTGAATGATTTCGATAGGTCAAGGCGTCCTGTCGAACGCCATAGAAGTACAGCGTGCAGATGGAATACTTCGATAGGTCAATCCTTGTTATTGATAGGTTCATGTAGCGTAAGATTTATCCTTTCGATAGGTTCCCGATAAGTACCCAGAACCTATCGAAAGCTTCTTTCTGACCATTTGAACTTATCAAAAAGTTATTTTCACTTATCAACCAATCTCAGTGCCTATCGAAATCCTTAAATTACCTATCGAAATTGTCAAATTACCTATCGGAAGGTCTCATATGCACATAAAAATAGTATTTTTGTGCTGCTCAGCCTTGGCACTCAGCAAACTCTTTTGTTGTGCTTCCATTCAAAAAGTTTTTCTTTATTTACACACTCCTATAGTTTCGGAATTACAAGCAAGATCAATGTGATGACCCAATGCTGAAATGGAAATTTTATTGTGAACAAAGCCTTAACATAGAAAGTAATCATTTAAAACAGAACGAAAATATGGTACATATGATACACACTAAAATCAAGTAGAAATTGGAGGGTCCTAAAGATCAATGGTCTCCTCAGGTACACGGAGTTTTTCAACATAACTTTTTAACCTTTGGCCATTGACTTTCATGACCCTACCATCTTTAGGGTCCCTGATTTCTACAATTCCAGATGGGGAAACACATATGACTATGTAAGGCCTATCCCATCTGGACTGCAATTTCCTTAAAAGAGTTTTAATCTTGACTTGAACAACCATACCTTGGCATTTGTTTTGAAATATCTCCATAGCAGGTGCTTGTTAAGAGAGGCCATGCCTAAGATCACAGGGATAGAAGTAGCACATTTGCTAGGTTCCATGTCTAGCACCAGAAAATCAGCAGGATAAAAGAATTTGTCAACCCTAACCAAGACATCTTCAATGATCCCCATAGGCTTCCTTTCAGATCTATCAGCTAGTTGCAAGACCACATGTGTGGGCTTCAACTCTCCTAAGCCCAGTTTCTCATATACTGAATATGGAAGAAAATTTACACTAGCTCCTAGATCTGACAAGGCCTTTTCAATGGTATGATCCCCAATGATGTAGGGGATAGTGGGGACTCCAGGGTCTTGGAGTTTGATTGGGGTGGCAATAGTCAATATCTGTTTAACTTTTTCTGCTGAGAAGACTTTCTTGGGCAAATGTATCCTTGATTGTCTTTTATAGGTGCACAGGTCTTTTAAAAACTTGGCATAGGCTGGAACCTGCTTGATTGCATCAAGGAGAGGCAAGTTTATCTTCACTTGGATAAAGGTTTCCATCATTTCCTCTATTTTGGCATGCCCTTTATCAAAAGGGGAAGGTGCTTGCATTGCCTTAGGAAATGGCAAATGTGGGACTGCTCCCTCATTTGTAGCCTTTGCCAACTCATCAACTCTTTATTTTATTTTCCTTTTTTCTTGAGGATCATCGTTATCCTTTTTATTCATCATGGGTTGCTTCTGTTACACTTTCTCTTTAACCACCTCTTTCTCTTTTTCTGAATTTATCAAGGCCCACAGCCTACTTAATTATCTACCAACTTTCCACTTCTTAATGTGGTGACAGATTTGGCTTCCTCATGATAAGAGAAAACTTCACCTACCACATATTGTCTCCTTGGGTTATCCATGGGTTTGCTAGGTAGCCTCCCTTCCTCTCTCTTGGCAAAAGCATTAGATAGCTGACCAAGATGGTCTTCTATCTTTTTAATGCTTTGGCTATAAGAATACACAGTTTGAGACAAGGGTCCTAAGTTTTGTAATGAAGCCAGAACCTGTTCCTCAAAAGAAAGGGATCTAGCAGCTGGCGGGGGTGCATATTGCACAAGCTGAGCCATAGGTTGTTGGTATTGAGGCCTTGGGAAGTAATTATGGTGGTACGACTAAGCATTCTTATAAGGCATGGACTGCTGTGGCTGTTACTGCTAGTTTTGAAAACCATCTTGTCTCTACCTCAAGTTGGGGAGGTTTCTCCATTGGTAACCAGCAGCAGGTTGTTGCCCATAAGACTGGGTGGCAGCCACATGCTCCATCACAAAGTCTTGAAATAGGACAGCTAAGGGGCATTCCTCAAGGGAGTGAGTAGGAGACTGGCATATAGCACATGCCTCCTCCACTTTAGCAGCCATGGGTGACTGCATTGCTCCCATGTGCTTGTCAAATTTCTGGGTCAAACTATCCACTTTCCATTCCAAATCATTGTGTCCACTTACCTCATACAATTTTCCTCTTGTTGTATTTTCTTTCACCAATCTAGGAGTGTCCCAATCTCTGGACAATGTCTCTCTCTGCATGGAGTTCTCACTGATAATGTCAAACAACTCCCAAGCCTTCTCAGCAGTTTTGTGGAGGTAGGTAGGTACCACAACAAGAGGCGTCGACCATATCTCTGCTTTTAGGATCAATCCCTTGATAGAAACTTTGGACAAGTTGCTATTTAGGGATTTCATGATGGGGACATTTCTTCAAGAGTTCTTTGAATCTCTCTCAAGCTTGTTGAAAATCCTCAGTTGGGTCTTGAGAAAATGAGATAATGCCCTTCCTCAACTGGCTTGTTTTGGACATGGGAAAAAATTTGGCCAATAACTGACATTGAAGGTCACTCCCGGATTGAATATTATTGGTTGGGAGCATTGACAACAAAGTCCTGGCCCTATCCTTTAGTGAAAAATGAAAGAGTCTCATCCTAGTTGCTTCCTCCCCCAAACCTGTGATATTGAATGTAGTGCACAGTCCTAGAAATTTATCAATGTGCTTCTATGGGTCTTCTTTGGTCAGGCCATAGAATGAAGGTAGCATTTGGATTATGGATGACTTGATCTCCTAGTTCCCTTGAGCAGCAGGGAATTGAATGTAGAAGGGAGAGTTGTAAACCCCTGGTGCATTGAATCCCTTCAAGGTTCTAGGTTGTTGTTGCTCACCCATTTCAGCAAATCCAGGTACAGCAGATGTGGGTGAACTTTGTTTAGTCCTAAGGATTCTTTCAACCATTGGATTTAATGGAACAATCTGAGGATTGAGAGTTCTCCTTCCAAACATGCACCACTCACAATCGTAATTTACACACAATGCACAGCCAATTTATCACAACAATCAGGAATCAACACAATACAAATCCACAGATCAGAAAAATAAATGGAGTAGAGGAATGCAAACTTTAGCACAGCCTCTAGCACAATGTTCCTCTGAAAACACAACTTACACTCTGTTAAAAAAACGAAACTACTACAAAACAATAGAAATTTCAACAGCAGTTAGTGGAAAACTAAACAATCAATTGTAAATCTACAATCTATGCTAAAACAAACTTAAATCTACCAATTTCAAGCACACATTTCCCCGACAGCGATGCCAAAAACTTATTGGGAATCTGCCTTGTGTTCAAAAAGGGGTTTAAAATCACACAATTAAAGAATCTATGGATAGCACACACCAAGGCAGGCTCACACACAGTCCTGCAAGTATTCAGGGCCTATTGTAGCAAGTTTTTTTGAAAAAGCAAGTAAGGGAATGTCCACAGGGAAATGTGAGTTAAAATCAGGTAAATCTCCAGATCAGTGGTAGATCTAGCACCCTCCCTAATGCTAAAAAGGTAAAAAAAGAGGAGAGGTTTAAGGGGTTGTCACTTCTAAACTAAACTAAAAAATAAGTAAGATTGCAGAGATGGATGGTAGGATCAGATTCAGAGTACATATCTTGCATAGAGGGGGAATTAAACATAGAAAATGGGGAGAAGTAGCTTGGAGTTTGGTCTTGCTGCAATTAGGTTGAGCAGCTAGGGTTATAGAGAGTTTAGAGTACACCAATCCCTCATCTGGCCGTAGGCACAGCTGCAGGGTAGAAGAATCAACTCTACACCACCGTAGGCACAGCTGCAGGGTAGAAGAATCAACTCTACACCAAAGGCTTGAACTGATATTAAGGGTATGATCTGTCCACTTTAATGGTCACAGATCATCCTATAGACTTCCTCCAAAGCAAAGGATTAAGGTAGACGAATCCAATTTAGACCAGAGGTTTGAATTGATCTTAAGGCTATGATCTGTCAACTTTAATGGTCACAGATCATCCTAGGGATTTCATCCAAACAAAGGGGTTCAATTAGAGCATTAAAATCACTGCGAATGCTGCAATTACCAGGTCACAGACACAGGCAATTGCAGGAACATCAGGTCCAGGGAGATCAAATGGCATCCAAGAGGTCTACCAGTTAAGTGGGTGAGCTATTCTCCTCTACACAAAGCCGATCGAGCACCAAATGGAACCAAAGGAACTATAGATCTAACTACAATAATTAAACCGACATTACATTGAATTAAACTGACCATACAATAAAATGTCCTCACATTTGCAGTTTGTGCATCATCTAACCCTCAACAACTCTCTCTGCTCTCCCTAATTACAGATTCGATCTTTGCTGCTCTCTTGAAGTTAGCCAACCATAGCTGGACTAAAGGAAGGAATTAAAGGATTTCACTGCATGCTCTGGTTTCTAGAATCGACCCCGCCTTTTCAGACGGCTTCCTTCCTACTTATAGCTTTCTCCTTGGGTCTCATATATATTTTTCCCGCCAATTGCAGCCTTAAGAATGATTCTGTTATTCCCTCTTTTATTCCCCTTCTAGAAGGCTCTGTCAGTTCGTTAGTGCTGGGGGAGAGCACGTGGGCCAGTTAGGGTTTCCCAGGGCACTTCTAGAATCCTCGCGCTAGTCACCAAGGTACCTCAGTTTGTGTGCAGCAGGTCACCAACTCGCGGCGTGTGCACAACAGCTTTTTTGGGAAGTGTTTAGATCGATTTCGATAGATTGAAGAAGCTTTCGATAGGTTGAAATCCAATACTTTAGTCTTTTCGCTAGGATTTAGAATCCTATCGAAAGGTTTTGATAGGTTGCATCCTGTAATTAGAGCGTCAGGATCTGCAGCCTTCATTTGATGTTTTCGATAGGTTGAGTGATCCTCTCAACAGGTTGAGCTCTTGCATAATTGCTTTCGATAGGTTCTCCCACTGATCTGTAGCAACCATTCAATAGGTTGCATTTTCGCGATAGGTTCCAGGATCCTGTCGATAGGATCACTTTAAGCTCCAGGGGACCTTTCGATAGGATGCTTCCTGCTTGCTTTCAACTTCCCGATAGGTTCCAGATCCTATTGAAGTACTCTGATCTCCATAACTTCTTCCTTTTCAGCCTTCAAATCCTACTGATAGGTTGAAGTAACCTATCGACAGGTTATTCTCAGCCTATTTTTCCTTCCTCACCACTGCTTTGTTGTTGTTGCAAGCCCCAAGTGGTCATTGGTGTGGGGTCCTTTGGTGTGCCATAGCTAGGTCGGAGCTGCGGTGAGAGATGGGCCTTCTTGTAGAGCACTTTAAGGTGGATTTCTGCACTTTGATTGCTTATTACTGCTACCTACAAAACATGCTTAACACGCACTTATCAGTCAACTCATAGGTCTCTCAAAGCTCATGTTAAGGGGTGAAAAGTGGTACCTTTCACTGAATAACACAAGCCTGAGACACAAGCTTGTTGCGTGCCTTCTTCCTATTTTCAGACTTTTAGGCTTTTTTAGTGTGCTAGGACCTTTTACATGCTATAAATACAATATATTTTGTTGGATATATCACATACATATAGAACCCCTTTTGTTTACTAATCACGTATGAAAGTTTTGGAGTGCACTCTTCGAAAATTTTGACTCTAAAACCCTTCACACATGACTTGATTTCTGAGCCATCGATTTGATCTCATGGGATTGACATCAATGATTTAAATTCTATTTTAAACAACTAATGAAATGAACCTAGTCCAGTACTTGATTCATTTACGGCATACCTTTTTGGTGGAATTGTGGTTACGACGACACCAAACGGGTGTTGTGGTCGAGTTCGCGAAACTCGTGAAATATGTGTTGAAGCTAGGGCTGTGAGGATTCGCCGAGACCATGGGTTCGTCTGCTGAAGCTCTTGTGACCACTTTGTAGGATCACCTTGTGATCCAAGGATTTGAACCTAAGGGTTAAATTTCCAGAATTTAAGGGCATTGAGATCTAGAAGAAAGATGTGGTTGTAAGAGATAGAAGAGGGTTTCTTTCTTCTAGTTTTATTTTATTTTATTTTATTGCAGGTCTGGTGCGTATGGGATTTCTTCAAGGCTTGAAGCGAGAAGAAGAAAGTGGCAGGAGAGCTCTTGTAGGCTTTTGCATGATTGCATGCATGAAGCGTAAGTGTGACTCACACCAACATGGAGTCTTAAGGCGAAAGATAGCTGTTATAAGCCTGATAAGGTTGGGATCCCATGTAGTGCTCATCATTTGGTTTTCAGTGTATAGGCATATAAACAATTTTTTGCTTGGCTTTAGTACAAAGCTAATACACAGCTTAAGTGTATAAGCCAATTTAAGTTTGGCTTTAGTGTAAAGCCAATACACTCAATAAAGATGTATGGCTAGTGTATGGCTCAGGTATAATTTTACTGCACCTTTATTCAGTATATGAAATTAGCTTTAGTATATGTGATATCTAATTTACTAAATAAATAATACTGGGCCATTAAGGGCCCTACTTAAATCTTGCCTCAGTTGCCGAGGCAACTTATTTTTGCTTGCCTCAGCTGTCGAGGCAAGGTATTGTGCTTGCCTCAGTTGCCGAGGCAAGGCCATCAGGCCTTGGTTGGCACCTGTTCACATGCACTGATGGGTCTTTGGTTGAAGTCTCAACACCTTTATGTGTCAAACATCACTATGTATCATAAAAAATTGTGTGACAATTAATTTTATGTTTAGAAGGGTTCCAAATATTTTCATTCCTATTAAATCTAAGATCTATCATCGTTTCACTATAGCAGACATATATAGTTAAGCACATTTTTGTCAGCTGTTACAACATGTAAGTAAGCTAAGTAAGAATGTGTAAGACATGTAAATGAAAGTAAGTGAAGTCAGTAAATCAAAGATAAGAAAATGCTTCTGATAAGAAAATATCTTTGAACTCTGTTTCAGTTTTGATAAGAAAATGCCTTTGAAATCAGTTTTCCTTCGAACTCAATTTCAGTTTTCATAAGAAAATGCCTTTAAAATAAATTTTAATTTTGAATATGAAAATATTTTGGTCTTTGTCTTTGAATCTATGCATGAATGATGAGATGTATATTGGTATTAATTTCTCCATTGAGCTTAGACTGTTAGCTCACCTCAACTATATGTCACAGGTATAACATTTATCAGGACACCAGATTTGAGGATTGAGGACTTGAGCATTGGTAAGATTTCCGGGATCGTAAATTTAGTACACTGTGGATTTTGGTGAGTTCGGGCTTGGTATGTTTGTGCTATTATACATGCATTATACACCACTCTTGGGTGATGGTTGGTCATCAGTGATGGTTGGTTTTAGTTTACTATTCATGTTAAATATTAGAACTGGAGATTTTTAAATTATGTCATGTATATTTTACTTTGATTTTTGCATGTGTGTGGATGTACCAAGTATTCTGTATCAAATTGGGATCTACGATCTGGCGGTCCGGGTTTTCCCTATTAGTGTAAAAAATATAAAAAAAACTCCAAAATTCAGGTTGGGAAAATCCGTGTTGTCACAAGCAGCACGGGGTAATTTCTCACCACAATACCATTTTCTACTAAGTGTGGGTGAAATGCCCATTTCACCCTACATTTTGACCTTAAAAAGTGATTTTTTGAGACGGGTTTCCAAATAGGCCTAATCAGAAATGGACTCGCTTGAAACACTAATTTTTGAAGTAGATTTCTTAAAAACTCTATGGAGATCATTTTTCTTACCGTTCTTTTGTATGAAAGATCTTTAGATCATGACCTTTAAATTAGATGATTATGATGACGTTTTCACGTGACACAGATCCCCAAAATGCGATTTCTTTTCATTAACCGATTTTAAGTGGTGCGCGTGAAGAAAAAATAGGTGTGTGCATTGTAGGACTGCAATTATTTTGAAAAACCTCTTCTATAGAATACCACAAATATTTATTCATACTGGTCCTATTCTAGTTGTTTTCTCCTTAAAAAATTTGAGACTACACCGTATATTATCATGGCAGCATTAAAGATATTGGCACTTGCAGATTCTCAAAGGCAAAGCCTTAGACAGATTACTTCAACTACCAATTGAGGCAGATATTATTCTCATTGATTTTCACTATGGTGGTGTCATTTGCACCCTTTTTTCCTGTGAAGAACTCACTCATTTCCACCATCAACAAAAATTCATTAACTCCTTTAAATCTGACGATGGAGATCATTTGTCGTCCCACTCTTCTACACAATAGATGTTGAGATCTTGAGATCATGGCACACGTATCAAGCGGTCAAATCATGATGTCACATGGCACACATCCCCAAAAGTGGCCATGATCACCATCAGAAACGATTCTCTAAATTAAGCATCCTGTCAACATTGGAAAATAGTCAATCTAGATCAAAAAATGAAAGAATGTGGTTCATTGCTTTGTTTCTAGAGGAAATTTAAGATCACTTGTGCTTCTCATCTACCATGCCAAATGGTCTTGTTAGAGAAGCAGCATGGGGCAGATTCTTAACACAATACCATTTTCAGCTAAATGTGGGTGAAATGTGCTTTTCATCCAATTTTTTGCCCTTGAAAAGTGCTTTGTTGAAAAGGGTTGCCAACAGGCCTAATCTGAAAAGGGTTACATTGAATCCCTAATTTCTAAAGTAGATTTCTCCAAAACTCTATGAAGATCATTTTTCATGTCGTTCTTTTGTTTGTAATATCTTTAGATCATAACCTTTAAATAAGATGATTAAGATGATGTTTTCAGATGACTCCTATCCCCAAAATGCGAAGTCTTTTTATTAATTGGTTTTAAGCGGTGCGCGTGAAGAAAAAATAGGTGTGCACTTTGCAGGACCCAAAGTATCTAGAACAACATATTCTATAGAATTACACAAGTATTTATCTATACTGGTCATATTCAACTTGTTTTCTCTTTAAAAAAATTGAGACTAGACCATATATAATCATGGCAGCATTAAAGATATTACTACTTGTCGCTGATATCATTCTCCTCATTTATTTTTACTAGGGTGGCGTCATTTGCACCCGATTTCCATGTGAATAACACTCATTTCACCCATTAAAAAACTCGTTCACTACTTTAAATCTGACGATGGAGATCACTTTTCATCCCACACTTCTACACAATAGATCTTGAGCTCAAGGCACACCTATCAAACCGTCAAATGTTGATTCCACATTGCACACATCACCAAAAGTGACCGTGATCACCATGAGAAAGAGTTCTCTAAATTAAGCATCTTGTCGACATTGGAAAATAGTTAAAAAAAAAAGAAAAAAAAGAATGCAAGATTGTTCTAGGAGAGAGTGAAAATTTTGCTCCAGGTCCCAATTTTTAGGGAGGCTTGTTTCTCCTTCGTTAGGTTTCTCAATGGAAAAACCTCCTGATCCCCCAAACCCTGAAAAATGGGTTGCTCTTTTAAAAAAAAGCCTGATCGTTTCTTCTTACTCCAAGTTATCCTTCATCCTAATGCTTCTGAGAATGGAGTTATCATCTATCTTGAATGTGATATTCAAGAAGAATCCCTTCGATGGGAAAATACTCTGATCGGTTACGTGCTCAGAATGAAACCTTACTACCTAGGACTCAAAGCGGCTGGGGAGAGACTATGACGCATCGAAAGTTCTATTACAATCACCTTCAAAGATGGTTTCTTCCTCTTCATATTCAACCTTGAGGAAGATATGAACAAGGTTCTTGATGCAGGTATATGGACTATTGGAGGCAGACCTCTTATTCTTATGGTCACCAGAATTAAAGCCAGAAAGAGAACTACTCCAATAAGTTCCTCTCTGGATTAGAATTCCCAAACTGCCCCTAGAGTTTTGGTCCTCTTCAATTCTAAGCAGAATTGTGAGTTCACTTGGTATTCAAATTCAAGCAGATGGACCCACAACAACACGCTCTCGATTAGCGTATGCTAGACTTTGTGTTGAAGTCTCCACATCCTTTGATTTTCCATCCGTTATTCAGTTAAAATGTGAGGATGGGGACATTTTCCACCAACAAGTTGATTATGAATGGAAACCAACTTGTCGCAAAGCTTGTGTAACTTTCAACCACTCCCATGACAGATGTCCCAAAGCCAAGATTCAAATGAAACCTAGACCAATTTGGAGCAAAACTGGGTGAGTTATCACAGATCCTTCAACATCAAATGTTGTTGCCATTGCAGTTCCTTCTACATCAGATGTTGTGGCCATTGATAGTCTTCCAACTTCAGATGCTACGGCCATTGATGTTCCTTCTACATCAGATCCTTCGACATCAGATGCTACGGCCATTGCAGTTCCTTCTACATCAAATCCAACAACTTCTGAAGATCAGGATGGATTCTCCCTAGTCCCTTAAATCCGTGTTCCTAATAGCTTGGAACAAGATGGCAGGTTCTTGTGGGCCCCTCTCTATCTCGACCCAATGTGGGTCGGGCTCAAGATTCCCATACCTTGCTATTTTCAGATTTGCACTCGCAATCTACTGCTGCAATCTCTTATTTGCACCTTCCTATCTTGACAACAATACAAATTCCACCGCTAGAAATTCGAAATTATGCTAATATTGCTGAAAATTCGAGAGAGCTTGGTATCCTACCAAAGCCTACTACTTAAAAACTACCTTCTTCATCCACTGAAATTTAGGATTATATTCCAATAGGAAAGCTCTAGCCATTTATATCTTCTATGCTTTTCCAACATTCTCACGCTGATTTATCCTCTACAAATTAAACTGATGCATCATCTACACATTTACCGCATTCTCCACCAACTGAAATCTTTCTCCAATCTGCGCAATCCCAGCATTTTCCTTCCAAATCTTTCGCTAATCCATCTAGCATGGACTCTTCAGGAAAATTATTGATTCCGATTTTATTTTTATATCCTGTCTCTTGTGGTCTACATGAAGCATATGTTCCTGCTATATTATTAGGAGCAGAGCCAAAGGTAATGGAGCAAAATTCCATGACACAAGAGCAACAAAATGTAAGGATGCAGTACCTTGATTTTATTACCATGCTTTGCAAGTTCATTTTTAATGTTGTGCCAATAGAGCCATTATCTACTTGGTTAAAAAATGGTACTGTTATTATGCTAGAAAGGAATCTAACATACCCATTGCAACAACTAATGCACATTGTGTTACATGTGATCTTGATTCACTGATCCCCAGCTGGTACTGCTATGGTTAATTTTTGACTAATAACAAAGTAATATATTCAAAAAGGAGAGGGCAAGAACTACATACAAGTAGTTCAACTAGTAGCCGATCACTGACACATGTTTCAACCACGATTCTATGTTTTCACGGTTGTTTTTCTTATTAGAATTAAGCATTGGAATCAACATTGTATAAGCTCAAACAATTGTCTTTTAAGAGAGAGCTCATCTCTTACTTCTAGGGTTTAACATATAATGCTTTAATGCTCCTTCAGTTTAAATTATTGCAAGTAAACCAAAGTTTTTAAGTTTTTTATCTCCTGCCTTCTGACCATTTTCCAACCCTAAACAAATATTAGTGACTGAAAAGAAGGCTCATTATGGCCAGTTGAGGAAAACAGGACATCTAGAATTGATAGTCACACCACTAATGCAAGTGCAGATGTGCATATTAGAATTTATGGCCTAATACAATTTTTGCAAACTGGTTCTGATACTGGAATCATAGATGTGCATATATGCTCTAAACTAATTCACTATTTTGTGGAGACTTAGATTAAAAAATGGAAAATCCACTAGTGGCAAGTTCTTATTTGTTTTTACACATGAAAAACTTTTTACACATGAAACACCTTTCCACAAAATTGATGAAAAAGTGTTTCACATGATCACTTAAAATGATACCTGGACCTCCTGGTAATTCTTTTGGGTTCACTTTTTAACCCGCTTGCCGGCTTTACATTTTTTATACCCGACTGTGGAGACTGAATCTTCGGTCGCAAATGCTTGTACCCTAAATAATATCTATCGGGCAATTTCAACAGTCAAATAAATTTCTTGCCTTTGGAATTCCAATGCACAATTGATTGGAAGGCCTTGAAAATTAGTGGTTAGAGATTGTAACATCCTAAAAATTTTGACTTTTAAGAGTGTACCTCAGTATGCAAACCTAACTTTGAATAGTGTACCTCGAGATGCATGCCCGTCTGGTCATTTGTTTGATCAAGTGAAAATTAACTTGATGAGTTAGGTTAGATTAGGTTTGAGGTAAAAGCACATGTGCGTGTGTGGTGTTAGATCTATTAGTAAGGTCATATACACCTATCATTGTGTATGTGTGTTCTATACCCAAGTTTGGGTTATAATAAAATCTTAAGAGAAGCTATCCCCTTATGTTTAATGTGGGTTGTTAGGAATTTAAGAAGGGAGAGAGAGAGGTTAGAGATAAAGAAGCGGAGATGCTTGGGAGTAAATGTAAAAGATTTGTGCGTGGGATTTGCATATTTCAAATTGTACAAGAGCTTTAATTTCTGATAGAATCGCATGTGGGATCTCGTGGAGTTGAGGCTAGGAACCCTAGCTCTAGATCTAAGCCCTTGAATCACTCATATGTTGGAATTGAGGTAAGGTTTTGTTAATTGATGATATGTCTGATGTTGAGCTTTAAATTAATGTATGGATGTTGGATTGAAAGGGGGAAAAGAAGAAAAAAAGGGAGAAAAGGTTGAAAGAGAGATGTACAGCTAGAAAGAGCTATTTTTCTGTCAAAATCGATTAATCAATTTTTATCAGAATTTAAAATCAGGAAATTGCAGCTCGAAACTTATTAATCGAATTTAATTCGATTAATCGATTTTTGAATATCAGTTAATCGATTCAGAATCGATTAATTGACTGGGTATTTCCAGTGGCTAGAAAAAGGTGGAGTTTGGAAAAACCGATTAATCGATTAATCAATTTTAGAATTTTGATTAATCGATATTGAGATCGTTTAATCGATTTTGACTGTGCCTACTGAAACTGCTTCGACATTGCCACTATAACTTTTTACTCCGAATTCTGATTGATTCAATTCTTATGGCATTGGAAAGATGACAACGAACTGTACAAATTTTGTGCTTTAACCATTTTATGAATCCAACGATTTAAAGGTCAAAATTTAGGGGAAATGTTGCATCAAACGCTATATTATCATGAACTTGCCCATTTCTGTCTCGTTTTTAAGAAAGACTTAAATAAGTCTAGGTTTTTAGTGAGTAGAGTTAATCCTTGATGCGTCAATGTATGCTTGTGATGTAGATTAAGGGTGGTGGCCATCGATAGGACTTTGCTTGGTTCCGCGTAACATTAAGGGTTAAGGTAGGAAAAACTTAATATCCTATTTCATTTTTTAAATTGATTCATAGATGCATTGACTTAATTAAATGAAAATGATAAGTGTGATTTGAAGTGTTGCTATGTAAAATTGATGCTTGAATCTAATTGGACATGTAGGTGAACTGTACAGATTTATTCTCTGCGGGGAAGCACAAATTTATTCTTTTTCTCTTTTTTCTTTTTTTTTTAAAGATTGCTTTTTTTCATTTTCTTTATTTATATTTTTTTTAAAACAAGCATTATCTGGACCTTGAGCCCCAAGAGGCGCACGCCCAGACAATGCATACCAAGAGCCAATGCCTCCGCAATAGTTTGCAATGAAACTGAAGCCCACGCACTCAAGTTCATGTGATATCGAAAATATGGAGCGATCAGGGCGAAGATTTAGCGGTGGAATCAATCCGATCCAAGCATTGACAGTTTGACCGAAATTGACACCGTCGCTCTTACTTTGAAATAGGATCCATGGATCCAAGGCGAGCGTTAGGCCTAGGACATTAATTTTGCACAGCTGTGTTGTCGATAAAATATTGACATTTTACCACATAAAAAATACGCGAGTGTGTAGCTCTGTGCGGAAGCACAAATTTATTCTTTTTCTCTTTTTTCTTCTTTTTTTAAAGATTGCTTTTTTTCATTCTCATTTAAAAAAAAAAAAACAAGCATTATGTGGACCTCGAACCCCAGGAGGCGCACACCCAGACAACGCATACCAAGAGCCCATGCCTCCGCAATAATTTGCGATGAAACTGAAGCCAACGTAAACAAGCTCATGTGATATCGAAAATATGGAGCAATCAGGGCGAAGATTTAGCGGTGGAGTCAATCAGATCCAAGCATTGACTGTTTGACCGAAATTGACACCGTCGCTCTTATTTTGAAATAGGATCCATGGATCCAAGGCAAACCTTAGACCTAAGACATTAATTTTGCATAGCTGCGTTGCCGATAAAATATTAATATTTTACCGCATCAAAAATATGCGAGTTCGTAGCTATGCGTAGCATGAAAACATAGATTTCTTTTTCTTTTCAAAATAATTTTCATCATTTTTTGTTAGACCTGACGTCAGTGGTAAGATGCTTTATCTAATTTGTCCATCGCTAAGAAGTTGCCCGCTTCGAGGCTTTGGACCATGTGATGTTCCTAAATATTCTCGAGAAAATGTTAGTCCCTTTTTTGTTAAACATATAAAGAAAATGCATCCTGAACAATAGAAGAAAAAGTAGATTTCTACCTACACTTTTTCATTTTCAAGATATTTTTTGAATTTTTGTTTTTAGAGATTTTTTGTTATTTTTCTTCATTTTTGAGGTTGAAATATGATGTTGGAAATATGTACATGAAAATGAGTAGAAATATATACACATTTTTTGGTGTTTGGATTTTTTTTTGATATTTTTTTTTTGGCTTTTCTTCTCTTTTTTTTTGTTTTTGATGCCTTGATAGTGAGACGGAGTAACGGGTCCCATTTTGAGCATAGTCGAACTCTTTCATGCAGTCAGACCTGAGTGAGTTTTTGGATTTTACCAAGGCTGAAACGTTGATTCCTTTGGATTGAGTTAAACCTTTCTCCTTACCTTTGGTCATATGTTTGACGGTGTGGGTTTCACAAAGACAATTCTGGTCGGGACCCGATTTGAACTAGCATGAGCAGCCCAGTCAGACAAGAGGGTACATGAAGAGTAATAAAAGGGTTCCTCAAACATCAATCATCTCAATTAGTCCAAACCTTTCTTTTCTTTTCCTTTTTCTTTTCTTTTTCTTTATTATTTTTTTATCTCCTTTTTTACCCGTGGCGCCCTTTCGGGTTTTCACCATGTCCATGGGTTTAGCTCTCTTACCCCAAGCGCCCTTTCGAGTTTTCACCTGGTTCGCACAAGCTCACTGTTTTTACCCGTAATGCCCTTTCAGGTTTTCACTACGTCCATCATGCTTTGAGCTTGTATTTTATTTTTTTTTCTTTTAATTTTTTCAAGGCCACGACATAGACGTCGATTCCGTCATAGCCGACTGGATGGGGTTCTGGTGTCGTCTCACGAATCGGCTCATGTTGACTTAACAGATATTATAACTGCTTGTGAACTTAAAAGGGGGCCTTCTTTAGGGTGTAGCTTGGCCAGGGGTTAGGTTAGGATTTGAAGGTATGCTGGGCTAAAAGGGTTTCATTGATACAACTTCAGTTTTCTCAACATACTTTCTTCCTTGAGGGATCTTACTGTACATGCCCCATGACTTTTCTATATTTTTTTGTTATTCTTTTTACTCCATTTCAGGCAATCTCTTTTTGAGGTTTTGCTTTTTTGATTTTTTTGGATTTGATAGTAACTTTACACACATGCATCTTTTCTCTCCTTTTTTATTTTGGTATATGTACACGCATTCTTTTTTTTTATTGGGGAAGGGGTTTATTAAAAGAAAAGCCCAGGCTTAAATAGGGTAGCAGAGGATATTATCATTTTTAGGGATGCTTTTGGGCTACTGTCATGGAATGATGGCCTCTTTTGGGTGGTTCTTAGATAGTCACGTATCTGTTTCATCAATACTTACCTTGTCGCGATAGACTAGGAGTAGAACCGTCGAACGTATCCAGCATTGATGGGCTTAGGAAGATGATCTCCGTCCATGGTGGAGAGGCAGATGGCGTATCCCGGCAGCACTTCTCGGATGACGTAAGGTCCTTCCCAGTTTGGCTTGAACTTTCCTCTTAGATCGACATGGAGGGATGGGAAGATCTTCTTTAGCACAGTGTCTCCTACCTTTAGATCACGGCCGCTGATACGTTTATTATAAGCTCGTGTGATTCGCCCCTGGTAAACTTGAGTGTGACACAAGGCTAGGAGTCTCTTCTCGTCTATTAAGTTTAATTGTTCAAAGCGGGATCTCTCTCTTTCTGCTTCGGGTAAGCCTGATTCTAGGAGGATTCGGAGCGAGGGTACTTCGACCTCTATTGGTAGGACGGCCTCGATTCCATACACTAGGGAGAATGGAGTTGCCCCTGTAGAAGTATAGATCGAATTTCGGTAGGCCCACAAAGCAAATGGTAGCATTTCGCTCCAATCTCGATAAGTCACGACCATTTTCTCAAGGATGCGGACGACTGCCTTGTTTGTGGCTTCCACGGCTCCATTAGTTTGACGCAGATAAGGGGATGAGCAATGGTGCTTGATCTTGTATTGCTCGCAGAAGTCTCGGATGTGCTTATTTGCAAAGTTTGTGCCATTGTCCGTGATGATATCTTTGGGAACTCCAAATCGACACACAATATTGTTCTTGAGAAACTTCTCAACATGACTGGCGGTGATGTTGGCATATGATGCCGCTTCTACCCACTTGGTGAAGTATTCAATGGTGATGAGGATGAATCGATGTCTGTTTAATGCTTTCGGATTAATCATTCCAACGACGTCAAGTCTCCAGGTAGCAAATGGCCAAGGAGTGGTCATGCAGTGAAGATCAATGGCAGGAGCATGTATCAGATTGAAGTGTTCTTGATACTTATAGTATTTTTAAACATGTTTGCAACAATCCGATTCCATAGTGGTCTAAAAGTATCCCTGCTGTAGGATTTTCTTAGCGAGCATGTGACCGCTGACGTGGGCTTCGCATACTCCCTCATAGATTTCTTTCATAATATTGACCACTTCTCTTTCAGTGAGGCACCTAAGTAAAATGTTGTTGTATGATCGCTTGTAGAGGCATTCCCCGCAAATAAGGTAACCTGCCGTAAATCGTTGAATGGTTCATCGGTCTGTCTTGGATGTACCCTCTGGGAAAGTTAGGGTCTCGAGGAAATTCTTGATATCTGAGAACCAAGGTGGCTCATCATCAAGCTTTGTAGGATCCTCAGTCTTGAGGCCGAAGGCCGGCTCATTCCTCTGCTCGATCATGATCGGCTTCATCTCGACACTATAGGGGATTTCAATCATTGACGCCAAAGTTGTTAATGCGTCGGCAAAGTAATTCCTTATCCGGGGGACGTATGTGAAAGTCACATCTTGGAAGTAAGCTATTAGATCTTCGAGGTGTTCATGATAGGGGATCAGTTTCTCGTCTTTCGTCTTTCAGTCACCATTCATCTGGCATATGATTAACTGTGAATCGCCAAATACTCGTAGGTGAGTCACATTCAGATCGAAAGCCGCCTGTAGACTGGCGGCGCAAGCTTCGTACTCAACCATATTATTAGTGCAAGGGAAGTTGAGCTTGATAGAGACCGGTACATGGGATCCTTTCGGTGAAATCAGGATGGCACCAACTCCTTGGCCCTCGACATTTGCTGCCCCATCAAAGTGCATTACCCATGATTCTTCTGCTTCTTCTGTATCATCTTTTGTCATGAATAGGATGTCCTCATCGGGGAACTCAATTCTCAAAGGCTCATAATCAGGTAAAGGATTGTCGGTAAGATGATCAGTAAGAGCCTGCCCCTCGATCGATTTCTGAGTGACATACGTGATGTCGTATTAAGATAATAAAAGTTGCCATCGTGTGGTTCGTCCAGTGAGAGCTGGCTTTTCAAATAGGTATTTTAATGGGTCCATTCGGGCCAAGAGCAGAACCTCCTGAGATAGCAAATAGTGGCGGAGCCTTTGAGTAGCCCATACAAGAGCCAGGCATGCTTTCTCCATATAAGAGTAGCGCGCTTCATAATTAGTAAACTTCTTGCTCAGATAGTAAATGACCTGCTCTCTTCTTCTCGTTTCATCGTGATGCCCCAAGACACATCCCTTCGAAACTTCCGTCGTGGAGAGATACATTAAGAGTGGTCTCCCTGGCTCAAGTGGTACCAAAATAGGTGGATTAAGGAGGTAGCTTTTGATTTTTTTAAACGCTGCCTGACAATCGTCGTTCCATTCAACGGGTGAATTCTTCCTTAGTAACTTGAAGATCGGCATGCAGATTGGAGTTAGCTGTGCAATGAAACGACTGATATACTATATTCTGCCTAGAAACCCTCTAACCTCTTTCTCGATTGACGGCGGTGGCATTTCAGTGATGGCTTTGACTTTGATTGGGTCGACCTCGATCCCCCTCCTGCTGATGATGAATCCCAGAAGTTTCCCTGACATAGCACCAAATGTGCACTTCTGTGGATTCAGACGTAGTCGATACTTAAACTTTCAAATAACTTCTAAAGGTTTACTAGATGGTCGCTTCACTCAGGTGATTTGGCTATCATGTCGTCGACATACACTTCAATCTCCCGGTGCATCATGTCATGAAATAGTGCAGTCATAGCTCTCTGGTACGTTACACCGGCATTCTTCGGCCTGAATGGCTGACTCGGTAGCAAAAGGTTCCCCAAGGGGTAATGAACGTTGTCTTCTCGCGATCAACCTCTGCCATTTTGATCTGATTGTATCCTGAGAATCCATTCATAAATGAGAGCATTCCATGCTTAGCAGTGTTATCGACCAAGATGTCGATGTGTGGTAGAGGGAAATTGTCCTTCAGGCTTGCTCTGTTCAAATTGTAGAAATCGATGCACATGCAAACCTTTTCTTCCTTCTTCGACACAAGTACGATATTGGCTAGCCATTGCGGGTACTTGGATACCATGAGAAACCCCGCATCGTATTGCTTGATGACCTCATCTTTGACTTTCAACATCCACTCGAGTCAGAGACGTCTCATCTTCTGCTTGACTGGCTTCATATCAGGGTAGAGAGGTAACTCATGCTCGACCAAATCAATATCCAGACCAGGCATGTCCTCATCTGACTAAGCAAAAATGTCTTGGTATGATCGAAGGAAGTCGATCATGCTTTTTCTTTCCTCAAGAGATAGTGACATTCTGATTTTGGTTATCCTGGGAACCTCCTCAGTTCCTAGATTGACGTCTTCGGTCTCTTCGACAATGGGGGTGGGCCATACTCAAAGTCGGCAAATCTATCAAGGAGCTCATTGGGGAGCTCCTCCAAGGGGACATCCTCGTCCAGACTCGTGATCCCTACCACTTCTTGTATTTCTATAGGGAAGGGGTCGATTTCACATGGGACGGGTATTTTGATTAAGGCATCCTTTTGTGGGACATTTTCTAGAATTTTAAATGACAATATTTTTGGATTTTGGATTTTTTCAATGTTTTTGAGATTTTGTGTTTTTCCATGTTTTTGGGATTTTGTATTTCTTCTATTTTTTTGAGATTTTTGTTTTCTTCAGAGATAGACCCTTGGCAAGGTGGGTTGCTATATACACAAGGTATTGTTTGCCAAGGGCTTCGCTCACTTTTTATACGTTATTTTTTTTGGGAAATGAGTGTCGAATGTGAGGCCACTCTTAGCTTCTAGGGTTTGGGACAAAGATGCCCAATTGCGTACCTGAGGGGCCACTTCATTACTTGTTAGGATGGAGGGTGCTGACTGATATGGCTCATTGGAGTCAACCTCCATCATATTGATCCCCATTTTGTCTGAGATCATGTCCTCAAACGATATTTCGATTTTGTGGTGATTCACCACAGGGGGGTTTGTTCAGGTACCGACTGTCATTCCTCGAAAAGGGATAACGTGGCCAAATCTATCTCCAAGTTGGGAAGGGAGATCTGGGGATTGGTGGGATGGATTGGAGTTGTGGGTTTGTGTGGGGTCAAATGGGTTGCCCCATTTCGATCGATCTTTACGACCCCTGCACTGATGAAAGAATCCCTGATGTGCAGCCTAGGGTGAGGTTTCTCTTCTATGTTGATCCCTCGAGCTCTTGCTGCTGCGGCGACCTTGGCTTTCTCTTTGACCTCTCGAACCTCTTGCTTTGTGGGCTTGTATCCTAGCCCGAATCTTACTTTTTGTCCCTTAGCCATAACTAGCTCTCTTCTGCCTTGTAATTTGGGTCCCAGACCCCTTCCTTTCTGATAGCTCCACTTTTGGAGCATTGCCACTGCCACTACCATACCGCCTCCCATTTTAAACATGATGCCCTTGATGGGTTCTGGGAGTATAGCCAACACCTCATATTCAAAACCGTGGAGGTCGACATCCTTAGCAGTGTGTGGTATATCTAGTATGTTAGGTTTCTCTACACTGTTGGTAGCCTTCTATTTCTCGCTGTGCCCCTCATCGATGATCGTAATAATCTTGTGCCCGAACGCAAACTTTTGTTTCTGGTGCAAAGTGGAGGGTATGGCTCCGACCTCGTGCAGCCACGGGCGCCCCAACAATAGATTGAGTGAAGATTTGATATCCATGACTTGAAACAAGATGGAAAAGGTCATTGGTCCTATCAACAGCTCAAGATCAACTTCTCCCATTATTTCTCTCCTGGCATTGTCAAACCCTCTAGCGCTGGTTCTGGTGGGCCTTAACATGCACGGATCTTCCCCAATATTGGTGGCGGTTCTTAATGGGCATAAATTCAATATAGACCCGTTATCGATTAAAACTAAGGGGATAATCATATTTCTGGACTCAACGGTTATATTCAAAGATTTTGACTGACTACCTCCTTCTTCAGGTAAATCGGCATCAGAAAATGAAATGGCATTTTGAGCCATCACTTGACCAATTATCTGCCCGACTTCATCCGGGCTTACTTAAAGTGATACATGCGCATTTTTTAATGCCCCCATTAATGCTTGGAAATAGAGTGGGGACGTCATCAACAGATCCCATACAGTGATATGGGCAGGCATTCTTCTCCGCTGAGTCTCTAGTATATGTTCTCGACTCATCTTCTCCAAGGGGTTCACCGCGCTGCCTTTCTTTACTTCGGGTTGGGCCTGTGCTTCTGGCTGCTTTGATATCCTTCCTGACCTGGTAACAAAATCTACTGCCCCTTCTTTGTTGCTGCTACCGGCATTGACAATTGTTCATTCGTAGCTTAGCGGGACCTGATGAGGAATATATGTTGGTCCCCAGAGCTAGAAAGGTATGGCTATCGGTATATGGCTATCGGTACTTGAGGCATTTATACTATCCGCTCCGGAGGTGTGGGCAATACTTGATTCACCTCGGTGGTAGCGAGTTGGGTGAAAAGATTGGGCCAAATGGGGGCGGTGAAGCTTGAGGGTGGTTGCATTGGAGGGAAGGAGGTAAAAGTAGGCCATTGATAGCTGATGGGTGCTGGCGGTAGATCGGGGGTCTGATGGGCCGTTAGGTAATTGATCGGGGTGGTGGGGTTTGCTGATGGCTGAACTGGGGGTGATGGGGTGGGCGCAGGCCATTGATAACTGATGGGTGTGGGTGTTGGATTGGGGGCCTGGTGGCTTAAAGGGTAATCGATGAGGGTTGTGGTGTATGGTGGTAGTTGAAATGGAGCGGGCGCAGGCCATTGATAACTGGCGGGTGCGGGTGCAGGATTGGGGGCCTAGGGGCTTATAGGGTAATTGATGGGGGTTGTGGTGTATGGTTGGTATGCATTAATATTTACATAATTGGCGGGTGTGGTAGACAAAAAGTATGCTCGGAGATCCAAAGGTTCAAATTGTGGGGTTGTGTTGGGGAAATATTCAGACAAATTTAGGGGTTCAATTACCCCAACATTCCTTTCTTCATCATTCCTCGGTAATGGCACCACATAAGTCTCCTGATCCCTGATATAATCAGATGGGTCAAATTCAAACTCCTCCTCATCTTCTATCATTCCGACGATGGGCCTGGGACCTGCTCCTCCGGTGGGATGTGGGGGTAGTGGCACTTGGTGAATATTAACATGCTGAGAGGGTGCAGGGGGAATGATTTTCCTGGTATCAATCAAGTCCTGGATGGCGTGCTTCAATGGGAAGCAGCAATTAGTAGGGTGACCCGGACCCTGATGAAAATTGCAGTGGGTATTTGGGTCATAGTTCCTTGGGATCGAGTGGGGAGGAGGTTGTGGTTAGCGGATAGCCACTAATCCCTTTTCTACTAACAGGGGCAAAAGTACACTCAATGATTACCTCAGAGGTGTGAAGACTCAGTCATAGCAGGCTCTCCTCTGTTCCGGAGTCATTTGCATTCCTTGCCCATTTTCCATTCTTTGTGTCTGCTCAGGCATAACGGGTGCTAGGGGGGCAGCCTGAAATTAAAATGGGGTTGTATTGTTATTGGGCCGGGTATTGACTATGTTCTGGACATCGCCCCCTGTTCTCTTCTCGTTCCTTTGCTCTGAAAATCTTCTAACCCCACTGGGTCCACTCGGCATATTCTTATTCAGATGCCCCTCCCTGGTGGCGTCCTCGCATCGGTTAGCATTTCTCACCAGATCAGTAAAGTTGGTCTGCTGTTGATATACCAAAAAGACTGAAATCACTGGCAGAGTATTTTTTGAAATCATCTCTATCTGATCATCATCTGGTATTCTGTTCCTGACTTGAGCTGCCAATGCTCTCCATCGCCCCAAGTAGTCGTAGAAGGTCTCATTCTGGTTCTGCTTCAAACGGGCCATGTCGGACTTACGCGACTCAATGACTATATTGTAGACATATTGTTCTTGATAGAGGTGCATTAAGTCCCTCCATGGTTTCATCATAGACGGTTCTAATGATGTGAACCATCTTAAAGCCGGCACGATCAGAATCTTTTGAAAGACTTTTATTAGCAGTTTTTCGTCCTCCCCGTATTGGCACATGTCCCCACAGTAGAACTTCGGTTGTGCAGTAGGATTACCAGTGCCATTATATTTGTCGAAGGCTGGCATTTAAAATTTACAGGGCAGGGGGACCTCAGCGGATAGATATAAGTCTGTGAAGTTCGTGGCATGAATTTCAGCACCACCCATTTTCATTAGCTATTTTTGTATTTTGTCTAACTGTTCTTTCAACTGTTTCGTCTCTTTTGATACAAGGGTCGCTTTCTCGGCCGTCAGTTGAACTTTACTCTGGACCACAAGGGGATGAGAAATTATGGCAGGAGGGTTGAGGCTGGTCAAAGCCCCAACATAGGCCCCACTATTCCTAATCTCGTCCTCTTCGTACTGCTGGTCGGCATAGTGTGAAGCGAGGGCGGGATTCTCCTGTTGTTGCATGGGTTGGATGAGAATGATATGAGTGGGGGTTGGGTGAGCCCATTGGGAGTGAGGAAAGGTTTGTTGGGTGATGGGAATTTGGTTTTGAGGTGGGGCCTGATAGGGCCATTGGGTATGGGGGAAGGTTTGGAGATTGCCTTTGGGTGTGGGGCCATGGGCGAATTGGGTTTGAGGGATGACATGGGTTTGACCTAGCTGTGAAGGTTGGGCTAAATGTTGGGGGTATTGTGGAAGGTGTGAGTGTGGGGTTCGGGTTTGGGCCATGAACCCTTGGTCATTTTGGGCCATGGACCCTTGGTAGGTTTGGGCCAAGGGCTCCTGATGGGTCTGGGCCATGGGCCCTTGATAGGTTTGGGCCAAGCGCCCTTGATGGGTCCGGGCCATGGGCCCTTGATGGGTCTGGCCCAATGGGTCTTAATGGGCCTAAGCCATGGGCCCTTGGTGGGTCTAGCCCAGTGGGCCTTGATGGGTTTGGGCCATGTGGCCTTAGTGGGTCTGGGGCATGGGCCTTTGGTTGGTCTGGGCCATGGGCCCTTGATGGGTTTGGGCCATGGGCCCTTGGTGGGTCTGGGCCATGGGCCCTGGGTAGGTTTGGGTGGTGGGGGTCCTAGGATATGTGAAAGACGGGAGTTTGGACCAATGGGCCATGAGGTATGTGGGAGTTTGGACATTGGGCTATGGGGCCTTGGGGTAAGTGGGTAATGGGTTTGGGTGGTGTGGATTATGGGGGGTTGATGGAGGTCATGGGAGAGTGTGGCGTGGAGATTGGCTAGGGTATGAGATGGGTTCATGGGCATGGAGTGTGGAGGAGAGGGGGTGTTTTGAGAAGCCTTCCACATGGAATAGGCTTGGAACATCTCCGCCATCATGGTCATGGAGGAAGGGTTGGATAGAGATGGGGAATTTAAGGGGTGATGGGGTATAGATGGGATGGAGGTGGAGGAAAAATTGGGTATGGCCTTGGTATAATCGGGCATGGCCACGGTAGGTGGGGGGGTATGGGGTGGATGAGGGGATGCATTGGGTATGTTCTAGGATTTGTTTTTAACTTATAATCAATTTGGTGGTAAAATGGCATAAATGTGGCATCCGAGATGTCGTTGAGCAAATCCACCAAGGTGGAATTTGTGAACCTAATAGTTTGTGTTGTTGTCAAGATTACACTCGGTATGTCAAATACTCTGTCTAACCTTTCTCGCGAATATTGATGATTGTCTCTTATGGGAGGACTACAGATATTCATGAATCAGAGTAGTCAGATTTTGAAAACATTTAACCTAATAGTAATTAATTATATTTATAAGAATATCGAGTAAAGGGAGAGTGATACTTACCTGATTTGTGCTTTGGGTATCCTTGGATGGAGTCGCCATGCGATGGGGCATGAAGAAGTTTCCCTTCCACTTTCGTTTCTACGGTGACAGGCCCTGATGATTGTTGGGGTGATAGAATACCAAAGAGGTTGGGGTTAGTCGCGATGGGACATGGGTCGAGCTTCCCTTCCAGTCACGTGCTATAGTAGATTATGATGGGGCGTCGGTGGTTACGCAATGGGACGTTCTGTGTTTATTGAGAGGATTGTATTACAAGGGGACTTGTTATTTGTTGATGACACGATCGGTGTGTGATGGGATATGAGGGTTGTTGTGATGGGACATTGGGGAGGTTCGCGATGGGACATCAGGTGGCCCTCCTATCTAGTTGCATATCGGGATGAGTTGCAATGGGACGTGGATAGGGTTTCTGTCGTAGTTGATTATGATGGGACTTGTTGGTCATGCGATGGGAAAGTTATGTTTACTTCTTTCTTTGGTAGATCTTGGGTTATATGACGAGATTGGGTTGTACTTGCGTTGGGATTGTTATTTTGTGTATCTCCCGGTATGTATTGGGGTGTTGATAGTCATCATGCGAGACTGCACGATGAGACAAGGGTATCGGGGGTGGACCCGTGAGGTGGATTTATGTCTTCGTGATAGCATGCGAAATCTCATAACCACCTACATCCTCTCCATTGATTGGTTCTGTCAAGGCTTCTCAAATCCTTCTTGTTGGTGTTTATGCATTGTCAAGGTGATTTGTTGCGTCTGCCCCTTTTGGTTAGTAGTAGAAGCAGTACACTCATCATTATCGGCCCGTCTCATTCTCATTTAGTGTGTGTGTGGTTACACGATGGGATTGGGGGTGAATTCTTTATTTTTATTTTGCACTGTATTTTACTCCATTTTTCTCTTGTATTTTTCTATGTATTTCTTGTATTTTCTATATTTTTATTGCGTGTTTTTCTTCATTTTCTATATTTTTCTGTATTTTCTATATTTTTATTACATTTTTTGCATTTTCTATATTTTTCTATATTTTCTATATTTGTATATTGTGTATATCTTATATTTGTGTATTTTATTGGGGGGCTTGCTTGGGGCTATGTATTTTTCTTTATGTCTTGAGATGGTGAAATTCAGTTTCATCATTGTGGGGAAATGTTCGTTTAAGGTTTGGAAAAAATTTTCATGTGTTTATGTGTGTATATTGTTTTATTAGAGTGACAATTGTTAAGTGGGTGTGTGTTTAAATTAAGGCTAGATAAATTTGTTCGGTGTTTTAATGTTATTGGCTCATTTATTTTGCCAAGGATTTGTTTTTATTAAGGGGGCAAGTGTTTTGAAATAATTGGTTTATCTCTATTTGTGATGGACTGTGATTCTTGAATGGGGCAAATGTCTTGTGATTATTGGTTCATCTAGATTGGTCATGGATTGGTGTTCTCTAAGGAGGGCAAATGTTTTATTTTGATTTAATTATTTGAAGGGTGTTTAAAAGTGAGACACTTGTCACACTAGGATTAAGGGGTCTTTTGTTTATCAATGGGGGCTAAGGGCTTGGGTTTTATTTTGCATTATTATTCGTTTTGAACATGTAATTTTGGCTTTGAAAATTTATTTTAATTAATGTCTTTTCTTCCTTCTTATTTTGTATCCCGGGTATTAAATCCTAAGGGGTTTGTAATGGTAATTTCATTTTGAGAATGAGCGGCATTAGGAATGTGGAGTAGCACTCAAAGTGCTACTATGTTGGGGAAAGAGAAGGAAGAGTTAAAGGTGGTGGGAAGA
The DNA here is from genome assembly GCA_021018995.1 of Chloranthus sessilifolius. Taxonomy (NCBI): domain Eukaryota; kingdom Viridiplantae; phylum Streptophyta; class Magnoliopsida; order Chloranthales; family Chloranthaceae; genus Chloranthus; species Chloranthus sessilifolius. Next base: position 36,505,415 of record CM037598.1, on the reverse strand, counting down.
AAACCAAGGAAAAGAGCTGGATCAGAGTCCTCGTGATTGGTACCAGTGCTCCTTGGTAGGCTTTGCGGATTAACTTTTGGTCAGTTTTCCCTTGGGAGTTTCCAAGATCGGCCTTCCACAGGTGCATGCCTCAGGTCTTGAGTGGCTTTTTGTGAGTCACTCTTTCTTTTTTGCCAGCTTGGGGCTCTGCGATGCTACCATTTTATTGTGTAACTTAGAAGATTGCATCATAAGCAACATCTCAGGTAGAAAGGGAACTGAAGATGAGATTTTTGTTAGAACTCATTCAGTGTGTGCATCCTCTCCCGTCCTCTCCGTCATCTCTTCCTTTCTTGCAGACTACTGCTCAGGTGGCTTTCCTCGACCGCTCGTGGGCTCGGGTGTCTTTAAGTGTCTATCCTAAATTAAATTTCGTCTTTCATTTCAGATTGTATATTCAGGGGGCTATGCTTCGGGTATGATTTGTAATTAATTATCATATTTATTTATGACTTGTTTTGAGCTTCTTAAATTTTGGCTTTATTGGATTTAGTTTTGGGTGCGGTATAGTTTGATCCTAGCTAATCTTGATTTGGGTGTGATTTGGTTTGGTTTGGTTTGGCGTTGTATTGGTTTGGGTTTAGTTTTGCGTTCATGTGCTTGGCTGGTTGTTTTTGGAGCACGCGTGCATGTAAGTGATGCCTTCTCTAATTTTCGGAGTGCATGGGCATAGGTGGGAAGTGTATGGTGTAAGTTCTGGGTTGTAGGTGTTGGTGGTAGACATAGTTAACTCCCCAATTTTTATCCCTGGCTGTTGTTGTGCATATATGGGTATATATTTTTTTTGTCATGGCTAAGTAATTATGTGCATGGGTTAGCGCGTGGGATTCAATTGCACGCCTAGTTGTGCGTGCGCAATTTAAGGGTTCAGGGAGGCAATTACGCATCAGAGTTAGTGCATGTAATCCAACTATGCGCCTTCCTTAGTGCGCGTTATTGGGGCATCACCAGGTCATTGTGTGGGTGACCTTTCGAATTGATCGCAGGGTGGAGGGATTGGCTCGTAGCGCCTTTTGGGCAAACGAAAGTCTAATTGTGTTCTCTGATCAACACGCGTGATTAGGATTATGTGTGTATCCCTGAGCGCGTGATTTGATTGTGAGGGGTAGCATGGGCACACAATCGACCTGTGCTCTATATAATCTGCGAAACTTGGCATTTCTCCTATGCTTTCTAGTTTTTTCTCTGATTCTTGCTCTTATTTCCTTGCACTATGATTTCCGTATTTCTGCGATATCTCGTGATCCGGTCATCCGTTTCGAGCGTAGTTTCTTGCATTCTCTTTAGTTCTTCGTGCTCTTCGTTCTAAGATGGAGTCTGAGGGTAGTGACCAACTTCTCCTGTCTGCTTCAGTCTTGGAGCAGATGGTTGCAGAGGGAGGGGTGACTCCTGGGGTTCCCATCGATGCCGATGCCGATGCCGGTGTCGAGGCTGATGCCGAGATGGTCGTCAGAGAGGGTGGTCCTGAGGTTGGCGCTGCTCCGCGTCGGGCTCCACCTCCAATTCGCATTCCGTTGGAGGAGTTCTTCATGAGGGATCAGGTAGGTACCCACGAGCAAGAGTCTCTTCTTTGACTTCCTAGGCATTTAGGTTATGACAGATTCCTAGGATATGGAAACCCCTTTTTACTTTATGTTGAACCCGCATCTACTGTTAGTACGCGTGCGCATTCATGCATCATGCATGTACCTAGCTGTAGGTCACATTTATTTTACTATTCTGCGTTACCTTCATCATGTCTTGCGTGCTTTATTGTAGTGGTGGTTGCATATTAGTTCCTTCATAGTTCACTGGCCTTCTTGTTGTTTGCTATTATTGTGCCATTACTTTAGTCGTTGTTATCATTTTCCTGTTTATGTTTCTGAGGTTAGTGGCCGGTTTGACGATGGTAAATTATTATCGTTTGATACTATTATTATTGTTATCAATATGTTATCATTATTCCAGCAGACACGATTGGTGTCTTACTGCTTCGGACCGATTGTGGAGCTTGAACCCTTTCCTGTTGATCGGGGCTATTCTAGAGAGGTGGAGGGAGGAGTAGCAAGTACTACTCTTTCTCATAGGAATGTTGATGCCTACCCCAGAGGACTGGGTCTGCATCACCAGGTTTAGGTTTGAGGGGGAGCAAGTTATAGGGCAGATGGAGGGAGATTATTTGGCGGTATGCGAGGAGGTGCTCGGGGTCAAGTACCGGTCCAGTGGGTCTGGACCAGGGATGGTCAGATTTACATGGTTCTTTGATACTTTTGCTAGTGGATTTGTTCCTCCAAGGCATCAATCGGAGAAGAGGGAGGTGTTCCAAGCACATTGCGAGGCGATGGTGCTTTGAGAGCCTGTGACAGAGCCAGGAGCGGTGGCAAATCGAGTCCTTCGGGCATTTTTTATGCACTTTCTTGGATCAGTACTCTTTTTATCCTCAACCCGGGGGTGTGTCATTGGCCTGTTCTTGACACTTATAGGGAATATAGATCAGGTGCTGATGTATGCTTGGGGCACTGCAACGTTGGTGCACCTTTACGAGCAACTTTTTCACCGAGGGAGAGGTGTCATCACGATCGAAGGTTTTCCTCCTTTTCTTCAGGTGAGATTGGGTTGACTGTTAGCTTTATAATGTTTTAGTTATTTCATATTCCTTCTTAGTGATTGTTTCGATGTTTGTGTGTTTCCTAGTTCTAGGCATACGATTGCTCTCTGCCACTAACAATCTCTAGTTTATGTTGTTAGTGCCTCTTAGGTTTTACACCTTAGATTTTACTGATGATTTGTTTTGTTAATTTTTTATTATAGGTCATTTGAAGGCCCTATGCGGCCGGGAAGGATGCTGAGCAGCCATTGATACGGTTCGGCTGACCCTTCTTCGACGTGGGTATCTAGGTCCATTGTTTCGAGAAGGTGGAGCGCATCCACCTGTCTCACATTGCGCAACAATTGGGACTCTCTCAGGGAGTCCCTTCAGAGATTCGCCACCGTGTGGTGAGGTGGATGACTGGTCCCCCTAGTCAAGACTTTGCATTTAGGATAAGGGATCAGATTGACGATTTCAGAGCTGGGAGCACTAGGGTGACAGGGGCGCGTGATGAGGTCGAATCCCGGGAGTTTGCGAGATGGTTCAATGAGCTCGGCGGTGGCTGGCTCTGCACGCATCCTTTCCATGGGAGTGGCTCTTTTGCGATTGGTAGGCCTGAGTCTGCCTTGACATTGAGGGAGAGGTTACCCGCGTTAGAGCGGAGCGGGGTCATCTTGGTTCCAATGTTCGCTGAGCAATGGACGCCCTCCACAGAGTGATGGAGCATATGGGCTGTGCTTCTTGCCCCGACTAGGAGATGCTACGCTCCTTGACAGCTTCCGTCTTCCAGTTTAGGCTAGCGGAGGATTAGTTGAGGGCCCAGTTGGAAGAGACTTGTCGATCCCTGGTGAGTTGGTTTACTTGTTTTAGTCATTATTCTATTCATTTTGCTTCTAGTCGATTAATATGATTGTTCTGCTCTCTTTTGTTTATTAGACTGTGAGGGAGGGCGAGGTTGCCAGTCAGGTGACCTATGTTGAGCTACTTCGGGGCAAGCAGCAGGCTGGTCGGGAGGTGGAGGCCAGCTTACGTTCAGAGATTGACAGGCTGGTGAGTGTCCCGTATATGACTTTTAGTTAACCATTAGTGTTATTGTTTTTATTATTGTTTCTTAATGTATTTGTTATGGGTTATGCTTGTAAAGGGCAAAGTTTTCTACTGTTGGGGTGTCTGCTCCGGCATTCGATCCATCCTCGGCTGCATCGTCCAGTTGGGAGGATCCGATGTTAGCCCAACTCCGTGCTGAGCTAGAGCACTGGGTGAGTTTCATTAGTTTTCTTAATTTCATTTCACCATGTTTGGTGGTTTTCTTTGTGCAGGTCGTTCTTGACTCTACTCCTGAGGCTCCTCCTCAGGACTCTATTCCTCCAGTTCAGGTGCGCTTAATTAGTGTAGTTATATTTTAGTTTTTATGTAGTCATGATGTGATCTGATGCATTTCTTATTTGTGTTGTAGCCATCTGTGTCTGAGGCTCCTCTTCAGCTGACTCCTCCGGCCGATCCAATGACTGCCACCACCATCGAGTGCCTTCTTCGGGAGCGAGCAAACCTGGAACAATTCTCTTCTCCTTATTTTAGCCTTTCATTCCTTTGTGGGTATGCTTAGCTCTTGATTTTGTATTGCGATGCAGGCTCATTAGCTCAAGGAGTCATGTCTGGAGACAGCGTTGACGCGCACCATTCCAGAGGCGAGGCTGGATCTCTCGAGTGTGCATAGTGGTGAGGACTTGCTCATCGATATGCTCATTGCACAGGGGACCCAGGTGAAGGCTACATGTCAAACGGTGCGAGCAGAGATGCAGGCGACCATAGACCAGCTGCAATATCGACTGGTCGGTCGCCTTCCCAGGTAGGAGTCGGTGGCCACTGAATCCTCAGCTGGTCAGCTCCGTCGTACCACACGAGAGCGTGTCAGGGATTATGTTCATGAGCACTCCATTATTCGAGAGTTACTTGCTAAGGGTCCTTCACACTCAGGGTCTAGACGGACTACCAGTCAGGTGAGCGACGGTGGTTCAGTTGTTGGGACTTCCCTCCCCAGGGCATTCCACCTACTTCAAGGGCTTGGATTGAGGTTTCGGGGGATCAAACGGCTGACCCCCGAGTTGACGATGTCGGAGATAGTAGCGACCGGCCATCCTAGCACCAGAGGAGGGAGTAGGGCATTTTGTTTGTTTACTTTATCTATTGTATATACAAGGGGTATGCCCCCGGTGATAGATGTAAAAGAAAATTTTGAGACATATATACAGAGATTTTGGTTTGTTTAGGGGTACCTGGTTTTGGCTTTGTCAGTTTGGTTTTGTCTTTGTACCTTAGTTCTTTGTAAAGATGTCATCATTTGCTATGGGGGTTTGGATGCTGCTTGAGCTAGCCTTGTAGCAGTTGTACCTTAGTTCTTTGTAAAGATTTCATCATTAGTAATTTTATTTTCCCCCCTTGCCAGTTGTCAAGGGGGGAGGTATCTCAAACCGGGGTCAGGTAAAAAGAGTATCATGGCATCTTTTTCTTTTTCATTTATTTCTTGTTTATTTTATTTATTTATTTATTTTATCCACTTTTCATTACAAGGAAAGGAAAATAGTGCAACAGGGAAAGCAAAATACTGTCATAAAAGTCTAAACCTAAATACCCGAAAAAATGCCCTACTGTAGGAGCGTGATGAGAACGACAGCGTGGTGCATCTGACAATCTTCCAGCGATGATGACCTCGTTGTTTCATATCTTCTCTATGTACATGAAGCAGCCTTTGATATAATCCTTCTTCTGAATGAAATGTCCTAGTGGCGAGGTGCAATGGAGATTTTTCAGTTTCATAACTTCTTCAGTCTTATGAGGGGCCTTATGGGTTTGGTAAGTTAGTCTCGCAAAAAGCTCCATGATACTGTTATTGAACTAGGGGGGACATTTGGTTATGACTGCCGCGTATTAGGCTTTTACCTTTCACAGTGATTGTCCCACCCCGTGGTCCCATTTGAGGGGTGTGCGGTGGGTGGTAGATGGTTGCATCCGTCATCATTCATGAGTTTTTGGTTTTATTTTTGGGGTTATCTTTGGGAAGGCTCTAACTCATTGTCCAAATGTAAAAAGGTGAGAGGAGAAAGGTAAGGCCTAATGATGTGTGAGAATAGTTTCTTTCTAACAACTTTAAAGGAGACATGCATCAATCCTTTCTCGGGTAGCGTGCAGTGCTATAATTGAGCTCTCCGTCATGTTTTGACACCATCAAGGTTTCATATTCTATGGTTAACAATGGTTTTATCCTCCTCCCACCACCTTACAATGATATTTAGTAGTATAAAGACTCAAGGGATGCCCTCGCAGTTTGGTTATATCTTCCCAATAAGATTACCAGGAATGTCCTCACAGTTTGCTTATGCTTCCCTAGGCTTATTCACTAGTTCACTCGTCGTATTGCTCTCACTCAATTATGCTTCTATTTTCTTTCTTTTGATATCTCACTTTTTTCTCTCTTAACGCATATATATATTTTGAAAGCAACCTACTGGCGTAAGAATAGTAAGCTTTGATTGAGCCTAACACCTTTTTTTTTATGCTCTAACGTCTCCTCCAATGGCAGGGGAAAGGGATGAGAAGCAGGTGTTGCCTATGCTTTTGGAAGAGGTTAGGTATTCCACTAGTCCTTTTGATCAAATTGCCCAAATAAGAATGTGGGCGGTGGGTCATAGGAATTCAAAGGTGTCTTTGGGAAATAAGGACGTACGACCGGTGAATGAATCAAGATGAGTATGAGGGCAATGAATGCCTATGTCTGTCTACGGGGCATGACAATCACCATACTAAGGGTAGTATTTCATTAAGTGCATGGCATTCCAAGGGTTAGGGTGTTCTTCCCCATCCTGGTTCACCAGCTTTTACGCATTCCCTGGGTATGCAGCTGATATAACATATAGGCCATCCCAATTCAGTTTCAGCTTTCCTTTCTGGTGAGTGTGTTTGGAAGGCATGATTTTCTTCAAGACTAACTCTCCAATGTCAAAGGTTCGCTCGAGGACCTTCTTATCGTAGGCCCTGCCACTCTCCTTCGGTATACTTGAGCATGATCGGCTGCCCTGAGACGTGTCTCATCGAGTTGTTCTAGCTCAGTGAGTATAGCAGCTCTCCATTCATCTATGGATAACCCATCATCAAGTTTGATTCATAGGGATGGTACCTATATCTCATAAGGCAAGACTGTTTCCATCCCATACGTGGTCAGTGGTCGTGCGAATAGAAGTCCTATAGGCTCAGAGTGCCTTTAGTAGTCGTTCAGGCCAGTCGGCCCCATTGCTCACCTCCACTGTTCATTTCAGAGTTTGGATTAGTATCTTATTTGTAGCCTCTGCTTGTCTATTTCCTTGGGGATAGAATGGTGATGAATGGTGAATGTCGATGTCGTATTTCTTACATAGTCTCTTTGTCTTCTATGCAATGAATTATGGTCCGTTGTCGTTGACGAAGATCCTAGGTACTCTAAACCTGGTGATGATGTTTCGAATAATAAACTTCACGAGAGTCGAAGTAGTGATTCTATCATATGACTAGGCTTCTACCCACTTGGTGTAATACTCGATTGCTGTGAGGATAAACGCATGTTTATGAGTGTTCCCAATGGTGTCCATGAAGGGTCCGACGATGTCGAAGGCCCACATCGAGAACGACCATGGAAATGTTATGGAATTCAATGCAACTGATGGAGATGAGCGCGCTGTGTTCTTGGCATCATTTGCAGCATTACACATAGAGGTGACAATTTCTCATCATCGTAGGCCTTTTATATCCCTATCATAAAATTTGATCCGTGAGTCTCTGTCTACCAGTGTAGGCGCCGCAGGCACTGACGTGTGCTTCTCGGATGATGTATTGTCTCTCGGCCACCGTAACACATCGTAGCATGACTCCTTTAGTGAAGGCTTCTTATATAGTATCTCACCTAAGATGCAAAATCTAGGGCATCGATTCCTTATGGTCTTCCGTTCAATCATTCAATCTTCGTAGCGTAAGAGGGCACGTGTTGGTGCTTCAGGAAGTTCCATATGTCAAAGCACCATGGCTGCCCATTGTCGGTTGGTGATTTCTCAAATTTAAAGGTTGCGACGATGACTTCTTTCATCATAGGATCTTCAAGAGTAGATTGCCTCTCCTTCATGACTACTTTGGGTTGAGTTGGCAGTTCAGGCTTTACTTGCCACGTGACTTCATGTGCTGGAGCTGTTACTTTCTCAATGAAAGACTTCATATTCTATCCGACTGGTATCTGAATGACTGAGGCTAGCATGGCGAGGGAGTCTGTCAGCTCATTCTCTAGTCTAGCGATGTGTATGAAAGAAATTCTTTTGAAATTCTTCATCAAGAACTAAGCTATTACTAAGTATGCTATCAGTCTTCTCTCTTTGGTCTTCCACTCTCCAATGACTTGTGATATCACAAGCTTGGAATCACCGATTGTCTTCAACTATTTGACATCTAGCTGTAGTGTTGCTCGTAGTCCGACAATGAAGGCTTCATTCTGCAACATTATTGGTGACTAAGAAATCAAGTTGAAAGGCTTTTTATATGACGACTCCATCTGAGCTTAAAAGGACTATCCCGATGCCTTTCCTTTTGTGATTAAGAGCACCGTCGAAGTACAAGGTCCATGAGGTTTTGTAAGGCTCTTCCTGATGAATCAAGAGTAAGTCTTCGTCGGGGAAGTCTATGTATACCGGCTCGTTTCCCGAGAGTGAAAGATTAGCAAGATAATCGATGATCGCCTGTCCTTTGATTGATTTCTGCATGACATAGGTGATGTGGAACTCTTGTAGTAGCATATGCTAGCAAGCAATTTTTCTAGATGTGGCAGGCTTCTTGAAGATGTACTTCAGAGGGTCCATTCGTGCAAGCACCATTATCTTGTGCACTTCGAAGTAATATCGTAGTCTTGTCGAGGCCCATACAAGGTGAGGCATGTCTATATTTCTATTCGCACTCGATCATCGTTCTGCTGAGGTAATAGATGGCCTTCTCTCTCTTGCCATCTTCATCATGTTGTCTGAGAATTACTACTATTGCCTTATCATTGGCTGACACTGTTGGTTATTCTAAGTGTGCATGATATATTTGTGTTTTGAAAACAAATTTGCAATTGCTAAGTTATACTGATTCTGGAATATAAAAAAAAGGGTAGAGAAATATCAGCATAGAGAGAAGTGAATTAGCCTGCAAGATCAGGGCCAATTATAGCAGGTTTTAAATGTAAATGAGTAAAAGTTCGTCCAAAGAGAATTTGTTTAAAATGCAAGATAAACCTCCAGATCTGGCCTCTTATCCTATCTACAAAGCACATAAGATGGGAGGTTGAATTTGTCACATTAACTAAATGATAAAAGTAAAAGTTAAACTAAATGATCCAGATCTAAGTTGGGGGAATTTTGATGTTAACTTATAAAAATGGAGAAATAATATCTAACTTTGATTTGGTCCTTGAAACACACTGAGAATGACTGCAGATCAAATGAGAAATGATCCAATCTTCATCTGGCTACAAGCACTGATGTAAGAGAAATAAATCTAACTCAAGGATTAGATTTAGGCTTATGGCTATGGTCTGTCCACTTCAATGGCCACAGACCATCCAATAGTCTTTAATCTAAACCCTTAATTTAGAATAAGAAACATCACTACAAATGTTGTGAGAGATTAGGTTACAAACACTAATTCCCACAGGGTTAATGAATCAAGGGAAATTGTATGAAAAACAGTAAATCTAAAGGAGTCTAATGCAATAAGGAGATCAGAGGGAACCCTTAACACGAATCCAATTGAGAATGTACGGTTTACATCAACCTTTTCAAATTCACCATTACAATTATAGAGCACAACTTAAACAGCTCTCAAATTTGTAGTCCTGAATACAACTCTCTTTTGAATTACAGAAGTATCTCACAGTTCTCAATTGCAAGTAAAAGTTAGGCTATTACAGGTATTTCAGACAAACTATCTGATTTGGAAATGGAGGAATAGGAATGAAACTCAAAATCTGGATCCCCAAATTGGGCAAATGGTTCATCTATTTATAGTTTTCCCCAGGTCTAGCTCAGATGCGTATCGACCAATCAGAAGTGCTCAGATCTGTATCAACCAATGGTAGTCGAGCACAAGGATCCAGATCTGTTCTGGCCAATCAGAATTGCTCGATCTAGTTCAGCCAATCCGGCGACATAAGCATCAATTCTGTGATGCAATTTGAAAATCTCTTAGAGCTTCTAGAAGTTCCCGCCAAGTTATTTCATCTCTCGGTGCTCACATGGGGTGGAATATGCCTTCGCTTCATGTTGACAATCTTCTGGAATGTCCCTAGGTTTTTAAATGCATTGGGATGCGTGAAAAAGATTACTGAATTACCCTTGCAAATGCTGGGAATCTCCAGAATACCATTTCGCATAGTTTAGGGGACTTTTCGCAAGGTACTGTGACTCCTGAAGCTCTTTTCGCATACGCGTTAGGGTTACATTGAAAGGAGTTCTCTTCTTTTCGAAAAGGTCAATCATCCTTTCGAAGAGTTCTGGTGCTCTTCAAAAACTAAGCTTGGAGCTTTTAGTTCTTTTCGCAGAGTTCAGGTTCTTTTCGAAAAGTTCAGATTCTTTTTGAAAAGCACTCTGTAGTGCATTTTTCTGTTCGAATTGCTCCACATTTCTTTTCTGGGTTGAGACCAGGTCTTTGCCTCTTCAGTTCAGGCATTTTAACAGCTAGTGAGGTTGTCCCTTCTCTTTCTTCCTTTGGATCGACTTGGATTATCATCTTTTTGGCACTTTTAAGCTGCTTTCATGGTTAAGCCTGTCTTTATTGTTAGCTGTAACACAAGCACTTAAAACACTTATTTAGTTCTCTCAAGGGTCTATCAAGGCCTAGGTTAAAGGGTGGAGAAAGGTATTTTCTGGTTCTCAACACACCCCCAAACCTAAGCTTTGCTAGTCCCTTAGCAAAGTCAAAATTAAAAACAGAATAAAAAGCCACTTTTATAGGGAACACAGTTGCATTTAGCATATACAACAAGCCTTTTAAACCCCTAGGTGATCCCTAGTGGAGGAGTGAAGTCTCCTGAGGGTTTTCAGTGAAGGTACCCACAAACTTCACCAATAAATCAATTAAGATCAATGCAGTTTTGTTAAAGCAAACTTTCATCAAATCTGATTATTCACACCTGCATCAGTCAGGCTGTAAGAAGATTTTCAAGAAAACATCAGTTCAAAACTAAAATTCTGCTGTAATTCCTTTTACCATTCAGTCAATTTGTGTCAAAAAGTTATTTATAAGAAAAATTAATGAACAACTTACCTTCTAATTGAGAATCCAGCTTTGATGTTACCCCAAATAAGTCGATTTCAAACCCAACTCTCACCAGGTTTTCACTCAACATGTAGATAAGTGGGTTGTACTATTTCACACGGCTCAAGAGCAGTTACAACTCACAAATAGGACTGTAAGCATGAGCACATGCATTGCTTTTTTGTTCTGAATTCACTGCTCTTTTCACCATAGATTACACAAATCCTTATCTCCATGTGACAGCTCAATCCATCATTGATCAGTAAGGACTTTAACTTGGGTTGTAATGTGGCTTATGGGTGAAATTTATCAAGAATAAAGGGGTGGAATGGAGTTCAAAATTGAAAAGTCAGTCAAGGTAAGGAGGTGATATACACACCTTCTTTAATTCAGCATAATTTCATCTTCTTCTTTGAATTTCCAAAGCCAAAGTGGCCATCTTTTTCTCTTTCTTTTTCAAACTTCCAATGAAATGCCTTCTCTCTTTTTTCTTTTTTTTTCAAAGCAACATCGACTGGAATGCCACATTTCTTCTGCTAATACATCATTGCCTTCAATTATTTTTCTTTCTACCAAACTGATACCCAACTCTCCTTTCTTCAACTTCCTTTCCTTTACTTTCTGAATTCTCAAAGTGAGGGTTAGGCTAAATGAGGTTGATGAGGTTTCAAAGAAATCTTGGATGTATAAAGCTCAGAATGGTGTGTATCCAAGGCAGTTTTAAAAGGTAGGGATTTTTGAAGTTCAAACTGTTCCAAAAGGAGGCCTTACATCATGTCTTTAATATCATGATTGCTGTCAAATTATTTGAATTTGGATATGTGTAACTTTTAGTGAAAGTAAGCAGGTTCAATCAGTCCCTAGAGCAGAAAAAAATTGCCAATTCATACCTCCAAAGAATACATTTCAGGCCCAAACCTCACTGGGTGTGGTTTTCTATCAAATTCCTGAGGTATATCATCACCGCTTTTCCTCTTTTAGGTTTACTAAAACATCAATTTTCTTTTGTTTAAACATTCACTTCATGAAAGTATTAGAATTACACTAGAAATTAATTTCAAAAGTTTTAACTTCTTCATTTTCAAAACAAGTGTGAAATTACTTCATTTTCAAAATTCCACGATCATAAGTGCATTGATGTTAACTCAATTATTGACATTTCTACACCCCAAACCTAAGGGAGCGAGGTCCACGTCCAAAGCAAAAAGAAAATCAAGAAAAAAAAAAAAATCATAATGACAAGAAGAAAGAATAGAAATGCACATTAATTACACAAGAAAAACCAGAATTTCATATTACAAACTTATAACACAGATAAGTACAATGTGATTTAATAACTGGGGTCAAAATCTGTATCATAAGTTGGTTCAATGGGATCAGAACTGGAGTCACTGTCAGAGTCAGAACTAGAATCAGTATTGGAGTCTGAACTCGATTTACCCTTCTCTGGATTGTGTTTTGCGACGGTGTATTCCTCGATTTGATCTTTTGGTGAGGCCAATGTACTTTCCAAGTCTAGTGGTCCTCAATTTTTCTGGTCAAGCCGGGCTTGCAACATGGTCACCTTAGCCGCCTCCTAACCATCTCGAAAAGTTTGACCCAGTCCTTCATTTTCTCTCTCAAATTTCATGAATAACTCCAATTTCCAAATCTGGTTTTCATAAGGGGTTCTAATGTAAGCTTGCAAATCAGCTAACCCCTTGAGGACATCTCTCTGAGATATGGAATTTTCTTCCATGGCCCTTTTGAGGTGGCAAATCTAGGGAATGGGAATGGAATGGTAGGGGACCAAAGGTATCCAGTGTGGGAGTGGGAGAAGAAGTGTCGAAGGATGACTTCAGGGTCGGTTTGATTGGCTTGATCAGAGAAAGTGAGGAGTGGTGAAGGGGACTCAACCAGAGGTACTTCAGGTTCAGTTTGGGTAGCATGGGCAATAGTGGTGAGGGTGGGCAGATCAACCAGAACTACCTCAGGTTCAGTTTGGGTAGCATGGTCATCAACAGCAGGTACAGTGGTTATGGTAGTTGTGTGGGATGTGGAGGCTAAGGTTTGGAGAAGGTCATTGGTCACAGATTGATTATCTGTGTTGATCTATAATTGGGCTTGGATGGATTGGAGAAAGGTTAGTATTTGGCTAATAGATTCAGGTGTGGGGGAGGTATGCATAGTAGGGGTTGGTAAAACTAAAGTGGATGGTGGAGGTGCAATGGGTGAAATGGTTGTAAAGGGAGAAGTAGGCAAGTGAGTGAAATGAGGAGGGTCAGGTATAGGGACAGGTTCAAGCCCAACATTTTCAAAAATAGGCCCCATCAATGAGGAATAAGCCTCGGTAGTGAAAGGGTCAGGTTCAGGGGTATGGGATACTTCAGGTGTGTGGGCTGAAGGAGCAGGTGAACTTGAGAGGCTTTGGAGAAGAGGAGTGCAAGGAGATTGTTCAATAAAATCTGTGGCCAAGTCTTGGGCATTGGTGGGAGAAATTGGTGGTGTGAGTATGGTTGGAGTGGTTGGTGTAGAGGGGGAATCTGCAATTGGGATAATGGTGGGTATGGGAGATGGGACAGCTGGAATTGGTGAAGTGGCAGCAGCTGGACTAGGTGAGGAGGGTAAAATGCCAACTTCTTAAAGAATTGGTGTAGCTGAAGAGTTGGTCACCACAGGAAGGACAACTTCTTCAAGAATGGGTGCAGTTAAAGAGCTAGTCACCTCGGGGTCTGGCAACGCCGGTTCTAAGGGAGCTGCAGGGGCAGGTTCATGTATGGCAGGTCCACTAACAGTGAGATGCGAGTTCGATACCAATTGCAGTGAGCTCACCTTCCTCTCTCAGTCTTTTCAGCATTGCTTGGCTTGTAGTCCAAGCCTTTTTCCTTAAAGTATGAGGTGCTATGACTTCAAATGGCTCCTGGTCATCAAGGTAAAACTTAGCTCTTAGTAGGGCTGTGATCAGTCTACCAAATGGGATTCCAGCTAATTTCCGCTCCTTTTTCAACTTGGCAGTAATATCAGCCATGGCTTCAAAAATTAACATAGGGGCATTGAAACACTGCCCCTTAGAAAAATGAAAGAGAGCCTCTAAAATTGGTGTCCTCCTTTCTTGGCTGTGCGCGGTGACATAAAAACTTCCCCTCAAAATTGAATCCATCAATAAAAATTGAGGTGCTAGGTCTCTCCTCATTATGGACTGTCCAGTGCCAACGATCCCTTGGGTTAAATGTGCAGCCATTTCTCTGAAGGAGGCTGCTTCTGGTGCAGCCAATGGACCAGAAGGATCAAATTGTAAAGGTATCCCCAAAGCATTCCGAATGTCTTCATATGTGACAGTTAGATCACAATCATCAATAAAGATAACAAGAGTAGGGACATCAGCATCTTTTTTACCTTTTACCATAATTTCACCATTCGCGGATAAATTTTTTCTGGCAGAGGGGTAAGGATATTGCTTAGTGAGGCATCCCTCATGTATCTTAAAGATAGCTGACAATCCGATTTGTTCACGAAAAAAGTTTCGTCCATAATAAGTTCAGGAATCAGCTTCTGAGCTTCAATGAATGGATTTGGCAGTACCAAATGCGTAGGCAGAGGAGGAAGCTCAGGCTCAGGACTAGCAGCTGCAGGGATGGGTTACTCATGTCTAACATTCTTCCCTTTCTCAATCCTATCCGCTCTATCCATTGATAGTTTTCTTTTGGCTGAAGTTTTGGTTTTTCCTTTTGGGGTAGGTTTGCTAATTTTCTTAGCAGAAAATTTTGGGAACATGGCAGCCAGTGATTTTTCCGCTTTCCCCATTCTGAAGTTGTGTATAAAAATGCCCACAACAAATGCTGACACAAAATCAAACTTTGCAAATGATAAACAGAGGAAATGCGCAGAAAAATACTGAAATCTAGGGTTTGGGTTGAACGTATTGCTTGCTTGCTGAAATCCACCAGACCAGAAGCTAAAATCCTTCTCTTAAAGCTCAAATGATCGAACAAATGTGAAGAAAAGTGTGGCTGAATTCTAAAATCACGCAAGGAAAGAAAGAAATGGGGTTTCTGTGGAACAGGAAGTTCTCAGAAAGCTTTCGAATATAAAACCCTTACTTCGAAAGGGTTTAAATATGCTCAAAGTTAATTTCGCAAAGTCATTTTTAAGTTTTCGAAAAGTTCCAAAACAGACCTTTTTATAACTGAGAATGGCATTAGTACCATTCGAAAAGCTAATAGCTTCAGAAACAACTTTTTGAAAAGAAAATGGCTTCAGAAACAACTATTTGAAAAGCAAATCCTTGCTTTCGAGCGGTTCATTACAAATCCAGAATCTTTTCGAAAAGCAAATTGAACTTTGCGAAAAGACAATTTTTACTTTGCGACTTAACTTTTCACATATTTAAACCTTGCGAAAAGAGAACAAACCTGAATAAAAACAAAGAAAAAGAAAACTAAGCAAAAACTATGGAATAAAAACATATTGTACAGTTGTATACCATCAGATTTGGGGAGGCTCTTGATGATAGATGGGAAGCGCAGGCTCCTCGGTATTTTCAATGCATGGTTTGAGCCTCTGACCATTTACTTTCAAGATTCTTCCATTACTTGGATCTAAAATGTCAACAGCACCAGAAGGAGCTGCATGAATGACAATATATGGCCCTTCCCATTGGATCTCAGCTTTCCAAGAAAAAACTTAAGTTTTGAGTTAAATAACCATACCTTAGAGCCAGCTGTGAACTCTTTTCTCAACAAATTTTTATCATGGAAGGCTTTGACTTTCTCTTTGTAAGATCTTGAATTTCTGTATGCATCCATTCTCAGCTCCTCCAACTCAGCAAGTTGCAATTTCCTGTGACTACCAGCAGTAGTTAGATCCATGTTAAATGTTTTAATAGCCCAAAAGGCTTTGTATTCTAACTCCATTGGTAAATGGCATGCTTTGCCATAGACCAACCTGAATGGGGACATGCCAATTGGGGTTTTATAGGCTGTCCTATATGCCCATAATGCATCATTCAGCTTAAAGGACCAATCCTTTCTGTCCTTCTTCACAGTCTTTTCCAATATATGTTTGATTTCTCTATTGGAAATCTCCACTTGTCCACTGGTTTGTGGATAATATGGAGTAGCTACTCTATGAGTCACAGAGTATTTTTTCAATAAAGTTTCAAAATGTTTATAACAAAAATGGCTTCCCCCATCACTGATAATAGCTCTGGGAAAACCAAACCTGGAAAAAATGTGATCCTTCAAAATTTTCAGAACCACTTTGTGATCATTGGTTTTAGTGGCTGTGGCTTCAACCCATTTGGATATATAATCCACAGCTACTAAAATGAAATTACACCCATTGGAAGGAGGAAAGGGACCCATGAAGTCTATCCCCCAAATATCAAACAATTCAACTACCAAAATAGGCTGTAGAGGCATTGAGTTTCTCTTGGAAATGCTACCTAATTTCTGGCAGTTCTGGCAAGACTTACAGTGCTGCAGAGCATCTTTGAAAAGTGTAGGCCAATAAAATCCACACTGCAAAACCTTTGCAGCAATTTTGTTTCCACTAAAATGACCTCCACAGGCCTGTTCATGACACATAGAAAGTATTCCATGAAATTCTTGGTCAGGGACATATCTTCTTATTATTTGGTATGCACAACTCTTAAACAGATAAGGATCTTCCCAGACGAAATGTTTAACCTTTGAGAAGAGAAGATCTTTATCCATTTTATTCCAATGTTGAGGAATTCTTCAAGTAGCCAAAAAGTTGACTATGTTTTCAAACCAAGGGGTGTGTATACTAATAGCAAAAAGTTGCTCATCAGGGAAAGATTCATTGATAGGCAGCCTATCAATCTCAGCAGTTAAAATTCTAGACAGTTGATCAGCCACCACATTCTCCACACCCTTTTTATCTTTGATCTGTAAATCAAATTCCTGTAATAGGAGGATCCACCAGATTAATCTTGGTTTGGTGTCCTTCTTAAACAGAAGGTATTTCAAGGCAGAGTGGTCAGTGAACACCACTATTTGTGAACCCAAGACATATGACCTGAATTTCTCTAAAGCAAAAACAATTGCCAGCAGCTCCTTCTCAGTTATTGTGTAATTGACCTGTGCATCAATCATTGATCTACTGGCATAAGCTATGACATGAGGCAGCTTATCCTTTCTCTGTCCAAGGACAGCTCCCAAAGCATAATCTGATGCATCACACATCAGTTCAAAAGGTAGTGAATAATCTAGAGACTGCAATATTGGAGCTGAAATCAAACAGTTTTTTAAGAATTCAAATGCCATCATGCATTCATTATTGAAAACAAAAGGGACATCTTGGCACAATAAATGACAAAGAGGCATGGTTATTTTACTGAAGTCCTTAATGAACCTTCTGTAAAATCCAGCATGTCCTAGAAAATTTCTGATCTGTTTAACAGTTTTGGGAGGTGGTAAATGTGCAATTAAATCAATTTTTACTCTGTCCACCTCAATGCCCTTGTGGGAGACAACATGGCCAAGGACAATGCCTTGGGTGACCATGAAATGGCTCTTCTCCCAGCTCAAAACTAAATTGGTTTCTTCACATCTCTGTAACACCAATTTGAGATGATGTAAACAATGGGAAAAACTGTCTCCGTAGATTGAAAAATCATCCATAAAAATCTCCATAAATTTGTCAATCATATCAGAGAAAATGGAGTACATGCATCTTTGAAAGGTAGCAGGAGCATTACAAAGACCAAAAGGCATTCTCCTATAGGCAAAAGTGCCAAAAGGGCAAGTGAATGTGGTCTTTTCCTGATCTTGTGGGTACACAGGAATTTGGTTGTAACCAGAGTAACCATCAAGAAAATAGTAATAAGCTTTTCCTGCTAGCTTATCTAAAATCTGATCAATGAATGGGAGAGGGAAATGGTCTTTTCTGGTCAATGAATTTAATTTTCTGTAATCAATACATACCCTCCACCCAGTTATTTGTCTGGTTGACCTAAGCTCACCAGAATCTGAGGTTACAACAGTGATCCCAGATTTCTTAGGTACCACCTGTGTAGGTGCCACCCAAGCTGAATCTGAAATGGGGTAAATGACCCTTGCATCCAACAACTTAACAACCTCTTTCATGACCACTTCTTGCATATGAGGGTTCAGCCTCCTTTGCATTTCCCTAGAAGGATTTGCATCTTCTTCCAAATGGATTTTATGCATGCAAATAGCTGGACTGATTCCTCCCAAATCAGCAATAGTCTAGCCAATTGCCCTTCTATGTTGTTTCAAGACAATCAACAGCTCTTCCTCCTCCTCCTTTGTGAGGGAGGAAGAAATAATCGCAAGCAATGATTTATGATCTCCTAAAAATACATATTTCAAATTTTCTGGCAACTGCTTCAGTTCTAAATCAGGTGGGCTGAGAAAAGAAGGTAATAAAGGTACCTTAGCTGTTTGTGGAAGGGGAAGAGTAGCAGGTTTCCAAGAAGAGAAACTTGCTGATTGATTATGAGTTCCTTGCACAACATTTACTTCCTCAGACTTTGAGGTACAAACTGTTTCTTCCTCGGAATTTCCCCAAGCATCTTTAGAATCTGTGGTGAAATCTTCACACTGCAGAAACTGTTGTAAAGTCCCTTCTACCAGTTCATCCAATAGATCAACATGAAAACATTCCTCAGAGCTGAATTGAGGCTGTGTGACTGCATTATAAACATTTAATTTTACCTTCATGTTTCCAAAAGAGACTTCCATAATACTGCACTGCATTGAATGCAAGCATTTGTCAGAGCTGTGAATGGTCTTCCCAAAATGACAGGGATGGAAGTTTTGCTTTTGGTAGGTTCCATGTCCAAAACTAGAAAATCAGCAGGATAGAAAAATTTATCTACTCCCACCAATACATCTTCAATCATCCCAACTGGCTTTCTTTCAGATCTGTCTGCTAGTTGTAACACCACATGAGTGGGTTTTAATTCTCCCAAACCTAGTTTCTCATATACAGAATATGGAAGTAGGTTGACACTAGCACCCAAATCTAATAAAGCCTTTTCAATGGTATGTTCCCCAATAATGCAAGGGATTGTGGGGATTCCAGGATCTTGAAGTTTAGGAGGTGTGGCAATAGACAACACCTGATTAACTCTTTCCACAGCAAAGACCTTCTTGGATAACTGTATCCTAGACTGTCTTTTGTGAGTGCAAACATCTTTCAAAAATTTTGCATATGCTGGAATTTATTTGATTGTCTCAAGCAAAGGTAGATTTATCTTAACTTGCTTGAAAGTCTCCATCATTTCATCTATTTTTGTGTTCCCTTTATCAAAAGGGGATACAGATTTCATTGCATGAGGAAATGGTAAATGAGGAACTAGTCCTTCATCTACAGCTTTAGAAGCATTATCAGAATCTTTTTTAGTTTTTTATTTTTCATTTGTTTGATTTTTCTGAGGTACATCAGCACCCCCACTGCTAACATTATGCTGCTCTTTCTGCATATTTTTATCATTTTCCTCACTTTTTTCTTCTTCAGCACCCACTTTGTTATTTATAATTCTTCCACTTCTCAGAGTTGTGACAGTTTTTACTTCTTCATGTGAAATAGAAGCTTCTCCAACCATGAACTGTCCTTTGGGATTGTTCAAAGGTTGGCTGGGTAACTTTCCTTCCTCTCTTTTGGCCAAAGTATTTGAAAGCTAACCCAATGTTTCTTCAATCTTCTTTATGCTCTGACTGTGAAAGTTCATAGTCTAAGTTAAAGATCCAAAATTCTAGAGTGAATTTAGGACCTGATCTTCAAAAGAAGGGGACCTGGAAGGGATTTGAACTGGAGCAGATTGCTGCACAGGTTGTTGTGGAATGGGCTACTAAAAATTTGGCTTGGCATATAAATTCTACTGATAAGGCAGCGCAGTTTTGAAAGGCATTTGGTTCTTTGGTTGTCATTGCTAGGATTGATAATTCCTTGGCTCCACTCTCAAATTGGGGTGCCCTCTCCATGGATATTCATTTAATCGCATTCACCAAATGATTGGGCAAGATGAGCTTGTTCCACCACTAGATCTGGGAACTGTAGCAAAGCAGACATTGGTCAATTGAATGAGTAGGGACCGCATATCGTATATGCCTCCTCTACTCTTACAACCATTGGATTTTTAAGTGAGTCCATCAATCTATCAAACTTTGTGGTTAAATTATCCATCTTTCTTTCCAACTCATTCACCTCATAAATCTTTCCTTTGGTGGTTTGTTGATTGTTCAACCTAGCAGGATTTTCAATATCTCTTGACAGAGATTCCTGTTGAGTTGAGTTTTCACCAATTACTTCAAATAAGTCCCAAACCTCCTCAACTATTTTTTGTAAGTAAGTGCCTCCACAAGAGGCATCCACCATGTTCTTACCTTTTTGATCAATTCCTTGATAGAAGCTTTGAACCAGCTGCCATCTGGGAATTTGATGATGAGGACATTTCCTTAAAAGTTCCTTAAATCTTTCCCATGCTTCATGGAAAGTTTCAGTTGAGTTTTGTGAAAAGGAAATGATACTTTATCTCAATTGGCTTGTTTTAGACATTGGGAAGTATTTGGCTAAAAATTGACACTGCAAATCATTCCAAGAAGTAATACTATTTGGTGCTAACATAGACAACCATGCTCTAGCTTTATCTTTTAATGAAAAAGGAAAGAGCCTAAGCTTGGTTGCCTCTGGACCAAGTCCAGCTATGTTGAATGTGGTGCAAAGAGCCAAGAATTCATCCACATGTTTGTATGGATCTTCCTTACTCAACCCAAGGAAGGAAGGAAGCATTTGGATAGTCGATGATTTGATCTCATAACCTTCAACTTCTAAATTCAGAGGGACAATCTCAGGGCTGAGAGTCCTCCTACCAAACATACAACATAGAATAGATAATCAGATTATTAATAGCAAACCTTCAGAATTCCTTTTTAAGTAGTTTCCCTTCTTCAAAATGGATATGAATAACTGTAAAGATATAAACAATAGAATAGTTTAGTACTGATGTAAAAATAAAAATGGAAACTTAGGTCTACCTATTTTAAAACAACAAGAACGCTACCAAAAACTTGTTGGTTATTCTAAGTGTGCATGATTTATTTATGTTTTGAAAACAAATTTGCAATTGCTAAGTTATACTGATTCTGGAATATAAAAAAAAGGGTAGAGAAATATCAGCACAGAGAGAAGTGAATTAGCCTGCAAGATCAGGGCCAATTGTAGCAAGTTTTAAATGTAAATGAGTAAAAGATCGTCCACAGAGAATTTGTTTAAAATGCAAGATAAATCTCCAGATCTGTGCTACCAGATCTGGCCTCTTATCCTATCTACAAAGCACATAAGATGGGAGGTTGAATTTGTCACATTAACTAAATGATAAAAGTAGAAGTTAAACTAAATGATCCAGATCTGAGTTGGGGGAATTTTGATGTAAACTTATAAAAATGGAGAAATAATATCTAACTTTGATTTGGTCCTTGAAACACACTGAGAATGACTGCAGATCAAATGAGAAATGATCCAATCTTCATCTGGCTACAAGCACAGATGTAAGAGAAATAAATCTAACTCAAGGATTAGATTTAGGCTTATGGCTATGGTCTGTCCACTTCAATGGCCACAGACCATCCAATAGTCTTTAATCTAAACCCTTAATTTAGAATAAGAAACATCACTACAAATGCTGTGAGAGATTAGGTTACAAACACTAATTCCGGTTAATGAATCAAGGAAATTGTATGAAAAACAAGAATCTAAAGGAGTCTAATGCAATAAGGAGATCGAGGAACCCTTAACACGAATCCAATTGAGAATGTACGGTTTACATCAACCTTTTCAAATTCACCATTACAATTATAGAGCACAACTTAAACAGCTCTCAAATTTGTAGTCCTGAATACAACTCTCTTTTGAATTACAGAAGTATCTCACAGTTCTCAATTGCAAGTAAAAGTTAGGCTATTACAGGTATTTCAGACAACTATCTGATTTGGAAATGGAGGAATAGGAATGAAACTCAAAATCTGGATCCCCAAATTGGGCAAATGGTTCATCTATTTATAGTTTTCCTGTGTCTAGTCGATGCGATCGACCAATCAAGTGCTCAGATCAGATCAACCAATGGTAGTCGAGCACAAGGATCCAGATCTGTTTCCGCCAATCGTAATTGCTCGATCTAGTTCACAATCAAAGCATATAAGCATCAATTTATTATGCAATTTGAAAATCTCTTAGAGCTTCTAGTTCCGCCAAGTTATTTCATCTCCGGTGCTCACATGGGTGGAATATGCCTCGCTTCATGCTTACAATCTTCGAATATCCCTAAGTTTTAAATGCATTGGGACGCTGTGAAAAGATTACCGAATTACCCTTGCAAAAGCCGGGAATCTCCAAAATACCATTTCATAGTTTAGGGACTTTTCGCAAGGTACGTGACTCAAGCTCTTTCGAACATTCGTTCGTCGAAAGGAGTTCTCTTTCAAAAGGTCAATCATCCTTTCAAGAGTTCGTGCTCTTCAAAAACTAAGTTCGAGCTTTTACTTTTTTCAAGAGAGTTCGTTCTTTCAAAAGTTCGATTCTTTTCAAAAGCACTCAGTAGTGCATTTTTCCGCTCAATTGCTCCACATTTCTTTTCCGGTTGAGACCGTGTCTGCCTCTTCGCCTGTGCATTTTAATGCCTAGTGAGGTTGTCCTTCTCTTCTTCCTTTGGATCGATTTGATTATCATCTTTTGGCACTTTTAAGTCGCTTTCATGGTTAAGCTTCGCCTTTATTGTTAGCCGTAAATAAGCACTTAAAACACTTATTTAGTTCTCTCAAGGGTCTATCAAGGCCTAGGTTAAAGGGTGGAGAAAGGTATTTTCGTTCTCAACACACCCCTTAAACCTAAGCTTTGCTAGTCCCTTAGCAAAGTCAAAATTAAAATGTAATAAAAAGCCACTTTTATAGGGAACACAGCTTGCATTTAGCATATACAACAAGTTTTTTAAACCCCTAGGTGATCCCTAGTGGAGGAGTGAAGTCTCCGAGGGTTTTCAAAGTGAAGGTACCCAAACTTCACCAATAAATCAATTAAGATCAATGCGCTTTGTTAAAGCAAACTTTCATCAAATCGATTATTCACACGCATCAACAGTCAGAAGAATATTTTCAAGAAAACATCGCAAAACTAAAATTTGTAATTCCTTTTACCATTCAAATTTAGTCAAAAAGTTATTTATAAGAAAAATTAATGAACAGCTTGCCTTCTAATTGAGAATCCAGCTTTGATGTTACCCCAAATAAGTCAATTTCAAACCCAACTCTCACCAGGTTTTCACTCAACATGTAGATAAGTGGGTTGTACTATTTCACACGGCTCAAGAGCAGTTACAACTCACAAATAGGACTGTAAGCATGAGCACATGCATTGCTTTTTAGTTCTGAATTCACTGCTCTTTTCACCATAGATTACACAAATCCTTATCTCCATGTGACAGCTCAATCCATCATTGATCAGTAAGGACTTTAACTTGGGTTGTAATGTGGCTTATGGGTGAAATTTATCAAGAATAAAGGGGTGGAATGGAGTTCAAAATTGAAAAGTCAGTCAAGGTAAGGAGGTGATAAACACACCTTCTTTAATTCAGCATAATTTCATCTTCTTCTTTGAATTTCCAGAGCCAAAGTGGCCATCTTTTTCTCTTTCTTTTTCAAACTTCCAATGAAATGTCTTCTCTCTTTTTTTTTTTTTTTTTTTTTTCAAGGCAACATCGACTGGAATGCCACATTTCTTCTGCTGATACATCATTGCCTTCAATTATTTTTCTTTTTACCAAACTAATACCCAACTCTCCTTTCTTCAGCTTCATTTCCTTTACTTTCTGAATTCTCAAAGTGAGGGTTAGGCTAAATGAGGTTGACGAGGTTCCAAAGAAATCTTGGATGTATAAAGCTCAGAATGGTGTGTATCCAAGGAAGTTTTAAAAGGTAGGGATTTTTGAAGTTCAAACTGTTCCAAAAGGAGGCCTTACATCATGTCTTTAATATCATGATTGCTGTCAAATTATTTCAATTTGGATATGTGTAACTTTTAGTGAAAGTAAGCAGGTTCAATCAGTCCCTAGAGCAGAAAAAAATTGCCAATTCATACCTCCAAAGAATACATTTCAGGCCCAAACCTCACTGGGTGTGGTTTTCTATCAAATTCCTGAGGTATATCATCACTGTTTTCTCTATTTTTAGGTTTACTAAAACATCAATTTTCTTTTGGAAATTTTTTGACATTCACTTCATAAAAGTATTAGAATTACACTATAAATTAATTTCAAAAAGTTTTTAACTTCTTCATTTTTCAAAAAAAAAAAAAACAGGTGTGAAATTACTTCATTTTCAAAAATTCCACTGATCATAAGCTGCATTGATGTTAACTGAATTATTGATGTTTCTGCCACACCCCCAAACGTAAGGGTTGCAGGGTCCGCACTGGTCCAAAGCAAAGAAGAGAAGCAATCAAGAAAAATAAAAATAAATCATAAAGACAAGAAGAAAGAACAGAAATGCACAGTAATTACACAAGAAAAACCATAATTTTATATTACAAACTTATAACACAGATAAGTACAATGTGATAACTTGGGTCAAAATCTGTATCATAAGTTGGTTCAATGGGATAAGAACTGGAGTCACTGTCAGAGTCAAAACTAGAATCAGTATTGGAGTCTGAACTAGATTTAGCCTTCTCCTGGATTGTGTTTTACAGCTCAGTGTATTCCCCTGATTTGATCTTTTTGGTGAGGCCAATGTTCCTTGCAAGTCTAGTAGTCCTCAGTTTTTCCTGGTCAAGCTGTGCTTGCAACATGGTCACCTTGTGCTGCTCACTCCTAACCATCTAAAAAGTTTGACCCCGCAGGTCCTTCATTTTCTCTCTCTCAAATTTCATGAATAACTCCAATTTCTGAATCTGGTTTTCATAAGGGGTTCTAATGTAAGCTTGCAAATCAGCTAACCCCTTGAGGACATCTCTACAGGTATATGGATTTTCTTCCATGGCCCTTTTGAGAGCGGCAAATCTGGGAATGGGAATGGAATGGTAGGGGACCAAAGGTATCCCAGCTATGGGAGTGGGAAAAGAAGGGTCCAGAAGGATGACTTCAGGGTCGGTTTGATTGGCTTGATCAGAGAAAGTGAGGAGTGGTGAAGGGGACTCAACCAGAGGTACTTCAGGTTCAGTTTGGGTAGCATGGGCAATAGTGGTGAGGGTGGGCAGATCATCCAGTACTACCTCAGGTTCAGTTTGGGTAGCATGGTCATCAACAACAGTACAAGGGTTGGTGGTAGTTGTGTGGGATGTGGAGGCTAAGGTTTGAGAAGGTCATTGGTCAAAGACATTATCTGTGTTGATCTCAGAATTGGGCTTGGGCTTTGGATGGATTGGAAGTATTTGGCTAATGGATCTGTGTGGGGAGGTATGTAAAGGGGTAAAACTCAAGTGGATGGTGGATGCAATGGGTGAAATGGTCAGAAGGGAGAAGTAGGCAAGTGAGTGAAATGAGGAGGGTCGTATAGGGAGTTCAGCCCAACGTTTTCAAAAATAGACCCCATCAATGAGGAATAAGCCTCGGTAGTGAAAGGCTCAGGTTCAGGGGTATGGGATACTTCAGGTGTGTGGGCTGAAGGAGCAGGTGAATTTGAGAGACTTTGGAGAAGAGGAGTGCAAGGAGATGGTTCAATAAAATCTGTGGCCAAGTCTTGGGCATTGGTGGGAGAAATTGGTGGTGTGAGTATGCTTGGAGTGGTTGGTGTAGAGGGGGAATCTGCAATTGGGATAATGGTGGGTATGGGAGATGGGACAGCTGGAATAGGTGAGTGGCAGGAGCTGGACTAGGTGAGGAGGGTAAAATGCCAACTTCTTCAAGAATTGGTGCAGTTGAAGAGCTGGTCACCACAGGAAGGACAACTTCTTCAAGAATGGGTGCAGCTAAAGAGTTGGTCACCTCGGGGTCTAGCAAAGCCGGTTCTAAGGGAGCTGCAGGGGCCGGTTCATGTATGGCAGGTCCACTAATAGCTACAGATGCAGGTTCAGTAGCAATTGCAGGCGTAGGCTCACCTTCCTCTCTAAGTCTTTTCAGCATTGCTTGGCTTGTAGTCCAAGCCTTTTTCCCAAAAGTATGAGGAGCTATGACTTCAAATGGCTCCTCATCATCAATGTCAAACATAGCTCTTAGTAGGGCTGTGATCAGTCTACCAAATGGGATTCCAGCTAATTTCTGCTCATTTTTCAACTTGGCACTAATATCAGCCATGGCTTCAAAAATTAACATAGGGGCATTGAAAAACTGCCCCTTAGAAAAATCAAAGAGAGCCTCTAAAATTAGTGTCCTCCTTTCTTGGTTGTGCCCGGTGACATAAAAACTTCCCCTCAAAATTGAATCCATCAATAAAAATTGAGGTGCTAGGTCTCTCCTGATCTCTTGGGTTAAATGTGCGACCATTTCTCGAAGGAGCATACGTCGTACCAATGGACCAGAAGGATCAAATTGAAAAGGTATCCCCAAAGCATTCCCAATGTCTTCATATGTGACAGTTAGATCACAATCATCAATAAAGATAACAAGAGTAGGGACATCAGCATCTTTTTCAGTTACTTTTACCAAGTTTTGGTACCATAATTTCACCATTCGCGGATAAATTTTTTCTGGCAGAGGGGTAAGGATATTGCTTAGTGAGGCATCCCTCATGTATCTTAAAGATAGCTGACAGTCCGGTTTGTTCACGAAAAAAGTTTCGTCCACAATAAGCTCAGGAATCAACTTCTGAGCTTCAATGAACGGATTTGGCAGTACCAAATGCATAGGCAAAGGAGGAAGCTCAGGCTTAGGACTAGCAGCTGTAGGGATGGGTTACTCATGTCTAACTTTCTTCCCTTTCTCAATCCTATCCGCTCTATCCATTGATAGTTTTCTTTTGGCTGAAGTTTTGGTTTTTCCTTTTGGGGTAGGTTTGCTAATTTTCTTAGCAGAAGATTTTGGGAACATGGCAGCCAGTGATTTTTCCGCTTTCCCCATTCTAAAGTTGTGTATAAAAATGCCCACAACAAATGCTGACACAAAATCAAACTTTGCAAATGATAAACAGAGGAAATGCGCAGAAAAATATCGAAATCTAGGGTTTGGATTAAACGTATTGCTTGCTTGCTGAAATCCACCAGACCAGAAGCTAAAATCCTTCTCTTACAGCTCAAATGATCGAACAAATGTGAAGAAAAGTGTGGCTGAATTCTAAAATCACGCAAGGAAAGAAAGAAATGGGGTTTCTGTGGAACAGGACGTTCTCAGAAAGCTTTCGAATATGAAACCCTTACTTCGAAAGGGTTTAAATATGCTCAAAGTTAATTTTGCAAAGTCATTTTTAAGTTTTTGAAAAGTTCCAAAATAGACCTTTTTACAACTGAGAATGGCATCAGTACCATTCGAAAAGCTAATAGCTTCAGAAACAACTTTTCGAAAAGAAAATGGCTTCAGAAACAACTATTCGAAAAGCAAATCCTTGCTTTCGAGCGGTTAGTTACAAATCCAGATTCTTTTCGAAAAGTAAATTGAACTTTGCGAAAATATAATTTTTACTTTGCGACTTAACTTTTCACATATTTAAACCTTGCAAAAAGAGAACAAACATGAATAAAAATAGAGAAAAAGAAAACGAAGCAAAAACTATGGAATAAAAACATATTGTATAGTTGTATACCATCAGATTTGGGGAGGCTCTTGATGATAGATGGGCAGCATAGGCTCCTGGGTATTTTCAATGCATGGTTTGAGCCTCTGACCATTTACTTTCAAGATTCTTCCATTACTTGGATCTAAAATGTCAACCGCTCCAGAAGGAGCTGCATGAATGACAATATATGTCCCTTCCCATCTGGATCTCAGCTTTTCAGGAAAAAACTAAAGTTTTGAGTTAAATAACCATACCTTAGAGCCAGCTGTGAACTCTTTTCTCAACAAATTTTTATCATGGAAGGCTTTGACTTTCTCTTTGTAAGATCTTGAATTTGTGTATGCATCCATTCTCAGCTCCTCCAACTCAGCAAGTTGCAATTTCCTGTGATTACCAGCAGTAGTCAGATCCATGTTCAATGTTTTAATAGCCCAAAAGGCTTTGTATTCTAACTCCACTGGTAAATGGCATGCTTTTCCATTGACCAACCTGAATGGGGACATGCCAATTGGGGTTTTATAGGCTGTCATATATGCCCATAATGCATCATTCAGCTTAAAGGGCCAATCCTTTCTGTCCTTCTTCACAGTCTTTTCCAGTATATGTTTGATTTCTCCATTGGAAATCTCCACTTGTCCACTGGTTTGTGGATGATATGGAGTAGCTACTCTGAGTCACAGAGTATTTTTTCAATAAAGTTTCAAAATGTTTATTACAAAAATGGCTTCCCCCATCACTAATAATAGCTCTGGGAAAACCAAACCTGGAAAAAATGTGATCCTTTAAAAATTTCATAACCACTTTGTGATCATTGGTTTTAGTGGTTGTGGCTTCAACCCATTTGGATACATAATCCACAGCTACTAAAATGAAATTACACCCATTGGAAGGAGGAAAGGGACCCATGAAGTCTATCCCCCAAATATCAAACAATTCAACTACCAAAATAGGCTGTAAAGGCATTGAGTTTCTCTTGGAAATGCTGCCCAATTTCTGCGATTCTGGCGGCAGACTTCTAAAGGTCACAGAGCATCTTTGAAAAGTGTAGGCCAATAAAATCCACACTGCAATACCTTTGCAGCAGTTTTGTTTCCACTAAAATGACCTCCACAGGCCTGTTCATGACACAGAAAGTATTCTATGAAATTCTTGGTCAGGGACACATCTTCTTATTATTTGGTCTGCACAACTCTTAAACAGATAAGGATCTTCCCAGACGAAATGTTTAACCATTGAGAAGAAAAGATCTATATCCATTTTATTCCAATGTTGAGGAATTCTTCTAGTAGCCAAAAAGTTGACTATGTTTGCAAACCAAGGGGAGTGTATACTAATAGCAAAAAGTTGCTCATCAAGGAAAGATTCATTAATAGGCAGCCTATCAATCTCAGCAGTTAAAATTCTAGACAGGTGATCAGCCACCACATTCTCCACACCCTTTTTATCTTTGATATGTAAATCAAATTCCTGTAATAGGAGGATCCACCTGATTAATCTTGGTTTGGTGTCCTTCTTAGACAGAAGGTATTTCAAGGCAGAGTGGTCAGCGAACACCACTATTTGTGAACCCAAGACATATAACCTGAATTTCTCTAAAGCAAAAACAATTGCCAGCAGCTCCTTCTCAGTTGTTGTGTAATTGACCTGTGCATCAATCATTGATCTGCTGGCATAAGCTATGACATGAGGCAGCTTATCCTTTCTCTGTCCAAGGACAGCTCCCAAAGCATAATCTGATGCATCACACATCAGTTCAAAAGGTAGTGAATAATCTAGAGACTGCAATATTGGAGCTGAAATCAAACAGTTTTTTAAGAATTCAAGTGCCTTCATGCTTTCATTATTGAAAACAAATGGGACATCTTGGCACAATAAATGACAAAGAGGCTTGGTTATTTTACTGAAGTCCTTAATGAACCTTCTGTAAAATCCAGCATGTCCCAGAAAACTTCTGATCTGTTTAATAGTTTTGGGAGGTGGTAAATGTGCAATTAAATCAATTTTTACTCTGTCCACCTCAATGCCCTTGTGGGAGACAACATGGCCAAGGACAATGCCTTGGGTGACCATGAAATGGCTCTTCTCCCAGCTCAAAACTAGATTGGTTTCTTCACATCTCTGTAACTCCAATTTGAGATGATGTAAACACTGGGAAAAACTGTCTCCGTAGATTGAAAAATCATCCAAAAAAATCTCCATAAATTGGTCAATCATAGCAGAGAAAATGGAGTACATGCATCTTTGAAAGGTAGCAGGAGCATTACAAAGACCAAAAGGCATTCTCCTATAGGCAAAAGTGCCAAAACGGCAAGTGAATGTGGTCTTTTCTTGATCTTGTGGGTACACAGGAATCTAGTTGTAATAAGAGTAACCATCAAGAAAACAGTAATAAGCTTTTCCTGCTAGCTTATCTAAAATCTGATCAATGAATGGGAGAGGGAAATGGTCTTTTCTGGTCATTGAATTTAATTTTCTGTAATCAATACAGACCCTCCACCTAGTTATTTGTCTAATTGACATAAGCTCACCAGAATTTGAGGTTACAACAGTGATCCCAGATTTCTTAGGTACCACCTGTGTAGGTGCCACCCAAGCTGAATCTGAAATGGGGTAAATGACCCCTGCATCCAACAACTTAACAACCTCTTTCATGACCACTTCTTGCATATGAGGGTTCAGCCTCCTTTGCATTTCCCTAGAAGGCTTTGCATCTTCTTTCAAATGGATTTTATGCATGCAAACAGCTGGACTGATTCCTCCCAAATCAGCAATAGTCCAGCCAATTGCCCTTCTATGTTGTTTCAAAACAATCAACAGCTCTTCCTCCTGCTCCTTTGTGAGGGAGGAAGAAATAATCGCAGGCAATGATTTATGATCTCCTAAAAATACATATTTCAAATTTTCTGGCAACTGCTTCAGTTCTAAATCAGGTGGGCTGAGAAAAGAAGGTAACAAAGGTACCTTAGCTGTTTGTGGAAGGGGAAGAGTAGCAGGTTTCCAAGAAGAGAAACTTGCTGATTGATTATGAGTTCCTTGCACAACATTTACTTCCTCAGACTTTGAGGTACAAACTGTTTCTTCCTCGGAATTTCCCCAAGCATCTTTAGAATCTGTGGTGAAATCTTCACACTGCAGAAACTGCTGCAAAGTCCCTTCTACCAATTCATCCAATAGATCAACATGAAAACATTCCTCAGAGCTGAATTGAGGCTGTGTGACTGCATTATAAACATTTAATTTTACCTTCATGTTTCCAAAAGAGACTTCCATAATACCAGACCTGCATTGAATGCAAGCATTTGCTGTAGCCAGGAATGGTCTTCCCAAAATGACAGGGATGGAAGTTTTGCTTTTGGTAGGTTCCATGTCCAAAACTAGAAAATCAGCAGGATAGAAAAATTTATCTACTCCCACCAATACATCTTCAATCATCCCAACTGGCTTTCTTTCAGATCTGTCTGCTAGTTGTAACACCACATGAGTGGGTTTTAATTCTCCCAAACCTAGTTTCTCATATATAGAATATGGAAGTAGGTTGACACTAGCACCCAAATCTAATAAAGCCTTTTCAATGGTATGTTCCCCAATAATGCAAGGGATTGTGGGGATTCCAGGATCTTGAAGTTTAGGAGGTGTGGCAATAGACAACACCTGATTAACTCTTTCCACAGCAAAGACCTTCTTGGATAACTGTATCCTAGACTGTCTTTTGTGAGTGCGAACATCTTTCAAAAATTTTGCATATGCTAGAATTTGTTTGATTGCCTCAAGCAAAGGTAGATTTATCTTAACTTGCTTGAAAGTCTCCATCATTTCATCTATTTTTGTGTTCCCTTTATCAATAGGGGATACAGATTTCATTGCATGAGGAAATGGTAAATGAGGAACTAGTCCTTCATCTACAGCTTTAGAAGCATTATCAGAATCTTTTTGATTTTTTTGTTTTTCATTTGTTTAATTTTTCTGAGGTACATCAGCACCCCCACTGCTAACATTATGCTGCTCTTGCTGCATATCTTTATCATTTTCCTCACTCTTTTCTTCTTCAGCACCCACTTTGTTATTTATAATTCTTTCACTTCTCAAAGTTGTGACAGTTTTTACTTCTTCATGTGAAATAGAAGCTTCTCCAACCATGAACTGTCCTTTAAGATTGTTCAAAGGTTGGCTGGGTAACTTTTCTTCCTCTCTTTTGGCCAAAGTATTTGAAAGTTGACCCAATGTTTCTTCAATCTTCTTTATGCTCTGACTGTGAAAGTTCACAGTCTGAGTTTAAGATCCTAAATTCTGGAGTGAATTTAGGACTTGATCCTCAAAAGAAGGGGACTTGGAAGGGATTTGAACAGGAGCAGATTGCTGCACAGGTTGTTGTGGAATGGGCTGCTGAAAATTTGGCTTGGCATAAAAATTCTGCTGATAAGCCTGCGTAGTTTTGAAAGGCATTTGGTTCTTTGGTTGCTGCTGCTGTTGTGATTGATAATTCCCTTGGCTCCACCTCAAATTGGGGTGCCCTCTCCATGGATATTCATTTGACTGCATCTGTCCAAATGATTGGGCAGCATGAGCTTGTTCCACCACTAGATCTGGGAACTGCGGCAAAGAGACATTGGTCAATTGAATGAGTAGGGGACTGGCATATCAGACATGCCTCCTCTACTCTTACAACCATTGGATTTTTAAGTGAGTCCATCAATCTATCAAACTTTGTGGTTAAATTATCCATCTTTCATTCCAACTCATTCACCTCATAAATCATTCCTTTGGTGGTTTGTTGATTGTTCAACCTAGCAGGATTTTCAATATCTCTTGACAGAGATTCCTGTTGAGTTGAGTGTTCACCAATTACTTCAAATAAGTCCCAAACCTCCTCAACTATTTTTTGCAAGTAAGTGCCTCCACAGGAGGCATCCACCATATTCTTGCCTTTTTGATCAATTCCTTGATAGAAGCTTTGAACCAGCTGCCATCTGGGAATTTGATGATGAGGACATTGCCTTAAAAGTTCCTTAAATCTTTCCCATGCTTCATGGAAAGTTTCAGTTGAGTTTTGTGAAAAGGAAATGATACTTTGTCTCAATTGGCTTGTTTTAGACATTGGGAAGTATTTGGCTAAAAATTGACGCTGCAAATCATTCCAAGAAGTGATACTATTTGGTGCTAACATAGACAACCATGCTCTAGCTTTGTCTTTTAATGAAAAAGGAAAGAGCCTAAGCTTGGTTGCCTCTGGACCAAGTCCAGCTATGTTGAATGTGGTGCAAAGAGCCAAGAATTCATCCACATGTTTGTATGGATCTTCCTTACTCAACCCATGGAAGGAAGGAAGCATTTGGATAGTCGATGATTTGATCTCATAATTTCCTTCAACAGTAGGAAATTGAATGCAAAAGGGAGAATTATAAGCACCAGGAGCAAACTAATCCCTCAAAAGTCGAGGTTCTTCACCCATAGTAACTGTTTCAATAGAATTCTGTGTTGTTTGTCTGGTTCGTAATAGCCTTTCAACTTCTAAATTCAAAGGGGCAATCTCAGGGCTGAGGGTCCTCCTACCAAGCATACAACACAGAACAGATAATCAGATTATTAACAGCAAACCTTTAGAATTCCTTTTTAAGTAGTTTCCCTTCTTCAAAATAGATATGAGTAACTGCAAAGATATAAACAATAGAATAGTTTAGTACTGATGTAAAAATAAAAATGAAAACATAGGTCTACCTATTTTAAAACAAATTCCCCGGCAACAGCGCCAAAAAGTTGTTGGTTATTCTAAGTGTGCATGATTTATTTATGTTTTGAAAACAAATTTGTAATTGCTAAGTTATACTGATTCTGGAATATAAAAAAAAGGGTAGAGAATATCAGCACAGAGAGAAGTGAATTAGCCTACAAGATCAGGGCCAATTGTAGTAAGTTTTAAATGTAAATGAGTAAAAGATCGTCCATAGAGAATTTGTTTAAAGTGCAAGATAAACCTCCAGATCTGAGCTACCAGATATGGCCTCTTATCCTATCTACAAAGCACATAAGATGGGAGGTTGAATTTGTCACATTAAATAAATGATCAAAGTAAAAGTTAAACTAAATGATCCAGATCTGAGTTGGGGGAATTTTGATGTAAACTTATAAAAATGGATAAATAATATCTAACTTTGATTTGGTCCTTGAAACACACTGAGAATGACTGCATATCAAATGAGAAATGATCCAATCTTCATCTGGTTACAAGCACTGATGTAAGAGAAATAAATCTAACTCAAGGATTAGATTTAGGCTTATGGCTATGGTCTGTCCACTTCAATGGCCACAGACCATCCAATAGTGTTTAATCTAAACCCTTAATTTAGAACAAGAAACATCACTACAAATGTTGTGAGAGATTAGATTACAAACACTAATTCCCACAGGGTTAATGAATTAAGGGAAATTGTATGAAAAATAGTAAATCTAAAGGAGTCTAATGCAATAAGGAGATCAGAGGGAACCCTTAACACGAATCCAATTGAGAATATACGGTTTATATCAACCTTTTCAAATTCACCATTATAATTACAGAGCACAGCTTAAACAGCTCTCAGATTTGTAGTCCTGAATACAACTCTCTTTTGAATTACAGAAGTATCTCACAACTCTCAATTGCAAGTAAAAGTTAGGCTATTACAGGGATTTCAGACAAATTATCTGATTTGGAAATGGGGGAATAGGAATGAAACTCAAAATCTGGATCCCCAAATTGGGCAAATGGTTCATCTATTTATAGTTTTCCCCAGGTCTAGCTCAGATACGTATCGACCAATCAGAAGTGCTCAGATCTGTATCAACCAATGGTAGTCGACCACAAAGATCTAGATCTGTTCTGGCCAATTAGAATTGCTCGATCTGGTTCAGCCAATCAGGCGACATAAGCATCAATTCTGTTATGCAATTTGAAAATCTGTTAGAGCTTCTAGAAGTTCCCGCCAAGTTTTTTCATCTCTGGGTGCTCACATGGGGTGGAATATGCCTTTGCTTCATGCTTAGAATCTTCTGGAATGTTCCTAGGTTTTTAAATGCATTGGGATGCATGAAAAAGATTACTGAATTACCCTTGCAAAATCTTGGAATCTCCAGAATACCATTTCGCATAGTTTAGGGGACTTTTCGCAAGGTACTGTGACTCCTGAAGCTCTTTTCGCAACGTTCAGGTTCTGTTCGAAAGGAGTTCTCTTCTATTCGAAAAGGTCAATCATCCTTTCGAAGAGTTCAGGTGCTCTTCGAAAACTAAGCCTGGAGCTTTTAGTTCTTTTCGCAGAGTTTTGGTTCTTTTTGAAAAGTTCAGATTCTTTTTTAATAGCACTCTGTAGTGCATTTTTTTGTTTGAATTGCTCCACATTTCTTTTCTGGGTTGAGACCAGGTGTTTACCTCTACAGTTCAGGCATTTTAACAGCTAGTGAGGTTGTCCCTTCTCTTTCTTCCTTTGGATCGACATGGATTATCATCTTTTTGGCACTTTTAAGTTGCTTTCATGGTTAACCCTGTCTTTATTGTTAGCTGTAACACAAGCACTTAAAATACTTATTTAGTTCTCTCAAGGGTCTATCAAGGCCTAGGTTAAAGGGTGGAGAAAGGTATTTTCTGGTTCTCAATAGACACATAGAGCATTAGGGGTCTTTCAGGGACTAGTGGTGATAATATCGATAGGTTGGAAGGTACTTTTTAATATTATTGAAGGCTTGCTGACACTGGTCATCCCATATGTACTCGGCTCCTCCTTTAAATAGCCTGTAGAAAGGGTCGCAGCTGCCTGAGTGTTGGGAGGTAAATCTCCTAATGAATTACAATCTTCCTATCAGGCCTCACAACTCTTTAATATTACTGGGTGGTGGCATCTCAAGGATGGTTCTGACCTTTACTGGATCGACTTTGATTCCTTGCTTGCTTATGATGAATCCTAGTAATTTGTAAGAGGTTACCCCGAATACACATTTTTTCGGATTCATCTTTAGCTGATATTTTTCAAACCATTCTAGTACCAGTAAGAGTGCTTCTATGTGTCCTACTTGTGCTTGAGACTCCACTAGTATGTCATCAATGTAGACTTCTACACACTTGTGCATCATGTCGTGGAAGATAGCCATCATAGCGCTTTGATACGTGGCTCCTACATTCTTAAGGCCGAAAGGCATGATGACATAGCAGTAAGTCCCCCATGGCGTGGTGAACGAAGTCTTCTCTTGATCGAATTTTGCTAACTTGATCTAGTTGTAGCCGAAGAAGCCATCCATGAAGGATAACATCTAATGTCCAGTAGTATTGTCGACCAACGTATCGATGTGCGAAAGCCGAAAGTCATCTTTTGGGCATGCTTGGTTGAGATTCTAGAAGTCGATGCATACTCATACTTTATCGTCTTTCTTGGTGACCGGTACTATATTTGGAGCCCATTTGGGGTAGAGGATGACCTGAATAAATTTGGCCTTGTGTAGCTTGTCAACTTCCTCTTTGACTTCCAGCATTGTTTGTAAGTGCATTCTCCTGAGTTTCTACTTGACGGGTTTCGCATCGGGTTCCAGGACCAAACGATGTTCAACAAAATTTGGGTCTAGACCAGACATGTCTTCATAAGACCATGCGAAGGAGCTAAGGTGATCATGGAGAACTTGCATAATCTGTTGTCATTCCTTGGGGCTGAGATCTACACAACAAGAAATAGTAAACCTCCAGATCTGGCAACACTAACCTATACTAAAAAGCAAAGGTAAAGAAAGGGAGTTTTGGGGTGTCACAAAACTAAACTAAACAGAAAAGAAAATTACAGATCTACACTACAAGAAAGGGGTTTAGAAAGGGATGGAAATGAATTTGTAAAAGTAAATAAAAAATGGGTGAGAAGTAATGAAATAGGGATTGATCTTTTTATTTAAAAAGGGCTAGTCAAGCAGAGAAAAGATTGAATCTACATCGGTCCTTCATTTGGCTACAAGCTCAAATGCAAGGGAGAAGAACCCAATCCAACCCTACGATATGGACTAGTCTTAGGGCTATAACCTGTCCACTTGAGTGGTCACAGATCATCCCAGAGATATACTCCAGTCAAGGGGTTAAATCAGAACATAAAATTCACTGCAGCCACTATGTTTGCAAGGCTACAAGCCCATGCATCCAAAGGTGGAGAAAACCTAAAAATTGTATGAGAGAACAAGAGAATATAAATTTAATGTGACAGAAAATACAGTTTTCATTGCATACAAAATACTTACAACGCTCAGCCCTCAAAGCTGCAGTCAATGCAGAACTCCAAACCCTTTACAAGCTTATACGCAATCCTTTTTACAGCAGAATATTAGTCCTAACTATTACAAAACGACTTAGCCAGCAAATGTTGAGCTAAGAAAGAAAAAGGAAAAAAGAAAAGAAAACTGAAACCCAAACCCCAAATGTACTCGCCTCACAGGGCTCTCTATTTCGGTGTGTCTAGATCCATCACACCCAAACAAGGAGAAGCTAGCAGATCTACTTCTGGCATCAAGTGTCATTTCTGTAAGAAGAAGAGACACATCAAGAAGAATTATCAGAAATATAGAGATTGGCTAGCTAAGAAAGGTAATGACCTAGTCTTTGTGTGTTTTAAATAACTTTATATTGATGCTCCATGCAATACTTGGTGGATAGATTCTGGTGTAACTATTCACATAAGTAATTCAATACAGGGATTTCGATCCAGTAGGAAGCTAAGTAAAGGCGAACGGACCATCAAACTCGGAAATAGAGTAGAAGCAGACGTGGAGGCCATTGAGACTCTCCGTCTTATTTTAGATAGTGGTTTCATTTTGGATTTAGTTGAAACTATTTACGCTTCAAGTATCACTAGAAACCTTATATCAATTTCTAAATTGAATTCATTAGATTTTTAATTTAAATTTGGACATAATGTTTTTACTCTATTATTTGATTCCGATATTATTGGTAGTGGCTCACTAGTGGGCGATCGCCACTTACGTGTATATTTCTAATTAATTAAATTCAAGTCTTAACCTATTGCAAGTACACAATGAAAATCATAGTACTAGCATAGGATCGTTCCAACGAAAAAGTGTTTTAACATTTATTACTTCTAATCTATATCTTTCACTTAAATTCTTATCTTAAAAACTGCTATTTACCTTAAAAGATCTAATCTACTGGAGAAATATGAATAAAAGAAAATTTATTAAACTAAAGTGCATAAAATAAAATCTAAATCCTCCTTCAAATAAAGGTCGTCAATCTCAATCTTCTGCTATCGAATATTTATTAATTTAAACAATACTGTTACACTATATTTCTAGTTTCCTAGCATTGGTCGTCTATCAATACCAAAATCCTATCAATACAGATTTAATCTAATCAACAACTTTCTAAAATCTGGGCGTCAATCAAACTTTAGAAAACTGAAGATGGGAAATAAAATACCGTTACACTAATCTGCAAATTCTAACCTGACTCGTCAATTTAAATTCAAACTTGGAGATGTTTACAAAGAAAATAAATTGTAAACTAGAAAGCAAAGTAAAAATATACCCTTCACCCCTCAGTCGGAGTCGTCAGTTCCTTCTGAGAAACTTCTACACTAATCTTTAGCACTCAATGGCAGTCGTCAATTGCTCTTGAGAAACTTCTAATATCTAAACTACTCTAACTATGTTACACTACTGATCGAAAGAAAACCCAACCTCAGGCGTCAATTGATGCTGAATTGTTTGGATGCCTATTCCTAGACCTGGTTCTCTTATTTATAGATAATGAGGAGTGGGTTTACAAGACTTCTAATTCTAATAAAAGAAATAAAAACTATCCTAATATAACTCTGCTTCTAATTTTATCTTTCCTTCTTTCTTTAGCTTAGTTCACTGATACCCTTCTAGAACTTTCTTTACATAGCAGCAATAGTAGAGTCCTTCAAAGTCTTTCTTCATCGATTTCTAAGATCCGTGTTTCACCAGACTTTTAGTTTAAGAGATCTTCTAATTCTAGTTCAAGGCAATGTACTTTGCAAGTGATCAACAGCAATAAGATAAGCCTTCTTGTAAAATCGCTTTTAACAATTCTCTATCCTTCTTTTTTAATAGAAAATAGTGAAGTACATTTCTCTTCTTCCATATAGTTCATAGAGGGAAAATTGTAAAAACGATTTTTCAGTTTCTTTCAACTGCTTACTCTAATAACTTCAATAGAACTGGCAGACGATTGTTTGGAAAATTGTAATCACTTTTCTTCATTGAGCTATTTCTTTTGTAGAATCGTAAATTGCATTTCTTTAACTTTCATAGTCTTTCACTCTGGAAAATCGTAAATAGCGATTTTTCACTCTTTTCAGTAGGTACAGCTTTCCGTCTTTCATTCCATCGTCATTCTTACTACTCTTTGAGTTACTTTTGATAAAGATTAACACTTTGACTATATTTTACTGTTTTTTCTTAATATCTGCATATCAACAACTTATTAGTACCAAACTAAGTCCTAGCATCACTAAGTTAAGGGTGATAAAATAGTAAATTATGTGACTGATCACACCCCCAAACTTAAGTTTTGCTAGTCCCTAGCAAACAAGGAAACATAAAATATCTAAACTAAAAGGTTCAATGTAACTTTCGTAGGGAGCACGATTGCATTTAGCAGACGCAACAAGCCTTTAAGCCCCTAGGTGATCCCTAGTGGAGGAGTTGTAGTCTCCTGAAGGTTTTCATAAAAAGTTACCTACAAACTTCAAATATTTTTGGTCATTTTAAAAATATTTTACAAAACTAAAATTCAAAATGTAGACTAATTTTTAAAAACTAAATACTCAGTCATTCATTATATATTCATTATTTATCAAAAAGATTCAAATCTTAATCCTTAACTTTCCATTATCGTAATTATCCTCTTATCAGAACTTAACAATTTCAATTCAATATCGCGTGGAGTGAGTGCATCTCAAATGAAAAGATTATTCATCATAGATTTTTCTAAACTACAATTTTTAGAAAATATTTTCATCTAAACTCTCACTTTTCGGCATACTCTAAAAAATAGTCAAAATCTTTGGGTTCTCTCAATATTATATATATGAATTTTCAAGGACAATAAACTAGTAAATCTTACATAAAGGTTAATCAATTATGTTTATATAACTTCTTCATTTATTTATAGTATCTAATTTATATATCTCTACTAGACTCATATTCTTACAAATCGTAAATCATAAAGGTCTTTTCCTCGGCTTGTAATGGGGCTTTGGGTAATATCCTCAAAAATTGAACGATGAGCAGTGACCTCGAGATTCGGGCCCAATTGGTCGTAGGTTGACCAAGTGATGGTCAAACAGTACACTTGAGAAGGAAAGTATTATGTGATGTAGTATGACCCTAAGCATAGTGTATGGTGTTAGTTAGGGGTCACATACACCTATTTCTGTTGTATGTGCTTAACAACAAAGCTGAAGAGGGTTATAAGGGTTTTAATAACCTAAGAGAAGTTATTCCCTTGTTTGGTTGGTGAGAGAAGTTAAGAGGAGAGAGAGAGAGAGTAAAGGGGAGTTAATGGTAAGGAGAAGTTAATGTGGCTTGATTGAAGGAAGGGTTTGAGCATTGAATGCTGGATTCGACGCATGAAGGACCGTTGAAGCAAGAGCTGGAACCCTAGCCATTAAACCAACCAATCCATTCTTTAAGAGATTGATTTGAGGTGAGTTTTGTTAGATTTAAATGCATAAAGTTTTGATGAAATTCAGTCAAGTATAGTAAAAATGTTGAATTGAAAACATAGAAAAGTAAGAAAAATAGAAAGAAAAAGATTTGGAAGAACAGCCCGAAAAGGAGCTGAGTTCTGGCCAAATTGATTAATCGATTGGGAAAATCGATTAATTGATTTTGGTCTAAAAGTTGAAAAGGCATAAAAGCCCAAGATCGATTAATCGATCTTGAAATCGATTAGTCGATTTTGAATTCAATTAATCGATTTGGAAAATGACTAATAGACTGAGTACCTCTAGTGGCTAGAGAAATAAAGCTTGGGGAAATCGATTAATCGATTTGAGAATCGATTAATCGATTTTGGATTTTGATTAATCATTTTGACAATCGATTAATCGATTGTGGACTTTCGATTAATCAATTTGGGATCGATTAATCAATTTTAGATTTCGATTAATCGATTAATCGATTTAGGGTTTTGATTAATTGATTTTGGAGATCGATTAATCAATTTTGATAGTTTTACTTGGCTTCTTAATTGAACCATGAGATTCATGGAGGGTCTTGGATCTTCTCTATTGCATCCTTATTGATGCTGTGCATATGTTACGATGTACCATAGGTGGTACGAGCTAAGGCAAGCATGAGAAGCTGTGTGGGACCTTGATGCATGGACAGCCAGACACTTGAGGTAGGGAACACTTTGAACATGTACTTTTATTGCAAGAGCATATATGTAGTGATATAGAAATGAAATGAATCATATAATCTCCATATGTGTGTGTGTGACACCAAGTAAGCATATGAAAATGAGACATCCCTAGGGGATGAGAAAGTGATAAAGGCATCAGTGTGATGCGAGTAATTTAGACATCGCAGGGATGTAAGTGAGATTGTAAAGTAAGATTGAACAAAGACTGACAAGGCCTAATCGATATAAAGTAGCACATTTACACGGTAAATAACTATATGTAAAGCACATGATATTTTTGTCATTTAAGGTTTGAACAGAATACCCCACCGATGTGGCGGGATACCCACGACTGACTCCGCAGAATATCCGTGACCGGTATGGCCGCCAATCCGTACACTGGTACGGCGGTCAATCCGTACACAAGTAAAACATCCCAGGGATGTTGAGATGAGACTAGACCCCGTCGCCTATGAGAAAGGGACCTGGGTAGTATTTCAAGTGTGAAATAAGATAGCAACTGTCTATTTAGACGGCGATGGTGGGTATTCCATCAGGGCTCGATGCTATATTGCTTGGGGATTACTTAAGTTGATGATTTAAGTTTCTTTGGGGCAAATCAGTGTAATTCATGAAAAATTTGAGAATGAATGAAACATGTAAACCACTAGTAAACTTCAATGCATATTGTAATTATTTAAAGTATTTTCCAGCAAGTTCATAAATATATCATGCTAAGGACATCATGGAATATATGTGAGGATTTGACTTATATGTTCATTGTGTTGTTCCCTATTGAGCTAGGATGTAGCTCACCCCTTTAGACTATACGTCACAGGTCCTTTGCTTATAGTTGCTGAGGTTTTGGGAGACGCAGATTCGGGTGATTCAGATTACATGCCCGAAGAAGAGTTAGAACCTCCTCCCAAAGACTTCTTCTAAGAGACTTTGCTGAGTACTTTGATAAGAAGAGTTTTGAGAGAATTGTGTGGCTTGGTATGTCAAGCCTTTATTTTGGGAATCAATGCATTTAAATGATATAATTCTTTTGGCGAACCATCTGAGATGATTTAGTTATCACCGATGGTTCGGATCAGTTCTCTGTTCATGCGTCGGCATGAAAGTAGAACTATCTTTTAAGTTTATGCCTAGATTAGCATATTTATTTCAGCATCGTCCAGTTATTTGCCTTATCTTGTTTAGTTGTTGCTTGCTATACTAATGTTCCACATAGATCTATTAGGCATGGTCTGGAGGATCGTGTTGATGGCACGGGTTTTAGGATGCCGAAATTTTAGCTGTCACAGTTGGTATCAGAGCCATTTCTTTTAGAAATTATGACAATCATTATTTTTATTAGAGCATAGGGACTTCTGCTAACGAAACTTTGGTTTCAAGTACAGACTGTGATGTC
The DNA here is from genome assembly GCA_021018995.1 of Chloranthus sessilifolius. Classification (NCBI taxonomy): domain Eukaryota; kingdom Viridiplantae; phylum Streptophyta; class Magnoliopsida; order Chloranthales; family Chloranthaceae; genus Chloranthus; species Chloranthus sessilifolius. Next base: position 36,463,041 of record CM037598.1, on the reverse strand, counting down.
TTCTAGGGGAAGAGGCCGACCCAAGGGCAGTCATCATACGAATTTGTGTAATCAAGATGATTTCATCTCAGATGCCAATCGAGTGCCTTTGGGAGATAGAGGGGCTTCAGGTAGTGGTGGCCAAGAGAGCCAAGATCAGGCAGAGAATTAGGATCGAGTTCATCAGGATCGAGATCAAAGGGAACAGGAGAGTGTTAGAGAAAGAAATGAAGAGAGAGAAGAGCGTCAAAGGATGATGCACACTATGGAAATCATGGCGACTACCATGCTACAACAGGCAACATCCTTGGCAGCTCATATTGCCCACGATCAGCATCTACGACCTACGCCTCCAGTAGGACCTACACTGCCAGTAGCTTTAGCATTTATCGAGTTTAGGAGGATGTGTCCTCCTAGCTTTTCAGGGTAGGCAGAACCCATGGTGGCTGAAAATTGACTGAGTGAAATAGAAAAAATATTTAGTGTGCTCACATGCACAGAGGACGAGAGCGTCCGTTGGGCACCCTACATGTTAGATGGGGAGGCTGGGCCATGGTGAAGGTCCGTGTCTAGGACTAGGGCTCAGGAGATCCCAGATTTGCCCTGGACGTGGGATGAATTCATCGAAGAGTTTAATAAATAGTATTTCCCAGAAGTTGTGAGGAATCAAATGGAGATCCAATTTTTACAACTCTTGCAAGGGAAAATGACGGTAGGGGAGTATGGAGTTGAATTTATGCGACTTGCTCGCTTCGCACCCGACTATGTTATCACAGAGATGATGAGAGCAAAGAGGTTTTAGCAAGGGTTGAGACCGAACGTGAGGGGAGGAGTAGCACCGTTCCAGTTGAGGACCTATGGAGAGGTCATGGGCAAGGCACTCATAGTAGAGGAAGAAAATAATAATAAACATCGCCAGAGGGAGCACCAGGGAAGGGGAAACACAGATCAGAGTAGAACATGGAACTACGAGCCGGTGAACAAAAAGTCGAGATTCATAGCCCACAATCAGAGATCACCATTCCAAGGAGGGTATCAAAGACCAGTGCAGCACACAAACCAGTAGAGATTTCTATTGCTTGCGTCAGAGAGACCGATACGATATGAGAGCCCTGCTATCACCACTGGAGCTACAGTTACACAAGATTTCTCACGAACTGCATCTTCCACACCACGGGAGACTTATGCCAAGTGTGGCAAGTCTCAAAAGACATCGGATTGTAGGCAGGGAACTTGGGGCTAATTTAAATGTGGCAAGGTGGGCCACTTGATCAAAGATTACCATGAGGCAAACAAGGAGAAGACAGCTTCAGCTTCTATGCCACGACCTATACAATCGAGGAAGCTGATCGTCTAAGGGAGAGCCTACACAGTCACAGCTCAAGAGGCCCAAAATACAAACGATGTGATCTAAGGTGAGAACTTCTTTTAAATAAAGAATTTCAATTCTTGAAAATTTTTAGATAGAGAAGGTGCATCCATATAGAAAATAGAAAAGAACCTGCATGTAATAATTTTGATATGATGGTATACATTATATATATGTGTATGTATGACTAGGTATGTTACAAATCTATGAGAAAGGAAGCGATGTGACATATGAAGCTCAAGTGTTGATAGACTCGGGGTCTGCCCACTCATTTATTACCCCTCGCTTCATAAAGAAGATGAAAGTCAACCCAGGGGAGTTAGACTTTGTGTTAATCGTGGCTATTCTGATTGGGAAATTGATTGATATCGAAAACGTTTACAAATCCATGATCATGAGAATCATGGATGGAGACGTCTTTGAACTACCGACAAATTTAATTATGTTAGACATGTAAGGATTCGATGTGATCCTTGGCATTGATTGGTTGTCAACTCATTGTACAATCGTGGATTGCAAGAACAAGGTCATCATCTTCAGACCTAACACAAGGAGATCGTTTCGATTTTGAGGAGAGAGATCGACGTATATGCCACTTATCTCTGCAGTCAGGGCCGAGCGCTTGATCAGAAAAGGGTGTAGGGGAAACTTAGCATTCTTGAAGGAGGATAAGGAAGAGAAGAATATTATTTTGGAGATAGCAGTTGTGCGAGACTTTGCTGACGTGTTTCCGGAAGAACTACTTGGATTACCTCTAGATAGAGAAGTTGAGTTCACCATCGACTTAGCACCAGGAACAGAGCCTATTTCTAAAGCACCATATAGAATGGCTGCTACTGAGTTGAAGGAGTTGAAAGAGCAATTACAAGAGCTCATGGAGAAGGGGTTTGTTAGACCAAGCGTGTCTCCATGGGGAGCACCGGTTTTGTTTGTAAAGAAGAAAGATGGGTCAAGGCGTCTGTGCATTGACTATCGATAATTAAACAAACTCGCTATAAAGAATAGGTATCCTTTGCCTAGGATAGATGACTTATTCGACTAGCTGCAAGGAGCAAGGTATTTCTCTATGATCGATCTGAGATTTGGATACCATCAGTTGAGAGTCAAGGCAGAGGACATCCAGAAGACTGCATTCAGGACACGGTACAGACACTATGAATTCTTAGTGATGCCGTTTAGATTGACAAACACACCTACGTCATTTATGGACTTGATGAATCGGGTGTTCAAATCACACTTGGACTCCTGCGTCGTCGTGTTCGTCGATAATATCTTAATATACTCCAAGTCAAAAGCTAAACGCGAAGAACACTTTAGGATTGCTCTACAAACTTTGCGTCAATACCAACTATACGCCAAACTCAGCAAGTATGAGTTTTGGTTAGAGGAAGTTAGCTTTTTAGGACATGTCGTCTCAAAGCATGGTGTCACAGTTGACCCGGCTAAGATAGAAGCAGTGGTCAATTGGGAGCAACCAAAGATCGTGACTGACGTCCGTAGTTTCCTCAGACTAGCTGGCTATTATCAGCATTTCGTTGAGGGTTTTTCAAAGATATCGAAACCACTCACGAGACTTACATGGAAAGATGCAAGGTTTGAATGGAGTGAAGCGTGCGAGAAGAGTTTTCAAGAACTCAAGAAGAGACTCACTTCAGCTCCAGTACTAGCAATTCATTCAGGCAATGGAGGGTTCGTAGTCTATAGTGATGCTTTGTATAATGGTTTGGGTTGCGTGCTCAACTAACATAAAAAGGTGATAGCTTACGGGTCAAGATAGTTGAAAGAACATGAAAAGAACTACCCGACATATGACTTGGAACTGGCAGCGGTCATATTTGCGCTAAAGATTTGGCGACATTACTTGTATAATAAGACCTTTGAGATTTTCACCGATCATAAGAGCTGCAGATATCTGTTTAAATAGAAAGAATTAAATATGAGGCAGCACATATGGATGGAGTTCCTCAAAGACTATTACTGTTCCACACAGTACCATCTAGGCAAGGCTAATGTAGTAGCAGATGCCTTGAGTCAGAAGGGTTCATCTCAGTTGGCTAGTTTGATTTTGGGTATGCACAGATGGAAGATGTTTGAAGATTTGGAACTGTATGATGCAAATATCAAGTCTTAAGCTATAAGAGCCTTTTTGGCTAACATATCAGTGAGACCAGCGATATTTGAGTATATCCAGACTCGACGCTAACCAAGATTCGTCAAGATGTGATTGAAGGCATCAAACCAAACTTCTCAGTGAAAGAAGATGATTTCTTATTGTTCAAGGGCCATCTCTGCATTCTGGACAATGTCGATCTACGACAAACTATCCTTGATGAATCTCACAAGTCAAACTATGGGATCCACCCTGGTATCAAGAAAATGTATCAAGATTTGAAAAAGAATTACTGGTGGAGAGGTTTGAAGCAAGACGTGGCTAAGTACGTGTCACAATGTTTGACATGTTAGTAGGTGAAGGTTGATCATAGACATCCTGCGGGATTATTACAACCTCTACCTATACCGGAGTGGAAGTGGGAATCAATCTCTATCGACTTTATCATTGGACTTTCGCGTACCGCAAAGAGATACAATGCCATTTGGGTAGTCGTAGACCGATTGACCAAGTCAGCACACTTTTTGCCTTACAACATGATGTATATGGAAAGAAGACTTGTAGAGTTGTATATGAAAGAGATCGTGCACCTACACTGGATTCCAAGCAGTATCATTTCTGACCGTGATCCATTGCACACGTCAAAATTTTGGAAGAAATTTCAAGAGGGAATGGGAATGAGATTGGATTTCAGTTCAGCATTCCATCCACAAACTGATGGGCAAACAGAGTGGGTAAATCAGATCATCGAGGACATGCTTAGGGCGTGAATGTTAGAATTGCAAGGATCATGGGATCAACACCTACCGTTGATTGAGTTTGCATACAACAATGGTTTCCAAGCGAGCATTAGTACGGCACCGTATGAAGCTTTTTATGGGAGACGATGCAAATCGCTCATCAATTGGGAGGAAACCGGTGAGAAATTTTTTTTGGGACCCGAGATGCTTGAAGATAATGGCACCTATGTTCGAATGATAAGGGCAAAACTCAAAGCGGCTTAGAGCAGGCAGAAAAGCTACGCCGATATCAAGTGGACCAGTGTAGACTATAAGGTGGGTGAACACGTGTTTGTCAAGGTGTCGCCTATGAAGGGCGTAATGAGATTCAGAAAGAGAGGGAAGTTAAGTCCCTGTTATCTTTGACCCTTTGAGGTTTTAGGTCAAGTAGGAGAGGTTGCGTATTGTGTTGGCTTTCTGCCACAATACGATCGGGTACACAACGTCTTCCACGTATCTATGCTCAGAAAGTATGTGAATGACCCTTCTCATATCTTGGGAGGACAACCTTTTGGGATGTACGAGGATATGAGCATGATAAAAGAACCGGCGGGGATATTGGATCAAAAAGAACAAGTGTTGTGCACAAAGGTAATTCCATTAGTGCTTGTTCGATGGAAAAATCATCTGGTCGAAGAAGCTACGTGGGAATGAGAGGCCGACGTGAAAGAACAGTACCTGAACTTGTTTGCGACGATTTGAGAGTCAAAATTATATTATCGCAAGCATGTTTGCGGATTTAAATCGTCTATTGTAATCCAATGTTGACCATTTGGCCAATTTATTCAATGGAGAGAATGTTAAGCGAAAACTGTGCTGTGATGCGATATAGAATGCATGGTTAGGATTCATCATACCACGCAATGGCTATGAAGACATGCTTCACAAAACTATTGACCCACTGGTCATGTATTACAAAGAAAACAAAAGAGACATAAAGCAAGAAATTTTTTTGAATTTATGATGAAAACCGATTAACCGATTTTCAAATCGATTAATCGATTTGGGTCCACTGATCGACTGGCATACGCCAGTGAGTGGAGATTCAGAAATTTAATAAAGTGAAATTTTGATTAAACGAGGAGAATTTGATTAATCAATTTAGAAAATTGATTAATCGATCTGAGAATTTGATTAATCGACTGGCACACGGCAATGAGCAGGGAATTTTGGAAAATTTAAGGGTATAACGATTTGATTAATCGAGGTGAAATTGATTAATCGATTTGGTAAATCGATTAATCGACTGGCACATGCCAGTGAGTAGGCAAACCTAGAATATTAAATGACCAAAAAATTTGATTAATTGAAATGAATCCGATTAATCGATTTCGCGCGGCTGGAGAAATTTTTTAAACTGATTAATCGATTTTATAAATCGATTAATCGATTTAGGCCTATATATATGAAAAAGGGGGATTTTCTCCCCATTTGGAAACTTATTTTGTTTTCTCTTGTGCGCCACTTCGTCTTCCTCCTCGAGCCACCTTGCAAGCTAGGGTTTTGCGGATTTAGGGTCGATTTCGAAACGAAGCTGCTTGCCATTCGGATCGAACACCTAAGGTAAACCCTAAATTTGAGTTTTCTTCAAAATTTGAGCCATCAAAACCCTAATTTCCTTACTTTTTTATTCAAAATGCCACCTCGAACTCGCTTGACCATGAAGCAAGCGGCTTTAAAGCTCCCGGTATGGCGTAAGAATGCCGCACCGCCACCACCATGACCATCACCTCTACAAACCCCAACCCCATTGTCATCGGATACTACATCCGATTTGACAAGCGCATCTTCACGTGAATCTTCACCGACACTACCACCACCACTCGTAAACTTGCCCCAACCAAATGAGTGGTGGGCGGCAAAGAACTTTGAAGATGAATATATTATAGACGAGGTCTTGTTTACCGACCCCGACGTCGAGAGTGAGACCAAATGGGCTATGAACTATCTTGTCAATGCGGGCCTCGATAACCTATTAAAGCCACTACTTGGGTATTACTACCCCAGGCTAGTTCAACTATTTTACCAGAACCTACAAAAGGGTAGCGTTGATGACACCGTGGTGACCGAAATTGACGGTCGCCATTACCTTTTTACCAGAGCCCACATACACCAATCGCTTGAATGCTACCTCGACCATGTACAAGAGGCCAACCTTTTTCCCCCTTTTGAGCAAGAAATCACAATTGAGGAGATTCATACTGAGATGACCAAGGGGCTCGACAGATTCTGATCATCCATTAGGAGGGTAGATTTACCCCACTGCATGTGGATGCTTGATTCTATAATCAAGTGTAACCTCTACCCAATCCGCCATGATAGAGAGAGGGTGGCGTTGGTCCAACAGGCCCTCTACGCGGCATTCCGCGGCCGTTGATTCAACACCACCAAGATTGTCTTAGAGAGGATGGTCTACATCAAAGGAAAATTGATGAATGGTCCTTTGAGGCCCAAGGAGAAGATGCCATACGCTCGCCTCATTTCGAGCACGCTAGAGTGCTATTTTGCCGCTCCAGAGTATGCCATCTCACCCCATGAGGAGAAGGCTACGGACCACGTGAAGTACTACTCCATCGCTTCATGGGGTCATAGCTACCGATTATTGAAGAGGACCCTGTGTTGAGAACTGGAAAATACCATTTTTCACCCCTTAATCTGGGCCTTGATAGACCCTTGAGAGAACTAAATAAGTGTTTTAAGTGTTTGTTTTACAGTTAACAATAAACACAGGCTTAACCTTGAAAGTAGCTTAAAAGTGCCAAGAAGATGACAATCCATGTCAATCCAAAGGAAGAAAGATAAGAAACAACCTCACTAGCTGTTGAAAGGTCTGAATTGAAGAGGCAAAGACCTGGTCTCAACCCAGAAAAGAAGTATGGAGCAATTTGAACAGAAAAATGCACTACAGAGTACTTTTCGCAAAGAACCTGAACTGTTCGCAAAGAACCTGAAACTCTGCGAAAAGAACAAAAACTCCAGGCTTAGCTCTCGAAGAGCATCTGAACTCTTCGAAGAGATGATTTACCTTTTCGAAAAGAAGAAAACTCAATTCGAACAGAACCAGAACCTTGCGAAAAGAGCTTCAGGAGTTACAACACCTTGCGAAAAGCCCCCTAAGCTTTGCGAAAAGGTATTCTGAAGGTTCCCAGCTTTTGCAAGGGCAATTCAGTAATCTGTTTCACGCGGCCCAATGCATCTAAAAACCTAGGGACATTCCAGAAGATTCTAAGCATGAAGCGAAGGCATATTCCACCCCACGTGAGCACCCAGAGATGAAATAACTTGGCAGAAACTTCTAGAAACTCTAACAGACTTTCAAAATGGATAACAGAATTGATGCCTTTTTCACCTAATTGGCTGAACCAGATCAAGGAATTCTGATTGGCCAGAATAGATCTGGATCCTCGTGCTCGACTACCATTGGTCAATACAGATCTGAGCACTTCTGATTGGTTGATACCCATCTGAGCTGGACTTAGGGAAAACTATAAATAGACGAACCATTTGCCCAATTTGGGTATCCAGATTTTGAGGTTCATTCCTATTCCCCCATTTCCAAACCAGATAGTTTGTCTAAAATCCCTGTAATAGCTTCACTTTTACTTGCAATTGAGAGCTGTGAGATATTTCTGTAATTCAAAAGAGAGTTGTATTCAAGACTACAAATCTGAGAGCTGTTTAAGCTGTGCTCTGTAATTATAATGGTGGATTTGAAAAGGTTGTTGTAAACCGTACATTCTCAATTGGACTCATGTTAAGATTTCCCTCTGATCTCCTTATTGCATTAGACTCCTTTAGATTTACTATTTTTCATGCAATTTCCCTTAATTCATTAATCTTGTGAGAATTAGTGTTGGTAACCTAATCTCTTATGGCATTTGTAGTGATGCTTCTTGTTCTAAACTAAGGCTTTGGATTAAAGACTATTGGATGGTCTGTGGCCATTAAAGTGGACAGACCATAGCCATAAGCCTAAGTCTAATCCTTGAGTTAGATTTATTTCTCTTACATCTGTGCTTGTAGCCAGATGAAGATTGAATCATTTCTCTGTTGATCGGCAGTCATTCTCATTGTGTTTCAAGGACCAAATCAAAGTTAAATATTACTTCTCCATTTTTTTTTACAAGTTTAGCTCAAACGTTCCCCCAACTCGGATCTGGATCATTTAGTTTAACTTTAACTTTTATCAGTTAGTTAATGTGACAAATTCAACCTCCCATCTTTTGTGCTTTCTAGATAGGATAAGAGGCCAGATCTGGTAGCTCAGATCTGGAGGTTTATCTTGCATTTTAGACAAATTCTCTGTGGATGATCTTTCACTCACTTACATTTAAAACTTGGTACAATTGGCCCTGATCTTGCAGGCTAATTCACTTCTACCTGTGCTGATATTTCTTTACTCTTTTTAATATTCTAGATTCAGTATAATTTAGTAGTTGCAAACCTGTTTTCAAAACACACATAAATCAAGCACACTAAGAAGCAACAACAAGTTTTTGGCACCGTTGCCGGGGAATTTGTTCTAAAATAGGTAGACCTAAGTTTTTACTTTCATTTTTTAGATCATTACTAAACTATTCTATTGTTCATGTCCAATTTTTGAAGAAGGGAAACTACTTAAAAAGAAATTCTGAAGGTTTCCTGTGAATAATCAGATTTTTTTATTCTGAGTTGTATGTTTGGTTGGAGGACTCTCAGCCCTGAGATTGTCCCACTGAATTTGGAAGTTGAAAGGCTACTACGAACCAAACAAACAACACAAAATTCTACTACTATGGGTGAAGAACCTCGACTTTTGAGGGATTACTTTGCACCTGGTGCTTATAATTCTCCCTTTTGCATTCAATTTCCTACTGTTGAAGGAAATTATGAGATCAAATCATCGACTATCCAAATGCTTCCTTCCTTCCATGGGTTGAGTAAGGAAGATCCATACAAACATGTGGATGAATTCTTGGCTCTTTGCACCACATTCAACATAGCTGGACTTGGTCCATAAGCAACCAAGCTTAGGCTCTTTCCTTTTTAATTAAAGGATAAAGCTAGAGCATGGTTATTTATGTTAGCACCAAATAGTATCACTTCTTGGAATGATTTGCAGTGTCAATTTTTAGCCAAATATTTCCCAATGTCTAAAACAAGTCAATTGGGACAAAGTATCATTTCTTTCCCACAAAACTCAACTGAAACTTTCCATGAAGCATGGGAACGATTTAAGGAACTTTTAAGGTAATGCCCTCATCATCAAATTCCCAGATGGCAGCTGGTTCAAAGCTTCTATCAAGGAATTGATCAAAAAGGCAAAAATATGGTGGATGCCTCCTGTGGAGGCACTTACTTGCAAAAAATAGTTGAGGAGGTTTGGGACTTATTTGAAGTAATTGGTGAAAATTCAACTCAACAGAATCTCACAAGAGATATTGAAAATCGCTAGGTTGAACAATCAAGAACCCACCAAAGGGAAGATTTATGAGGTGAATGAGTTGGAAAGAAAGATGGACAATTTAACCACAAAGTTTGATAGATTGATGGACTCACTTAAAATCCAAATGTTGCAAGAGTAGAGGAGGCATGTCCGATATGCACCCCCTACTCATTCAATTGACCAATGTCCCGCCGCACTACGCTCCTAGATTTAATGGTGGAACAAGCTCATGATGCTCAATCATTTGGATAGATGCGCCAAATGAATATCCATGGAGACACCCCAATTTGAGGTGGAACCAAGGGAATTATCAATCACAACAACAAAGAACAACCAAAGAACCAAATGTTTTATCGAGAATTTTTATGCCAAACAAATTTTCAAAGCACATTCCACAACAACTCAGCAAAGATAATGCATTCAAACCCCTTCCAGGTCCCCTTCTTTTGAAGATCAAGTCCTAAATTCACTCTAGAATTTAGGATCTTTAATTCAGACTGTGAATTTTCACAGCCAGAGCATAAAGAAGATTGAAGAAACATTGGGGCAGCTTTCAAATACTTTGGCCAAAAGAGAGGAAGGAAAGTTACCCAGCCAACCTTTGAACAATCCCAAAGGACAGTTCATGGTTGGAGAAGCTTCTAATTCACATGAAGAAGTAAAAACTGTCACCACTTTGAGAAGTGGGAGAATTATAAATAACAAAGTGGGTATTGAAGAAAAAAAAAATGAGGAAAATGATAAAGATATGCAGCAAGAGCAGCATAATGATAGCAGTGGGGGTGCTGATGGACCTCGGAAAAATCAAACAAATGAAAAACAAAAAATCCAAAAGGTTTCTGAAAATGCTTCCAAAGCTGTAGATGAAGGACTAGTTCCTCATTTACCATTTCCTCATGTAATGAAATCTGTATCCCCTTTTGATAAAGGGATGGAGACTTTCAAGCAAGTCAAGATAAATCTACCTTTGCTTGAGGCAATCAAACAAATTCCAGTATATGCAAAATTTCTGAAAGATGTTTGCACTCACAAAAGACAGTCTAGGATATAGTTATCCAAGAAGGTCTTTGCTGTGGAAAGAATTAATCAGGTGTTATCCATTGCCACACCTCCTAAACTTCAAGATCCTGGAATCCCCACAATCCCTTGCATTATTGGGGAACATACCATTGAAAAGGCTTTATTAGATTTGGGTGCTAGTGTCAACCTACTTCCATATTCTGTATATGAGAAACTAGGTTTGGGAGAATTAAAACCCACTCATATGGTGTTACAACTAGCGATGATCCTCAAAGGAAGCCGCTTGGGATGATTGAAGATGTATTGGTGGGAGTAGAAAAATTTTTCTATCCTGCGGATTTTCTAGTTTTGGACATGGAACCTACCAAAAGCAAAACATTCATCCTGTCATTTTGGGAAGACCATTCTGCTACAAAATGCTTGCATTCAATGCGTCCGGTATTATGGAAGTCTCTTTTGGAAACATGAAGGTAAAATTAAATGTTTATAATGCAAATACACAAATTTCAATTCACCAAGAATGTTTTCATGTTGATCTATTGGATGAACTCAGAAGGGACTTTACAACAGTTTCAGTGTGAAGATTTCACCACAGATGTTAAAAATGCTTGGGGAAATTCTGAGGAAGAAACAATTTGTATCTCAAATTCTGAGGAAATAAATGTTGTGCAAGGGACTCATAATCAATCAGCAAGTTTCTCTTCTTGGGAACCTGCTAGTCTCCCCCTTCCACAAACAGCTAAAGTACCTTTGTTACCTTCTTTTCTCACCACGATTTAGAAGCAAGCCAGAAAATTTGAAATATGTGTTTTAGGAAATCATAAATCATTGCTCTAATTATTTCTTCCTCCCTCACAAAGGAGCAAGAAGAAGAGTCTGTGATAGTTTTGAAAGAACATAGAAGGGCAATTGGTCGGACTATTGCTGATTTGGGAGGAATCACCCAACTGCTTGCATGCACAAAATCCATTTGGAAGAAGATGCAAAGCCTTCTAGGAAATGCAAAGGAGGTCAACCTCATATGCAAGAAGTGGTCATGAAAGAGGTTGTTGTTGGATGCATTTACCCCATTTGATTTAGCTTGGTGGCACCTACATGTGGTACCTAAGAAACTGGGATCACTGGTAACCTCGCACTGTGAGCTTATGTCAACCAGACAAACAACTGGGTGGAGAGTCTGTATTGATTACAGAAAATTAAATGCAATGACCAGAAAAGTCCATTTCCCCCTCCCATTCATTGATCAGATTTTAGATAAGCTAGCAGGAAAAGCTTATTACTGTTTTCTTGATGGTTACTCTGGTTGCAACCAGATTCCTTTGTACCCACAAGATCAGGAAAAGACCACATTCACTTGCCCTTTTGGCACTTTTGCCTATAGGAGAATGCCTTTTGGTCTTTGTAATGCTCTTGCTACCTTTCAAAGATGCATGTATTCCATTTTCTCTGATATGATTGACCAATTTATGGAGATTTTTATGGATGATTTTTCAATCTACGGAGACAGTTTTTCCAGTGTTTACATAATCTCAAATTGGTATTACAGAGATGTGAAGAAACCAATCTAGTTTTGAGCTGGGAAAAGAGCCATTTCATGGTCACCCAAGGCATTGTCCTTGGCCATGTTGTTTCTCACAAGGGCATTGAGGTGGACCGAGCAAAAATTGATTTAATTGCACATTTACCACCTCCCAAAACCATTAAACAAATCACAAGTTTTCTGGGACATGCTAGATTTTACAGAAGATTCATTAAGGACTTCAGTAAAATAACCAAACCTCTTTGTCATTTGCTGTGCCAAGATGTCCCTTTTGTTTTTAATAATGAATGCATGAAGGCTTTTGAATTTTTAAAAAATTGTTTGATTTTAACTCCAATATTGCAGTCTCCAGATTATTCACTACCTTTTGAACTGATGTGTGATGCATCAGATTATGCTTTGGGAGCTGTCCTTGGACAGAGAAAGGAAAAGCTGCCTCATGTCATAGCTGATGCCAGTAGATCAATGATTGATGCACAGCTCAATTACACAACAACTGAGAAAGAGCTGCTGGCGATTGTTTTTGCTTTAGAGAAATTCAGGTCATATGTCTTGGGTTCACAAATAGTGGTGTTCAATGACCACTCTGCTTTGAAATACCTTCTGTCTAAGAAGGACACCAAACCAAGATTAATCAGGTGGATTCTCCTATTACAGGAATTTGATTTACAGATCAAAGATAAAAAGGGGGTGGAGAATGTGGTGGCTGATCACCTGTCTAGAATTTTAACTGCTGAGATTGATAGGCTGCCTATCAATGAATCTTTCCCTGATGAGCAACTTTTTGCCATTAGTGTACGCACTCCTTGGTTTGTAAACATAGTCAACTTTTTGGCTACTGGAAGAATTCCTCAACATTGGAATAAAATGGATAAAGATCTTTTCTTCGCAAGGGTTAAACATTTCATCTGGGAAGATCCTCATCTGTTTAAAAGTTGTGCACACCAAATAATAAGAAAATGTGTCCCTGACCAAGAATTTCATAGAATACTTTCTATGTGTCATGAACAGGCCTGTGGAGGTCATTTTAGTGGAAACAAAACTGTTGCAAAGGTTTTACAGTGCGGATTTTATTGGCCTACACTTTTCAAAGATGCTCTGCAGCATTGTAAGTCTTGCCAAAACTGTCAAAAATTGGGCAGCATTTCCAAGAGAAACTCAATGCCTTTACAGCCTATTTTGGTAGTTGAGTTGTTTGATGTTTGGGGGATAGACTTCATGGGTCCCTTTCCTCCTTCCAATGGGGATAATTTCATTTTAGTAGTTGTGGATTATGTATCCAAATGGATTGAAGCCACAGCCACTAAAACAAACGATCACAAAGTGGTTCTTAAATTTCTTAAGGATCACATTTTCTCCAGGTTTGGTTTTCCCAAAGCCATTATCAGTGATGGGGGAAGCCATTTTTGTAATAAACATTTTGAAACTTTATTGAAAAAATACTTTGTGACTCATAGAGTAGCCACTCCATATCATCCACAAACCAGTGGACAAGTGGAGATTTCCAATAGAGAAATCAAACATATTTTGGAAAAGACTGTGAAGAAGGACAGAAAGGATTGGTCCTTTAAGCTGAATGATGCATTGTGGGCATATAGGAAAGCCTATAAAACCCCAATTGGTATGTCCCCATTCAGGTTGGTCTATGGCAAAGCATGCCATTTACCAGTAGAGTTAGAATATAAAGCTTTTTGGGCCATTAAAACATTGAACATGGATCTAACTACTGCTGGTAATCACAGGAAACTGCAACTTGCTGAGTTGGAGGAGCTAAGAATGGATGCATACACAAATTCAAGATTTTACAAAGAGAAAGTCAAAACTTTTCATGATAAAAATTTATTGAGAAAAGAGTTCACAGCTGGCTCTAAGGTATGGTTATTTAACTCAAAACTAAAGTTTTTCCCAGGAAAGCTGAGATCCAGATGGGGAGGGCCATACACTGTCATTCAGACAGCTCCTTCGGGAGCTGTTGACATCCTTGATCCAAGTAATGGAAGAATCCAGAAAGTAAATGGTCAGAGGCTCAAACCATGCATTGAAAATACCCAGGAGCCTGTGCTGCCCATCTGTCATCACGAACCTCCAAGAATCTGATGGTAGATAACTGTACATTATGTTTTTATTTCATAGTTTTTGCTTAGTTTCTTTGTTTCTGTTTTTATTCATGATTTGTCTCTTTTCGCATGGTTTAAATATGCTCCAAGTTAAGTCGCAAAGTAATAATTCTCTTTTCGCAAAGTTCAATTGACTTTTCGAAAAGACTCTGGATTTGTAACGAACTGCTCGAAAGCAAGGATTTGCTTTTCGAATAGTTGGTTCTGAAGCTATTTTCTTTTCGAAAATATATTTTTGAAGCTATTTGCTTTTCGAAAGGATATTTCTGAAGCTAGTTTCTTTTCGAAAAGATGTTTCTGAAGCTATTAACTTTTCGAATGGTACTGATGCCATTCGCAGTTGTCAAAAGGTCTATTTTGGAACTTTTCGAAAACTTAAAAAAGACTTTGCGAAATTAACTCTGAGTATATTTAAACCCTTTCGAAGTAAGGGTTTCATATTCAAAAGCTTTCTGAAGAGCGACCTGTTCCACAGAAACCCTATTTCTTTCTTTCCTTGCGCGATTTGAGAATCTTGCTACACTTTTCTTCACCTTTGTTCGATCATTTGAGTTTTCAGAGAAGGATTTTAGCTTCTAGTCTGGGGGATTTCTGCAAGCAAACAACACGTTCAATCAAAAACCCTAGATCTCGGTATTTCTCTACACATTCTCTCTGTTTATCATTTGGAAAATTTGATTTTGTGTCAACATCTGTTGTGGGCATTTTCATACATCAATTTAGAATGGGAAAAGTGGAGAAATCATTGGCTGCCATGTTCCCAAAATCCTCTGCTAAGAAAGTTAACAAACCTACCCCAAAAGAAAAAACCAAAACTTCAGCCAAAAGAAAACTATCTATGGATAAAGCGGATAGGGTGGAGAAAGGGAAGAAAGTGAGACATGAGGAACCCATCCCTGCTGCTGCTAGTCCTAAGCCTGAGCTTCCTCCTCTGCCTATACATTTGGTACTGCCAAATCCATTCATTGAAGCTCAGAAGCTAATTCCTGAGCTGATTGTGGACAAAACTTTCTTTGTCAACAAATCGGATTGCCTGTTATCTTTAAAATACATAAGAGATGCCTCACTAAGCAATATCCTTACCCCCTTGCCAGAGAAAATTTACCCACGAATGGTGAAGTTATGGTACCAAAACCTAATCAAGGTCACTGAAAGAGATGTTGATGTCCCTACCCTAGTTATCTTTATTGATGATTGCGATCTTACTGTCACATTTGAAGACATAGGGAATGCTTTGGGGATACCCTTCCAATTTGATCCTTCTGGTCCATTGCTCGTAAATGCCTTCCTTTAGAGAAATGGCTGCACATTTAACCCAAGGAATTGTGGGCACTGGAGAGTCCATCATGAGGAGTGGCCTAGCCCCCCAATTTCTATTGATGGACTCCATTTTGAGGGGAAGTTTTTATTTCACCGGGCACAGCCAGGAGCGGAGAACACCAATTCTGGAGGCTCTCTTTCATTTTTCTAAGGGGCAGTTTTTCAATGCCCCTATGTTAATTTTTGAAGCCATGGCTGATATTAGTGCCAAGTTGAAAAAGGAGCAGAAATTAGCTGGCCTCCCATTTGGTAGATTGATCACAGCCCTCCTCAGAGCCAAGTTTGACATTGATAATGAGGAGCCATTTGAAGTCATTGCTCCTCACAATTTTGGGAAAAAGGCTTGGACTACAAGCCAAGCCATGCTGAGAACAATGAGAGAGGAAGGTGAACCTGCAGCTGGTAATGAACCTGCACTTGAACCTGCCCCTGCAGTTCCCTTAGAACCGGTTTTGGTAGAACCTGTGGCGACCAGCTCAGAGCAAAGACCACTTCTTGAAGGCCCGCTGCACTGTGGTGACCAGCTCTTTAGCTACACCCATTTTTGAAGAAACTATCCTTCCCATGGTGACCAGCTCTTCAGCTGCACCAATTCTTGAGGAAGTTGGCCTTTCACCCTCCTCCCCTATTCCAGCCCCTGCCACTTCACTACAGAGGCTTATTCTTCCTTAATGGGATCTATTTTTGAAACCATGGGGCTTGAACCTATCCCTATACCTGACCCTCATCATTTCACTCACTTACCTACTTCTCCCTTTACAACCATTGCACCCCCACCCTCCACTTCAGTTGTACCAGTCCCTGCTATGCCCACCTCTCCCCCACCTGCATCTATTAACCAAATACTTGCCTACCTCCAATCCATCCAAGCCCAACTCCAAATCAACACAGAAAATTAGTCTGTGACCAATGACTTGCTCCAAACCTTAGCCTCCACATCCCACACAGCCACCATTACCCCTGTACCTACTATTGATTCCCATGCTACCCAAACTGAACCAGAGGTAGTATTGGTTGATCTGCCCACCCCCACCACTATTACCCATGCCACCCAAATCGAACTCAAGTCCCTCCGTTGCATCCCTTCACCACTCCCCACTTTCTCCGAGCAAGCCACTCAGACCGACCCTGAAGTCCTCCTTCTGGACACTTCTTCTCCCCCTCCCACAGCTGGGACACCTTTGGTCCCCTACCATTCCATTCCCCTTCCCAGATTTGCCACCCTCAGAAGAGCCATGGAAGAAAATCCCTATATCTATCGAGATGTCCTAAAGGGGTTAGCTGATTTACAAGCCTACATTCGAACCCCTTATGAAAACCAGATTCGAAAGTTGGAGTTATTTATGAAATTTGAGAGAGAGAAAATGAAGGACTTGATGGGTCAAACATTTCAGATGGTTCGGAGTGAGCAGCACAAGGTGACCATGTTGCAAGCACAGCTTGACCAAGAAAAACTGAAGACCACTAGACTTGCCAAGTACATTGGCCTCACCAAAAAGATAAAATCAGAGGAATACACTGAGCTGCAAAACACACTCCACGAGAAAGCTCAATCAAGTTCAGACTCCAATATTAATTCTAGTTCTGATTCTGACAGTGACTCCAGTTCTGAGCCAATTGAACCAACTTATGACACAGATTTTGACCCCAGTTATTAAAGCACTTTGTACTTATCTGTGGTATAAGTTTGTAATATATATTCTGGTTTTTCTTGTGAAATTAATGTGCATTTTTGTCTGTCCTCTTGTCATCAGGATTTTTTTTCTTGCTTATATCTCTTCTCTGCTTTGGACCAGTGTGGACCCTGCTCCCCTTTGGTTTGGGGGTATGGTAGGTATGCCAATAAAATAAGTAAGTTAATGCTTGGTGCAGCTTATGATCAGTAGAATTTTTGAAAATGAAGTAATTTCACACCTGTTGTTTTGAAAAATGAGGAAGTTAAAACTTTTTAAACTTAATTTCTAGTGTAATTCTAATACTTTCATGAAGTGAATGTCAGAAAATTTCCAAAAGAAAATTGATGTTTTAGTAAACCTAAAAAGAGAGAAAACAGTGATGATATACCTCAGGAATTTGATAGAAAACCACACCCAGTGAGATTTGGACCTGAAATGTATTCTTTGGAGGTATGAATTGGCAATTTTTTCTGCTCTAGGACTTTAAACTCGCTTGTTATCACTAGAAGTTACATATATCCAAGTTAAAATAGTTTGACAAAGAATCATGATATTAAAGACATGATGTAAGGCCTCCTTGAACTCAAAAAGCCCAACCTTTTGAAACCGCCCTTGATACACACCATTTGAGCTTTATAAATCTAAGATTCCTTTGAAACCTCATCCAATAACTTCATCAACTTCATTTAGCCTAACCTCACTGAGAAGTCAAGATAAAGGAAGGAAGTCAAGAAAGGTGAGTTGGGTAACAGTTTGGTAAAAAAATAATTGAAGGCAATGATGTATCAGCAGAAGAAATGTGGCATTCCAGTCAATGTTGCTTTGAAAAAAAAAAAAAAAAAAAAAAAAAGGAGAAGGCTTTTCATTGGAAGTTTGAAAAAGAAAGAGAAAAAGATGGCAACTTTGGCTCTGAAAATTCAAAGAAGAAGATAAAATTGTGCTGAATTGAAGAAGGTGTGTCTATCACCTCCTTACCTTGACTGACTTCTCAATTTTGAACTCCATTCCACCCCTTTATTCTTGATAAATTTCACCCATAAGCCACATTAAAACCCAAGTTAAAGTCCTTACTGATCAATGATGGATTGAGCTGTCACATGGAGATAAGGATTTGTGTAATCTATGGTGAAAAAAGTAGTAAATTCAGAACTGAAAAGCAATGCCTATGCTCGCCATAATCCTATTAGAGGACCTCAGAATTGCTCTTGAGCTGTGAAATAGTGCAACCTCATATTTATGCAGAGTGAAAACTCGTGAGAGTTGAGTTTGAAATCAAATTATTTGGGGTAACATCAAAACTGAATTACTAAATAGAAGGCAAGCTTTTCATTAATTTTTCTTGTAAAAACTTTTTGACACCAACTGAGTGAATGGTAAAGGAATTACAGCAAAATTTTAGTTTTGAACTGATGTTTTCTTGAAAATCTTCTTACAGCCTGACCGATGTGTGTGAATAATCTGATTGAATGAAAGTTTGTTTTAACAGAATCGCATTAATCTTAACCGATTTATTGGAGAAGTTTGTAGGGTACCTTCACGAAAACCCTCAGAGACTTCTACCTCCACTAGGGATCACCTAGGGGTTTAAAAGGCTTGTTGCATATGCTAAATGCAATCGTGCTCCCTACAAAATGGCTTTTCATTCTATTTGTAAATTTTGTCTTTGCTCGTGGACTAGCAAAGCTTAGGTTTGGGGTGTGTTGAGAACTGAAAATACCATTTTTCACCTTAATCTGGGCCTTGATAGACCCTTGAGAGAACTAATTAAGTGTTTTAAGTGTTTGTTTTCCAGCTAACAATAAAAGCAGGCTTAACCTTGAAAGTAGCTCAAAAGTGCCAAAAAGATGACAATCCATGTCAATCCAAAGGAAGAAAGAGAAGAAACAACCTCACTAGCTGTTGAAAGGTCTGAATTGAAGAGGCAAAGACCTGGTCTCAACCCAAAAAAGAAGTATGGAGCAATTCGAACAGAAAAAAGCACTACAGAGTACTTTTCAAGAAAGAACTCGAATGCTCGCAAGAAGAACTCAAACTCGCGGAAAAGAACAAAAACTCTAGCTTAGCTCAAGAGCATCTCAACTCTTCAAGAGATGATTTACCTTTCAAAAGAAGAAAACTCAATTCAATGTAACTAACCTTGCTAAAAGAGCTTCAGAGTTACAACACCTTGCTAAAAGCCCCTAAGCTTATGTAAAAGGTATTCGTGGTTCCGCTTTGCAAGGGCAATTCAGTAATCTGTTTCACACGGCCCAATGCATCTAAAAACCTAGGGACATTCCAGAAGATTTTAAGCATGAAGCGAAGGCATATTCCACCCCACGTGAGCACCCAGAGATGAAATAACTTGGCGGAAACTTCTAGAAACTCTAGCAGACTTTCAAAATGGATAACAGAATTGATGCCTTTTTCACCTGATTGGCTGAACCAGATCAAGGAATTCTGATTGGCCAGAATAGATCTGGATCCTCGTGCTCGACTACCATTGGTCAATACAGATCTGAGCACTTTTGATTGGTTGATACACATCTGAGCTGGACTTAGGGAAAACTATAAATAGACGAACCATTTGCCCAATTTGGGTATCCAGATTTTGAGTTTCATTTCTATTCCCCCATTTCCAAACCAGATAGTTTGTCTGAAATCCTTGTAATAGCTTCACTTTTACTTGCAATTGAGAGCTGTGAGATATTTCTGTAATTCAAAAGAGAGTTGTATTCAAGACTACAAATCTGAGAGCTGTTTAAGCTGTGCTCTGTAATTATAATGGTGGATTTGAAAAGGTTGCTGTAAACCGTACATTCTCAATTGGACTCATGTTAAGGGTTCCCTCTGATCTCCTTATTGCATTAGACTCCTTTAGATTTACTGTTTTTCATGCAATTTCCCTTGATTCATTAATCCTGTGAGAATTAGTGTTGGTAACCTAATCTCTCACGACATTTGTAGTGATGCTTCTTGTTCTAAACTAAGGCTTTGGATTAAAGACTATTGGATGGTCTGTGGCCATTAAAGTGGACAGACCATAGCCATAAGCCTAAGTCTAATCCTTGAGTTAGATTTATTTCTCTTACATCTGTGCTTGTAGCCAGATGAAGATTGAATCATTTCTCTGTTGATCGGCAGTCATTCTCATTGTGTTTCAAGGACTAAATCAAAGTTAAATATTACTTCTCCATTTTTTTTTACAAGTTTAGCTCAAACGTTCCCCCAACTCGGACCTGGATCATTTAGTTTAACTTTTACTTTTATCATTTAGTTAATGTGACAAATTCAACCTCCCATCTTATATGCTTTCTAGATAGGATAAGAGGCCAGATTTGGTAGCTCAGATCTGGAGGTTTATCTTGCATTTTAGACAAATTCTCTATGGACGATCTTTCACTCACTTACATTTAAAACTTGCTACAATTGGCCCTGATCTTGCAGGCTAATTCACTTCTACCTGTGCTGATATTTCGTTACTCTTTTTAATATTCTAGATTCAGTATAATTTAGCAGTTGCAAACCTGTTTTCAAAACACACATAAATCAAGCACACTAAGAAGCAACAACACCTTGCCAGTTGAGGGCCCAACAGCAGTAGCACCACCACCACCACAACAGGACCTGCTAGTAGTAGGAGCACACCCCGTTATTCCACCAGCTGAGAGAGCACCATCTCATACCTCAATACCCGCAGAGGGGCAGCCCATAGTGCCACCTACTACCACATCCCCTACGCCACCTTCATAGTCATTGGCTACCACACCTACATCATCCTATCGCCGACGAGCAGCTTGCCTAGCGCCTACGATCGAGGAAGTGTTGGCTCGGATGGAGGCCAACAACCAGCAGATGAACAGGCGCATAGACTTTTTGATGTACCACACCATGCGGTTCATCTATCCTCTGGACTACTAGCAGCACCTCATGCAAGAGCAGGCTTGGACTGCGGGCGCGGCTACTTTCCACTTGGGTGTCGTAGATGTTGACACCTTTGGCTCTGCGCCATAACGACCAGGCGAGGCGAGTCACCCAGCACCAGACCAGCCGGGAGAAGGGACGGCGTGAGCTTGCGGTGATGATGTCATTCATGATCACTTTTTGAGTTTTCGTAGTGTTGTAATTAAACTTTGAATTGTAATTATTGAGAAATGGGACAATTGTCAACTTTTTGGAATACATGAAATGGAAATCATATTTTTTTTTAAATTCGCTTGCACTTACGTTACTTCTTGCATTGCGTGTGGTAAAATTATTTAATTTTTCGTGATTGGGTACATGACATCAACTGTATGTGGGGTACCCAATCGCCACACCATTTGGGTTCATTTTTGAGGATGAAAATTTCCAAGGTGGGGAGATTGTAATATCCCTAAAAATTGAGCGATGAACAATGACCTAGGGATCCATGCCCGATTGGTCATAGGTTGACCAAGTGATGGTCAAACAGTAGTCTAGAGAAGGAAAGTGTTATGTGATGTAGTATGACCCTAAGCATAATATATGGCGTTAGTTAAGGGTCACATACACCTATCTCTATTGTATGTGCTTAACACCAAAGCTGAAGAGGGTTATAAGGGTTTTAATAACCTAAGAAAAGCTATTCTCTTGTTTTGTTGGTGAGAGAAGTTAAGAGAAGAGAGAGAGAGAGAGAGAGTAAAGGGGAGTTAATGGAAAGTAGAAGTTAATGTGGCTTGATTGAAGCAAGGGTTTAACCATTGAATGTCGGATTCGATGCGTGAAGGTCTATTGAAGCAAGAGCTGGAACCCTAGCCATTAAACCAACCAATCCATTCTTTAAGATATTGATTTAAGGTGAGTTTTGTTAGATTTAAATGCATAAAGTTTTGATGATTAAATTCAATCAAGTATAGTGAAAATGGTGAATTGAAGGCATAGAAGAGAAAGAAAAATAGGAAGAAAAAGATTTGGAAGAACAGCCCGAAAAGGGGCTGAGTTCCGGCCAAATCGATTAATCAATTTTAGTCTGGAAGTTGAAAAGGAATAAAAGCCCAAGATCGATTCATCGATCTTGAAATTGATTAGTCAATTTTGAATTCGATTAATCGATTTGGAAATTGACTAATCTACTGAGTACCTCCAGTGGCTGGAGAAATAAGGCTTGGGGAAACCAATTAATCGATTTAAGAATCGATTAATCGATTTTAAATTTTGATTAATCGATTTGGGAATCGATTAATCGATTGTAGACTTTTGATTAATCGATTTGGGATCGATTAATCGATTTTGGATTTCAATTAATCGATTTGAGAATCGATTATTCGATTTAGGGTTTCGATTAATCAATTTTGGAGATCGATTAATCGATTTTGGCAGTTTTAGTTGACTTCTTAATTGAACCATGAGGTTCATGGAGGGTCTTGGACCTTCTGGATTGCATTCTTATTGATTTTGTACATATGTTATGATGTACCATAGGTGGTACAAGCTAAGGCAAGCATGAGGAGCCGTGTGGGACCTTGATGCTTAAATAGTCAGATACTTGAGGTAGGGAACACCTTGAACCTGTACTTTGATTGAAAGAGCATGTATGTAGTGATATAGAAATGAAATGAATCATATAATCTCCATGTGGGTGTGTGTGTGTGTGTGTGACACCAAGTAAGCATATGAAAATGAGACATCCCTAGGGGATAAGAAAATGATAAAGGCATCTGTGTGATGTGAGTAATTTAGACATCCCAAAGATGTAAGTGAGATTGTAAAGTAAGATTGAACAAAGACTCACAAAGCCTAATCGATATAAAGTAGCACATTTACACGGTGAATAACTATATGTAAACCATATGATATTTTTGTTATTTAAGGTTGGAAAAAAATATCCCACCGACGTGGCGGGATACCCACGACTGACTCAACAAAATATCTGTGACCAATACGGCGGCAAATCCGTACACCGGTATGGCGGTCAATCCGTACACCAGTAGCACATCCCAGGGATGTTGAGATGAGACTAGAGCCTGTCGCCTATGAGAAAGGGACCTGGGTAATGTTTAAAGTATAAAATTTAGATAACAATTGTCAATTTAGACGATGATGGTGGGTATTCCATTTGGGCTCGATGCTATATTGCTCGGGGATTACATAAGTTGAAGATTTAAGTTTCTGTGGGCCGAATCAGTTTAATTCATGAATAGTTTGAGATTGAATAAAACATGTAAACCACCAGTAAACTTCAATGCATATTCTAATCATTCAGACTATTTTCTAGCAAGTTCATAAATATAACATGCTAAGAATTGTTGGGATATTTTAAGTGCTTGCTACTGACTTTATTGGACACAGTGATAAGAATGGGATTAGTGAAAATTAATCAAAGATGGATTGAAAACTACAGAGCAACAAGCCTAAAAATACACAGTCCTGCAAGATACATGGCCTATTGTAGCAAATTTTAATAAGAGTTTATCCCACAGGGAAAGTTAATCTAAAGCTCCAAGGGAGCTATCTTTAGTAGGCCCTCCAGATCTAGCAATCCTAAATGGAAGGGGATTTAAGGTCACTATTATCTAAATCCTAAGGTAACCTAATGCCTAAACTACAGAAAGGGTTGAGAAGAATGATTGAGTGTGAGAAAATAAATATAAAAGGGTGAGAAGTAAGCTATTAGGTATAATCTGATGGGTCTTATAACTCAGACTCAGATCTGCTGCTATAGAAATCCTGTCCAATGGCTACATTATCACCAAAGAGGAGAAAGGATCCAACTCACCCCCGTGCCATGATCCCATCCCTTATGGCTATAACCTATCCACTTGAATGGTCACAGACTATCCAATAGGGGAACTACAATCCCGAGATGGTTCAGAACAAGTTTATCATTGTAGGCACTACTTCTTCCAGGCTACCATCTCAGGAATCTATAGGAGGCTCAACCTCTAAAGTTTGGTGTGTGGGGCTAGGCTTACAATTTGCACTAGCCTGAACACACATAATCAGCAAGTGTTTGAGTACTAGCTTTGGAGCTTAGCTATTCACTGCTTTAAAAAGACAACAGTGATCCAGTCACATGCCTACAATCTCTACAGCCAGATCAGATCTACCATCTTATGGAGGGTCTATACAAATATAGGGGAGTCTGTCTCTGCACAATCTCTCACAAGGCTACAAGCACTAGTGTAGAGAAGAAGAATCTGCCTTAGATCTATGGATTGGCCTCACCCTAGGGCTATAATCTGTCCACTTAAATGCTCACACACTATCCACGAAGGCTATCCTCCCCACAGAGGACTAAGACAGAACAAGAACATTGCCGCCGCCACCGTGTTCACTAGGCTACCTGCTCAAGCTCCCATGGGGATTCAGATTTAGCGAATCCTGTGGTGGGGCTAGGCCTGCAATGTGCCTAACCTGGATACACAGGTCACTTGGATCTAAATAACACCTTAAAAACAATCCTCCATTGCTTATATTACAACCTAGCAATGGAGGACCTCAAGGCAGCAGCCTTGTACAGAACAACTCTCAAAACACCAATCCCATACATACGTAAAATCCTATTATAAAATCCATTAGAACTATTCCATATAGACATACGAAGGCATAGCCAGCAAGTGCTGGACTATGGAGAGAAGAAAAAGGGAAAAAGAAACTAGCTAAACCCTAACCTTGGCCTACTGCAATTCTATAGTTGATTTCAAGAAAGAGTACGAAAGACAAGTCCTTTAAACCTATGCTAGGCTTCGACTTATGTAACCATTTGCTCAGTGAGAATTAGGGTTAGGAAAATCCTAATTTATCAATGCTATCATGGCCCATTTCTATTCCTTGGATGCCTCGGGGTCTGTGCACGGAGATTGGAGCATTGGAGTGCGTGCCCTAGTTGCTGAAAGTTCCCAGATTGCCCCTATAGAAGTGGGGGAGAAGTTAAGAATCCGAGCCTCACTAGATAGAAAGGCTTTCCAGTTCTTATCGCATGATAGAATTGGCGTTGCGGGGTTGCTTTGACTTAAAGCTCTTGCCGTCGCGTGATTGCTCTTTGGTCATCACGGCGATCCTCTTGTCATCACGGGATTGCTTTTTGGTCATCGCGGGGATCCTCTTGTCATCGCGGGATTGCTCTTTCCCTTTGAAAGGTGTGGGAATCGTGCGCGGCTCTCTCCTTGATGAATCCCGTGCTGATCCTCACAATGAAACAATGTGCATGGGCTTCTGGATCACGCGAGCAGTTCCTTGAAAGTTTGTATCTCGTGATAACTGCGCAACAGTTGTGCGCAGGAGTGCCTGGAGCTCTCTCTCTTCCGTGAATCACGCAAAGATTGGATACTCATTTCTTGAGCTGCGCGAGACTGCGTGACCAGTTGATGTGCTCCCTTCAGAAGCCCACGACAACTGTGAAATTGATTAATCGATTTGGTAAATCGATTAATCGATTAGCACATGCCAGTGAGCTGGCAAACCTAGAATATTAAATGACCAAAAAATTTAATTAATTGAAATGAATTTGATTAATCGATTTCGCACGGCTGGAGAAATTTTTTTAAACTGATTAATCGATTTTAGAAATCGATTAATCGATTTAGGCCAATATATATGAAAATGGGAGATTTTCTCCCCATTTGGAAACTTATTTTGTTTTCTCTTGCGCGCCACTTCGTCTTCCTCCTCGAGCCACCTTGCAAGCTAGGGTTTTGCGGATTTAGGGTCGATTTCAAAATGAAACTGCTTGCCATTCGGATCGAACACCTAAGGTAAACCCTAAATTCGAGTTTTCTTCAAAATTTGAGCCATCAAAACCCTAATTTCCTTACTTTTTGATTCAAAATGCCACCTCGAACTCGCTTGACCATGAAGCAAGCGGCTTTGAAGCTCCCGGTACGGCGTAAGAACGCCGCACCGCCACCACCATGACCATCACCTCTACAAACCCCAATCCCATCGTCATCGGATACTACATTCGATTTGACAAGCGCATCTTCACGTGAATCTTCACCGACACTACCACCACCACTCGTAAACTTGCCCCAACCAAATGAGTGGTGGGCGGCAAAGAACTTTGAAGATGAATATGTTACAGACGAGGTCTTGTTTACCGACCCCGACGTCGAGAGTGAGACCAAATGGGCTATGAACTATCTTGTCAATGCGGGCCTCGATAACCTATTAAAGCCACTACTTGGGTATTACTACCCCAGGCTAGTTCACCTATTTTACCAGAACCTGCAAAAGGGTAGCATTGATGACACCGTGGTGACCAATATTGACGGTCGCCATTACCTTCTTACCAGAGCCCACATACACCAATCCCTTGAATGCTATCTCGACCATGTACTAGAGGCCAACCTTTTTCCCCCTTTTGAGCAAGAAATCCCAATTGAGGAGATTCATACCGAGATCACCAAGGGGCTCGACAGATTCAGATCATCCATTAGGAGGGTAGATTTACCCCACTGCATGTGGATGCTTGATTCTATAATCAAGTGCAACCTCTACCCGATGCGCCATGATAGAGAGAGGGTGGAGTTGGTCCAACAGGCCCTCTACGTGGCATTCCGCGGCCGTTGATTCGACACCACCAAGATTGTCATAGAGAGGATGGTCTACATCAAAGGAAAATTGATGAAGGGTCCTTTGAGGCCCAAGGAGAAGATGCCATATGCTCGCCTCATTTCGAGCATGCTAGAGTGCTATTTTGCCGCTCCAAAGTATGCCATCTCACCCCATGAGGATAAGGCTACGGACCACGTGAAGTACTACTCCATCGCTTCATGGGATCATAGCTACCGATTATTGAAGAGGACCCTGCCAGTTGAGGGCCCAACAGCAGTAGCACCACTACCACCACAACAGGACCTGCTAGTAGGAGGAGCACACCCCGTTATTCCACCAGCTGAGAGAGCACCATCTCATACCTCAGTACCACAAGAGGGGCAGCCCATAGTGCCACCTACTACCACATCCCCTACGCCACCTTCGCAGTCAGCGGCTACCACACCTACATCATCCTATAGCCGATGAGTAGCTTGCCCAGTGCCTACGATCGAGGATGTGTTGGCTCGGATGGAGGCCAATAACCAGCAGATGAACAGGCGCATGAACTTTTTGATGTACTACACCATGCGATTCATCTATCCTCTAGACTACTAGCAATGCCTCATGCAAGAGCAGGCTTGGACTCTGGGCGCGGCCACTTTCCACTTGGGTGCCATAGATGTCAACACCTTTGGCTCTGTGCCTTAACGACTAGGCGAGGCGAGTCACCCAGCACCAGACCAGCCGGGAGAGGGGACGGCGTGAGCTTGCGGCGATGATGTTCTTTCATGATCACTTTTTGAGTTTTTGTAGTGTTGTAATTAAACTTTGAATTGTAATTATTGGGAAATGGGACAATTGTCAACTTTTTGGAATACATGAAATGGAAATCATATTTTTTTTTAAATTCGCTTGCACTTACGTTACTTCTTGCATTGCATGTGGTAAAATTATTTAATTTTTCTTGATTGGGTACATGACATCACCTGTGTGTGGGGTACTCAATCGCCACACCTTTTGGGTTCATTTTTTAGGATGAAAATTTCCAAGGTGGGGAGAATGTAATATCCCTAAAAATTGAGCGATGAACAATGACCTCGGGATCCATGCCCGATTGGCCATAGGTTGACCAAGTGATGGTCAAACAGTAGTCTAGAGAAGGAAAGTGTTATGTGATGTAGTATGACCCTAAGCATAATATATGGTGCTAGTTAAGGGTCACATACACCTATCTCTATTGTATGTGCTTAACACCAAAACTGAAGAGGGTTATAAGGGTTTTAATAACCTAAGAAAAGCTATTCTCTTGTTTGGTTGGTGAGAGAAGTTAAGAGAAGAGAGAGAGAGAGAGAGAGAGAGAGAGAGTAAAGGGGAGTTAATGGCAAGGAGAAGTTAATGTGGCTTGATTGAAGGAAGGGTTTGACCATTGAATGTCGGATTCGATGCGTGAAGGCCTATTGAAGCAAGAGCTGGAACCCTAGCCATTAAACCAACCAATCCATTCTTTAAGATATTGATTTGAGGTGAGTTTTGTTAGATTTAAATGCATAAAGTTTTGATGATTAAATTCAATCAAGTATAGTGAAAATGGTGAATTGAAGACATAGAAGAGAAAGAAAAATAGGAAGAAAAAGATTTGGAAGAACAACCCGAAAAGGGGCTGAGTTCCGGCCAAATCGATTAATCGATTTTAGTCTGGAAGTTGAAAAGGAATAAAAGCCCAAGATCGATTCATCGATCTTGAAATTGATTAGTCAATTTTAAATTCGATTAATCGATTTGGAAATCGACTAATCGACTGAGTACCTCCAGTGGCTGCAGAAATAAGGCTTGGGGAAATCGATTAATCAATTTAAGAATCGATTAATCGATTTTGAATTTCTATTAATCGATTTGGGAATCGATTAATCGATTGTAGACTTTCGATTAATCGATTTGGGATTGATTAATCGATTTTGGATTTCAATTAATCGATTAATCAATTTAGGGTTTCGATTAATCAATTTTGGAGATCGATTAATCGATTTTGGCAGTTTTAGTTGACTTCTTAATTGAACCATGAGGTTCATGGAGGGTCTTGGACCTTCTCAATTGCATCCTTATTGATTTTGTACATATGTTATGATGTACCATAGGTGGTTCGAGCTAAGGCAAGCATGAGGAGCCGTGTGGGACCTTGATGCTTGAATAGTCAGACACTTGAGGTAGGGAACACCTTGAACATGTACTTTGATTAAAAGAGCATGTATGTAGTGATATAGAAATGAAATGAATCATATAATCTCCATGTGGGTGTGTGTGTGTGTGTGTGACACCAAGTAAGCATATGAAAATGAGACATCCCTAGGGGATAAGAAAATGATAAAGGCATCTGTGTGATGTGAGTAATTTAGACATCCCAGAGATGTAAGTGAGATTGTAAAGTAAGATTGAACAAAGACTGACAAGGCCTAATCGATATAAAGTAGCACATTTACACGGTGAATAACTATATGTAAACCATATGATATTTTTGTTATAAAATATCATATGGTTGGAACAAAATACCCCACCGACGTGGCGGCATACCCACGACTGACTCGGCAAAATATTTGTGACCAATACGGCGGTAAATCCGTACACCGGTATGGCGGTCAATCCGTACACCAGTAGCACATCCCAGGGATGTTGAGATGAGACTAGACCCCGTCACCTATGAGAAAGGGACCTGGGTAGTGTTTCAAGTATAAAATATAGATAACAACTATCAATTTTGACGATGATGGTGGGTATTCCATTAGGGCTGGATGCTATATTGCTCGGGGATTACTTAAGTTGAAGATTTAAGTTTCTGTGGGCTGAATCAGTCTAATTCATGAATAGTTTGAGAATGAATGAAACATGTGAACCACCAGTAAACTTCAATGCATATTCTAATCATTCAGACTGTTTTCCAGCAAGTTCATAAATATAACATGCAAAGAATTGTTGGGATATTTTAAGTGCTTGCTACTGACTTTATTGGAGACAGTGATAAGAATGGGATTAGTGAAAATGAATCAAAGATGGATTGAAAACTACAGAGCAGCAAGCCTAAAAATACACAGTCCTGCAAGATACATGGCCTATTGTAGCAAGTTTTAATAAGTAAGAGTTTATCCCACAGGGAAAGTTGATCTAAAGCTCCAAGGGAGCTATCTTTAGTAGGCCCTCTAGATCTGGCAATCCTAAATGGAAGGGGATTTAAGGTCACTATTATCTAAATCCTAAGGTAACCTAATGCCTAAACTACAGAAAGGGTTGAGAAGAATGATGGAGTGTGAGAAAATAAATATAAAAGGATGAGAAGTAAGATATTAGGTATAGATCTGATGGGTCTTATAACTCAGACTCAAATCTGCTGCTATAGAAATCTTGTCCAATGGCTACATTATCACCAAAGAGGAGAAAGGATCCAACTCACCCCCGTGCCATGATTCAATCCCTTATGGCTATAACCTATCCACTTGAATGGTCACAGACTATCCAATAGGGGAACTACAATTCAGAGATGGGTCAGAACAAGTTTATCATTGTAGGCACTACTTCTTCCAGGCTACCATCTCAGGAATCTATAGGAGGCTCAACCTCTAAAGTTCGGTGTGTGGGGCTAGGCTTACAATGTGCACTAGCCTGGACACACATAATCAGCAAGTGTTTGAGTACTAGCTTTGGAGCTTAGCTATTCACTGCTTTAAAAAGACAACAGTGATCCAGTCACATGCCTACAATCTCTACAGCCAGATCAGATCTACCATCTTATGGAGGGTCTATACAAATATAGGGGAGTCTGTCTCTGCACAATCTCTCACAAGGCTACAAGCACAAGTGTAGGGAAGAAGAATCTACCTTAGATCTATGGATTGGCCTCACCCTAGGGCTATAATTTGTCCACTTAAATGGTCACAGACTATCCACAGAGGCTATCTCCCCACAGAGGACTAAGACAGAACAAGAACATTGCCGCCGCCACCGTGTTCACTAGGCTACCAGCTCAAGCTCCCATGGGGATTCAGATTTAGCGGATCCTGTGGTGGGGCTAGGCCTGCAATGTGCCTAACCTGGATACACAGGTCACTTGGATCTAAATAACACCTTAAAAACAATCCTCCAGTGCTTATATTACAACCTAGCAATGGAGGACCTTAAGGCAGCAGCCTTGTACAGAACAACTCTCAAAACACCAGCCCCATACATACATAAAATCCTATTATAAAATCCATTAGAACTATTCCATATAGACATACGAAGGCATAGCCAACCAGTACTGGACTATGGAGAGAAGAAAAAGGGAAAAAGAAACTAGCTAAACCCTAACCATGGCCTACTACAATTCTATAGTTGATTTCAAGAAAGTGTACAAAAGACAAGTCCTTTAAACCTAAGCTAGGCTTCGGCTTATGTAGCCATTTGCTCAGTGAGAATTAGGGTTAGGAAAATCCTAATTTATCAATGCTATCATGGCCCATTTATGTTCCTTGGATTCCTCGGGGTGTGTGCATGGAGATTGGAGCATTAGAGTGCGTGCCCTAGTTACTGGAAGTTCCCAGATTGCCCCTATAGAAGTGGGGGAGAAGTTAAGAATCCGAGCCTCGCTAGGTAGAAAGGCTTTCCAATTCTTATCGCGTGATAGAATTGGCGTCGCAGGGTTGCTTTGACTTGAAGCTCTTGCCGTCGCGGGATTGCTCTTTGGTCATCGCGGGGATCCTCTTGTCATCGAGGGATTGCTCTTCCCCTTTGAAAGGCGTGGGAATCGTGCACGGCTCATTCCTTGATGAATCCCGTGGTGATCCTCACAAAGAAACAATGTGCATGGGCTTCTGGATCGCGCGAGTTGTTCCTTGAAAGTTTGTATCTCATGATAACTGCGCAACAGTTGTACGCAGGAGTGCCTGGAGCTCTCTCTTTCGTGAATCGTGCGAAGATTGGAGACTCATTTCTTGAGCTGCGCGACCAGTTGATGTGCTCCCTTTAGAAGCCCGTGACAACTGTGCGAAGCATTCTTTCTCATTCAATTGAGCCCTGTGACATCTGCGCGAGGCATTCTTCTTGACTTGTTTCTGCTTTACTGTGCCTATGCTGCAGCCAATTCTCTGTCTGGGTTCAACCTCGTTTCTTCTGAGGAACTTCTGGGGCAACAGTAGGCTTCTTGGCATGGTTGGGGGCTTATTTCCAGCTTCTACTTATTACCTATAAAATTGTCTTAACAGTCATTTATTAAATGACTAAGGGTCTAACAGAGATTAAGTTAAGGGGTGAAAAGTGGTACTTTTCAGGTCTTAACACACCCCCAAACCTAATCTTTACTAGTCCCTTAGCAAAGCTTTAACTAATTAAATGTCACTTTCGTAGGGATCACGGGTACATTTAGCATATGTACCAAGCCTTTTAAACCCCTAGGTGATCCCTAGTGGAGGAGTGAAGTCTCCTGAGGGTTTTTAGTGAAGACACCCACAAACTTCACCATTAGAACAGCTAAGTATAGTGCAGTTAATGACAACACAAATTTCAATGTACAAAGCTTCATTCCACACCCATTCTTTAACACTTAGAGGAAACTGCAGCGGTGTTGCAGGACATTTAAAACTCAAAAGTTAACATTTGTTTGCATCACCACCATTCATTTTACATTAGAAATTCAATGTGTACAAATCAGTACCCAGCTTGCCTTAAATTCTAGTTTCAAGTTGGATACAACCCCAATGAAGTCAAAATTTAGACCCAATTCTCACCAGGGCTATCTCTCAACATTGACCATCTGAGGGTGTTCACATTCAAAAAAGCTCAAGAGCAGTTACAGACCCCAAATGGGCCTGCAAGCATGAGCATAGGCAAAGCTTCTAATTTTTGACATCCTCATGACTTTTCACCATAGATTGGACAACTCCTCATCTCCACATGACAACTCATTTTACTTTGGATCCACAAGGTCTTTTTGAATGGGTTGTAATGTGGCTTATGGGTGAGGGATGTAAAGAATCAAGGGGTAAAAAGGAAATCAAAATTAAGAAATCAACAAGGTAAGGAGTGATTCATGACTTCACAACCTTCATTTCAGATCTTTTCTTTTTATATTCCAGAATCAAAGTGGCCATCTTCTCCTCTTCTTTCCAATTTTTAGATGATGTTCTTCTGTAGACCTGTCTTTCTTTTTCTCTTTTCATTTTTATTCATTCTTTTTATGAATTTTTATGATGAACTGCCACACAAATACCATTGATACACTACTGTTCATAAGTTGCTTTTCTTCACCTTCCACAGAATATTGGACCATTCTCACTATCTTTAACTCCTTCTCCTTTAACTTATGAATTCTCAGAATGAGGGTGAGGTTGAATCAGGTCATGAGGTTAAGGTGCAAGTATTCTGGTATTTGTCAAAGAAAAGTATGATTTTTAAGGCTCAATTAGTGTATGCAAAAGGGCTGATTTTAAAAGGTTGGATTTTCAGGCTCAAACTGTAATGAAGGCCTTAGATCATTTCCTTAGTATCATGAGTGTTGTCAATTAGTTTTGATTTGGAGGTGCCCAACTTCTAGTGAAAATGTCTCGATTCAATCAGTCCTTAGAGTAGAAATAATGCCAAAAGCACTCTTCACAAGGAAATGATGGGCCCAAATCTCACTAGGTATGGTCCTCAAATTAACCCATGGGGTGTAGTTTCACCTATTTCTCTCCTCTTAGGTTCATTGAGTACTAACTGAAAAATTTTCTGATGTTAGTTTCATGGTGGTGTCAAGATTTTAACTTTTTCAGTTTCGAAAAGTCTGCAAAAATATTTTAATTAAATTTTATTTTTTTATTTTTTTTTAAATTTCCTCATTGTATCAAGTTAGGTGGAAATTGACTTTATTCATCTCAGTTACACCATCGTTATTGCACTAAAGTTAACTATTCTATTGGCAGTCCTACCCTGCCACACCCCCAAACCAAGAGGAACAGTGTCCTCACTGGTTCAAAGGTGGCAAAGTGCAGTGGATTCCATATACAACAAATAAACACAGAAGAAGACAAACAAAAACACATAAGAGCAGCGAAAGAGAACTAAGCAAAATGGGAAACTGAACAGTATAGAAGAAAAAGAAAAATTCATTAGCATTGAAAAATATTACAAAAAGAGTGACAAAAAGAGAAAAAAATAAAAGCCTAAAACAGAGAAAATAGGTGGGGGGAGAACGGAGATCAAGGGGGAGTCGGTGGTGGAGGGTTTGAGGAAGATGGTGGGGGAGATGCAGGTGGTTCTATTTTTTTCTTCTTCTCTCTCTTCTCCTTTTTCTTCTGCTCTTTGGCCAAGATCCACTGGACCTCTTCATACTCATCCCAGAGAAATTGTAATGGGTCCGGCTCCTTAGGCGGTGGGGAATCCAACCACATAGGATAGAATTAATTTGGGAACTCGTTGGGTTTGTCATTCGCCATGGTTAGGAGGAGGGCCAGACTGCTAGGGTTAGAAGAGAAAGGAAGAGATGAAGACGAGCTCACTTCGTATTTAAAATACTTAGACCGTGGAAAATGAATGGGCATATTTTAAGTTTTGTCCCTTTCCAAGTGTGGCAATAAATTGTGAGTGTTCGAGGAATGGTGAATCGCACAACTGATTATGGGAAAAGAGAGCTCACAATAAATGATGTTCTAAATTTAGCCTTGGTATTTAAGGTGATCCCACGTATCGTGCAGCTGCACATTGGAAGATGTGGAATTCTACTTTGTGCGCGCTCAGGACCCCGCGAGCAAGCTCTGACATGGCCCACGATTTTGAAAATGTTTCCATTTTAATCCCTTGATCGAGATCAACACTCGACCTCTGTGCACCATTTGTGATGAGGTCTGTACTTGCACAATGTCATCCATCCACTTAGCTGCCATCTACATCTACCCTTCACATGGATTCCTACTTCAAATGAGAATAGCCTCCCTAAATTCATCTCCCATGTTACTTGTCACCAGCTATGAAGTTCTTTCTCAACAGCCCTTTGTCAAAGAAAGCTTTGGACCTTTCCTTGTAGATCCAGGCATTGGCATACACATCCATCCTTAGCTCATCCAATTCTGACAGCTGCAGCAACCTGTGATGACCATCAGAAGTTAGGTTTAGATTTAAATGTTTGATGGCCCAATAGGCCCTGTGTTCTAACTCTACTGGGAGATGACAAGCCTTGCCATAAACCAGTCTAAAAGGGGGCATACCAATGGGAGTCTTATAGGCAGTCCTATAAGCCCATAGTGCATCATTAAGCTTTTCAGCCCAATCTTTCCTGTCAGTCCTCACAGTCTTCTCAAGGATGTGCTTGATCTCCCTATTAGAAATTTCAACTTGCCCACTGGTTTGTGGGTGGTAGGGAGTAGCAATCCTATGATTGACAGAATATTTCTTGAGCAAGCTCACGAAATTTCTGTTATAGAAATGGCTACCCCCATCACTGATAATGGCTCTAGGGGTGCCAAATCTTGAGAAGATATTCTACTTTATAAACTTGAGGACAACCTAATTATCATTAGTTCTTATGGCAATGGCTTCTACCTATTTTGAAACATAATCCACTGCCACTAAGATGAAATAATAATCATTTGAAGGAGGAAAGGGGCCCATGAAGTCAATACCCCAGACATCAAACAGTTTCACAACAAGGATGGGCTGTAAAGGCATTGAGTTTCCTTTGGACAGCCCTCCTAATTTTTGACATCTTTCACAGGTCCTGCAGTGTGTATTGGCATCTCTGAATAAAGAAGGCCAGTAAAACCCACACTGTAAGATTTTGTCAGTTGTTTTTCTTCCACTAAAGTGGCCTCCACAGGCATTTTCATGACACATGGCCAGAATACTGGGGACATCAATTTCTGGAACACATTTTCGGATGATTTGGTTTGCACAATACTTGTATAAGCAAGGTTCCTCCCAGAAAAAGAACTTGACCTGTGAGAAAAATAGGTCTTTATCCATTTTGGTCCAATGGGCAGGAATCTTGCCTATAACTAGGCAATTGACTATGTGTGCATACCAAGGAACCAAGGATTGGATGGCAAACAATTGCTCATTCGGGAAGACATCATTTGTAGGATCATTAATACATTTCTCC
This sequence comes from Chloranthus sessilifolius, assembly GCA_021018995.1. Classification (NCBI taxonomy): domain Eukaryota; kingdom Viridiplantae; phylum Streptophyta; class Magnoliopsida; order Chloranthales; family Chloranthaceae; genus Chloranthus; species Chloranthus sessilifolius. The sequence goes on along the minus strand of CM037598.1, from coordinate 36,427,138 downwards.
AACATAATTCTGGACAAGTGGTCAGCCACCACATTTTCTACACCCTTTTTATCCTTGATTTCAATGTCAAACTCCTGCAATAGGAGTATCCATCTAATCAACCTGGGCTTCGCATCTTTCTGGGACAATAGGTACTTCAATGCTGAGTGGTAAGTGAAGATTACAGTTTTAGACCCAAGTAGGTAAGGTCTAAATTTGTCCACAGCAAAAACCACTACCAAAAACTCTTTCTCAGTTGTGGTATAATTCAGCTGAGCTTCAGCAAGTGATTTGCTGAGATAGGCAATGATCATAGGCAACTTATCTTTTCTCTGGCCCAAAACAGCACCTATTGCCAAGTCGGATGTATCACACATCAACTCAAAGGGTAGTGTATAGTCAGGTATTTGGAGTACAGGGGCAGAGGTGAGACAACTTTTCAAAGTTTTAAAAGCCTCAAGACATTCAGCAGAAAAAGTCAAAGGGCGCATCCTAGCAGAGCAAGTGCCACAATGGTTTAGCAATTTTGCTGAAGTCTTTGATGAACCTCCTGTAGAATCCAACATGTCCAAGGAAAGATCTGATTTATTTGATTGTTCTTGGAGGGGGCAAATTTGCAATGAGGTCAACTTTGGCCTTGTCTACCTCAATTCCATCTTTAGAGACTACATGGCCCAACACAATACCTTGTGTTACCATGAAGTGGCCCTTTTCCCAACTTAAAACCAAATTGGTCTCCTCACATCTTTGCAAGACCAGGTGGAGGTGTTGCAGACATTGGCCAAAACTGTCCCCATACATAGAAAAATCATCCATAAAAAATTCTAAGAATTTGTCAATCATATCAGAAAATATGGCATACATACACCTCTGAAAGGTGGCTGGGGCATTACACAGCCTAAAAGGCATCCTTCTGTAAGCAAAGGTGCCAAAAGGATAAGTAAATGTAGTTTTCTCTTGATCAGGAGGGTGCAGAGGGATCTGGTTGTACCCTGGTACTGTTAAGACCTGAAAAGTACCACTTTTCACCCCTTAACTTAACCTTTGATTAGACCCGTAGCCACCTAATAAGTTCTTGTTAAGCGTTTTATGTAGGTAATAACCAGCAGTGAAATAAGGTCAGGAATCCTGCTAAGGAGCCTATTTTGGCACTAGAAGTCCCTCAGAAGGATGAACTCTGAATCCAGACCTGAAATGAGCCTCGTGCAGCTCTCGCGAAGCTCAAGAGTAGAACACATCGCACAGTCTCGCACAGTTCAAAGCAGACCTCTCTCAACCTCGCACAGTTCACTCAGAACGACTGAAGAGTGAGAGCTTCAGGAGACTTCTCGCACAGTTGTCGCACAGTCACCACGGGATGCAATTATCAGAAGAGAACTCCTCGCGCCATTCAAGAATAAAGCATCCTTGCAAAGGCAGAGCCATCCTCACAAAGATCAATTAACACATGGAACCTCGCGCAGTTCATAACTCATTAAAGCCTCGCAAGGTAACTCGCGAAGTCCATTGAAGAGAAGTGATCGCGTAGTTCTCGCACTATTCAAATCCATCCTTGCGAAGATCAACCCAGCGAATGCATAGCTACCTCGCGACTGCTTGAACTCTAACCCCGCGACATCTGAGGCTTTGATGTCTACTCAACCTCGCGACTGCCTGAAGAGCAAACCAAGGCAACATCGCGACGGTTAAAGCTTCAATATCAAATCATCCTAGCGAAGAGCAAGAGCTACCACGCGACAAGTCTGGGAAACAATGGCTACCTAGCGAAGCTCTGAACTTCAACTTCCATCTCTTCAGTAGAGGACCTTTTGGGAATTTCCAGCGATTAGGGCATGCACTCCCACACTTAAATCTTTGTGCACGCACCCCAAGGCATCCAAGGATCACTATTCGGCCATGTGGCATTGTTAAAATTAAGGTTTCCTAACTCTAATGCGCCGCCACACCATTGCTATAAAAACCTATACTTAGCTTAGGTTTAGAGGACCATCTTTTACCATCTTTTTACATCCTAGAATAGCTAGGAACACATCTCATTTCTTGGAGACTTGATCTGAGATCGTTTTTCTTTTCTTTTTATAGCTATAAGTAGTTTTCTTTTTCTTTTTCCTTCTCTCCATAGTCCAGCACCTGCTGGCTATGCCTTTGTATGCATTTTTGAACTAGATCAATGGAAGTTTTATAATAGGATTTGTACTCTGTAGGATTTGTGTTTCAATGTGAGATGCTCTGTGCAAGGCTGCTACCTTGTGATCCGCCATTGCTTTGGCTGTGTTTCAACGCAATGGAGGACTGATTCTAAGGGCCACTCAGGTCCAAGTGACCTGTGTGTCTGGGCTATCATGGTCCTATACAGCCTTAGCCTCACCACAGGACCCACTAGATCTGAAATCCCCATGGGAGCTTGAGCTGGTAGCCTGGTTACCATGGTGGTGGCAGCGATATTCTTATTTTGTCTTGGGCTCCGTGAGGAGGAAAGCCTCTGGGATAGTCTGTCACCATTCAAGTGGACAGGTTATAGCCTTAGGGTGATTCTAATCCACCGATCCAAGATGGATCCTTCTTCTTTGTACCTGAGCTTGTATTAGCCTGGTGGGAGATTGTACAGAGGCAGACTCCCCTATATATGTATAGATCCGCTATTAGATGTTAGATCTGATCTGGTTATAGAGATTGTAGGCTTGTGACTGGACCATTGTAACCTCACTTAAGCAATGGACAGTTAGATCGAAGGTTCTACTCAATCTCTTGTTGCTTCTATGTGTCTAAGCTATCATGGTCCTATACAGTCTTAGCCCCACACATAGAACTTTAGTGGTTGAGGTTCCCTATGGATTCTTGAGCTGGTAGCCTGGATGAAATAGTGCCTACAATGATTAACTTGTTTTGACCCATCCCTGGATTGTGGTTCCCCTATGGGATAGTCTGTGACCATTTGAGTGGACAGGTTATAACCTTAAGGGATTGAATCATGGCAGAGAGATGGGTTGGATCCTTTGTCCTTAGTGGTGATAACGTAGCCATTGGACAGGATTTCTATAACATCAGATCTGAATCTGAGTTATAAAGCTCCTCTGATCTAGGCTCAAAAACATACTTCTCACCCTTTTATATTTATTTTCCACACTCCATCCATCCTCTCAACCCTTTCTGTAGTTTAGACATTAGGTTACCTTAGAATACCTAGAATAAGTGACCTTAAACTCCCCTCCTTTTTTAGGACTGTCAAATCTATAGTCAGATCTGGAGGGACTACTAGAGATGGCTCCCTTGGAGCTGTAGATCACCTTTCCCTGTGAGACAAACTTACTTATCAAAACTTGCCACAATGGACCCTGTATCTTGCAGGTCTAGGACTTCTCAGTTGTGCTGATTTCATCTCCTGTTTTATTTTGATTTTAAATTTCTTTTACCACAAACAAATAAAGAAAGCACAGCTGGGAGAGCAACAAGTTTTTGGCGCCGCTGCTGGGGACAGTTGATCTATTAGTAGACCCTTAGTTTTTGTATTCTTAGTATTCTTTGCAAATGTGAATAATTGATACTGCTGATATAATTTTGAACCTTTCTTGCAGATCTAGACAGCAGCAGTGAAGGACAGTTGGACTGCAATTGGAGCTTAGCTACCTCTGTTTGCAAACTCTCTAACTTTTAAAACTCTGTCTATCTTTCTTGAAAATTCTCTAGCAGTATCTAGGATAGTTGTAAATGTATTCTTTGAATATCTATAAATTAGTTAGATAAATTTATTAATTGTAAAGTTATTCATTTGCAATGTGCCTGAAAAAAGCTCTCCATGCTATTGGTGTGCTTGTATGCTAGGGAGGAGATCTCTCAGCCCTACTTTAGAGCCTCTTAACACTGAGTTAGAAAGGGGAAGGAGACTTAGAAGAGACAAGCACACCATAGGAGAACCCCCAAGTGAATTTGTGATAGCACAAATGGGTGAAGAAAAACCCAGAACTCTCAAGGTGTTGAATGCTCTGGATGATTATAACTCCCCTTTTAGCATTCAATTCCCTGATGTTCAGGGGAATTATGAAATAAAAACTTCAATCATCCAGATGCTGCCCTCTGTCCATGGGCTTAGCAAGGAGGACCCTTACAAGCATATTGACCAGTTCTTGGCCTTGTGCACCACTTTTAATATCACTGGTTTGGGACTTGAGGCTACTAGGCTCAGACTCTTTCCCTTCTCTCTGAAGGATAGGGCCAGTACCTAGTTGAGCACTCTTCCCAATAATAGCATTGCTTCATGGAAAGACCTACAGACCAAGATCCTGACCATGTTCTGCCTTGAGACCAAAACTAGCCAGTTGAGGAAAGAGATTCTTGCTTTTGCTCAATCCCCAATTGAGGATTTTAACCAAGCTTGGGATAGGTTTAAAGAAATGCTCAAACAATTCTCCCACCACAAGATCCCAGAGTGGCAGCTTGTACAAAGCTTCTACAATGGGATTGATGAGAAAAATAGAGATACGGTCGATGCCGCTTGTGGTGGATCCTACATGCACAAGACTGCTGAGGAGGCATGGGAATTGTTTGAGGTGATTAGTGAGAATGCTTTTCAAAAGCCATCCTTGGCAAGAACTAGTCAGGATTCTGAGCTAAAGGTGGGGCCTGCTGCTGGATAAAGAGGAAAAGTTTATGAGGTGTCTGGGAACAATAACCTACAGCTGCAGATGGCAAACCTCTCTATGAAGTTTGACAAATTACTGACTGTGATGCAACCCAGAAGGGCTGCTCATGTGGCGGAGGCATGTCTGATATGCCAGTCCCCACAGCACACAGTGGACGAATGTCCATCAGCAGGGCAATTTCCTGAGTTGGTTTTGGAACATGCTGTTGCTGCCCAATCTTATGGCCAGCAACAATCTGGGGCTACAACAGACAGCTATATGGATACCAGCACCAAAATTCTGGTTACCAATGGAGAGACCATCCAAATCTGAGGTGGAGGCAAGACAACTACATGCAGCCCCAGCAGATGTTTGCCTTACCACAAAGGCCATAGCAGTAGTTCAATCAAGGGAATGGCCCTAGGTCTAACTTCCAGCACCATCAGCAGCCCCATCCGCAATAAAATCAATTGGTCTTACCCCCATCTCAACCCTGAAATACTTCTTTCGAGGACCAGGTCTTGACCTCACTGTAAAACCTGGGTTCCTTGGCTCAGACTGTGAATTCTCATGGTCAGAGCATTAAGAAGATGGAAGAGAAGATTGGCCAACTAGCTAATACCTTAGCCAAAAGAGAAGAGGGAAGGTTGCCCAATCAACAAGTGGTTAATCCCAAGGGCCAATTTTTGATTGGTGAAGGATCCTCAAACCCTGAAGGGGATCTTTCATTGAATTGATGTTAAGAACTGTACACTTTGTATGATATGTACTTTACAGTTAGAAGAATTTGTAGTGATCTTGTTGGAGTCAGAGTTTAGTGCTTTATGCCTACTTTTATTCCTGTTCCCCTTGTTTACTAATTTCAAGTGATTGAATGATGATGGTATTATTTGAATGCTTTTCATGATGTGTGAATTTACTGCTTGGAGAGTACGGGAATTTTTGAATGTTTTGTAATGCTTATGGGTGTCCCTAGAAGAGAGCCTGTGAGAGAATTCACCCACAAAATAACGGTCAAAAGGCTAACTAGTGGGTGTGTGAATTCTGACTCTATTAAGCCATCGCGAGGTTGTGAAAATTTGGTTTGGTTTCCTCTCGCGCAGTTCATAAAAAATCACTTTGCTTTGCCATCGCGAGTTTCAGTTATAGTTGTGTGGGCTTCCTCGCGTAGTTTAAATGAACATCCAATCTCGCGACCCATTCAGCTTATCCAGCGAGCAGATATTTTTAAAGCACGCCGAGCCTCGCGATATTTAAAATCCAATCCCACGCTACGTTTCTTTATTGCTTTCTCTTTCCTCTCCTGCTAGTGAAACCCTAGCTCCCACTCCTCTCAATCTCTCTCCTCTAGCATCCTGTCTACAATTCATCGTTCACTTTAAAATTTTGGATTTTTTTTCTTAAAGCTTCCATCAACAGTTGCCCTCTGCAAGGAGGTCCTACGGTCTGCCGTGCATCAAATTGAAAAGAACCCTAACTTTTTAGGGTAAGACTCAACTCTTATTTTTTTTCTTCCAAAATTTCAACTGCACACTCACCAAGGAGAATCCAAATGGCTCCTAAAAGTGCACCTACGAAGAGAGCCAGGGATCAGGCTCCCGTGGAGCCGGCCCCTATGAAATCCAAGTCCTCTACGGCACAATAAAAAGGGAAGGAGGTAGTTCCTGAGGTGGCTGCAAAAACACCTGACTACTCTACACCCTCTGAGCTCCTCATTTCCATTTCTTTAGAGCCTGAAGCCATTTTTGATATATCTTTCTTTGAATCTGAGCCGTTGTCAGCACCTGCCATTGAGTTCTTGCGCAAGGCTGGTTTGTTCCCCTTGATGCAAATGACTCCTGCACTAGCCTATCCTAGGTTAGTGCAACTCTTTTACCAGCACCTTAGGGTCAGACCAAACACACATGGGCAGCCAGGTCTCCTTGTGTTAGTTGACAATTTTGAGATGCTACTTAGCCCAGCGTTGATTGCTGAAGTCATGGGCATCACTGCCATTTTTGATCCCAAATGTGGTTATGGTGCCCCTGTAAGTGCCCCCATTGATGCCATTGCCCAGGCCCTTACCAGAGGTTTCAAGGCCACAGGGGACTCCATCAGAAGAAGAGATTTGGATCCCAAATTTCTATTCATCGATCAAGTGTTGAGGAAGAATATCTATTGGTCCGGCCATCAGCAAGAGAGGAGGACACCAATTGTTGATGCTCTTTATTCCTTCTCTCTTGGCCATGGGTTTAATGTTGCATGGTTGATTTTCGAGGCTATGAAGGATACAATGGTGAAGCTTGGGCTGCAAAAGAAGATCCACACTCTCCCCTATGGAAGACTCATCACCAAATTACTTCTGAGGGGAGGATACAACATACCAGTGGGGGAGTTATCTGCTGACCTCACTCCCACCACTTTTGCCAAAAGATAATGAGGGATCAGTAGAAGTCTGATGGATCCACAGAAGAAGAAGAAGAAGGCTGAAGCTCAGGTTATTTCTGAGCAAGGAGAGGGAACTGTTGTGGCAAAGGCCACCCCTTCCATTCCACCACCCCCTGGGATTCATTCCTGGGTGGAAAGTGTTGAACCCCATGACAGCACCCCCCCTTCACCCACCTTACCTCATTACACAGCCCCAGTATCTCCAATCTCCTCTCGAACGGCAGACCCCCGATAACCTACCTTAAAAGGAAAACCTCTCACACAACCCCTGCGTTATCTTTACCTACCTCCCCCACCCCTATCATTCACACAGACACACCTCATATTGACCAACCCTTAATCCCACCCCTCCCAACTACATCTCAACTCCAAGATCCTAACTTTAACCTAGCCACCACTTCAGGGTATCAGGCCTTCATCACTACCTTGCTTGATACCTTTCCTACCCATGATATCCCCCTCCCAGATTCCCCACTCCCTTGCCCACATCACTCACCAGACCTTTCATCTTCTCCCCCTATAACTTTCCATCATGCCCCCACTTCCCCTTTCCAACCTGTTCCCTCCTATTCTCATACTCCACCCCACCCAACCTCAGATACCCTTACCCATATGCTTTCCCTCATACATGACATCTAGACCCAGCTATCCACCACAACCCACACCCAAGCCCAAATGCAGACTGACATCACCAACATACAATCCACCCTTCAAACATTGACAAACCCACCCATCTCTACACAACCTCCTCCCACCTCACTGATCCAACCCCCTTCCACCTCTGACTCCACAGTGCCACCAGACCTCACCCCAATTGTCTTAACTACACCCTTAACCCTCCAAGACACCATACCCCACCACTCCTTCCCCACTTTACCTATCCTTCCCCCACTCATATTACCTCCACCACAATTTACCAACACTTCTACCCAAACAGACCCCATTCCTTTCCCATCCACCTTTCCCATTCAACCCCACATATTTGTAACCCCACCACTTCCATTTCGACCCTTCACCATTCCATTTTTCCCTTACCCAGAACCATCCACCTACACTGACCATCCTTCATTTACTTTTCCACCCATGCCTTCCATTCCACCCCTTATCTTGCCCCCTCAATTTACTGACCATTCAACCCAGACTGCCCCAACAACTTCTACCCCTCCTCTAGGCTTCATCACTACAGCCCCCACTTTACCCCCCTAGGATCAATCACCTTCTACTTCGTCCACTCCATTTCTACCAATCTTACCCAGACACTCCTATTACACCCCCCCTACTTCACCCTCCTCCATGCCATGAGGGACAATGCCTATATAAAGAGGGATGTCCTACGGGGCATGGCCCAACTTCGACAAGCCATTGAGTGCCCCTCGCTGCAGAAATTGAGTGACCTCAAGCTTGCTCACAGGCAGAAGTTGTGTGATGTTTCAAAGGGGTGGGAGTCAATTTTGGAGACCCTTACTGCAGCAAAGGCTGCTGCTACTTATTACAAATTAAATGCGGAGATGGAGAAGGGCAATGCCAAGTTGGCGCAGAAGAGAGCCCGGATGTTCGAAAAGAGACTGCACAATGCCGAGGAGATCTACCGGCTCACTAAGGGGCTTTCTGATGCCAACCTCCTTTATGCTGAAAAGCAGATAGAAATTTTGCAAAAAAGGGTGGCATCACTGTCCGGCCAACCAATTGAGCCCACCCCTCTCGCCACAGCACCCCCTGAGGCCCCATCTTTTTCCACAAAACCAGGGCCAACTTCTTCCACTCCCCCTGCCCCTACGCCTACACAACCTATTCCCCCACCTCCTACAGCCCCAACTCTGGTACCTCCTCCTACTCCTATTCAAGCTCCTGCTCCTGTCTCTGTGCCTCCCCCTGTTCCCTCTCCTGCCCCCAAAAGAAAATGGACTCCTTCCAAGAAACCTCCCACCTCCAAAAGAGCCACTGCAGCCCAAAAAGGAAAAAGGCCAGCCCCTCCATCCCCACCTCCAAAGGTCACCAGATCTCCTGCTCAGGATGATCCCCATGGTCGCCTACTTTCCAAAGAGGAACGCAGACAGGCCGCTGCTGCCCTTGGATTGGATCCCACTGCGCTTTCCTTGACTCGGGACTGATTCTGCCCCACCTATGGATCCCAGTGCTAAGAATCCTGCTGCTGCTGCTTCATCAAGCTCTGCTGAACAAACTTATCCTCAGCGAAGGAAGGTTACTGCCAAGAGGACTACTCACCCAACTGCCTCTTTGAAAATTGGACAAGCCAAATCTGTCCAGTCTGAAGAGGCACCACCAATGAGCCTGTCAGTGAAGGGGAAGAGCCCAGCCATTCCTGCAGCAAAGGAACAAGAACAGTCTTTTGTGGCTCCCCCTAAGCTTGACAAAGGGAAAAGTCCTCTCCTGCCTCAGGTGAAAGCCAAAGATAAATCCCCTGTTGTCCCTCCTGAGCTAGCACAAGCCCAATCCCCTCTCATTCCCCCTCAGCCTCAGCCAGGGAAGAGCCCCAAAGGGAAGAGCCCCAAAGGAAAAAGTCCTATCAAATCCCTTGAGCCAACCACAGATCAATCTTCAGCGATCCCTCCTCAACCAAATACTAGAAAAATGAGGGTCAGGGCACCTTCCATACCCAAAACTGCCGCCCAAAGAAAGGAAGAGAGGGAACGAAAGAAAAAAGAGGAAGAAGCTTACCTTCAAGAGCATGCCAAGAAGATGGGGTGGGACAAGTTTTAAGCCAGATTCTGACTAGATTGTACCTAGGATTTTTTCTATTTCTGCACTCTTTTGCTTCTGTTTTCTTGTAGTTTGTATATTTCTCATTTTTAATAGATTTTCTTCTTTTGTCCTTACTATTTTGCTTTGTCTATTGTGTATTTTGTCCCATGCTCTTTTATTATCTTTTTACCATTACTACATTTGCTGCACCTTCACCTTTGAACCAGTGAAGACACTGCTCCTCATAGGTTTGGGGTTGTGGCAGGCAGACCCTGCCAATGGAATAGTTAACTTAAGCGCAGCAAAGTCATGTGAGTAATATGGAAATGGATCTATGATCACTTAAGAATCATGAAAAATAAGAAATTAAAATTTTTTGCAAACTTTAGACATTATAAACTTTTAATTTTTCACATTTCCATGATGAGATCACCAAGGAAACTCACTTGTATCAGTACTAAGTGAATCGTTAGAGAGAGAGAAAGGTGAGGACATACTCAAAAGTTCAAAGGAAGACCATAACCAGTGAGAATTGGGCCTATAAAATTTTTTTTCCATCCTTTGAGGAGTAACTAAGGCAATTTCTTCTAGTTCTAAGGACTGGCTAAGTTACTGTGCTCACTAGAAGTTAGGCAACTCCAAGTTGAAACAACTGACAACACTCATGAGACTTAAGAAAGGATCAAGGCCTTCTCTTGGACAGTTTGAGCCTAAAAAGAACAACCCTAAAGCAACTGCCCTTGTCCATACCCCCTGTGAGCTTTAAATCCTAAATTTCTTCAAAACACACCTGAGTACTTGTACCTGAACCTATGAACCTGCTTCAACCTACCCTCACTCTGAGAATTCAGAAGGTAAAGGAGAAAGAGTTGGAAATGGACTAGCTATGGTCAGCATTAGGTGAATGGAGAAGAAGTATCTCAAAATTTTGGCAGTATGGTAACTGAGAACATGGTGGCATTTCTGAAAAGCAAAAACAAAAATAAAAAGAAGAAAATTCCATCAAAACGGAAACAAAAACAATAATGAAGAGGAGTAAGGGAGGAGTCAAGAGGAACTTTCATTGGAGAATCAAAATCAAGAAGAGAAACTGATCACTTCAAATTTGAAAATCTCAAAGAAGATGAAGGAAGCTGAATCCAAGAAGGTGAAGTCATGAATCACCTCTGTCACCTACTGATTTCTCAATTTTGAACCCCTTTTCAACCTTCCATTCTTTTTAACCCCACTCCATAAGCCACATTACAGCCCAGTTAAAAGCCCTTATGATCCAAAGTTGAGTGAGTTGTCATGTGGAGATAAAGAGTTATCCAATCCATGGTGAGGATGTGTAAATGATGTCAGCACCTAAAAGCTATGCCTATGCTCATGCTTACAGACCCATTTGGGGATGTAACTGCTCCTGAGCCTGAGAGAAAATGAACCCCTCAATAAGATCCTTATGAGAGTACGCCCTGGATAGTTTTTGGGTCCGATCTTGAATGCATTAGGTATGACCTATAACCTAATTTTTGGACCTGATGATGAGCTCAGTGCTGGCACACACTTGTGCAGTTTTTTGTGGTTGTAAACTGATTGGAAGTGCTGTGCATTCATGAAAAGTTTATGTTGTTTACATTTCTGTGCAACTACTGTATTAAATTTCTTTTATTTTTTATAATTCATGAGTGAACTAAATCTGCTCCTTGACTGCTCACCTGATTATATTGCACTTTTGTTAACTGTTTCATTGAGAAGTTTGTGGGTGTCATCACTGAAAACCCTCAGGAGACTTCACTCCTCCACTAGGGATCACCTAGGGGTTTAAAAGGCTTGGTACATATGCTAAATGTATTTGTGCTCCCTAAGAAAGTGGCATTTCATTTTTATAGTAGATTTAATGTAGTTTTGCTAAGGGACTAGTAAAGATTAGGTTTGGGGCTGTGTTAAGACCTGAAAAGTACCACTTTTCACCCCTTAACTTAACCTTTGATTAGACCCATAGCCACCTAATAAGTTCTTGTTAAGTGTTTTATGTAGGTAATAACCAGCAGTGAAATAAGGCCAGGAATCCTGCTAAGGAGCCTGTTTTGGCACCAGAAGTCCCTCAGAAGAATGAACTCAAAATTTAGACTTGAAATGAGCCTCCCACAGCTCTCGCAAAGCTCAAGAGTAGAACACATCACGCAGTCTCGAGCAGTTCAAAGCAGACCTCTCTCAACCTCGCGCAGTTCACTTAGAACGGCTGAGAGAGAGCTTTAGAAGATTCCTCGCTTAGTTGTCGCGCAGTCGCCACGAGATGCAATTATCAGAAGAGAACTCCTTGTGCAGTTCCCATGCCATTCAAGAAGAAAGCATCCTTGTGAAGGCATAGCCATCCTTGCGAAGATCAATTAAGACATGGAACCTCGCGCAGTTCAGAACTCATTAAAGCCTCGCGAGGTAACTCGCAAAGTCCATTGAGGAGAAGTGATCGCGCAGTTCTCGTGCTATTCAAATCCATCCTCGCAAAGATCAACCCAGCGAATGCACAACTACCTTGCGACTGCTTGAACTCTAACCCCGTGATATCTGAGGCTTTGATGTCTACTCAACTTCACGATTGCTTGAAGAGCAAACCAAGGCAACCTCGCGACGGTTGAAGCTTCAATATCAAATCATCCTAGCGAAGAGCAAGAGCTACCACATGACAAGTTTGGGAAATAATGGCTACCTGGCGAAGCTCTGAACTTCAACTTCCTTCTCTTCAGCAGAGGACCTTCTGGGAATTTTCAGCGATTAGGGAACGCACTCCCACGCTCAAATCTCTGTGCATGCACCCCAAGGCATCCAAGGATCACTATTCGGCCATGTGGCATCGTTAAAATTAGGGTTTCCTAACCCTAATGTGCCGCCACACCACTGCTATAAAAACCCATACTTAGCTTAGGTTTAGAGGATCATCTTTTACCATCTTTTTACATCCTGGAATAGCTGGGAACACATCTCATTTCTTGGAGACTTAATCTGAGATCGTTTTTCTTTTCTTTTTATAGCTGTCCGTAGATTTCTTTTTCTTTTTCCTTCTCTCCATAGTCCAGCACTTGTTGGCTATGCCTTTGTATGCATTTTTGAACTAGATCAATGGAAGTTTTATAATAGGATTTGTACTCTGTCGAACTTGTGTTTGAATGTCAGATGCTCTGTGTAAGGCTGCTGCCTTGTGATCCGCCATTGCTTTGGCTGTGTTTCAATGCAATGGAGGACTGATTCTAAGGGCCACTCAGGTCCAAGTGACCTGTGTGTCTGGGCTATCATGGTCCTATACAGCCTTAGCCCCACCACAGGACCCACTAGATGTGAAATCCCCATGGGAGCTTGAGCTGGTAGCCTGGTTACCATGGTGGTGGCAACGATATTCTTGTTTTGTCTTGGGCTCCGTGAGGAGGATAGCCTCTGAGATAGTTTGTGACCATTCAAGTGGACAGGTTATAGCCTTAGGGTGATTCTAATCCACCGATCCAAGATGGATCCTTCTTCTTTGCACCTGAGCTTGTATTAGCCTGGTGGGAGATTGTACAGAGGCAAACTCCCTTATATTTGTATAGATCCGCTATCAGATGTTAGATCTGATCTGGTTATAGAGATTGTAGGCTTGTGACTGGACCATTGTAGCCTCACTCAAGCAATGGACAGCTAGATCGAAGGTTGTACTCAATCTCTTGTTGGTTCTATGTGTCTGGGCTATCATGGTCCTATACAGCCTTAGCCCCACACATAGAGCTTTAGAGATTGAGGTTCCCTATGGATTCTTGAGCTGGTAGCTAGGATGAAATAGTGCCTACAATGATTAACTTGTGTTGACCCATCCCTGGATTGTGGTTCCCCTATTGGATAGTCTGTGACCATTTGAGTGGACAGGTTATAACCTTAAGGGATTGAATCATGGCAGAGAGATGGGTTGGATCCTTTCTCCTCAGTGGTGATAACGTAGCCATTGGGATGAGATTTTTATAACATCGATCCTGAATCGAAAGTTACAAAGCTCCTCTGATCTAGGCTCAAAAACATACTTCTCACCCTTTTATATTTATTTTCGACACTCCATCCATCCTCTCAACCCTTTCTGTAGTTTAGACATTAGGTTACCTTAGAATACCTAGAATAAGTGACATTAAACACCCCTCCTTTTTAGGACTGCCTGATCTGTAGTCAGAGCTGGAGGGACTACTAGAGATGGCTCCCTTGGAGCTGTAGATTACCTTTCCCTATGGGACAAACTCTTACTTATCAAAACTTGCCACAATGGACCCTGTATCTTGCAGGTCTAGGACTTCTCAGTTGTGCTGATTTCATCCCATGTTTTATTTTGATTTTAAATTTCTTTTACCACAAACAAATAAAGAAAGCACAGCTGGGAGAGCAACAAGTACCCATCAAGAAAACAGTAAAAAGCTTTCCCAGCCAACTTATCTAAAATTTGATCAATAAAGGGGAGAGGGAAGTGGTCTTTTCAGATCTTAGAGTTAAGCTTTCGATAATCGATGCAAACTCTCCAGCCAGTGGTCTCCTTGACTGGTCTCAGCTCTCCAGACTCAATTGTGATAACTGTTATGCCAGATTTCTTTGGCACCACTTGGATAGGTGCCATGCATTCAGAATCAGAAATGGGGTAGATTACCCCAACATCTAGCAATTTAATGATTTCTTTTAGGACCACTTCCTGCATGTGAGGATTCAATTTCCTCTGCATTTCCCTGGAGGGTGTTGAGCCCTCCTCCAAATGGATCCTATGCATACAGATTGATGCATCTATCCCTCCTAGATCAGCAATGGTCCAGCCAATTGCCTTCTTGTGCCTCCTTAAAATTGTTAGTAATTCTTCCTCTTGCTCATTGGTAAGAGAAGAAGAGATAATTACAGGAAGTTTCTCATCTTTCTCAAGGAAAGCATATTTCAATGTTTCTGAAAGCTTCTTGAGTTCCAAATCAGGGGCTTGTTGGATGGATGGCAGGATTGGTGGTTTGTTGGTTTGAGGAAGGGGCAACAATGTAGGTTTCCAAATAGAATGTTGCACTAAGCCCGCAGAAGAATTCAATGTAGACATGTCTTCTGCCATTACAGTTGGGCTTCCTTCCTCTACCATATCTCAAACTTCAATTAAACTCGTGACAATGTTGCCCCACTCCAGCAGAGTGGGCAGTTCTTCTTCAATAACTTCTTCTAGTACATCCACTGCAAAGCATTCCTCATTGTCCAGCTGAGGGTACTTTGCATTGTTGTACACATTAAGCTCAACCTTCATATATCTGAAAGTTACCTCCATGATCCCAGACCTGCTTTGAATGCATGCATTAGCAGTGGCAAAGAATGGCCTGCCCAAAATGACACGTATAGGGGATGTACTTTTGTTACAGCCCATGTCCAAAACAAGGAAGTCTACAGAGTAGAAGAACTTGTCCACCCCTATAAAGAAATCCTCAACCAATCCCATGGGTCTCCTTTCAAACCTGCTAGCCATTAACAATACAATGGCGGTGGGTTTCTGCTCCCCCAAACCTAGCTGCTGATACACATAGTATGGCAGCAGGTTAACACTGGCTCAAAGGTCTAGAAGGGTCCTTCCAATTGTGTGGTCTCTAATTATGCAAGGAATAGTGGATATCCCTGGGTCTTGCAACTTCTCTGGCATTGTCATGTTTAATACAGAATTAACTGTATCAGTTGCAAAGACGTTTTTGGACAAATGGCCTCTAGCTTTTCTTTTCTGAGTACAAAGGTCTTTCAGAAATTTTACATAGACTGGGACCTATCAGATTGCATCAAGCAAGGGCAAATTAATTTTTACCTGCTTAAAGGTCTCCATCATTTCCTCAATCTGTGCATTCCCCTTATCAAAAGGGGTAGGGCCACTCAAAGCCTGAGGAAATGGTAGCTGAGGTACTGCTGGTTCCTCAGCTGCAAGCCTATGACTGAACTTTTGTTTTTTTCTTTTTTCATCTTTTATCTCCTACTAGGCTCAACTATAGCCTCTTTATTTTTCCTTTGCTGCAGGGTAGCAGGTAACTCCAGGCTCTGTGCTCTAAGAAAGTCTCTTTCACTTTCACTCGACAGTTCTTTGGGAATGACCTCTTCTTGTTCCCTTCCCACCTGGTTGTCTACTAGCCTGCCAGACCTCAGGGTTGTGATGGCATTAGCACCCTCAAAACTTGAGGAGCCTTCTCCAATCGAATATTGGCCCTTAGGGTTGGCCACTAGCTGGCTTAGCAACTTGCCCTCTTCTCTTTTGGCCAAGGCATTGGCTATTTGGCCTATCTGCTCTTCTATTTTCTTTATGCTTTGACTGTGAGAAGTCACAGTTTGAGTCAAGGGTCCAAAGCTTTGTAATTGAGTCAAAACCTGATCCTTAAAAGAAGCATTTCAGGGCTGAGGTGGAGGAACTACCAACTAATTTTGCTGCTGGGGCTGCTGCTGATGCTGGAAATTTGACCTTGGGGCATATCCCTGGTTAAATTGTTGTCGAGGCCTTTGAGGTAAGGCCAACATCTATTGTGGCTGCATATAATTGTCTTGCCCCCACCTCAAATTTGGGTGGTATCTCCATTGATAACCAATATTTTGGTGCTGGTATCGATATGGCTGTTTGTTGTAGCCATCAGATTGTTGTTGTCCAAATGATTGGGTAGCAGCAACCTGTTCCATCACATACTCAGGGTATTGCCCTACAAATGGGCACTCTTCCACTGTGTGTTGTGGAGATTGGCATATCAGACATGCCTCAATCACTTGTGTAGCCAATCTGGGCTGCACCACAGTTAAAAGTTTATCAAACTTATCAGAGAGATTGGCCATCTGCATTCTAAGGTCATCATTTCCCCTAACTTCATACATCTTTCCTTTAGAAGTTTCAGCAAGCCCCAGCTTAGGAGAAGTCTCTTGAACAGTCCTTGACGAGGACATGTTCTGGAAAGCATTTTCACTGATGACCTCGAACAAGTCCCATGCCTCATCAGCTATTTTATGCATGTAAGTTCCACCATAAGAGGCATCTACCATGTCACTACTTTTCTCATCAATCTCATTATAGAAGCTCGGGACAAGCTGCCAGTCAGGGATCTTGTGGTGGGGACATTGTTTGAGCATCTCCTTAAATCTGTCCCAAGATTTAAAATCCTCAGTTGGGGATTGGGCAAAAGCAAGTATTGCTTTCCTCAACTGGCTGGGTTTGGTCTCTGAGAAGAATTTGGTCATAAATCTTGTCTGTAGGTCTTTCCAAGAAGTGATGCTGTTGTTTGGGAGAGTAGCTAACCAGGTGCTGGCCCTGTCCTTTAAGGAGAAAGGAAAGAGCCTTAACCTAGTGGCTTCTGGTCCCAAACCAACAATGGAGAATGTTGTGCACAGGGCTAAGAATTGGTCAATGTGCTTGTAAGGGTCTTCCTTGCTAAGCCCATGGAAAGAGGGAAGCATTTGGATGATGGAGGTTTTAATCTCGTAGTTTCCCTGAACATCTAGGAATTGAATGCTGAATGGAGAATTATATTTATCAGGGGCATTCAATACCTTTAATGTTCTGGGTTGCTCTTCACCCATGACTGCTGTCTCAGCTTCAGTAGGGGGCTCAATTGTGGTGTGTTTGGGCCTTCTTTGTCTTCTACCCCTTTCTATCTCAGGGTTAGGAGGCTCTAATGTGAGACTGAGAGATCTCCTTCCTAACATGCACACACACCAACAACAGGGAAGACTACTTGTAGACATATTGCACTTAACAAAATTACAACTATCCTAATCAACTGCTATGAAAATTTCAAAGGAGAAATAGACTGAGTTTTTGAGGGTTAGAGAAGTGAAAATAGAGGTAGCTAGACTCCCAGTGCAGTTCTACTTTCCTTCTCTGCTGCTGTCCAGATCTGTAAGAAAAATTCTAAATGTAAATTAGCAGCATCAATTATTCACAGGCACATCTACCAAAGAATAAAGAATACAAAAATCTAGGGTCTACAAATAGATCAAGATTCCCCGGCAGTGGCGCCAAAAACTTTTTGGGATATTTTAAGTGCTTGCTACAGACTTTATTGGAGACAGTGATAAGAATGGGATTAGTGAAAATGAATTAAAGATGGATTGAAAACTACAGAGCATCAAGCCCAAAAATACACAATCCTGCAAGATACAAGGCCTGTTGTAGCAAGTTTTAATAAGTAAGAGTTTGTCCCACAGGGAAAGTTGATCTAAAGCTCCAAGGGAACTATCTTTAGTAGGCCCTCTAGATCTAGCTACAGATCTGGCAATCCTAAATGGAAGGGGATTTAAGGTCACTATTATCTAAATCCTAAGGTATCCTAATGCCTAAACTATAGAAAAGGTTGAGAAGAATGATGGAGTGTGAGAAAATAAATATAAAAGGGTGAGAAGTAAGCTTTTAGGTATAGATCTGATGGGTCTTATAACTCAGACTCAGATTTGCTGCTATAGAAATCCTGTCAAATGGCTACATTATCACCAAAGAGGAGAAAGGATCCAACTCACCCCCGTGCCATGATCTAATCCCTTATGGCTATAACCTGTCCACTTGAATGGACATAGACTATCCAATAGGAGAACCACAATCCAGAGATGGGTCAGAACAAGTTTGTCATTGTAGGCACTACTTCTTCTAGGCTACTAGCTCAAGAATCCATAGGAACCTCAACCTCTAAAGTTCTGTGTGTGGGGCTAGGCCTGCAATGTGCACTAGCCTGGACACACAGAACCAGCAAGAGTTTGAGTACTAGCTTTGGAGCTTAGCTGTTCACTGTTTTAGAGAGACAGCAGTGATCCAGTCGCAAGCCTACAATCTCTACAGCTAGATCAGATCTGCCATCTGATGGTGGGTCTATATAAATACAGGGGAGTCTGTCTCTGCACAATCTCTCACAAGGCTACAAGCACAAGTGCAGAGAAGAAGAATCTACCTTAGATCTATGGAATGGCCTCACCCAAGGGCTATAATCTGTCCACTTAAATGGTCACAGACTATCCACAGAGGCTATCCTCCCCACAGAGGACTAAGACAGAATAAGAACATTGCCGCCGCCACCATGTTCACAAGGCTACCAGCTAAAGCTCCCATGGGGATTTAGATTTAGTGGATCCTGTGGTGGGGCAAGGCCTCCAATGTGCCTAAAAACAATCCTCCATTGCTTACATTACAACCTAGCAATGGAGGACCTCAAGGTAGCAGCCTTGTACAGAACAACTCTAAAAACACCAGTCCCATACATGCATAAAATCCTATTATAAAATCCATTAGATCTATTCCATATAGACCTACAAAGTCATAGCCAGCAAGTGCTGGACTATGGAGAGAAGAAAAAGGGAAAAAGAAAGTGCCTATACCCTAACCTTGGCCTACTGTAATTCTACAGTTGGTTTCAAGAAGGAGTACAGAAGACAAGTCCTTTAAACCTAAGCTAGGCTTAGGCTTATATGGCCGTCAGCTCAGTGATAATTAGGGTTAGGAAAACCCTAATTTATCAATATTGTCGTGGCCCATTTTTCTTCCTTGGATGCCTCGGGGCGTGTGCATGAAGATTGGAGCATTAGAGTGTATGCCCTAGTTGCTGAAAGTTCCCAGATTACCCCTACAGAAGTGGGGGAGAAGTTAAGAACCCGAGCCTCGCTAGGTAGAAAGGCTTTCCAGGTCTTATCGCATGATAGAATTGGCATCGCGGGGTTGCTTTGACTTGAAGCTCTTGCCATTGCGGGATTGCTCTTTGCTCATCGCGGGGATGCTCTTGTCGTCGCGGGATTGCTCTTTCCCTTTGAAAGGCGCAGGAATCGCACGCGTCTCGTTCCTTGATTAATCCCGCTGTGATCCTCGCGAAGAAACAATGTGCATGGGGTTCTGGATCGCACGCACAATTCCTTGAAAGTTTGTATCCCGCGACAACTGCGCGACAGCTGTACGTAGGAGTGCCTGAACCTCTCTCTCTTCAGTGAATCACGAGAAAATTGAAGACTCATTTCTTGATCTGCGCAAGACTGCACGACCAATTGATGTGCTCCCTTCAGAAGCCCGCGATAACTGCGTGAAGCATTCTTTCTGGTTCAATTGAGCCCTGTGACATTTGCGCGAGGCATTCTTCTTGACTTGTTTCTGCTTTGCTGTGCCTATGCTACAGCCAATTCTCTGTCTGGGTTCAACCTCCTTTCTTCTAGAAACTTTTGGGGCAACAGTAGGCTTCATGGCATCGTTAGGGGCTTATTTGCAGCTTCTGCTTATTACCTACAAAATTGTCTTAACAGTCATTTATTAAATGACTAAGTGTCTAACAGAGATTAAGTTAAGTGGTGAAAAGTGGTACTTTTCAGGTCTTAATAAGAATATCATGGAATATATGTGAGGATTTGACTTATATGTTCATTGTGTTGTTTCTTATTGAGCTAGGATGTATCTCACCACTTTAGACGATATGTCGCAGGTCCTTTGCTTGCAGCTGCTGAGGTTTCAGGAGACGCAGATCCGGGTGATTCGGATTACGTGCCCGAGGAAGAGTTAGAGCCTCCTCCCGAGGACTTCTTCTAGGAGACTTCGCTGAGTACTTTGATAGGAAGAGTTTTGAGAGCATTTTGGGCAGCTTGGTATGTCAAGTCTTTATTTTGAGAATCAATATATTTAAATGATATAATTATTTTGGCAAACCATCTAAGGTGATCTATTTATCACTGATGGTTCCAATCGGTTCTCTGTTCATGCGTCGATATGAAAGTAGAATTGTCTTTTGAGTTTATGCCTAGATTAGTATATTTATTTTCGCATTGTGTAGTTATTTGTCTAATCTTGTTTAGTTGTTGCTTGCTATACCAATGTTTCGCACCGATCTATGGGGCACGGTCTGGAGGATCGTGCCGATCCCAAAATCCGGGCTGTCACACTTTGGGCTTTAAAAGGTTTCAAAGAAAAAAAGGTAAAGAGGATTCAAAAGTTTATTTATGAAAATTAAGTTCTTCCTTTTCTTTTTCTTTCTTTCTTTATCAGCATTAGTCAGTATCCCAATTTCTGATAACTTCTTCCCATTTTTTTTGTTTTCTTGTATTGTAAATCCCAATTTTTCTTTATTTTCTCGCTCTTTGGATGCTTTTTGCTTCTCTTTTTCATGGAATCGTCTTTTTATGATTTTCCATTTCCTTTGCTCATATTTTTTCTTTCAATTGTATTTCTTCTCAGTTGTACCCTATTTAGCAGATCCTTTATCTGTTACTTGCGTACTCCTTTCACTCCCTCTTCTTCCATTCTGTAGCATTCTAAAATCTCAAAAATTATAAGGGTTAATGGTAGAAAGTTTTGGCTAGTACATATGGCTAAAGGTTTTATAATCAAGGTACAAAGAAATTCTTGATTTAAGCTTCTAATATGGGTTCAAAAGATAAATTGTTCGGGGATTTTGGCTTTTTGGCTCTGATTTACTAGACAATTCTAAACAAATAAATAATCATATTTTTAGAATATTTTGATTCTAATTTCAGTAATATGAGATTTTATTTTGATAGCAATAGTAGTGAAGTTCAAGAAAAATTTATAGCTCGAATAAAACTAATGTCCCTTAGAAGAAAAGAGGAAATAGGCTCTATTGCTCACTGGTTATATAATTTTGAAACTATAATCTAAAATATTTGCAGTTCAGATCAATCATATAGTTTTAAACATTCATCTAATACAACATTTTAAAGATGCTTTACTTTAAATTGCAACTATTTTTATTTTGATATTTTGAACTACTACTAAGATGGATTGCTAAGAATTCTGATTTTCATATTTTCTCATCATAAATCACATATAATGATTAACTGAAGATTGTAAAATTTTAAAAAAAAATAAAAAATTTTCTATTGAATATTTTTCTAAAAATAATATATATACTACTATACTACGATTGTTGTATTCCCCCCCAAGCTTAAATGGGACAATGTCCTCATTATTCCGAATAGGGGACATAAAAGAAATTTACCTTATTTACTAAGTTAGCTATAGTTACTAGGTTCATAATCTGTAAAAATAATAATAAATCTTCCCCCAAACTTAGGAGAAAAACACTTCC
This sequence comes from Chloranthus sessilifolius, assembly GCA_021018995.1. NCBI lineage: Eukaryota > Viridiplantae > Streptophyta > Magnoliopsida > Chloranthales > Chloranthaceae > Chloranthus > Chloranthus sessilifolius. The sequence goes on along the minus strand of CM037598.1, from coordinate 36,405,375 downwards.
GATTGTATGGAATTAAACTAAAAAATAATGTTAGATGTTAGTAACAAAGTTAGTAAAAAAATTAGTAAAAGAAGAAACTTTATATATATATTGCTAAATATGTACAAGGAACAAAACTATAAACTGATCAGTAGGAAAAGAAAAGAATCCTAGGAAAAATCTAGACACACACTAAACTATACTAGACTAAACACTGGCAGCATCGCCCAAAAGAATTGATTTTCAATTTTTAACCACCTTCAATCAGAGTCTCTCATTCCTTCCTACCAAAGGCATATCCATGCCTTCACAGGAACACCCCCCTCCTCTTCTTTAGAAACGAATCTCCACACCATCTCAGAGTTGCTACTCCAAGAGCTGCGAAGCACTCCCCACTGCTTCAATCTCCCCCAAATGGAGTACATCATAGGAACTGCAATGTCACAGGTTCTTTGAATGGTGGGGCGGAGTGATTACATTTCCAGACCACCCTCCACTTATAGACTTCTCTTATAAATAAAGAGAATGTAGCCTAAGCGAAGGGGGCCATGGAATTGGGTGGCAAGGAAAACAAGGATGGGATGGGAGATAACGCAGACCACCCTCGTTAAAAAGGAACATGCATCCTGTGTGGATCGATGGTTAAGGTAAAAAAGTAAGGAAGTGGGGAAATATGGGGTGTTAGTATGTGGTGTCGGGTTTGGGGTAGGTTTAGGGTCAAGCGTAGTTTATGTGGATGATTCAGCATTTCGAGTAAGTCCCTAGCGCTTTAGATTTTCTACTTTCTGTTCCACAGCTAGGAGCTCAGCTCTAAATTTTTTAAGAATTTTATCAAATATTTTGCTAGAATCACTGAGCTTTTGTTCTTCTGTCATAGGGTATAAGGGTAAAGACGGAGGAAGAAGAAAGGTAGTGGGATGGGTTTTTGGTCTATGGATGGGTATTGATTTATAGGGAAAATGTAGGGTTTGAACCGTCAGTTCAGTTTAAATGCTGAGGTGTAGGTTACTAGGGTAGGATGGTTGGCAAGTGGCAAAATTGAATGCATTGCATGTCCATTTTCTTTACAAGTGTAAATGAGTGCGATTTCCAATGTAACTGATAAGACTGATCACTAGTTCTACTGTTCCCCAGAATTGTCTTATTACCATTCTAGATAGCAGTCACAAAACTCTGTGACTATATAAATCGTACTCGCTACAATTGGACTCTTTATTCACCGAAAATTGTAAATCCATACTCTTCAAGTGAATTTAAAAATAAAGAGAAAGCGTCTTTACAATTTTATTTAATAAATTGCAGAGAACTATTTTCAAAACTACTAATATAATACATATGCTACATGTTTTTTGCTACGGATGCGTCGGTAGCATGACCGGTTCCGAAGGAGTTCAATAAAGATTAAGGGGAGCTGATGTACCTCCCGTAAAAGTATTTCCTCCTGGGGTACCAACTAACGATGGGAAAGAATAGCTACTCGTTCCTATGTTAGACAAACTGGTTAATTGCTCTACCTGAGTTTCTAACTGTGTAATGGATTCCAGGATATTATTGAGTAGTTACGTTTGAATTCCACCATGTTGCAGTCAGCTATCGGCTATCAACATCAGAGCTTCCACTATCTCTGTATCATTTGTGGTCTATGTGGGGCAAAATATCAGAGTTTGCAGGGGAACTCTCTGAACCAAGCTATGGTTAGGCTCACATGCTTCTCCTTGTTAAGATGGTGGGTACGATTTTATATTCAATAGAGATTAAATTTTTTTCCTCCAAAGTTTTAATTTTGGGAAACAATCCATCATAGACGTTAATTTGTATAATCCTCTCTGCCTAAGAGGTATACTCTTTGCAGTCTCTGATTCATTCTCACCTAGTACTTGGCATTGACTAGTTCCTCTCTAAAGTTCTTAAAGAATTTCTACGCAGTCTCTGCAGACAATGTATGTATCATCCCTCTACAGTTAACATCAATTACATGCCAGGTGTGGTCATTCAGACCTTCTAGAAAGTGAGGACTATTTGCCATTTCAGGATCTCGTGATGAGGACACAAATCCAAAAGGTCGTTAAGCCGCATCCATCCCTCTTGAAGAGACTCATCCAGATATTGTTTGAAAGTTATGATAAGGTGCCAGATTTGATTCGTTCTGTGCATTGGGAAATACTCCACTAGAAGTCCTCGTTCCAAGTCCTCCCAATTACTGAATGAATTATGAGGCAAAGAATCTATCCACTTCAATGCTTCATCTCTTAAAGAATATGAAAACAATCTTAAGCGAACAGATGTATTTGGCAAATTTGTAATTCAAATTATATTTCACACTTCTATAAAATGTGTTAAATGCAAATAAGGACTTTCATTCATTAGCCCATGAAATATTGGAATTGATTAAAGTATTTTGGGTGTGATTTTAAAATCCTTTTCTCTGACAGTATGGGGTATATAGATACATGAGGGGGGTGCATGAGGTGTCAAGGTATCGCACTCCCTACTGGTCTTAGTAATGTCCTTACCGGTGTTTGTCATTGTGAGTGATAGAACACTTCAGTTAGAATAGTTGTTTAATTTTTTTGTATTTTTCTAAAAAATATATTTTTATACTATTTTATTTTATATATTTTTTTTAGCAAGCAGGGGGAGAAACAAATCTGAGTTACTAATTTCTAGGGCCCTCAGAAGTGTTGAAAATCTGATCTGATACTCTCAATAAACCTGCAAAAGAATAAAAAGTGATCAAAGAAAAAATAAATATAAAGAAATATAAAAAGATAAAGATAAATATTAGTTTCTAAAAGAACAAAAATAATAAATAAAAGAACAGAAATAATAGATAAATCCGCTTCCCCGACAACGGTGCCAAAAACTTGATCGCCACTTACGTGTATATTTCTAATTAATTAAATTCAAGTCTTAATCTATTGCAAATGCAGAATGGAAATTATAGTACTAGCATAGGATTGTTCCCACGAAGAAGTATTTTTATCTTTTACTACTTCCAATCTATATCTCTCACTTAAATTCTTATCTTAAAAACTGCTATTTACCTTTAAAGATCTAATCTACTTGAGAAATATGAAAAAAAGAATTTTTATTAAACTAAAGTGCATAAAATAAAATCTAAATCCCCCTTCTTCAGATTGAGGTCATCAATCTCAATCTTCAGCTATCGGATATTTATATATTTAAATAATACCGTAACACTATATTTCTAGTCTCATAGCATTGGGAGTCAATTAATACCAAAATCCTATCAATACAGATTTAATCTAATCAACAACTACCTAACATCTGGGCGTTAATCAAACTTTAGAAAACTGAAGATGGAAAATAAAATACCGTTACACTAATCTGCAAATTCTAACCTAAGTCGTCAATTCAAATTGAACTTGGAGATATTTACAAAGTAAATAAATTCTAAACTAGAAAGCAAAGTAAAAATATATCCTTCACCCCTCAGCCGGAGTCGTCAGTTCCTTCTAAGAAACTACAAATATCTATACTAATCTTCAGCACTCAATGGTAGTCATCAATTGCTCTTGAGAAACTTCTGATATCTAAACTACTCTAACTATGTTACAGGACTGATCGGAAGAAAACCCAACCTCAGGCGTCAATTGATGTTGAATTTCATTGATGCCTATTCCTAGACCTGGCTCTCTTATTTATAGATCATAAGGAGTGGGTTTACAAGACTTCTAATTCTAATAAAAGAAATAAAAACTATCCTAATAGAACTCTACTTCTAATTTTATCTTTTCTTCTTTCTTTAGCTTAGTTCACTGATACGCTTCTAGAACTTTCTTTATATAGCAGCAACAGTAGAGTCCTTCAAAGTCTTTCTTCATCAATTTTCCAGATCCATGTTTCACTAGACTTTTAATTCAAGAGATCTTCTAATTCTAGTTTAAGGCGGTGTCTTTACCCGTGATCAACAGCAATAAGCTAGGCCTTCTTATAAAATCGCTTTTAACAATTCTCTATCCTCCTTTTTTAATAGAAAATTGTAAAGTACAATTCTCTTCTTCGATATAGTTCTTACAAGGAATATCGTAAAAATGATTTTTCATTTTATTTCTGCTGCTTACTCTGATAACCTCAATAGAACTAGCGGAAGATCATTTGGAAAATTATAATCACTTTTCTTCCTTGAGCGGTTTCTTTTGTAGAATCATAAATTGTAATTCTTTAACTTTCATAGTCTTTCACTCTGGAAAATCGTAAATAGCAATTTTTCATTCTTTTCAGTAGGTACAGCTTTCTGTCATTCATTCTATCATCATTCTTACTGCTCTTTGAGTTGCTTTTGTGAAAGATTAACACTTTGACTCTATTTTATTGATTTTTCTTAATATCTGCATATCAACAACTTATTTGTACGAAACTAAGTCCTAGCATCACTAAGTTAATGGTGATAATGGTAAATTATGTGAATGATCAGTGGACAATCTTTATCAGTTAAACTTGGATTCATCTTACGCCCAATCTTTAGGTTTTGTGCATGTGGATGATAAAGTTAGTAAGAAACGAAAATGTGCAGTCGACAATTCCTCTATTTTATGGCATAAATATTTAGGCCATATATCTAAGGATAGAATAGAGAGGTTAATTAAAAATGATATAATCGATGCGCTCGATTTCTCCGACTTCAATACTTGTATTGATTGCGTTAAAGGAAAACTCAAAAAGACTAATAAGAAAGGAGCTATTAGGAGCACAAGTTTGCTAGAAATAGTCCACATTATTATTTGTGGACTGTTTCCAACTCCTGCTATTAGTGGGCAATACTTTTATTACCTTCACTGATGACTATTCTCATTTCGATTATATATTTCTAATTCATGAGAAATCTAGGGCCCTGGATATGTTTAAGATCTATAAAGTTGAAGTTGAGTTATAACTCAATTTGAAGATTAAAATTATGAGATATGATAGAGAAGAGTATTATGATAAATACTCTGAAACAGGTCACAATCCTAGACCATTCATCCTGTATCTACAATAGCATGGCATTGTCGCTCAATACACCATACCGGAAACACCTGAATAGAACATTATAGCTGAGTGACAAAATTATACTCTTATGGATATGGTAAGAAGCATGTTGTGCAACTCTAAGTTACCTATGTTCTTATGAGGAGAAGCCTTAAAAATAACAATGCATATCCGGAATCAGATTCCTAGTAAGGCTGTTCCCAAAACTCCTTATGAGCTATGGGTAGGAAGAAAATTGGCTTTAGGATATTTACATATTTAGGACTGTTTAGCTGAAACAAAGGTGTCCAATCCATAATTAGGAAAATTAGATCCTAAAACTATAAGTTGTCATTTCATTGGTTACCCTAATAGGTCAAAAAGTTACAGATTTTATTGCCCCACTCATACTACTCAGATTGTTGAGACTAGATATGTAGAATTTTCTAAGGATTGTGAGAATAGAGGGAGTGTTGAGCCTAGGAAAGTCAGTTTTGAGAAATTTTGGATTATAATTCCTATCCCTTTTATCCAAGAAAAGGTGGCACCAATACGAGTTATTCAAAAAAGTGTTGATGCACTTGCGACTATACCTATTGAAACACCCCACATTGAGGAGGCTCTTATTCCTATGGTGTCCATCAATAATCAACCATTGCGTAAATCAGAGAGATCAAAGAAGCCAGCCATTTTTTAATACTATATTGTCAACCTCAATGAGAGTGAGTATGATTTTGAAAAAGAATCAGATCCTGTTTCCTTTAATGAAGCTATGAAGAGCAACAAATCCATTCAATAGCTCGAAGCTGTGAAAGATGAGTTGGAATCAATGCAACACAACTCGGCTGGAGATCTTGGCGAGTTACCTGAAAGAGTTAAGCCTGTATGTTATAAATGGGTATATAAAATAAAACAAGACTCCAAAGGTAATGTATAAAGATACAAAGTCAGGCTAGTTGCTAAAGGGTTCACTCAAAAGGAGGGAAAAGACTATAAAGATACATTTTCTCCTGTTTCTAGAAAGGAATCCTTCTAGATAGTCATTGCATTAGTAGCTCATTTTGACTTAGAATTGTATCAAATGAATGTAAAAACTACTTTTATGAATGGCGACTTGTATGAAGATCTCTTTACGACACAACCTGCAGGTTTTCCGATTAAGGGAGTCATTTAGTTTGTAGACTCAAAAGGTCTACATATGGTTTAAAGCAGACATCTCGATAACAGTACTTAAAATTTTACGAAGTCATTTCAAACTTTAGTTTTAAAGAAAATATTGTGGGTCAATGCATATATCTTAAAATCAGTGAGAGCAAGTTTATCATCCTTGTTTTGTTGATGATATACTGCTTGCGAGTAGTAGTTTGAGTATATTACATAAGACAAAGAACTTTTTATTAAAGAGTTTTGATATGAAAGATCTTGGTAAAGATTTCTATGTGATAGGAATTGAGATTCATCGAGATAGAGCTCATGAAAAATTAGGATTGCCTCAAAGAGCTTATATTGATAAAGTTCTCAAAAGGTTTAGTATGCATAATTGCTCCGCTACTGTTGCCCTTGTGATTAAGGGTGATAAATTTAGTCTACTTCAGAATCTCAGGATCGGTTTAGAGAGAAAGCGGATGGTGTAACAACCCGAATTTTCCTAACATATTTTTTTTCTTTTCTTTTTACAGCAAGAGAAAACTCGGACCGTCGGGTTGTAGATCCCAATCCAAAATATAGTGTACATGATATGTCCACAAAAAGGGGACTTCAAAGCCTCAAATATATATGATAGAAAGATGATTATATCTCATTTATTATAAAACACCATCTATAATCTAAAACCACCGGTGATGGTCAACCATCACCTAAACAGTGGTGTACAAAAAGAGAAATACAGGTTCAATTGCTAACAAAGTCAGGTAATACACCAAATCTAAAGGTCCAAAATGGAGTCCAAGTATCTCCACACCAAGCTCAAAGAGGCAGTCTACCGGATTCGCTTCAAGCTTCTTGAACAGGACCTGTACCTGTGATGTATAGTCGAGGAATGAGCTTCATCCAAGCCCAGTAGGGAAAAGAACCATACTAATCACATCCCATATTATCAAAACACATATCCAATGATCATAATTCAAAGGCATTTTCAAATCAAAATGAATATATTCTTTCATATCAGAAACAAACTATTTTTAAACACATGTTGAACCGAAGTTGATTTCAAAAATATATCAGAACAAAACTTATTTCAAAGACATATCAAAAGCATAACTTGTTTTCAAAGATATATCAGAACAAAACTTACTTCAAAGACACGTTGGAACAAAACTTATTTCAAAGACATATTCTATTCAAAATTGAGCTTTGCGAAAATCATTTCGGATTCACTTTTTCATTCATTCATTTGTTTCCCACTTATTATTGAATTTGGAATTCATATACAGTATTCTTATTCAGGGTCAAGATTTGAATTCGGATTCATAGTTCTTATTCAAAATTCAAAGATCATGTTTAGGGTTCTTATTCAGAGTTTCAGAGTTCATATCATTGTTCACGAGTTCAAATTAGTTCAATTACATAGATTATCACTACCGTGTCGGTTTAAATACATAGATTCATGATCTCATGATTTCATGTTCATGTTCATATTCAGGTTCAAATACACGAATTAACTGTCATGTCGGTTTAAATACTAATCCACCACCGTGTCGGTTCAAATACACGAATTAACCATCGTGTTGGTTCAAATAAATGGATTAACCACCGTGTCGGTTCAAATACACGGATGATCGGTGTTTGATTTCATGATTTTATGGTTCATTTTCGAAGTTTACGGATCAAAGTTCGATTCATTATTTCGTATTAAAATTCATATTCATGTTCAATCAAGTGGTGACAATTGTCAAGTCCCTGAGCTGCGTTAATAGGGTCACTTGAACCAAGAAATCAAGCCCTTGAGCTATGTTAATAGGGTCACTTGAACCAAGACATCAAGCCCCTAGGCTAAGTTAACAGGGTCACTTGAACCGGATCACACAATCACAGGGACACAAGCAAGAGCATGAGTCATATTTTCAGATTCACAGATAATATTTCAGATTCAGAGGTCATATTTCAAGTTCAAGTTTTACAAATTTAAAGAAAAATTCATGTCAAATTCTATTGGCTTCGATTTTATATTCAAATTCCATAAAACAAGATCTAGATGAAACTAAGCATCAAACTTTTCCTTACACTTGTTTCCAAAATTTAATACTTTAAAAGCTCAAAGGTTAATACCAAAAATCCAATTTCAACAAAAATTCAGACTTGAGGGTTTCATATTTAAAGACTTCAGTTTCAAATTCAAACTTCACCCATAAAAATTAATTTAAATATTCAAAACTTAGTGCTCGTATTCAATTATATCACAGAGTCTAAGCATTGGAAAAATCAAATGTAAGTTAGTGGTAAACATTCCCTACCTCGGTTGCGAAATTACGCAAAGTGCAGCAAAACGGTGCAAAAAACCTCACAGACGTTTCCCAAACCTTAATCTACATTATAAGGCATTCATATATTCACATGTTAGTGACTAAATATCATACATGTCGAAGCTCCTAAAGTTTTCTCCAACTAGGGCGAAAATGATGAATCATGTGAAATTTGTCCCTACTTGTCACTAAATTTAAACCTTTTAAATATGATATTTATGAATTTATTAATTCATAAACATTATAGGTCTCATTGTCCCCTTTCCATCGCGTCTAAAATCGCGCCAATCGGAGTTTGAGGTCAAACGTTATGACCGAAATACCTAACAGGGTCAAGTTGGCCAGGTTTGTCGCGGCAAAGCACAAGTTGCTGCAGTAAGCCCATTAGGTTACACCTTGTCGTGGCAAGCTTGATGTTGTCGTGGCAAGGCTGATGAATCTTGTCTTGCTGTGTGACATCCTCTCTAGCCTTGGTTCTCAATTTTTTTGAGCTTGCTACTCTGTGTATCCATGCCATTTCACACTATTTTGAAGTTATAATTTTATCCTTAGTTGTGTATGCAAGACTCCGAAGCGTTGGAAATCAAGGATTTTGGATTCAAACTCTTAACTACAACAGATTTCTCAGAGTCTCGATCCAATCTCTCAAAAGACATTAATCTCCTATAATCTCTTGTTAACAAATTTATCTAGTACATGGCTTGAGTTTATGGAATACATCTTGGTGGATTCCTTGTGTATTTCCTAGGTTGCGACGGCGTCAGAATTTGCTCATAATGGTTTCATGTTTTGAGGTGCTAGGGCAATGTTTAGCATTGCTCTCCGATCACAGAGGCTGGAGAGTTTAGATGTCGTTGAATTTTTCCATCGTTGCTTCATAGGATCTCCCACGAGAGTCAACCAGCTAGATGTGTAGAGCCGGGTGTTTGGAAAGATGAAGGGGGTTTGGTTTATGCAATAGTGGTAGATAGTGAGGTTCTGTAGGAGGATTAGAGAGGGAGTAATATGCAGTTCGGTTTCTCAAAAATTAAAAGTGTGAAGGAGGAGAAAGGTGGTGGCGAATTTTGTAGGGTTTTGCACTTGACGTGCATGGCTCAAGAGTGGAGTGACTCACCATCACGTGGAGTCATTTGGCGCTTTCTAATGTTATAAGCCTTATTAGGCTTAGATATCATGTAGTTTTGTTATATGCATTTAGTGTATATACATAGGCTTAGATACCATGTAGTGTTTATATAGGTTCTTAGTATATATGTGTTTAGTTCATGTGTATACCTGATACACTTAGATTAGGTATATGAATTAAATTAAAGTCTATGAAGCACCTTAGATTAAATAATTATTAAATGTACTAGACCATTATCAGCCATCAACACCACCAATCAAATATAGCTCTTTGTGTCCCGATGATAAGCACAAACTCGACTCTTCCTGAGTCCGTACCCGGTATGACTAGGTACAATTTTATCATCTGTTAAACCCTCCCCTCTTTAAGAGATTTTCGTCCTCGAAAATAAACAAGATAACTTAATAATAATTAATTTGGTCCATGCGTTATTACTACAGCACTCGAAAGGTGTGCTCGAAATTGGTCCGATCTTGGGGTTCGAGTCGTGTGCCAAATGCACTCATTACAAGGTTCGGTCTCAATTCAGTGTTTGAGTCAGAGCTTGGTCCTCAACATTTGGGTATTGGGTGCATTCACCCAATCAAAGTAGATGGCCTAGAGGTCCCGTCACAGTCATCAATAATTTTTACCAACGCCTAATCAGTCACAGTAGTCGTATCCTCGTTCAAACTCAATGATTCAACACTCGAAAAAAATCAGGGTTGTTATAGATGGAGGCAATTCCGTATGCATCAACAGTTTGGTGTCTCATGTATACAAAAGTTTGTACTGGTCTAGACATAGAGTATATAGTAGGCATGCTTGGTAGTTATCAATGTAATCCTGATTTAGACTATTGAAAAGCAGCCAAAAAGGTTTTTCATTATTTTCAAGGGAAAAAAGGGCACATGCTGATGTACAAAAGTTTGAATAACCTTAAAGTTATTGGTTATTCTAACACCGATTATGCTGGGTGACAAAAGGACACCTGTAGGTCCACATGGGTTATATATTTATGCTTGTAAGTGGACCTGTATCTTGGAAGAGCATTAAGCAAATACTGACTACTTCGTCTACTATGGAAGCAGAGTTCGTTGCATATTTTGAGGCAATATGTGAAGTGATATGGTTGAGAAATTTTGTAATAACTCGAAATTCTAAAAAATATTGAATCATTGACCTTAATGAATTTGCGACCTTTTGATTGATTTGACTTGAGTCAAACATTTGACCTAAGTAACGTGGCCTCAAACCTGACTTGTTATAATTGGGGGTATGTGCCAAGCAATTAAAATCCAACTCGTACCCTATGCAGAGTGTATGCGTGTTTGTGCACATTATACATGAACCCGAGCCCAACTATTGAACTTAGGCCCCTACCCAAATACGCCAACTATTTGGGTCGACTATTTGGCCCGACAAGTGGGCCGACTAGTTAGGCCAACTATTTGGGCCGACTTTGGACCTCAACTAGAACCTTTGAAGAAGTGGAAAATACCCGATTTTTCAGACCCATAGGTCTTGATTAGGTGGGTGTTCGTTAGAAAATGCGTCACTGTTTCAGATTTTCCAAACTGGAACATTTCGGGTCCGTTTGAGCCTCATGTGAGACTTTTGGACCAAAGCTCATATACCGTGGTGGTGTATTAGTTTAACGCTAAATTCTATATGACTAGTAGTTTGAGTGTGCAAGCTCCACGCCAAACCATTGATCTTTTGTATAATAATTGACACCTTGATTAGGTGTATATGCTTTATGCCGAACCGAACCATTAGATAAGGCGTAACACCCAAGTGGAATGTGATTCATAAGGGAAAATCCCTTTTTTTCTATAAGAAAGCAAAGCTTCCTTTGGAAGCTTACCCGTTTGAAAATTTTAGAGGTTTTGAGTTCTAGAGAGAGAGAGAGAGAGAGAAAGGAGAGCTTGAAGAGATTCAGTACCATTCATCCCCGACGTATTTAGCTTCATTGTGTTTATGTGTCGCGAGAGATCGACAATCTCAGACAGGATCGAGATCCATGAAGAAACGAAGGTTTTATCCCTTCAAACCCTCTTTTGATTTGGGTATTTTAAAGTTTCAAAGTCCGTGGATCTCGCAAGAGTTTTGTCGCACGTTAAGAAAGGAGTTTAGGCTTTGATCGTGCCGAAATGATCATGAGAAGTGGGTTTCAAACCATTACACATGGAATAGACGAAAGCATCGATAATTTCGATCTCCACTCATTTTACGTATTGATTTCATGAGATTGAAAGGTAATATTCAATTTAAATCGGTTAGAATTAGTTTCGTTATGATTTGGGAGTAATTAGTATGTTCGAAAATGGGTTTGGGAAGATAAAACTCAAGGGACTGATGAAATCTGTCAAATTCGATCGATCGAAATTGGATTCGATTGATAGATTTTGACATAAGAGTGTAAAATGCGATTTGTCGAAAAATTTGATCAATTGAAATGAAATTTGACCGATCGAAATGTATTCGATCGATCGAATTTGATAGAGCTTGCCGACAATGCTTCGGTATTTTAGCCATAATGTTTTATTCTAAACTCAGAATCATATGATTCTTAAGGTGTTGGAAAGAGGACAATGAGCTCTACAACCTTTATGGATTAACAAACTCTAGAATGAAACTTTTTTAGAGTCAAAATTGAGTGGGAAGTTGGGTCAAGTTCTGAGTTAGCAAGTTTTGACTGAAGTGCCGATACAACTTTAGTATTTTGGCGATAAATTTTTACTCCGAAATCCGATTGATGCGATTCTCATGGAATTAGAAAAAGAATAATAAGATCTATAACAATTGTGAATTAACCAACTTTTGAATAAATTTTTTTGAGGGTCACAATTGAGCTGGAATTTAGGTCAAGTTCTACGTTAGTACGAACTTGCCCAATTCCGCCTTGGTTTTAAGAAAATACTTAAATACATCGAGATTAACAGTAATTAAGGTCAATCCTTAATACAACATGTATTTGTGATCTAGATTGAGGGAGGGAAGCCATCAATAGGTCATTGCTTGGCTTTGCACAGTTTCAAGGGTAAGGTGGGAAAAATTTCATACGCAATTGCATTTTGATTTAATTTCATAGATGCTTGATATGATCGAATGAAAGATGATATGTTTTGTTTTGAAATGAATTAGTGTTTGAAGTTTTTGCAATGGAAACTATAGATCTTTGAACTCTAATATTTGATTGAATATTTTAATTATTTGAAATACTTGAAAGCTCTAAATTATCGAATCTTTTACATAGTGGTTGTTTTGGAAACTATTGACTTATCGAATCAAGCAATGATCTTTGTTTTGAACCACTTATGTAGCCTTCGAAAATCATTTAAGGAATTTCAGTCTTTGGCATTGTATGTGAGTTTTTATACGTTTTGAATCTTGATTAGTAGGGAAAACCTTTGTACGATAAATGAATGTGAAACGAAATCATAAATCTTTAAAGTGTGAATTGAATCATAAGTAAAGAAAAAGATAAGTGCACCGCTATGGGCGGATTATATGTGTACAGTGGACCACTATGGGTGGATTATATATGTGCAGTGGACTGCTATGGGTGGATTATATGGGTACAATGGACCGCTATGGGCGGATTATAAGTACACTGTGGACCGCTATGGGCGGATTATAAGTACAATGTAGACCGCTATGGGTGGATTATAAGTACACTTTGTGGGCCGCTTGGGTGGAATCGAACCGGCACGATGGCTAATCGTGAATTGAACTGGTACGACAATCTCCGTGGGTCGAAATGGCATGGCGGATAATCGTGAATCGAACTAGTACGACACTTTCCGTGAATCGAATCAACATGATGGATAATCGTGAATTGAACTAGCACAGCGGATAACCGTGAATCAAACTGGTACGATAGTCTTCGTGAATCAAACCGGCAAGGTGGATAATTGTGAATCAAACTAGCATGGCGGTTAACCGTGAATTTAATTGGTACAGCAGTCTCCATGAATCGAACTGTGTAAGCTATGTGACAATGTATAAGATATATAAGTGAACCCACGTAAGAATATGTAAGACATGTAAGTAAGTCACGCAAGAATGTGTAAGAGATATAAGTAAGCCAAGTAAAAATGTATAAAATATGTGAGTGAAGCTAAGTAATAATGTGTAAGATATATGAGTGAAGATAAGTAAGAATGTGTAAGACATGTGAGTGAAGCTAAGTAAGAATGTGTAAGACATGTAAGTAAGCTATGTAAAAAAGATAAGATGTGTAAGTGAATGTGATTTGAACATAGTAAATCATCATAAGATGTGTAAGTGAATCAAACTTAGTAAATCAAGATAAGGCATATAAGTGAATGCAAGTGATCTCTGTAAATCAGAGATAAGAAAATGCTTTTGTGGAGAACTTGTCTTTGAAATCAGTTTCAGCTTTGATAAGAAAACGTCTTTGTAATTAGTTTGTCCTTGAAATCAGTTTCAATTTTGTTAAGAAAATGTCTTTGAAATCAGTTTCGATTTTGATAAGAAAATGTCTTCGAAATTGGTATGCCTTCGAATTCAATTTTGGTTTCAAATATGAAAATGTTTTGATATTGTCTTTGAATCTATGCATGTGATGAGATGCATATTTCGTTTCAAATATTCACCCCGACTATACGTCAAAGGTGTAGGTTTAAGGAAGGCCAAACTACATACTTGAGGAAAAAGAGCTTCCGTATAAGGATTTGTACTCTGTTTCAGGATCATAGATTTAGTGCATCATGGATTTTTGTAAGTTCAGGCTTGGTCCGTTCGTACTATTATTCATGCATGGTACACTACTGTTGGTGATGGTTGGTCATCACTGGTGTTTGTTTTATTCTTTATATATTAGGTATTAGAACTGAAGATTTTTATTCATGACATATATAACTTTGCTTTGATTTCCCATTTAGTATAAGTTAAGAAAAAAAAATATGTCTCAAAATTTTTATGTTGGAAAAATCCGAGCTATCATAAATTTTATCTTAAGGCTTCGAATTATTAATAGTATTTCAAGGCCACTGAAAATCTTATGTGACAATTTCGGTGTGATAGCTATCTCTAATAACAATAAGACTAGTGGAGGTTCTAAATGTATTGATTACAAATATCTTATTGTAAGGGAGAAAGTTCATAATCAAATTGTATCTGTTGAAAATATCAATACAACACCCATGTTGGCTGACCCTCTCACTAAAAGCTTACCTTCCAAGATCTTTTCGTTGCACGTTGCGTGCATGAGATTAAAAAATAATTTTGATAGCCTTTGAGAGTGAATGTATAAGAGTGATTACATTTATTTAAATTGATTCAGAAATAAGGGTCATTTATTTGCTTTTTAATTTTTATGTAAATAAAATTTTGAAATATATGGTGCCAATAAATGGTAATAAAGTAGGACCAATAATAGATTAAGTTTGTATGTAATTATCATTCAGTTTATAAACTTACAATCTATGTGAAATCATACTAGTTGGAATCCATGTTGGTGATGCATTCTAATGCGATAACTAATGAACTGTCATGTATCGATGACATGATGCATTGACTATATTGATTCTGTGTTAGAATTCTCATTAGACTAGAATGATTATAAAGACTTTTATTGAGATTGATTAGGACTTACCATTGAAAGAAAGTTAGCTAACATTTGGTAATTAAAGTTTATTGACATAGTGTGGCCAAGTGGGAGAATGTTAGAAGTTTCTATATTGGAAGCCGTCACTATGGTCAATCCATTGACCGATGAATGTTGTAAGATCAATCTTGAGATGTATAGTTGCTAATTCGGTGAATTTGAAGAAAATAAGCAACTAATAATAATTTAGTCTTTTAGTTAAGGTATGATTGTGATTTCCAATTACAATATAATTAGTAATTTAAGTCCTTAATGGGAAAGGACTCTTTGGCTATAAATATAAGAGATGTTTGGTCCCAACGATTACTCAACACACTTCAACCCTCCTTATTAGCAAAAGCATCCCCATTGTGCAAGGAGGTATTGAGAGCGAGGAGATCATTGAAGATTGGCAACCCACCATTAATGGCTCACCCTCAAGGTGCACAAATATATTTTAATTTATGGATTGTTGATTTATTATTTTTGATCGATCATGCGCCTAAATCCTAGGGCATATATTTGGATGGTCGGATCGATAGATCCATCCAGATCCATCAATACTTTTTTGGAAAAGACATAAGTTTTAAAACTTTTAAATATCCAACATCATGACCACATGCAAACAAAATTTCTATTACTATTTTTGGGATTGCTCTTTGGAGGCAAAGATCAGAACATGTTTAAATTGCTCTTGTAAAGAGAATCAAATTCAGCTCTTTCACTCTTCGAAAGAGTTAAGATCACTTAAAACCAAACACAGTCTCGTACTAAAGTGCTCTTAGCTGCCCCTTATAGCTCCAAAGAGAAATCCCAAATGCAGCCTATGTCGAATAGCATATACCCATTGGATTGAGGGACCTCTTTTGAATGGCAGAGTTTTCGATTAGACAAAAAAAAGTGGTAAGAAATGTTTCATGTTGGCTTCAAGAGAGCTAACAATTGCATGGGGAAGTGACCCAATCTACTGGACCTGGATTTCATTGCCTAACTCAGGTTCCTCATTACTTTGTATATGCTTTTTCTAGAATCCTATGTTATCAAATTCTATGTCAAAGCATGTGCATAACTCCCATTTTGTCTAAAGCCAAGTGTCTCTCTGATCTAAGTGGTGCTAAGTGAACGTTGATGGTGTAAGATAGCACTTGATGATTCAGTTCACTGCAAGAACAAAAGAATTTTCATTTCCTAACTCATGTGTTAGGGTTAGGGATGCAGATTTCAATAACTGAACCGAATGGAAACCAAAAATTTTGATTTTCAGTTTGATTCACCTCGTACGATTTGGGTTATATTTTTTCAAGTTACTGACTTGAAACCAGAAAAAAATCGGATCGGTTCAGTTTGGATTTGAAAAAAAAAAGAATTATTCAAATTTTTAATTTTTATTTTATTTTTTTCTATTTTCTAATCCTACATAATCTGTTTTCAGTTTAGGACACTCAAAATCCAAGCCAGACCCCCCTATTTAGAGTTGGTTCTATCTTTTTGGTTTTGAATCGGTTTCGATTTGGTTTGACTAGCATTTTAGTTTGTTTCCGACCTGCCCGAACTTCACCTGAATAAGGTCATTTCCGACCTGCCCTAACTTCACCTGTCCTAGCCCGACTTGGCTCAGATTTGGGCTCAAATAAAAAGCCCTAGCTTGGCTTGATTTAATTTGTATTCGAGTTGGGTTTGAGCCTAATTAGGCTGCTCAATGCCTGGCCCACCCTGCCCGTCCAAGCCCCGATTATCTTAAGAGTAAAGGCTGACCCGTTGACAGCCCTGGATCTGTATACATGTCTTTGCAAATAAATTCTCATCATGCGCCTTTCTCTTTTTAGTATTTTTTCACAATATTTGAGTTTAGTTTGGAAAGTTCTTCCTCACAGTTTTTATTCATGGCCAGAATCCAATTAGAAACATCCTTTTGAACCAAAATACCCCTGTAGGCCAGAGGTCTCAATTGCGTGGGCATGAACCCATCAGGCCCGACAAGAGCCTGGTAGGGGTTATTGATGTTGGGCCCCAAATATAATTTGGGTGGCCCTGTGACGGGGACGCAACATACATGGACATTGGATTCGGACCACATCAGTTTTACCGACGTCGGAAGAAGCATAGAGGAAGCTCGGAGGAGAGAGGGGAGAAAAGGACACAAAGAGTCTTTGTAGTCTTGTTTGTGACCCTCATGATGCCTTGTCTACGGCATGGTGTCACAACAACGCCGTATGACATCTCTCGCACGCCGTGACATCCTCAGAAGTGGCACAAGATTTAGGATTTTAATTTGATGGGAAAACTACTTTTTTCATTTTATTTCTATTAGAACATTTTTTTATTTCGAATTAATTATTGGTGGCCTATATATAGAGGCTTGTAAACACTTTTTAATTAGTTATTGAATATTTTGAATGCTTTTATGCTTGAATATTATTTGCCTGAGATGGGTTTGGTGTGAGGCCAACGGAGTGATTCCCAAAGCCATTGTTATCTTCTCTATTCTATCTGTTATTTCTCGATCTGTGATTGCTTTTTAAAACCTTACCCTAATTGTTTCCTTGCTTTCCCAAAACCTAAACCCTTTCGAAACCTTAAATAAAACATAACCAACACCCCATTTCCAAACCATAAACCGATCTGAAAACCCTAAACCTATTACAAACCCATAATCTAATTCTGCAACCCTGGTTCAAGCCATGAATCTACATCAGATCGAAGACGAGCCCCTAAACCTGGAAAAGTTAGAGTCCTATCTCTAGGCCCGATCTCGCCTCAAATCTAACGGGACTTGCTCATCAGATTGGACACCCTATTCGAATCTCACGTCATTTACTTACCGAAATTCTACGAACTTAAAGGTATCGTGATAGTTTTGAGATTACTCTGGAATTAATTTTATTTAATTTCGGCAAATCACATTAAAAATCATATTCACGCATTTTAGGGTTCCCGTCCCGCGTCAATTTTGGGATCAGAGCCCTAGGTTTTCTAGGTTAGAGCATCTTTACTTGTCATATTTATTTTACTGCATTATTTTGTTGGTCCATATTGCATTCCATATTAGAACCCTAATAGACCTTGTGATCACCATGGACTCGAGTGCGATTCTCAATGCCCTTAACGGTATGCGAGAAGATTTGGGTGCGATTAGTGCACATTTGAGTACCATAGAGCAAGCCCAAACATCCCTAGGAGTTGGTAATGATATATTATGTGATCGAATCAACCAATTAGAAGCGATGGGTGGGCTGGAAAATCAGCACCAAGAACATGAATGCCCTCACTTTAAACATAATGGTCGCCAAGATAATCGGAACCGTAGGGATGATCGTAGAGATTACTATGACCCCAAAGTTCAACTCCTTAAGAGTGTTCAAGTTGAGATTCTGACTTTCGATGGAAGAATGGACCCTACCATCTTCCTCGATTGGCTTTCTGACATGGACCAAAACTTTGATTGGTATGCCATGAATGATGACCGTTGCATTAGACTTGCAAAAATAAAATTGGTTGGTCAAGCTCGACTTTTCTGGCTCAATGTTGAGCGCATTAGGGTGAACGCGGGTTGTCCTCCTATTACCCGTTGGGACGACATGAAGGAATGACATACTAAGAAGTATGTTCCTTTATCATACCACCAACGCCTCCTCGACTAGTGGCAAAATTTATGCCAAGATGGTATGCCCGTGATCGATTACATTGCCAAATTCGAAGAGTTCATGATGAAGGCAAAAGTATCGGAAGACCCTAAAATCACTCTCTAGATTCGGCACTGGATTTCGACTTGACTTGCAGAAAGAGTTAATTTCTCACCCCGTAGAAACTCTTGAAAAATGCTATGCCATTGTGCAAGATCTTGAACGGTATTTGAAAATTACGATGGTGAAGAGAACCGAACAACAATATAGTGACCAACGATCTGGTGAGGGACGATTCAATCCTCCTCCCAAACCTACACAACCTGCCCCTTCCAATTCTAGGTTTGAAAATGGAAAAGGTATAGTTGGAGAATCCTTAAGGGTTAATTCTTAATTAAAATGCTATAAATGTCATGGGATGAGACACTTTCCCGCCCAATGCCCTACGAAAGAACCCCAAAGAACTCTCTTCATTGAGGGAGAGGAGGATGATGGTGAGTTAGTAGTTGAAGAGGAAGTATTTAAACCGGTTAGCACACCCAGTGATGAGAAGGGTGATGCTATTGGTCATGCTTTAGTTGTGAGGTGTGCCCTTGCACAGTCTCAACGGGATGAAAAGGATGACTGGTGTAGAGAGAATATCTTCCACACCTATGCCAGATTTGGTGAAAAGAATTGTAGGGTCATCATGGATAGCGGTAGTTGCACTAATGTTATATCAACTCATGCCGTACGCCGCTTAGGGCTTACACCTGAAGCCCACCCGAGACCTTATAAAGTCGCATGGGTCATTTCTTCATCCATTCCCGTGTCGAAAAGGTGTCATGTACAGATTAAGTTAGGTTCTTATTCGGACACCTTATGGTGCGATGTGGTGCCGATGGATGTGGGTCATATCATTTTGGGAACGCCATGGCTCTACGATATAGACGTGACTCTTTCTGGTCAAACAAACATATGCACATTCACGCATAAGGGCAAAAAGAACACTTTAAATCCTTTGCCTCTCAAAACACCATCGACCAACACCGTCAAAGAGAAGGGTGAGTCTTCTAAATCTATTAATATTGTGAGCCCTTCTGAGTTCGAGAAAGCATCAAAAGATGAGAGTGTGGTGTACGTAGTTGTCACCGTAGAGAGTGCTCCCGAGTTGGTGAGCGAGTGTCCCCAGGAGGTTGAGCCGATTTTAAAAGAGTTTACAGAAGTCTTTCCTGAAGACTTACCAAACGAACTCCCTCCCCTGCGTGATATCCAACATGTAATAGACTTGGTTCCTGGATCTACCTTACCGAACCTGCCCCACTATAGGTTGAATCCAGTTGAACACGCCGAGTTGACTCAGCAAGTCAATGAGCTCCTTCAGAAGGGGTTCATCCAAGAGAGTCTGAGCCCGTGTGTCATACCTGCCCTACTCACTCCTAAGAAAGATGGTACATGGCGAATGTGTGTGGATATCCGTACAATTAACAAGATTATCGTTAAGTATCGATTTCCCATACGATGGCTCAATGACATGCTTGACATGATGGTTGGTGCCACTATCTTTTCTAAGATAGACCTTAAGAGTGGCTACCATCAAGTCTGCATCCGCCCCGGTGATGAGTGGAAAACCACCTTTAAGACTAAGGATGGTCTTTATGAGTGGATGGTCATGCCATTTGGGCTTTCTAACGCCCCGAGTACTTTTATGCGACTCATGACCCAATTGTTGAGACCGTTTCTCGACAAATTCCTTGTTGTTTATTTCAATGACATCCTGATCTACAGTCATGACAAGGAACAACACTTGACCCACCATACGTTGGTTTGTGAAACCCTCAAGGGCGAGAAGTTGTTTGCAAATCTCAATAAATGCACCTTCATGCAACGTTCTGTTGTTTTCTTGGGATTTATTATCTCGATCGATGGAATGGTCGCAGACCCCAAAAAGGGTAGAACCATTGTGGAGTGGCCCGAGCCTAAGATCATACATGATGTCCGCAGCTTTCATGGCTTGGCTACTTTCTATCGTCGCTTCATCAGAAGCTTTAGCACCATTATGGCCCCAATTACTGATTGCATGAAAAAGGAGGACTTTAAATGGGGCAAATGGGCGACAAAAACCTTTATTGAGATCAAACAACGAATGAGTAGTGCACCCGTCATGCGATTGCCAAACTTTTCCAAAGTCTTTGAAGTCGCATGCGACACATCGGGAGTAGGCATAGGACAAGTGCTTAGATAAGAGGATCACCCCATGGCCTATTTTAGTGAAAAACTTAATGAGGCAAAGCAAAAATACTCCACCTATGACAAAGAGTTCTATGCAGTCGTCTGATCTCTATGGTATTGGAAACATTACCTTAGACTATAGGAATTTGTGTTGTTTTCTGACCATGAAGCCTTACACTTTCTTGCTTCACAGAAGAAGTTGAACCCAAGGCACACGAAGTGGGTTGAGTACCTTCAAAGGTTCACATTCATGTTAAAGCATAAGGCTGGTGCTGAAAATAGAGCCACTGATGCACTTAGTCGGTGAGTGGTGACATTGCGCACAATGAGCACCGAGGTCGTCGAGTTCGAAAAGTTAAAGGATGAGTACCCCGAGTGCCCAGATTTTAGGTTGAGTACACTGCTCTCCTTAGTAACATGACCAACACACATTCCGTGTACACCATCTAGGATGGGTACTTATTCAAAGGCAAGCACCTTTGCATCCCTCGCACTTCATTATGTGACTTTCTCATTTGGGAGATACATGCTGGAGGATGGCGGGACATTTCGAGCGTAATAAAACTGTTGCACTTGTAAAGGATAGGTTCTTTTGGCCTAGCCTAATTAGAGATGTCACTCGGGTTGTCAAACATTGTCATACTTGCCAAGTGTCGAAACAGACCAAACAAAATACCGGCTTGTACACCCCTTTACCCGTGCCACACACACCGTGGCAAGACCACTCTATGGATTTCATGCTTGGACTTCCTAAGACCCCTAGGAAGCATGATTCCATCTATGTCTTAGTGGACCGATTTTCCTAGATGGCCCACTTCACTCCTTGTTCCAAAACCTCTGATGCATCTCATATTGCTAAAATATTTTTCACGGAGGTAGTGCGTCTTCATGGGTTGCCCAAAACCATTGTGTCTGATAGGGATGTTAAATTTACGAGTTACTTTTGGAAGACCCTTTGGCACATGATGGGCACATTGCTCTAATTCTCTATAACTTACCACCCTTAAATGGATGGCCAAACCGAAAGCACCAATTGGAGCCTTAGGAATCTCCTTCACAGTCTTGTCGGTGATCATGTTAGGACTTGGGATACCATCTTACGCACAGCTGAGTTTGCATATAATAATTCTGTCAATAGGTTCATAGGCATGAGTCCTTTTGAGGTAGTACATGATCATAGGCCTAGGACCCCATTAGAATTGATTCCCATGTCTGCATCCCATAGAGTGTCAGAGTCTGCCGATGCATTTACACAACATATTCATAGCTTGCATGCCGAAATTAAACAGAAAATTAATTTAAGCAATAATCAATATAAATTATCTACAGATGCTCACAGGCATTCTAAAGAATTTAACATGGGTGATTATGTGATGGTCCGAGTTAGGCCTGAGCAGTTCCCATCAGGAGTCGCAGAGAAGCTCCAACCCCGAGGCACTGGACCTTTTAAAATTTTGGCTAAGAGTGGTCCTAATGCAAACGTGCTTTAGCTTCCTCCAGGTACAGGAGTTAGTTCAACGTTCAATGTGGAGAACTTGATTCCTTACTTGGGTTTCACCCCACCTCCTGAGAATCCACTCTAGCCACCTCCTAGTCCTAGACCCAACCCAACCTTGCAGCCTATACCTCTTCCTTCCCAAAGCAGATAGAGATCAGATGAAATAGAGGATATAATCAATGATCATGCCATCTCTACACATGATGGGGGATTTAAGAAGTACTTGGTTAAATGGGTTAGCAAATCGGAGTCTGAAAACACTTGGATCCACGAGAATGAAGTTCAGCGCTTGAACCCCGACCTGATAGACATCTACCATGAGCGTATTTCATCGGTGATAAAACCTTTTTGGTCCAGGGGAATTGTCGGGGATGCCACATACATGGACCTTGGATTTAAACCACATCAGTTTTACCGATGCCAGAAGAAGCGTAGAGGAAGCTCAGAGGAGAGAGGAGAGAAAAGGACACAAAGATACAGTGGCCATGGCGTTATGTGCATGGCGCTGTCACATGCTCGCATCTCCATGGTGCATTTGTTGTAGCTAGCGTTGTGACATCCCGCAGCGGGTCTTCAACGATGATTTCAGCCAGCAGAATTTTAATTTGATGGGAAAACTGCTTTTTTCATTTTATTTCTATTAGGACTTTTTTCTATTTCAAATTAATTATTGGTGGCCTATATATAAAGGCTTGTAAAAACTTTTTAATTAGTTATTGAATATTTTGAATGCTTTTATGCTTGAATATTCTTTGCCTGAGATGGGTTTGGTGTGAGGCCAAGGGAGTGATTCCCAAAGCCATTGTTATCTTCTCTATTCTATCTGTTGTTTCTCGATCTGTGATTGCTTTTAAAAACCTTAGCCTAATTGTTTCCTTACTTTCGTAAAACCTAAACCCTTTCGAAACCCTATATCAAACATAGCCAACACCCCTTTTCCAAACCATAAACCGATTTGAAAACCCTAAACCTATTACAAACCCATAATCTATTTTCGCAACCCTAGTTCGAAACGTGAATCTACATCAGATCGAAGACGAGTGCCTAAACCTGAAAAAGCTAGAGTCCTATCCCTAGGCCCGATCCCGCCTCAAATCTAATGGGACTTGCGCATTGGATTGGACACCTTATTTAAATCTCGCGTGATTTACTTACCAAAATTCTACGAACCCGAAGGTATCATGATAGTTTTTAGATTACTCATGAATTAATTTTATTTAATTTCGGCAAATCGCATTAAAAATCATATTCATGCATTTTAGGGTTCCCGTCCAGCGTCACCCTGCCTGGCCGGATTAGCATGTCGGGGCTGGGCATGGGCTATTTCTAAAAGCCTGATTAAAATAACCTGTCCACCGAGCCCGTTCCGAAGTGGTTAATTCAGTTGTCATATATATATATACAAAATTTTGGGTCGCCCATGGCCCTTCCCATCCCAACATGCATGGGCTGGGTATGGGCTAAGGTAAGTAGGTTCAGTTAATAAATGAGCTAGTCCGGCCAAGCCTGAATAGTAATTGGGTCTAGTATGGACTAGCCTAAAGAAGCCCAATAGTTGGTCCATTTATGGCCCGGTTAAGACCTGCCCATCGAGACTGCTACTGTAGGCCCTTTCATTCTTTCCCTTCTTCTATCCAGGTTCTCAGAGGTGGCTGAGCTTTTGATAGTTTGATGGTTGGAAATTCACCGAGAGATCGACAGTCATTTACTCTCCGAAAAGGACTCACGTTGCTTTGATGATCTTTAAATTCTCCACCCATGGGTTAGGGGAGCAATCAGTTTAGCTAGGAAGCAAAGTTTCACAAAGTGCGGCATACTTGAAAAGAAATATGCGAAAAAACCAAGCCAGGCTGATGAGACGTAGAGAAATCGAACCCGATGGACCGGTCGTAAAAGATCATGTTATCCCACGAGATAGGAGTGATGGATGGTAGGAGATTGGGATGGGGGAGTTCTTCACTGATGAAGGAGATGATGGGGAGGTGGAAATGAGTTTAAAGGAGGTGAAAGTTCTTAGTTGGAAGGGTGGGCTCATAATTCAAGGCATTGAGGTAATGCCTAAGATATAGATAAATATAAGAATGGTTGAAAAGGTTATGTGATATAGTTTTGTTCCTATAGATAAAGTTTTTTATTGTTTTATAGTGTGGTTGCGGAGTGATTGTTAAAAGAATGTATAACATGACTTGATGAAATTGAAAGTCAATAGAGTGATTTATATATATCTACGTTCTGAAGGCGCCTACGCGATAAACCCTTTGACTTCTTTGAATCAGGCCATTGAGATTGGTTTTCATCCCAATCTTCCACAATTGATCATGAGACTATGGGCGTATCATCAAATGGTTAGTCTTTTATTCCACGTGGCATAGATCTCAAAAAATTACAAGTTGTCTTCTTGGTTGTGTGTACCATGGATTCTAAATTAGCAATGACTATAGTTATAAATAAGCTTTAGAAGCAACTTTTCTATCAAGAGTGTAGAAGAGTTAAGGGTAGAGTCATCCTTCTTTATTTTAGTTTTCTTCTTCTTCTTCTTTGTAAGAAAGCTTTATGCTTGGGTTAGCGCTTTTGGGGTCAAAGAGTAGCACTTTTTCTCCTTTCCCGGGGAGAACTGCTTTCACGTTTGGTAACACATCTCCTCGCGCCATTTTCTCTAATAGAGAGCTATGTTATGTAACAAAACCTCTCACTCTTTGCTCTTTGTAAGAGTAGATTAGCAGAGAGCAGTCAAAGAACATAAGAGCTAACCCAAACACAAACTCAAACTGCAAGCTCAAGTTATAGTAAATAATTAATGATAGAGATCACTTCAGTTTGTGACTAAAGCAACATACTTGTTCAATTATTTAGATTGTATGATATGATTTTGATCAATATTTCTCCTAGATCAATGATAAGCTTCCACATTGATCAAATACAACAAATTAGACACATTCAATTGGAGTTATATTTTCACAAATATGTAAACAAGATTGTCCATTTAGAATGTTATAAGATGATATAAGATTATTATTTTAGAAATCAAATCAATGATGAAATTATTTAAAAAAAAAGCATTCAATTACTACTGGAGAGATATCAATAGATATGCTTGAGAAACTTATGATGTAGATCAATCGCAATTAATATATCATAAAGATCACTTTTAAAATAAATTATTACTTGCATTTATATGCGATGATTACAACCGCAAAATTATCTCATTTCTAGATAGGACATTGATTGTATACATGTAGCATTTGTAGACACCCAAATTCGGCCCAAGGCCCGATTAGTCTGTACTCCGAGAATGATGTACCCCTGTGCTTCTGATGGCACCCCTGAACCCTTAGGAATCCATCCATACCTTTAGCAATCACCTAAAACCCATTAGAACCATTCCCCCAACCCTTAGAGATCACCCCTAGATTCCCTTCCCATACCTAACTTGAACCTTTCTGAGCAGTTGATGGGAGAGGAGCTATAACATTTTATACAGACTACCAGCATAGATAAGCCATATACCATTGGAAAGAGGACTTCTCCAGCTTTCCAACAAGCCAAAGAACACCCAATTTGGAGCTACGATTCAAAAGTTATGGCCGTTTGCAGTTTAACATAAAATGACAACTTTTGCTCAGGCGTACGTATTACATACGCCCAGCCAATTTGGCCCCAGATTGGTCAAGCATATATATTATATATGCCTGGCATTTTTGGGCCAAATTTGGTCGGGCATATATAATATATACGCCTAGCATAGGTGGGACCCACCATGGGCATCGTCTTCCCAAAACTCTCCTATTTTTTATGGAAATCATTGTGCATAAACTGGGCGTATATAATATATACGCCCAGCTTAGCTATAGTAACTGTCATCAGTGGCTCGAATTTCCTCCATCTGGTTTGACCCTTTGACTATCCCCTTGGTTGAGATGGGTGTCTTGAGGTTGGTTGCACCCCCTTTAAGCTTATTGGCAACCCTCAAGTCACCCATGGTCTCACCCCATCATCCGCCATTAAAACCAGTTTCCCAAAACCCTAGGACCTTGAAAACCTAGAAAACCTTAAATGGGGGATTACCTAATTGCTAAACCAATTAGCTCTTAATTAAGCCCCTAACCCATCCCTTCTCTATAAATAGAGAGGTCCCCCCTCTTCCCAAAGGGTTGGTTGGCTGGTTGAAAAAATTAAGGTTAAGAATTTTGAGCCTAAGAGAGAACCCTAGTGGGAGAAAATGCACACATTTTTCCAAAATTCCACCATGCCTAGTTCATCCATTTCAATCCATTTCCACCATTAGATCACTCTCTTTTAGCCAAAATCTATTCCCTAGCTTCACTCTACACTTCCTATTTATCGAATCCTAGCTTTAGAGCCCATTTTCATACTGTTTAAGCCATCGGAGGCACGCCGAAGCGAAGGTCTTCCACGGTGCAACAAGGGCCCGCGAGCTCCGGCTCACCCCTCTCTTCCTCTACCTTCTTGGTGTCTCCTCCGTCGAAGGATTCAAGCCGTTACGCCGCCGAAATTTCGGTTTGGCTCAAAGCTTGATAGGACCGTATTGCCTACGCGCAAGGGGAAACTCTGCCCTTTTATTTTAATTTTTGGCCATAGATAGAGACCGCTACTTGCGGGTTGATCAGGTGCCTAAACCCTTCCCGATCGATAACCGAAGCCCCTACCCTAGACCCTTTGGCAAAGACCGGTAAATCAGAGTCATATTTAGCAGTTCGATGCTCAAAATATCGATTTGAAGGTTTCTCGGGTCACCAAAAGCTCCGGGTGGTGACTTTACATTTTTATGCATAGCGAGCTCATCCCCGCGACGGGTTCGAGAGGATCCATGGTCGCACAGATGGCGACTCTGTTGGGGATATCACCCTAGTGCTTCCCCTCTTGTTGGCCTTTCTTTTGTTTATTACTAACCGTTACTTTTCTATTTTATTTTCTGCTGTTTTTTCTATATTTTTGTTGCTTTTACTAACATACTCACCCCTACGATTCAGTCCTTTAAGTGCCTTAGCCGATTGGCGGGCCTACATGCGCCTTTAAATTTCAGTTTTTAAGATTTTTGTCATTTAAGCAGCCTTAGCCATTTGGCGGGCCCGCTCGCATTTACTTTTCACGTCATTTAAATTTCAGTCATTTACGAGCCTTAGCCGTTCGGCGGGCCTACTTGCGCACTTTATTTCACTCATCATATCTCACCATTGAACGCCGGCCCGTTGAGGCGGCACGGGCTTCTTATCCCCGACCCGATTTTGAACTTAATTTCACTCCCCTAAAAAAATTTGTAATTAAAAGTGAACCAACAGTGTGGGGACATAATTGAATTTATTCTTGCATTTTTAGGTAGTTTTCGGGAGGGTTAGGCACAGATATAATTTACCTGGTTCCCAGTAAGGTGGCAGCCCTAGTGGTGATGATCCTGAAAAGAACCACCCCTTCCAGTACCTGAGAAGGCGCTTGAGCCGGAGGTATATCGGTTGGGTTGCCAATTCTGATAAAGTCGTAAAACCCGCATTGGTGAGAGCGTAGACAATCCAAAATTCAGCCGTGTATCCCTAGGAAACGGAAAGGAGGGACCCGATAACATATACAGCAGTCCCCGGGAGCATGCCTCCCAGGAAACCAGTTCAAAGACCCACTTTTGGGTTGCTGTTCACTGTCAAACTACACTGACAGAATTGATTTTACCAGGAGAATATAATATATACGCCCAGCAAAAAAATCCTAGTTTTACTCAGGCGTATATAATATATACGCCCAGCCAAAATCCCCATATTTAAGCCAGGCGTATATGATATATACGCCCAGCCAAAATCTGCATTTTTTTGGACAGGCATGCATAATATATACGCCCAGTGTATACTGGGTCACAACAGCCCGATCTGAGGCCCAATCCACCACCCCAGTTCCCCGATTAGCGGTATTAGTGCCCGCAGTAGCCTCCCACATCCTCTAACACCCAACATGCCCCCGCCCAATCAAAAGAAGGTGACTTCTCATTGATTTGCTCCGGGGGATCGGGTCGTTTGCATGGATTCCCTCACCTTCAATAGAACAAAAGGATTCCCTTTCGCTACTTCCGAAGTGTGTCTGATCCCGCCGTGGGACCTACTAAAGGTGCATATATCACCCGAAACGGGAGTTGACCCTGGGCACCAGGTCATCATTCATCTAGGTAGAGGGAAGTTAATTTCCATTTGAAAAAAAAGAAAAAGAAAAAAAATCCTCATCTTCAAAAAAATCCACCTTCAAAAAAAAAAAAAAACAAAAAAAAAAATCATCTTCAAAAAACAAAAAAAAATCATTTTCCAAAAACAAAAAAAAAACACAAAGAAAAACAATCAAAAAAATATATTTTGGTGTGATCGTCACTATGGTAACCTCAAACCCGGCCCGTAAGAGAGAACCAGGAAGGTATTCGGCTCTTATCCGAGACATCGATACAACACTCGTCAGCGGATCATGTCTAGAGCCAATACATCCCCGCCGTCATCCCCATCCCATTCTCATATCGGAGAAGCCCGATCTCCGACACCTTTGCCCAAACCCGGTTCGATATCACGGGTCCCTTTCGGGCACTCGTGTTCACATCCACCCCACCCCCCTCCCTCACATTCTCCCAACATACCCCCTTTTCATCCCCTACTGAAACCCCTCATTTCCCAACCGACCCATACATCCCCATTTCCCATCCATGCACGCTTATCGCACCCCCATACTCCCAAAGACCCCATAGGGAGCCCCATCCCCCGCCTACTTCCCATGTTCCATCCATCTCATCATCCATGCCCCCTACATCCGACATCCCATCCACCTCATCTCACATACCATTTCCATCACATGGCCCATCCACATCCCAACGTACCCCCCCATTTACCCAGTTCATGCCCAACTTTTCCCAGGATATGACCAATAACCCACCATCGTCCATAGCAATACATCCATACCCCCCAAGCACAATCATCCATACCCCCATACCCGGATCATGCCCAATTTATCCCAACCCCCTCCATCCTTAAGTGAGCCATCACCCCCCAATCTCACACCTGAATCCATGCCCTCAATGGAGGACATGATAACGATGTACGCCCTATGGGCTGCTTCTCGGAACCCTACATCTCAAACCCCGCATCTAAATCTCCAAAACCTCCACACCCCATTCCCTCCTAACCATGCCCAACCACCCATCATCCATAGCTCCCAAAATCCCCCACCTCAATTCGAAGCCCAAACTCATACAAATCCATGGGCCCAAGCCCAAACACCTTTAGAACCATGGGCCCAAACCCAAGCCCATCAGACCCAGGCCCAGGCCCAAAAGCCTCAAAACCCATGGGCCCAAGCCCAAGACCATCAGACCCAGGCCCAGGCCCAATACCCTCAAAACCCATGAGCCCAAGCCCATCAGACCTAGGCCCAGGCCTAAAACCCATGGGCCCAAGCCCAAGCCCATCAGACCCAGGCCCAGTTCCAAGCCCCCCAGGGCCCTTTGACCCAAACCTATCAAGCCCAAGCCCACGGCCCATGGACCCAAACCCAACCCCCTCATGGCCCATTAGCCCAAACCCAACAAGGCCCATTGGTCCAAAGTTATACTAACCCCCACACCCAGGCCCAAGGCCCATCAACCGAAGCCTTCCAAAACCATCAAGCCCAAATCCCTCAAACCCAAGGCCCATCCACCCACGCTCATCAAGGCCCATTCACTAACCCCATACCCCCCCACCAGTACCCTTCATTCACCTATACCCCTTACGCCCCCATCCCGCCTCCAACAGAAAATTCAATCCATCCCATTCCTCAAACCCACAACATCCCGCCACATCAACCACACCACCATCACCCCTAGAATGTGCACCCGGCTCAGCACATCATTCATGCATAAACCACCAATCCATTCATCCCTTTCCATCCCCTACAAACCTTATGGCCCCACCAGGTCATCCAACCCCTCACCCCCCAAGTCCAAATAGCAGACCTCGCCCCTCACCAATACCATGACCAACAGTATGAGGAGGATGAGATCTGCAATAGTGGAGGAGTTGCTAGCTTCAACCATCCCGGGCCCACCATCATCACACCTAGGCTTGAACAAAATCAGGGGGAAGCAGTCCCCACTACAGCCTCAAAAGAACCAGAACAGTTGAAAGAACAAATAGAGAATCTGAGCGGTGATGAAGATGGAGGAGTGGAACGCATTCAGCAGACTTTTTTAGGACTTATATACATTCTTTGATGTCCCCACCTTACGAAATTCAAGATGCCATCATTTGATAAGTATAATGGCACTGGCAATCCCATCGCCCACTTAAAATCTTACTATGGGGATTTGTGCCAGTATGGCGGAGATGAACGACTCCTCATCAAAGTGTTCCAAAAAAGTCTAACGGGCCCATCTCTGAGATGGTTCACATCCCTGGAACCGTCCATGATAAAAAATTATAAAGATTTGACACGCTTATTTCAAGAACAATATGTCTATAACATGGACATAGAGCCAAGGAGGTCAAATTTTGCCCGTTTAAAGCAAAGACATGATGAAGCTTTCAGTGCTTACTTGGGAAGGTGGAGGGCATTGGCCGCTCAGGTAACTCACCGGATTCTTGATGATGAACAGATTGAGTTGATAACCAAAGGAGCCCTCCCAGTCATCGCAAATTTTTTAGTATATCAACAGAAGTCTAGTTTTACTGATTTGGTCAGAAATGCCAACCGTTGCGAAGATGCCATTAGAGAAGGCAGGTTAGGGAGAAACGTTGCCAGAGGGGCCACCAGGGTTCGAAAAGCTACTGAACCAAGAATTGAATGAAGACCAGGGACAGAGGTACATAACATTGTTTACCCCCAGGCCAATACCAATGCCCCCCCGATACTGCTCCAGGTCACACAACCACCCCCAGCCCGTTTCGAGCAAGCACCAAGGCCAAACAACGAACCAAGGGCCTAGTTTACCCAAGAGCAGATGAAAGCACTATTTGAACAAGTGTTCACACCATTGGGACAATCTTTAAGCGTCTTACTGCTAGTATTACTATAGAAAGGTCTGGTCAATCTGCTACAGCCTCGCCCACCACCCCATCCCATCCCAAGAAACTATGACCCGAATCTGCATTGTAATTTCCACCAGGGATAGGGTCACCCTACGGATCGGTGCTTCCCCCTAATCACACAATCCAAGATTTAATAGAGGCAGGAAAAATTATTCCCTCACCGCTTCCTCAAGGGCATAACCAGAACATCCATCAAGCCCCTCTGCCACCGCACCCAGGAGGCCCCAAGCCTTACATCCATTGGATAGAGGAGGAGGAAGAAGAGTTTGACCCCTCAGATTATATCAGTAATCAGAAGGAGTTTTCATTCCCCAGGATGAAAGAAGGAGGACCATTCGTTGAGGTTATCGAGCCGTTGTATTTGGCTGATTATTTCTCCGTGCTGGCATACCAAGAGGAGCCCTTAGATTTAGGATAATATTTTTCCACTCCCACACCCACCTATCAAATCCAAATGGGCACAGCCCCGCCGCAATCATACACATATCCACCCAACACCCAATTTACCCCATACACCTCCCTGTCACACCTGAATCACCCCATACCATACATAACTCCGCCATCCCCATATTATCCTACGCCATACACACCCCCAAATATCTCCACCCAATGAACTACTTCGCCATCCCCAAATCACCCCGCTCCATGCACAACTCCATCATCCCCAATCTATCTCATTTCATCCACAAACCCATCATCACCCCACCATGCCACCCCCTACACAAACCCTTCATATCCCCTTATTCCACCCACTACCCCGCCATATCCCAATCAGCCCGCTCCATGCACAACTCCATCACCCCTAATTTACCCTACTTCATCAACGAACCCATCATCATCCCACCATGCCACCCCATATACAAACCCTTCATATCCATATCACGTCGCTCCACCCGCACCTCAGACATCCCCCCATCCCTCCATCCCAATCACACTCCTGCCATCCCTTCGTTATTTTAGCCCCAATCCAACTCCACCACCACCCAAGCAAGCAACCCCTCACCTAATCCCCTTATCACCCACTCCCAATCACCACTGGTCATACCAAGCTCAGGTAATACCTGTACAAGCCCCCTCTGCACCCACAAATCCAACCTCGCCAATTCCCGTCAGTACCATTTCGCCCCCTATTGGAGTCAACCTAGTTAGACCAGAGAAACTGGAGTATCCAACCCAATCCTCCCCAGAATCACCATACACTCCTTTCCTCATCCCGAAACCTGCCTATGACCCGCATCAGGTGTCATTAAGCTATTAACAGACGGACATGAATGCTGGTTGCAACCAAGAGGAGGCTATTGAATTTATTACAAGGTCAGGCCGGATTTCTACACAGCCGGAAGCATCAGGGGCCGTCAGAGGAGAAGATAAGAAGAAAGAACAGGCCGCAGGGAATCCCTTTGAAAAAATGGCCAGAGAACATATACTGGAGACACAGCTCAAGAGAACACTCACACATATTACTGTGTGGGATTTGTTAATCACGTCCTCGCTCCACTTCCAAGCCTTAATGGGAGCACTCAAGGATGCACACGTCTCCACCCACGTAACTCCAGATGAAGTAGGAGAAATAATAGGGTAAGTGTTGGCCCCAAATCCCATCTCATTCACTGATGCGGACCTATCGATCGAGGGGAATGACCACTTTAAGCCCTTGAATATAACAGTGGAAGTAGGAAACCTGGTGGTGCCGTTGGTCTTAATAGACAACGGGTCGGCACTGAACGTATGCCCTCTAAGAACGACAATCAAAATTGGTGCGAACCCCGACACCTTCCGGCCATCCATATCAAGCACCAGGGGATTCGACAACACCAGAAGAGAAATCATAGGAGAAGTAGACCTCGACCTGATCCTCGAGCCGCAAACCTTCACGACCCCCTTTCAGGTGATGGACATTAAGTCTACGTTCAATCTACTGTTGGGTCGGCCATGGATACATAAGCTCGGAGCAATACCATCGACTCTACACTAAAAGCTCTGATTTATTTCAGAGGGAAAAATCGTCACCATCTTGGGTGAGAGCAGAGAAGACAGGGAGCGGAGCACTCTACACATTGAAAATCTGAAAGTGCTGGGCATGCTGCACACAGTAGATGACACCGATTTCCATCGATTTGACTATGACTTTTCAGCCGTCACCCTTGAGTCACCTGAGAAAACCCCTGCCAAAACTGGGGTAGGAATTGACGCGGCAGTGCTCACGCTCCACAAGTGGGGCTACCAAAAGAGGAAAGGCTTGGGCCCGCGCCTTCAAGGAAGAAGAGACCCCGTTAGGGCTAAGGGGTAGCAAACCAGATTTGGCCTAGGCTACAAGCCCGACAAAGAAGAAGTCAGAGAGGCCAAAGAAAAGATGAGGGCGACAGCAGTCACTAGGGCCAAAGGAATCAACCTGGAAGAAGAAACTCCCGCCCGACCCCAAATCCGTGAAACCTTTGTGAGCGTCGGGGTAGTGAAAGTTGATCTGAATGGGGAAACGAGGGTAACCCCACATAAGCCTACTTCAATCCACCCCACCAATCCTTACATCATTCCCCCAGACTTCGAGATAGACTTAGCCGCCCTTTCCTTATTTGAGGAAGAAGTTCCCCGGTCCACCCATCACTCGAGCACCAGCCACTTTGGGCCCATCCTAACCATAGAGGACAGGGTCCCCGAGGATCCCTCTATAAAAATGCTGGGGGAGGAACTGCACGAGCCTACCAGTGCCGCTTCCAACCAAAGAGGTAAAGGCCAAGCCTCACAGGTAAGTAATTAGGCATCCTTGCCCCAACTCCTGAGAGCCGCCAAATACCGTGAAAACGACACCGACTCTCTAAAAAAATATAACCTGTAAAAAGTAAGGTTAGGCTCTAGACCACTCTACCTTGTATATATAGAGATCCACTTCGCCAGGGGCTAACCTCCAAAAAAATGCAAAAAGCCATAAAAATAGAAAAAATATCAATTCCAAAAATATTGTCCTTTAAAATTCCTAATAAAATTAAAATTGATGTCATGATACTCGTCCCACGTGAAGCTGACCCCTTTCCTGTAGAAATACAAGAAGAGGTAGGAGTCAAGAGTTTGGACGGGGAAGGTCAAACTGATGAGCTCCCCAATGAGCTCCTCAAACAATTTACCAATTTTGAGCATGGCCCTACCCCGATCGTCGAACAGACGGAGGATGTTAATTTGGGCACCAGAAAGGCCCCTAGAATCACCAAAATCGGAACATCGCTGTCCCCTGCGGAGAGGAAAGGTATGATAGACTTCCTTCGGTCATACCAAGACGTCTTCGCATGGTCGTATGAAGACATGCCTGGTTTGGGTACTGATCTGGTTGAGCATGAGTTGCCACTCTACCTCGATGTTAAGCCAGTTAAACAGAAGCTGAGACACCTCTGACCAGAGTGGATGTTGAAGGTGAAAGACGAGGTCATTAAGCAGTATGATGCAGGTTTCCTCATGGTACCAAGTACCCCCAGTGGCTAGCCAATATTGTCCCTGTACTGAAGAAGGATGGAAAGGTTTGAATGTGCATTGACTTCCGAAATATCAACAAGGCAAGTCCTAAGGATGACTTTCTGCTACCATACATCGATATCTTGGTCGATAGCACTACAAAGCACTGGATGCTCTCATTCATGGATGGATTCTTAGGCTACAATCAGATTAAGATGGTGGAGGCCGACCGAGAAAACACTACGTTCATCACCCCCTGGGGTACCTTCTGTTATAAAGTAATGCCATTCGAGCTCAAGAATGCTGGGGCAACCTATCAAAGAGCAATGACGGCCCTGTTCCACTACATGATGCACCGAGAGATTGAAGTGTATGTCGACGACATGATTGCCAAATCGCCAGAAAGGGAGGACCACTTGATAAATCTTCAGAAGCTATTCGAGAGGTTGAGAAAGTATAGGTTGCAGTTGAACCCCCAGAAGTGCACGATCGGCGCTATGTTTGAAAAATTGTTGGGCTTTATTGTCAGCAGGAGAGGGATTGAGGTCAATTCGACCAAGATCAAGGCCATCACAGAAATGCCATCACCATCTACAGAAAAGGAAGTCAGAGACTTCTTAGCCAGAATCTAGTACATCAGTCGGTTCATTACACAGTTAACTCTGATATGTGCACCAATCTTCAAGCTACTGAGAAAGGACTCACCAGTTGAGTGGAATGATGACTGCCAAGCTGCATTTGATAAGATTAAAGGTTACCTCCTAAATCCTCCAGTATTGGTACTGCCTGTACCTGATAGACCCCTGATAATGTACCTTTCCACGACAGAGTTTTCCTTGGGCTATGTGTTAGGACAACATGATGAGACAGGAAGAAGAGAGCAGGCCATCTATTACCTAAGCAAGAAGTTCACTGACTATGAGAGGCGCTAT
Source organism: Chloranthus sessilifolius (assembly GCA_021018995.1). NCBI lineage: Eukaryota > Viridiplantae > Streptophyta > Magnoliopsida > Chloranthales > Chloranthaceae > Chloranthus > Chloranthus sessilifolius. Next base: position 36,369,493 of record CM037598.1, on the reverse strand, counting down.
TCTCATCTAGAGAAAGCATGCATGGCACTCGTTTGGGCTACTCAAAGACTTCGACACTACCTGTTATCCTAAGCTATTCTACTTCTAGCACGAATGGATCCATTGAAGTACCTATTCAAGAAACCTAGTCTCACTAGTCGAACTGCACGATGGCAACTACTCCTATTCAAATTAGGCATTACCTATGTCACCCAGAAATTGATTAAGGGGTAGGCACTCGCTGATCATCTTGCTGAGAACCCTCTGCCGGACTATGAGCCTCTAAGGACCGAATTTCCCGATGAGGACATTCTGTTCATGACTAACGAGGATACTGAGGAAACAAAGGAGTCCTGAGTAATGCACTTTGATGGAGCATCGCATGTTGAAGGTCAAGGAGTTGGGTTAAGACCTGAAAAGTACCACTTTTCACCCCTTAACTTAACCTTTGATTAGACCTGTAGCCACCTAATAAGTTCTTGGTAAGTGTTTTATGTAGGTAATAACCAACAGTGAAATAAGGTCAGGAATCCTACTAAGGAGCCTGTTTTGGCACCAGAAGTCCCTTAGAAGGATGAACTTCGAATCCAGACCTGAAATGAGCCTCGCGCAGCTCTCGCAAAGCTCAACAGTAAAACACATCACGCTGTCTTGCACAGTTCAAAGCAGACCTCTCTCAACCTCGCGTAGTTCCCTCAGAACGACTGAGGAGAGAGAGCTTCAAAAGAGTCCTCACATAGCTATTACGCAGTCGTCGCGGGATGCAATTATCAGAAGAGAACTCCTCGCACAGTTCTCACGCCATTCAAGAAGAAAGCATCCTTACGAAAGCAGAGCCATCCTCGCGAAGATCAATTAAGACATGGAACCTCGCACAGTTCAAAACTCATTAAAGCCTCGCGAGGTAACTCGCGAAGTCCATTGAAGAGAAGTGATTGCACAGTTCTTGCGCTATTCAAATCCATCCTCGCGAAGATCAACCCAGTGAATGCACAGCTACCTCGTGACCGCTTGAACTCTAACCCCGCGACATTTGAGGCTTTGATGTCTACCCAACCTCGCGACTGCCTGAAGAGCAAACCAAGGCAACCTCGCGACGGTTGACGCTTCAATATCAAACCATCCTACCAAAGAGCAAGAGCTTCCACGCGATAAGTTTGGGAAACAATGGCTACCTATTGAAGCTCTGAACTTTACCTTCCATCTCTTCAGCAGAGGACCTTTTAGGAATTTCCAGTGATTAGGGCGTGCACTCCCACGCTCAAATCTTCGTGCACGTGCCCCAAGGCATCCAAGGATCACTATTCGATCACATGGCATCGTTAAAATTAGGGTTTCCTAACCCTAATGCGCCGCCACACCACTGCTATAAAAACCCATACTTAGCTTAGGTTTAGAGGATCATCTTTTATCATCTTTTTACATCTTGAAATAGCTGGGAACACATCTCATTTCTTGGAGACTTGATCTGAGATCATTTTTATTTTCTTTTTATAGCTGTAAGTAGTTTTATTTTTCTTTTTCCTTCTCTCCATAGTCCAGCACTTGTTGGCTATGCCTTTGTATGTATTTATTAACTAGATAAATGGAAGTTTTATAATAGGATTTGTACTATAATAGGATTTGTGTTTGAACGTGAGAAGCTCTGTGCAAGGCTGCTGCCTTGTGATCTGCCATTGCTTTGGCTGCATTTCAACGCAATGGAGGACTGATTCTAAGGGCCACTTAGGTCCAAGTGACCTGTGTGTCTGGGCTATCATGGTCCTATACAGCCTTAGCCCCACCACAGGACCCATTAGATCTGAAATCCCCATGGGAGCTTGAGCTGGTAGCCTGGTGACCATGGTGGTGGCAGTGATATTCTTGTTTTGTCTTGGGCTCCGTGAGGAGGATAGCCTCTGGGAGAGTCTGTGACCATTGAAGTGGACAGGTTATAGCCTTAGGGTGATTCTAATCTACCGATCCAAGATGGATCCTACTTCTTTGCACCTGAGCTTGTATTAGCCTGGTGGGAGATTGTACAGAGGTAGACTCCCCTATATTTGTATAGATCCGGTATCAGATGTTAGATTTGATCTGGTTATAGAAAATGTAGGCTTGTGACTGGACCATTGTAGCCTCACTCAAGCAATGGACAGCTAGATCGATGGTTGTACTCAATCTCTTGTTGGTTCTATGTGTCTGGGCTATCATGGTCCTATACAGCCTTAGCCCCACACATAGAGCTTTAGAGGTTGAGGTTCCCTATGGATTCTTGAGCTGGTAGCCTGGATGAAATAGTGCCTCCAATGATTAACTTATTTTGACCCATCCCTGGATTGTGGTTCCCCTATGGGATAGTCTGTGACCATTTGAGTGGACAGGTTATAACCTTAAGGGATTGAATCATGGCAGAGAGATGGGTTGGATCCTTTCTCCTCAGTGGTCATAACGTAGCCATTGGACAGGATTTTTATAACATTAGATCTAAATCTGAGTTACAAAGCTCCTCTGATCTAGGCTCAAAAACATACTTCTCACCCTTTTATATTTATTTTCCACACTCCATCCAACCTCTCAACCCTTTCTATAGTTTAGACATTAGGTTACCTTAGAATACCTAGAATAAGTGACCTTAAACTCTCCTCATTTTTAGGACTGCCAGATCTGTAGTCAGATCTGGAGGGACTACTGGAGATGGCTCCCTTGGAGCTGTAGATCACCTTTCCCTGTGGGAGAAACTCTTACTTCTCAAAACTTGCCACAATGGACCCTATATCTTGCAGGTCTAGGACTTCTCAGTTGTGCTGATTTCATCCCCTGTTTTATTTTAATTTTAAATTTCTTTTGCCACAAACAAATAAAGAAAGCACAGCTGGGAGAGCAATAAGTTTTTGGCGCCATTGCCAGGGATAGTTGATCTATTAGTAGACCCTTAGTTTTTGTATTCTTAGTATTCTTTGCAAATGTGAATAATTGATACTGCTGATATAATTTTGAACCTTTCTTGCAGATCTATACAGTAGTAGTGAAGGACAGTTGGACTGCAATTGGAGCTTAGCTACCTCTGTTTCCAAACTCTCTAACTTTTAAAACTCTGTCTATCTTTCTTGAAAATTCTCTAGCAGTATCTAGGATAGTTGTAAATGTATTCTTTGAATATCTGTAAATTAGTTAGATAAATTTGTTAATTGTAAAGTTATTCATTTGGAATGTGCCTGCAAGAAGCTCTCTTTGCTGTTGGTGTGCTTGTATGCTAGGGAGGAGATCTCTCAGCCCTACTTTAGAGCCTCTTAACCCTGAGTTAGAAAGGGGAAGGAGACTTGGAAGAGACAGGCACACCATAGGAGAACCCCCAAGTGAATCTGTGATAGCACAAATGGGTGAAGAACAACCCAAAACTCTCAAGGAGTTGAATGCTCCGGATGATTATAACTCCCCTTTTAGCATTCAATTTCCTGATGTTCAGGGGAATTATGAAATAAAAACTTCAATCATCCAAATGCTGCCCTCTTTCCATGGGCTTAGCAAGGAGGACACTTACAAGCATATTGACCAGTTCTTGGCCTTGTGCACCACTTTTAATATCACTAGTTTGGGACCTGAGGCTACTAGGCTCAGACTTTTACCCTTCTCTCTGAAGGATAGGGCCAATACCTGGTTGACCACTCTTCCCAACAATAGCATTGCTTCATGGAAAGACCTGCAGACCAAGTTCCTGACCAAGTTCTTACCTGAGACCAAAACTAGCCAGTTGAGGAAAGAGATTCTTGCTTTTGCTCAATCCCCAACTGAGGATTTTAACCAAGCCTGGGATAGGTTTAAAGAAATGCTCAAACAATGCCCCCACCACAAGATCCCAGAGTGGCAGCTTGTACAAAGCTTCTACAATGGGATTGATGAGAAAAATTGAGATATGGTTGATGCCTCTTGTGTTGGATCCTACATGCACAAGACTGTTGAGGAGGCATGGGAATTGTTTGAGGTGATTACTGAGAATGCTTTTCAAAAGCCATCCTTGGCAAGAACTAGTCAGGAATCTGAGTCAAAGGCGGGGCCTGCTACTGGATCAAGAGGAAAAGTATATGAGATGTCTGGGAACAATGACCTGTAGCTGCAGATGGCAAACCTCTCTATGAAGTTTGACAAATTATTGACTATGATGCAACCCAGAAGGATTGCTCATGTGGCGGAGGCATGTCTGATATGCCAGTCCCCACAGCACACAGTGGAGGAATGTCCATCTGTAGGGCAATTTTCTGAGTGGTTTTGGAACATGCTGCTGCTACCCAATCTTATGGCCAGCAACAATTTGGGGGCTACAATAGAAAGCCATATGGATACCAGTACCAAAATACTGGTTACCAATGGAGAGACCACCCAAATATGAGGTGGTGGCAAGACAACTACATGCAGCCCCAGCAGATGTTGGCCTTACCACAAAGGCCACAACAACAGTTCAATCAAGGGAATGCCCCTAGGTCTAACTTCCAGCACCATCAGCAGCCCCATTAGCAACAAAATCAATTGGTCTTACCCCCATCTCAACCCAGAAATACTTCTTTCGAGGACCAGGTCTTGACCTCAATATAAAACCTGGGTTCCTTGGCTCAGACTGTGAATTCTCATGGTCAGAGCATCAAGAAGATGGAAGAGCAGATTGGCCAACTAGCGAGTACCTTAGCCAAAAGAGTAGAGGGAAGGTTGCCCAGTCAACCAGTGGTTAATCCCAAGGGCTAATTTTTGATTGGTGAAGGATCCTCAAACCCTGAAGGGGATCTTTCATTGAATTGATGTTAAGAACTGTGCACTTGTATGATATATACTTTACAGTTAGAAGAATTTGTAGTGATCTTGTTGGAGTCTGAGTTTAGTGCTTTATATCTACTTTTATTCCTGTTCCCCTTGTTTGCTAATTTCAAGTGATTGAATGATGATGGTATTATTTGAATGCTTTTCATGATGTGTGAATTTACTGCTTTGAGAGTATGGGAATTTTTGAATGTTTTATAATGCTTATGGGTGTCCCTGGAAGAGAGCCTGTGAGAGAATCCACCCACAAAATAAAGGTCAAAAGGCTGACTAGTGGGTGTGTGAATTCTGACTCTGTTAAGCCATCACGAGGTTGTGAAAATTTGGTTTGGTTTCCTCTCGCGCAGTTCATAAAAAATCACTTTGCTTTGCCATCGCGAGTTTCAGTTATAGTTGTGTGGGCTTCCTCGCGTAGTTTAAATGAACATCCAATCTCGCGACCCATTCAGCTTGTCCAGAGAGCAGATATTTTTGAAGCGGACCGAGCCTCGCGATATTTAAAATCCAATCCCGCGCTGTGTTTCTTTACTGCTTTCTCTTTCCTCCCCTGCCAGCGAAACCCTAGCTCCCACTCCTCTCAATCTCTCTCCTCTAGCATCCTATCTATAATTCATCGTTCACTTAAAAATTCTGGATTTTTTTTCTTAAAGCTTCCATCAATAGTTGCCCTCTGCAACGAGTTCCTGCAGTCTACCATGCATCAAATTGAACAGAACCCTAACTTTTTAGGGTAAGACTCAGCTCTTATTTTTGTTCTTCCAAAATTTCAACTGCACACTCTCCAAGGAGAATCCAAATGGCTCCTAAAAGTGCACCTGCAAAGAGAGCCAGGGATCAGGCTCCCATGGAGCCGGCCCCTAAGAAAGCCAAGTCCTCTACGGCACAACAAAAAGGGAAGGAGGTGGTTCCTGAGGTGGCTGCAAAAACACCTGACTACTCTACACCCTCTGAGCTCCTCATTTCCATTCCTTTAGAGCCTTAAGCCATTTTTTATATATCTTTCTTTGAATCTGAGCCGTTGTCTGCACCTGCCATTGAGTTCTTGCGCAAGGGTGGTTTGTTCCCCTTGATGCAAATGATTCCTGAACTAGCCTATCCTAGGTTAGTGCAACTCTTTTACCAGCACCTTAGGGTCAGACCGGACACACAAGGGCAACCAGGTCTCCTTGTGTTAGTTAACAATTTTGAGATGCTACTTAGCCCAATGTTGATTGCTGAAGTCATGGGCATCCCTGCTATTTTTGATCCCAACTACGGTTATGGTGCCCCTATGAGTGCCCCCATTGATACCATTGCCAAGGCCCTTACTAGAGGTTTGAAGGCCACATGGGAATCCATCAGAAGAGATTTGGATCCCAAATTGTTGTTCATCGATCAAGTGCTGAGGAAGAGTATCTATTGCTCCGGCCATCAGCAAGAGAGGAGGACACCAATTGCTGATGCTCTCTATTCCTTCTCTCTGGGCCATGGGTTTAATGCTACGTGGTTGATTTTCGAGGCTATGAAGGATACAATGGTGAAGCTTGAGCTGCAAAAGAAGATCCACACTCCCCCCTATGGAAGACTCATCACCAAATTACTTCTGAGGGGAGGATACAAGATACCAGTGGGGGAGTTATCTGCTGACCTCACTCCCACCACTTTTGCCAAAAGATAATGGGGCATCAGCAGAAGTCTGATGGATCCACAGAAGAAGAAGAAGAAGGGTGAAGCTCAGGTTGTTTCTAAGCAAGGAGAGGGAACTGCTGTGGCAAAGGCCACCCCTTCCATTCCACCACCGCCTATGATTTGTTCCTAGGTGGAAAGTGTTGAACCCCATGACAGCACCCCCCCTTCACCCACCTTACCTCATTACACAGCCACAGTATCTCCAACCTCATCTGAACGAACCCCTGACAGCCCTCCCTTGATAACCTACCTTAAAAGGAAAACCTCTCACACCACCCTTGCCTTATCTTTACCTACCTCCACCACCCTATCATTCACGCAGACACACCTCATATTGACCAACCCTTAATCCCACCCCTCCCAACTACATCTCCACTCCAAGATCTTGACTTTAGCCTAGCCACCACTTTAGGGTATCAGGCCTTCATGACTACCATGCTTGATACCTTGCCAACCATGATATCCCCCTCCCAGATTCCCCGCTCCCTTTCCCACATCACTCACCAGACCTTTCATCTTCTCCCCCTACAACTTTCCATCATGCCCCCACTTTCCCTTTCCAACCTGTTCCCTCCTATTCTCACACTCCACCCCACCCAACCTCAGATACCCTTACCCATATCCTTTCCCTCATACATGAAATCCAGACCCAACTATCTACCACAACCCAGACCTAAGCCCAAATGCAGACTGACATCACCAACATACAATCCACCCTTCAAACATTGATAATCCCACCCATCTCTACACAACCTCCTCCCACCTCACTGATCCAACCCCCTTCCACCTCTGACTCCACAGTGCCACCAGACCTCACCCCAATTGACTTAACTACACCCTTAACCCTCCAAGACACCATACCCCACCCCTCCTTCCCCACTCTACCTATCCTTCCCCCACTCATATTATCTCCACCACAATTTACCAACACTTCTATCCAAACAGACCCCATTCCTTTCCCATTCAACGCCACATATTTGTAACCCCACCACTTCCATTTCGACCCTTCACCATTCCATTTTTCCCTTACCCAGAACCATCCACCTACACTGACCATCCTTCATTTACTTTTCCACCCATGCCTTCCATTCCACCCCTTATCTTGCCCCCTCCTCAATTCACTGACCATTCAACCCAGATTACCCCAGCAACTTCTACCCCTCCTCTAGACTTCGTCACTACAGCCCCCACTTTACCCCCCCAAGATCAATCACCTTCTACTTCGTCCACTCCATTTCTACCAATCTTACCCAGACACTCCTATTACACCCCCCCTACTTCACCCTCCTCCATGCCATGAGGGATAATGCCTATATAAAGAGGGATGTCCTGCGGGGCATGGCCCAACTTAGAGAAGCCATTGAGTGTCCCTTGCTGCAGAAATTGAGTGACCTCAAGCTTGCTCACAGGCAGAAGTTGTGTGATGTTTCGAAGGGGTGGGAGTCAATTTTGGAGACCCACACTGCAGTGAAGGCTACTGCTACTTATTACAAATTGAATGCGGAGATGGAGAAGGGCAATGCCGAGTTGGCGTAGAAGAGAGCCCGGATGTTTGAAAAGAGACTGCACAATGCCGAGGAGATCCACCGACTCACTAAGGGTTTTTCTGATGCCAACCTCCTTTATGCTGAAAAGCAGATAGAAATTTTGCAAAAAAGGGTGGCATCGCTGTCCGGCCAACCAATTGAGCCCACCCCTCTCGCCACAGAAGATGGGGTGGGACAAGTTTTAAGCCAGATTCTGACTAGATTGTACCTAGGATTTTTTCTATTTCTGCACTCTTTTGCTTCTGTTTTCTTGTAGTTTGTACATTTCTCATTTTTAATAGATTTTCTTCTTCTGTCCTTACTATTTTGCTTTGTCTGTTGTGTGTTTTGTCCCATGCTCTTTTCTTTTCTTTTTACCATCACTACATCTACTGCACATTCTCCTTTGAACCAGTGAGGGCATTGCTCCTCATAGGTTTGGGGGTGTGGCAGGCAGACCCTACCAATGGAATAGTTAACTTAAGTGCAGCAGAGTCATGTGAGTAATATGGAAATGGATCTATGATCACTTAAGAATCATGAAAAATAAGAAATTTAAAATTTTTGCAAACTTTCGACATTATAAACTTTTAATTTTTCACATTTCCATGATGAGATCACCAAGGAAACTCACTTGTATCAGCACTAAGTGAATCATTAGAGAGAGAGAAAGGTAAGGACATACTCAAAAGTTCAAAGGAAGACCATAACCAGTGAGAATTGGGCCTATAAAATTTTTTTTTCATCCTTTGAGGAGTAACTAAGGCAATTTCTTCTAGTTCTATGGACTGACTGAGTTACTGTGCTCACTATAAGTTAGGCAACTCCAAGTTGAAACAACTGACAGCACTCATGAGACTTAAGAAAGGATCAAGGCCTTCTCTTGGACTGTTTGAGCCTAAAAAGACCAACCCTAAAGCAACTGCCCTTGTCCATACCCCCTTTGAGCTTTAAATCCTAAATTTCTTAAAAACACACCTAAGTATTTGTACCTGAACCTATGAACCTGCTTCAACCTACCCTCACTCTGAGAATTCAGAAGGTAAAGGAGAAAGAGTTGGAAATGGACTAGCTATGGTCAGCATTAGGTGAATGGAGAAGAAGTATCTCAAAATAATGGCAGTATGGTAACTAAGAACATGGTGGCATTTCTGAAAAGCAAAAACAAAAATAAAAAGAACAAAATTCCATAAAAAAGGAAACAAAAACAATAATGAAGAGGTGTAAGGGAGGAGTCAAGAGGAACTTTTATTGGAGAATCAAAATCAAGAAGAGAAACTGATCACTTCAAATCTGAAAATCTCAAAGAAGATGAAGGAAGGTGAATCTAAGAAGGTGAAGTCATGAATCACCTCTGTCACCTACTGATTTCTCAATTTTGAACCCCTTTTCAACCTTCCATTCTTTTTAACCCCACTCCATAAGCCACATTACAACCCAGTTAAAAGCCCTTGTGATCCAAAGTTGAGTGAGCTGTCATGTGGAGATAAAGAGTTATCCAATCCATGGTGAGGATGTGTCAATGATGTCAGCACCTAAGAGCTATGCCTATGCTTATGCTTACAGACACTTTTGGGGGATGTAACTGCTCTTGAGCCTAAGAGAAAATGAACCCCTCAACAAGACCCTTATGAGAGTATGCCCTGGACAGTTTTTGGGTCTGATCTTGAATGCATTAGGTATGACCTATAACCTAATTTTTAGACCTGATGATGGGCTCAGTGCTGGCACACACTTGTGCAGTTTTCTGTGGTTGTAAACTAATTGGAAGTGCTGTGCATTGATGAAAAGTTTATGCTGTTTACATTTCTGTGCAACTAATGTATTAAATTTCTTTTATTTTTTCTAATTCAAGAGTGAACTAAATCTGCTCCTTGACTGCTCACCTGATTATATTGCACTTTTGTTAACTATTTCATTGAGAAGTTTGTGGGTGTTGTGACTGAAAACCCTCAGGAGACTTCACTCCTCCACTAGGGATCACCTAGGGGTTTAAAAGGCTTGGTACATATGCTAAATGTATCCGTGCTCCCTACGAAAGTGGCATTTCATTTTTATAGTAGATTTAATGTAGCTTTGCTACATTAAATCTACTAGGAAAGATTAGGTTTAGGGGTGTGTTAAGACCTGAAAAGTACCACTTTTCACCCCTTAACTTAACCTTTGATTAGACCCGTAGCCACCTAATAAGTTCTTGTTAAGTGTTTTATGAGGTAATAACTAGCAGTGAAATAAGGCCAGGAATCCTGCTAAGGAGCCTGTTTTGGCACCAGAAGTCCCTCAGAAGGATGAACTCTGAATCCAGACCTGAAATGAACCTCACGTAGCTCTCACGAAGCTTAAGACTAGAACACATCAGGCAGTCTCACGCAGTTCAAAGCAGACCTCTCTCAACCTCGCACAGTTCGCTCAGAACGGCTGAGGAGAGAGAGCTTCAGAAGACTCCTCGCGCAGTCGCCGCGAGATGTAATTATCAGAAGAGAACTCCTCGCGCAGTTCTCACGCCATTCAAGAAGAAAGCATCCTTGCGAAGGCAGAGCCATCCTCGTGAAGATCAATTAAGACATGGAACCTCGCACAATTCAGAACTCATTAAAGCCTCGCGAGGTAACTCGCGAAGTCCATTGAAGAGAAGTGATCGCGTAGTTCTCGCGCTATTCAAATCCATCCTCGCGAAGATCAACCCCACGAATGCACCGCTACCTCGCGACTGCTTGAACTCTAACCCCGCGACATCTGAGGCTTTGATGTCTTCTCAACCTCGCGACTACCTGAAGAGCAAACCAAGGCAACCTCGCGACGGTTGAAGCTTCAATATCAAATCATCCTAGCAAAGAGCAAGAGCTACCACGCGACAAGTCTAGGAAACAATGGCTACCTAGCGAAGCTCTAAACTTCAACTTCCATCTCTTCAGTAGAGGACCTTCTGGGAATTTCCAGTGATTAGGGCGAGCACTCCCACGCTCAAATCTCCATGCATGAGCCCCAAGGCATCCAAGGATCACTATTCGGCTACGTGGCATCGTTAAAATTAGGGTTTCCTAACCCTAATGCGCCGCCACACCACTGCTATAAAAACCCATACTTAGCTTAGGTTTAGAGGATCATCTTCTACCATCTTTTTACATCCTGGAATAGCTGGGAACACATCTCATTTCTTGGAGACTTGATCTGAGATCATTTTTCTTTTCTTTTTATAGCTGTAAGTAGTTTTCTTTTTCTTTTTCCTTCTCTCCATAGTCCATCACTTGTTGGCTATGCCTTTGTATGCATTTTTGAACTAGATCAATGGAAGTTTTATAATAGGATTTGTACAATAATAGGATATGTGTTTGAATGTGAGATGCTCTGTGCAAGGCTGCTGCCTTGTGATCCGCCATTGCTTTGGTTGTATTTCAACGCAATGGAGGATTGATTCTAAGGGCCACTCAGGTCCAAGTGACCTGTGTGTCTGGGCTGTCATGGTCCTATACAGCCTTAGCCCCACCACAGGACCCACTAGATGTGAAATCCCCATGGGAGCTTGAGCTGGTAGCCTGGTTACCATGGTGGTGGCAACGATATTCTTGTTTTATCTTGGGCTCCGTGAGGAGGATAGCCTCTGAGATAGTTTGTGACCATTCAAGTGGACAGGTTATAGCCTTAGGGTGATTCTAATCCACCGATCCAAGATGGATCCTTCTTCTTTGCACCTGAGCTTGTATTAGCCTGGTGGGAGATTGTACAGAGGCAAACTCCCTTATATTTGTATAGATCCGCTATCAGATGTTAGATCTGATCTGGTTATAGAGATTGTAGGCTTGTGACTGGACCATTGTAGCCTCACTCAAGCAATGGACAGCTAGATCGAAGGTTGTACTCAATCTCTTGTTGGTTCTATGTGTCTGGGCTATCATGGTCCTATACAGCCTTAGCCCCACACATAGAGCTTTAGAGGTTGAGGTTCCCTATGGATTCTTGAGCTGGTAGCTAGGATGAAATAGTGCCTACAATGATTAACTTGTTTATCCCTGGATTGTGGTTCCCCTATGGGATAGTCTGTGACCATTTGAGTGGACAGGTTATAACCTTAAGGGATTGAATCATGGCAGAGAGATGGGTTGGATCCTTTGTCCTCAGTGGTGATAACGTAGCCATTGGACAGGATTTCTATAACATCAGATCTGAATCTGAGTTACAAAGCTCCTCTAATCTAGGCTCAAAAATATACTTCTCACCCTTTTATATTTATTTTCCACACTCCATCAATCCTCTCAACCCTTTCTGTAGTTTAGACATTAGGTTACCTTAGAATACCTAGAATAAGTGACCTTAAACTCTCCTCCTTTTTACGACTGCCAGATCTGTAGTCAGATCTAGAGGGACTACTAGAGATGGCTCCCTTGGAGCTGTAGATCATCTTTCCCTGTGGGACAAACTCTTACTTATCAAAACTTGCCACAATGGACCTTGTATCTTGCTGGTCTAGGACTTCTCAGTTATGCTGATTTGATCCCCTATTTTATTTTGATTTTAAATTTCTTTTACCATAAATAAATAAAGAAAGCACAGCTGGGAGAGCAACAAGTTGGCGCCATTCTTATCTTGCCAAGAGGATCACATGTACCCATCTCAATCAAATAGAACTTCCCATGCACCAACAATATGGCCGAGTATGAGGCCTGTACAGCTGGTTTATAGGCGACTCTTGATCTGAATATAACTCACCTTAGGGTCATTGGAGATTCACAGTTAATTATATGTCAGACCGATGGAGATTGGAAGACCAAGGATGAGAAACTGATCCCATACCATGAACATCTGGAGGATCTGATAGTCTGCTTTGAAGTGGCCACCTTCTCCTATGTACCATGAGCAAGGAATCAGTTTATTGACGCCCTGGCTACCCTGGCCTCTATGGTTGAGATTCCATACGGAGTTGTGATGAAGCCAATCATGATAGAACAGAGGAATGAACTGGCTTTTTGTCACCTAATCGAGGGACCTACAAAGGTAGAAGATGAACCACCCTGGTTCTCAGACATCAAGAATTTCCTCGAGACCCGAACTATCCCAGAAGGAACATCAAAGGTAGACAGATGCACCATCCAACGATTGTCAACGAACTACGTCATCTGCGGCGATCTCCTGTACAGGCGGTCTAACGATAATATTCTACTCTGATGCCTAACCCGAAAAGAAGCGGGTGAGATCATGAAGGAGATCCATGAAGGAGTCTGCGGGGCACATGTCAATGGACACATGCTTGCTAAGAAAATTCTAAGGCAAGGATACTTTTGGACCACATTGGAGACCGATTGCTGCAAACACGTGCAGAAGTGCTACAAATGCCTAGAGCACTCAAGTCTAATACATGCTCCGGCCATTGATTTGCACAACATGGCCACTCCTTGGCCGTTCGCCACCTGGGGTCTCGACGTCATCGGCAAAATCAATCCAAAGGCTTCCACGGACATCAGTTCAACCTCGTCGCGGTAGAGTATTTTACGAAGTGGGTAGAGGTAGCCTCCTACATGAGCATTAAGGCTAGTCATGTTGAGAAGTTCATCAAGAACAACATCATTTGCAGATTCGGCGTACCCAAAGATATCATTACTGATAATGGCACTAATTTTGCTAATAGGTGCATCCGGGCCTTGTGTAAGCAATTCCAGATCAAGCATCATCGATCATCCCCATATAGGCCGCAGACAAACTGAGCTGTGGAAGCGGCCAACAAAACTCTGATCCGCATCCTAGAGAAGATGGTAGTCACTTACAGAGATTGGAGTGAGTAGTTACCCTTCGCACGTTGGGCCTATAGAACGTCTATCCGTCTTTCTGTGGGCAACACCATTCTCCCCTTATCTGAAAGCGAAAGGGGCGTCTTTTGAATCCTTTGGAATCTCATCTACCCGAGGGAAAGAGTGACTAGAAGAGACTCCTAGCCTTGTGCCACACCCAGATCTATCAGAGGAGATTGCACGTGCTTACAATAAGCGTGTCCGCAGTCGAGATCTGAAGGTAGGAGACACTGTGCTGAAGAAAATTTTCTCATCTCTCCACACAGATCCAAGAGGGAAGTTTAAGCCGAATTGGGAAGGACCCTACGTCATCCGAGAGGTTTTGCTAGGATACGCCGTTCGCCTTGCCACCATGGACGGAGACCACTTTCCTGAGCCCATCAACGCTGGATCCTCCATAAGTTCTACTCATAGGTCTCGAGACAAGGTAAGTTTTGATAAAAGTAGATGCATGACCGCCTAACAACCCCATAGAAGAGGCCATCATTTCAAAGACAAGTAGCCCAAAAGAAATATTCCCTGAAAATCTTCACCCTTTTTGCTACACACGTCGGGCCAATAACCATTTCTTTCATATACCCCTCTCAAAATTTCAGATAAAGAGAAAAGAGAAGAGAGGAAATATCCAAACCAAAAAAAAAAAAGAAAAAAGAGAGAGAAGAAGAAGAAAGCAAAACCCCCCCAAAAAAAAGGGGGACCAAGACTAAAAGAAAAAAAGAAGTGACTGGGGCATGTACCATAAAAATCCTTTGGAAAGAAAGAAGAGTCACCGAACCTAGAATTCACTCAAAACTTAGATCCAAATCCCCAGAAAAACCCAACCCATTTGAACCCCGGCCACATTACAACCCAGAAGAAAGCCCTCTTTAAGGTCCACAAGCGGTCATAGCATCTACTACATCAGAACAAGCTGAGTTAACAAACCACACAGAACTTCATTCAGCCGACGATGACGGAATCGACGTCCATGTCGTGGCCTTCTGGTTTTAAAAAAAAAAACAAAAGAAAAAGAAAAAAGAAGAAATTAATTTGAGTTCAAAGCAAGATGGACGTGGTGAAAACCCGCAAGGGCACCGCGGGTAAAAACAGCAAACTCATGGATGTAGTGAAAACCCGAAAGGGTGCTGCGGGTAAAGCCTGAAAACCTGAAAAGGCACTTGGGGTAAGAGAGCGAACCCATGGACGTAGTGAAAACCTGAAAGGGCGCTGCGGGTAAAAACAGGGATGACAGGCATGGCGAAAACCCATCTTGGGCGCTATGAGCAAAAATGTCAAGAAGAGAGAGATTAGGAGAAGACCTGTTTTGGCCCGCCCATTTCAGTTTAAACCCCTTGAGCCCCTTTCTACCCTTTGATGGGCCACTCATGTTAAAAATTGGATGGGATCCCGATCAAGTATGTCTTCTCTACTGCGGCGTCTGACGCATAACCAAAGGGAAAGACAGAAGACTAGACCAATCGCAGGGAAGCTGACCTTCCCATGTTTAAAAGAAAAGCTGACCTTCCAAAGGGAGAAAAATTCGAAAATGATAATAGATTTCCCTTTTCCATAAAAAGCCCCACACTGTGAAGGAGAAAATTTCAAAATAGATAATAGATTTTCCTTTTCCATAAAAAGCCCCACACTATGGAGGAGAAAATTTTAAAAAAGATAATAGATTTTTCTTTTCCATAAAAAGCCCCACACTGTGGAGGAGAAAATTTCAAAAAAGATAATAGATTTCCCTTTTCCATAATAACCCCCACACTGTGGAGGAGAAAATTTTTAAAAAGATAATAGATTTCCCTTTTCCATAAAAAAAAAGTCCCACATTGTGGAGGAGAAAATTTCAAAAAAGATAATAGATTTTCCTTTTCCATAAAAAGCCCCACACTGTGGAGGAGAAAATTTCAAAAAAGATAATAGATTTTTCTTTCTCATCAAAAGCCCTACACTGTAGGAGAAAATATCGAAAAAAAGAGATAATAGATTTTCCTTTTTCATGAAAAGCCTTACACTGCGAAACGTACAAAGGAAAAAGTTGAAAAATAAAAAATATATGTATGTATAGATTTCATTCCATTTCTTACAGTATTACGTGCGGAGTGTCACGTCCTAAAAAGATAACGACATGACACACTTTCTGTTTTTCTGCCTTCTTTACAAGTAAAAACCAAATATATATATATATGTATATATATATATATAACAAAAACAACAAAAAAAGAAAGTAACCCAAAAAGAGATCTCTGTTATGGGGCATTCCCCCCCTCCGTGTATATGATCTATGGTATGTGCAGGAATAGATCAAGGGCAGGGACCACGCTTCAAAGCACTGATCTCTGCAAGAAGAGAGTCCTCACGAGCATTTCGATCAGACATCCACCTACCATGAAGAGTCTTCTGTCATCTCCGTGAAGCATCTGCTGCACTGCGAGACTCAGTCAAAAGCCCAGTCAACCGAAGAATCTCACTCTCGGCTGTAGCAGCTCTCGCTTCTGCAATCTCAGCTCTAACCTTTTCTTTCTCCAAAGCCTCGGTCAAAGCCAACCTCTCTACAGAAAGAGACCCGATCCTAGTTCGGAGAATCATTTCCTTATATGGCCAAGGCCCCGTCTCTATCACGTCTATCGAAACTAGGCTAGGTGCAGGTAATTCCTCAGATGCCAGCCAAACCTCTTAATCAGGAGAGACGATGCCCCCCTGAACTAAGCTGCACATGTGTGTCGATTGGCGGGTCTCCCAGAGGGCGGCTATGCGGTCAAGATCACCATGAGAACACCGAGAGAATATCAGAGAGCATAAAGGTGGCATTACGGTACACGACACATGTTGGTCGTATTCAGAATGACGAAGTACCCGAGATGGGAAATAGAATGTGCTACCAGTAAACCCCAGAAGCGTGATACCCTCACAATCCCGAGAATGGACAATCGAAAAGGAGCCATCCGACCAGGGAAGTTGCCAGATCAACGCCGCATTTGATAGCCATGTGCTCAGCTCCTCGGCGCTCCCATGAGGCAATCTCGAGCACCGGATCAGAAAGCCACGAGCCACATCCCCTCTTATCAAGCACAATCTCGGCACAGGCCCCATGATAGCCAAACGCTCTCCTAGCCAGATCTGAACAAGGAGCGGGCTCCCGTTGAGAATCCCAACCTGGCCCGAGGCCGAGGCATCCAAGCCCCGATACATCTCAGTCAGGACCATGTGTACCAATGAATGACCTCCCTTCAATTCAGTCAGGACATCGCACAGGCCAAGGGAAAAGGTCTCGCCCCCGGTAAAGAAGAGAACTTTCGACAGTAAATAAAGGGCAAAGGCCTTTACATTGAACGGATCTCGAATAGGCAACTTTTGAAGACTCGAGTCGCCGAAAAGTTCTCTCAGGAATTTCACCAAACACCTAGTGGGCCCTCTGGCGAAACATTTCTCATACCCACCCTTTTTTAAATCGAGAACCGCGTGGACCGCCCATGCATACCCTGATTTGGGCACTACTTTAGGAAGGCCTCGATGCATCTTCAAGCCAGTAATAGAGGCTAGCTCTTCCAAGGTTGGGGTTAGCTCCTTGGACCCAAATCTAAAGACATGGGCCATATGGTCCCACGACGCCAAAGCCGCCTGTAGCAGGTTGGGCAACAGAGGAATAGCAAGGATGGAGGAAAGGCGGGACAACTCGAGGTAATTCAGAACAGCGAGCTCACTCTCAGCCAAGCCATCATGCCATTTTTGCAAAAAACTGGGCCCCAGGCCCAAACAGGGAAGTATACTAGCCCCAGCCCCCGTATGAGAACTTGGGCCCCTTTTCGAAGGCGGGTCCATGGACGTACAAAGACGTTCTTTATGAAAATCAATCAATATATGGCGATGAACCCCCTAGAAGAAGTAGAGGGGAGGGAAAAGAAAAAGAAGGGTAAAAAAGGCCAAGACAAGATGAAGGAAGAAGAAACAGGGGGCCAGGTTTGGGTTATAAAGAACCTGCTAAGCCCAGATTAGCAGGCGTATATATTATATACGCCAGGGCCAAAATTTACACCATTTTGCCCGACATATATAATATATACGCCCGGCCATTTTTACTGTGGATTGGCTAGGCGTATATAATATATACGCCTGGCCTTTTATTGCTGAACATTTGCCAGGCGTATATATTATATACGCCTAGCTAAGAGTGCAGGAAAGTTAAGGCTTCCCCCACTTTGGTTCATTTTTTTTCCCAAGGAGGAACGTTTTTGCTTAAGCCTACTTTTTCATCTCAGGGCAGCCCACAGGCACGCATGTTCACACCCCCATGGGAAGCCCTCGGATGACACACTATCCGTAGGTTATATACGGAGAATAACCTGCAAGATCAACCCCATCATTGGAGGGGTGCTGGCTCATTTTAGGCCAAGGAAGGAAACCAGCAAAGCAAAGAGATAATCAAATGGAACATTCATATAAAACATGAAAATTATAAAACCATCCAAAAAAAAATGTGTTGTTTTAACAAAGAAAAGTAATAATAATTTATTACATATCCCCCAAATAAACCAAAAGTCTAAATTGTTTCTTTGTGTCAAATTTTCAGAGAATGAACTAGTCCTGGGCAGCCCCCTTCGACTTCTTCCGGCGCCGGCTCACGCTTTGGAAAGTACGAGTCTCCCCCACCCGAGTCCACGCCTGAGAAATACGGTTGAGCAGAGAACGCGACTCCTTTTCACAAGCACACTGCAGGAGCACACCAAAGGCCATCAGGTAGAGAAACAGGTGGAAAGTAAATAAGAAAATGATTAGGTTGGGTCAGTATTCACGCACCACCTCGGTCTCCCTAAGCCCAACAATGTTACGATAATATTCGGCTTGACTCACTGTCGACTCATAATCCTGGCCAGTAAGAAAAAGAGGTGTCAGTCACACAGGTCATCAGCCTAATTCAAAGGGAAAGAGAGTAAAGCAACAAGGCAGAGATTACCCCAGGGATCAGCTCAGGAGGTGGGACCTGGATAGCTTCAGCAAAGATATGTTCCTTCTCGGCCACATCGGCACACACACGCGACAAGAAAGCAACGTCCAAATGCCTGAAAGTCCCCTGGACCTCGGCGGGCGAACTACTAGAAGCACCAGCACCAGAAGGGTCAGAGGGTCCTGCACCTGAGGGCGCACCAAAAGCACCAGCACCGGAAGTCGGAGGGTCTAGCACCTGTAGCATCATAAGGAACAGCCGCCTCATCCCCCTCATCTGAGCCGTCGCCCTGCTCAAACTGTAGAGAGAAACATTTTGTCGTTTAAAATGGTAGGTCAATCAAAGTAATCACAAGGAGGCTATTAAATAAAAAGAGGAAAGGGCATTACCTGAGATTGTGGTCTGCCAAAAGCTAAAAAGTTAACACCAGGCATGAAGCGGGGCAGCAGGAAATGGTAGGGCAGAGAATCGTACCACATCTGATACCCCCCAGGTAAAAGAAGGTCATCAATAGGAATCCCATGGTGAAGAAAGTGAGCAGTAAGCTCATCAATGGAGCCTTCCGAAGCTAACACATTAGCTGGAGCTTGGGGCACAACAAAGAGAGGACGATACTGATGAACCACTCTCTCTCCTAAATAGTAGGCCCTAGTCCAAGACCCGTAGAGGAAAATAATACGACGGTCCAGCAAAAAGCGAGAAGGACCCACTAAAGCCAAGTTCCAGAAAAGAGATCCTATGTAGGGGTCGAGGATGATCTACAAAAGAAGAGAAAATAGAGGAAGGATACACACATTTGGTCAAAACCCATAGCACACAAGAGCTGTCAAATTTATAAAAAGGGAATTGTTTTACCTGCTCTGGGATCAATAGGTCGAACTGAGAGCGCAACCCTAACTCCAAATGCTTCATACCTAGGTCCCGACGGCGGGTCACATGCTAGTTACTCATGAGGGTGAACGTAGCAACTTCAGACTGAAGCAAACGGCGACCCGGTTGGAAATGGAGATACCCCTAAATCTGAGAAAGCAGGCAGATAAAAACAGGTATGCCATAAAAGAAAAATTGGACAAACTAAAACCAAAGGATAAAATACCTCAATTGCAGGCCAGAAACCCACAATAGAGCTAGACTCTCCAAGAACAGCTCACTTTAGGCTGGACATGAGCACCGCATAGCTAGCTCCGCCCCAATCGAACCGATGTACGATTTCCCAGTTCACCATAAGGCTGAGTAGGGACAACGAGACTCGCCCTCCGCTGGTGTTTGAGAGGAGTCTTGCCCAGGAGGAACAGTTGAGAAATGCGGGCCAACATATGTGCACGTGCGGGCTCGACGTAAATGGGCATGTCGGGCTGGCCTTGGTCCACTAACTCATGAGGCTCAAACTGATCAACCAGCCAGGATAGCTTGACCTCAGAACCTCAAATATTCCAAGAGGTCGGGTAGGCCCCTATCAGTCGAATCACCTCCTCCTTATCCGGTGTACGGGTAGGTACAACAGGCACACCTCCAATACAGACCTCAATAATCATAGGCCAGTCCGCAGGTGTAAAGGCCATCTCTGCCATGGCCATGTGAAATGTCATGGTCTCGGAGCGAAAATGCTCTATCAAGGCCTTCAAATAGGCCGTATCGGCCCTCACGGCGGGACACAAAATGAAATCCCCGAAACCGGCATCGGTGAGCAGGTCCTTCACCGCTGGGGGAAGGTAAAGCACGAGACGCTAGAGGTCAAACCAGCCACCCCAGAACATAATGTGTGGTAGGGGCTGCAAATAGAAGGCATCAGTCGGATAGGGGCAAGGTGGTATAATGAAGGTATCAAAGGAAAACAAAAGCAAAAAAGGGGGGGTTCATCTGTTTACCTAACCGGCGATCCCAAAGTTGGACATGTGGGTGTGCTGGCAGTAGAGGAGGCCGGAATGGGTAGCCTCGCCTTGCATTTCATACCAAGGCTGGGAGGAGCGCTGAGACACGATGAACTGTTCCCCATGGGGACCGTAGGCCATCTCCGGCCGTTCTTGCTGATCATGCCCTTCATCGTCGGATATCCTGAAAATATGAGATGCATCGGCATATGAAAAGGGTGCCAACAAAAAAGAAAAAGGAAAATATGCACTAATCCAAAAAATCTCCAAAAAAAAAAAATGTGTGTGTGTATACTAATCCATCAAACAAAAAAGGAGAGGGGAGAAAACAAAAAAAAGGGGGGGGAATAAGGCAAAAAAAAAAAAAAAAAATGTGTGTACAAACCCATCAAAAAAAAAAATGTGTTTGTGCTAATCTGTCCAGAATGCATAAAACCAAAAAAATGCACTAAACAAAAAAAAATGATAAATAATATATATATGCACTAATACAAAAAATATAAAAAAATGCACCAATCCATAAAATAAATTGCACTAATCCATCAAAAACAAAAAAGAGGAAATAAAATGAAATGAATGAATGATAAATAGAAAATAGGCCTAAGAAATCAAGCATTTCAACAAAAAAAGAAGAGAGGAAAGAAAAGGAATATAGGCATCACATATGCTTAGAAAAAAATCAAAAAGCATTTGACCACAAAGAAGAAGAGCATCAAACAACAACATTATCAAAATTCAAAGGAAAAAGGAGGGAAGGGTAATGGTTACCTTCAATGGAAGAGGAAATAGGTTCAAAATCGGCGGAGGATAAACGTCTTTTGATCCACACCCGCAACCCCCGGTAATAGAACTCAAGCCAAATCAAATGCAAAAACCCTAGGGGGCTGTCCCAAACTCAAGAAGGAAGGAGGGAGGAAGGTAGAATTTGAAAAGGGAGGCCCCTTTTGTGCTCGGGCTCGGACAATTTAAAAAACTACCAATTTTGGTCAGGCGCATATAATATATACGCCCGACCTTTTTTTGCTGCATTTTGGTAAGGCGTATATATTATATACGCCCGACCATAAATGGCAATTTTTTCAAACTGCCCGACCATTTTTCAATTTTGAGGCCCGACGGATCCCCCTTGCATGCTATTGGACCACGGCTCGATCCCCCTTAGAAGCCCGCATACCGTCAAGCGATGGTGCACGCATCCCCAAATGACCCTTCGAACTCTCTTCGACAAGCCCAAAGGGACCGTGCCACAATAAGCGGACCTAGATCTGCATGCACCCGTTGAGTGCTCCATAAATCCATAAAATAAAAAAAAAAAGAGAAGAAAAAAGAATGTTGAAAATGACACTAGTTCGCAAAAGAGCGTCGCAATGAACATTTGCGCCACTCCGAGAACCGTGTTAAATCAATTCAGAATGATTGGGTTCACCCGAAAGTTCTCGAACCCCGTTTTGCACAGGGACACCCCATACCTGATCCAGCAGGCAAATAAACTTATCCATCACCGGTCACTCCTAGGAACATACACAGCCCCAGATCTTCCCCAGCAGAAGTCGAGGCCTGATCCGACAGGCAAACTAAGGACCCATCACTGGAATGCACACGTCCTTAAGGTATATCAACATGGCAAGTTGATTCGCCTAAGGATACGTGCAGAAATAAAAGCAGTTTGAGCATGCTCAGAGTCTCAAACTGACACGAAAAAAAAAAGAAGAAAAAGGAGAAGAAGAAGAAAAAAAAAAGAAAAAAAGAAAAAAAGAAAAAGGAAAAAAGAGAAGAAATAACAACCATTGGTTATGCAGTAAAAATCCTTAGTAGGTTGACCCCACCTTCCAAGCGTTAGCTCTGATCATCCACCTACGGATCTACGTTGACCAAGAGTGCCCCCGACTTCAGACCATTCGAAAAGTCTATTGTCAGTCAAAACTGACCAATCAAAAATGAAATTACAACCGACCAAACTATGTGCAAACATACAGACCGAAGGGCTCTTTCCCTTTTATTTCCTTTTACATAGGCTTTAAAACCTGTATAGGCACGGTGTCCCTGTTGAATGTACGCACTTGCGTTTGGTTATCCGCAGGATGGTCCTTTGTCCTCGTAAATTGTACCTTAGGGTCGAGGCTTCCATTCGCACCTATTTGTTGCTTATCGCCCCTAATGGATGTCTGTCTGCGCATAGTTAGTAAGATGCAACTTCATTAGGGACGGAGGCTAGAATTGACCATCTCTTTCGATGGATGTTTGGTTCTAGCCCTATCTTTTTTAGCTTTGTCTCGAGTTAAGGCACTCTGGTTCATGCAAATCAGGAGCACCACACCAGTGGAACATACACATCCCCAAGGTGTACCTATCCCCGGCAGAGCGCACGCACTCTTAAAGCGTATCAACTGACATTTGATCCACTTAAAGAGTTGTGCAAAAATAAAGTTACCAGAGGTCCTTGAGCTTTGCTTAGAGGCCTCGAAATAAAAAATTCAGAAAAAGGAAACATAAAAAATTCACTTAGAAAATGGGCGTGCATTCCCAAGAAGTGTTACGACATCAATATTCTCTTCGCTCGGGTAAAACATGATAAAATAACCTTGAGGTTGATGGGTTTGCCCAAAGACTTCGAGCCTTACCTAGGTAAGGGCACCCGTGGTCAATCCAGTGGAGCTATCAATATCCCACAGGATCGGGCACAAGTTTGTAGGCCTTCACTGTGTGTGCTTCGCATCAATTACGGAGCATAGATCGATCATCCTGTTTCATGGAGCCGTCTGGTTCAAACTAATACTCAACATCACCAATCAATAATTTCCCTCAGGAAGTGGACGATATCCCGGCTAGCGGGCTTACACTTTTTGTGATCATCGCAGTTATGCCTAGTAATGTCGCAATGAGCTTGGGGACTGTTAGCTTTGAAGTACGGACGATATCCCGAAATGAGAGGGCTTACGTACACTCACCATCACCATGAATGTTTGAAAATTGAGTTGAACCAGGCAAACCCATCAAACGCTCCTTGGACCTCTTCATATGTCTCTTGTCTTTGGCATCCGATCATTAGTGATCGAATACCAAAGAGGGGCATCTGTAGACACCCAAATTCGGCCCAAGGCCCGATCAGTCTGTACTCCGAGAATGATGTATGCTTGTGCTTCTAATGGCACCCCTGAACCCTTAGGAATCCATCCAGACCTTTAGGAATCACCTAAAACTCATTAGAACCATTCCCCCAACCCTTAGAGATCACCCCTAAACCCTAGATTCTCTTCCCATACCTAACTTGAACCTTTCTGAGTAGTTGATGGGAGAGGAGCTACAAAATTTTATACAGACCACCACCATTGCTGAGCCATATACCATTGGAAAGAGGACTTCTCCAGCTTTAAAACAAGCAAAAGATCACCCAATTTGGAGCTATGGTTCAAAAGTTATGGCCGTTTGAAGTTTCACATAAAATGGCAACTTTTGCTCAAGCGTATGTATTACATACGCCCAGCCAATTTAGCCCCAGATTGGTCAGGCGTATATATTATATACGCCTGGCATTTTTGGACCAAATTTTGCGAGGCGCATATAATATATATGCCCAGCATAGGTGGGACCCACCACGGGCATCGTCTTCCCAAAACTCCCCTATTTTTTGTGGAAATCACTGTGCATAAATTGGGAGTATATAATATATACGCCCAGCTTAGCTACAGTAACGGTCATCAGTGGCTCGAATTTCCTCCATCTGGTTTGACCCTTTGACCATCCCCTTGGTTGAGGTGGGTGTCTTGAGGTTGGTTGTACCCCCTTTGAGCTTATTGGCAACCCTCAAGTCACCCATGGTCTCACCCCATCATCCGCCATTAAAACCAGTTTCCCAAAACCCTAGGACCTTGAAAACCTAGAAAACCTTAGATGGGGGATTACCTAATTGCTAAACTAATTAGCTCTTAAGTAAGCCACTAACCCATCCCTTCTCTATAAATAGAGAGGCCCCCCTCATCCCAAAGGGTTGGCTGGTTGGTTCAAAAAATTAAGGTTAAGAATTTTGAGCCTAAGAGAGAACCCTAGTGAGAGAAAATGCACACATTTTTCCAAAATTCCAGCATGCCTAGTTCATCCATTTCAATACATTTCCACCATTAGATCACTCTCTTTTAGCCAAAATCTATTCCCTAGGTGCACTCTACACTTCCTATTTACCGAATCCTAGCTTTAGAGCACATTTCCATCTTATTTTTTCATCGGAGGCACGCCGGTTAAGGACTTCCACGGTGCAACAAGGGCCCGCGAGCTCCGACTCACCCCTCTCTTCCTCTACCTTCTTGGTGTCTCCTCCGTCCAAGGATTCAAGCCGTTACACCGCCGAAATTTCGGTTTGGCTCAAAGCTTGATAGGACCATATTGCCTACATGAAAGGGGAAACTCCGCCCATTTATTTTTATTTTTGGCCATAGATAGAGACCGCTACGTGCGGGTTGATCGGGTGCCTAAACCCTTCCCGATCGATAACCGAAGCCCCTACCCTAGAGCCTTTGGCAAAGACCGGTAAATCAGAGTCATATTTAGCACTTCGGTGCTCAAAATATCAATTTGAAGGTTTCCCGGGTCACCAAAAGCTCTGGGTGGCGACTCTACATTTTTATGCATAGCGAGCGCATCGCCGCGATGGGTTCGAGAGGATCCATGGTCGCACAACAATATTAGATGTCAAGTAATCGAACTTAGTGGAAAAGATCAATCACTATATATATATGAGCAACATAAATTTCATCGAAGTTGTTTATATCTTTTGATTACTACGGGCATACAATCTTGTTGGTTGTGGGTTTCATGTGTATGAAAGAAGGGGGGTAGAGAGAAAGTGTGTACAAGTTGTCTTGGGAGTTGTGTATTTGAAGCATGTGAATGAGAGCGAAAGAGTGTGCGTCTATACATGTGGTCTCTATAATTTCTTGGCATTAGTAAGGAACTTGTGCATCCGGATCAAAGGAGGACTCGTGCAATAGAGGAACCTGTGCAATTCAGGAGAATTATCGAAAAAAGAACTTACGCGATGCTTATAAAAAAAAAAAAAAGAACTTATGCGATGCATTTATATTTTTTTAGTGCAAACTTAGTGGAATTAGATCAATGCACCATTCACAATGCTCATATAGAGAACCAAATACAAACTCAAATAAAAGCACAGAAAAGACAACCGAGTGAGAGAAGTAGGGACCACCTAGAGAAAGGGAAGAGAAAGATAGAGAGGCAGGGACCATTGGAGAGAGAGAGAATAGAGAGAGAAGGAGGGGACCAAGCAGTGATTTTTTTTCATTTTTTATAAAGAATCCGATAATGGCGGGTACACATGAGGCTCCTTTCTTTTATATATATATATATATATATATATATCACCGTACTCTAACATTCCATATGGAGGTCCATGTGGCTACCCAAAATACTATTTTCGTGCTGTACGGAGCATCACCACCTAGTATAGAACAATTTGAAAAAAAAATTAAAATTAAGTTTTCAAATTAAAAGTCAAATTTTGACTATGTTCAAGGATCTAGATTTTACGACACAAAAAATACATGGTGGAGATGTTGTTTTAGCTTGTTCTTTTTCATTAATAATCTAAACAGCGCTACATTGCTCCACGTGACACCCAAACTATACTTTGACTGCCATGTGGACCTCCATGTCGATGCTAGAGTATGGTGAGGGTACTCCACAAAAGTACCTTCCCAACTCCCACAAAAGTACCTCCATGTGTTCGCTAAAATTTCTCAAAGAACTTTTCGGTGACAAAAGTCTCCGAAAATTGCTGGTTAGGAACATTTTCAACGCAAAAGCTTTAGCTCTCGTTCTCATCTTAGAAATCCTCTTCTTCACCGGGGGGGAGAGCTTGTCCTTGGCAATTTGTGATATTCTGATCGAGTTGGAGGCGGGCCGATCTATGATGCATTTGGTGCTTGCTGAGCTATATCAGTGCCTTGATGCATTTGCTTTGGGCAAAGTGGAGGGTCTTCGAGGGTGTCCCTTACTACTTCAGGTTTGGTTGTGCAAGCATCTCGCTATCTTGGGGCCCGTGCCCCACTTTTATATTACCCGTGGTGAGGCTGCTCAGTGCTTTTTGGGTAGGTGCCAGTTGCTTCCGCAAGGTGAGCTGTCAGTTTTGAAGCTTTAGTTGACTGATGCCTAGCTGACATAGAGGCTTCCTTGGTTGGACCGGACCTTTCCAATAGTTCGCTCTACAGATCATGAGGGCATCACTCTTCTAGGATTGACTGGCAACACCTTCTACTTCCCATTCCGGGTGTTACATCAGTTTGGTTGCTCTCAGCAGGTGCCTTGCGAGGTCAAACCCCCTCTATGTGATTTAATCTTTTCTAAGGGGTCCTATGAAGACATAGATCAGATTGCTGCTCTTTGAGAGACGCGTCAGCCGACACTAATGTGTGATATGGAGCAGGGAGATTCGATTCAGTCTACTCTTGAGTACGAGGCATGGCTATTGACCGAGCATCCTGTTGCTGATGGTCAAGATTTAGAGGAGATCATTGACACTGGAGGCCCCTGCCTAAAGAAGGAGACGGTACTCTGAGCCTGCATCGAGCTACTGGTGGATGAGAAGAGGGTCCTGCATGAGCTTTTGGTGCAGGAAAAAGTTAGAGCGGAGATAGTGGAGAGCAAGGTCCTTCGTCTGAAGGGATCACTGAGTGTTGCCCTTGGAGCTGCTGATTCTTCTCGAAAGAGGTATAAAAGCTTGCATGGTCACTGGTTGACCGAGCGGAATGTCCGGGAAGATGACTGTGGTGCCGAGATTAGCGCATTGAAGCGCGAGCTGGGCCGCTAACTCCTTCCTGCACACATAAATTTTTACACAGATCAGATACATAGAAAGGGGCGTAAGAAACCCCTTTTTATAGATACCCACATTTTTTAGTATATATATTTTCTTTATGTTTTTATTTTTTTTATTTTTTGTTTTATTTGTAAAAATAGAAGGAAAGCTAGTCATCACACCAACTATTTTTTGGGATGTGATGTAAGCAGTGCACTTGTAAAAAGAGGGAAATTATTATATGCACTGACTCTCTTTTTTGTTCTTTCAGTTTTGTGTATTCTCTCCTTTTTTTTGGGTGTGGCACCTCAATTATCGGGTGAGATCTCAGGTCCTCTTTTGAGCATGGTCGAACCCATTTTCTATGGTTGGGCCTGAGTGAGTTTCAGCAGTTTCACCAAGGCCGGAACGTCAATCCCTTTGGATTGGGCCAAGCCATTCTCCTTACCTTGGGTCCTACGTTTGACAATGTAGTTTCACAAAGACAATTCTGGACGGGGACCGATTTGAACTAGCATGAGCGGCCCAAAAAAGGGGATCTGGGAGAGTAACCAAGAGGGCTCCTTAAACATTGATCAATCATTTCAAACCCTTCCTTTTCTTCTTTTTTTCTTTTTTCTTTTTATTTTTATTTCTTTCTTTTATTTCTTTTTATTTATCTCCTTTTTTATCCATGGTGCCCTTTCAAGTTTTCACCATGTCCATGGGTTTAGCTCTCTTACCCCAAGCGCCCTTTCGAGTTTTCACCTGGTCCACACAAACTCATTGTTTTTACCTGTGGCGCCCTTTTAGGTTTTCACCACGTCCATCTTGCTTTGAGCTTGTATTTTTATTTTATTTTTTTCTTTCCTTTTTTATTTTTTCCAACAGCCATGACATAGACGTTGATTCCATCATAGCCGGTCTGGACGGGGTTTTGGTGTCGTCTCACAACTCGGCTTGTGTTGACTTAACAGATACTATCACTGATTGTGAACCAAAAAAAGAGGGCTTCCGTCAGGGTGTAGCTTGGTTATGGGTCAGGTTAGGATTTGAAGGTATGTTGGGTTAAAAAAGGGTTTCCTTGACATGGCTTTAGTTTTCTCGACATGCTTTCTTCCTTAGGGATCTTACTGTACATGCCCCATGATTTTTTATTCATTTCATTTTATTTCAGGCAATCTCTTTTTAAGGTTTTGCTTTTCTATTTTTTTTTGGGTTTTGATGGTGATTTCACTTATCTTTTTTTGTATGTACATACACACACTTTTTTTTTGGGAAAGGGGTTATTGAAAGAAAAAGGCCCAGGATCAAAATAGGGTAGCAAAGGATATCATCTTTTTTAGGGATGCTTTTTGGCCACTGTGCTTGAAATGATGGCCTCTTTTGGGTGGTTCTTAAGCAGTCATGTATCTGTTTCATCAATACATACCTCATCACGATAGACTAAGAGTAGAACCGTCGGACATATCCAGCATTGATGGGCTCAAAAGGATGATCTTTGTCCATGATGGCGAGGTGAATGACATATCCCAACAGCACTTCTCGAATGACGTAAGGTCCTTCCCAGTTCGGCTTGAACTTCCCTCTCGGATTGGCATGGAGGGATGGGAAGATCATTTTTAGTACAGTGTCTCCTACCTTTAGATCTCAATAGCGAACACGTTTGTTGTAAGCCCGTGTGATTCACTCCTGGTACACTTGAGTGTGACACAAGGCTAGGAGTCTCTTCTCATCCATTAAGTTCAACTATTCGAAGTGGGATCTCTCTCTCTCTCTCTACTTAGGGTAAGCCTGATTGCATGAGGATTCAGAGTGAGGGTACTTCAACCTCAACTAGAAGGACGACCTCGGTTCTGTATACAAGGGAGAATGGTGTTGCCCCTGTAGCGGTACAGATCGATGTTCAGTAGGCCCATAAAGTGAATGGCAGCATTTCGCTCCAATCTCGATAAGTGGCGACCATTTTCTCGAGGATGTAGATGATCGTCTTATTCGCAGCTTTAACAGCTCCATTAGTTTGAGGCCGATAAGGTGGCAAGTGACGGTGCTTGATCTTATATTGCTCGCTGAAGGCTCGGATGCACTTATTCGTAAAGTTTATCCCGTTGTTCGTGATGATATCTTTAGGAAATCCAAATTGGCACACAATATTATTCTTAAGGACTTTCTCGACGTGACCGGCCGTGATGTTGGCATATGACGCCGCTTCCACCCACATGGTGAAGTATTCAATGACAACAAGGATCAACCGATGCTTGTTTGATGCTTTCAGATTAATCATTCTGACGATGTCTAGG
This sequence comes from Chloranthus sessilifolius, assembly GCA_021018995.1. NCBI lineage: Eukaryota > Viridiplantae > Streptophyta > Magnoliopsida > Chloranthales > Chloranthaceae > Chloranthus > Chloranthus sessilifolius. The sequence continues at coordinate 36,339,861 of CM037598.1, read as the reverse complement.
CCCCAAGTAGTGAATGGCCAAGGAGTGGTCATGCAGTGTAGATCGATGGCTGGAGGGTGTATCAGACTGGAGTGTTCCTGACACATGTACCATTTCTGAACATGTTTACAGCAATCTAACTCTATAATGGTTCAAAAGTATCCCTGCCGCAAAATTTTCTTAGCAACCATGTGACCGCTGACGTGGGCTTCGCATACTTCCTCATGGATCTCCTTCATGATATTGATCGCTTCACTTTTAGTAAGGCACCTAGTAGGATGTTATTGTATGATAGCTTGTAAAGGTACTCCCCGCAAATGACGTAGCCTACTGCTAAACGTTTAATGGTTCGTCGATCTGTCTTGGATGGACCCTAAGGGAAAGTTAGGATCTCGAGGAAATTCTTGATATCTGACAACCAAAGTGGCTTATCATCAGGCTTCGTAGGTTCCTCAATCTGGAGGCAGAAGGCTAGCTCATTCCTTCGCTCGATCATGATTGGCTTTATCTCAACACAATATGGAATTTCTATCATCGATGCGAACATTGCTAGTGTATCAGCGAAGCGATTCCTTATTTAGGGGACATATGAGAATGTCATGTATTGAAAGCAAGCTATCAGTTCCTCGAGGTGCTCATGATAGGGGATCAGTTTCTCATCTTTCATCTTCCAATCTCCATTCGTCTGGCATATGATTAACTATGAATCACTAAAAACTTGAAGGTGAGTTATATTCAGATCGAGAGCTACCTGTAGACCAGCGACACTAGCTTAGTATTTAGCCAAGTTGTTTGTGCAAGGGAAGTTGAGCTTGATAGAGACAGGTACATAGGATCCTTTTAGTGAAATCAGAATGGTACCAACTCCCTGACCCTCGGCATTTGTTGCCCCGTCAAAGTTCATTAACCATGATTCCTCTGCTTCCTCAGTATCGTCTTCCTTCATGAATAGGATGTCCACATCAGGGAACTCAGTTCTTGAAGGTTCATAATCTGGGAAAGGATTATCGGCAAGACGATCAACGAGTGCTTGCCCCTTAATCAACTTCTGAATGACGTATGTGATGTCAAACTCAGACAATAAAAGCTGCCATCGCGTAGTTCATCCAGTGAGGGCCGACTTCTCGAACAAGTATTTCAACGGATCCATTCAAGCCAAAAGTAGAACGGCTTGAGATAGCAAGTAATGGCGGAGCCTCTGAGTAGCCCATATAAGAGCTAGGCATGGTTTCTCCAGATGAGAATAGTGCGTCTCATAATTAGTAAACATCTTACTCAGATAGTAAATGGCCTGCTCTCCTCTTCCTGTCTTGTCATGCTACCCTAAGACACATCCCATCGAAGTTTCTGTCATGGAGAGATACATTAAGAGTGGTCTCCCCGGCTCAGGTGGCACCAACACAGGTGGGTTAAGGAGGTAACCTTTGATTTTATCGAACGCTTGTTGGCAATTATCGTTTACTTCAATGGGAGAATCTTTTCTCAGTAGCTTGAAGATCAGCGTACAGATTGGAGTTAGTTGTGCAATGAACCACTGATGTATTGTATTCTGCCCAAGAGCCCTCTGACCTCTTTCTCAATAGATGACGATAGCATTTCTATGATAGCTTTGACTTTGACTGGGTCAACCTCGATTCTTCTCCTGCTGACGATGAACACCAATAGTTTCCCTGACATTGCAGCAAATGCGCACTTCTATGGATTTAGGCATAATCTGTACTTTCTCAACCTTTCAAATAGCTTCTTAAGGTTTACCAGATGGTCGCTTCACTCCGGTGACTTGGCTATCATATGGTCAACATACACCTCAATCTTTCGGTGCATCATGTTGTTGAATAGCATAGTCATAGCTCTCTGGTAGGTTGCGCCGACATTCTTCAGCCCAAATGGCATAACTTGATAGCAAAAGGTTCCCCAGGGGGTAATGAATGCTGTCTTCTCGCGATCAACCTCAGCCATCTTTATCTGATTATATCCTAAAAATTCATCCATAAAAGAAAGCATCCAGTGCTTAGCAGTATTATCGACCAAGATGTCAATGTGTGGTGGAAATCATCCTTCGGGCTTGCCCTATTCAAATTTTGGAAATTGATGCACATGTGGACCTTTCCATCTTTTTTCGGTACAGGCACAATATTGGCTAGCCACTGTGGGTACTTGGATACCATGAGAAACCCCACATCATATTGCTTGATGACCTCATATTTGACTTTCAACATCCACATGGGTCGGAGACGTCTCAGCTTCTGCTTCACTGGCTTCATATCAGGGTAGAGGGGTAACTCATGCTCAACCAAATCGGGGTATCCAGACCAGGCATGTCCTTGTACGACCAGGCAAAAATGTCTTAGTATGATCAAAGGAAATCGATCATGCTTTTCCTTTCCTTGCGAGACAGTGACGTTCCGATTTTGGTTATTCTGCGAATATCATCAGTCCCTAGATTGACGTCTTCGGTCTCTTCGACAACGGGGGTAGGGCCATGCTCAAATTCGGCAAACCGATCAAGGAGCTCATTAGGGAGCTCCTCAAAGGGGACATCCTGATCCAGACTCGTAACACCTACCTCTTCTTGTATTTCTACAAGAGAGGGGTCGATTTTACGTGGGACGAAAATTTTGATTAAGGCATCTTTTTATGGAATTTCATCTGGAATTTTAAATGATAATATTTTTCGCCTTTATATTTTTTGATCTGGAATTTCATCTGGAATTTCATCTGGAATTTTTTATGCATAGCGAGCGCATCGCCGCGATGGGTTCGAGAGGATCCATGGTCGCACAACAATATTAGATGTCAAGTAATCGAACTTAGTGGAAAAGATCAATCACTATATATATATGAGCAACATAAATTTCATCGAAGTTGTTTATATCTTCTGATTACTACGGGCATACAATCTTGTTGGTTGTGGGTTTCATGTGTATGAAAGAAGGGGGGTAGAGAGAAAGTGTGTACAAGTTGTCTTGGGAGTTGTGTATTTGAAGCATGTGAATGAGAGCGAAAGAGTGTGCGTCTATACATGTGGTCTCTATAATTTCTTGGCATTAGTAAGGAACTTGTGCATCCGGATCAAAGGAGGACTCGTGCAATAGAGGAACATGTGCAATTCAGGAGAATTATCGAAAAAAGAACTTACGCGATGCTTATAAAAAAAAAAAAAAGAACTTATGCGATGCATTTATATTTTTTTAGTGCAAACTTAGTGGAATCAGATCAATGCACCATTCACAATGCTCATATAGAGAACCAAATACAAACTCAAATAAAAGCACAGAAAAGACAACGGAGTGAGAAGTAGGGACCACCTAGAGAAAGGGAAGAGAAAGATACAGAGGCAGGGACCATTGGAGAGAGACAAGGAGGGGACCAAGCAGTGATTTTTTTTCATTTTTTATAAAGAATCCGATAATGGCGGGTACACATGAGGCTCCTTTCTTTTATATATATATATATATATATATATATATATATATCACCGTACTCTAACATTCCATATAGAGGTCCATGTGGCTACCCAAAATACTATTTTCGTGCTGTACGGAGCATCACCACCTAGTATAGAACAATTTGAAAAAAAAATTAAAATTAAGTTTTCAAATTAAAAGTCAAATTTTGACTATGTTCAAGGATCTAGATTTTACGACACAAAAAATACATGGTGGAGATGTTGTTTTAGCTTGTTCTTTTTCATTAATAATCTAAACAGCGCCACATTGCTCCACGTGACACCCAAACTATACTTTGACTGCCATGTGGACCTCCACGTGGATGCTAGAGTATGGTGAGGGTACTCCACAAAAGTACCTTCCCAACTCCCACAAAAGTACCTCCATGTGTTCGCTAAAATTTCTCAAAGAACTTTTCGGTGACGAAAGTCTCCGAAAATTGCTAGTTAGGAAGATTTTCAACGCAAAAGCTTTAGCTCTCGTTCTCATCTTAGAAATCCTCTTCTTCACCGGGGAGGAGAGCTTGTCCTTGGCAATTTGTGATATTCTGATCGAGTTGGAGGCGGGCCGATCTATGATGCATTTGGTGCTTGCTGAGCTATATCAGTGCCTTGATGTGTTTGCTTTGGGCAAAGTGGAGGGTCGGCGAGGGTGTCCCTTACTGCTTCAGGTTTGGTTGTGCGAGCATCTCGCTATCTTGGGGCCCGTGCCCCACTTTTATATTGCCCGTGGTGAGGCTGCTCAGTGCTTTTTGGGTAGGTGCCAGTTGCTTCCGCAAGGTGAGCTGTCAGTTTTGAAGCTTTAGTTGACTGATGCCTAGCTGACATAGAGGCTTCCTTGGTTGGACAGGACCTTTCCAATAGTTTGCTCTACAGATCATGAGGGCATCACTCTTCTAGGATTGACTGGCAACACCTTCTACATCCCATTCCGGGTGTTACGTCAGTTTGGTTGCTCTCAGCAGGTGCCTTGCGAGGTCAAACCCCCTCTATGTGATTTAATCTTTTCTAAGGGGTCCTCTGGAGACATAGATCGGATTGCTGCTCTTTGAGAGACGCGTCAGCCGACACTAATGTGTGATATGGAGCAGGGAGATTCGATTCAGTCTACTCTTGAGTACGAGGCCTGGCTATTGACCGAGCATCCTGTTGTTGATGGTCAAGATTTAGAGGAGATCATTGACACTGGAGGCCCCTGCCCAAAGAAGGAGACGGTACTCTGAGCCTGCATCGAGCTACTGGTGGATGAGAAGAGGGTCCTGCATGAGCTTTTGGTGCAGGAAAAAGTTAGAGCAGAGATAGTGGAGAGCAAGGTCCTTCCTCTGAAGGGATCACTGAGTGTTGCCCTTGGAGCTGCTGATTCTTCTCGAAAGAGGTATAAAAGCTTGCATGGTCACTGGTTGACCGAGCGGAATGTCCGGGAAGATGACTGTGCTGTCGAGATTAGTGCATTGAAGCGCGAGCTGGGCCACTAACTCCTTCCTGCACACATAAATTTTTACACAGATCAGATATATAGAAAGGGGCGTAAGAAACCCCTTTTTATAGATACCCACATTTTTTAGTAAATATATTTTCTTTATGTTTTTATTTTTTTTATTTTTTGTTTTATTTGTAAAAATAGAAGGAAAGCTAGTGATCACACCAACTATTTTTTGGGATGTGATGTAAGCAGTGCACTTGTAAAAAGAGGGAAATTATTATATGCACTGACTCTCTTTTTTGTTCTTTCAGTTTTGTGTATTCTCTCCTTTTTTTTTGGGTGTGGCGCCTCAATTATCGGGTGAGATCTTAGGTCCTCTTTTGAGCATGGTCGAACCCATTTTCTATGGTTGGGCCTGAGTGAGTTTCAGCAGTTTCACCAAGGCCGGAACATCAATCCCTTTGGATTGGGTCAAGCCATTCTCCTTACCTTGGGTCCTACGTTTGACAATGTAGTTTCACAAAGACAATTCTGGACGGGGACCGATTTGAACTAGCATGAGCGGCCCAAAAAAGGGGATCAGGGAGAGTAACCAAGAGGGCTCCTTAAACATTGATCAATCATTTCAAACCCTTCCTTTTCTTCTTTTTTTCTTTTTTCTTTTTATTTTTATTTATTTCTTTTATTTCTTTTTATTTATCTCCTTTTTTATCCATGGTGCCCTTTCATGTTTTCACCATGTCCATGGGTTTAGCTCTCTTACCCCAAGCGCCCTTTCGAGTTTTCACCTGGTCCACACAAACTCATTGTTTTTACCTGTGGCGCCCTTTTAGGTTTTCACCACGTCCATCTTGCTTTGAGCTTGTATTTTTATTTTATTTTTTTCTTTCCTTTTTTATTTTTTCCAACAGCCATGACATAGACGTTGATTCCATCATAGCCGGTCTGGACGGGATTTTGGTGTCGTCTCACAACTCGGCCTGTGTTCACTTTACAGATACTATGACTGATTGTGAACCAAAAAAAGAGGGCTTCCGTCAGGGTGTAGCTTGGTTATGGGTCAGGTTAGGATTTGAAGGTATGTTGGGTTAAAAAAGGGTTTCCTTGACATGGCTTTAGTTTTCTCGACATGCTTTCTTCCTTAGGGATCTTACTGTACATGCCCCATTATTTTTTATTCTTTTCGTTTTATTTCAGGCAATCTCTTTTTGAGGTTTTGCTTTTCTATTTTTTTTTGGGTTTTGATGGTGATTTCACTTATCTTTTTTTGTATGTACATACACACACTTTTTTTTTGGGAAAGGGGTTATTGAAAGAAAAAGGCCCAAGATCAAAATAGGGTAGCAAAGGATATCATCTTTTTTAGGGATGCTTTTTTGCCACTGTGCTTGAAATGATGGCCTCTTTTGGGTGGTTCTTAAGTAGTCATGTATCTGTTTCATCAATACTTACCTCATCACGATAGACTAAGAGTAGAACCGTCAGACATATCCAGCATTGATGGGCTCAAAAGGATGATCTTCGTCCATGATGGCGAGGTGAATGACATATCCCAACAGCACTTCTCGAATGACGTAAGGTCCTTCCCAGTTCGGCTTGAACTTCCCTCTCGGATTGGCATGGAGGGATGGGAAGATCATTTTTAGTACAGTGTCTCCTACCTTTAGATCTCAACAGCGAACACGTTTGTTGTAAGCCCGTGTGATTCACTCCTGGTACACTTGAGTGTGACACAAGGCTAGAAGTCTCTTCTCATCCATTAAGTTCAGCTATTCGAAGCGGGATCTCTCTCTCTCTCTCTACTTAGGGTAAGCCTGATTGCATGAGGATTCAGAGTGAGGGTACTTCAACCTCAACTAGAAGGACGACCTCGGTTCTGTATACAAGGGAGAATGGTGTTGCCCCTGTAGCGGTACAGATCGATGTTCTGTAGGCCCATAAAGTGAATGGCAGCATTTCGCTCCAATCTCGATAAGTGGCGACCATTTTCTTGAGGATGTAGATGATCGTCTTATTCGCAGCTTTAACAGCTCAATTAGTTTGAGGCCGATAAGGTGGCAAGTGATGGTGCTTGATCTTATATTGCTCGCTGAAGGCTCGGATGCACTTATTCGTAAAGTTTATCCCGTTGTCCGTGATGATATCTTTGGGAAATCCAAATTGGCACACAATATTATTCTTAAGGACTTTCTCGACGTGACCGGCCGTGATGTTGGCATATGACGCCGCTTCCACCCACATGGTGAATTATTCAATGACAACAAGGATCAACCGATGCTTGTTTGATGCTTTCAGATTAATCATTCCGACGATGTCTAGGCCCCAAGTAGTGAATGGCCAAGGAGTGGTCATGCAGTGTAGATCGATGGCTGGAGCGTGTATCAGACTGGAGTGTTCCTGACACATGTACCATTTTTGAACATGTTTACAACAATCTAACTCTATAGTGGTTCAAAAGTATCCCTGCCACAAAATTTTCTTAGCAACCATGTGACCGCTGACGTGGGCTTCGCATACTTCCTCATGGATCTCCTTCATGATATTGATTGCTTCACTTTTAGTAAGTCCCCTAGTAGGATGTTATTGTATGATAGCTTGTAAAGGTACTCCCCGCAAATGACGTAGCCTACTGCTAAACGTTTAATGGTTCGTCGTTCTGTCTTGGATGGACCCTCAGGGAAAGTTAGGATCTTGAGGAAATTCTTGATATCTGACAACCAAAGTGGCTTATCATCAGGCTTCGTAGGTTCCTCAATCTGGAGGCAGAAGGCCAGCTCATTCCTTCGCTCGATCATGATTGGCTTCATCTCAACACAATACGGGATTTCTATCATCGATGCCAACATTGCTAGTGTATCAGCGAAGCGATTCCATATTCAGGGGACATATGAGAATGTCATGTATTGAAAGCAAGCTATCAGTTCCTCGAGGTGCTCATGATAGGGGATCAGTTTCTCATCTTTCATCTTCCAATCTCCATTCGTCTGGCATATGATTAACTATGAATCACTAAAAACTTGAAGGTGAGTTATATTAAGATCGAGAGCTACCTGTAGACCAGCGACACTAGCTTAGTATTTAGCCAAGTTGTTTGTGCAAGGGAAGTTGAGCTTGATAGAGACAGGTACATAGGACCCTTTTGGTGAAATCAGAATGGTACCAACTCCCTGACCCTCGGCATTTGTTGCCCCATCAAACTGCATTAACCATGATTCCTCTGCTTCCTCAGTATCGTCTTCCTTCATGAATAGGGTGTCCACATTAGGGAACTCAGGTCTTGAAGGTTCATAATCTGGGAAAGGATTATCGGCAAGACGATCAACGAGTGCTTGCCCCTTAATCAACTTCTGAATGACGTATGTGATGTCAAACTCAGACAATAAAAGTTGCCATCGCGTAGTTCATCCAGTGAGGGCCGACTTCTCGAACAAGTATTACAACGGATCCATTCGAGCCAAAAGTAGAACGGCTTGAGATAGCAAGTAATGGCGGAGCCTCTGAGTAGCCCATATAAGAGCCAGGCATGGTTTCTCCAGATGAGAATAGCGCGTCTCATAATTAGTAAACATCTTACTCAGATAGTAAATGGCCTGCTCTCCTCTTCCTGTCTTGTCATGCTACCCTAAGACACATCCCATCGAAGCTTCTGTCATGGAGAGATACATTAAGAGTGGTCTCCCCGGCTCAGGTGGCACCAACACAGGTGGGTTAAGGAGGTAACCTTTGATTTTATCGAACGCTTGTTGGCAATTATCGTTCACTTCAATGGGAGAATCTTTTCTCAGTAGCTTGAAGATCAGCGTACAGATTGGAGTTAGTTGTGCAATGAACCACTGATGTATTGTATTCTGCCCAAGAGCCCTCTGACCTCTTTCTCAATAGATGATGATAGCATTTCTATGATAGCTTTGACTTTGACTGGGTCAACCTCGATTCTTCTCCTACTGACGATGAACACCAATAGTTTCCCTGACATTGCACCAAATGCGCACTTCTATGGATTTAGGCATAATCTGTACTTTCTCAACCTTTCAAATAGCTTCTGAAGGTTTACCAGATGGTCGCTTCACTCCGGTGACTTGGCTATCATATGGTCAACATACACCTCAATCTTTCGGTGCATCATGTTGTTGAATAGCATAGTCATAGCTCTCTGGTAGGTTGCGCCGGCATTCTTCAACCCAAATGGCATAACTTAATAGCAAAAGGTTCCCTAGGGGGTAATGAATGCTGTCTTCTCGCGATCAACCTCAGCCATCTTTATCTGATTATATCCTAAAAATTCATCCATAAAAGAAAGCATCCAGTGCTTAGCAGTATTATCGACCAAGATGTCAATGTGTGGTGGAAATCATCCTTCGAGCTTGCCCTATTCAAATTTTGGAAATTGATGCACATGTGGACCTTTCCATCTTTTTTCGGTACAGGCACAATATTGGCTAGCCACTGTGGGTACTTGGATACCATGAGAAACCCCACATCATATTGCTTGGTGACCTCATATTTGACTTTCAGCATCCACATGGGTCGGAGACGTCTCAGCTTCTGCTTCACTGGCTTCATATCAGGGTAGAGGGGTAACTCATGCTCTACCAAATCGGGGTATCCAGACCAGGCATGTCCTTGTATGACCAGGCAAAAATGTCTTAGTATGATCAAAGGAAATCGATCATGCTTTTCCTTTCCTTGAGGATGCGTTCGATTTTGGTTATTCTGCGAATCTCATCAGTCCCTAGATTGACGTCTTCGGTCTCTTCGACAACGGGGGTAGGGCCATGCTCAAATTCGGCAAACCGATCAAGGAGCTCATTTGGGAGCTCCTCAAAGGGGACATCCTGATCCAGACTCGTAACACCTACCTCTTCTTGTATTTCTATAAGAGAGGGGTCGATTTTACGTGGGACAAAAATTTTGATTAAGGCATCTTTTTATGGAATTTCATCTGGAATTTTAAATGATAATATTTTTCGCCTTTATATTTTTTGATGTTTTTGGAATTTTGTATTTTTTCAATGTTTTTGAGATTTTTATTTTCTTCAGAGACAGACCCTTGGCAATGCGGGTTGCTATATACACAAGGTATTGCCAGCCAAGGGCTTATCTCACTTTTTATAGGTTGTTTTTTTTTAGAAAACAGGTAACCAAATTTTAGACCACTCCCTGCTTCCAGAGTTTGAGGAAAAGATGCCCAGTTGTGTACTTGAGGGGTCGCTCCTTTACCTGATTGGATGGGGGGTGCTGACTGATATGGCTCATTAGAGTCAGCCTCCATCATGTTGATCACCATTTCATCTGAGATGATATCCTCAAACGTCAATGCAATTTTGTGGTGATTCACCACAGGGGGAGTTTGTTTAGGCACTGGCTATCATTCCTCGAAGAGGGACAATGCAACCAATTCTATTTCCAGGCTGGGATGGGAGATTCGAGGATTGGTGGGATGTATTGGGGCTGTGGGTTTATGTGGGGTCAAATGGGTTCCCTGATGTGCAGCCTAGGGTGAGGTTTTTCTTCTATGTTGATTCCTCGAGCTCTTGCAGTTTCAACGACCCTGACTTTCTCTTTGGCCTCTCGGACCTCTTCCTTTTTGGGCTTGTATCCCAGCCTGAATTGAACCTTTTGCCCCATAGCAACAACTAGCTCTCTTCTGCCCTATAGTCTAGGCCTGAGCCCTCGACCTTTTTGATAGCCCTAATTTTGGAGCATAGCCACTGCTGCCACCATACCGCCTCCCGTTTTAGGCATAATGCCCTCAATGGGCTCTGGTAGTATCGGTGATACCTAATATTCAAAACTGTGGAGGTCGACGTCCTCAGTGGTGTGTGGCACATCCAATAGATTGGGTTTTTCAACGTTATTAGTAGCCTTTTCTTTCTCACTGTGCCCCTCACCGATGATCATGATGATCTTGTGCCCAGATGCAAATTTGAGTTTCCGGTGCAAAGTGGAAGGTATGGCTCCGACCTCGTGTAGCCACGGGCGCCCCAACAATAGATTAAATGAGCATTTGATATTCATTACTTGAAACAAGATGGAGAAGATCATTGGCCTGATTAACAGTTCAAGATTAACTTCTCCCACTATTTCTCTCTTGATATTATTAAAACCTCTAGCGCTAGTCCTTGTGGGCCTCAACATGCATGGTTCGATCTCGATCTTGGTGGCGGTTCTTAAGGAGCATACACTCAATGTGGATTCGTTATCAATCAAAACCCGGGGAATGACCATATTTTCAGATTCAATGACTATGTTTAAGGTTTCTGAATGGCTACATCCTTCCTCAGGTAAATCAATATCAGAGAATGAAATGGCATTTGGAGCAACCACTTGCCCAATTATCTGCCTGACTTCATCTGGGCTAACTTGGAGTGACACATGCACATTTTTTAACGCCCCCATTAGTGCTTGAAAATAGAGTGGGGACGTCATCAATAGATCTTAGATGGTTATATGGGCGGACATTCTTCCCAGCTGAGTCTCCAGTATATATTCTTGACTCATCTTCGCAAACGGACTCACAGTGCTCCCTTTCTTCCCTTCAGGCTGGGCTTATGCTACTCTTGGTGCTTCTGGCTACTTTGATATCCTCCAAGGTTGTGTGACAAAGTCTACTGCCCCTTCTCTGTTGTTGCCGCCAGCATTGACATCTATTTGCTTGTAGCTTAGCAGAACCTGATGAGGGTCATAGGTTGGTCTTGAGAGCTGGAAAGGCGTGGCTTCCTATATCGGAGGCACTTGCACTGTGGGCTCAGCTAGTGTGGACAATACCTGATTTATTTTGGTGACAACGGGCTGGTGTTGTGGATTTCCAGTGTGCTGATTTATGATGTAAAAATTAAGAGAAGACAGAGATGAATTCAGCACATCTGAGATATCCTAGACCTGCAAGATACAGGGTCATTTGTAGCAAGCTTTAAAAGAATGGTAAGTAAGGGAATGCCCATTGGGAGGCTGGTTAGAAATAGGATAAATCTCTAGATCTGTGAGAGATCTGGGACCCTAGCTATCTCTACTTTAATTAAAAGACAGGGGAGAGTTTTAAAATAAGTTGTTACTTCAACTAAACTATAAATAAAATGCAGATTGTTTTGGATTGAATCTGGAGCCTCAGATCTTGCAGATGGAATAGTTTAAAAACTCAAAAAATGGAGAAGAACAGCTTGGAGATTGTCTTCACTGCAATCAGGTTGAGCTATGCATATTACAGGGGTTTAAAAGCACACAAGTCCCTCAGCTGGCCACAGGCACTGTCTGCAAGCACAGCTGCAGGGTATAAATTCCACTTCAAATCACAGGATCCACCTGGCCTTAAGGCCATGGTCTGTCCACTTTAATGGTCACAGACCATCCTATAGGCTTTATCGAATCCATGGATTGCAGTAGATAAATCCAATTAAGGCCTGAGCTCAGATTCACCTTAAGGTTATGATCTATCCACTTTCATGGTCACAGACCATCCTAGAGATCTCCTACAAAGCTAGAGCCTCAATTAGAACAATTAAAACCATCTGAGATCTTTGCAATTTCAGTGTCACGCACGTGAAATTACAGGGATATCAGATCCAAGGAATTCAGATGACATCTAAGAGGTCTACCAGTTAAGTGGGTGAGCTGATCAAGCAACTCCTCTACAAAAATCTGATCGAGCACCAAAAGGCATCAAAAGAGCTTTAGGTCTAATTAAAACATTGAAAACAACATTTATATTGCAAACAAGGTCACTCTTACAATGGAATACTCTCAGATCTATAGTCTGTGCAGCAATTAACCCCAGCAATACTCTTAACCTTACCCAATTACATATCTAACTCACCCCTTGCTGCTCCTAGGGATTTAGCCAACCATGGTTGGGCTAAAGGAGGGAAATGGAATCTCGCAGTAAGCTCTGATCTCCAGGAAATTGTTCAGAAATTTGATTCTCCCCCAATGGTAATTGAGGGTCTCAATATATAGCTTTCTCCTCTGTTTTTCTCCCCAAAAATCCCTTCTAGAAGGTTGTCAGAGTTTGTTAGAGTTCTGTTAAATCACATCGGTTATGGCTCTCTAGGGCATCTTCTAGAACATCACGCCGATCACCAAAGTGCCTCAGTTTGCGTGTGACAGGTCACTAAGTCTCAACGTGTGCATAGCATAGTTTCTAAGAAGTTCAGCACACGATTTCGACGGGTTAGAGATGCTTCCGACAGGTTCAAAGTAAGGTTGTAGTTCCTTTCGATAGGTTCCCTGGTCTCTTCGATAGGTACCGATAGGATGAGTTCTCCCTTTGAAGCTTCAGGGTCCTCAACCCAATATCTGGAGTATTCGATAGGTTGGCTGAGTAGTTCGATAGGTCCAGTGGTCCTCTTTGATAGGTTTAGCTCTGTGTGCCATCATCCCAATAGGTTGGCTCCCATTCCAATCGAAAGGCTAAATCATCTTTCGATAGGTTCAATTTCAACATCTTAATATCGATAGGTTTAGGGAGCCTTCGACAAGTTGGAATTGAGCATTTTAGTCCTTTCGCTAGGTTCTTAGATCCATTCGATAGTGTGCGACCATGGATCCTCTCGAACCTGTCGCGCTGATGCGCTCGCCTTTAATGAAAATGTAGAGTCGCCACCCGGAGCTTTTGGTGACCCAGGAAACCTTCAAATCGATATTTTGAGCACCGAAGGCTAAATATGACTCCAATTTACCAGTCTTTGCCAAAGGTTCTAGGGTAGGGGCATCGGTTATCGATCGGGAAGGGTTTAGGCACCCGATCAACCCGCATGTAGCAGTCTCTATCTATGGCTAAAAATGAAAATAAAAAGGGCGGAGTTTCCCCTTGCCCGAAGGCAATACAGTCCTATCAAGCTTTGAGCCAAACCAAAATTTCGGCGGCGTAACGGCTTGAATCCTTGGATGGAGGAGACACCAAGAAGGTAGAGGAAGAGAGGGGTGAGCCGGAGCTCACGAGCCCTTGTTGCACCGTGGAAGATCTTCGCTTTGGCGTGCTTTCAATGGCTTAAACGGTATGGAAATGGAATCTAACACTTGGATTTGGTAAAATAGGAAGCGTAGGGTGAGGCTAAAGGCTAGGCTTTAGCTAAAGGGAGTGATCTAATGGTGGAAATGGACTGAAATAGATGGAATATGCATGCTGGAATTTTGGAAAAATATTGGCATTTTTTCTCACTAGGGTTTTCTCTTAAGCACTCTCTAACCTTTCAACCAAATTTTCAACCACTTGGGAAGAGGGGGGCCTCTCTATTTATAGAGAAGAGGTGGGTTAGGGGCTTACTTAAGAGCTAATTAGTTTAGTAATTAGGTAATCCCCTATCTAAGGTTTTCAAGGTTTTCAAGGTCCTAGGGTTTTGGGAAACTGATTTTAATGGCGGATGATGGTGTGAGACCATGGGTGACTTAAGGGTTGCCAATAAGCTCAAAGGGGGTGCAACCAACCTCAAGACACCCACCCCAACAAAGGGGATGGTCAAAGGGTCAAACTAGATGAAGGAAATTCGAGCAACTGATGACAGTTACTGTAGTTAAGCTGGGCGTATATATTATACACGCCTAGTTTAGGAACAGTGAATTTCACCAAAAACAGGGGAGCTTTGGGAAGATGAAGCCCGTGGTGGGTCCCACCTATGCTAGGTGTATATATTATATACACCCGGCCAAATTTCCCCCAAAATATGCAGGCGTATATAATATATACGCCTGACTAATCTGGGGCTAAATTGGCTGGGTGTATGTAATATCCACGCGTGAGCAAATTTTTTATGATTTTATGTAAAACCTCAATCGGCCATAACTTTTGAACCGTAGCTCTAAATTGGGTGATCTTTGGCTTGTTGGAAAGCTGGAGAAGTCTTCTTTCTAATGGTATATGTCTCATTCATGATGGTGCTCTGTGTAAAAATTTGTAGCTCCTCTCCCATCAACTGCTCAGAAAGGTTCAAGTTAGGTATGGGAAGGGAATCTAGGGCTTAGGGGTGATCTCTAAGGGTTGGGGAATGGTTCGAAAGGGTTCAGGGCAATTCCTAAAAGTCTGGGTGGATTCCTAAGGGTTCAGGGGTGCCATCGGAAGCACAAGGGTACATCTCTCTCGGAGTACAGATTGACCGGGCCTTGGGCCGAATTTGGGTGTCTACAGATAGGTTCCTTTCTTTGCTCGATAGGTTTTGAAATCTTATCGAACTCCTCAATCCATGCGACTTCATCCTTCTTCTGCTTTTGGATCCTATCGAACCCTTCTACAACTACACGAATTCTTTCCTTTTTCTCCTCAGCTCTTATCGAAGTCTTCCGGCATCCTCTCGATAGGATGTTTTGGACATATCTTCACTTCTTTATCCTTGTTCTGTTGCTGGGTCTGCATGGTGCTGAGAGATGACATCTTTGTGGGAAATCTTAAGTGGTTTGCTGCATTAGTATTAGCTTTCCCTGCTATCTAGAAAATGCACTCAATAGAGGCTTATTAGCGTGCTCATAGGTCCTTGAAAGGTCAGGTTAAAGGGTGCAAAGTGACATTTTTCACCACTTAACACACCCCAAACTTAAGCTTTGCTAGTCCCTGAGCAAAGGAAAATTCAAAGAAAAATAAAATGCCACTTTCGTATATATTATAGGCAGGCATATATATTATATACGCCCAGCTAAGAGTGCAGGAAAGTTAAGGCTTCCCCCACTTTGGTTCATTTTTTTTCCCAAGGAGGAATGTTTTTGCTTAAGCCTACTTTTTCATCTCAGGGCAGCCCACAGGCACGCATGTTCACACCCCCATGGGAAGCCCTCGGATGACACACTATCCGTAGGTTATATACGAAGAATAACCTGCAAGATCAACCCCATCATTGGAGGGGTGCCGGCTCGTTTTAGGCCAAGGAAGGAAACTAGCAAAGCAAAGAGATAATCAAATGGAACATTCATATAAAACATGAAAATTATATAACCATCCAAAAAAAATGTGTTGTTTTAACAAAAAAAAGTAATAATAATTTATTACATATCCCCCAAATAAACCAAAAGTCTAAATTGTTTCTTTGTGTCAAATTTTCAGAGAATGAACTAGTCCTGGGCAGCCCCCTTCGACTTCTTCCGGCCGCTCACGCTTTGAAAGAGTCTCCCCCACCCGAGTCCACGCCTGAGAAATACGGTTGAGCAGAGAACGCAACTCCTTTTCACAAGCACACTGCAGGAGCACACCAAAGGCCATCAGGTAGAGAAACAGGTGGAAAGTAAATAAGAAAATGATTAGGTTGGGTCAGTATTCACTCACCACCTCGGTCTCCCTAAGCCCAACAATGTTACGATAATATTCGGCTTGACTCACTGTCGACTCATAATCCTGGCCAGTAAGAAAAAGAGGTGTCAGTCACACAGGTCATCAGCCTAATTCAAAGGGAAAGAGAGTAAAGCAACAAGGCAGAGATTACCCCAGGGATCAGCTCAGGAGGTGGGACCTGGATAGCTTCAGCAAAGATATGTGCCTTCTCGGCCACGTCGGCACACACACGCGACAAGAAAGCAACGTCCAAATGCCTGAAAGTCCCCTGGACCTCGGCGGGCTAACTACTAGAAGCACCAGCACCAGAAGGGTCAGAGGGTCCAGCACCTGAGGCCGCACCAGAAGCACCAGCACCGAAAGGGTCGGAGGGTCTAGCACCTGTAGCATCATAAGGAACAGCCGCCTCATCCCCCTCATCTGAGCCGTCGCCCTGCTCAAGCTGTAGAGAGAAACATTTTGTCATTTAAAATGGTAGGTCAATCAAAGTAATCACAAGGAGGCTATTAAATAAAAAGAGGAAAGGGCATTACCTGAGATTGCGGTCTGCCAAAAGCTAAAAAGTTAACACCAGGCATGAAGCGAGGCAACAGGAAATGATAGGGCAGAGAATCGTACCACATCTGATACCCCCCAGGTAAAAGAAGGTCATCAATAGGAATCCCATGGTGAAGAAAGTGAGCAGTAAGCTCATCAATGGAGCCTTCCGAAGCTAACACATCAGCTGGGGCTTGGGGCACAGCAAAGAGAGGACGATACTGATTAACCACTCTCTCTCCTAAATAGTAGGCCCTAGTCCAAGACCCGTAGAGGAAAATAATACGACGGTCCAGCAAAAAGCGAGAAGGACCCACTAAAGCCAAGTTCCAGAAAAGAGATCCTATGTAGGGGTCGAGGATGATCTACAAAAGAAGAGAAAATAGAGGAAGGATACACACATTTGGTCAAAACCCATAGCACACAAGAGCTGCCAAATTTATAAAAAGGGAATTGTTTTACCTGCTCTGGGATCAATAGGTCGAACTGAGAGCGCAACCCTAACTCCAAATGCTTCATACCTAGGTCCCGACGGCGGGTCACATGCTAGTTACTCATGAGGCAGAAGCAGACGGCGACCCGGTTGGAAATGGAGATACCCCTAAATCTGAGAAAGCAAGCAGATAAAAACAGGTATGCCATAAAAGAAAAATTGGACAAACTAAAACCAAAGGATAAAATACCTCAATTGCAGGCCAGAAACCCACAATAGAGCTAGACTCTCCAAGAACAACTCACTTTAGGCTGGACATGAGCACCGCATAGCTAGCTCCGCCCCAATCGAACCGATGTACGATTTCCCAGTTCACCATAAGGCTGAGTAGGGACAACGAGACTCGCCCTCCGCTGGTGTTTGAGAGGAGTCTTGCCCAGGAGGAACAGCTGAGAAATGCGGGCCAGCATATGTGCACGTGCGGGCTCGACGTAAATGGGCATGTCGGGCTGGCCTTGGTCCACTAACTCATGAGGCTCAAAGTGATCAACCAGCCAGGATAGCTTGACCTCAGAACCTCGAATATTCCAAGAGGTCGGGTAGGCCCCTATCAGTTGAATCACCTCCTCCTTATCCGGTGTACGGGTAGGTACAACAGGCACACCTCCAATACGAACCTCAATAATCATAGGCCAGTCCGCAGGTGTAAAGGCCATCTCTGCCATGGCCATGTGAAATGTCATGGTCTCGGAGCGAAAATGCTCTATCAAGGCCTTCAAATAGGCCATATCGGCCCTCACGGCGGGGCACGAAATGAAATCCCCAAAACCGGCATCGGTGAGCAGGTCCTTCACCGCTGGGGGAAGGTAAAGCACGAGACGCTGGAGGTCAAACCAGCCACCCTGGAACATAATGTGTGGTAGGGGCTGCAAACAGAAGCCATCAGTCGGATAGGGGCAAGGTGCTATAATGAAGGCATCAAAGGAAAACAAAAGTAAAAAAGGGGGGGGGGTTCATCTGTTTACCTGACCGGCGATCCCAAAGTTGGACATGTGGGTGTGCTGGCAGTAGAGGAAGCCGAAATGGGCAGCCTCGCCTTGCATTTCATACCAAGGCTGGGAGGAGCGCTGAGACACGATGAACTGTTCCCCATGGGGACCGTAGGCCATCTCCGGCCGTTCTTGCTGATCATGCCCTTCATCGTCGGTCATCCTGAAAATATGAGACGCATCGGCATATGAAAAGGGTGCCAACAAAAAAGAAAAAGGAAAATATGCACTAATCCAAAAAATCTCCAAAAAAACAAAATGTGTGTGTGTGTACTAATCCATCAAACAAAAAAGGAGAGGGGAGAAAACAAAAAAACGGGGGGGGAATAAGGCAAAAAAAAAAATAAAAAATGTGTGTACAAACCCATCAACAAAAAAAATGTGTGTGTGCTAATCTGTCCAGAATGCATAAAACCCAAAAAATGCACTAAACAAAAAAAATGATAAATAATATATATATGCACTAGTACAAAAAATATAAAAAAATGAACCAATCCATAAAATAAAATGCACTAATCCATCAAAAACAAAAAAGATGAAATAAAATGAAATGAATGAATGATAAATAGAAAATAGGCCTAAGAAATCAAGCATTTCAACAAAAAAAGAAGAGAGGAAAGAAAAGGAATATAGGCATCACATATGCTTAGAGAAAATTCAAAAAGCATTTGACCACAAAGAAGTAGAGCATCAAGCAACAACATTATCAAAATTCAAAGGAAAAAGGAGGGAAGGGTAATGGTTACCTTCAATGGAAGAGGAAATAGGTTCAAAATCGGCGGAGGATAAACGTCTTTTGATCCACACCCGCAACCCCCGGTAATAGAACTCAAGCCAAATCAAATGCAAAAACCCTAGGGGGCTGTCCCAAACTCAAGAAGGAAGGAGGGAGGAAGGTAGAATTTGAAAAGGGAGGCCCCTTTTGTGCTCGGGCTCGGACAATTTAAAAAACTACAAATTTTGGTAAGGCGCATATAATATATACGCCCGACCATTTTTTACTGCATTTTGGTAAGGCGTATATATTATATACGCCCGACCATAAATGGCAATTTTTTAAAATTGCCCGACCATTTTTCAATTTTGAGGCCCGACGGATCCCCCTTGCATGCTATTGGACCACGGCTCGATCCCCCTTAGAAGCCCGCATACCGTCAAGCGATGGTGCACGCATCCCCAAATGACCCTTCGAGCTCTCTTCGACAAGCCCAAAGGGACCGTGCCACAATAAGCGGACCTAGATCTGCATGCAACCGTTGAGTGCTCCATAAATCCATAAAATAAAAAAAAAAGAGAAGAAAAAAGAATGCTGAAAATGACACTAGTTCGCAAAAGAGCGTCGCAATGAGCATTTGCGCCACTCCGAGAACCGTGTTAAATCAATTCAGAATGATTGGGTCCACCCGAAAGTTCTCGAACCCCGTTTTGCACAGGGACACCCCATACCTGATCCAGCAGGCAAATAAACTTATCCATCACCGGTCACTCCTAGGAACATACACATAGCCCCAGATCTTCCCCAGCAGAAGTCGAGGCCTGATCCGACAGGCAAACTAAGGACCCATCACTGGAATGCACACGTCCTTAAGGTATATCAACATGGCAAGTTGATTCGCCTAAGGATACGTGCAGAAATAAAAGTAGTTTGAGCATGCTCAGAGTCTCAAACTGACACGAAAAAAAAAGAAGAAAAAGAAGAAGAAGAAGAAAAAAAAAAAGAAAAAAAGAAAAAGGAAAAAAGAGAAGAAATAACAACCATTGGTTATGCAGTAAAAATCCTTAGTAGGTTGACCCCACCTTCCAAGTGTTAGCTCTGATCATCCACCTACGAATTTACGTTGACCAAGAGTGCCCCCGACTTCAGACCATTCGAAAAGTCTATTGTCAATCAAAACTGACCAATCAAAAATGAAATTACAACCGACCAAACTATGTGCAAACATACAGACCGAAGGGCTCTTTCCCTTTTATTTCCTTTTACATAGGCTTTAAAACCTGTATAGGCACGGTGTCCCTGTTGAATGTACGCACTTGCGTTTGGTTATCCGCAGGATGGTCCTTTGTCCTCGTAAATTGTACCTTAGGGTCGAGGCTTCCATTCGCACTTATTTGTTGCTTATCGCCCCTGATGGATGTCTGTCTGCGCATAGTTAGTAAGATGCAACTTCATTAGGGATGGAGGCTAGAATTGACCATCTCTTTCGATGGATGTTTGGTTCTAGCCCGATCTTTTTTAGCTTTGTCTCGAGTTAAGGCACTCTGGTTCATGCAAATCAGGAGCACCACACCAGTGGAACATACACATCCCCAAGGTGTACCTATCCCCGGCAGAGCGCACGCACTCTTAAAGCGTATCAACTGACATTTGATCCACTTAAAGAGTTGTGCAAAAATAAAGTTGCCAGAGGTCCTTGAGCTTTGCTTAGAGGCCTCGAAATAAAAAATTCAGAAAAAGGAAAGATAAAAAATTCACTCAGAAAATGGGCGTGCATTCCCAAGAAGTGTTGCGACATCAATATTCTCTTCGCTCGGGTAAAACATGATAAAATAACCTTGAGGTTGATGGGTTTGCCCAAAGACTTCGAGCCTTACCTAGGTAAGGGCACCCGTGGTCAATCCAGTGGAGCTGTCAATATCCCACAGGATCGGGCACAAGTTTGTAGGCCTTCACTGTGTGTGCTTCGCATCAATTACGGAGCATAGATCGATCATCCTGTTTCATGGAGCCGTCTGGTTCAAACTAATACTCAACATCACCAATCAATAATTTCCCTCAGGAAGTTGACGATATCTCGGCTAGCGGGCTTACACTTTTTGTGATCATCGCAGTTATGCCTAGTAATGTCGCAATGAGCTTGGGGACTGTTAGCTTTGAAGTACGGACGATATCCCGAAATGAGAGGGCTTACGTACACTCACCATCACCATGAATGTTTGAAAATTGAGTTGAACCAGGCAAACCCATCAAACGCTCCTTGGACCTCTTCATATGTCTCTTGTCTTTGGCATCCGATCATTAGTGATCGAATACCAAAGAGGGGCATCTGTAGACACCCAAATTCGGCCCAAGGCCCGATCAGTCTGTACTCCGAGAATGATGTATGCTTGTGCTTCTGATGGCACCCCTGAACCCTTAGGAATCCATCCAGACCTTTAGGAATCACCTAAAACTCATTAGAACCATTCCCCCAACCCTTAGAGATCACCCCTAAACCCTAGATTCCCTTCCCATACCTAACTTGAACCTTTCTGAGTAGTTGATGGGAGAGGAGCTACAAAATTTTATACAGACCACCACCATTGTTGGGCCATATACCATTGGAAAGAGGACTTCTCCAGCTTTCCAACAAGCAATAGATCACCCAATTTGGAGCTATGGTTCAAAAGTTATGGCCGTTTGAAGTTTCACCTAAAATGGCAACTTTTGCTCAAGCGTATGTATTACATACGCCCAGCCAATTTAGCCCCAGATTGGTCAGGCGTATATATTATATACGCCTGGCATTTTTGGACCAAATTTGGCCAGGCGTATATAATATATATGCCCAGCATAGGTGGGACCCACCACGGGCATCGTCTTCCCAAAACTCCCCTATTTTTTGTGGAAATCACTGTGCATAAATTGGGAGTATATAATATATCTGACTTAGCTACAGTAACGGTCATCAGTGGCTCGAATTTCCTCCATCTGGTTTGACCCTTTGACCATCCCCTTGGTTGAGGTGGGTGTCTTGAGGTTGGTTGTACCCCCTTTGAGCTTATTGGCAACCCTCAAGTCACCCATGGTTTCACCCCATCATCCGCCATTAAAACCAGTTTCCCAAAACCCTAGGACCTTGAAAACCTAGAAAACCTTAGATGGGGATTACCTAATTGCTAAACTAATTAGCTCTTAAGTAAGCCACTAACCCATCCCTTCTCTATAAATAGAGAGGCCCTCCTCATCCCAAAGGGTTGGCTGGTTGGTTCAAAAAATTAAGGTTAAGAATTTTGAGCCTAAGAGAGAACCCTAGTGAGAGAAAATGCACACATTTTTCCAAAATTCCAGCATGCCTAGTTCATCCATTTCAATACATTTCCACCATTAGATCACTCTCTTTTAGCCAAAATCTATTCCCTAGCTGCACTCTACACTTCCTATTTACCGAATCCTAGCTTTAGAGCCCATTTCCATACTGTTTAAGCCATCGGAGGCACGTCGAAGCGAAGGACTTCCACGGTGCAACAAGGGCCCGCGAGCTCCGGCTCACCCCTCTCTTCCTCTACCTTCTTGGTGTCTCTTCCGTCCAAGGATTCAAGCCGTTACACCGCCGAAATTTCGGTTTGGCTCAAAGCTTGATAGGACCATATTGCCTACAGGAAAGGGGAAACTCCGCCCATTTATTTTTATTTTTGGCCATAGATAGAGACCGCTACGTGCGGGTTGATCGGGTGCCTAAACCCTTCCCGATCGATAACCGAAGCCCCTACCCTAGAGCCTTTGGCAAAGACCGGTAAATCAGAGTCATATTTAGCACTTCGGTGCTCAAAATATCAATTTGAAGGTTTCCCGGGTCACCAAAAGCTCTGGGTGGCAACTCTACATTTTTATGCATAGCGAGCGCATCGCCGCGATGGGTTCGAGAGGATCCATGGTCGCACAACAATATTTGATGTCAAGTAATCGAACTTAGTGGAAAAGATCAATCACTATATATATATGAGCAACATAAATTTCATCGAAGTTGTTTATATCTTTTGATTACTACGGGCATACAATCTTGTTGGTTGTGGGTTTCATGTGTATGAAAGAAGGGGGGTAGAGAGAAAGTGTGTACAAGTTGTCTTGGGAGTTGTGTATTTGAAGCATGTGAATGAGAGCGAAAGAGTGTGCGTCTATACATGTGGTCTCTATAATTTCTTGGCATTAGTAAGGAACTTGTGCATCCGGATCAAAGGAGGACTCATGCAATAGAGGAACCTGTGCAATTCAGGAGAATTATCAAAAAAAGAACTTACGCGATGCTTATAAAAAAAAAAAAAAGAACTTATGCGATGCATTTATATTTTTTTAGTGCAAACTTAGTGGAATCAGATCAATGCACCATTCACAATGCTCATATAGAGAACCAAATACAAACTCAAATAAAAGCACAGAAAAGACAACCGAGTGAGAGAAGTAGGGACCACCTAGAGAAAGGGAAGAGAAAGATAGAGAGGCAGGGACCATTGGAGAGAGAGAGAATAGAGAGACAAGGAGGGGACCAAGCAGTGATTTTTTTTTATTTTTTATAAAGAATCCGATAATGGCGGGTACACATGAGGCTCCTTTCTTTTATATATATATATATATATATATATATCACCGTACTCTAACATTCCATATAGAGGTCCATGTGGCTACCCAAAATACTATTTTCGTGCTGTACGGAGCATCACCACCTAGTATAGAACAATTTGAAAAAAAAATTAAAATTAAGTTTTCAAATTAAAAGTCAAATTTTGACTATGTTCAAGGATCTAGATTTTACGACACAAAAAATACATGGTGGAGATGTTGTTTTAGCTTGTTCTTTTTCATTAATAATCTAAACAGCACTACATTGCTCCACGTGACACCCAAACTATACTTTGACTGCCATGCGGACCTCCATGTGGATGCTAGAGTATGGTGAGGGTACTCCACAAAAGTACCTTCCCAACTCCCACAAAAGTACCTCCATGTGTTCGCTAAAATTTCTCAAAGAACTTTTCGGTGACGAAAGTCTCCGAAAATTGCTGGTTAGGAACATTTTCAACGTAAAAGCTTTAGCTCTCGTTCTCATCTTAGAAATCCTCTTCTTCACCGGGGGGGAGAGCTTGTCCTTGGCAATTTGTGATATTCTGATCGAGTTGGAAGCGGGCCGATCTATGATGCATTTGGTGCTTGCTGAGCTATATCAGTGCCTTGATGCGTTTGCTTTGGGCAAAGTGGAGGGTCTTCGAGGGTGTCCCTTACTACTTCAGGTTTGGTTGTGCAAGCATCTCGCTATCTTGGGGCCCGTGCCCCACTTTTATATTGCCCGTGGTGAAAGCTTTTTTGGGTAGGTGCTTGCTTCAAGGTGAGTCGCTTTGAAGCCTTAGTTGACTGATGCCTAGCTGACATAGAGGCTTCCTTGGTTGGACCGGACCTTTCCAATAGTTCGCTCTACAGATCATGAGGGCATCACTCTTCTAGGATTGACTGGCAACACCTTCTACTTCCCATTCTGGGTGTTACGTCAGTTTGGTTGCTCTCAGCAGGTGCCTTGCGAGGTCAAACCCCCTCTATGTGATTTAATCTTTTCTAAGGGGTCCTCTGAAGACATAGATCGGATTGCTGCTCTTTGAGAGACGCGTCAGCCGACACTAATGTGTGATATGGAGCAGGGAGATTCGATTCAGTCTACTCTTGAGTACGAGGCCTGGCTATTGACCGAGCAGCCTGTTGCTGATGGTCAAGATTTAGAGGAGATCATTGACACTGGAGGCCCCTGCCTAAAGAAGGAGACGGTACTCTGAGCCTGCATCGAGCTACTGGTGGATGAGAAGAGGGTCCTGCATGAGCTTTTGGTGCAGGAAAAAGTTAGAGCGGAGATAGTGGAGAGCAAGGTCCTTCGTCTGAAGGGATCACTGAGTGTTGCCCTTGGAGCTGCTGATTCTTCTCGAAAGAGGTATAAAAGCTTGCATGGTCACTGGTTGACCGAGCGGAATGTCCGGGAAGATGACTATGGTGCCGAGATTAGCGCATTGAAGCGCGAGCTGGGCCGCTAACTCCTTCCTGCACACATAAATTTTTACACAGATCAGATACATAGAAAGGGGCGTAAGAAAACCCTTTTTATAGATACCCACATTTTTTAGTATATATATTTTCTTTATGTTTTTATTTTTTTTATTTTTTGTTTTATTTGTAAAAATAGAAGGAAAGCTAGTCATCACACCAACTATTTTTTGGGATGTGATGTAAGCAGTGCACTTGTAAAAAGAGGGAAATTATTATATGCACTGACTCTCTTTTTTGTTCTTTCAGTTGTGTATTCTCTCCTTTTTTTTTGGGTGTGGCGCCTCAATTATCGGGTGAGATCTCTGGTCCTCTTTTGAGCATGGTCGAACCCATTTTCTATGGTTGGGCCTGAGTGAGTTTCAGCAGTTTCACCAAGGCCAGAACGTCAATCCCTTTGGATTGGGTCAAGCCATTCTCCTTACCTTGGGTCCTACGTCTGACAATGTAGTTTCACAAAGACAATTCTGGACGGGGACCGATTTGAACTAGCATGAGCGGCCCAAAAAAGGGGATCAGGGAGAGTAACCAAGAGGGCTCCTTAAACATTGATCAATCATTTCAAACCCTTCCTTTTCTTCTTTTTTTCTTTTTTCTTTTTATTTTTATTTCTTTCTTTTATTTCTTTTTATTTATCTCCTTTTTTTATCCTTGGTGCCCTTTCAAGTTTTCACCATGTCCATGGGTTTAGCTCTCTTACCCCAAGCGCCCTTTCGAGTTTTCACCTGGTCCACACAAACTCATTGTTTTTACCTGTGGCGCCCTTTTAGGTTTTCACCACGTCCATCTTGCTTTGAGCTTGTATTTTTATTTTATTTTTTTCTTTCCTTTTTTATTTTTTCCAACAGCCATGACATAGACGTTGATTCCATCATAGCCGGTCTGGACGGGGTTTTGGTGTCGTCTCACAACTCGGCTTGTGTTGACTTAACAGATACTATGACTGATTGTGAACCAAAAAAAGAGGGCTTCCGTCAGGGTGTAGCTTGGTTATGGGTCAGGTTAGGATTTGAAGGTATGTTGGGTTAAAAAAGGGTTTCCTTGACATGGCTTTAGTTTTCTCGACATGCTTTCTTCCTTAGGGATCTTACTGTACATGCCCCATGATTTTTTATTCTTTTCGTTTTATTTCAGGCAATCCCTTTTTGAGGTTTTGCTTTTCTATTTTTTTTTGGGTTTTGATGGTGATTTCACTTATCTTTTTTTGTATGTACATACACACTTTTTTTTTGGGAAAGGGGTTATTGAAAGAAAAAGGCCCAGGATCAAAATAGGGTAGCAAAGGATATCATCTTTTTTAGGGATGCTTTTTGGCCACTGTGCATGAAATGATGGCCTCTTTTGGGTGGTTCTTAAGCAGTCATGTATCTGTTTCATCAATACTTACCTCATCACGATAGACTAAGAGTAGAACCGTCGGACATATCCAACATTGATGGGCTCAAAAGGATGAACTTCGTCCATGATGGCGAGGTGAATGACATATCCCAACAGCACTTCTCGAATGACGTAAGGTCCTTCCCAGTTCGGCTTGAACTTCCCTCTTAGATTGGCATGGAGGGATGGGAAGATCATTTTTAGTACAGTGTCTCCTACCTTTAGATCTCAATAGCGAACACGTTTGTTGTAAGCCCGTGTGATTCACTCCTGGTACACTTGAGTGTGACACAAGGCTAGGAGTCTCTTCTCATCCATTAAGTTCAGCTATTCGAAGCGGGATCTCTCTCTCTCTCTCTACTTAGGGTAAGCCTAATTGCATGAGGATTCAGAGTGAGGGTACTTCAACCTCAACTAGAAGGACAACCTCGGTTCTGTTTGCATATGACGCCGCTTCCACCCACATGGTGAAGTATTCAATGACAACAAGGATCAACCGATGCTTGTTTGATGCTTTCAGATTAATCATTCCGACGATGTCTAGGCCCCAAGTAGTGAATGGCCAAGGAGTGGTCATGCAGTGTAGATCGATGGTTGGAGCGTGTATCAGACTGGAGTGTTCCTGACACATGTTCCATTTCTGAACATGTTTACAGCAATCTGACTCTATAATGGTTCAAAAGTATCCCTGTCGCAAAATTTTCTTAGCAACCACGTGACCGCTGACGTGGGCTTCGCATACTTCCTCATGGATCTCCTTCATGATATTGATCGCTTCACTTTTAGTAAGGCACCTAGTAGGATGTTATTGTATGATAGCTTGTCAAGGTACTCCCCGCAAATGACGTAGCCTACTGCTAAACGTTTAATGGTTCGTCGATCTGTCTTGGATGGACCCTTAGGGAAAGTTAGGATCTCGAGGAAATTCTTCATATCTGACAACCAAAGTGGCTTATCATCAGGCTTCGTAGGTTCCTCAATCTGGAGGCAGAAGGCCAGCTCATTCCTTCGCTCGATCATGATTGGCTTCATCTCAACACAATACGGGATTTCTATCATCGATGCGAACATTGCTAGTGTATCAGCGAAGCGATTCCTTATTCAGGGGACATATGAGAATGTCATGTATTGAAAGCAAGCTATCAGTTCCTCGAGGTGCTCATGATAGGGGATCAGTTTCTCATCTTTCATCTTCCAATCTCCATTCGTCTGGCATATGATTAACTATGAATCACTAAAAACATGAAGGTGAGTTATATTCAGATCGAGAGCTACCTGTAGACCAGCGACACTAGCTTAGTATTTAGCCAAGTTGTTTGTGAAAGGGAAGTTGAGCTTGATAGAGACAGGTACATAGGATCCTTTTGGTGAAATCAGAATGGTACCAACTCCCTGACCCTCAGCATTTGTTGCCCCGTCAAAGTGCATTAACCATGATTCCTCTGCTTCCTCAGTATCGTCTTCCTTCATGAATAGGATGTCCACATCAGGGAACTCAGTTCTTGAAGGTTCATAATCTGGGAAAGGATTATCGGCAAGACGAACAACGAGTGCTTGCCCCTTAATCAACTTCTGAATGACGTATGTGATGTCAAACTCAGACAATAAAAGCTGCCATCGCGTAGTTCATCCAGTGAGGGCCGACTTCTCGAACAAGTATTTCAACGGATCCATTCGAGCCAAAAGTAGAACGGCTTGAGATAGCAAGTAATGGCGGAGCCTCTGAGTAGCCCATATAAGAGCCAGGCATGGTTTCTCCAGATGAGAATAGCGCATCTCATAATTAGTAAACATCTTACTCAGATAGTAAATGGCCTGCTCTCCTCTTCCTGTCTTGTCATGCTACCCTAAGACACATCCCATCGAAGTTTCTGTCATGGAGAGATACATTAAGAGTGGTCTCCCCGGCTCAGGTGGCACCAACATAGGTGGGTTAAGGAGGTAACCTTTGATTTTATCGAACGCTTGTTGGCAATTATTGTTCACTTCAATGGGAGAATCTTTTCTCAGTAGCTTGAAGATCAGCGTACAGATTGGAGTTAGTTGTGCAATGAACCACTGATGTATTGTATTCTGCCCAAGAGCCCTCTGATCTCTTTCTCAATAGATGACGATAGCATTTCTATGATAGCTTTGACTTTGACTGGGTCAACCTCGATTCTTCTCCTGCTGACGATGAACACCAATAGTTTCCCTGACATTGCACCAAATGCGCACTTCTATGGATTTAGGCATAATCTGTACTTTCTCAACCTTTCAAATAGCTTCTGAAGGTTTACCAGATGGTCGCTTCACTCCGGTGACTTGGCTATCATATGGTCAACATACACCTCAATATTTCGGTGCATCATGTTGTTGAATAGCATAGTCATAGCTCTCTGGTAGGTTGCGCCGGCATTCTTCAGCCCAAATGGCATAACTTGATAGCAAAAGGTTCCCCAGGGGGTAATGAATGCTGTCTTCTCGCGATCAACCTCAGCCATCTTTATCTGATTATATCCTAAAAATTCATCCATAAAAGAAAGCATCCAGTGCTTAGCAGTATTATCGACCAAGATGTCAATGTGTGGTGGAAATCATCCTTCGGGCTTGCCCTATTCAAATTTTAGAAATTGATGCACATGTGGACCTTTCCATCTTTTTTCGGTACAGGCACAATATTGGCTAGCCACTGTGAGTACTTGGATACCATGAGAAACCCCACATCATATTGCTTGATGACCTCATATTTGACTTTCAGCATCCACATGGGTCGGAGACGTCTCAGCTTCTGCTTCACTGGCTTCATATCAAGGTAGAGGGGTAACTCATGCTCTACCAAATCGGGGTATCCAGACCAGGCATGTCCTTGTACGACCAGGCAAAAATGTCTTAGTTTGATCAAAGGAAATCGATCATGCTTTTCCTTTCCTTGCGAGACAGTGACGTTTCGATTTTGGTTATTCTGCGAATCTCATCAGTCCCTAGATTGACGTCTTCGGTCTCTTCGACAATGGGGGTAGGGCCATGCTCAAATTCGGTAAACCGATCAAGGAGCTCATTAGGGAGCTCCTCAAAGGGGACATCCTGATCCAGACTCGTAACACCTACCTCTTCTTGTATTTCTACAAGAGAGGGGTCGATTTTACGTGGGACGAAAATTTTCATTAAGGCATCTTTTTATGGAATTTCATCTGGAATTTTAAATGATAATATTTTTCGCCTTTATATTTTTTGATGTTTTTGGAATTTTGTATTTTTTCAATGTTTTTGAGATTTTTATTTTCTTCAGAGACAGACCCTTGGCAATGCGGGTTGCTACATACACAAGGTATTGCCAGCCAAGGGCTTATCTCACTTTTTATAGGTTGTTTTTTTTAGAAAATAGGTAACCAAATTTTAGACCACTCCCTGCTTCCAGAGTTTGGGGAAAAGATGCCCAGTTGTGTACTTGAGGGGTCGCTCCTTTACCTGATTGGATGGGGGGTGCTGACTGATATGGCTCATTAGAGTCAGCCTCCATCATGTTGATCACCATTTCATCTGAGATGATATCCTCAAACGTCAATGCAATTTTGTGGTGATTCACCACAGGGGGAGTTTGTTTAGGCACTGGCTATCATTCCTCGAAGAGGGACAATGCAACCAATTCTATTTCCAGGCTGGGAAGGGAGATTCGAGGATTGGTGGGATGTATTGGGGCTGTGGGTTTGTGTGGGGTCAAATGGGTTCCCTGATGTGCAGCCTAGGGTGAGGTTTTTCTTCTATGTTGATTCCTCGAGCTCTTGCAGTTTCAACGACCCTGACTTTCTCTTTGGCCTCTCGGACCTCTTCCTTTTTGGGCTTGTATCCCAGCCCGAATTGGACCTTTTGCCCCATAGCAACAACTAGCTCTCTTCTGCCCTATAGTCTAGGCCCGAGCCCTCGGCCTTTTTGATAGCCCTAATTTTTGAGCATAGCCACTGCTGCCACCATACCGCCTCCCGTTTTAGGCATAATGCCCTCAATGGGCTCTGGTAGTATCGGTGATACCTAATATTCAAAACTGTGGAGGTCGACGTCCTCAGTGGTGTGTGGCACATCCAATAGATTGGGTTTTTCGACGTTATTAGTAGCCTTTTCTTTCTCACTGTGCCCCTCACCGATGATCATGATGATCTTGTGCCCAGATGCAAATTTGAGTTTCCGGTGCAAAGTGGAAGGTATGGCTCCGACCTCGTGTAGCCACGGGCGCCCCAACAATAGATTAAATGAGGATTTGATATCCATTACTTGAAACAAGATGGAGAAGGTCATTGGCCTGATTAACAGTTCAAGATCAACTTCTCCCACTATTTCTCTCCTGATATTATTAAAACCTCTAGCGCTAGTCCTTGTGGGCCTCAGCATGCATGGTTCGATCTCGATCTTGGTGGCGGTTCTTAAGGAGCATACACTCAATGTGGATTCGTTATCAATCAAAACCAGGGGAATGACCATATTTTCAGATTCAATGACTATGTTTCAGGTTTCTGAATGGCTACATCCTTCCTCAGGTAAATCAGTATCAAAGAATGAAATGGCATTTGGAGCAACCACTTGCCCAATTATCTGCCTGACTTCATCTGGGCTAACTTGGAGTGACACATGCACATTTTTTAACGCCCCCATTAGTGCTTGAAAATAGAGTGGGGACGTCATCAATAGATCTTAGATGGTTATATGGGCGGACATTCTTCCCAGCTGAGTCTCCAGTATATATTCTTGACTCATCTTCACAAACGGACTCACAGTGCTCCCTTTCTTCCTTTCAGGCTGGGCTTATGCTACTCTTGGTGCTTCTGGCTACTTTGATATCCTCCAAGGTTGTGTGACAAAGTCTACTGCCCCTTCTCTGTTGTTGCCGCCAGCATTGACATCTATTTGCTTGTAGCTTAGCAGAACCTGATGAGGGTCATAGGTTGGCCTTGAGAGCTGGAAAGGCGTGGCTTCCTATATCGGAGGCACTTGCACTGTGGGCTCAGCTAGTGTGGACAATACCTGATTTATTTTGGTGACAGCGGGCTGGTGTTGTGGATTTCCAGTGTGCTAATTTATGATGTAAAAATCAAGAGAATACAGAGATGAATTCAGCACATCTGAGATATCCTAGACCTGCAAGATACAGGGTCATTTGTAGCAAGCTTTAAAACAATGGTAAGTAAGGGAATGCCCATAGGGAGGCTGGTTAGAAATAGGATAAACCTCTAGATCTGTGAGAGATCTGGGACCCTAGCTATCTCTACTTTAATTAAAAGACAGGGAAGAGTTTTAAAATAAGTTGTTACTTCAACTAAACTATAAATAAAATGCAGATTGTTTTGGATTGAATCTGGAGCCTCAGATCTTGCAGATGGAATAGTTTAAAAACTCAAAAAATGGAGAAGAACAGCTTGGAGATTGTCTTCACTGCAATCAGGTTGAGCTATGCATATTACAGGGGTTTAAAAGCACACAAGTCCCTCAGCTGGCCACAGGCACTGTCTGCAAGCACAGCTGCAGGGTATAAATTCCACTTCAAATCACAGGATCCACCTGGCCTTAAGGCCATGGTCTGTCCACTTTAATGGTCACAGACCATCCTATAGGCTTTATCGAATCCATGGATTGCAGCAGATAAATCCAATTAAGGCCTGAGCTCAGATTCACCTTAAGGTTATGATCTATCCACTTTCATGGTCACAGACCATCCTAGAGATCTCCTACAAAGCCAGAGCCTCAATTAGAACAATTAAAACCACTACAGATGCTGCAATTTCCGTGTCATGCATACGTGAAATTACAGGGATATCAGATCCAGGGAATTCAGATGACATCTAAGAGGTCTACCAGTTAAGTGGGTGAGCTGATCAAGCAACTCCTCTACAGAAATCCGATCGAGCACCAAAAGGCATCAAAAGAGCTTTAGGTCTAATTAAAACATTGAAAACAACATTTATATTGCAAACAAGGTCACTCTTACAATGAAATGCTCTCAGATCTATAGTCTGTGCAGCAATTAACCCCAGCAATACTCTTAACCTTACCCAATTACATATCTAACTCACCCCTTGCTGCTCCTAGGGATTTAGCCAACCATGGTTGGGCTAAAGGAGGGAAATGGAATCTCGCAGTAAGCTTTGATCTC
Source organism: Chloranthus sessilifolius (assembly GCA_021018995.1). Lineage (NCBI taxonomy): Eukaryota > Viridiplantae > Streptophyta > Magnoliopsida > Chloranthales > Chloranthaceae > Chloranthus > Chloranthus sessilifolius. Next base: position 36,307,459 of record CM037598.1, on the reverse strand, counting down.
CAGGAAATTGTTCAGAAATTTGATTCTCCCCCAATGGTAATTGAGGGTCTCAATATATAGCTTTCTCCTCTGTTTTTCTCGCCAAAAATCCCTTCTAGAAGGTTGTCAGAGTTTGTTAGAGTTCTGTTAAATCACATGGGTCGGTTATGGCTCTCTAGGGCATCTTCTAGAACATCACGCCGATCACCAAAGTGCCTCAGTTTGCGTGTGACAGGTCACTAAGTCTCAACATGTGCATAGCATAGTTTCTAAGAAGTTCAGCACACGTTTTCGACGGGTTAGAGAAGCTTCCGACAGGTTCAAAGTAAGGTTGTAGTTCCTTTCGATAGGTTCCCTGGTCTCTTCGATAGGTACCGATAGGATGAGTTCTCCCTTTGAAGCTTCAGGGTCCTCAACCCAATATCTGGAGTATTCGATAGGTTGGCTGAGTAGTTCGATAGGTCCAGTGGTCCTCTTTGATAGGTTCAGCTCTGTGTGCCATCATCCCGATAGGTTGGCTCCCATTCCAATCGAAAGGCTAAATCATCTTTCGATAGGTTCAATTTCAACATCTTAATATCGATAGGTTTAGGGAGCCTTCGACAGGTTGGAATTGAGCATTTTAGTCCTTTCGCTAGGTTCTTAGATCCATTCGATAGTGTGCGACCATGGATCCTCTCGAACCTATCGCGGCGATGCGCTCGCCTTTAATGAAAATGTAGAGTCGCCACCCGGAGCTTTTGGTGACCCGGGAAACCTTCAAATCGATATTTTGAGCACCGAAGGCTAAATATGACTCCAATTTACCAGTCTTTTCCAAAGGTTCTAGGGTAGGGGCATCGGTTATCGATCGGGAAGGGTTTAGGCACCCGATCAACCCGCATGTAGCAGTCTCTATCTATGGCTAAAAATGAAAATAAAAAGGGCAGAGTTTCCCCTTGCCCGAAGGCAATACAGTCCTATCAAGCTTTGAGTCAAACCAAAATTTCGGCGGCGTAACGGCTTGAATCCTTGGACGGAGGAGACACCAAGAAGGTAGAGGAAGAGAGGGGTGAGCCGGAGCTCACGAGCCCTTGTTGCACCGTGGAAGATCCTCGCTTTGGCGTGCTTTCAATGGCTTAAACGGTATGGAAATGGAATCTAACACTAGGATTTGGTAAAATAGGAAGCGTAGGGTGAGGCTAAAGGCTAGGATTTAGCAAAAGGGAGTGATCTAATGGTGGAAATGGACTGAAATAGATGGAATATGCATGCTGGAATTTTGGAAAAATATTGGCATTTTTTCTCACTAGGGTTTTCTCTTAAGCACTCTCTAACCTTTCAACCAAATTTTCAACCATTTGGGAAGAGGGGGGCCTCTCTATTTATAGAGAAGAGGTGGGTTAGGGGCTTACGTAAGAGCTAATTAGTTTAGTAATTAGGTAATCCCCTATCTAAGGTTTTCTAGGTTTTCAAGGTCCTAGGGTTTTGGGAAACTGATTTTAATGGCGGATGATGGTGTGAGACCATGGGTGACTTAAGGGTTGCTAATAAGCTCAAAGGGGGTGTAACCAACCACAAGACACCCACCCCAACAAAGGGGATGGTCAAAGGGTCAAACTAGATGAAGGAAATTCGAGCAACTGATGACAGTTACTGTAGTTAAGCTGGGCGTATATATTATATACGCCTAGTTTAGGAACAGTGAATTTCACCAAAAACAGGGGAGCTTTGGGAAGATGAAGCCCGTGGTGGGTCCCATCTATGCTGGGTGTATATATTATATACACCCGGCCAAATTTCCCCCAAAATAGGTAGGCATATATAATATATACGCCTGACTAATCTGGGGCTAAATTGGCTGGGTGTATGTAATATCCACACCTGAGCAAAATTTTTATGATTTTATGTAAAACCTCAATCGGCCATAACTTTTGAACCGTAGCTCCAAATTGGGTGATCTTTGGCTTGTTGGAAAGCTGGAGAAGTCTTCTTTCTAATGGTATATGTCTCATCCATGATGGTGCTCTGTGTAAAAATTTGTTGCTCCTCTCCCATCAACTGCTCAGAAAGGTTCAAGTTAGGTATGGGAAGGGAATCTAGGGCTTAGGGGTGATCTCTAAGGGATGGGGAATGGTTCGAAAGGGTTCAGGGCAATTCCTAAAGGTCTGGGTGGATTCCTAAGGGTTTAGGGGTGCCATCGGAAGCACAGGGGTACATCTCTCTCGGAGTACAGATTGACCGGGCCTTGGGCCGAATTTGGGTGTCTACAGATAGGTTCCTTTCTTTGCTCGATAGGTTTTGAAATCTTATTGAACTCCTCAATCCATGCGACTTCATCCTTCTTCTGCTTTTGGATCCTATCGAACCCTTCTCCAATCGCACAATTTCTTTCCTTTTAATCCTCACCCTATCGAAGTCTTCCGGCATCCTCTCGATAGGATGTTTTGGACATATCTTCACTTCTTTATCCTTGTTCTGTTGCTGGGTCTGCATGGTGCTGAGAGATGACTTCTTTGTGGGCAATCTTAAGTGGTTTGCTGCATTAGTATCAGCTTTCCCTGCTATCTAGAAAATGCACTCAACAGAGGCTTATTAGCGTGCTCATAGGTCCTTGAAAGGTCAGGTTAAATGGTGCAAAGTGACATTTTTCACCACTTAACACACCCCAAACTTAAGCTTTGCTAGTCCCTGAGCAAAGGAAAATTCAAAGAAAAATAAAATGCCACTTTCGTAGGGAGCACGGATGCATTTAGCACATGCACCAAGCCTTTTAAACCCCTAGGTGATTCCCAGTGGAGGAGTGAAGTCTCCTGAGGGTTTTCAGTGAAGGTACCCACAAACTTCTCCAATAAACTTATTTAATACTAGTGCAACCTGTTAAAATAGAATTTAAGCAAATCAAATAAATTCAAATCATGCCTATTCATTAAGGGAAATTCAACAGAAAAAACATCCATTTGGAAACTTGAAAGTTTGCTGAAATCTCTCCATCATCACTCAGTTTATGTCCAGGCATTGCTTCTGAAATTTTATGCGTAACTCACCATCAATTTGAGGATCCTGCCTAGATACTTCCCCCTTCAATCTGGGTTTCAGACCCAAGTCTCATCAGGGCTGTCCACTCATAAGTACAGAGAAGAGGGGTAAATCATATCTCTCTGCTCAAGAGCAGTTACCGCTCTCAAATTGGACTGCAAGCAGGAGCATAGTCATTTCCTGAATTTCTGACTTTTCCAGCTCTTTTTTCACCATAGATTAAGAAGATTCTCATCTCCACATGACAGCTCAATCCACTTTCAGATTAGTAAGGTCTTTTTATTGGGTTGTACTGTGGCTTAGGGATGAGGTTTGTAAAAGAAATAATAGGGAAAAATAGAATTCAAAATTGAGAAATTAGTAAGGGTAAGAAGGTGTCTCGACAATACCTCCATTTTAGCATAATTCCATCTACTTCTTGAATTTTCAGATTTGAAGTGATCAGTTTCTAATCCTCTTTTTAGTCTTTCAATGAAATGACTTCTCTTTCTCAACTGTTTTTTTTTTCATAGGCTGGAATGCCACAATGCCACCAACTGTGTTTTTTTTCTCCTCTTGTACCCACTTCTCAAACCAGCTCTACCTTCTTCCATTCCTTTACCTTTACCTTCTGAAATCTCAGAGTGAGGTCGGGCTGCATCAGGTTAAAGAGTTTTGGGTTTGCATTTCTGGTTTCTATCAAGGAAAATTTTTGATTTCAAGGCTCAAATAGTGTGTATCAAGGGCAGTTCAAAGTTGGGGAATTTTAGGCCCAAACTGTCCAAGAGATGGCCTTACTTCATGTCTTCCATGTTCTAAGTGTTATCAAGTTGTTTCAACTCGGATTTGCCTAACTTCTAGTGATATAGATTAGGTCCAGTCAGTCCTCAAGGCTGAATGAATTGCCAAGACACTCTTCAAAGAAGTTTTTCAGGCCCAATTCTCACTGGGTATGGCCTTCCATCCAATTTCTGGAGAATATCATCCCAGTCTCTTCTCGTTGCTAGTTTATCATACATCAAAAAATTCCTGACATTTTCTTTATGAAAAAATGTTAAAACTTCAGCTTACTTCAGTTGCAAATGGTTATTTAAAATTTTTCTTAATCAACAATTATGAGGTGAATTCATTCTCTTTTCAATTATTCCTTTTTAACTTGGCTGCACTAAAATTAGCTGGTTTATTGTCATACATGTCACACCCCCAAACCTAAACTAAATAGTGTCCCCACTGTTTTGAGCAGAATGGGTTTAGGTGTGCGGACATCCAGAGAAAAATAAATTGAACAAGGAATAAACAAGTGAATTGAACAAAACATTTTATTATAAATAATCATAAAACAGCCATGTGGACTCCGTATCCTATGGACAGAAAAAAAAACGTCCCTCTAGGCTCAGGGATATCCTCAGCTTGCATCAGGTGGAAGAGGAAGTGCAAGCCAGGGGGGGGGGAAGAAAAGGAAAAAGAGTGGGATTAGGGGGCTAGGGGTGGGGTGGTGGATGAGGATGAGGACGACGGGGGGGAAGCAACCGGTGACTCGGTCTTCAGCCACTTCTTCTCCCTCTTTAGGTTTTTCTTTTTCTCCTTGGCGAGGATTCTCTAGACCTCGTCATATTCATCCCAGAGAAATTAGAGAGGATCATGCTCGACCGGTGGAGGTGGTAGTGGCCAGACTGGGAAGAACTTGATAGGCAACTCTGGAGGTTTGTCGTCGGCCATGAGTGCGACGAGTTGGGCAGGTTAGGGTGGAATGGATGTGGAAGGAAATGGATGAATGGAATACTTAAGGTGCATGGGTGTTGGAATATGAAATGATGCAATAAAAGTTGCATAGTCGTCGAGGCGTGGGAATTAAAAAATGAAAAGCAAAAATACAGGGAGTGGCGGTCGCAGGGTGGGAATTGGAGCGTGGACTGCATGATGGAATAAATTTAGGAGGGAAGAATAAGTTAAGGCGGCATGCGCCATAAATGCTGAAGCACAGGGAGAGGGTTAGGAATTTGGGAGGTGCACAGGACAAGACTACTTTATTGATATGGGTGTGAACTATGATTTCGATAGGATGACGAGAATGGTGGCGATAGGTCGATGTGTCCTATCGAAGGCTTGGCAATCAAAGATTACAAAAGGTATCATTCGATAGGTGGAAATTTCCTTTCGATAGGTTGGAATTGTACGTGATTCATCATTTCGCTAGGTTCCGATAGGAACCCAGAACCTATCGAAAAGTGTCTGTTGCCATTATTTAACCTATTGAGGGGTTGGTTTCACCTATCGTCAAGGCTCAGTGCCCCTCGAAAATGTCTAGAATCCTATCAAAATCATCAACCGTCTTATCGAAAGGGTTCTAAAAGCCAAAAATTAGATAAATGAGTGTAGGGCTCAGTTTCAACACCCTTAAAATTTTCCTGCTAAGCCAGTCATCACTTTGTTGATACAAATAAATCACATATATTACATATGATACAAGCCAAAGTCAGCTATGAACCTGGAGGGTCTTGAAGATCAATGCTCTCTTCGGGCTCGCAAATCTTGTCCACACACAGTTTGAGCCTCTGGCCATTGACTTTCATGACTCTACCATCTGTAGGGTCCCTGACTTCAACAGCTCTAGATGGGGAAACATGTACAACTATGAAGGGTCCATACCATCTAGACTGCAACTTACCTGGAAAGAATTTTAATCTAGAATTGAACATCCACACCTTATCATTGGGTTTGAATTCTTTTCGTAGCAAATGCCAATCATGGAAGGCTTTGGTCTTCTCTTTGTAGATCTAAGCATTGGCGTATGCTTCCAATCTGAGCTCCTCCAGCTCAGCTATCTGCAATTTCCTGTGTATACCAGCAGAGTTGAAATCAAAATTTATTGCTTTAATAGCCCAGTATGCTTTGTGTTCCAATTCAACAGGCAAATGGCATGCCTTGCCATAAACTAGTCTGAATGGGGACATACCTATGGGGGTCTTATAGGTAGTCTTATAAGCCCATAGGGCATCTGTCAATTTCATGGACCAATCCCTCCTATCACTTCACACAGTCTTCTCTAAAATGTGTTTGATTTCTCTATTGGAAATCTCTACTTGTCCACTGGTTTGTGGGTGGTAGGGAGTGGCTACCCTGTGGGTCACAGAGTACTTTTCCAATAGCTTATCAAAAGGTTTATTACAGAAGTGGCTTCCCCCATCGCTGATGATGGCTTTGGGGATGCCAAACCTGGAAAAGATGTTGTCTTTGAGGAATCTAATGATAACTTTGTGGTCAGTTTTCCTTGTAGCTATGGCTTCTACCCATTTGGACACGTAATCCACAGCTACAAGGATAAAATTATATCCACAGGAGGGGGGGAATGGTCCCATAAAATCAATACCCCAGACATCAAACAATTCGACAACCAGTATGGGCTGGAAAGGCATGGAATTCCTTTTAGTAATACTTCCCATCTGCTAGCATCGAGGACAAGCTTTGCAATGTTGTCGGGCATCTCTGAACAGAGTAGGCCAATAGAAACCACTCTGAAGCACCTTCGCAGCAGTCTTGTTACCACTGAAGTGGCCCCCAAAAGCCTGTTCATGACTCATGGTTAAAATGTGGTGGAACTCTATTTTTGGTACACATCTTCCAATTACTTGGTCTGAACAATGCTTAAAAAGGTAAGGATCTTCCCATATATAGTGTTTGATCTGAGAGAAAAATAAGTTTCTATCATTCTTGTTCCAATGTGGAGGGATTCTTTTCATAGCAAGGTAGTTCACGACATTAGCAAACCAAGGCATATTGATCTCCACGGCAAACAGCTGCTCATCTGGAAAAGAATCATTGATGGGTAGGCTCTTTGTTTCTGCAACTTGGATCCTTGATAAATGATAAACAACCACATTCTCCACTCCCTTCTTGTCTTTTATCTCCAAATGGAATTCCTGCAAAAGGAGAATCCATCTGATTAATCTTGCTTTGGCGTCCTTCTAAGACAAGAGGTATTTCAAGGCTGAGTGGTCAGTGAACACAGTGATTTTGGAGCCCAACACATAAGATCTGAATTTGTCTAAAGTAAAGACAATGGCTAACAGCTCCTTCTCAGTCGTGGTGTAATTCAATTGTGCATCAACCATTGATTTACTAGCATATGCCACCACACATGATGCCTTGTCTCTTCTTTGTCCCAAAATAGCCCCCATAGCAAAGTCTAATGCATCACACATCAGCTCAAATGGTAAAGAGAAATTAGGGGCTTGTAGAATCGAGGCTGTAGTCAAGCAAGTTTTCAGCTGCTCAAAAGCAGCCAGACAGTCATCGTTGAACTCAAAGGGTACCTCTTGACACAACAGGTGGCACAGAGGTTTGGTGATTTTGCTGAAGTCCTTAATGAATCGCCTATAAAACCCAGCATGACCTTGTTTGACAGTTTTGGGAGGGGGCAGATGGGAAATTAAGTCAATCTTAGCCTGATAAACCTCTATTCCCTTGTGAGAGACTACATGTCCAAGGACAGTGCCTTGAGTCACCATAAAATTACTCTTTTCCCAGCTTAGGACCAGGTTGGTCTCCTCACACCTCTACAACACAGAACTGAGATGGTGCAGGCATTGGCCAAAATTATCTCCATAAATGGAGAAATCATCCATGAAGATCTCCAAAAATTTGTCAATCATGTCAGGAAAAATGGCATACATGCATCTTTGGAAAGTGGCAGGTGCATTACACAACCCATATGGCATCCTCCTGTATGAAAAGGTCCCAAATGGGCAAGTGAATGTGGTTTTTTCTTGATCTTAGAGATAGACAGGGATCTGATTGTACCCTGAATATCCACCAAGAAAATAATAATAAGCCTTGCCTGCCTGCTTGTCCATGATTTGGTCTATAGAGGGCAGTGGGAAGTGGTTCTTGCTAGTTTTTTCATTTAGCTTTCAGTAATCGATGCATACTCTCCAACCACTGGTCTGTTCGGTTGGGATCAGCTCTCTTGAATCAGCTTCAACAACTGTGATGTCAGATTACTTGAGCACTACCTGGGTAGGTGCCACCCATTGGGAATCTGAGATAGGGTATATGATGTCAGCATCAAGGAGTTTGACTACCTCCTTCATCACAACTTCCTGCATGTGAGGGTTGAGTTTCCTCTGCATCTCTCGAGAAGGTTTGGCACCTTCCTCAAGATTAATCTTATGCATGCACACAGTAGGATTAATCCCCCCTAAGTTTGCAATGGTCCATCCTATTGCCCTCCTATGCCTTTTTAGCACAAGTAGTTCTCTTTCCTGCTCAATGGTGAGGGAAGAAGAAATTATCACAGGTAGTTTGTTGTTGTCTCCTTAAAAGGCATATTTCAAAGCAGACGGGAGTTGCTTTAACTCCACCTCTGGGGGACTGATGAGGGAGGGCAATAGGGGTGTCTTGGAGGGGGGTGGAAGAGGCAAAAAGGTAGGCTTCCATGGATGGAGCTTTGCTGGTTCTGCTCTGGAAGAGACAAGTTCCACATGCTCAGTTTCAGGGGTGAAAGTCATTTTTACCTTTGATTCCTTTCATACTTCAGCTATCTCATTAGACCATTCCTTACCATGCAACATCATATTCACATTTTCATGTTCAACCTCATCTATTATGTCTAGAGAAAAACAATCCTCATCAGGATGAGGTTGATTGGCTGCGTTATAGACATTCAACTTGACCTTCATATTTCCAAATGACACTTCCATTATTCCAGACCTGCATTGAATACAAGCGTTAGTTGTGGCCAAAAAGGGTCTGCCTAGGATTACAGGTATGGAGGTGGCATTCCTTCCTGGTTCCATATCCCGTACCAAAAAGTTAACCGGATAAAAGAATTTGTTAACTCCCACCAAAACATCCTCGATTATCCCCACAAGTTTCCTTTTAGATCTGTCGGCTAACTGTATAACATGTGTGGGCTTTAATTTGCCTAAGCCCAACTTCTCATATACTGAATATGGAAGCAAATTTACATTGGCTCCCAAATCTAATAGAGCTTTGTCAATGGTATGGTCTCTAATGATGCAGGGGATGGTGGGGAGTCTAGGGTCTTGAAGTTTGGGGGGAATTGCAATGGACAAGACATGCTTGACTTTTTCTGCTGAAAAGACTTTCTTGGATAGGTGTATCCTGGACTGTCTTTTATGGGTACATAGGTCTTTTAAGAATTTGGCATAGGCTGGGACTTGTTTAATGGCATCAAGTAAAGGCAGATTAATCTTTACTTGTTTGAAAGTCTCCATCATTTCCTCAAATTTGCCCTGCCCTTTGTCAAAAGGGAAGGGTCCTTGCAATGCCTTAGGAAATGGCAAGTGTGGGGGTGCTCCCTCACTTGCAGCCTTAGCCAATGGGGCTTCTTTCTTTTTGATTTTTTATTTTCCTTGAGGATCCATATCATCCTCTTTATTAACACTGGGTTGTTCCAGCAGGTCCACCACTGGTGGCCTCTGTTGTGTTCTTGGAAAACTCCTTCCGTTATCTTCCTTCAGACTTCTCACAGGCTCACAACCCACCTGATTGTCCACTAGCCTACCACTCCTCAAAGTTTTCACAGATTTGGCTTCCTCATAGGTGGAGGAAACTTCACCCACTACAAACTGTCTTCGTGGATTATCTTGTGGTTGGCTAGGTAACCTTCCTCCTTCTCTCCTAGTCAGAGCATCAAATAGCTGACCAAGCTGGTCCTCTATCTTTTTTATGCTCTGGTTGTGAGAATGCATAGTTTGGGTTATAGTGTTCAAGTTCTGTAATGAAGATAGAACTTATTCCTCTAAAGATGGTGTTCTCACAGCTGGAGTAGGTGCAACTTACTACACAGGAAGAGCTACAGGTTGGGCCATGGTTTGCTGACATTGCGGTCTTGGGGCATAACCTTCTCGATAGGGCTGAGCATTTCGCTAGGGCATGGGCTGCTGGGGCTGTTGTTGCTGCTGGCTTGGGTATCCATCTTGTCTCCACCTCAAATTGGGGTGGTTTCTCCATCAATACCCAGCAGCAAGCTGCTTCCCATAGGCTTGAGTTGCAGGCACATATTCTGTTATGAAATCAGGAAATTCGACAGCTGATGGGCATTCATCAGGGAGTGAGCAAGGGACTGGCATATAGCACATGCCTCCTCCACTCTAGCAACCACAGGTGACTGCATTGCTCCCATCAGCCTATCAAATTTCAGAGCTAAGCTATCCACTTTCCTTTCTAACTCACTTGGCACACTCACTTCATATATCTTTCCTCTTGAGGTGTTCTCTTTCATCAAGTTGGAAGGGTCTAGATCTCTTGGTAAGGTTTCCCTTTGCATAGAGTTTTCACTGAAGATGTCAAAGAGCTCCCATGCCTCCTCAACAGTTTTACGAAGATAAGTGCCTCCACAATAGGCATCTATCATATCCCTACTCTTTGAATCAATTCCCTGGTAAAAGCTTTGAACCAGTTGCCATTCAGGGATTTGATGGTGGGGGCATTTCTTGAGGAGTTCTTTAAATCTCTCTCAGGATTGATGAAAGTCTTCAGTTGGATCGTGGGTAAAAGAGATGATACCCTTCCTCAACTGACTGGTCTTTGACATAAGAAAGAATTTGGCCAAAAACTGACATTGGAGATACTCCAGGATTGTATACTGTTAGGTGGAAGCAGAGATAACCAGGTCCTGGCCCTGTCCTTTAATGAAAAAGGAAAGAGTTTCATCCTGGTGGCCTCCTCCTCCAAACCTATGATGTTGAAGGTGGTGCACAGTCCTAAGAATTCATCTATATGGACGATTTTATCTCATAATTTTCTTGAGCAGCAGGGAGCTGAATGCAGAAGGGAGAATTGTAGATCCCTAGTGCATTATATTCCTTGAGAGTTCGAGGTTGCTGCTGCTCACCCATTTCGACAGATTCAAATTCAACAGCTGTGGATGTAGTTGGTCTGGTTCTGAGAAGTCTTTCAACCTCTGGATTTAGTGGAATAATCTCAGGTTGAAGAGTTCTCCTACCAAACATACAATACCCACAACTGAATGCAAAGTAAATCCTCACATAACAAATAGGAACATACAATTGATTAACTAATCTAAAAAATCAACAAATCTGAAAATAAACAGGGGAGAAGAGATGCAAACTATAGAGCAGCCTTCAACACAGCTCTCCTCTCATTCTGTACTCAGATCTGGTGAAATGGACACAAAAAATACTGAAAAATAGAAAAACTCACAAATGCAGTTAGTTAAATCAAACAAAAACTACAAATCTATGATCAAAATGTAGATCTATCAATTTCTAAACTGCTTCCCTGGCAGCAACGCCAAAAACTTGTTGTGGATTTCCAGTGTGTTGATTTATGATATAAAAATTAGGAGAAAACAGAGATGGATTCAGCACATCTGAGATATCCTAGACCTACAAGATACAGGGTCCTTTGTAGCAAGCTTTAAAAGAATGGTAAGTAAGGGAATGTCCACAGGGAGGCTGGTTAGAAATAGGATAAATCTCCAGATCTGTGAGAGATCTGGCACCCTAGCTATCTCTACTTTAATTAAAAGAGAGGAGAGAGTTTTAAAATGAGTTGTCACTTAAACTAAACTATAAATAAAGTGCAGATTGTTTTGGATCGAATCTGGCGCCTTAGATCTTGTAGATGGAATGGCTTAAAAACTCAGAAAATGGACAAGAACAACTTGGAGATTGTCTTCACTGCAATCAGGTTGAGCTAAGCATATTACAGGGGTTCAAAAGCACACAAGTCCCTCAGCTGGCCACAGGCACTATCCGCAAGCACAGCTGCAGGGTATAAATTCCACTTCAAATCACAGGATCCACCTAGCCTTAAGGCTATGGTCTGTCCACTTTAATGGTCATAGACCATCCTATAGGCTTTATCAAATCCATGGATTGCATTAGATAAATCCAATTAAGGCCTGAGCTCAAATTCACCTTTAGGTTATGATCTGTCCACTTTAATGGTCACAGACCATCTTAGAGATTTCCTACGAAGCTAGAGCCTTAATTAGAACAATTAAAACCACTACAGATGCAGGAAATTATAGGGATATCAGATCCAGGGAATTCAGATGACATTCAAGAGGTCTACCAGTTAAGTGGGTGAGCTGATCAAGCAACTCCTCTACCCAAATCCGATCGAGCACCAAAAGGCATCAAAAGAGCTTTAGATCTAAATAAAACATTGAAAACAACATTTACATTACAAACAAGGTCACTCTTATAATGGAATGCTCTCAGATCTGTAGTCTGTGTAGCAATTAACCCCAGGAACACTCTTACCCTTACCTAATTATAGATCTAACTCACCCCTTGCTGCTCCTAGGGAAATGGAATCTCGCTGCAAGCTCTGATCTCCAGGAAATTGTTTAGAAATTTGATTCTCCCCCAATGGTAATTGAGGGTCTCAATTTATAGCTTTCTCCTCTATTTTTCCTGCCAAAAATCCCTTCTAGAAGGTTGTCAGAGTTTGTTAGAGTTCTGTTAAAGCGCATGGGTCAGTTAAGGCTTTCTAGGGATCTTCTAGAAGGTCACACCGGTCACCAAAGTCCCTCGGTTTGTGTGTGATAGGTCACCAAGTTTCACCGTGTGCATAGCATAGTTTTTGAGAAGTTCAACAGACGATTTCGATAGGTTGGAGAAGCTTCCGACAGGTTCAAAGTAAGCTGGTAGTTCCTTTCGATAGGTTCCCTGGTCTCTTCGATAGGTACCGATAGGATGAGTTCTCTCTTTGAAGCTTCAGGGTCCTCAGCCCAATATCTGGAGTATTCGATAGGTTGGGTGAGTAGTTCAATAGGTCCAGTGGTCCTCTTCGACAGGTTCAATTCTGTGTGTCGTCATCCCGATAGGTTGGCTCCCATTCCTATCGAAAGGCTTAAGCATCCTTCGATAGGTTAAATTTCAACATCTTCATTTCGATAGGTTTAGGGAGCCTTCGACAGGTTGGAGTCGAGCATTTTTATCCTTTCACTAGGTTCTCAGATCCGTTGATAGGTTCCTTTCTTTGCTCTATAGGTTCTGAAATCCTATCGAACTCCTCAATCCAGGCAACTTCATCCTTCTTCTGCCTTCGAATCCTATCGAACCCTTCTCCAACTGCACAAATTCTTTTCTTTTTCTCCTCAGCTCCTATCAAAGTCTTCCGGCATCCTCTCGATAGGATGTCTTGGACCTATCTTCACTTCTCTCTCCTTGTTCTGTTGTTGGGTCTGCAAGGTGCTGAGAGATGACTTCTTTGTGGGCATTCTTAAGTGGTTTGCTGCATTAGTACTAGCTTTCCCTGCTATCTACAAAATGCACTCAATAGAGGCTTATTAGCGTGCTCATAGGTCCATGAAAGGTCAGGTTAAAGGGTGCAAAGTGGCATTTTTCACCACTTAACAGCTGGGTGGAAAAATTAGGTCAGATGGGGGTGGTGGGTATATTCTTATTCAGAAGGCCCTCCCTGATGGCATCCTCACATCGATTAGCATTTCTCACCAGATCAGCAAAGTTGGTCTACTGCTGGTACACCAATAAGTCTGAGATCACTGGCAAAGTGTTCTTTGAGATTATCTCTATCTGCTCATCATCAGGTATTCTATTTCTGACCTAAGCTGTCAGTGCTCTCCAACGTCTAAAGTAGTCACTGAAGGTTTCATTCTGGTTCTATCTTAAGCAGTGCAATTCTGACTTACGCGGCTCAATGTCTATATTGTAGACATACTATTCTTGAAAGAGGTGCATCAAGTCTCTCCACATTTTCATCATGGATGGTTCCAAAGATGGGAACCATCTTAAAGCCGGACTGGTCAGACTCTTCTGAAAGACATTTATTAGTAGTCTCTTGTCCCCTCCGTATTGGCACATGTCCCCACAGTAGGACTTTAGATGTGCAATAGGATTGTCGGTGCCGTTATATTTGTCAAAGGCTGATATTTTAAATTTGGGGGGCAGGGGGACCTTAGCGAACAAACATAAATTTGTGAAGTCTGTGGCATGGATTTCAACAACACCCATTTTCATCAGCTGATTTTGTATTTTGTCGAACTGTTCTTTCAACTGCTCTGACTCTTTCGATACAAGGGCTATTTTCTTGGCTGTTGGTTGGACTTCACTCTGGGCCACCAAGGGGTGGGCAATTATGGGAGGAGGGTTAAGGCTGGTCAATGCGCCAGTGTAGGCCCCACTATTCCTAATCTCATCCTCCTCATATTGTTGGTCGACATATTGTGCAGTGAGGGCAGGATTCTCTTGTTGTTGCATGGGTTGGATGGGAATAACATGAGTGGGGGTTGGGTGATCCCATTGGGGGTGAGGAAAGGTTTGTTGGGTGATGGGATAAAGGGAAGTTTGGTTTTGGGGTGGGGCCTGGTGGGGCCATTAGATATGGGGGAAGGCATGGGTTTGACTCAGGTGTGAGGGTTGGGTTAAATGTGGAAGGTATGAGTGTGGGGTTTGGGCTTGGGCCATAAAGCCTTGGTCATTTTGGGTCATGGGCCATTGATGGGTTTGGGAAGTGGGTCCTTGGTATGTTTGGGTCATGGGCCTTGGGTAGGTCTGGCCTAATGGGCCTTGGTGAGTCTGGGCCATGGGCCCTTGATGGGTTTGGCTCAATGGGCCTTGATGGGTCTGGCCCATGGGCCTTGATGGGTTTGTGCCATGGGTCCTAGGTAGGTTTGGGCCAATGGCCCTTGATGGGTCTGGGCCTTGGGACCTTGGTAGGTCTGGGTGGTAGGGTGCTGGGCCATTGGGCCCTGGAAAGAGGGGGTTTGGGCTGATGGGCCTTGGGGCATGTGGGAGGTGGGAGCTTGGGCCATTGGGCCTTGGGGCATGTGGGAGGTGGGAGCTTGGTCCATTGGGCCTTGGGGCATGTGGGAGATGGGGGCTTGGGCCAAGGGGCCTTGAGATAAGTGGGGAGTGGAAGTTTGGATGGTGTGGATTATGGGGGGTTGATGGGGGTCATGGGGGAGTGAGGCATGGAGATTGTCCAGGGTATGGGATGGATTCATGGGCACGGGGTGTGGAGGAGAGGTATTCTAAGAAGCCTTCCATGAGGAATAGGCTTGGAACAGCTCCTCCATCATGGTCACGGAAGGAGGATTGGATGTGGATGGTGGATTTAAGGGATGATTGGGTATGGATGGGGTGGAGGTGGAGGTGGAGGGAAAATTGGGCATGGCCCCGGTATGATCGAGCATGGCCATGGTAGGTGGTGGGACATGGGTTGGATGAGATGAGCTTTAGGAAAGGGGAAGGGATGGTGATGTATGGGGATGATGAAAGGTTAGGTGTAGGTGTTTGGGAACAATCGGGCATGGCCTCAGTGAAAATGGGCATGACCCGGGTAGATGGGGGGATTTTTTGGGGATCGGATAGGGTGGAGGTGACATAGGTTAATGAGGGCGAATCAGGTCTGTATGGGGAGGATGGGAAATGAGGCATGGATGTGGATTGGGAGAATGGGTTTGGGTTTTGTATGGATGTGAATGGGATGTGAGTTGGATTTGGCATGGGCATGGCTTGGGCCAAAAATGGAGAATGGGGGGTTAGATTTTGGATATTTTGGGGGATAGTGGTTGGGAAAATGGGGGCTCCAAATGGGCCGATGACGGTAAAGGGGGATTGGGTGAGGGGGATGGTGGAAAAAACTTCTCCCGAATGGGAGTGGGTTGGAGAATGTGGCGGGGAAGAGTCAGGATCGACATAAGCCGGGTCCACTACCCACAACATTCTACGGGAATGTGTTTGGTAAGGGTACCTTGGATAAGGCCTAAAAATCCTCCTCCTTCCCCTACGGGATGGCGGAGGGCAAGATGATGCCGTTGTGTCGACACCACAAACTATATATATATTTTTTGGGTTGTGATTTGCCTTTTATTTTTTTTTATTTTTAGAAAAAGTTTTTGAAAAACAAAGGTTCTGAGGCCTTGGAATTCCCTTTTCGAGTGGCTCTCGTACCCTAATTCAAGACCCGTGGCTATGATTTCAACGCACTTCGGGCTGAGGTGCTATAAAATAGACCTGGCGCAACTAATACCTGCGCCCAGGTTGCAGGGCACTATTTTTACACTGGTGCAACTATTAGTTGTGCCAAGGTAAAAAGAGTGGATTTTAAAGTTGGCGCAGCTATTAGTTGCACCAGTAATAAATTCCAGTGTTTTTACACTGGCACAACTAATACATGTGCCAGGCAAAAACTGTCGCTCCCTAGAATGTTTGATAGCAGCCACCAACACCCGAAATGAGTCTCTTTTTTGGTTTTTTTTTGTGGAAGCTAGGCTTCCGAGAACTGAGCTATTTTTTGGTTATCGATTCTCTCCTTACCGCACCTAAAGGGTTTGAGTCCGGTATAACTCGCTAATGCGCTCCCCAAGGGTTTTAAGCTTCGGAATGGGAACCCACCCGATATACCTCCAGCACAAGTGCTCTCTTAGATACTAGGTGGGCTAGGACTTTTCTGAATCATCACCACTAGGGGCTGCCGCCATACTAAGACCCGGGTAGTTGTATGTGTGCCTAAACCCAACCCTTCGAAAATCTACCTCGTAATAACAAATTAATTAAGCTCCCTAACTTGGTTCAATCTTAATTTTTTTTCAAAGCTTTTCTCTTTTTTTTTTTGGAAGTTTTCTTTAGTTCAAAGACCAGAGGTGATCATCCCGTGTTGCCACTATGGGCCGGTGTCCACTGTTAGGATATGACAAGAAATAAAAAAAATGATGGGGCCAGTCAAGCTGCTAGGCGGGAAATATAAAGTACTGAAATTTAAAACCGAATCGTAAAGCTAAGTAAGAAAGGTGCTAGTCAAGTGACTAGGCAAAAATTTTTGAAATTTAAAGTCAAAACGTAGGGGTAAGTAAAAAAGGTGTCAGTCAAGTGACTAGGCAAAAATTGCTGAAATTTAAAGCCGAAACGTAGGTAAGCAAGAAAGGTGCCAGTCAAGTGACTAGGCAAAAATTGCTGAAATTTAAAGTCGAAACGTAGAGGTAAGTAAAAAGATGCCAGTCAAGTGATTAGGCAAAAATTGCTGAAATTTAAAGCCGAAATGTAGGGGTAAGTAAAATGACGTAATCAGAGGGGTGAGTAAAAAAAGTAAAATAAAATGCACTAAAAAATAGCAATAAAAGGTTAGTAAAAATAAAAAATAAATGGGCCAATTTCAAGGGGAAGCTCTACAAGCTAGTCCCCAGCAGAGTCGCCATTTGTGCAACCGTAGGAATCGATACGATCTCGTCGCGACGATGTGCTCTCAAACCAAAAAATATAGAGTCGCCACCTGGAGCTTTCGGTGTCCCGGGATACCTAGTTCATTTTTATGAGCACCGAAGTGCTAAAAATATGACTCTGAATTTGGTCCACACCAAAGGCTCTTGGGTAAGGGCTTCGGTTATCGATCGGGAAGGTGTTAGGCACCCGATCAACCCGCTTAACTCGGTCTCTACTAATGGCCAAAAATAAAATAAAGTAAAAGAAAAGAAAATAGCTTCTTCTGGCCCAAAAGTGCTCAGAATCTTATTTGTGCCCCTCCGTTCCTACTGAAAAGTCGGTGGCGTAATGGCACAAATGGGAGGATGGAGGGAGCTAGAAAGAGATAGGAGAAGAAAGGGGAGAGCCGGAGCCCTCGAGCCCTTGTAGCACCATAGAGGATCCTTGCTTGGCTTGCTTTTGATGAGCTTTTGGAGGCTTGAATGGTGGGAAAAAGGGTTCTAGCCACTAAGGCCTACTAGCTAGGAGATGGAGAAGAGAGGCTAGGGGATCACACACACCTAGGCTTAGGATTTTTGGTTTAAGAGCAAGCTTGGGAAGGGGTTTTTGAGTTCTAGATTTTTGGTGAAAACAGTGCACCAAAGAGAGGAAGAACTTCTCACTTGGAGCTCTTTCTCTCTTAAGAAAAAATTCTCAGCCCTTAAGCAAGAGGGGTGGCTCTCTATTTATAGAGGAAGGGAGGATTAGTGAGCGGTTAAAGTCCTAATTAGATTAGCAATTAGGTAATGGGCAATCTAAAGTTTCTTAGGGTTTTTGGAGCCTTGAAATGTGTGGGAAGGTCCTCCAATGGTGGATGATGGGGTGAGGCCTTAAGCCACTTAAAGGGGTGCAAATAGGCTTCAAAAGGTTGAAATAGAACTAGCAAAGCAGACCCCAAGGATCAAGATGGTCAACAAGTCAAACCCTAAACATGATTTTTGAGGAAAAATCTATATGTGAACTATTAGTTGCGCGCCAGCAAATCTACAAGAAACAATAACTAACAAAGAGCTGAAAGTTGGCTTCTCGAGGGGTGGGGGGACCCATTTATACCTGGCGCAACTATTAGTTGTGCCAGACCATTTCTGGGGGAAAAAGGCCTAGCACAATTATTAGTTGCGCCAGGCAAAAATCCCTCCAAAAAAGCCCAATTTTCAAATGGTCATAACTTTTGATATACAACTCCGATTGAGGCAATTCTTAGCTCGTTGGAAAGTTGGAGAAGTCCGCTTTCCAATGATATATGATTTGATATTAATAATTGCCTTTGATAAAATGATAGTTTCAAGATCAAGAGACAAAAAAACCATTAAAACAAGTGAGGAAGCAGATGTGATCATTAGCATCAGTCAAACTACTACATACCAATTTGCATCAACTTTTCGTATTAGAAAGTGAAGCTTTCTATATGATTATATCAGGCAATATTTCTATAAGGTTATATCAGGCAATACAATCACTTTAGGCCATTTTTTCACTTTTTATTGCCTGATACAAACTAATGAGTTTGAATAGGAAGTTGCCTACTGATTTTTTATTGAAGAAGTTAAAGCAACAGATGAGTTTCAAATCATCAGAACCAAAATATGCATTTCCTTATTAGCGATAATGACTAAAATATTACTTGACTAAATTTGATCTTCAATAATACATTACTGAGATAATCTCATTAAAGAAAAACAGAATATTCATGCTCAAATAAGCTACCTTGTTGTGTCCACTTGTTGCCATAAAATTCCCAGCCTCATCTGACAAAACCACAATTTGATTCCTTAA
Organism: Chloranthus sessilifolius; assembly: GCA_021018995.1. Taxonomy (NCBI): domain Eukaryota; kingdom Viridiplantae; phylum Streptophyta; class Magnoliopsida; order Chloranthales; family Chloranthaceae; genus Chloranthus; species Chloranthus sessilifolius. Next base: position 36,288,509 of record CM037598.1, on the reverse strand, counting down.
ATGAAGAAATACCACGTCTCAAAAAATGTTTATTAAAAGATTTTCCTAATTTATTTAATACACGAAGCAATGTGAAGTTTAGCACATGTGAAGGCTTTACCTATAGTATTAACCCACAATCCTTTATTTTTCTTGGTAGATGAATTAGCTAGAGTGCGAAAAGAATGATGAACCAGTTATGACCCCAAAAATAAAAAATGAATAAAACATGTACATGTGATACTTAATGGACAATCATTTTACAGCCCAGCATTACACATCCAAAAGATGTGCATGTGACACTTAATGAAACATTCATTACATGTTGCTCTACAATAACAACTGGAACATGGGAAGGATCACCAAATATATGCATGTCTTGAATTGCCCGACTATTGATCTGCATAAAAACCCATACCATTCAAATTCTCCAATGGACTAAATGAAAAATTTTAACAACAGCTTTATGAGTATGAGATCTCACCATCATTTGGGCAATACTTTGTAGATGAAGCTCAACACATGTAACTACTACTTGTGGTGATTGCACAAAATTTTTTTAAAATATTCTAAGACTAGTAATGACAAAACTAATGCTAAAGTTTGTTAAAGGACATAAAAATATGTTTAGATGCCAAAGAATTACCTATCGGATGTGCATAGGGCAAAAACTAAATGTGCATAGGGCAAAAACTATCATTTGGTAATTCCACTTATGACTTTGACCTAATAGCTCAATAGCAACCGTAGAAAGAGGGAAATGCTAACACAAGGGAAATAGAATAGTTGAAAAAACTTACCTTAGCAACCCAGTTAATGTGACAGCCAGGATTTCAACACCTCGAAACCCATGCCATAGGTACAACCCTTGAGGCCGTGCCCCAATGACATATGTGGAACACTTGGTATATCCATACAACCATAAGTAAAGCATGTACAAAAGAACTAGTACTGAACTAAATCTCCAGTTCTATAATTTAAAGTAAAAACATATAACCTAAAAGATAGTTCTAATCCATGCCATTGCATGGGAAAAAGAACCAACCCGAACCATCGGTCACCTTAGATGGTTTGACAAAAGAATATATCCCATAATTACGTTATCCCAACAAAACAGAATAGACATACCAAGCCGTATAATCTCTCTCTCAATCTAACTATCAAAGTACACTGAGGGTCTTCCAAAAGAACTTCTCAGGAGAGGGCTCAGACTCCTCCACCGGAACATAATCCAAGTCCTCGGGTTCGACGTCCCCAGAAGCAGCCGCCATCTTAGAACCTATGACGTATAGTAAACAAGAGTGAGCTACATCCTAGCTCAATAGGGAAAGATATCTGAACATGTAAATCAATCTTACTCACATACATTTCATGACATAATTGAAGTATGATTTCATCAATATAAATAGTAGAAAATAGTTTGAGATACAGGAAAAATGAACAAAAAATATTTGCAACACTACACATGGCATCTTATGCTCAATTGGTTCTCATATTACATCAGGGCTGGTCTCATGACTTAAATCAAGTAACTTAAATAATTCCCGAGCAATATAGCATCGAGCCCTGATAGAATACCCTCCATCGTCATCCAATCAGACTATTTCTCATGTGATATAACCGAAGTCCCTTTCACATAGGCGACAGGGCACATAACTCATATACATCCCTGGGATGTCTACTGGTGTACGGATTGGCCGCAATACCGGTCACGAATATCCTGCCGAGTCAGTCATAGGTATACCGCCGTGTCAGTGGGATGTCACACGTTCAGATGCATCACCCAGATTCCCAATTTACATATACATCCCTAGGATGTCTCTTTTCTTATACTTATGTCTTTCTTATTTCTGTGTACACACACACACACACCTTAATTTTACATACTTATCTTGACATTTTAGCACATATACTTAACTATGCTTTATATAATTTTGAATACTTAGAACATCACTACATACATGCTTTTGTAATCAAGTGTACAAGTTTAGAATATTCCCTACCTCATATGCAAATTAAACCCATGGATTCCTAAATTTGAGCTAGCATGTAACCACCCCAAGGTCCGATTCAACCTATGTATGGCCAAACACATGCAACATATCACAAATGGTGTAAAAATATTGGGTTTAGTAGCCTAACCCCAACCTATAAACAACTCATAAGCAAAACCCAACAAAAGCCTATTTAGCCCAAACCGATCAAATGATTCTTAAATTGATCGAATGATTTGGAAAATCGATCAAACGATTTTAAATCATTCGAACGAATTCCAAAAATCGATCGAACGATTTTATTTTGTTCGATCGATTTCCTCAGAAATCCTTACTCCTTTTATTCTTCAACAAAACCGATCGAACGATCTTAAATTCGTTTGGAACGATTTTCCAAATCGATCGAACGATTCATAAATCGTTCAAACTATTTTCTCATAAATCAGCATTTCACTTCTTTCTTCTTTGGCCAAATTCGATCGAACGGTTTAAATTTCGCTCAAACGGTTTTCCAAATAAGTCGAACGATTTCTAATCCATTCGAACGATTTCTCCAAAACTCAGTATTATACTTTCTTTACTCTTTTGTAAAATCGATCGAATGGTTACTAATTATGTTCTATCAGTTTTGCCCATTTCCAGAACAGATCAAGTTCTAACCTTTAGAACCCACCTCATCAACATCCATACCCTCTCTTACACATTTCTCACACCTAATCAATTAAATTTATAACCTAGCAACTATAATTCACTAAAATAGTCAAGCTTACCTTTTCAACTGGTCGGATCCCTTGATCCAAAGCTCCTTGTCACACAAGGGTTTCATAAACCCCAAATCTCAAATCTCCCTTCAATACAAAGACTCCAATCCGCATGCTTTCCAATTTATACTCAATCATATGCATTTAAAATGCACCTTTTAACACACACACTACTTCACACTCCTCTCATTCTTCCCCTCTTAAATTCTCAACAACCTAATCAAATGAGAATTTACTTCTCCCTTATTCCTTATAACTTACTAATGACTTGGGTGTAAGGTATACATACCTAACTAGGTATATGCAATATCCAATCCACTAATCTTATGGTGCACACCACACTTTACACTTAGTTTATCTAACAAAAATAAATCAAGTAAGTCAACCAAGTCATCTTTGACCCGATCCAACATGAGACCAGTCGGGCACACTTCCCGAGGTACACTATTCAAGGTATAAAATTTCTCGAACGTTACATTCTCCCCACCTTAGGAATTTTTGTCCTCGAAAATTTGACTCAAAGGCTCCCCTCCCCCCTTCCGAAACCCTCAGGAGACCTAACAAATAAATTATAACCTGTAACATTTGACCACACAGAAACATTCCCATAATTTCAATCAAAAACACGATTTAAAGCCCTGCAAGGTAGAGACATCATGCACAGCAGCAACCCATGAGTTGCTGGGCCACTAAACAATTTAGGGGAAACACCGAATTTATGCACTTGCACAACCCAGTAGTGACATTCACATCCTGCATAATTTCAAACCACACATCCTGCCAAAATTTCAACGTGTATTCCTCAGACTACAAAACAACGTAGTCACACGTACCACACACTCAATCACATGTAATCCAAACACATGTAAGCCAAACATGACAATATCTATCACATAGAAAAACTCAAGTAGTTAAACCATATTAACATAAGGGCATATCTAACCATATGGGAATGTGGACACCCAAATTCGGCCCAAGGCCCGATCAGTTTGTACTCCGAGAGAGATGCACTCTTGTGCTTCCGATGGCACCCTTGAACCCTTAGGAACCAACCCAGATCTTTAGGAATCACCCTAAACCCATTAGAACCATTCCCCTAACCCTTAGAGATCACCCCTAAACCCTAGGATCCCTTCCTAGACCCAACTTAAACCCTTCTGACCAATTGATGGGAGGAGAGCTATAAAATTTTACACAGACCATTGTTGAGGAGGATCCCCATACCATTGGAATGAGGACCTCTCCAGCTTTCCAGCAAGCCAAAGATCACCCAATTTGGAGTTGTGGTTCAAATGTTATGGCCGATTGAAGTTTCACATAAAATCATAACTTTTGCTTAGGCGTATGTATTAGATACGCGCAGCAAATTTGGCCCTATTTTGGTCAGGCGTATGTATTAGATACGCGCAGCAAATTTGGCCCCATTTTGGTCAGGCATATATATTATATGCGCCTGGCATTTCTGGGCCTAATTTGGTCGAGCGTATATAACACATATGCCCAGCATAGGTAGGGCCCACCACGGACACCCACCTTCTCAGATCTCCTCTGGTTTTCATAGAAATCACTGCACATAAACTGGGCGTCTATAATATATACGCCTAGCTTAGCTACAGTAACTGTCATCAAATGCTCGAATTTCCTCCATCTGGTTTGACTTTTTGACCATCCCCTTGGTTAAGGTGGGTATCTTAAGGTTGGTTTCACCCTCATTGAGCTTATTGGCAACCCTCAAGTCACCCATGGTCTCACCCATTATCTACCATTGAAATCGGTTTCCCAAACCCCTAAGACCCTAAAAACCTAGAAAACCTTAGATGGAGGATTACCTAATTGCTAAAACAATTAGCTCTTAAGTAACCCTCTAACCCACCTCTTCTCTATAAATAGAGAGGCTCCCCTCTTCCCAAAGGGTTGAAAAATTAAGGTTGAAAATTAAACTTAAGAGAGAGAGTCCTAGTGAGAGAAAAATATATATTATTTTGCATTCTTCAGCCAGAATTCCAGCATGCTTAGTTCATCCTTTTCAACCCTTTTCAACCATTAGATCACCCCTCTTTAGTCAAGCTTAGTCCTTAGCTTCATCCTACACTTCCTATCTACCGAAACCTAGCATTAGAACCTATTCCTCTACCATTTAAGCCACTTAAAGCCATCGGAAGCACGCCGAAGTGAAGGTCTTCCACGGTGCAACAAGTGCCCATGAGCTCCGTCTCACCCCTCTCTTCCTCTACCTTCTTGGTGTTTCCTCCGTCCAAGGATTCAAGCCGTTACGCCGCCGAAATTTCAGTTTGGCTCAAAGCTTGATAGGACCGTATTGCCTTCAGGCAAGGGGAAGCTCCACCCATTTATTTTTATTTTGGCCATAGATAGAGACCGCTACGTGCGGGTTGATCGGGTGCCTAAACTCTTCCCGATCGATAACCGAAGCCCCTACCCTAGAGCCTTAGGCAAAGACCGATAAATAAGTCATATTTAGCACTTCAGTGCTCAAAATATTGATTTAAAGGTTTCCCGGGTCAACAAAAGCTCCGGCTGGCGACTCTACATTTCATTCCATCGCGTGTGCATTGCCGCAACGGGTTTGAGAGAATCCATGGTCACACAGATGGCAACTCTGCTGGGAATATCACCCTAGCACTTCCCATCTTGTTGGCCTTTTTTTAATCTTTACTAATCATCGCTGTTTTTTCTAATTTTCTGCTATTTTTCCATCATTTTTGTTGTTTTTACTAACATACTTACCCCTACGTTCCGGCTTTAAATTTCAATATTTTTGCCTAGTCACTTGACTGGCGCCTTTTTTACTTACCCCTACGTTTCAGCTTTAAATTTCAGCAATTTTTGCCTAGTTAATTGACTGGTGCCTTTCTTACTTGCCCCTATGTTTTGGCTTAAAATTTCAGCAATTTTTGCCTAGTCACTTGACTGGCACCTTTTTTTACTCACCCCTACATTTCGGCTCTAAATTTCAGCAATTTTCGCCTAGTCACTTGACTGGCACCTTTCTTAGTTACCTTTATAATTCAGTTTTAATTTTCAGCACTTTATGTTTCCCGTCTAGTCGCTTGAGTGGCCCTGTCTTTTTTCTTACTTCTTGTCATATCCTACCAGTGGACGCCGATCCGTTAAGGCGGCACGGGCTTGTCATCCCCGACCCGATTTTGGACTTAAATTCACTCCCCTTTAAAAATTTGTAATTAAAAGTGAACCAACTGTGTGGGGACATAATCAAATCTATTTTTGCGTGTTTTGGGTAGTTTTCGAAGGGTTTAGGCACAGATATAACTTACCCGGTTCCCAGTAAGTCGGCAGCCCTAGCGGTGATGATCCTGAAAAGAACCACCCCTTCCAGTACCTGAGAAGGCGCTTGCGCCGGAGGTATATCGATTGGGTTGCCAATTCTGATCAAGCCGTAAAACCCGCAATGGTGAGAGCATAGATAGCCCGAATTCAGCCGTGTATCCCTAGGAAGCAGAAAGGAGTGACCCGATAACACACACAGCACTCCTCGGGAGCATCCCTCCCAGGAAACCAGTTCAAAAGACTCATTGTGGGCTTGCTATTCACTGTCAAAACAAGCTGCCATAACTGTCTTTGCCAGGCGTATATAATATATACGCCCAGCCAAAAATCCCCAAAAATACTCAGGCGCATATAATATATACGCCCAGCCAAATCTGCTTAGTTTTGGTCAAGCATATATAATAGATATGCCCAGTATATACTGGGTTCGGGCAGCCCGATCTGAGGCCCAATCCACCAGCCAAGTTCCCCGATTAGCGGTATTAGTGCCCACAGTAGCCTCCCGCATTCTGTAACGCCCAATATGCCCTCATCCAGTCAAAAGAAGGCGACTTCTCATTGATTTACTCCGGGTGATCGGGTCATTTGCGTGGATTCCCTCACCTTCAATAGAACGAAAGGATTCCCATTCGCTTCTTCCGAAGTGTGTCGGATCCCGCCGTGGGACCTACTAATGGTGCATATATCACCCGAGACGGAAAGTTTTTTTAGGGCACTAGATATCATTCATTTAAATAGGGGAGATAATCTTCATTTGAAAAATCCAAAAAATATATATATATATATAGAAAAATAAAAATCAGATATACGATCTTTGGTGGACCGCTACTACTACGGCGACCTCAAACCAAACCCGTAGAAGGAGAACTAGGAAAGTATTCGGCCCTTACCCAAGACATTGATACAACACTCGTCAGCGAATCAAGTCAAGCGCCGATACATCCCCGCCATCATCCCCATCCAATTCCCATATAGGATAAGACCCGATCTCCAACACCTTCTCCCAAACCCGATTCGATGTCACGGGTCCATTTGGGGCACCCGTGTTCGCATCCACCCCATCCCCCGCCCTTACATTTTCCCAACACACCCCCATCTCATCCCCTACTAAAACCCCCCATTTCCCAACCGACCCATACATCCCCATCTCCAATCCATACACCTTTCCCGCACCCCCCTACTGCCAAAGACCCCATCGGGAACCCCATCCCCCGCCTACCTCCCACGTCCCATCTACCTCATCATCCATGCCCCCTACATCCTGTATCCCATCCACCTCATCTCACATGCCTTCCACATCACATGGCCCATCCACATCCCAACATACCCCCCTATTTACCCAGGTCATGCCCACCTTCTCCCAGGGTATGACCAGTAACCCACCATCTTCCATAGCCATACATCCATACCCTCCAAGCATAATCATTCATACCCCCCACACCCGGGTCATGGCCAATTTCACCCAACCCCCTCCATCCTTGAATGGGCCATCACCCTCCAATCTCACACCTGAATCCATGCCCTCAATGGAGGACATGAGAATGATGTATGCCCTGTGGGCTACCTCTCAGAGTCCTACATTCCAAACCCCACATCTAGGTCTCCAAAACCTCCATACCCCATTCCCCCATGACCATGCCCAACCACCCATCATTCATACCATCCAAGATCCCCCACCTCAATTCCAGGCCCAAGTCCAAGCCCAACAGGCCGAAGCCCACTCATCTGAGGCCCAAACCCACACAAATTCATGGGCTTAAGCCCAAATATCTTTAGGACCATCGGTCCAAGCCCAACAGGCCCAAGCCCACTCATCTCAGACCCAAGCCCACTCACCCCATGCCCAAGCCCACCAAACCCATCCGACTCAGGCCCTGACCCAAAACCCTAAAGGCCCATGGGCCCAAGCCCAAACCCATAAGACTCAGGCCCAGGCCCAAAATACTCAAGGCCCATGGGCCCAAACCCATCACACTCAAGCCCAGGCCCAAAACCCTCAAGACCCATGGGCCCAGGCCCAAACCCATAAGACCCAAGTCCAGGCCCAAAACCCTCAAGACCCATGGGCCCAAGCCCAAAGCCACCAGACTCAAGCCTAAGCCCCTTAGACCCAGGCCCAGTTCTAAGCCCCCCAGGACCCTTGGACCCAAACCTATCAAACCCAGGCCCAAGGCCCATCACCCCACACCCAATACCCACATGGCCCATTAGCCCAAACCCAACAGGGCCCATTAGCTCAAAATCATACTAACCCCCACATCCAGGCCTAAGACCCATCAACCCAAGCTTTCTAAAACCATCAAGCCCAAACCTAAGGCCCATCCACCCACGCTCATCAAGGCCCGTTCACAATCCCCTTACCCCTTCACCAGTACCCTTCATTCACCTATACCCCTTATGCCCCCATCCTGCCTCCAACGGAAAATTCGATCCACCCCATTCCTCAAAACCACGCCTACAGCATCCCGCCACATCAACCACACCCCCATCACCCCCAGAATGTACACCCAGCTCAACACATCATTCATCCACAAACCACTCATCCATTCACTCCTTCCCATCCCCTACAAGCCTTGTGGCCCCACCAGGTCATCCAACCCATCACCCCCCAGGTCCAAATAGCGGACCTCACCCCTCACCAGTATAATTACCAACAGTACGAAGAGGACGAGATCCGTAATAGTGGAGGAGCTACCAGCTTCGGCCCCCCTAGGCCCATCATCATCACACCCAGGGTCGAACAAAATCAGGGGGAGGCAGTCCCAGCTACAGCCTCAAAAGAATCAGAGCAGCTGAAAGAACAGATAGACAGAATACAGAAGCAGCTGACGAAGATGGGAGGGCTAGAACTGCATTCGACAGACTTTTCAGACTTATGTCTATTCTCGGATGTCTCCCCACCATAAAAATTTAAGATGTCATCATTCGATAAAAATAATGGCACTGGCAACCCCATCACCCACTTTAAATCTTACTATAGGGATATGTGCCAGTACGGCGGAGATGAACGACTCCTCATCAAAGTGTTCCAAAAGAGTCTTACATGCCCAACACTGAGATGGTTCACGTCCCTAGAACCATCCATGATAAAAACTTAGAAAGATCTAACACACTTATTCCAAGAATAGTATGTCTATAACATGGACATAGAGCCAAGGAAGTTGAATCTGACCCGTTTGAAGCAAAGGTATGATGAAACGTTCAGTGCCTACTTAGGAAGGTGGAGGGCATTGGCTGCCCAAGTGACCCATCGGATTCCTGATGATGAGCATATTGAATTGATAACCAAGGGAGCTCTCCTAGTCATCGCAAATTTTATAGTGTATCAGCAACAGTTCAGTTTTGCTGATTTGCTTCGAAATATAAACCGTTGCGAAGACGCCGTTAGAGAGGGCAGGTTGGGAAAGAGCGTGGCCAATGGGGCCACCGGGGTTCGGAAGGCGGTCGAACTAAGAATCGAAAGAAGACCAGGGTAGAGGTATAGAACATCATTTACCCCCAAGCCAATACCAATCTCCCCTCGATACAGCTCCAGGCGACGCAACCACCCCCAGCCCATTTCGAGCAAGTACCAAGGCCAAACAATGGACCGAGAGTCCTATTTACCCAGGAGTAGATGAGAGCACGATTCGAACGGGTGTTCACGCCATTAGGACAATCTTTAAGTGTCTTATTACCGGTGTTGCTACAAAAGTGCCTGGTCAATTTACTCCAGCCTCGCCCACCACCCAATCCAATCCCAAGAAACTATGACCCGAACTTGCATTGTAACTTCCACCAGGGGCCGGGTCACCCTACGGACTGGTGCTTCCCACTAAAGCGTGCGGTCCAAGATCTAATAGAGGCAGGAAAAATTGTTCCCCCACCGCTTCTTCAAGGATAGAACCAGAACATCCATCAAGCCCGTCTACCCCCGCACCTAGGAGGCCCCCAGGCATAACATCCATTGGGTAGAAGAGGAAGAAGAGTTTGACCCCTCGGATTACATTAGTAATCAAGAGGAGTTCTCAGTTCCTAGGATGAATAAGGATGAACCATTTGTTGGTGTGATCGAGCTGCTGTACTTAGCCGATTACTTCCCCACCCCGGCATACCAGGAGGAGCCCTTAGATTTAGGGCAATATTTTTCCACTCCCGCTCCCGCCTATCAAATCCAAATGGGCACAGCCCTGCCGTAATCATACACATATCCACCCCACTCCTAATTTACCCCACAGTACACCCCACCTCCCAATCACCCCATCCCCTACACTATCCCACCATCAGCCACCCCATATGCCCCTCCGTCACACCCAAATCCCCCCACGCTGTACATAACCCCACCATCCCCATACTACCCTACCCCATACACATCCCCAAATCTCTCCACCCAATACACCACTCCGCCATCCCCAAATTATTCCATCCCGTACACACCCCCGAATCCCACCACCCAGTATACTACCCCGCCATCTCCAAATCATCTTGCCCAATACACAACTCCACCCAATTCACCCCGTTCTATGCACAACTCCATCATCCCTAATTTACCCTGTTTCATCCACAAACCCATCATCGCCCCACCATGCCACCCCATATACAAACCCGTCATATCGATACCCCCTGCTCCATCCACTACCCCGTCATATCCCAATCACCCCGCTCCATGAACAACTCCATCATCCCCAATTTACCCTATTTTATCCACAAATCCATCATTGCCCCACCATGCCACCCCATATATAAACCCTTCATATCCTTATCACCCCGCTCCACCGTGCCTCCGACGTCTCCCAGTCTCTCCATCCCAGTCGCACCCCCACCATCCCTACACTATTTCGCCCCCAATCTAACTCCACCCCCACCCAAACAAATAACCCCTCACCCACTCCCCTTATCACCCGCTCCCAATCACTACTGGTCTTACCACGCCCAGGTACTACCTGCACAAGCCCCCTCCACAGCCACAAATTCAACTTTGCTAATTCCTGCCACTACCATTTCGCCCCCTATTAGAGTCAACCTAGTTAGACTCGAGAATCCGACATACCCAGCCCAATCATCCCTAGAATCACCATGCACTCCCTTTCTCATCTTGAAACCTGCCTATGACCCGCATCAAGTACTGTTAGGCTATGAAGAGACAGACATGAATGCTGATTGCAATTGAGAGGAGACTGCTGAATTTATTACCTGATCTAGCTGGATTTCTACACAGCCAGAAGCATCGAGGGCAGTCAGAGGAGAAGAGAAGAAGAAAGAGCAGGCTGAAGGGAACCCCTTTGAGAAAATGGCCAGAGAACATGTGTTGGAGACACAGCTTAAGAGAACACCCGCACATATTACTGTGTGGGATTTGTTAATCACATCCCCGCTCCACTTTCAAGCCTTAATGGGAGCACTCAAAGACGCACATGTTTCCGCCCACGTAACCCCAGATGAGGTGGGAGAAATAATCGGGCAAGTATTGGCCTCAAATGTCATCTCATTCACTGATGCGGATCTGTCGCTCGAGGGGAACAACCACTCTAAGCCCCTGAATATAACAGTGAAAGTACGGAACCTGGTGGTGTCATTGGTCTTAATAGAAAATGGGTCGGCATTGAACGTATGCCCTCTAAGGAAGGTAATCAAAATCGGTGCGAACCCTAACACCCTCTGACAATCCATAACAAGCGCTAGGGGATTCGACAACACCAGGAGAGAAATTATAGGTGATGTAGACCTCGACCTGATCATCAGGCCGCAAACCTTCACCATCCCCTTTTAGGTGATGGACATCAAGTTTATGTTTAATCTACTATTGGGCCGGCCATGGCTACATGAGATCGGGGCAATACCATCAACTCTACACCAAAAACTTTGATTCATCTCAGGCGAAAGAATTGTCACCATCATAGGCGAGATCAGAGAAGACAGGGAGCGGAGCGCTCTGCATATTGAGAATTCGAAAGTGCTTAACATACTACATACAACAGATGACACCGATCTCCATCGATTTGAGTATGACTTTTTAGTCGTTGCCCTCGAATAGCCTGAAAAAACTCCTGCCAAAATTGGGATAGGAATGGATGCAGTTGTGTTCATGCTCCACAAATGGGGCTACAAAAAAGGGAAAGGACTGGGCCCACGCCTTCAAGGAAGAAGAGACCCCGTCAGGGCCAAGGGGCAGCAAACTAAATTTGGCCTGGGCTATAGGCCCGTCGAAGAAGAAATCAGAGAGGCCAAAGAAAGGATAAGAGTTATAGCAGCCACCAGGGCTAGAGGAATCAACCTGGAAGAAGAAACTCCCGCCCGACCCCACATCCGTCAAACCTTTGTGAGCGTCGGGGTGGTAAAGATTGATCTGAATAGGGAGACAAAGGTAACCCCACACAAGCCTGTCTCCGCCCATCCCACCAACCCTTACATCATCCCCCCAGACCTCTAGGTGGAGTTAGCTGCCCTCTCCTTATTTGAGGAGGAAGTCCCCTGGTCCACCTGTCACTCTAGCACCAGTCACTTTGGGCCCATCCTAACCATAGAGGACAGGGTCCCAGAGGATCCCTCCATAAATATGCTAAGGGAGGAACTAGAAAAGCCTACCGATGCCGCTTCCAACCAAAGAGGTAAAGGCCAAGCCTCGCAGGTAAGTAACTGGACATCTTTGCCCCAACTTCTGGGTGCCGCCAAAAGCCATGAATACGGCAACGACTCTCCAAGAAAAAACAACCTGTAAAAAGTGAGGTTAGCCTCTAAGACACTCTACCCTGTATATATAGAGATCCACCTCGCCAGGGCTAACCTCCTAAAAATTGCAAAAAACCATACAAATAGAAAAAATACAAATTTCAAAAAAATCGTCCTTTAAAATGCCCAATAAAATTAAAAATGATGTCGTGATTCCCGTCCCATGTGAAGCCGACCCCTTTCCTGTGGAAATACAAGAAGAGGTTGGTGTCACGAGTCTGGACGAGGAAGGACAAATCGATGAGCTCCTCAAACAATTTGCAGATTTTGAGCATGGTCCGACCCCGATCGTCGAAGAGACGGAGGACGTCAATTTGGGCACCAAGGAGGCTCCTAGAATCACCAAAATCGGAACATCATTGTCCCCTACGGAGAGAAATAGTATGATAGACTTCCTTTGGTCATACCAAGACGTCTTCGCATGGTCGTATGAAGACATTCCTGGTTTGGATACCGATCTGGTTGAGCATGAGCTGCCACTCTACCCTGATATTAAGCCAGTTAAATAGTAGCTAAGACACCTCTTACCTGAATGGATGTTGAAGGTGAAGGACGAGGTCATTAAGCAGTATGATGCGGGTTTCCTCATGGTATCCAAGTACTCACAATGGCTAGCCAATATCGTCCCCGTACCAAAGAAAGATGAAAAGGTTCGAATGTGCATTGATTTTCGAAATCTCAACAAGGCAAGCCCTAAGGATGACTTTCCATTACCCCACATCAATATCTTGGTCGATAACACTGCTAAGCACGGAATGCTCTCATTCATGGACGAGTTCTCGGGCTATAATCAAATTAAGATGGCAGAGGCCGACCAAGAAAAGACCACGTTCATCACCCCTTGGGGTACCTTCTGCTACAAAGTGATGCCATTTGGGCTCAAGAATGCAGGGGCAACCTACCAGAGAGCAATGACGACCCTATTCTATGACATGATGCATCGAGAGATCAAAGTGTATGTCGATGAAATGATTGCTAAATCGTCGAAAAGGGATGACTACTTGGTAAACCTTCAGAAGCTTTTCGAGAGGCTGAGAAAGTACAGGTTGTGGTTGAATCCCAAAAAGTGCACATTCGACGCTATGTCAAGAAAACTATTAGGCTTTATTGTCAATAGGAGAGGGATCGAGGTCGATCCAACCAAGATCAAGGCCATCACTGAAATGCCACCATCATCTACAGAGAAAGAGGTCAGAGGCTTTTTAGGCAGAACCCAGTACATCATCGGTTCATTGCATAGTTAACTCAGATATGTGCACCGATCTTTAAACTACTAAGAAAGGATTCACCAGTTGAGTGGAATGATGACTGCCAAGCTGCATTTGACAAGATCAAGGGTTACCTCCTAAATCCTCCAGTATTGGTACCACCTGTACCTAGTAGACCCCTGATAATGTACCTATCCACGACAGAGTTTTTCATGGGTTGTGTGCTAGGACAGCATGATGAGACAGGAAGAAGAGAGCAGGCCATCTACTACCTGAGCAAGAAGTTCACTGATTATGAGACGCGCTACTCTCATCTAGAGAAGGCATGCCTAGCGCTTGTGTGGGCTACTCAAAGACTTCGACACTACCTGTTATCCCAAGCCATTCTACTTCTAGCACCGATGGATCCGTTGAAGTACCTATTCGAAAAACCTGCTCTCACTGGTCGAACTGCACTATGGTAACTTTTATTATCTGAATTCGACATCACGTACGTCACTCAAAAATCGATCAAAGGGTAGGCACTCACTGATCATCTTACTGAGAACCCTCTGCCTGACTACGAGCCTCTAAAGACTGAATTCCCCGATGAGGACATCCTGTTCATGACAGAAGATGATACAGAAGAAGCAGAAGAATCATGGGTAATGCACTTTGACAGAGCATCACATGTCGAGGGCCAAGGAGTTGGCGCCATCCTAATTTCACCAAAAGGATCCCATGTACCGATCTCTATCAAACTCAACTTCCCTTGCACTAACAATATGGCTGAGTATGAAGCTTGCGCCGTCGGTCTACAGGAAGCTCTCGATCTGAATGTAACTCACCTTTGAGTGTTTGGAGATTCACGGTTAATCATATGCCAGACGAATGGTGACTGGAAGACGAAAGACGAGAAACCGATCCCCTATCATGAACACCTCGAGGATCTAATAGCTTACTTCTAAGATGTGACTTTCTCATACGTTCCCCAGATAAGGAATCACTTTGCCGATGCATTAGCAAGTTTGGCGTCAATGATTGAAATCCCTTATGGTGTTAAGATGAAGCCGATCATGATCGAGCTGAGGAATGAGCCGGCCTTCTACCTCCAGGTTGAGGAACCTACAAAGCCTGATGATGAGCCTTCTTGGTTCTCATATATCAAGAATTTCCTTGAGACCCTAACTTTCCCAGAGGGTACATCCAAGACAGATCGATCCACCATTCAACGTTTAGCGACAGGTTAAGTCATTTGCGGGGAATGCCTCTACAAGCGATCATACAATAACATCTTACTCAGGTGCCTCATCGAAAGTGAAACGGTCAATATTATGAAAGAAATTCATGACGAAGTATGCGGAGCCCACGTCAGCGGTCACATGCTCGCTAAGAAAATCCTACGGCAGGGATACTTTGGGACCACCATGGAATCGGATTGCTACAAACATGTCCAAAAATGCTACAGGTGTCAAGAACACTCTAGTCTGATACATGCTCCTGCCATTGATCTTCACTGCATGACCACTCCTTGGCCATTTGCTACCTGGAGCCTTGACATTGTCGAAATGATTAATTCGAAGGCATCAAACGAACATCGGTTCATCCTCATCCCCATTGAATACTTCACCAAGTGGGTAGAAGCGGCGTCATATGCCAACATCATGGCCAGTCATGTTGAGAAGTTCATCAAGAACAACATCATTTGCAGATACGGCGTGCCCAAGGATATCATCACTGATAATGGCACTAATTTCGCTAATAGGCACATCCAGGCCTTGTGTGAGCAGTTCCAGATCAAGCATCATCGATCATCCCCATATAGGCCTCAGACAAACGAAGTTGTAGAGGTGGCCAACAAAACTCTAGTCTGGCTTCTAGAGAAGATGGTAGTCACTTACAAAGATTGGAGCGAGTAGTTACCCATCGCACTTTGGGCCTATAGAACGTCGATCTATACCGCTACAGGGGCAACACCATTCTCCCTTGTGTATGGAACCGAGGTCGTCCTCCCGGTACAGGTTGAAGTACCCTCGCTCTGAATCCTCATGGAATCAGGCTTACCCGAAGCACAGAGAGAGAGATCTCGCTTTGAACAATTAAACTTATTGGACGGGAAGAGACTCCTAGCCTTATGTCACACTCAAGTTTACCAGGGGAGAATCGCACGCGCTTACAATAAACGTGTCCGTGGTCGAGATCTAAAGGTAGGAGACACTGTGCTGAAGAAGATCTTCCCTTCCCTCCATGCCGATCCAAGAGAAAAGTTTAAGCTGAACTGGGAAGGACCTTACATCATTCGAGACGTGTTGCCGGGATATGCCATCCTCCTCGCCACCATGGACAGAGATCATCTTCCTGAGCCCATCAACACTGGATACGTCTGACGGTTCTACTCTTAGTCTATCGTGATAAGGTAAGTATTGATGAAACTGATACGTGACTGCTTAAGAATCATCCAAAGAGGCCATCATTCCAAGCACAGTAGCCTAAAAACATCCTTAGAAATGATGATATCCTTTGCTACCCCATTTGAGCCTGGGCCTTTCTTTCAATAAACCCTTTCCCCCAAAAAAAATATACGTGGACATATACCAAAAAAAGAGGGAGAGGGGAAAGATACATGAGTATAGAGTTACTATCAAATCCAAAAAATCGAGAAAAGTGAAACCTCAAAAAGAGATTACCTTAAATGGAGGAAAAAGAATAACAAAAAATGTGTGTAGAAGAATCACGGGACATGTACAGTAGAAGCCCCCAAGGAAGAAAGTATGTTGAGAAAATTGAAGCCGTATCAAGGAAACCCTTTTAAAATCCAGCATACCTTCAAAATCCTAACCCTACCCACGACCAAGCTACACCTTGAAAGAAGCCCTCTTTGTAGGTTCGCAAGCAGCCATATTATCTGTTAAGTCAACATGAGCTGAGTCATGAGATGACACAAGAACCCCATCCAGCCGGTTATGACGAAATCTTTGTCCATGTCGTGGCTTTCTGGTTCTAAAAAAAAAAAAAAAAAGAAAGTGAGAAAAAAGAAAAAAGAAAAAAATCAATTTGAGTTCAATGCGAGGTGGACGTGGTGAAAATCCGCAAGGGCACCGCTAGTAAAAAACAATGAACTCACGCAGACTAGGTGAAAACCTGAAAAGGCACTTGGGGTAAGAGAGCGAATCCACGAACGTAGTGAAAACCCGAAAGGGCGCTACGGGTAAAAATAGGGATGACAGGCATGGCGAAAACCCGTCTTGGGCACTGTGAACAAAAATGTCAAGAAAAGAGAGATTAGTAGAGGATCTATTCTAGCCCACCTATTTTAGTCTGGACCCCTTGAGCCTCTTCTCCCCTTTGCTGGGACGCCCATGTCAAAAATTGGATCGGATCTCGATCAAGTATGCCGTCTCTACCGCGTCATCTGACACATGACCAAAGGTAAAGGCAGAAGACTAATCAATCTCGGAAAAGATGACCTATCCATGTTTAAAAAGAAAAAACTGGAGCCTCATAAATAGGGTTCGACCATGCTCAAAAAATGACCCACCAGTTGGCCTTGAAAATACCGACATCACAAAAAAGGAGAAAAGGAGAAAAAATTTCAAAAAAGATAATAGATTTTCCTTTCCCATAAAAATCCTCACACTGTGTAGGAGAAAATTTTAAAAAGGATAATAGATTTTCCTTTTCCATAAAAAGCCTCACACTGTGTAGGAGAAAATTTCAAAAAAGATAATAGATTTTCCTTTTCCATAAAAAGCCTCACACTAGGAGAAAATTTCAAAAAAGATAATAGATTTTCCTTTTCCATAAAAAGCCTTACGTTGCGAGACGTATGAAAGAAAATTTGTACACCAAAAAATATATATATATGTATATATAGCAAATATCATTTATTTTCTTACAAGAATCACGTATGAAGTGTCACGTCCCAAAAAGATGACAACATGACTCCCTTTCTATCTTCTGCCTTCTTTACAAGTATATAAAAAAAAAACACAAACAAAAAAAAGAAACAACCCAAAAAAAGGAAAGAGATCTCTGTTAAGGGGCATCAGTCCCCCCCTCTGTGTATATGATCTATGGTATGTGCAGGAATAGGTCAGGGGCAGGAACCACACTTCAAAGCACTGATCTCTGCAAGAAGAGAGTCCTCACGGGCATTTCGATCAGTCAACCACCTACCATGAAGACTCTTCTACCGCCTCCGCTGGTGCCACCGCATCATGAGACTCAAAAGCCCAGTCAATAAGAACCTCACTCTCGTCAGAAAGGCTCTCACCTCCGCCATCTCCTTCCCCAAAGCCTCAGTCAAAGCTAGCTTCTCTACAGAAAGAAACTCAATCCTAGTCCGAAGCATCGTTTCCTTGTATGGCCAGGGTCCCGTCTCTATCACATCTACTAAAACCGGGTTAGGGACAGGTAAGCCCTCAGATGCCAGCCAAACCTCGTAATCAGAAGAAAGGACGCCCCCTGTACTAAGCTGCACATGTGCTCCAATTGGCGGGTCTCCCAGAGGGCTGCTATGCAGTCTAGGTCACCGAGAGAACCCCGAGAGAGTATGAAAGAGCACAAGGACGGCCTCACGGTGCACGACGTGTGTTGGGTATATCAAAATTGACGGAGCACCCGAGATGGAAAATAGTAGGTACTACCAGTCAACTCCAAAAGCGTGATACCCTCACAATCCCGAGAGCGGACAATCAGAAAGGTGTTGTCTAGCCAGGGAAGTTGCCAGATCAACTCCGCGTCAGATAGCCATAGACTCAGTTCCTCGATGCTCCTATGGGGCAGTCTCGAGCACCGGATTAGAAAACCCCAAGCCACATTATGGGTTATGTAAGTACAATATATTGATTGATGGCATAATGATTCAAATAGACCCGAGACTTTAGATCTTTTGAGGACTTATTAGAAGACCGTAAGGTTTAATTTGGTATTTAAAGATTTATTTAAGAATGACTTATATAGTTAGAAACTTGTGAGAAATATTATAAATTATCTATAAGGATTGAAAAATAATGGGTGAAACTTTTCTAAAATTTAGGTGCAATCAGATAAATAAATCCTTGAAGATTTGACTGTTTAAGATTCTAGGTGATCTGAGATGCTAACAATATGAACAGTTGATTCTAGGTTATATTAGAAATGACTGCAATATTTGGATCAAGTGAATGTCCGACTAAAATTTGACATATCACACATTTGGAGAAATTTGTGATATCAAATCAAATTATTTTATAAATTGATGATATAGAGTCGACTACTATCATAAAGAGAGGGGGACGACCCTACCTTGATGATATTAAATATTAGGTGTCGAAAATATGAAATTTTTGAAGGTGATATGGGATTAACCGAGATGATGACGCTACTTTTTAATCAATGCCTAATTTTCGAGGGCGAAAAATTTTAAGGAGGAGAGAATGTAATGACCCTGATTTTTTTTTCTTTATTAATGTTGAATAGTTGACTTTTGATGAGAAACTGAGATGATGGAGAAGTACCCGAAACTCATCACTACAGGTACGTAATTTTCGAGGACGAAAATATTATAAGGAGGGGAGAATGTAACAACCCGAATTTTTGAACTTTCTTTTATTGGTGTTAGATTGTGTTTTATACCTTGCATGGTATTAGTGCTCTACACCAGAACCTACCCTAGTTGAGAAAATACACATTTTGATTTTAAAGAGGTATTATATTTAAAATTGTCTTTATTTGACACAAGTTGTGTTGTAGCCTAGTGGTTGAAAGGCTTTGGATATAGATAAGAGGTCTAAGGATCAAACATTGCTACGTGAGTTTTAAACCTTTATTTTAAACTTTGAATTAAAAGCCTATACACCCTTATTTGGTGTGACCGCTTAGCACTGAATTAATGCCCATATATTATAAATAAGAAAGCTACGGAGAACCCTAAACCATTATTATAAAAATTCTTCTTAAAAACCCTAGCCGTCACTCCATCTTCTTCTATAGCCACCCTTTTCTAAAAACACTCTAATCTCTTTTAAATCTCTTGTGTGTTCTTCCACAAGAACCACTGTGGTATTTTTCTATCGTCAAATAGAAGTGAAGACGGCGTAATCGTGGACGGCCCATCGTGTGGATGCCGATCTCTATCGCCCTAATCGCCGTCGATTCGCCGAGCACGCTTCAAGAGGTGGGTATCCATCCATCCATCTCATTCTACTCAAATTCCGTCGCGTAGGATACGATTCAATCGCGTATCGACGGACTATAAAATGAATCATATATTTGTTTTCTATGCAATATCACTTTAAGATTGAAAATATGACTAATCCTCATTTTTTATATTATTTAATTATTTTGTTATATATTGAGATTTATCATCGAATATCTTTCCTGCTTTTAGTTTTGCCTTATACCCAATAAATTAATATATAGTCATTGGTTCATTGGATGCATAGTCATCATGTGCGCCAAGTATAATATTAATAAGACCCGAAAGTCGATCCAAAATAGATGAAAAACGATTAAGATGAGATTTGTTTAAAAAGTGTTAATAATTAATTGCAAGGAAACAAAAGATAATGAGTGCCTAAAAAAATGCACATTCAAATTCCACCTTTAAAACAATTGGTTAATGTATTGAAATAATTATCATGTTCGTTTTGTAAGTAGAAAATCAGATTAATGATCTGCTTGGCATATTTTTCCTAAAGCAACTGAACGGTCGATTTTCTAGAACTTGGAGATCGTAACCTCAAATAATTAAAATAACTAAGACAAGTACAAATTCATGTACATTCGTTTATTGCCATTAGCATCAGGTAAAAGTATACATTATGGCACTTCATCTGCATAGCACGTGACAACTTTTGAGGCTGCTATGTGGGTTTCCAATATATTATTTTGGGAACTAATAAAATAATGATTAAATTAGAATGTTTTATATTTATATGGTTTGATAGGAATTGGCTTAAACATACTATATTGTACATGTAAAGTAATGATTGTTATATATGGAATGCTACTTAAAAGAATATTATAATTATATCATTTATATATTATCTTTACCTATATATATATCAAGTAAAGTAATATATATAACTTTACTTATATAAAATATTATATAAATATCAACCGGGTGAAAGCAAGGTTGGGCGATTCTAAAATGCCCATTCACCACCAATTGATAAATATGGCTCGGCACCCAATATTGAAACCTTCTACACATGTTGTAGACTTGTTGCTATTAAAGAAGGTTTATTTTTGGAGAGAGAAATTACGTGAATAAATAAGGCCATAAAGCCAACACACAAACCTATGCATGTACCCAAATTGAAACCGATTCCACATGGACTAGTGAGACCCATGCTTTAAAACAAGTACCACACCTTACTTAATAACTCAAATTGCCTAGATTTCATTATATCGAATCCTTCCTATGCCCCTTTTTTTTTTAATTATAATATTATCATAATTAGTATACTGTATTATATAGTTTAGATTTTGTAATATTTTAACCTATAATAACCCGCCTCACACTATACCTATATAGTATTATTATTTATTTGAGAAATTTCTTCTTGACAGTAAATTGATTCATTGTGTTGTACTTTTATCGATCCATTGACACATCAAATTGATTTGTTGATCCTAAACAAAATTGAACCATTGTTCACTTTAAATTGATTCTGACCCGAATTCAATAATTCAAATAATATACTCTCGACTGATTGATTTCAAAATCAATCAATTGATTCTCGTCCGAACAGATGACCTTATTTATAATTCCACCTTTGCACGACCAAAACTAAGTGCACTGAAATCACTTGCATTTTCGATCGATGGTCGTGACGTACTCCACTTTAAATTGCACTGCCCCTTTTTATTTGAGCATTTAATTATAGTATACTATATATATATATATATATATATATAATTTTATCGCTTCAATGCGACCACTTCGATAACACAAAGTGTTAGAACTTCGATGCCTCTATGAAATCGAACTCTGACCTTTACGATTATCGAAATTACACTTATAACCCTATTATATAATTATATTGGTGTATTATGTAAATAAATATAAATATAAACATAATCCAAATCTAAGTGTAAACCGTTCTGTATGTGTGATGCTTTTGTATTTGTAACTTAATCAATTTATATGAGTTAGGGATATGTTAGATCATGAGTACGAGAGTGTATGAGATCATGCCTATGCTTGGGCGTGGTGATTCGCTGAGATGGTATCGAAGCGAGAAATACACCGTATTCACATGCCTTACAACTCATGGTGGAATGGGACCCATGACGAGTCGGGTGAGTGTGAATTCAGTGTAACCTCGTATACGGTGGCATATACGGCGACCCGATCACCCCGAGTTCAAATATGATAGTATGAGTTATGAGTTAAGTTTGAGGTTCGACCATAGGCTTTGGCTGTGGTGAAGTTTCTTCACGATCACGTGAAACTCGAAATATTGGCCCATGTACGGATGCAACGCCTATGATAGTATGGGCTGTCACATCGGCACATCCAGGTTACTACGGAACCTTTTTCTTGGGAAGCGTAAATTAGAAAAGTTGCCTCACTATAGTTTGTCCTAGGATTAAGTATAAAAATATGATAAGATATGAGTATGAGATAAGATAAGTTATGATACGAGTACGATAATAAGACATCGCTGTGTAGGCCAGCAAAAGATAAAGAACTTAAGTCTCTGTACGTGCCGTTCTTTACGTAGCCACCGTAAGGGCAATAACGAGAGATTATGAGTATGAGTATGTTATGAGTGAGTTTGGCCATTATGTCTCCCCATTGGCTGGATGGTGGAGTATGAGTATGACACGAGGGCGTTATAATATGGTGGTATGATACTATGTTGACCCTCCCATGGTAGCTCGAGCAGCGACTCTGGCACAGGTCGTTTAGGATTTCACGAGTATGTTAGTTACGCTCATGCGATTTACAGACATATGTGCGAGAATAATAATAAGACATGGTAGGATATGTTATGAGATATGGTAAGGTACGTTAGGATATGAGTGTCTAGATCATAGTCTTGCATTTATGGTATGAGCTTTATAATATGCATATGATTTTGTCATTCTTTTGCTATCTGTTTGAGATACTATTATTTTTATCACTCACAAGATGCACCCACAATGCACCTGAGAAGTATGGGGTGGATTGGTGGTGTATCCCACTGAGTTTACGTGACTGAGTAAACTCATCCCACGATAATCTAACAGCTGCAGGTGATTTCACTGGTGGAGTGGACATCGGCCTTTCTGATCCCGCCGACACTGATTTTGCTGATCCCGCGGGTGCTGAGTACCAGGAGCCTTGGGAGGGTGACGGAGCCGAGTACCAGGAGGGTTATAGTGCCGATTTCGATCCGAGTACCGATTATTGAGCATTGCGGACTTGGTAGTAGTTTGAGTCTTTCTTTTTACCATGGATTTTATGATTCTATTTTATCGGATTTGTCTCCGACGTTTACTATTGTTTATTGATGGATTTCTCAGATTCAGCACTTCTATTTTAGCATTTATGATTCTTTATATTCCACTGTTATATGTTGATTTTCACGGATTTCGTGGAATCGGACATGCGAGATAACTCTGATTAAGTGTATGTCCGCTTAGCATATCCGGGATATGTGCGGGTCATAACCCGGAATTCTAGGCCCTTGGGATGGGGTAGAATTCTAAAGACGTGGACCCTATGGTCCCACGATGCCAAAGTCGCTTGCAAGAGATTGGGCAATAGAGGAATAACAAGGAGGGAGGAAAGGCGGGATAACCCGAGGTGATCCAGAACAACGAGGTCACCCTCAGCCAAGCTATCACACCATTTCTGTAAAAAACTAGACCCTGGGTCTAAACAGGGAAGTATACTAGCACCAGCCTCCGTATGAGAATTTGGGCCTTTCTTGGGAAGCGGGTCCATGGACATACAAAGTTGGTCTTTATGGAAATCAGCCAATGCAGGGTGACGAACCTGCTTGAAAAAAAAAGAGGAGAGAGAAAAGAAAGAAAAAAGAGGGGCAAAAAGGCCAAGCCCGAGTGAAAAGGGAAGCAAAGAGGGCCAGGTTCGGGTTATAAAGAACCCGTCAAGCCCAGTTATATGAGGCGTATATAATATATACGCCAAGGCAAAATTTTAAAATATTTTGCCAGGCATATATATTATATACGTCGAGGCAACATGACAGATGTTTTGCCAGGAGTATATATTATATACGCCAAGGCAAAATTTCAAAATTTTTGCCAGGTGTATATAATATATACGTGTAGTTAAAGAGGGTAGGGAAGTGTGGCTCCCCTCACATTAGCCCATTCTTTTCTACTTCCCCAAGGGAGGTACGGATTTCACTTAGGCTACGTTTTCTCCCGTGACAGCCCACAGTCGGGCATGCTCACGCACCCATGGGAAACCCCCGGATGACGCGGTATCCGTGGGTCATATGCGGGTAATCACATGCAGGCTCAACCCCATCATTGGAGGGGCTTTGGCCCGCTTCATGCCAAGAAAGAAAAAAAAACCATAAAGGCAGAGAGATAACTAAACGAAGCATTCATATAAACCATAAAAATCATAAAACCATCCAAAAAGTTGTTGATTCAAAAAAATATTACATATCCCCCAATAAATCAAAGTCTAAACTGTTTGACTCTTTCAAATTTTTAGAAAATAAACTAGTCCTAGGCAGGCCCCTTTGATTTCTTTCGGTGATAGGTCGTGCTCTGAAAAGTACGGGTCTCTCCCACCCGAGTCCACGCCTGAGAGATGCGGCCGAGCAAAGAACGCGACTCCTTTTCACGAGCACACGGCATAAGCACACGAAGGGCCATCAGGTAGGGAAACAAGCAGAAAGTAAATAAGAAGATGATTAGGTGCGGTCGATATTCACTCACCACCTCAGCCTCCCTAAGTTCGACAATGTTGCGGTAGTATTCGGCTTAGTTTACGGCCGACTCATAATCCTGCACAGCAAAAAAATAAAGAGAGAGGTATCAGTCGCACAGGTCATTGGCATGATCCAAGAAAACAAAAGAGTAAGGTAACAAGGTAGAGATTACCCCAGGGATCAGCTTATGGGGTGGGATCCGAATAGCTTCAGTGGATATGCGTACCTTCTCAGCCACATCGGCACACATATGTGACAGAAAGGCATCGTCCAAGCACTTAAAAGTCCCCTGGACCTTAGTGGGCGAACTGTCGGAAGCGCCAGCACCGGAAGGGTCGAAAGGTCCAGCACCGGTAGCCTCATCAGGAGTAGCTGCCTCATCCCCCTCATTTGAATCATCATCCTGTCCAAGCTACGGAGAGAAACAATTTTTGTTCAAGTAGTAGGGCAATTAAGGTAATCATATGGAAGGCTGCTAATAGAAAGAGGAAAGAACATTACCTGAGATCGCGGACTACCAAAAGCCAAAAAGTTGGCACCGGGCACGAATCGGGGTAGCAGAGAACGATAGGGCAGAGACTCATACCATATCTGATATCCCCCAGGAAAGAGAAGGTAATCTATGGGGACCCCGTGGTGGAGAAAGCGAGCAGTAACCACTTCAGTAGAACCTTCATGAGCCAATACACTAGCTGGAGGAGCTTGGGGCACAGGGAAAAGAGGTCAATACTGATGAACCACCTTCTCTCCTAAGTAATAGGCCCTAGCCCAGGACCCATAGAAAAAAATAATGCGTCGATCTAACAAAAGGTGAGAAGGGCCCACTGCAGCCATGTTCTAGAAGGGGGATTCGAGGTAGGGATCAAGGATGACCTGCTCAATAAAAAGGAGGAGGGATATATACATTTGGTCAGAACCCACAGCATAAAAGAACTATCAAATTTGCAGAGAGAGAAATTGTTATACCTGCTTAAGGATCAACAGATCAAACTGGGAGCGCAGCCCTAACACCAGGTGCTTCATACCCACATCCCGACGGCGGCTCGCATGCCAATTGCTCATAAGGGGGAACATAAGAACTTCAGAGAGAAGCAGAGGGCAACCAGGTTGGAAATGCAGATACCCCCAAACCTGATGAAGCAAGCAGGTAAAAATAGATATGCCATAAAGAAGGAAAAGTTGGACGAACTGAGACCAAGGAATCAAATACCTCAAGTGCAGGCCAAAATCCCACAACGGAGTTGGACTCCCGAAGTACGGCTCACACCAGGCTAGACATGAGCACCGCATAACCAACACCGCCCCAATCAAACCGATGCATAGTGTCCCAGTTCACCATAAGACTGAGAAGGGACAATGAGACCCGCCCTCCGTTGGTATTTGAAAGGAGAGTCTTGCCGAAGCGGAACAGCAGAGAAATACGGGCCAACATTAGTGCACGCTCTGGCTCGAGATAAATGGCTGCATCAGGCTGGCCCAGGTCCACTAACTCATGAGGCTCAAACAAACCAACAAGCCAAGATAACTTGACTTCGGAACCACGAATGTTCTCGAAGGTTGGGTAGGCCCCTATCATCCGAGTCACCTCCTCCCTGTCAGGCGTGCGGGTTGGTGTCACTGGCACCCCTCTAATGCAAACCCCAGTAATCATGGACCAGTCTACGGGTGTAAGGGTCATCTCAGCCATGGCCATATGAAATGTCATGGTCTCGAGACGAAATCGCTCTATCAGAGCCTTCAGATAGCCCGTGTCGGCCCTCACAGCGGGGCAGGAAATAAAATCCCCAAAACCCGCTTGAGCAAGCAGGTGTTGACAAGTGAAAAATACCATTTTTCACTCCTAAACTTAAGTCTTGATAGACCTTTGAGAGAACTAAATAAGTGTTTTAAGTGCCTATGTTGCAGCTAACAATAAAGACAGGCTTAACCATAAAAGCAGCTCAAAAGTGCCAAAAAGATGACAATCCATGTCAGTCCAAAGGAAGGAAGTGAAGAAACAACCTCATCAGCTGTGGAAAAGTCTAAAAGGAAGAGGCAAAGACCTGTAAGAGAAGCAGGGAACAATTCGAACAGAGAAATGCAATACAGAGTTCTTTTCGCAAAGAACCTGCACATTTCGTAAAGAACCTGGAACTCTGCGAAAAGGAATAAACCTCCAGGCTTAGTTTTCGAAGAGCATCTGAACTCTTCGAAAAGAAGATTGAACTTTGCGAAAAGGAGAAAACACAATTTGAAAAGAAGATGAAGCCACAGCACTTTTCGAAAAGGCCCTTAAGCTCTGCGAAAAGGTATTCTGGAGATTCGCAGCTTTAACAAGGGCAATTCAGTAATCTGTTGCACATGCGTCCCATTTCGTTTTAAAACCCAAGGACATTCCGGAAGATTCTGAGCACGAACCAAAGGCATATTCCACCCCATGTGAACACCCAAAGATGAAATTACTTGGCGGGAACTTCTAGAAGCTCAAACAGATTTTTGAATTACATAATGTAATTGATGCTTCTATCACCGATTGTGAACCAAATCGAAGAATTACGATTGGCGAATGATCTGGATCCTCGTGCTCGACCACTATTGGTCAATACATTCTGAGCACCTCTGATTGGTTGCAACACATCTGAGTTGGACTTGGGGAAAACTATAAATAGATGAACCATTTGCCCAATTTGGAGATCCAGATTTTGAGTTTCATTTCTAATCCCCCATTTCCCACCTGCATGCCTTTGTCTCAGAATCCTTGTAATAGCCTACTTTGTACTTGCATTTGAGAGCTGTGAGATACTGCTATAATTCAAAGGAGAGTTTGCATCCAAGACTGCAAATCCGAGAGCTGTTAAGTTGTGCTCTGTAAATTATAAGGATGAATTTTAAAAGGTTGCTGTAAACTATGCATTCTCCATTGGACTCATGTCAAGGGTTCCCTCTGATCTCCTCAGTACATTAGACTCCTTTAGATTCATTGTTTTGCATGCAATTTCCCTTGATTCATTAATCCTGTAAGAATTACTGTTGGTAACCTAGTCTCTTACAGCATTTGTAGTGATGTTTCCTATTTTGAATTGAGGATTTGGATTAAAGACTATTGGATGGTTTGTGGCCATTAAAGTGGACAGACCATAGCCATAAGTGTAAGCCTAATCCTTGAATTAGATTTATCTCTCTTACATCTGCGCCTGTAGCCAGATGAAGATTGGATCACCTCTGCTGAGTTGCAGTTATTCTCATTAGATTTCAAAGACCAAATCATATTTAGATATTACTTCTCCATCTTTGTTTCAATCACTCCCCCAACTCGGATCTGGATCATTTAGTTTAAATTTTTCTTTGTTTTTAGTTAGTTAAACGTGACAAATTCAAACCTCTCTTCTTATCAGTTTTCTAGATAGGATAAGAAGCCAGATCTGGTAGCTCAGATCTGGAGGTTTGTCTTACATTTTAGACAAATTCTCTGTGGACGATCTTTCACTCACTTACTTTTAAAACTTGCTACAATTGGCCCTGATCTTGCAGGCTAATTCTCTTCTAACTGTGCTGATATTTCTTTATTTTTTTATATAGTCTAGAACCACTGTAATTTAGCAGCTATAAATCTGTTTTCAAAACTCACATAAATCAAGCACACTAAGAAGCATCAACACGTTTTTGGCGCCGTTGTCGGGGAATTTGTTCTAAAATAGATAGACCTAAGTTTTTCATTTTAATTTTTATCAGTACTAAACTATTCTATTGTTTATACTTGTGCAGTTATTCATATTCCGGTTTTTAAAGAAGGGAAATTACTGAAAGGAATTTCAAGGTTTCTTTGTGCATAATCAGATTTTTTTTGTTCTGACTTGTATGTTTGGTAGGAGGACTCTCAGCCCTGAGATTCTCCCATTGAATTTAGAAGTTGAAAGGCTACTACGAACCAAGCAAACAACATAGAATTCTATTGCTATGGGTGAAGAACCTCGACTTTTGAGGGATTACTTTGCACCTGGTGCTTATAATTCCCCCTTTTGCATTCAATTTCCTACTGTTGAAGGAAATTATGAGATCAAGTCATCAACTATCCAAATGCTTCCTTCTTTCCATGGGTTGAGTAAGGAAGACCCATACAAACATGTGGATGAATTCTTGGCTCTTTGCACCACATTTAACATAGCTGGACTGGGTCCAGAAGCAACCAAGCTGAGGCTCTTTCCTTTTTCATTAAAGGATAAAGCTAGAGCATGGTTATCCATGTTAGCACCAAATAGTATCACTTCATGGAATGATTTACAATGTCAATTTTTAGCCAAATATTTCCCAATGTCTAAAACTAGCCAATTGAGACAAAGTATCATTTCATTTTCCCAAAATTCAACTGAAACTTTCCATGAAGCATGGGAAAGATTTAAGGAACTTTTAAGGCAATGTCCTCATCATCAAGTTCCTAGATGGCAGCTAGTTCAAAGCTTCTATCAAGGAATTGATCAAAAGGCAAAAAATATGGTGGATGCCTCTGTGGAGGCACTTACTAAAAAAAATAGTTGAAGAGGTTTGGGACTTATTTGAAGTGATTGGTGAAAACTCCACTCAACAGAATCTCTCAAGAGAAATTGAAAATCCTGCTAGGTTGAACAACCACCAACCAACCAAAGGGAATATCTATGAGGTGAATGAGTTGGAAAGAAAGATGGACAATCTAACCACAAAGTTTGATAGATTGATGGACTCACTTAAAACTCCAAATATTTCAAGAGTAGAGGAGGCATGTCCGATATGCCGCCCCTACTCATTCACTTGACCAATGTCCTCGCATCACGGTTCCCAGATTTAATGGTGGAACAAGCTCATCTTTGCTCAATCATTTGGACAGACTGATCAAATGAATATCCATGGAGAGCACACCCAATTTGAGGTGGAACCAGGGAATTACCAATCCCAACAACAAAGAACAACCAAAGAATCAAATGCCTTTCAAAACTTCAATGAGAATTTTTATGTCAAACCAAACTTTCAGCAGCCCATTCCACAACAACCTGTGCAGCAATCTGCCCCAGTTCAAAACCCTTCCAGGTCACTTTCTTTTGAAGATCAAGTCCTAAATTCACTCCAGAATTTAGGATCTTTAACTCAAACTGTAAATTTTCACAGCCAGAGCATAAAGAAGATTGAAGAAACATTGGGACAACTTTCAACTACCTTGGCAAAAAGAGAGGAAGGAAAGTTACCCAGCCAACCTCTGAACAATCCCAAAGGACAGTTCATGGTTGGAGAAGCTTCTAATTCACATGAAGAAGTAAAAACTATCACCACTTTGAGAAGTGGAAAACTGATAGATAACAAAGTAGGCACTGAAGAAGAAAGAAATGAGGAAGAGGATAAAGATATGCAGCAAGAGCAGCATAGTGATAGCAGTGGGGTTGCTGATGCACCTCAGAAAAATCAAAAAAATGAAAAACAGAAAAGTAAAAAAAATTCTGAAAACACTTCTAAAGCTGTAGATGAAAGATTAGTTCCTCATTTACCATTTCCACATGCAATGAAATTTGTATCTCCTTTTGATAAAAGGAACACAAAAATAGATGATATGATGGAGACTTTCAAGCAAGTCAAGATAAATTTACCTTTGCTTGAGGCAATCAAACAAATTCCAGCATATCCAAAATTTCTGAAAGATGTGTGCACTCACAAAAGACAATCTAGGATACAGTTGTCCAAGAAGGTCTTTGCTGTGGAAAGAATTAGTTAGGTGTTATCCATTGCTACACCTCCCAAACTTCAAGATCCTGGAATCCCCACAATCCCTTGCATTATTGGGGAACACACCATTGAAAAGGCTTTATTAGATCTGGGTGCTAGTGTCAACCTACTTCCATATTCTGTATATGAGAAGCTAGGTTTGGGAGAATTAAAACTCACTCATGTGGTGTTACAACTAGCAGACAGATCTGAAAGAAAGCCAGTAGGAATCATTGAAGATGTATTGGTCGGAGTAGATAAATTTTTCTATCCTGCTGATTTTCTAGTTTTAGATATGGAACTAACCAAAAGCAAAACTTCCATCCCTGTCATTTTGGGAAGACCATTCCTGGCTACAGCAAATGCTTGCATTCAATGCAGGTCTGGTATTATGGATGTCTCATTTGGAAACATGAAGGTAAAATTAAATGTTTATAATGCAGTCACACAGCCCCAGTTCCGCTTTGAAGAATGTTTTCATGTTGATCTATGGGACGAACTTGTGGAAGGAACTTTACAACAACTTCTGCTGGGTGAAGACTTCACCACAGATATCAAAGATGCTTGGGGATATGCTGAAAAAGAAGCAAGTTGTATCTCCAATTCTGAGAAAATTAATGTTGTGCAAGGAACTCTTAAACAATCGAAGTTTTCTTCTTGGAAACCTGCTACTCTCCCCCTTCCACAAACATCTAAGGTACCTTTGATACCTTCTTTTCTCAGCCCACCTGATTTAGAACTAAAGAAGCTACCCGAAAATTTAAAGTATGTGTTCTTGGGTAATCATAAATCATTGCCTGCCATTATTTCTTCCTCTCTCACAAAGGAGCAAGAGGAAGAGCTGCTGATAGTCTTGAAAGAACATAAAAGGCTATTAATCGGACTATTCTTGATTTAGGAGGAATCAGTCCAAATTGCTTGCATGCACAAAATCCACTTGGAAGAAGATGCAAGGCCTTCAAGGAAATGCAAAGAGGTTGAACCTCATATGCAAGAAGTGGTCATGAAAGAGGTGGTTAAGATGTTGGATGCAGGGGTCATTTACCCCATTTCAGGTTCAGCTTGGGTGGCACCTACACAGGTGGTACCTAAGGAATCTGGAATCCTTTGTAACCTCGGATTCGGTGAACTTATGTCAACCAGGGCAAACAAGCTGGATGGAGAGTCTCAGATGATTACAAAAATTAAATGCAATGACCGAAAAGACCATTTCCCCTCCCATTCATTGATCGGATCTTAGATAAGCTAGGTGAAAAGCTTATTAATGTTTTCTTGATGGTTACTCTGGTTACAACCAGATTCCTGTGTCCCCACAAGATCAGGAAAAGACCACATTCATGTGCCCTTTTGGCACTTTTGCCTATAGGAGAATGCCTTTTGGTCTTTGTAATGCTCCTGGGAACTTCCAAAGATGCATGTATACAATTTTTCCGATATGATTGACCAATTTATGGAGATTTTATGGATGATTTCTCAATCTATGGCATTTTTCCAGTGTTTACACCATCTCAAATTGGTACTACAAAGATGCGAAGAAACCACTGGTTTTGAGTGGGAAAAGCCATTTCATGGTCACCTGTGGCATTGTCCTTGGCCATGTTGTTTCCACAAGGGCATTGAGGTGGACAAAGCAAAAATTGAGTTAATTGCACATTTACCACCTCCCAAAGCATTAAACAAATCAAGTTTTTAGGACATGGATTTTACGTAAGGTTCATCAAGGACTTCAAGAAAATAACTAAACCTCTTTGTCATTTGTTGTGCCAAGATGTCCCTTTTGTTTTCAATAATGAATGCATGAAGGATTTTGAATTCCTAAAAAGCTCGATTTCAGCTCCAATATTGCAGGTCTCAGATTATTCATTACCTTTTGAACTGATGTGTGATGCATCGATTATGCTTTGGGAGCTGTCCTTGGGCGAGAGAAAAAGATAAGCTGCCTCATGTTATAGCTTATGCGAGATCAATGATTGATGCAGTTCAATTACACAACAACCGAGAAGGAGTCACGGCAATTGTTTTTGCTTTAGAAAAATTCAGGTCATATGTCTTGGGTTCACAAATAGTGGTGTTCACTGACCACTCTGCCTTGAAATACCTTCTGTCTAAGAAGGACACCAAACCAAGATTAATCAGGTGGATTCTCCTATTACAGGAATTTGATCTATAGATTAAAGATAAAAAAGGGGTGGAGAATGTGGTAGCAGATCACCTCTCCAGGATTTTAACTGCTGAGATTGATAGGTTGCCTATCAATGAATCTTTCCCTGATGAGCAACTTTTTGCCATTAGTATACACACTCCTTGGTTTGCAAACATAGTCAACTTTTTGGCTACTGGAAGAATTCCTCAACATTGGAATAGAATGGATAAAGATCTTTTCTTCTCAAAAGTTAAACACTTCATCTGGGAGGATCCTTATCTGTTCAAGAGTTGTGCAGATCAAATAATAAGGAAATGCGTTCCTGACCAAGAATTCTATAGAATACTTTCTATGTGTCATGAACAACCTTGTGGAGGTCATTTTAGTGGGAACAAAACTGCTGCAAAAGTTTTGCAGTGTGGATTTTATTGGCCTACACTTTTCAAGGATGCCCTGCAGCATTGTAAGTCCTGCCTGAACTGTCAAAAATTAGGCAGCATTTCCAAGAGAAACTCAATGCCTTTATAGCCTATTTTGGTAGTTAAATTGTTTGATGTTTGGGGGATAGACTTCATGGGTCCCTTTCCTCCTTCCAATGGGTATACTTTCATTTTAGTAGCTGTGGAATATGTATCTAAATGGATTGAAGCCACAGCCACTAAAACAAATGATCACAAAGTGGTTCTAAAATTTCTTAAGGATCACATTTTTTCCAGGTTTGGTTTTCCCAGAGCCATTATCAGTGATGGGGGAAGCCATTTTTGTAATAAACATTTTGAAACTTTGTTGAAAAAATACTCTATAACTCATAGAGTAGCCACTCCATATCATCCACAAACCAGTGGACAAGTGGAGATTTCCAATAGGGAAATCAAACATATTTTGGAAAAAACTGTGAAGAAGGACAGAAAAGATTGGTCCTTTAAGCTGAATGATACATTGTGGGCATATAGGACAGCTTATAAAACCCCAATTGGTATGTCCCCATTTAGGTTGGTCTATGGCAAAGCATGCCATTTACCAGTAGAGTTAGAATATAAAGCTTTTTGGGCCATTAAAACATTGAACATGGATTTAACTACTGCTGGTAATCACAGGAAATTACAACTTGATGAGTTAGAAGAACTGCGAATGGATGCATACACAAATTCAAGATTGTATAAGGAGAAAGTCAAAACTTTTCATGATAAAAATTTGTTGAGAAAAGAGTTCACAGCTGGTTCTAAGGTATGATTATTTAACTCAAAACTCAAGTTTTTCCCAGGAAAACTGAGATCCAGATGGGAAGGGCCATACACTGTCATTAAGGCAGCCCCTTCAGGGGCTGTTGATATTCTTGACCCAAGTAATGGAAGAATTATAAAGGTAAATGGTCAAAGGCTCAAACCATACATTGAAAATACCCAGGAACCTGTGCTGCCCATCCATCATCACGAATCTTCAAAAATCTTATGGCCAAAAATTGTACATTTTGTTTGTATATCATAGTTTGTGCTTATTTTCTCTGTTTCTATTTTTTTTTTTTTTTTTTTCTCTTTTCGCAGAGTTAAAATATGCTCAAAATCAAGTCGCAAAGTAATATTTCTCTTTTCGTAAAGTTCAATTTGCTTTTCGAATAGATCTGAAGCTGTAATGAACTACTCGAAAGAGAAGATGTGCTCTTCGAATAGTTGTTTCTGGAAAACATTTTCTTTTCGAATAGTTGGTGCTGAAGCCATTTCTCTTTTCGAAAAAGTAATTCTGAAGCTAATTCCTTTGCGAAATGATGTTTCTGAAGCTGTTAACTTGTCGAATGGTACTGATGCCATTCACAATTTTAAAAAGGACTCTTTTGGAACTTTTCGAAAACTTAAAAACACTTTGCGATATTAACCTTGAGTATATTTAAACCCTTTCGATGGTGGGGTTTTCATTTCAAACTCTCTCTGCAGAGCGACTCCTCTCACTAAAACCCTACTTCGTTCTTTCTTTGCACGATTCAACAAGTCTACTACCCTTTTTGTAACTAATTGGTTAGATCATCTGCATTTTCAGAAGAGGATTGCAGCTTATAATCTGGAGGATTTCTGCAAAGCAAACAACTCGTTCAAAACAGAAACCCTAAATCTCGGTATTTCTTTACCCATTCTCTCTGGTTATCATGTAGTAAGTTGTTCTGTGTCAGCATCTATTTTTGGGCATTATTATACATCAATTTAGGATGGGAAAAGCAGAGAAATCATTGGCTGCAATGTTTCCTAAATCCTCTGCTAAAAAGGTGAGCAAATCGACCCCAAAAGCAAAGGGAAAAACCAAAACTTCAGCTAAACAGAAACTTTCAATGGATAAAGTGGACAGGGTAGAAAAAGGAAAGAAAATTAGACATGAGGAACCCACCCCTGCTGCTGCTAGCCCTGAGCCTGAGCTTACTCCTCTGCCCATTCATTTGGTTCTACCCAATCCCTTCATTGAAGCTTAGAAGCTAATACTCGAGCTAATGGTTTACGAAACTTTTTTCGACACCAAACCAGAATGCCTGCCATCCTTAAGATACCTTAGAGAAGCTTCACTAAGCAATATCCTTACCCCCTTGCCAGAAAGAATTTACCCAAGAATGGTAATGTTATGGTACCAAAACCTAGTCAAGGTCACTGAAAAAGATGCTGATGTCCCTACCCTTGTCATTTTTATTGATGATTGCGATCTGACTGTGACTTTTGAAGACATAGGGAATGCTCTAGGGATACCATTCCAATTTGATCCCTCTGGCCCTTTGACTGCTCCCGAAATTTCCTCTTTTAGAGAGATGGCTGCCCATCTAACTCAAGGTATTGTGGGCACGGGGCAGTCCATCATGAGAAGAGACCTTGCTCCCCAATTTCTATTGATGGATTCCATTCTAAGGGGTAGTTTTTATGTCACTGGGCACAGCCAAGAGAGAAGATCACCAATTTTAGAGGCCCTCTTTCATTTTTCCAAGGGGCAGTTTTTCAATGCCCCTATGTTAATTTTTAAAGCCATGGCTGATGTCAGTACCAAGCTAAAGAAAGAGCAGAAGATAGCTGGCCTACCATTTGGCAGATTGATCACAGCCCTCCTCCGAGCCAAATTTGACATTGATAGTGAGGAGCCCTTTGAAGTCATTACACCACACAATTTTGGAAAAAAGGCTTGGACTACAAGCTGTGCTATCCGAGAAGGATGAGAGAGGCAGTGAACTGCACATGCCCCTATTCTGCACTGTAACTGCAGTTGTGAGTGAGCAGAACTCACCCTATGACTAAACCTGAAATTGACATCATCCTTGCAGTTGTGAGCGAGGCAGAACCCATCCCTGAAGCTGAATTTGAGCATCCAAATGAGCCTGCCCCTGCCATGTTGCTAGATCCAACGTTGTCCGAACCTGCTCTGCCACTCCCTGTGGTGACCAGCTCTTTAGCTGCACCCCTTATAGCTGAAACCCCCCTCCCTTTGGTGACCAGCCCTGCAGTTGCACATACTCTGGAGGAAGTCATCCCTACACCCTACTCCCCCACTCCAGCCCTTGACAGTTCACCTATCCCAGCTGTCCCCTCGCCCATACTTCCCATCATTCCAATTTCGGACTCCCCCTCTACACCAACCATTACCCAAATCCTTACTTACCTCCAGTCCATCCAAACCCAACTTCAAATTAACACAGACAATCAGTCTGTAGCCATGGAACTGCTCCATACCTTAGCTTCCACAACCCAAACCACCACCATCACCCCTGTACCTAAATTCTCTGAACAGGCCACTCAAACAGATCCAGAAGTAATATGGGTTGATCTGCCATCCCCTCCACCACTACCCAGTTTCTCTGAACAAGCCACTCAGACAGACCCTGCTGTCCCCCTTCTAACCACTTCTTCCACCCCTCTCCCAGCTGGGCCCCCTTTAGTCCCCTACCATTCCATTCCCCTTCCCCGATATGCCACCCTCATCAAAGCCATGGAAACTAACCCTTATATCCGCAGAGATGTTCAAAAGGGGCTAGCTGATTTGCAAGCTTACATCCGTACCCCCTATGAAAACCAGATCCGGAAGTTAGAAGTCTTCATGAAATTTGAAAGAGATAAAATGAGGGACCTGATGAGCCAAACATTTCAGCTGGTCAAGTCTGAGCAACGCAAGGTGTCCATTTTGCAAGCCCAACTGGACCAAGAAAAATTGAAGACCACTAGCCTCTGCAAACACCTCGGCCTCACCAAAAAGATCAAATCTGAGGAGTATACTGAGCTGAAAAACACTATTCTAGAGAAAGCTCAATCGATTCAGGACTCCAATCGACTCTAGCTCGATTCGCGGTGACTCAGGTTAGAGCCACCTGAACCAACCTATGATACAGATTTTGACCCCAGTTATTAGCTTTCATTGTACTTTTTGTGTTATACAATTGCAATAGAAAATTTTGTTTTGTATACTACTGTGCATTTTTGTCTGTCTTCTTGCCATTATTACGTTTGTTATTTTTCTTTCTTATATTTTTCCTCTGTTTTGGAACAGTGTCGACCCTGCTTCCCTTTGGTTTTGGGGTATGGCAGGTATGCCAATAAAATAAGTAAGTTAATGCTTGCTGCAGCTTATGATCAGTAAAACTTTTGAAAATGAAGTCATTTCACACCTGTTGTTTTGAAAAATGAGGAAGTTAAAACTTTTAAAATGAATTTCACCGTAATTCTAAAGACTTTCATGAAGTAAATGTCGAAATTTCCAAAAGAAAATTGATGTTTTAGTAAGCCTCCAATGAAGGAAAGCAGTGATGGTATACCCCAAGAATCTGATAGAAAACCACGCCCAGTGAGATTTGGGCCTGCTGAAATGTATTCTGTGGAGGTATGAATTGGCAATTTTTTCTGCTCTAGGGACTGTTTGAACCTGCTAGTTATCACTAGAAGTTACACATATCCAAGTTAAAATAGCTTGACAGCAATCATGATATTAAAGACATGATGTAGGGCCTTCTTTTGGACAGTTTGAACTTCAAAAACCCCCACCTTTTAAAACTGCCCTTGATACACACCATTTGAGCTTTATAAATCAAAGATTTCTTTGAAACCTCATCAACCTCATTTAGCCTAACCCTCATTCTGAGAATTCAGAAGGTAAAGGAAAGAAAGCTGAAGAAAGGTGAGTTGGGTAATAGTATTGTAAAAGAAAAAGAAAAATAATTGAAGGCAATGATGGATCAGCAGAAGAAATGTGGCATTCCAGGCAATGTTGAATAAAAAAATAAAAAAAAAAAAAAAAAAAAAAAAAGGGGAGAAGTCATTTCATTGGAAGTTTGAAAAAGAAAGAGAAAAAGATGGCCACTTTGGCTCTGAAAATTCAAAGAAGAAGATGGAATTGTGCTGAAATAAAGAAGGTGTCCATACCACCTCCTTACCTTGACTGACTTCTAAAATTTTGAACTCCATTCCAACCCTTTTATTCTTGATAAATTTCACCCATAAGCCACATTACAACCCAAGTTAAAGTCCTTACTGATCAAAGATGGATTGAGCTGTCACATGGAGATAAGGATTTGTGTAATCTATGGTGAAAAGAGCGTTGAATTGGAACTAAAAGCAATGCCTATGCTCCCGCTTATAGTCCTATTTGAGGGTCAGAATCGCTCTTGAGTTGTGTGAAATAGTACAACCCTCCTACCTGCATGTTGAGTGAAAACCCTGGTGAGAGTTGGGTTTGAAATCAACTTATTTGGGGTAACATCAAAACTAAATTCTCAAATAGAAGGCAAGCTTTTCATTAATTTTTCTTGCAAAAACTTTTTGACACCAACTGAGTGAATGATTAAGGAATTACGAGAATTTTAGTTTTGAATCGATGTTTTCTTGAAAATCTTCTTACAACCCGACCGATGCAGTGTGAATAATCCGATTGGATGAAAGTTTGCTTTAATGAATGCAGTGATCTTAACTAACTTATTGAAGAAGTTTGTGGGTACCTTCACTGAAAACCCTCAGGAGACTTCACTCCTCCACTAGGGATCACCTAGGGGTTTAAAAGGCTTGTTGCATAGGCTAAATGCAACTGTGCTCCCTACAAAAGTGGCTCTTTGCTTTGTTTTTTTTTTTATTATTATTCTTTTCTTTGCTCAGGGACTAGCAAAGCTTAGGTTTGGGGGTGTGTTGACAAGTGAATAATACCATTTTTCACCCCTAAACTTAAGTCTTGATTGACCTTTGAGAGAACTAAATAAGTGTTTTAAGTGCCTATGTTGCAGCTAACAATAAAGACAGGCTTAACCATAAAAGCAGCTCAAAAGTGCCAAAAAGATGACAATCCATGTCAGTCCAAAGGAAGGAAGTGAAGAAACAACCTCATCAGCTATGGAAAAGTCTAAAAGGAAGAGGCAAAGACCTGTAAGAGAAGCAGGGAACAATTCGAACAGAGAAATGCAATACAGAGTTCTTTTCGCAAAGAACCTGCACGTTTCGTAAAGAACCTGGAACTCTGCGAAAAGGAATAAACCTCCAGGCTTAGTTTTCGAAGAGCATCTGAACTCTTCGAAAAGAAGATTGAACTTTGCAAAAAGGAGAAAACACAATTCGAAAAGAAGATTGAACATTGCGAAAAGAGCTTCAGAAGCCACAGCACTTTGCGAAAAGGCCCTTAAGCTCTGCGAAAAGGTATTCTGGAGATTCATAGCATTAACAAGGGCAACTCAGTAATCTGTTGCACGCGTCCCAATGCATTTTAAAACCCAAGGACATTTCAGAAGATTTTGAGCATGAACCAAAGGCATATTCCACCCCATGTGAACACCCAAAGATGAAATTACTTGGCGGGAACTTCTAGAAGCTCAAATAGATTTTTGAATTACATAACAGAATTGATGCTTCTATCACCTGATTGGCTGAACCAATTCAAAGAATTCTGATTGGCCAGAACAGATCTGGATCCTCGTGCTCGACCACTATTGGTCAATACATTCTGAGCACCTCTGATTGGTTGAAACACATCTGAGTTGCACTTGGGGAAAACTATAAATAGACGAACCATTTGCCCAATTTGGAGATCCAGATTTTGAGTTTCATTTCTAATCCCCCATTTCCCAGCCAGACAGCTTGTCTGTAATCCTTGTAATAGCCTACTTTGTACTTGCATTTGAGAGCTGTGAGATACTGCTGTAATTCAAAGGAGAGTTTGCATCCAAGTAAGTAGCTCTGTAAATTGTAAGGATGAATTTTAAAAGGTTGCTGTAAACTATGCATTCTCCATTGGACTCATGTCAAGGGTTCCCTCTGATCTTCTCAGTACATTAGACTCCTTTAGATTCATTGTTTTGCATGTAATTTCCCTTGATTCATTAATCCTGTAAGAATTAGTGTTGGTAACCTAGTCTCTTACAGCATTTGTAGTGATGTTTCCTGTTCTGAATTGAGGATTTGGATTAAAGACTATTGGATGGTTTGTGGCCATTAAAGTGTACAGACCATAGCCATAAGTGTAAGCCTAATCCTTGAATTAGATTTATCTCTCTTACATCTGCGCTTGTAGCCAGATGAAGATTGGATCACCTCTACTGAGCTGCAGTTATTCTCATTAGATTTCGAAGACCAAATCAGATTTAGATATTACTTCTCCATCTTTGTTTCAATCACTCCCCCAACTCGGATCTGGATCATTTAGTTTAAATTTTTCTTTGTTTTTAGTTAGTTAAACGTGACAAATTCAAACCTCTCTTCTTATCAGTTTTCTAGATAGGATAAGAAGCCAGATCTGGTAGCTCAGATCTGGAGGTTTGTCTTACATTTTAGACAAATTCTCTGTGGACGATCTTTCACTCACTTACTTTTAAAACTTGCTACAATTGGCCCTGATCTTGCAGGCTAATTCTCTTCTAACTGTGCTGATATTTCTTTATTTGTTTATATAGTCTAGAACCACTGTAATTTAGCAGCTATAAATCTGTTTTCAAAACTCACAAAAATCAAGCACACTAAGAAGCATCAACAGCAGGTCCTTCACCATTGGGGGAAGATAGAGTACGAGGCGCTGGAGATCGAACCAGCCACCCCGGAACATGATGTGTGGTAGAGGCTGCAAACAAAGGGGATCTATCAAATAGGAGCAAAATGGTATGATAAAGGCATCAAAGGAAAAGAAAAGGATTCATCAGTTACCTGGCCAGCAATCCCGAAGTTGGAAATGTGGGTGTGCTAACAATGGAGAAGGCTAATGTGGGCGGCTTCACCTTGCGTTTCGTACCAAGGTTGAGAGGAGCGCTGTGAAATGGTGAACTGCTCCCCATGAGGACCATAGGCCATCTCTGGCCCCTCCTGTGGATCCTGCCCTTCGTTGCTAGACATCTAAAAATATGGAACACACCGGTATAAGAAAGGGCTGCTAAAAAAAAAGAGA
This sequence comes from Chloranthus sessilifolius, assembly GCA_021018995.1. Classification (NCBI taxonomy): domain Eukaryota; kingdom Viridiplantae; phylum Streptophyta; class Magnoliopsida; order Chloranthales; family Chloranthaceae; genus Chloranthus; species Chloranthus sessilifolius. Next base: position 36,247,478 of record CM037598.1, on the reverse strand, counting down.
GAGAGAAAGAAAAATAACAAAAAAAAAGAGGGGCAGGTAAAAAAAAAAAAAAAGAAGAAAAGAAAAAATGTGCACTAACCCATGGAAAATAAAAACCAAAAAATAATGAAAAAAAATGGGAAAAAATGATGAATGAATGAAAAACAAATGATAATGAATGAGGAAGAAGAGTTTTATGAATATAAAAAAAAAAGAGAGATGATGATGAATGAAAAAAAAAGAAAAAAGAGGAGCAAGGAATCACATATACTAAAAAAAAAAAAAGAGAGAGGCACTAATCTTTCACCATAAAAAGGAAGAGCATCGAGCATTTCAAACAAAAATAGAAAGAAAAAGAAGAGAGAAGGAAAAAATAACAAAAAAGGCAAGCGAAAAAAATAAGAGAAAAAAGATGCACTAATCCATCGTAAATATAAAAAAAAAAAACACAACAACAAGAAGAAAAAATGAAAAAAATGATGATGAATGATGGAGGATGATATATGTATAAAAATATATATATATGATGAAAAATAAAAAATAAAAATGAATGATGATGCAAATAACTAACAAAAGAGAGGGGCATAGGCATAAGGAATCACATACACTTGAAAAAAAAAGCCTTAATCCTTCACCATGAAAAAGAAGAACTTCAAGCATTACAATCAAAATCTAAAGGAAAGATGAGGGAGAGGTTGGTGATTACCTACAATGGGAGACGAAATAAATCCAAAAATCGGCGGAGAGCGAACGTTTTAATCGGTACGCGAGACTCCCGGTGATAGAACTCAAGAAAAATCAAATGCAAAAACCCTAAGGGGATGTCTCGGACTTGAGAAAGAAGGAGGGAAGAAGATAGAATTTAAAAGAGAGGGCCCCTTTTGTGTTCGGGCTCGGGCAGTTTTAAAACTGCCAGATTTTCGTCAGGCATATATAATATATATGCCCGGCCATTTTTTCCACAGATCTAGCAGGCGTATATAATATATACGCCCGGCCATTTTTTCTGAAGATTTGCCAGGCATATATATTATATACGCCTAGCCAATTTTTTGCTTTAATGACCCAACGAGCCCTCTTTATGCTCTAGAACAAGGCCCGACCCCTCTTAGAAGCCAAATTTTGGCTTTAATGACCCAACGGGCCCTCTGTATGCTCTAGATCAAGGCCCGGCCCCTAAAAGCCCATGTATCACCGGGCGATGGTGCCCGCATCCCCCAAATGGCCCCTCGAGCTCCCTTTGATTGGCCAAGAGGGACCGTGCTACAGTCAACGGATCTGGATCAGTGGCGCCTATCACGGGTAACTTTTTTCGACACCGGCGACGCCACGCTTGCCATCTGAGGCCCTTAACTCAGATACCAGTTTGTCACAAAGCATAACCTAATATTGGTCATTACGCCCGTGCCACATCTCGCTGCCGCGCACAGCGAGACCTCATATCCAACCATCACTCTGATACCACCCGCCTAGAGGACGGGAACTCCCGCATCATGGTTGCCTTCACTCGAGGCAAACCCACTCAATGCATCGTGTCTACTCGCGACACACATGCCAGCACCTCAGTGCCACATGGCCTGTACAGCTTCACCCTGTGCAGTGCACTAGTTCCTCGCTTAAGACAAAGGCATGCCTCTCTTCATGCCATCCAAGCCAACCAACGTGTGTGGTCCACGCGACCAGCACACTAGGAATAGAATGCAGCTCTTCATGCTCTCCAAACCAAGCATCGTGTGAGGCCAGCACGACCAGCACACTTCTACTCCAGGCCCTCAGCTAGTGTGCACCACTGCGTCCCACATAGCTCTTGAGGGCCCTAGTGAGGCCACCGACCCATGTGCATTGCGACGCCGGCACGGGGCCACATGGTAGCCTCACCCCAGGTGACACATGGCATCGCCGCAGCGCCGCATTGCTGCAGCGATGTTCTAGGCCCACCCCTAACCTAGAAAGCACATGCGTTCGTCCCACAACGCAAGGCCCCATGTGTGGGAGAATAGCTCCATAGCTCCCTTCCCCCTATATATGGTCTAAAGACCAACTTAGGCAAAGTAGCAGAAAACCCTCAAACCTATTGGTTTGTCATACCCCCATGGCACACGATCTCCTGCCCGTGGCACACACCGGTAAAGGTGGTGTCTTGCCATTAAACATGGCACACGATCCTCTGACCGTGGCACCCAGTGCCATCCTCCAAGCCCACATGGCTTGCGAGGTCATGCATCAGCGGCCCTTGCGACCGTGTCACGTCTGCATCGCGACCACGTCACGAGGTCCTCATGGCCTCATGTCCAACATCGCATTGTGTCGCGACCATGTCGCGTCCTTGTCGCAAGGCCCTTATGGCATCATGTCGCGTGCCCTCATGGCACCACATGGCGTACCCTCATGGCACCGCATCACGTCTAAGTCGTGACTGTGTTTCGCGTTAACTCGACACCATATCGGGTCCGTCATTGCACCCAGATGCTGCGTGCCCTCTTAGCACTGCATCGCATGCACTCTTGGCACCACATCGCTTGCCATACAAGCTTGATGTCGCGTGTCCTCTTGACACCACATCGCGTGCCACCATGGCACCGCCTCATGTGCCTTAGCACTTGGATGTCGCGTGCCCTCTTGGCACCACATCATGTGCCCCAACGTGGAGCACCGCACTACGTGCCTAATGGCACCAAGACATCGCGTGCCCTCTTGGCACCACATCGCGTGCTCATACACAGAGAACCGCATCACGTGCCTTATGGAACCAGGACGTCGCGTGCCCTCTTGGCACCACGTCGCGTGCTCCACCGCAGAGCACCACTTTCTAAGCCCTTCACGCGTCTAGCCACCATTCTAGATCGTAGCTTAGTTCGGGTCACCGTCGCATCATGCATCAGAGACTCATGCACGCATCGCAGGGCCACGTGCCTCTGTGCCCATGCATGCTACACAGCTAGCTTACAAGGTTCGCTTGCCTTCTTGCTAGCTAAGTGCCCAGTTCCAAGGTCGTCATTCCTTCATGCTGGCACACAGATTAATGAGGCCGTCACATCCTCCCCGACTCAATAAGGTCAACGTCCTCGTTGACGCAGTATCTCAAGGAAATGGACCATGGCACATCCACCAATCTAGTTGTGTCAATGTCTTTATTGACAGTAAGACTCGCATCATATCCTCGACCTGCGTCTTCACCCCATGTGAAGCTTATCCAGAGTCACTTTTCTCGTAGTGTAATCCTGTGCTACACTTAGCGTCCCCGCTAAATCAGCCTATCTTAGCTCGTGTGTGGCCCTCGTCACCAACACACATAGTATTTGGACCTTCTGGCCCACGTGCTCTATCGAGTCTCACATCGCATCCTCATGCAGACGTGTTCTACCAAAAGCTAGCCCCGAGGTTTCTCACCTCCTCGCTGGATCAATTTGGTCATATCCACGTGGTTCCGCACCACGCTATCCGTCACTATGCCATGCACTGAGCATTAGTGATTACAGCTCACTCTAGTACCTCGACACCACGTGTCTTCACCCAAGAGTTCGCTTAGAAAATTTTGAATTTGAAGCATTTTAGTACTTCAATCTATGCAATAGGGGTGTGATTTTGGTCACATTTTTCTCCCCCACTCGATGCGTTGACGTCCTCGTCAGCATCCGAACTCCTACGTCAGTTCCTCAACACATAATCTAGTCTTCACCGAAGCACACTTGGATCTGAATCGCAGTTAGTGCACTTCACTGCATGGATTCACAATTCTGTGCTAGTACTTCAACCATGTTCAGTGTCTTCACCCCATGTAGTGTTCTAGCCTACTTGGTCCGGTCTGTATTTCACCCAGGTATCTTTATATACCAATTCCTCATACAACCGGAAGCAAGACAATCGGTAGCAACCAAGCTTCCGCAACTCATTGCCCTTCATAGCTCTCTAGGTTTTCAACAGTCCATCTTCACCCAGGAGTCTACCTTTCATTCGCAATGTCGTCTAGCACCTCAACACGTCTGTGTCTTCGCCCAAGAGTTTGACCTGCGTGTGATTCGTAGAACTCCAGTACCTCGATGTATGTTTCTAACCACGAGACTGCCACCCAAGCAAATTTTGCAGCTCTAGTGCCTCGATATAGGCTTATCTCCTTTGATCGTAGCAACCGATGGAACCCAACTTTGTTGGACCTTTAGACTTGATCACCACACAAGCCCTCAACGATCTTGCAGTGCTCTAGTACCTCAATACCTCTGTGTTTTCACCCAAGAGCCTGCCATGAGCACCTTGCTCAATCAATGAAGCTCACTGCTTCTCACACTATAGTACCTCGACCTCTGTCTTCACCCAATAGTGTGGCTCGAGTCACCTCTAGCAACTCGGCTTACGGTCCTTCACGTAGACCAAATATTTTAACGATCACCTGGGACTCACTTCCTTTGAAGATACCCATCTGGTTCTCGTATTTGCTTCCTCTGAAGTTATACTGGAAAACCTGGGACTCGCTTCCTCTGAAGATACCCATCTGGTTCATCCATTGGCTTTCCTCTGAAGCCACGCTGGATCTTAGTCCAGCCATCCGTCACTCGCGGACAGTGTGCCTTATCGTCACACAAGGCAACAAGCTTCTGACCCCTACTCTGGTTCAGCCTAGCTCGAATCAGTTCTCGCGATATCTCGCTTAACTGTATCATCGATCCTGGGCCCTCGCAACATATTGATCCTTACATTGCCACATACCAGCGGTCCAGATCCTCATGTCATATGCCAGTGACCGATTCCAAAATCTCAGCTTCTCAAGTGAGACTGGAGCATCCAACCTGCTCCTTGCCATCCATGGCAACAGTGCTCTTAGCACCAACGTGATCCAACGTCTCATGTTGGAGATCACTAGCGTTCATCCGCCTCGGACCGACCCGCTACTTCAACATGTGGCACTCGCAGCCAACAAGTTGTTACATGTGAATGGAGCATCCTACTTGCTCCTTGCCATCCATGGCAATGGTTCTCTCAGCACCAACGTGACCCAACATCTCATGTTGGAGATCACTAGCGTTCATCCATCCTGGACCGACCCGCTATCGCAACGTATGGCCCTCATAGGCAACAACCATCATGAAATTAGAACGGAGCATCGCCCGTGCTCCATGCCTACATGGAAACGGTGCACTCAGCACCTGTGTGACTCAATGTCTCATGTTGAAAGTCACCAGCGTCCATCCACCTCAGACCGGCCTGCTAACTCAATGTGTGGCTCACATGGCCAACTAGCGTCGAGTTCCTTTTTCGCGACAAGTAACCCAGCAGTACCGTCCCTCTGCGTGCGACTCATTCACGTCTCAATCGCAGATGTGCAACTCTACTGCACCCAAGTAAATTTGGTTGTCACAAAATCAGAGCGCACCTCATCGCTCTAGCTTGCAAAAGCAGTCCCAATCGGAACGATCTGGCTTTGATACCAACTGTCACGAGGTAACTTTTTTTTCGACACTCAGCGACGCCGCCGCCGCACAGCCGAGGCCATTTAACTCGAATACGATTTGTCACAAAGCATAACCTAATATTGGTTATTATGCCCTTGCCACATCTCGTTGTCGCGCACAGTGAGACCTCATATCCAACCATCACTCTGATACCACCCGCCTAGAGGACGGGAACTCCCGCATCGTGGTTGCCTTCACTCGAGGCGAACCCACTCAATGCATCGTGTCTACTCGCGACACACATGCCAGCACCTCAGTGCCACTTGGCCTGTCCAGCTTCACCCTGTGCAGTGCACTAGTTCCTCGCTTAAGACAAAGGCATGCCTCTCTTCATGCCATCCAAGCCAACCAATGTGTGTGGTCCACGCGACCAGCACACTAGGAGTAGCATGCAGCTCTTCATGCTCTCCAAACCAAGCATCGTGTGAGGCCAGCACGACCAGCACACTTCTACTCCAGGCCCTCAGCTAGTGTGCACCACTGCGTCCCACATAGCCCTTGAGGGCCCTAGTGAGGCCACCGACCCATGTGCATTGCGACGCCGGCACGGGGCCACATGGTAGCCTCACCCCAGGTGACACATGGCACAGCATTGTCATGCGATGTTCTAGGCCCACCCCTAACCTAGAAAGCACATGCGTTCGTCCCGCAACGCAAGGCCCCATGTGTGGGAGAATAGCTCCATAGCTCCCTTCCCCCTATATATGGTCTAAAGACCAACTTAGGCAAAGTAGCAGAAAACCCTCAAACCTATTGGTTTGTCATACCCCCATGGCACACGATCTCTTGCCCGTGGCACACACCTATAAAGGTGGCGTCTTGCCATTAAACATGGCACACGATCCTCTGACCGTGGCACCCAGTGCCATCCTCCAAGCCCACATGGCTTGCGAGGTCACCCATCAACGTCCCTTGCGACCGTGTCGCGCCCGCATCGCGACCACATCACGAGGTCCTCATGGCCTCATGTCCAACATCGCATTGTGTCGCGACCAGGTCGCGTCCGTGTCGCGACCATGTCATAAGGCCCTCATGGCTCGCTGCGTCGCTCATGGCACCACATGGCGCACTCATGGCACCGCATCACGCTCTGTCGTGGATCGTGTCTCGCGTTAACTCGACACCACATCGGGTCCGTCATTGCACCCAGATGCCGCGTGCCCTCTTAGCACCGCATCGCGTGCACTCTTGGCACCACATCGCTTGCCATACAAGCTAGATGTCTCGTGTCCTCTTGACACCACATCGCGTGCCACCATGGCACCGCCTCATGTGCCTTAGCACTTGGACGTCGCGTGCCCTCTTGGCACCACGTCGCGTGCCCCAACGCAGAGCACTGCACTACGTGCCTAATGGCACCAAGACATCACGTGCCCTCTTAGCACCACATCGCGTGCTCATACGCGGAGCACCGCATCATGTGCCTTATGGCACCAGGACGTCGCGTGCCCTCTTGGCACCACGTCGCGTGCTCCACCGCAGAGCACCGCTTTCTAAGCCCTTCACGCGTCTAGCCACCATACTAGATCACAGCTTAGTTCGGGTCACCGTCGCATCATGCATCAGGGACTCATGCACGCATCGCAGGGCCACGTGCCTCTGCGCCCATGCATGCTACACGGCTAGCTTACAAGGTTCGCTTGCCTTCTTGCTAGCTAAGTGCCCAGTTCCAAGGTCGTCATGCCTTCATGCTGGCGCACAGATTAATGAGGCCGTCACAGCCCGCTGGGTGCTCCCATAAAATCATAAAGTCAAAAAAAAAAAGAATAAGAAAGAAAAAAGGTTCACATAAAATAACAAGAAGAGAGAAAAAAAAAAAGAGAAATCCTGAAACGCGACACTAGTTCTCAAAAGAGCGTCGCAACGCCTGTTTGCCCCACTCCGAGAGCCGTGTTAAATCAATTTGGAATGATTGGGTTCACCCAAAAATTCTCCAACCCTATTTTACACAGGGACACCTCATGCCTAATCCAGTAGGTGAAATACTAGCCACATTTACCCCCTGTCATTAGGAAACCTCTCCTAAACCCACTTCCCTAAACAAGATAGCGGGGTCTAATTTGTTTAAAGACCAAGACCACACATCCCCGGGAGTCAAGACCTAATCCAGCAGGCAAACCAAGGACCTCTCATCCTAATACACATGTCCTTGAGGGGTATCAACATGGCAAGCTGGTCTGCCTAAGGATACATGCAAAAATAAAAATGGTTTGAGCATGCTCAAAGTCTAAAACTGACATGTGTAAAAGTAAAAAAAGAAAAAAAAGTTAAAGAAGAAGAGGAAGAAAAAAGGAACAAAAAAAAAAGAAGGAGAAGGTTCGGGATAACAACCTTTTGTTATGTAGTTAAAATCTTGAGTAGGTTGACCCCACCTTCCAAGCTTTGGCTCTGACCATTCACCTTCTGATCTATGATTGACCAAGAGTGCACCCGACTTCAGATCATTCGAAAAGTCTATTGTCAGTTGAAACTGACCCGTCAAAAATTAAATTACAACCAACCAAACTATGTGCAAACATATAGACCAAAGGGCCCATTCCCTTTTATTTCCTTTTACACAAGCTTAAAACCTGTATAGGCACGGTATCCCTGTTGAATGTATGAACTTTTATCTGGGAATCTGCAGGATGGTCGTTTGTCCTCGGAAATTGTACCTTAGGGTCGAGGCTTCCATCCGTTCCTATTTGCTACTTATTGCCCCTGATGAGTGTCTGTCTGTGCATAGTTAGTAAGATGTGATTTCATTAGGGACGGAGGCTAGAATTGACCATCTCTTTCGATGGATGTTTGGCCCTAGCCTGATCTTTTTAGCTTTGTCTCAAGTTAAGGCACTCCGGTTCTGGTGAATCAGGAGCACCTCACCACCGGAACATGCACATCCCCAAGGTTTACCTATCTCTGGCAGAGTGCACACACTCTCAAAGCCTATCAACTGGCATTTGATCCACTTAAAGAGTTGTGCAAGAATAAAATTGACTGAGGCCCTTGAGATTTGCTTAGAGGCCTCGAAACAAAAGAAAATTAAAAAAATAACATACAAAAGTTCACTTTCAAAATGGGCATACATTCCTAAGAAGTATCGCGACATCAATATTCGCTTCACTCGGGGTCTAATTTGTTGATGGGTTTGCCCAAAGACTCCGAGCCTTACCTAGGTAAGGGCACCCGTGGGCAATCCAATGGAGCTGTCGATACCCCATAGGATTGGAGGCAATTTGTAGGCCTTTACTTTGTGTACTTCGCGTTGACCTCGAAGCATAGATTGATCACCTCGTTTCATGGAGCTGTCTGGTTCAGATTAACACTCAACATCACAAATCTATAATTTCTCTCAGGAAGTAGACGATATCCCGGCTAGCGGGCTTACACTTTCTGTGATCATCGCAGTTATGCCCAGTAATGTCGCATTGCGCTTGGGGACTGTTAGCTTTGAGGTACGGACGATATCCCGAAATGAGAAGGCTTACGTACACTCACCATCACCATGGATGTTTGAGAATTGAGTTGAACCAGGCGGACCCATCAAACATACCTTGGACCTCTTCGGATGTCTCTTGTCTTTGGCATCCGATCATTAGTGATCGAATACCAAAGAGGGGCATCTGTAGACACCCAAATTTGGCCCAAGGCCCGATCAGTCTGTACTCTGAGAGAGATGCACTCCTGTGCAACCGATGGCACCCTTGAACCCTTAGTAACCAACCCAGACCTTTAGGAATCACCGTGGAACCATTATAACCATTCCCCTAACCCTTAGAGATCAGCCCTAAACCCTAGGATCCCTTCCTAGACCCAACTTAAACCCTTCTGAGCAACTGATGGGAGGAGAGCTATAAAATTTTCCACAGACCATTGTTGAGGAGGATCCTCATACCATTGGAATGAGGACCTCTCCAGCTTTCCAGCAAGCCCTAGATCACCAAATTTGGAGTTGTGGCTCAAACGTTATGGCCGATTAAAGTTTCACATAAAATCATAACTTTTGCTCAGGCGTATGTATTAGATATGCCCAGCAAATTTGGCCCCATTTTGGTTAGGCGTATATATTATATGCGCCTGGCATTTTTGGGCCAAATTTGGTTGAGCGTATATAATACATACGCCCAACATAGGTAGGGCCCACCACGGACACCCACCTTCTCAGATCTCCTCTGGTTTTCATAGAAATCACTGTACATAAACTGGGCATATGTAATATATACGCCCAGCTTAGCTACAGTAACTGTCATCAAATGCTTGAATTTCCTCCATCTGGTTTGACCTTTTAACCATCTCCTTGGTTGAGGTGGGTGTCTTCAGGTTGCTTGCACCCCCTTTGAGCTTATTGGCAACCCTTAAGTCACCCATGGTCTCACCCCATCATCTGCCATTGAAATCGGTTTCCCAAACCCTTAGGACCCTAAAAACATAGAAAACCTTAGATGGAGGATTACCTAATTGCTAAAAAAATTAGCTCTTAAGTAACCCTCTAACCCACCTCTTCTCTATAAATAGAGAGGCTCCCCTCTTCCCAAAGGGGTGAAAAATTAAGGTTGAAAATTAAGCTTAAGAGAGAGAGCCCTAGTGAGAGAAAAATATATATTATTTTGTATTCTTCAACCAGAATTCCAGCATGCTTAGTTCATCCTTTTCAACCCTTTTCAACCATTATATCACCCCTCTTTAGTCAAGCTTAGTCCCTAGCTTCATCCTACACTTCCTATCTACCGAATCCTAGCATTAGAACTTATTCCTCTACCATTTAAGCCACTTAAAGCCATCGGAAGCACGCCAAAGCGAAGATCTTCCATGGTGCAACAAGGGCCCGTGAGCTCCAGCTCACCCCTCTCTTCCTCTACCTTCTTGGTGTCTCCTCCGTCCAAGGATTCAAGCCGTTACGCCGCCGAAATTTCGGTTTGGCTCAAAGCTTGATAGGACCGTATTGCCTTTGGGTAAGGGGAAACTCTACCCTTTTTATTTTTATTTTGGCCATATATAGAGACCGCTACGTGCGGGTTGATCGGGTGCCTAAACCCTTCCCGATCGATAACCGAAGTCCCTACCCTAGAGCCTTTGGCAAAGACCGACAAATCAGTCATATTTAGCACTTCGGTGCTCAAAATATCGATTTGAAGGTTTCCTGGGTCACCAAAAGCTCCGGGTGGTGACTCTACATTTTCATTAAAGGCGAGCGCAACGCCACAACGGGTTCGAGAGGATCCATGGTCGCAAAGATGGCGACTCTGCTGGGGATTTCACCCTAGCACTTCCCCTCTTGTTGGCCTTTCCTTTTATTTTGTTATTTTACTATCCATGGCTGTTTTTTTGTTCTAATTTGCTGCTGTTTTTCATTATTTTTTTATTGTTTTTACTAACGTACTCACTCCTACGATTCAGTCCTTTAAGTGCCTTAGCCGTTTGGCGGGCCTACTTGCACCTTAAATTTCAGCTTTTACGATTCTTGTCATTTAAGCCGCCTTAGCCGTTTAGGCCCGCCATGATTATTTTCACGTCATTTAAATTTCGGTCATTTACAAGCCTTAGCCGTTTGGCGGGCCTACTTGCGCACTTTATTTCGGTCATCATATTTCACCTTTGAAAGCCAGCCCGTTGAGGCGGCACGGGCTTGTCATCCCCGACCCAATTTTGGACTTAATCTCACTCCCCTATAAAAGTTTGTAATTAAAAGTGAACCAACAGTATGGGGACATAATTGAATTTATTTTTGCATTTTTGGGTAGTTTTTGGGGGGTTTAGGCACGATTATACAATTTACACGGTTCCCAGTAAGGCGGCAGCCCTAGTGGTGATGATCCTGAAAAGAGCCACCCCTTCTAGTACCTGAGAAGGCGCTTGCGCCGAAGGTATATCGGTTGGGTTGCCAATTCCAATCAAGCTGTAAAACCCGCATTGGTGAGAGCGTAGAAAACCCAAAATTCAGCCGTGTATCCCTAGGAAACGGAAAGGAGGGACTCGATAACATACACAGCTGTCCCCGGGAGCATTTCTCCTAAGAAACCAGTTCAAAGACCCACATTAGAAGTTTGTCCTTGTCAAAATATAATTGATGAACCTTTTGCCGGCGTATATAATATATCGCCCGAAAAAGCCCAGATTTACAGGCGTATATAATATATATGCCAAAATCAGATTTAAGCCAGTATATAATATATCGCCAACCATCATCTGTCTACTTTTGGTCGGCGTGCATAATATACGCCAGTATATATTTGTCAACCGACCTGAGGCCCAATCCACCACCCCAATTCCCCGATTAGCGGTATTAGTGTCCGCAGAGCCTCCCACATTCTCTAACACCCAATATGCCCCCGCCCAGTCAAAAGAAGGCGACTTCTTATTTATTTGCTCCGGAGGATCGGGTCATTTGCGTGGATTCCCTCGCCTTCAATAGAACGAAAGGGTTCCGTTTTGCTTCTTCCGAAGTGTGTCGGATCCCGTCGTGGGACCTACTAAAGGTACATATATCGCCCGAAATGGGAGTTGACCCTGGCCACCAGGTCATCATTCATCTAAGTAGAGGGGAGTTAGTTGCAATTTAAAAAAATAAAAAAAAAAGAGAAAGAAAATCCTCATCTTCAAAAAAATCCACCTTCAAAAAAAAAATTCAATCAAAATCAAAAATAAAAAATAACAACAAAAAATTAACTTTTCAAAAACAAAAAAAATAAAATCATCATCATTTTCCAAAACCCAAAAAACACACAAAGAAAAACAATCAAAAATATACCTTGGTGTGACCGTCACTACGGCGACCTCAAACCCGGCCCGTAGGAGAAGAACCAGGAAGGTATTTGGCCCTTACCCGCGACATCGGTACAACACTCGTCAGCGGATCATGTCAAGAGCCGATACATCCCCACCGTCATCCCCTTCCCATTCCAGTATAGGAGAAGACCCGATCTCCGACACCTTCACCCAAACCAGGTTCGATATCACGGGTCCATTTGGGGTGCCCGTGTTCACCCCCACCTCATCCCCTTCCCTTACATTCTCCCAACATACCCCTTTTTCATCCCCTACTGAAACCCCTCATTTCCCCACCCATCCCCACCTCCCCATCTCCCAACCAAACACCCTTCCCGCAGCCCGATACTTCCAAAGACCCCTAGGGAGTCCCATCCCCCGCCTACTTCCCACGTTCCCTCCCTCTCATCACCCATGCCCCCAACATCCTACATCCCAACCACCCCATCTCACATACCATTCCCACCACATGGCCCATCCACATCCCAACATACCCCCCATTTACCCGGGTCATGCCCAATTTCTCCCAACCACCTCCATCCTTAAGTGAGCCATCACCCCCCACTCTCACACCTGAATCCATGCCCTCGATGGAGGACATGAGAACGATGTACGCTCTGCGGGCTGCTTCTCGCAACCCTACCTCTCAAACCCCGCATCCAAATTTCCAAAACCTCCATACCCATTCCATCCTAACCATGCCCAACCACCCATCGTCCATACCTCCTAAAATCCCCCACCTCAATTCCAGACCTGAACCCACACAAATCCATGGGCCCCAGCCCAAACACCTCTAGAGCCATGAGCCATGGCCCAAAACCCTCAAAAGCCATGGGCCCAAGCCCAAGCCCATCAGGACCAGGCCCCGGCCCAAAATCCTACAAACCCATGGGCCCAAGCCCAAACCCATCAGAGCCAGGCCTAGGCCCAGATCCCTCAGAACCCGTGGGCCCAAGCCCAAACCCATCAGGCCCATGCCCAAGACCCTCAGAACCCATGGGCTCAAGCCCAAACCCACCAAACCCAGGCCCAAAAACCTTAAAACCGATGGGCCCAAGCCCATCAGACCCAGGCCCAGGCCCAAAACCCTCAGGGCCTTTGGACCTAAACCGACCAAACTCAAACCCAGGGCCCATGTGTTGAGAACCAAAAAATACCATTCTCCACCCTTTAACCTATGCCTTGATAGACCCTTGAGAGAACTAAATAAGTGTTTTAAGTGCTTGTGTTACAGCTAATAATAAAGACAGGCTTAACCATGAAAGCAGCCTAAAAGTGCCACAAAGATGATAATCCATGTTGATCTAAAGGAAGAAAGAGAAGGGACAACCTCACTAGCTGTCAAAATGACTGAACTGAAGAGGCAAAGACCTGGTCTCAACCCAGAAAGGAAATGTGGAGCAATTCAAACAGAAAAATGCACTACAGAGTGCTTTTCGAAAAGAATCTGAACATTTTGAAAAGAACCTGAACTCTGCGAAATGAACTAAAAGCTCCAGGCTTAGTTTTTGAAGAGCACCTGAACTCTTCGAAAGGATGATTGACCTATTCGAAAAGAAGAGAACTCCTTGTGAACAGATCCTGAACTTTGCGAAAAGAGCTTCATGAGTCACAGTACCTTGCGAAAAGTTCCCTAAACTAAGCGAAATGGTATTCTAGAGATTCCTAGCTTTTGTAAGGGTAATTCAGTAATCTTTTTCATGCGTCCCAATGCATTTAAGAACCTAGGGACATTCCAGAAGATTCTAAGCATGAAGCGAAGGCATATTCCACCCCATGTGAGCACCCGAAGATGAAACCACCATTATCCCAATTGCAGATTCCCCTTCTACACCAACCACTCCAGCCATGCTCACACCACCAATTTCTCCCACCAATGTCCAAGACCTGGCCACAGATTTTATTGAACAATCTCCTAGCACTCCTCTTATCCAAAGCCTCTCAAGTTCACCTGCTCCTTCAGCCCACACACCTGAAGTATCCAATACCCCTGAACCCGAGCCTTTCACTACAGAGGCTTATTCATCATTGATGGGGTTTATTTTTGAACACGTTGGGCTTGAATCTGTCCCTATACCTGACCCTCCTCATTTCACTCACTTGGCTACTTCTCCCTTTATAGCCATTTCACCCATTGCACCTCCACCATCCACATCAATTTTACCAGCCCCTGTTATGCATACCACACCCACACCTGAATCAATTAGCCAAATACTTACCTTTCTCCAATCCATCCAAGCCCAACTACAGATCAACATAGATAATCAGTATGTGACCAATGACCTTCTCCAAACCTTAGCCTCCACATCCCACACAACTACCTTAGCCACTGTACCTGTTGTTGATGACCATGCTACCAAAACTGAACCTGAGGTAGTATTGGTTGATCTTCCCACCCTCACCACAACTGCCCATGCTACCAAACTGAACTTGAGGTAGCTCTGGTTGAGTACCCTTCACCTCTCCTCACTTTCTCTGATCAAGCCAATCAAACAGACCCTGAAGTCATCCTTCTGGACCCCTCTTCTCCCACTCCCACAGCTGGGATACCTTTGGTCCCCTACCATTCCATTCCCATTCCCAGATTTGCCACTCTCAAAAGGGCCATGTAAGAAAATCCATATACCTGTCGAGATGTCCTCAAGGGGTTAGCTGATTTGCAAGCTTACATTGGAACCCCTTATGAAAACCAGATTCGAAAATTGGATTTATTCATGAAATTTGAGAGAGAAAATGAAGGACCTGCTGGGTCAAACTTTTCAGGTGGTTAGGAGTAAGCAGCACAAGGTGACCATGTTGCAAGCACAGCTTGAACAGGAAAAACTGAGGACTACTAGACTTGGAAAGTACATTGGCCTCACCAAAAAGATCAAATCAGATGAATACACTGAGCTGCAAAACACAATCTAGGAGAAGGCTAAATTGAGTTCAGACTCCAATACTGATTCTAGTTCTGACTCTGACAGTGACTCCAGTTTTGATCCCATTGAACCAACTTATGATACAGATTTTGACCCCAGTTATTAGATCACATTGTACTTATCTGTGTTCTGAGTTTGTAATATAAAATTCTAGTTTTTCTTGTGTAATTACTGTGCATTTCTGTTCTTTCTTCTTGTCATTATGATTTCAGCTTGATTGTTTCTTTTCTTTGCTTTGGACCAGTGCAGACCCTGCTTACCTTAGGTTTGGGGGTGTGGCAGAAAAGTCAATAATTGAGTTAACATTAATACAGCTTATGATCAGTAGAATTTTTGAAAATGAAGCAATTTCACACCTGTTGTTTTCAAAAATGAGGAAGTTAAAAACTTTTTGAAATTAATTTCTAGTGTAAGTCTAATACTTTCATGATGTGAATGTCAGAAAATTTCCAAAAGAAAATTGATGTTTTAGCAAACCTAAAAAGAGAGAAAACAGTGATGATATACCTCAGGAATTTGATAGAAAACCACACCCAGTGAGATTTGGACATGAAATGTATTCTTTGGAGGTATGAATTGGCAATTTTTTCTGCTCTAGAGACTGTTTAAACCTGCTTGTTATCACTAGAAGTTACATATATCCAAGTAAAAATAGTTTGACAGCAATCATGATATTAAAGACATGATGTAAGGCCTCCTTTTAGACAGTTTGAACTTCAAAAAGCCCAACCTTTTGAAACTGCCCTTGATACACACCAATTGAGCTTTATAAATCCAAGATTTCTTTGAAACCTCATCAACCTCATTTAGCCTAACCCTCACTCTGAGAATTCAGAAGGTAAAGGAAAGAAAGCTGAAGAAAGGTGAGTTGGGTAACAGTTTGGTAAAAAATTAATTGAAGGCAATGATGTATCAGTAGAAGAAATGTGGCATTTCAGTCAATGTTGCTTTGAAAAAAAAAAAAAAAAAAAGAGAAGGCATTTCATTGGAAGTTTGAAAAAGAAAGAGAAAAAGATGGCCACTTTGGCTCTGGAAAATTCAAAGAAGAAGATGAAATTATGCTGAATTAAATAAGGTGTGTCTATCGCCTCCTTACCTTGACTGACTTCTCAATTTTGAACTCCATTCCACCCCTTTATTCTTGATAAATTTCACCCATAAGCCACATTACAACCCAAGTTAAAGTCCTTACTGATCAATGATGGATTGAGCTGTCACATGGAGATAAGGATTTGTGTAATCTATGGTGAAAAGAGCAGTGAATTCAGAACTAAAAAGCAATGCCTATGCTCATGCTTACAGTCCTATTTGTGGGCTATAACTGCTCTTGAGCCGTGTGAAACAGTACAACCCTCTTACTTACATGTTGAGTGAAAACCTGGTGAGAGTTGGGTTTGAAATCGACTTATTTGGGGTAACATCAAAGCTGGATTCTCAAATAGAAGGCAACCTGTTCATTAATTTTTCTTGTAAAAACTTTTTGACACAAATTGAGTGAATGGTAAAAGGAATTACAGCAGAATTTTAGTTTTGAACTGATGTTTTCTTGAAAAGCTTCTTACAGCCTGACTGATGCAGGTGTGAATAATCTGATTGGATGAAAGTTTGCTTTAACAGAACTGCATTGATCTTAACTGGTTTATTGGAGAAGTTTGTGGGTACCTTCACTGAAAACCCTCAGGAGACTTCACTCCTCCACTAGGGATCACCTAGGGGTTTAAAAGGCTTGTTGTATATGCTAAATGCAACTGTGTTCCCTACAAAAGTGGCTTTTTATTCTGTTTTTAATTTTGACTTTGCTAAGGGACTAGGAAAGCTTAGGTTTGGGGGTGTGTTGACAACCAGAAAATACCATTCTCCACCCTTTAACCTAGGCCTTGATAGACCCTTGAGAGAACTAAATAAGTGTTTTAAGTGCTTGTGTTACAGCTAACAATAAAGACAGGCTTAACCATGAAAGCAGCCTAAAAGTGCAAAAAAGATGATAATCCATGTCGATCCAAAGGAAGAAAGAGATGGGACAACCTCAGTAGCTGTCAAAATGACTGAACTGAAGAGGCAAAGACCCAGTCTCAACCCAGAAAAGAAATGTGGAGCAATTCGAACAAAAAAATGAACTACAGAGTGCTTTTCAAAAAGAATCTGAACATTTCGAAAAGAACCTGAACTCTGTGAAAAGAACTAAAAGCTCCAGGCTTAGTTTTCGAAGAGCACCTGAACTCTTCGAAAGGATGATTGACCTATTCGAAAAGAAGAGAACTCCTTGTGAACAAAACCTGAACTTGGCGAAAAGAGCTTCAGGAGTCACAATACCTTGGGAAAAGTTCCCTAAACTATGCGAAATGGTACTCTGGAGATTCCTAGCTTTTGCAAGGGTAATTTAGTAATATTTTTCATGCGTCCCAATGCATTTCAGAACCTAGGGACATTCCAGAAGATTCTAAGCACGAAGCGAAGGCATATTCCTCCCCATGTGAGCACCCGAAGATGAAATCACTTGGCAGGAACTTCTAGAAGCTCGAACAGATTTTCAAATTGCATAACAGAATTGATGCTTATATGCACGATTTTTGAACGGATCGAGCAATTACGATTGGCGAAACAGATCTGGATCCTTGTGCTCGACTACCATTGGTTGATACAGATCTGAGCACTTCTGATTGGTCGATACGCATCTGAGCTAGACCTGGGGAAAACTATAAATAGATGAACCATTTGCCCAATTTGGGCATCCGGATGTTGAGTTTCATTCCTATTCCCCCATTTCCAAATCAGCTAGTTTGTTTAAAATCCCTGTAATAGCCTAACTTTTACTTGCAATTGAGAGCTGTGAGATACCTCTGTAATTCAAAAGAGAATTGTATTCAAGACTACAAATATCAGAGCTTGTTTAAGCTGTGCTCTGTAATTGCAATGGTGAATTTGAAAAGGTTGCTGTAAACCGTACATTCTCAATTGGATTCGTGTTAAGGGTTCCCTCTGATCTCCTTATTGCACTAGACTCCTTTAGATTTACTGTTTTTCATGCAATTTCCCTTGATTCATTAACCCTGTGGGAATTAGTGTTTGTAACCTAATCTCTCACAGCATTTATAGTGATATTTCTTATTCTAAATTAAGCGTTTAGATTAAAGACTATTGGATGGTCTGTGGCCATTGAAGTGGACAAACCATAGCCATAAGCCTAAATCTAATCCTTGAGTTAGATTTATTTCTCTTACATCTGTGCTTGTAGCCACATGAAGATTGGATCATCTCTCATTTGATCTGCAGTCATTCTCATTTTGTTTCAAAGACCAAATCAAAGTTAGATATTATTTCTCCATTTTTTATAAGTTTACATCAAAAATCCCCCAACTCAGATCTGGATCGTTTAGTTTAACTTTTACTTTTATCATTTAGTTAATGTGACAAATTCAACCTCCCATCTTATGTGCTTTGTAGATAGGATAAGAAGCCAGATCTGGTAGCTCAGATCTGGAGGTTTATCTTGCATTTTAAACAAATTCTCTGTGGACGATCTTTTACTCAGTTACGTTTAAAACTTGCTACAATTGGCCCTGATCTTGCAGGCTAATTCACTTCTCTCTGTGCTGATATTTCTTTACTCCTTTTAATGTTCCAGATTCAGTATAACTTAGCAGTTGCAAATCTGTTTTCAAAATACAAATAAATCATGCACACTTAGAATAACCAACAAGTTTTTGGCGCCGTTGCCGGGGAGTTTGTTTTAAAATAGGTAGACCTAAGTTTTCATTTTTATTTTTACATCAGTACTAAACTATTCTATTGTTTATATCTGTGCAGTACATATCCATTTTAAAGAAGGGAATCTACTTCAAAAGGAATTCTGAAGGTTTACTGTGCATAATCTGATTCTCTGTTCTGTGTTGTATGTTTGGTAGGAGGACTCTTAGCCTTGAGATTGTCCGTCTGAATTTAGAAGTTGAAAGGCTATTACGAACCAGACAAATAGCACAGAATTCTGCTGAAACAGTTACTATAGGTGAAGAACCTCGACCTTTGAGGGATTACTTTGCACCTGGCGCTTATAATTCTCCCTTTTGCATTCAATTTCCTACTGTTGAAGGAAATTACGAGATCAAATCATCAACTATCCAAATGCTTCCTTCCTTCCATGGGTTGAGTAAGGAAGATCCATACAAACATGTGGATGAATTCTTGTCTCTTTGCACCACATTCAACATAGCTGGACTTGGTCCAGAGGCAACCAAGCTTAGGCTCTTTCCTTTTTCATTAAAGGACAAAGCTAGAGCATGGTTGTCTATGTTAGCACCAAATAGTATCACTTCTTGGAATGATTTGCAGTGTCAATGTTTAGCCAAATAAGTCCCAATGTCTAAAACAAGCCAATTGAGATAAAGTATTATTTCCTTCTCACAAAACTCAACTGAAACATTCCATGAAGCAAGGGAAAGATTTAAGGAACTTTTAAGGCAATGTCCTCATCATCAAATTCCCCGATGGCAGCTTGTTCAAAGCTTCTATCAAGGAATTGATAAAAAAGGCAAAAATATGGTAGATGCTTCCTGTGGAGGCACTTACTTGCAAAAAATAGTTGAGGAGGTTTGGGACTTATTTGATGTAATTGGTGAAAACTCAACTCAATAGGAATCTTTGTCAAGAGATATTGAAAATCCTGCTAGGTTGACCAATCAGCAAACCACCAAAGGAAAGATTTATGAGGTGAATGAGTTGGGAAGAAAGATGGATAATTTAACCACAAAGTTTGATAGATTGATGGACTCACTTAAAAATCCAATGGTTGCAATAGTAGAGGAGGCATGTCTGATATGCCAGTCCCCTACTCATTCACTTGACCAATGTCCCGCTGCACCACAGTTCCCAGATCTAGTGGTGGAACAAGCTCATGCTGCCCAATCATTTAGACAGATGCAGTCAAATGAATATCCATGGAGAGGGCGCCCCAATTTAAGGTGGAGCCAGGGGAATTATCAATCACAATAGCAGCAGCAACCAAAGAACCAAATAATTTTTATGCCTTTCAAAGCCAAATTTTCATGACCCATTCCACAACAACTTTGTCTGACAATCCGCTCCAGTTCAAATCCCTTCCAGGTTCCCTTCTTTTGAAGATCAAGTCCTAAATTCACTCCAGAATTTAGGATCTTTAACTCAGACTATGAACTTTCACAGTCAGAGCATAAAGAAGATTGAAGAAACATTGGGTCAGCTTTCAAATACTTTGGCCAAAAGAGAGGAAGGAAAGTTACCCAGCCAACCTTTGAACAATCCCAAAGGACAGTTCATGGTTGGAGAGGCTTCTATTTCACATGAAGAAGCAAAAACTGTCACAACTTTGAGAAGTGGAAGAATTATAAATAACAAAGTGGGTACTGAAGAAGAAAAAAGTGAGGAAAATGATAAAGATATGTAGCAGGAGCAGCATAATGTTAGCAGTGGAGGTGCTGACGTACCTCAGAAAAAATCAAAAAAATGAAAAACAAAAAAATAAAAAAGATTATGAAAATGCTTCTAAAGCTGTAAATGAAGAACTAGTTCCTCATTTACCATTTCCTCATGCCATGAAATCTGTAACCCCTTTTGATAAAGGGAACACAAAAATAGATGAAATGATGGAGACTTTCAAGCAAGTCAAGATAAATCTACCTTTGCTTGATGCAATCAAACAAATTCCAGCATATGTAAAATTTTTGAAAGATATTTGCACTCACAAAAGACAGTCTAGGATACAGTTATCCAAGAAGGTCTTTACTGTGGAAAGAGTTAATCAGGTGTTGTCTATTACCACACATCCTAAACTTCAAGATCCTGGAATCCCAATAATCCCTTGCTTTATTGGGGAACGTACCATTGAAAAGGCTTTATTAGATTTGGGTGCCAGTGTCAACCTGCTTCCGTATTCTGTATATGAGAAACTAGGTTTGGGAGAATTAAAACCCACTCATGAGGTGTTACAACTAGCAGACAGATCTGAAAGAAAGCCAGTTGGGATGATTGAGGATGTATTGGTGGGAGTAGATAAATTTTTCTATCCTGCTGATTTTCTAGTTTTGGACATGGAACCTACAAAAAGTAAAATTTCCATCCCTGTCATTTTGGGAGGACCATTCCTGGCTACAACAAATGCTTGCATTCAATGCAGGTCTGGTATTATGGAAGTCCCTTTTGGAAATATCAAGGTGAAATTAAATGTTTATAATGCAGTCACACAACCTCAATTCAGCTCTGTGGAATGTTTTCATGTTGATCTATTGGATGAACTGGTGGAAGGGGCTTTACAACAGTTTTTGCAGTGTGAAAATTTAACCACAAATTCTAAAGATGCTTGGGGAAATTCCGAGGAAGAAACATTTTGTACCTCAAAGTCTGAGGAAGTAAAGGCTGTGCAAGGAACTCATAATCAATCAGCTAGTTTCTCTTCTTGGAAACCTGCTATTCTTCCCCTTTCACAAACAGCTAAGGTACCTTTGCTACCTTCTTTTCTCAGCCCACCTGATGTAGAACTGAAGCAGTTGCCAGAAAATTTAAAATATGTGTTTTTAGGAGACCATAAATCATTTCCTGCAATTATTTCTTCCTCCCTCACAACGGAGCAGGAGGAAGAGCTGTTGATTGTTTTGAAACAACATAAAAGGACAATTGGCTGGACTATTGCTGATTTGGGAGGAATCAGTCCAGTTGTTTGCATGCATAAAATTCGTTTGGAAGAAGATGCAAAGCCTTCTAGGGAAATGCAAAGGAGGATGAACCCTCATATGCAAGAAGTGGTCATGAAAGAGGTTGTTAAGTTGATGGATGCAGGGGTCATTTACCCCATTTCAGATTCAGCTTGGGTGGCACCTACACAGGTGGTACCTAAGAAATCTGGGATCACTGTTGTAACCTCAGATTCTGGTGAGCTTATGTCAACCAGACAAACAACTGGGTGGAGGGTCTGTATTGATTACAGAAAATTAAATTCAATGACTAGAAAATACCATTTCCCTCTCCTACTCATTGATCAGATTTTAGATAAGCTAGCAGGAAAAGCTTATTACTGCTTTCTTGATGGTTACTCTGGTTACAACCAGATTCCTGCGTACCCACAAGATCAGGAAAAGACCACATTCACTTGCCCTTTTGGCACTTTTGCCTATAGGAGAATGCCTTTTGGTCTTTGTAATGCTCCTACTACCTTTCAAAGATGCATGTACTCGATTTTCTCTGATATGATTGACCAATTTATGGAGATTTTTATGGATGATTTTTCAATCTATGGAGACAGTTTTGCCCAGTGTTTACACCATCTCAAATTGGTGTTACAGAGATGTGAAGAAACCAATCTAGTTTTGAGCTGGGAGAAGAGCCATTTCATGGTCACCTAATGCATTGTCCTTAGCCATGTTGTCTCCCACAAGGGCATTGAGGTAGACAGAGCAAAAATTGATTTAATTGTACATTTACCACCTCCTAAAACAGTTAAACAGATCAAAAGTTTTCTGGGACATGCTGGATTTTACAGAAGGTTCATTAAGGACTTCAGTAAAATAACCAAGCCTCTTTGTCATTTATTGTGCCAAGATGTCCCTTTTGTTTTCAACAATGAATGCATGAAGGCATTTGAATTCTTAAAAAACTGTTTGCTTTCAGCTCTAATATTACAGTCTCCAAATTATTCACTGTCTTTTGAACTAATGTGTGATGCATCAGATTATGCTTTGGGAGCTGTCCTTGGACAGAGAAAGGATAAGCTGCCACATGTCATAGCTTATGCCAGTAGATCAATGATTGATGCACAGCTCAATAACACAACAACTGAGAAGGAGTTGCTGGCAATTGTTTTTGCTTTAGAGAAATTCAGGTCATATGTCTTGGGTTCACAAATAGTGGTGTTCACTGACCACTCTGCCTTGAAATACCTTATGTCTAAGAAGGACACCAAACCAAGATTAATCAGGTGGATCCTCCTATTACAGGAATTTGATTTACAGATCAAAGATAAAAAGGGTGTGGAGAATGTGGTGGCTGATCACCTGTCTAGAATGTTAACTGCTGAGATTGACAGGCAGCCTATCAATGAATCTTTCCCTGATGAGCAACTTCTTGCTATTAGTATACACACCCCATGGTTTGCAAATATAGTCTACTTTTTGGCTACTGGAAGAATTCCTCCACATTGGAATAAAATGGATAAAGATCTTTTCTTCTCAAAGGTTAAACATTTTATGTGGGAAGATCCTTATCTGTTTAAGATTTGTGCAGACCAAATAATAAGAAGATGTGTCCCTGAAGAAGAATTTCATAGCAAACTTTCTATGTGTCATGAACAGGCCTGTGGAGGTCATTTTAGTGGAAGCAAAATTGCTGCAAAGGTTTTGCAGTGTGGATTTTATTGGCCTACACTTTTCAAAGATGCTCTGTAGCACTATAAGTCTTGCCAGAACTGCCAGAAATTGGGCAACATTTCCAAGAGAAACTCAATGCCTTTACAACCCATTTTGGTAGTTGAATTGTTTGATATTTGAGGGATAGACTTCATGGGTCCCTTTCCTCCTTCCAATGGGTGTAATTTCATTTTAGTAGCTGTGGATTATGTATCCAAATGGGTTGAAGCCACAGCCACTAAAACCAATGATCACAGAGTGGTTCTGAAATTTTTAAAGGATCACATTTTTTCCAAGTTTGGTTTTCCCAGAGCTATTATCAGTGATGGGGGAAGCCATTTTTGTAATAAACATTTTGAAGCTTTATTGAAAAAATACTCTGTGACTCATAGAGTAGCTACTCCATATCATCCACAAACCAGTGGACAAGTGGAGATTTCCAATAGAGAAATCAAACATATACTGGAAAAGACTGTGAAGAAGGACAGAAAGGATTGGTCCTTTAAGCTAAATGATGCATTGTGGGCATATAGGACAGACCCCAATTGGCATGTCCCCATTCAGGTTGGTCTATGGCAAAGCATGCTATTTACCAGTGGAGTTTGAATATAAAGCCTTTTGGGCTATTAAAACATTGAACATGGATCTGGCTACTGCTGGTAATCATAGGAAACTGCAACTTGCTGAGTTGGAGGAGCTGAGAATGGATGCATACACCAATTCAAGATCTTACAAAGAGAAAGTCAAAGCCTTCCATGATAAAAATTTGTTGAGAAAAGAGTTCACAGCTGGCTCTAAGGTATGGCTATTTAACTCAAAACTTAAGTTTTTTCCTGGAAAGCTGAGATCCAGATGGGAAGGGCCATATCATCATTCATGCGGCTCCTTCCTTCTGTTGACATTTTAGACCCAAGTAATGGAAGAATCTTGAAAGTAAATGGTCAGAGGCTCAAACCAAGCATTGAAAATACCCAGGAGCCTGTGCTGCCCATCTATCATCAAGAACCTCCCCAAATCTGATGGTATACAACTGTACATTATGTTTTTGTTCTATAGTTTTTGCATAGTTTTCTATTTCTCTGTTTTTATTCATGTTTGTTCTCTTTTCGAGAAGTTTAAATATGTGAAAAATTAATTTGCAAAGTAGAAATTGTCTTTTCACAAAGTTCAATTTACTTTTCGAAAAGGATCTGGATTTGTAACAAACTACTCGAAAGCAATGATTTGCTTTTCAAATAGTTGTTTCTGAAGCCATTTGGTTTTCGAAAAGTTGTTTCTGAAGCTATTAGCTTTTCGAATGGTACTGATGCCATTCTCTGTTGAAAAAAGGACTGTTTTGGAACTTTTCAAAAACTTAAAAATGACTTTGCGAAAATAACTTTGAGCATATTTAAACCCTTTCGAAGTAAGGGTTTCATATTCGAAAGTTCTCTGAGAACGTCCTGTTCCACAGAAACCCCATTTCTTTCTTTCCTTGAATGATTTTAGAATTCAGCCACACTTTTCTTCACATTTGTTCGATCATTTGAGCTTGAAGAGAGGGATTTCAGCGAGCAAGCAACACGTTCAACCAAAACCCTAGATTTCAGTATTTTTCTGTGCATTTCCTCTGTTTATCATTTGCAAAGTTTGATATTGTGTCAGCAATTGTTGTGGGCATTTTTATACACAACTTTAGAATGGGGAAAGCTGAAAAATCACTGGCTGCCATGTTCCCAAAATCTTCAACTATCCAAATGCTTCCTTCCTTCCATGGGTTGAGTAAGGAAGATCCATACAAACATGTGGATGAATTCTTGTCTCTTTGCACCACATTCAACATAGTTGGACTTGGTCCAGAGGCAACCAAGCTTAGGCTCTTTCCTTTTTTATTAAAGGACCAAGCTAGAGCATGGTTGTCTATGTTAGCACCAAATAGTATCACTTCTTAGAATGATTTGCAGTGTCAATTTTTAGCCAAATACTTCCCAATGTCTAAAACAAGCCAATTGAAACAAAGTGTTATTTCCTTCTCACAAAACTCAACTGAAACTTTCTATGAAGCGTGGGAAAGATTTAAGGAACTTTTAAGGCAATGTCCTCATCATCAAATTCCCTGATTGTAGCTTGTTCAAAGCTTCTATCAAGGAATTGATAAAAAAGGCAAGAATATGGTAGATGCTTCCTGTGGAGGCACTTACTTGCAAAAAATAGTTGAGGAGGTTTGGGACTTATTTGAAGTAATTGGTGAAAACTCAACTCAACAGGAATCTTTGTCAAGAGATATTGAAAATCCTGCTAGGTTGAACAATCAGCAAACCACCAAAGGAAAGATTTATGAGGTGAATGAGTTGGGAAGAAAGATGGATAATTTAACCACAAAGTTTGATAGATTGACGGACTCACTTAAAAATCCAATGGTTGCAAGAGTAGAGGAGGCATGTCTGATATGCCAGTCCCCTACTCATTCACTTGACCAATGTCCCGCTGCACCACAGTTCCCAGATCTAGTGGTGGAACAAGCTCGTGCTGCCCAATCATTTAGACAGATGCAGTCAAATGAATATCCAAGGAGAGGGCACCCCAACTTAAGGAGGAGCCAGGGGAATTATCAATCACAACAGCTGCAGCAACCAAAGAACCAAATGCCTTTCAAAAGTGCTCAGCCTTATCAGCAGAATTTTTATGCTAAGCCAAATTTTCAGTAGCCCATTCCACAACAACCTGTACAGCAATCTGCTCCAGTTCAAATCCCTTCCAGGTCCCCTTCTTTTGAAGATCAAGTCCTAAATTCACTCCAGAATTTAGGATCTTTAACTCAAACTGTGAACTTTCACAGTCAGAGCATAAAGAAGATTGAAGAAACATTGGGTCAGCTTTCAAATACTTTGGCCTAAAGAGAGGAAGGAAAGTTACCCAGCCAACCTTTGAACAATCCCAAAGGATAGTTCATGGTTGGAGAGGCTTCTATTTCACATGAAGAAGTAAAAACTGTCACAACTTTGAGAAGTGGAAGAATTATAATAACAAAGTGGGTACTGAAGAAGAAAAAAGTGAGGAAAATGATGATAATGTTAGCAAAGAGTCGACGCATTCTAAAAAAATTTAAAAAATGAAAAACAAAAAAATAAAAAAGATTCTGATAATGCTTCTAAAGTTGTAAATGAAGGACTAGTTCCTCATTTACCATTTCCTCATGCCATGAAATCTGTATCCCCTTTTGATAAAGGGAACACAAAAATAGAGTAAATGATGGAGACTTTCATGCAAGTCAAGATAAATCTACCTTTGCTTGATGCAATCAAATAAATTCCAGCATATGTAAAATTTTTGAAAGATATTTGCACTCACAAAAGACAGTCTAGGATACAGTTATCCAAGAAGGTCTTTACTGTGGAAAGAGTTAATCAGGTGTTGTCTATTACCACACATCCTAAACTTCAAGATCCTGGAATCCCCATAATCCCTTGCATTATTAGGGAACATACCATTGAAAAGGGTTTATTAGATTTGGGTGCTAGTGTCAACTTGCTTCCATATTCTGTATATGAGAAACTAGGTTTGGGAGAATTAAAACCCACTCATGTGGTGTTACAACTAGCAGACAGATCTGAGAGAAAGCTAGTTGGGATGATTGAGGATGTATTGGTGGGAGTAGATAAATTTTTCTATCCTGCTGATTTCTAGTTTTGGACATGGAACCTACAAAAAGCAAAACTTCCATCCCTGTCATTTTGGGAAGACCATTCCTGGCTATAGCAAATGCTTGCATTCAATGCAGGTCTGATATTATGGAAGTCTCTTTTGGAAATATCAAGGTGAAATAAAATGTTTATAATGCAGTCACACAACCTCAATTCAGCTCTAAGGAATGTTTTCATGTTGATCTATTGGATGAACTGGTGGAAGGGACTTTGCAACAGTTTTTGCAGTGTGAAAATTTAACCACAGATTCTAAAGATGCTTGGGGAAATTCCGAGGAAGAAACATTTTGTACCTCAAAGTCTGAGGAAGTAAATGCTGTGCAAGGAACTCATAATCAATCCGCAAGTTTCTCTTCTTGGAAACCTGCTATTCTTCCCCTTTCACAAACAGCTAAGGTACCTTTGCTACCTTCTTTTCTCGTCACGATGTAGAACTAAGCGATTTGCGGAAAATTTGAAAAATGTGTTTTTAGGAGACCATAAATCATTGCCTGCAATTATTTCTTCCTCCCTCACAAAGGAGCAGGAGGAAGAGCTGTTGATTGTTTTGAAACAACATAAAAGGACAATTGGCTGGACTATTGCTGATTTGGGAGGAATCAGTCTAGCTGTTTGCATGCATAAAATCCATTTGGAAGAAGATGCAAAGCCTTCTAGGGAAATGCAAAGGAGGATGAACCCTCATATGCAAGAAGTGGTCATGAAAGAGGTTGTTAAGTTGTTGGATGCAGGGGTCATTTACCCCATTTCAGATTCAAACTTGGGTGGCACCTACAAGGTGGTACCTAAAAAATCTGGGATCCTTCTTTGTAACCTCGGATTACGGTGAGCTTCATCAACCGGACAAACAAGCGGTGGAGGGTCTGTATTGATTACAGAAAATTAAATTCAATGACTAGAAAAGACCATTTCCCTCTCCCATTCATTGATCAGATTTTAGATAAGCTAGCAGGAAAAGCTTATTACTGCTTTCTTGATGGTTACTCTGGTTACAACCAGATTCTTGTGTACCCACAAGATCAGGAAAAGACCACATTCACTTGCCCTTTTGGCACTTTTGCCTATACGAGAATGCCTTTTGGTCTTTGTAATGCTCCTGCTATTTTTCAAAGATGCATGTACTCCATTTTCTCTGATATGATTGACCAATTTATGGAGATTTTTATGGATGATTTTTCAATCTATGGAGACAGTTTTGCCCAGTGTTTACACCATCTCAAATTGGTGTTACAGAGATGTGAAGAAACCAATCTAGTTTTGAGCTGGGAGAAGAGTCATTTCATGGTCACCTAGGGCATTGTCCTTGGCCATATTGTCTCCCACAAGGGCATTGAGGTAGACAGAACAAAAATTGATTTAATTGCACATTTACCACCTCCCAAAACTATTAAACAGATCAAAAGTTTTCTAGGACATGCTGGATTTTACAGAAGGTTCATTAAGGACTTCAGTAAAATAACCAAGCCTCTTTGTCATTTATTGTGCCAAGATGTCCCTTTTGTTTTCAACAATGAATGCATGAAGGTATTTGAATTCTTAAAAAACTGTTTGCTTTCAGCTCCAATATTACAGTCTCCAGATTATTCACTGCCTTTTGAACTGATGTGTGATGCATCAGATTAGGCTTTGGGAACTGTCCTTGGACAGAGAAAGGATAAGCTGCCTCATGTCATAGCTTATGCCAGTAGATCAATGACTGATACACAGCTCAATTACACAACAACTGAGAAGGAGCTGCTAGCAATTGTTTTTGCTTTAGAGAAATTCAGGTCATATGTCTTGGGTTCACAAATAGTGGTGTTCACTGACCACTCTGCCTTGAAATACCTTCTGTCTAAGAAGGACACCAAACCAAGATTAGTCAGGTGGATCCTCCTATTACAGGAATTTGATTTACAGATCAAAGATAAAAAGGGTGTGGAGAATGTGGTGGTTGATCACTTGTCTAGAATTTTAACTGCTGAGATTGACAGGCTGCCTATCAATGAATCTTTCCCTGATGAGCAACTTTTTGCTATTAGTATACACACCCCATGGTTTGCAAACATAGTCTACTTTTTGGCTACTGGAAGAATTCCTCCACATTAGAATAAAATGGATAAAGAACTTTTCTTCTCAAAGGTTAAACATTTTATGTGGGAAGATCCTTATCTGTTTAAGATTTGTGCAAACCAAATAATAAGAAGATGTGTCCCTGAAGAAGAATTTCATAGCAAACTTTCTATGTGTCATGAACAGGCATGTGGAGGTCATTTTAGTGGAAGCAAAACTGCTGCAAAGGTTTTGCAGTGTGGATTTTATTGGCCTACACTTTTCAAAGATGCTCAGACCATAAGTCTTGCCGAATCGCGAGAATTGGGCAACATTTCCAAGAGAAACTCAATGCCTTTACAGCCCATTTTGGTAGTTGAATTGTTTGATATTTGGGGGATAGACTTCATGGGTCCCTTTCCTCCTTCCAATGGGTGTAATTTCATTTTAGTAGCTATGGATTATGTATCCAAATGGGTTGAAGCCACATGCACTAAAACCAATGATCACAGAGTGGTTCTGAAATTTTTAAAGGATCATATTTTTTCCAGGTTTGGGTTTCCCAGAGCTATTATCAGTGATAGGGGAAGCCATTTTTGTAATAAACATTTTGAAGCTTTATTGAAAAATTACTCTGTGACTCATAGAGTAGCTACTCCATATCATCCACAAACTAGTGGACAAGTGGAGATTTCCAATAGAGAAATCAAACATATACTGGAAAAGACTGTGAAGAAGGACAGAAAGGATTGGTCCTTTAAGCTAAATGATGCATTGTGGGCATATAGGACAGCCTATAACACCCCAATTGGCATGTCCCCATTCAGGTTGGTCTATTGCAAAGCATGCCATTTACCAGTGGAGTTAGAATATAAAGCCTTTTGGGCTATTAAAACATTGAACATGGATTTGACTACTGCTGGTAATCACGAGCGCAACTTCTTTGAGTTGGCGGAGCTGAGAATGGATGCATACACCAATTCAAGATCTTACAAAGAGAAAGTCAAAGCCTTCCATGATAAAAATTTGTTGAGAAAAGAGTTCACAGCTGGCTCTAAGGTATGGCTATTTAACTCAAAACTTAAGTTTTTTCCTGGAAAGCTGAGATCCAGATGGGAAGGGCCATATACTGACATTCATGCAGCTCCTTCTGGGGCTGTTGACATTTTAGACCCAAGTAATAGAAGAACCTTGAAAGTAAATGGTCAGAGGCTCAAACCAAGCATTGAAAATACCCAGGAGCCTGTGCTGCCCATCTATCATCAAGAACCTCCCCAAATCTGATGGTATAGAACTGTATAATATGTTTTTGTTCTATAGTTTTTGCATAGTTTTCTATTTCTCTGTTTTTATTCATGTTTGTTCTCTTTTCCAGAAGTTTAAATATGTGAAAAATTAATTTGCAAAGTAAAATTGTCTTTTCACAAAGTTCAATTTACTTTTCGAAAAGGATCTGGATTTGTAACAAACTGCTCGAAAGCAATGATTTGTTTTTCGAATAGTTGTTTCTGAAGCCATTTGCTTTTCGAAAAGTTGTTTCTGAAGCTATTAGCTTTTCGAATGGTACTGATGTCATTCTCTGTTGAAAAAAGGGCTGTTTTGGAACTTTTCAAAAACATAAAAATGACTTTGCGAAAATAACTTTGAGCATATTTAAACCCTTTTGAAGTAAGGGTTTCATATTCGAAAGTTCTCTGAGAACGTCCTGTTCCACAGAAACCCCATTTCTTTCTTTCCTTGCATGATTTTAGAATTCAGCCACACTTTTCTTCACATTTGTTCGATCATTTGAGCTTGAAGTGAGGGATTTTAGCTTCTGGTCTGGTGGATTTCAGCGAGCAAGCAACACGTTCAACCAAAACCCTAGATTTCGGTATTTTTCTATGCATTTCCTCTGTTTATCATTTGCAAAGTTTGATATTGTGTCAGCATTTGTTGTGGGCATTTTTATACACAACTTTAGAATGGGGAAAGCTGAAAAATCACTGGCTGCCATGTTCCCAAAATCTTCTGCTAAGAAAATTAGCAAACCAACCCCAAAAGGAAAAACCAAAGCTTCAGCCAAAAGAAAACTATCATTGGATAGAGCTGATAGGATTGAGAAAGGGAAGAAGGTTAGACAAGAGGAACCCATCCCTGCAGCTGCTATTCCTGAGCCTGAGCTTCCTCCTCTGCCTATGCATTTGGTACTGCCAAATCCATTCATTGAAGCTCAGAAGCTGATTCCTTAGCTTATCGTGGATGAAACTTTTTTCGTCAACAAACCGGACTGTCAGCTATCTTTAAGATACATTAGGGATGCCTCACTAAGCAATATCCTTACCCCTCTGCCAGAGAAAATTTATCCGCGAATGGTAAAATTATGGTTCCAAAACCTGGTAAAAGTGACAGAAAAAGATGCTGATGTCCCTACTCTTATTATCTTTATTAATGATTGTGATCTAACTGTCACATATGAAAACATTGGGAATGCTTTGGGGATACCTTTTCAATATGATCCTGTTGGTCCATTGGCTGCACCAGAAGAAGCCTCTTTCAGAGAAATGGCTGCACATTTAACCCAAGGGATCGTTAGAACTAGACAGTCCATAATGAGGAGAGACCTAGCACCTCAATTTTGATTGATGGATTCAATTTTGAGGGGAAGTTTTTATGTCACCGGGCACAGCCAAGAAAGGAGGACACCAATTTTAGAGGCTCTCTTTCATTTTTCTAAGGAGCAATTTTTCAATGCCCCTATGTTAATTTTTGAAGCCATGGTTGATATTAGTGCCAAGTTGAAAAAGGAGCAGAAATTAGCTGGAATCCCATTTGATAGACTGATCACAGCCCTACTAAGTGCTAAGTTTGACATTGATGACCAGGAGCCATTTGAAGTCATAGCTCCTCATACTTTTGGGAAAAAGGCTTGGACTACAAGCCAAGCAATGCTGAAAAGAATGAGAGAGGAAGGTGAACGCACACACTGCAATTGCTGAGCGCGCATCTGCTGTTAGTGGACACTGCCATACATGAACACCTCTCAGCTCCCTTAGAACACCTTTGCGGACCACAGGGTGACCAGCTCTTTAGTTTGCACCCATTCTTGAAGAAGCTATCCTTTTGTGGTGACCGTCTTTGCACCCTTTCTTGAAGAAGTTGTCATTTACTCTCCTCACCTAATCCAGCTCCTACCACTTCACCTATTCCAGTTCCATCTCCCATAACCACCATTACCCCAATTGCACATTCGCCCTCTACACGAACCACTCCACCCATACTCACACCACCAATTTCACCCACCAATGCCCAAGACACAGCACAGATTTTATTGAACAATCTCCTAGCACTCCTCTTCTCCAAAGACTCTCAAGTTCACACTGCTCCTTGACCCACAGAAGTATCCCATACACAACGAGCCTTTCACTACAGAGGCTTATTCATCATTGATGGGGTCTATTTTTGAAAACGTTGGGCTTGAATCTGTCCCTATACCTGACCCTCCTCATTTCACTCACTTGGCTACTTCTCCCTTTACAGCCATTTCACCCATTGCACCTCCACCATCCACATCAGTTTTACCAGCCCCTGCTATGCATACCACACCCACACCTGAATCAATTAGCCAAATACTTACCTTTCTCCAATCCATCCAAGCCCAACTACAGATCAACACAGATAATCAGTATGTGACCAATGACCTTCTCCAAACCTTAGCCTCCACATCCCACACAACTACCTTAGCCACTGTACCTGTTGTTGATGACCATGCTACCCAAACTGAACCTGTGGTAGTATTGGTTGATCTTCCCACCCTCACCACTACTGCCCATGCTACCCAAACTGAACTTGAGGTAGCTCTGGCTGAGTCCCCTTCACCTCTCCTCACTTTCTCTGATCAAGCCAATCAAACCGACCCTGAAGTCATCCTTCTGGACCCCTCTTCTCCCACTCCCACAGCTGGGATACCTTTGGTCCCCTACCATTCCATTCCCATTCCCAGATTTGTCGCTCTCAAAAGGGCCATGGAAGAATATCCATATATCTGTCGAGATGTCCTCAAGGGGTTAGCTGATTTGCAAGCTAACATTAGAACCCCTTATGAAAACCAGATTCAGAAATTGGAGTTATTCATGAAATTTGAGAGAGAGAAAATGAAGGACTTGTTGGGTCAAACTTTTCAGGTGGTTAGGAGTAAGCAGCACAAGGTGACCATGTTGCAAGCACAGCTTGAACAGGAAAAACTGAGGACTACTAGACTTGGAAAGTACATTGGCCTCACCAGAAAGATCAAATCAGAGGAATACACTGAGCTGCAAAACACAATCCAGGAGAAGGCTAAATCGAGTTTAGACTCCAATACTGATTCTAGTTCTGACTCTGACAGTGACTCCAGTTCTGATCCCATTGAACCAACTTATGATACAGGTTTTGACCCCAGTTATTAGATCACATTGTACTTATCTGTGTTATGAGTTTGTAATATAAAATTCGGGTTTTTCTTGTGTAATTACTGCTCATTTCTGTTCTTTCTTCTTGTCATTATGATTTCTGCTTGATTGTTTCTTTTCTTTGCTTTGGACCAGTGGGGACCCTGCTTACCTTAGGTTTGGGGGTGTGGCAGAAATGTCAATAATTGAGTTAACATCAATACAGCTTATGATCAGTAGAATTTTTGAAAATGAAGTAATTTCACACCTGTTGTTTTGAAAAATGAGGAAATTAAAAACTTTTTGAAATTAATTTCTAGTGTAAGTCTAATACTTTCATGATGTGAATGTCAGAAAATTTCCAAAAGAAAATTGATGTTTTAGTAAACCTAAAAAGAGAGAAAACAGTGATGATATACCTCAGGAATTTGATAGAAAACCACACCCAGTGAGATTTGGACATGAAATGTATTCTTTCGAGGTATGAATTGGCAATTTTTTCTGCTCTAGGGACTGTTTAAACCTGCTTGTTATCACTAGAAGTTACATATATCCAAGTAATAATAGTTTGACAGCAATCATGACATTAAAGACATGATGTAAGGCCTCCTTTTAGACAGTTTGAACTTCAAAAAGCCCAACCTTTTGAAACTGCCCTTGATACACACCAATTGAGCTTTATAAATCCAAGATTTCTTTGAATCCTCATCAACCTCATTTAGCCTAACCCTCACTCTGAGAATTCAGAAGGTAAAGGAAAGAAAGCTGAAGAAAGGTGAGTTGGGTAACAGTTTGGTAAAAAATTAATTGAAGGCAATGATGTATCAGTAGAAGAAATGTGGCATTTCAGTCAATGTTGCTTTGAAAAAAAAAAAAAAAGAGAAGGCATTTCATTGGAAGTTCGAAAAAGAAAGAGAAAAAGATGGCCACTTTGGCTCTGAAAAATTCAAAGAAGAAGATGAAATTGTGCTGAATTAAAGAAGGTGTGTCTATCGCCTCCTTACCTTGACTGACTTCTCAAATTTGAACTCCATTCCACCCCTTTATTCTTGATAAATTTCACCCATAAGCAACATTACAGCCCAAGTTAAAGTCCTTACTGATCAATGATGGATTGAGCTGTCACATGGAGATAAGGATTTGTGTAATCTATGGTGAAAAGAGCAGTGAATTCAGAACTAAAAAGCAATGCCTATGCTCATGCTTACAGTCCTATTTGTGGGCTGTAACTGCTCTTGAGCCATGTGAAATAGTACAACCCTCTTACTTACATGTTGAGTGAAAACCTGGTGAGAGTTGGGTTTGAAATCGACTTATTTGGGGTAACATCAAAGCTGGATTCTCAAATAGAAGGCAAGTTGTTTATTAATTTTTCTTGTAAAAACTTTTTGACACAAATTGAGTGAATGGTAAAAGGAATTACAGCAGAATTTTAGTTTTGAACTGATGTTTTCTAGAAAAGCTTCTTATAGCCTGACTGATGCAGGTGTGAATAATCTGATTGGATGAAAGTTTGCTTTAACAGAACTGCATTGATCTTAACTGGTTTATTGGAGAAGTTTGGGGGTACCTTCACTGAAAACCCTCAGGAGACTTCACTCCTCCACTAGGGATCACCTAGGGGTTTAAAAGGCTTGTTGTATATGCTAAATGCAACTGTGTTCCCTACAAAAGTGGCTTTTTATTCTGTTTTTAATTTTGACTTTGCTAAGGGACTAGCAAAGCTTAGGTTTGGGGGTGTGTTGACAACCAGAAAATACCATTCTCCGCCCTTTAACCTAGGCCTTGATAGACCCTTGAGAGAACTAAATAAGTGTTTTAAGTGCTTGTGTTACAGCTAACAATAAAGACAGGCTTAACCATGAAAGCAGCCTAAAAGTGTAAAAAAGAAGATAATCCATGTCGATCCAAAGGAAGAAAGAGAAGGGACAACCTCACTAGCTGTCAAAATGACTGAACTGAAGAGGCAAAGACCCGATCTCAACCCAGAAAAGAAATGTGGAGCAATTCGAACAAAAAAATGCACTACAGAGTACTTTTCAAAAAGAATCTGAACATTTCGAAAAGAACCTGTACTCTGCGAAAAGAACTAAAAGCTCCAGGCTTAGTTTTCGAAGAGCACCTGAACCCTTCGAAAGGATGATTGACCTATTCGAAAAGAAGAGAACTCCTTGAGAACAAAACCTAAACTTTGCGAAAAGAGCTTCAGGAGTCACAAGTACCTTGAAAAGTTCCCTAAACAATGCGAAATGGTATTCTGGAGATTCCTAGCTTTTGCAAGGGTAATTCAGTAATCTTTTTCATGCATCCCAATGCATTTAAGAACCTAGGGACATTCCAGAAGATTCTAAGCAGGAAGCGAAGGCATATTCCACCCCATGTGAGCACTTGAAGATGAAATCACTTGGCGGGAACTTCTAGAAGCTCGAACAGATTTTCAAATTGCATAACAGAATTGATGCTTATGTCGCCTGATTGGCTGAACCAGATCGAGCAATTCTGATTGGCCAGCATAGATGTGGAGCCTTGTGCTCGACTACCAGTGGTTGGTACAGATCGAGCACTTCGATGGGTCGTCGATCTGAGCTAGACTTGGGGAAAACTATAAATAGATGAACCATTTGCCCAATTTGGGCATCCAGATTTTGAGTTTCATTCCTATTCCCCCATTTCCAAATCAGCTAGTTTGTCTGAAATCCCTGTAATAGCCTAACTTTTACTTGCAATTTAGAGCTGTGAGATACCTTTGTAATTCAAAAGAGAATTGTATTCATGACTACAAATCTGAGAGCTTGTTTAAGTTGTGCTCCGTAATTGTAATTGTGAATTTGAAAAGGTTGTTGTAAACCGTACATTCTCAATTGGATTCATGTTAAGGTTCCCTCCGATCTCCTTATTGCACTAGACTCCTTTAGATTTACTATTTTTCATGCAATTTCCCTTGATTCATTAACCCTGTGGAAATTAGTGTTTGTAACCTAATCTCTCACAGCATTTATAGTGATATTTCTTATTCTAAATTAAGCGTTTAGATTACAGACTATTGGATGGTCTGTGGCCATTGAAGTGGACAGACCATAGCCATAAGCCTAAATCTAATCCTTGAGTTAGATTTATTTCTCTTACATCTGTGCTTGTAGCCACATGAAGATTGGATCATCTCTCATTTGATCTGTAGTCATTCTCATTTTGTTTCAAAGACCAAATCAAAGTTAGATATTATTTCTCCATTTTTTATAAGTTTACATCAAAATTCCCCCAACTCAGATCTGGATCATTTAGTTTAACTTTTACTTTTATCATTTAGTTAATGTGACAAATTCAACCTCCCAACTTATGTGCTTTGTAGATAGGATAAGAGGCCAGATCTGGTAGCTCAGATCTGATGGTTTATCTTGCATTTTAAACAAATTCTCTGTGGACGATCTTTTACTCACTTACGTTTAAAACTTGCTACAATTGGCCCTGATCTTGCAGGATAATTCACTTCTCTCTGTGCTGATATTTCTTTACTCCTTTTAATGTTCCAGATTCAGTATAACTTAGCAGTTGCAAATCTGTTTTCAAAATACAGATAAATCATGCACACTTAGAATAACCAACAAGTTTTTGGCGCCGTTGTCGGGGAGTTTGTTTTAAAATAGGTAGACCTATGTTTTCATTTTTATTTCTACATCAGTGCTAAACTATTCTATTGTTTATATCTATGCAGTTATACATATCCATTTTAAAGAAGGGAATCTACTTCAAAAAGAATTCTGAAGGTTTGCTGTGCACAATCTGATTCTCTGTTCTGTGTTGTATGTTTGGTAGGAGGACTCTCAGCCCTGAGATTGTCCCTCTGAATTTAGAAGTTGA
This sequence comes from Chloranthus sessilifolius, assembly GCA_021018995.1. NCBI lineage: Eukaryota > Viridiplantae > Streptophyta > Magnoliopsida > Chloranthales > Chloranthaceae > Chloranthus > Chloranthus sessilifolius. The sequence continues at coordinate 36,210,037 of CM037598.1, read as the reverse complement.
AAGGCTATTACGAACCAGACAAATAGCACAGAATTCTGCTGAAACAGTTACTATAGGTGAAGAACCTCGACTTTTGAGGGATTACTTTGCACCTGGCGCTTATAATTCTCCCTTTTCCATTCAATTTCCTACTGTTGAAGGAAATTATGAGATCAAATCATCAACTATCCAAATGCTTCCTTCCTTCCATGGGTTGAGTAAGGAAGATCCATACAAACATGTTGATGAATTCTTGTCTCTTTACACCACATTCAACATAGCTGGACTTGGTCCAGAGGCAACCAAGCTTAGGCTCTTTCCTTTTTCATTAAAGGACCAAGCTAGAGCATGGTTGTCTATGTTAGCACCAAATAGTATCACTTCTTGGAATGATTTGCAGTGTCAATTTTTAGCCAAATACTTCCCAATGTCTAAAACAAGCCAATTGAGACAAAGTATTTTTTCCTTCTCACAAAACTCAACTGAAACTTTCCATGAAGCATGAGAAAGATTTAAGGAACTTTTAAGGCAATTTCCGCATCATCAAATTCCCTGATGGCTGCTTGTTCAAAGCTTCTATCAAGGAATTGATAAAAAAGGCAAGAATATGGTAGATGCTTCCTGTGGAGGCACTTACTTGCAAAAAATAGTGGAGGAGGTTTGGGACTTATTTGAACTAATTGGTGAAAACTCAACTCAACAGGTTGACCAATCAGCAAACCACCAAAGGAAAGATTTATGAGGTGAATGAGTTGGGAAGAAAGATGGATAATTTAACCACAAAGTTTGATAGATTGATGGACTCACTTAAAAATCTAATGGTTGCAAGAGTAGAGGAGGCATGTCTGATATGCCAGTCCCCTACTCATTCACTTGACCAATGTCCCGCTGCACCACAGTTTTCAGATCTAGTGGTGGAACAAGCTCATGCTGCCCAATCATTTGGACATATGCAGTCAAATGAATATCAATGGAGAGGGCACCCCAATTTAAGGTGGAGCCAGGGGAATTATCAATCACAATAGCAGCAACAACCAAAGAACCAAATGCCTTTCCAAACTGCTCGTCTTATCGAATTTTTATGCCAAAATTTTCAAATTTTCCCATTTCACAACAACACTGCGACAATGCCCAGTTCAAATCCCTCCAGTCCCCTTCTTTGAAGATCAAGTCCTAAATTCACTCCAGAATTTAGGATCTTTAACTCGGTATGAACTTTCACGGTGAGCATAAAGAAGATTGAAGAAACATTGTGACTTTCAAATACTTTGGCCAAAGAGAGGAAGGAAAGTTACCCAACCAACCTTTGAACAATCCCAAAGGACAGTTCATGGTTGGAGAGGCTTCTATTTCACATGAAGAAGTAAAAACAGTCACAACTTTGAGAAGTGGAAGAATTATAAATAACAAAGTGGGTATTGAAGAAGAAAAAAGTGAGGAAAATGATAAAGATATGCGTGGGAGCGAGCATAATGTTAGCGATAAAAGTCTTGGCATACCTCGAAAATCAAAAAATGAAAAACAAAAAAATAAAAAAGATTCTGATAATGCTTCTAAATTTGTAAATGAAGGACTAGTTCCTCATTTACCATTTCCTCATGCCATGAAATCTGTATCCCCTTTTGATAAAGGGAACACAAAAATAGATGAAATGATGGAGACTTTCAAGCAAGTCAAGATAAATCTACCTTTGCTTGATGCAATCAAACAAATTCCAGCATTTGTAAAATTTTTGAAAGATATTTGCACTCACAAAAGACAGTCTAGGATACAGTTATCCAAGAAGGTCTTTGCTGGGGAAAGAGTTAATCAGGTGTTGTCTATTACCACACATCCTAAAGTTCAAGATCCTGGAATCCCCATAATCCCTTACATTATTGGGGAACATACCATTGAAAAGGATTTATTTGATTTGGGTGCTAGTGTCAACCTGCTTCCATATTCTGTATATGAGAAACTAGGTTTGGGAGAATTAAAACCCACTCATGTGGTGTTACAACTAGCAGACAGATCTGAAAGAAAGCCAGTTGGGATGATTGAGGATGTATTTTGGGAAGATCCTTATCTGTTTAAGATTTGTGCAGACCAAATAATAAGAAGATGTGTCCCTGAAGAAGAATTTCATAGCAAACTTTCTATGTGTCATGAACAGGCCCTGTGGAGGTCATTTTAATGGAAGCAAAACTGCTGCAAAGGTTTTGCAGTGTGGATTTTATTGGCCTACACTTTTCAAAGATGCTCTGTAGCACTGTAAATCTTGCCAGAACTGCCAAAAATTGGGCAACATTTCCAAGAGAAACTCAATGCCTTTACAACCCATTTTGGTAGTTGAATTGTTTGATATTTGGGGGATAGACTTCATGGGTTCCTTTCCTCCTTCCAATGGGTGTAATTTCATTTTAGTAGCTGTGGATTATGTATCCAAATGGGTTGAAGCCACAGCCACTAAAACCAATGATCACAGAGTGGTTCTGAAAATTTTAAAGGATCACATTTTTTCCAGGTTTGGTTTTCCTAGAGCTATTATCAGTGACGGGGGAATCAATTTTTGTAATAAACATTTTGAAGCTTTATTGAAAAAATACTCTGTGACTCATAGAGTAGCTACTCCATATCATCCACAAACCAGTGGACAAGTGGAGATTTCCAATAGAGAAATCAAACATATACTGGAAAAGACTGTGAAGAAGGACAGAAAGGATTGGTCCTTTAAGCTAAATGATGCATTGTGGGCTTATAGGACAGCCTATAAAACCCCAATTGGCATGTCCCCATTCAGGTTGGTCTATGGCAAAGCATGCCATTTACTAGTGGAGTTAGAATATAAAGTCTTTTGGGCTATTAAAACATTGAACATGGATCTGACTACTGCTGGTAATCACAGGAAACTGCAACTTGCTGAGTTGGAGGAGCTGAGAATGGATGCATACACCAATTCAAGATCTTACAAAGAGAAAGTCAAAGCCTTCCATGATAAAAATTTGTTGAGAAAAGAGTTCACAGCTGGCTCTAAGGTATGGCTATTTAACTCAAAACTTAAGTTTTTTCCTGGAAAGCTGAGATCCAGATGGGAAGGGCCATATACTGTCATTCATGCAGCTCCTTCTGGGGCTGTTGACATTTTAGACCCAAGTAATGGAAGAATCTTGAAAGTAAATGGTCAGAGGCTCAAACCAAGCATTGAAAATACCCAGGAGCCTGTGCTGCCCATCTATCATCAAGAACCTCCCCAAATCTGATGGTATACAACTGTACAATATGTTTTTGTTCTATAGTTTTTGCATAGTTTTCTATTTCTCTGTTTTTATTCATGTTTGTTCTCTTTTCGAGAAGTTTAAATATGTGAAAAATTAATTTGCAAAGTAAAAATTGTCTTTTCGCAAAGTTCAATTTAATTTTCGAAAAGGATCTGGATTTGTAACAAACTGCTCGAAAGCAATGATTTGCTTTTCGAATAGTTATTTCTGAAGCCATTTGCTTTTCGAAAAGTTGTTTCTGAAGCTATTAGCTTTTCGAATGGTACTGATGCCATTCTTTGTTGAAAAAAGGAATGTTTTGGAACTTTTCAAAAACATAAAAATTACTTTGCGAAAATAACTTTGAGCATATTTAAACCCTTTTGAAGTAAGGGTTTCATATTCGAAAGTTCTCTGAGAACGTCCTGTTCCACAGAAACCCCATTTCTTTCTTTCCTTGAATGATTTTAGAACTCAGCCACACTTTTCTTCAATTTGTTCGATCATTTGAGCTTGAAGAGAGGGATTTTAGCTTCTGGTCTGGTGGATTTCAGCGAGCAAGCAACACGTTCAACCAAAACCCTAGATTTCGGTATTTTTCTGTGCATTTCCTCTGTTTATCATTTGCAAAGTTTGATATTGTGTCAGCATTTATTGTGGGCATTTTTATACACAACTTTAGAATGGGGAAAGCTGAAAAATCCTTTGGTAATGTTCCCAAAATCTTACGCTAAGAAAATTAGCAAACCAAACCCCAAAAGGAAAACCAAAGCCTACCAAAAGAAAACTATCAATGGATAGAGCTGATAGGATTGAGAAAGGGAAGAAGGTTAGACATGAGGAACCCATCCCTGCAGCTGCTAGTCTTGAGCCTGAGCTTCCTCCTCTGCCTATGCATTTGGTACTGCCAAATCCATTCATTGAAGCTCAGAAGCTGATTCCTGAGCTTATCGTGGATGAAACTTTTTTCGTCAACAAATCGGACTGTCAGCTATCTTTAAGATACATTAGGGATGCCTCACTAAGCAATATCCTTACCCCTCTGCCAGAGAAAATTTATCTGCGAATGGTCAAATTATGGTACCAAAACCTGGTAACAGTGATAGAAAAAGATGCTGATGTCCCTACTCTTGTTATTTTTATTAATGATTGTGATCTAACTATCACATATGAAGACATTGGGGATGCTTTGGGGATACCTTTTCAATATGATCCTACTGGTCCATTGGCTGCACTGTATGCCTCTTTCGTGAAGAAATGGTTGCACATTTAACCCAAGGGATCGTTGGAACTAGACAGTCCATAATGAGGAGAGACCTAGCACCTCAATTTTGATTGATGGATTCAATTTTGAGGGGAAGTTTTTATGTCACCGAGGACACCAATTTTAGAGGCTCTCTTTCATTTTTCTAAGGGGCAATTTTTCAATGCCCCTATGTTAATTTTTGAAGCCATGGCTGATATTAGTGCCAAGTCGAAAAAGGAGCAAAAATTAGTTGGAATCCCATTTGATAGACTGATCACAGCCCTACTAAGAGCTAAGTTTGACATTGATGACCAGGAGCCATTTGAAGTCATAGCTCCTCATACTTTTGGGAAAAAGGCTTGGACTACAAGCCAAGCAATGCTGAAAAGAATGAGAGAGGAAGGAAGGCTTTGCTGCACTGCAATTACTCTGAGCTTTGCATCTGCAGGTGTTAGTGGACCTGCCATACATGAACCTGCCCCTGCAGCTCCCTTAGAACCTGCTTTGCTAGACCCTGAGGTGACCAGCTCTTTAGTTGCACCCAGTCTTGAAGAAGATGTCCTTCTTGTGGTGACCAGCTCTTCAGCTGCACCCTTTCTTGAGGAAGTTGTCATTTTACTCTCCTCACCTAATCCAGCTCCTACCACTTCACCTATTCCAGCAGTTCCATCTCCCATAACCACCATTATCCCAATTGCAGATTCCCCTTCTACACCAACCACTCCAGCCATACTCACACCACCAATTTCACCCACCAATGCCCAAGACCTGGCCACAGATTTTATTGAACAATCTCCTAGCACTCCTCTTCTCCAAAGCCTCTCAAGTTCACCTGCTCCTTGTTACACAGAAGTATCCCATACCCCTGAACCTGAGCCTTTCACTACAGAGGCTTATTCATCATTGATGGGGTCTATTTTTGAAAACGTTGGGCTTGAATCTGTCCCTATACCTGACCCTCCAAATTTCACTCACTTGGCTACTTCTCCCTTTACAGCCATTTCACCCATTGCACCTCCACCATCCACATTTGTTTTACCAGCCCCTACTATGCATACCACACCCACACCTGAATCAATTAGCCAAATACTTACCTTTCTCCAATCCATCCAAGCCCAACTACAGTTCAACATAGATAATCAGTATGTGACCAATGACCTTCTCCAAACCTTAGCAACCACATCCCACACAACTACCTTAGCCACTGTACCTGCTGTTGATGACCATGCTACCCAAACTGAACCTGAGGTAGTATTGGTTGATCTTCCCACCCTCACCACTACTACCCATGCTACCCAAACTGAACTTGAGGCAGCTCTGGCTGAGTCCCCTTCACCTCTCCTCACTTTCTCTGATCAAGCCAATCAAACCGACCCTGAAGTCATCCTTCTGGACCCCTCTTCTCCCACTCCCACAGCTGGGATACCTTTGGTCCCCTACCATTCCATTCCCATTCCCAGATTTGCCGCTCTCAAAAGGGCCATGGAAGAAAATCCATATATCTGTCGAGATGTCCTCAAGGGGTTAGCTGATTTGCAAGCTTACATTAGAACCCCTTATGAAAACCAGATTCGGAAATTGGAGTTATTCATGAAATTTGAGAGAGAGAAAATGAAGGACCTGCTGGGTGAAACTTTTCAGGTGGTTAGGAGTAAGCAGCACAAGGTGACCATGTTGAAAGCACAGCTTGAACAGGAAAAACCGAGGACTACTAGACTTGGAAAGTACATTGGCCTCACCAAAAAGATCAAATCAGAGGAATACACTGAGCTGCAAAACACAATCCAGGAGAAGGCTAAATCGAGTTCAGACTCCAATACTGATTCTAGTTCTGACTCTGACAGTGACTCCAGTTCTGATCCCATTGAACCAACTTATGATGCAGATTTTGACCCCAGTTATTAGATCACATTGTACTTATCTGTGTTATGAGTTTGTAATATAAAATTCTTGTTTTTCTTGTGTAATTACTGTGCATTTCTGTTCTTTCTTCTTGTCATTATGATTTCTGCTTGATTGTTTCTTTTCTTTGTTTTGGACCAGTGCGGACCCTGCTTACCTTAGGTTTAGGGGTGTGGCAGAAATGTCAATAATTGAGTTAACATCAATACAGCTTATGATTAGTAGAATTTTTGAAAATGAAGTAATTTCACACCTGTTGTTTTGAAAAATGAGGAAGTTTAAAACTTTTTGAAATTAATTTCTAGTGTAAGTCTAATACTTTCATGAAATGAATGTCAGAAAATTTCCAAAAGAAAATTGATGTTTTAGTAAACCTAAAAAGAGAGAAAACAGTGATGATATACCTCAGGAATTTGATAGAAAACCACACCCAATGAGATTTGGACATGAAATGTATTCTTTGGAGGTATGAATTGGCAATTTTTTTTGCTCGAGGGACTGTTTAAACCTGCTTGTTATCATTGGAAGTTACATATTTCCAAGTAATAATAGTTTGACAGCAATCATGATATTAAAGACATGATGTAAGGCCTCCTTTTAGACAGTTTGAACTTCAAAAAGCCCAACCTTTTGAAACTGCCCTTGATACACACCAATTGAGCTTTATAAATCCAAGATTTCTTTGAACCCTCATCAACCTCATTTAGCCTAACCCTCACTCTGAGAATTCAGAAGGTAAAGGAAAGAAAGCTGAAGAAAGGTGAGTTGGGTAACAGTTTGGTAAAAAATTAATTGAAGGCAATGATGTATCAGTAGAAGAACTGTGGCATTTCAGTCAATGTTGCTTTGAAAAAAAAAAAAAAAGAGAAGGCATTTCATTGGAAGTTTGAAAAAGAAAGAGAAAAAGATGGCCACTTTGGCTCTGGAAAATTCAAAGAAGAGGATGAAATTGTGCTGAATTTAAGAAGGTGTGTCTATCTGCTCCTTACCTTGACTGACTTCTCAATTTTGAACTCCATTCCACCCCTTTGTTCTTGATAAATTTCACCCATAAGCCACATTACAACCCAAGTTAAAGTCCTTACTGATCAATGATGGATTGAGCTGTCACATGGAGATAAGGATTTGTGTAATCTAAGGTGAAAAGAGCAGTGAATTCAGAACTAAAAAGCAATGCCTATGCTCATGCTTACAGTCCTATTTGTGGGCTATAACTGCTCTTGAGCCGTGCGAAATAGTACAACCCTCTTACTTACTTGTTGAGTGAAAACCTGGTGAGAGTTGGGTTTGAAATCGACTTATTTGGGGTAACATCAAAGCTGGATTCTCAAATAGAAGGCAAGCTGTTTATTAATTTTTCTTGTAAAAACTTTTTGACACAAATTGAGTGAATGGTAAAAGGAATTACTGCAAAATTTTAGTTTTGAACTGATGTTTTCTTGAAAAGCTTCTTATAGCCTGACTGATGTAGGTGTGAATAATCTGATTGGATGAAAGTTTGCTTTAACAGAATTGCATTGATCTTAACTGGTTTATTGGAGAAGTTTGTGGGTACCTTCACTGAAAACCCTCAGGAGACTTCACTCCTCCACTAGGGATCACCTAGGGGTTTAAAAGGCTTGTTGTATATGTTAAATGCAACTGTGTTCCCTACAAAAGTGGCTTTTTATTCTGTTTTTAATTTTGACTTTGCTAAGGGACTAGCAAAGCTTAGGTTTGGGGGTGTGTTGACAACCAGAAAATACCATTCTCCACCCTTTAACCTAGGCCTTGATAGACCATTGAGAGAACTAAATAAGTGTTTTAAGTGCTTGTTTTACAGCTAACAATAAAGACAGGCTTAACCATGAAAGCAGCCTAAAAGTGTAAAAAAGATGATAATCCATGTCGATCCAAAGGAAGAAAGAGAAGGGACAACCTCACTAGCTGTCAAAATGACTGAACTGAAGAGGCAAAGACCCGATCTCAACCCAGAAAAGAAATGTGGAGCAATTCGAACAAAAAAATGCACTACAGAGTACTTTTCAAAAAGAATCTGAACATTTGAAAGAACACATACTTTCTGCGAAAAGAACTAAAAGCTCCAGGCTTAGTTTTCGAAGAGCACCTGAACCCTTCGAAAGGATGATTGACCTATTCGAAAAGAAGAGAACTCCTTGAGAACAAAACCTAAACTTTGCGAAAAGAGCTTCAGGAGTCACAGTACCTTGCGAAAAGTTCCCTAAACTATGCGAAATGGTATTCTGGAGATTCCTAGCTTTTGCAAGGGTAATTCAGTAATCTTTTTCATGCATCCCAATGCATTTAAGAACCTAGGGACATTCCAGAAGATTCTAAGCAGGAAGCGAAGGCATATTCCACCCCATGTGAGCACTTGAAGATGAAATCACTTGGCGGGAACTTCTAGAAGCTCGAACAGATTTTCAAATTGCATAACAGAATTGATGCTTATGTCGCCTGATTGGCTGAACCAGATCGAGCAATTCTGATTGGCCAGAATAGATCTGGATCCTTGTGCTCGACTACCATTGGTTGATACAGATCTGAGCACTTCTGATGGGTCGATACGCATCTGAGCTAGACTTGGGGAAAACTATAAATAGATGAACCATTTGCCCAATTTGGGCATCCAGATTTTGAGTTTCATTCCTATTCCCCCATTTCCAAATCAGCTAGTTTGTCTGAAATCCCTGTAATAGCCTATCTTTTACTTGCAATTGAGAGATATGAGATACCTCTGTAATTCAAAAGAGAATTGTATTCAAGACTACAAATTTGAGAGATTGTTTAAGCTGTGCTCTGTAATTGTAATGGTGAATTTGAAAAGGTTGTTTTAAACCATACATTCTCAATTGGATTCGTGTTAAGGGTTCCCTCTGATCTCCATATTGCACTAGACTCCTTTAGATTTACTGTTTTTCATGCAATTTCCCTTGATTCATTAACCCTGTGGGAATTAGTGTTTGTAACCTAATCTCTCACAACATTTATAGTGATATTTCTTATTCTAATTTAAGCATTTAGATTAAAGACTATTGGATGGTCCGTGGCCATTGAAGTGGACAGACCATAGCCATAAGCCTAAATCTAATCCTTGAGTTACATTTATTTCTCTTACATCTGTGCTTGTAGCCACATGAAGATTGGATCATCTCTCATTTGATCTGCAGTCATTCTCATTTTGTTTCAAAGACCAAATCAAAGTTAGATATTATTTCTCCATTTTTTATAAGTTTACATCAAAATTCCCCCAACTCAGATCTGGATCATTTAGTTTAACTTTTACTTTTATCATTTAGTTAATGTGAAAAATTCAACCTCCCATCTTATGTGCTTTGTAGAGAGGATAAGAGGCCAGATCTGGTAGCTCAGATCTGGAGGTTTATCTTGCATTTTAAACAAATTCTCTGTGGACGATCTTTTACTCACTTATGTTTAAAACTTGCTACAATTGGCCCTGATCTTGCAGGCTAATTCACTTCTCTCTGTGCTGATATTTCTTTACTCCTTTTAATGTTCCAGATTCAGTATAACTTAGCAGTTGCAAATCTGTTTTCAAAATACAAATAAATCATGCACACTTTGAATAACCAACAAGTTTTTGGTAGGAGGCTAATTCACTTCTCTCTGTGCATAATCTGATTCTCTGTTCTGTGTTGTATGTTTGGTAGGAGGACTCTCAGCCCTGAGATTGTCCCTCTGAATTTAGAAGTTGAAAGGCTATTACGAACCAGACAAATAGCACAAAATTCTGCTGAAACAGTTACTATAGGTGAAGAACCTCAACTTTTGAGGGATTACTTTGCACCTGGCGCTTATAATTCTCCCTTTTGCATTCAATTTCCTACTGTTGAAGGAAATTATGAGATCAAATCATCAACTATCCAAATGCTTCCTTCCTTCCATGGGTTGAGTAAGGAAGATCCATACAAACATGTGGATGAATTCTTGTCTCTTTGCACCACATTCAACATAGCTGGACTTGGTCCAGAGGCAACCAAGCTTAGGCTCTTTCCTTTTTCATTAAAGGACCAAGCTAGAGCATGGTTGTCTATGTTAGCACCAAATAGTATCACTTCTTGGAATGATTTGCAGTGTCAATTTTTAGCCAAATACTTCCCAATGTCTAAAACAAGCCAATTGAGACAAAGTATTATTTCCTTCCCACAATACTCAACTGAAACTTTCCATGAAGCATGGGAAAGATTTAAGGAACTTTTAAGGCAATGTCCTCATCATCAAATTCCCCGATGGCAGCTTGTTCAAAGCTTCTATCAAGGAATTGATCAAAAAGGCAAGAATATGGTAGATGCTTCCTGTGGAGGCACTTACTTGCAAAAAATAGTTGAGGAGGTTTGGGACTTCTTTGAAGTAATTGGTGAAAACTCAACTCAACAGGAATCTTTGTCAAGAGATATTGAAAATCCTGCTAGGTTGAACAATCAGCAAACCACCAAAGGAAAGATTTATGAGGTGAATGAGTTGGAAAGAAAGATGGATAATTTAACCACAAAGTTTGATAGATTGATGGACTCACTTAAAAATCCAATGGTTGTAAGAGTAGTGGAGGCATGTCTGATATTCCAGTCCCCTACTCATTCACTTGACCAATGTCCCGCTGCACCACAGTTCCCAGATCTAGTGGTGGAACAAGCTCATCTTAATCATTTGGACAGATGATCAAATGAATATCCATGGAAGGCACCCCAATTTAAGGTGGAGCCAGAATTGTAAATCACAGCAACAACAAAGAACCAAATGCCTTTCAAAGCACTCGGCCTTACCGGTGAATTTTTATGCCAAGCCAAATTTTGACCCATTCCACAACAACACTGACAACTCGGTTCAAATCCCTTCCAGGTCCCCTTCTTTTGAAGATCAAGTCCTAAATTCACTCCAGAATTTAGGATCTTTAACTCAGATTGTGAACTTTCACAGTCAGAGCATAAAGAAGATTGAAGAAACATTGGGTTAGCTTTCAAATACTTTGGCCAAAAGAGAGGAAGGAAAGTTACCCAGCCAACCTTTGAACAATCCCAAAGGACAGTTCATGGTTGGAGAGGCTTCTATTTCACATGAAGAAGTAAAAACTGTCACAACTTTGAGAGGTGGAAGAATTATAAATAACAAAGTGGGTACTGAAGAAGAAAAAAGTGAGGAAAATGAAAAAGATATGCAGCAGGAGCATCATAATGTTAGCAGTGGGGGTGCTGACGTACCTCAGAAAAATCAAAAAAATCAAAGACAAAAAAATAAAAAAGATTCTGATAATGCTTCTAAAGCTGTAAATGAAGGACTAGTTCCTCATTTATCATTTCCTCATGCCATGAAATCTGTATCCCCTTTTGATAAAGGGAACACAAAAATAGATGAAATGATGGAGACTTTCAAGCAAGTCAAGATAAATCTACCTTTGCTTGATGCAATCAAACAAATTCCAGCATATGTAAAATTTTTGAAAGATATTTGCACTCACAAAAGACAGTCTAGGATACAGTTATCCAAGAAGGTCTTTGATGTGGAAAGAGTTAATCAGGTGATGTCTATTACCACACATCCTAAACTTCAAGATCCTGGAATCCCCATAATCCCTTGCATTATTGGGGAACATACCATTGAAAAGGCATTATTAGATTTGGGTGCTTGTGTCAACCTGCTTCCATATTCTGTATATGAGAAACTAGGTTTGGGAGAATTAAAACCCACTCATGTGGTGTTACAACTAGCAGACAAATCTGAAAGAAAGCCAGTTGGGATGATTGAGGATGTATTGGTGGGAGTAGATAAATTTTTCTATCCTGCTGATTTTCTAGTTTTGGACATGGAACCTACAAAAAGCAAAACTTCCATCCCTGTCATTTTGGGAAGACCATTCCTGGCTACAGCAAATGCTTGCATTCAATGCAGGTCTGGTATTATGGAAGTCTCTTTTGGAAATATCAAGGTGAAATTAAATATTTATAATGCAGTCACACAACCTCAATTCAGCTCTGAGGAATGTTTTCATGTTGATCTATTGGATGAACTGGTGGAAGGGACTTTACAACAGTTTTTGCAGTGTGAAAATTTAACCACAGATTCTAAAGATGCTTGGGGAAATTCCGAGGAATAAACATTTTGTACCTCAAAGTCTGAGGAAGTAAATGTTGTGCAAGGAACTCATAATCAATCAGCAAGTTTCTCTTCTTGGAAACCTGCTATTCTTCCCCTTTCACAAACAGCTAAGGTACCTTTGCTACCTTCTTTTCTCAGCCCACCTGATGTAGAACTGAAGCAGTTGCCAGAAAATTTGAAATATGTGTTTTTAGGAGACCATAAATCATTGCCTGCAATTATTTTTCCTCCCTCACAAAGGAGCAGGAGGAAGAGCTGTTGATTGTTTTGAAACAACATAAAAGGACAATTGGCTGGACTATTACGGATTTGGGAGGAATCAGTTCAGTTGTTTGCATGCATAAAATCCATTTGGAAGAAGATGCAAAGCCTTCTAGGGAAATGCAAAGGAGAATGAACCCTCATATGCAAGAAGTGGTCATGAAAGAGGTTGTTAAGTTGATGGATGCATGGGTCATTTACCCAGTTTCAGATTCAGCTTGGGTGGCACCTACACAGGTGGTACCTAAGAAATCTGGGATCACTATTGTAACCTCAGATCCTGGTGAGCTTATGTCAACCAGACAAACAACTGGGTGGAGGGTCTATATTGATTACAGAAAATTAAATTCAATGGCTAGAAAAGACCATTTCCCTCTCCCATTCATTGATCAGATTTTAGATAAGCTAGCAGGAAAAGCTTATTACTGTTTCTTGATGGTTACTCTGGTTACAACCAGATTCCTGTGTACCCATAAGATCAGGAAAAGACCACATTCACTTGCCCTTTCGGCACTTTTGCCTATAGGAGAATGCCTTTTGGTCTTTGTAATGCTCCTGCTACCTTTCAAAGAGGCATGTACTCTATTTTCTCTGATATGATTGACCAATTTATGGAGATTTTTATGGATGATTTTTCAATCTATGGAGACAGTTTTGCCCAGTGTTTACACCATCTCAAATTGGTGTTACAGAGATGTGAAGAAACCAATCTAGTTTTGAGCTGGGAGAAGAGCCATTTCATGGTCACCTAGGGCATTGTCCTTGGCCATGTTGTCTCCCACAAGGGCATTGAGGTAGATAGAGCAAAAATTGATTTAATTGCACATTTACCACCTCCCAAAACTGTTAAACAGATCAGAAGTTTTCTGGGACATGCTGGATTTTACAGAATGTTCATTAAGGACTTCAGTAAAATAACCAAGCCTCTTTGTCATTTATTGTGCCAACATGTCCCTTTCGTTTTCAACAATGAATGCATGAAGGCATTTGAATTCTTAAAAAACTGTTTGCTTTCAGCTCCAATATTACAGTTTCCAGATTATTCACTGCCTTTTGAACTGATGTGTGATGCATCAGATTATGCTTTGGGAGCTGTCCTGGGACAGAGAAAGGATAAGTTGCCTCATGTCATAGCTTATGCCAGTAGATCAATGATTGATGCACAACTCAATTACACAACAACTGAGAAGGAGCTGCTGGCAATTGTTTTTGCTTTAGAGAAATTCAGGTCATATTTCTTGGGTTCACAAATAGTGGTGTTCACTGACCACTCTGCCTTGAAATACCTTCTGTCTAAGGACACCAAACCAAGATTAATCAAGTGGATCCTCCTATTACAAAAATTTGATTTACAGATCAAAGATAAAAAGGGTGTGGAGAATGTGGTGGCTGATCACCTGTCTAGAATTTTAACTGCTGAGATTGACAGGCTGCCTATCATTGAATCTTTCCTTGATGAGCAACTTTTTGCTATTACTATACACACCCCCTGGTTTGCAAACATAGTCTACTTTTTGGCTACTGGAAGAATTCCTCCACATTGGAATAAAATGGATAAAGATCTTTTCTTCTCGAAGGTTAAACATTTTATGTGGGAAGATCCTTATCTGTTTAAGATTTGTGCAGACCAAATAATAAGAAGATGTGTCCCTGAAGAAAAATTTCATAGCAAACTTTCTATGTATCATGAACAGGCCTGTGGAGGTCATTTTAGTGGAAGCAAAACTGCAGCAAAGGTTTTGCAGTGTGGATTTTATTGGCCTACACATTTCAAAGATGCTTTGTAGCACTATAAGTCTTGCCAGAACTACCAGAAATTGGGCAACATTTCTAAGAGAAGCTCAATGCCTTTACAGCCCATTTTGGTAGTTGAATTGTTTGATATTTGGGGGATAGACTTCATGGGTCCCTTTCTTCCTTCCAATGGGTGTAATTTCATTTTAGTAGCTGTGGATTATGTATCCAAATGGGTTGAAGCCACAGCCACTAAAACCAATGATCACAGAGTGATTCTTAAATTTTTAAAGGATCACATTTTTTCCAGGTTTGGTTTTCCCAGAGCTATTATCAGTGATGGGGGAAGCCATTTTTGTAATAAACATTTTGAAGCTTTATTGAAAAAATACTCTGTGACTCATAGAGTAGCTACTCCATATCATCCACAAACCAGTGGACAAGTGGAGATTTCTAATAGAGAAATAAAACATATACTGGAAATGACTGTGAAGAAGGACAGAAAGGATTGGTCCTTTAAGCTAAATGATGCATTGTGGGCATATAGGACAGCCTATAGAACCCCAATTGGCATGTCCCCATTCAGGTTGGTCTATGGCAAAGCATGCCATTTACCAATGGAGTTAGAATATAAAGCCTTTTGGGCTATTAAAACATTGAACATGGATCTGACTACTGCTGGTAATCACAGGAAACTGCAACTTGCTGAGTTGGATGAGCTGAGAATGTATGCATACACCAATTCAAGATCTTACAAAGAGAAAGTCAAAGCCTTCCATGATAAAAATTTGTTGAGAAAAGTGTTCACAGCTGGCTCTAAGGTATGGCTATTTAACTCAAAACTTAAGTTTTTTCCTGAAAAGCTGAGATCCAGATGGGAAGGGCCATATACTGTCATTCATGCAGCTCCTTCTGGGGCTGTTGACATTTTAGACTCAAGTAATGGAAGAATCTTGAAAGTAAATGGTCAGAGGCTCAAACCATGCATTGAAAATACCCAGGAGCCTGTGCTGCCCATGAAGTCTATCCCCCAAACATCAAACAACTCAACTACCAAAATAGGTTGTCAAGGCATTGAGTTTCTCTTGGAAATGCTGCCCAATTTCTGACAGTTTTGGCAAGACTTACAATACTGCAGAGCATCTTTGAAAAGTGTAGGCCAATAAAATCTGCACTACAAAACCTTTGCAGCAGTTTTGTTTCCACTAAAATGACCTCCACAGGCCTGTTCATGACACATAGAAAGTATTCTATGAAATTCTTGGTCAGGGACACATTTTCTTATTATTTGGTCTGCACAACTCTTAAACAGATGAGGATCTTCCCAGATGAAATGTTTAACCTTTGCGAAGAAAAGATCTTTATCCATTTTATTCCAATGTTGAGGAATTCTTCCAGTAGCCAAAAAGTTGACTATGTTGGTGCAGCTGAAGAGCTGGTCACCATGGGAAGGATAGTTTCTTCAAAATGGAGTGCATTAAAGATTTGGTCACCACAGTCTGTCGAGCTGCTTCAAGAAGTGGTGCGACTCTGAGATGGCCACCAGTTCTCAAAACCGGTTCTAAGGGAAGCTAGGCGAGGTTCAGTCTGAGTTCATTACCGTAGGGTGCAGGTTCACCTTCCTCTGTCATTCTTCTCACCATGGCTTGGCTTGTAGTCCAAGTCTTTTTCCCAAAATTGTGAGGAGCAATGACTTCAAATGGCTCCTCATTATCAATGTCAAACTTGGCTCTGAGGAGGGCTGTGATCAATCTACCAAATGGGAGGCCAGCTAATTTCTGCTCCTTTTTCAACTTGGCACTAATATCAGCCATGGCTTCAAAAATTAACATAGGGGCATTGAAAATCGCCTTAGAAAAATGAAAGAGCCTCCAAAATTGGTGTTCTCCTCTCTTGTGTGCGGTGACATAAAACTTTCCCTCAAAATGGAGTCCATCAATAGAAATTGGGGGGCTAGGTCTCTCCTCATGATGGACTGTCCAGTGCCCACAATTCCTTGGGTTAAATGTGCAGCCATTTCTCTAAAGGAGGCTATTTCTGGAGCAGCCAATGGACCAGAAGGATCAAATTGGAAGGGTATCCCCAAAGCATTCCCTATGTCTTCAAATGTGACAGTAAGATCGCAATCATCAATAAAGATAACCAGGGTTGGGACATCAGCATCTCTTTCAGTGACCTTGATTAGGTTTCGGTACCATAACTTCACCATTCGTGGGTAAATTTTCTCTGGCAAGGGGGTAAGGATATTGCTTAGTGAGGCATCTCTTATGTATTTTAAAGATAACAGGCAATCCGGTTTGTTGACGAAAAAAGTTTCGTACAATCGATTCGAGAATTAACCGAGCTTCAATGAATGGATTTGGCAGTACCAAATGTATAGGCAAAGGAGGAAGCTCAGGCTCAGGACTAGCAGCAGTAGGGATGGGTTCCTCATGTCTCACTTTCTTCCCTTTCTCCACCCTATCCGCTTTATCCATAGATAGTTTTCTTTTGGCTGAAGTTTTGGTTTTTCCTTCTGGGGTACGTTTGCTAACTTTCTTAGCAGAGGATTTTGGGAACATGGCAGCCAACGATTTCTCCACTTTTCCCATTCAAAATTGATGTATGAAAATGCCCACAACAGATGCTGACACAAAATCAAATTTTCCAAATGATAAACAGAGAGAATGTGTAGAGAAATACCGAGATCTAGGGTTTTTGATTGGCGTGTTGTTTGCTTGCAGAAATCCCCTAGACTAGAAGCTAAAATCCTTATCTGAAAACTCAAATGATCGAACAAAGGTGAAGAAAAGTGTGGCAAGATTCTCAAATCGCGCAAGGAAAGAAAGAAATAGGGTTTCTGTGGAACAGGTCACTCTTCAAAAAGCTTTCGAATATGAAACCCCTATTTCGAAAGGGTTTAAATATACTCAGAGTTAATTTCGCAAAGTCCTTTTTAAGTTTTCGAAAAGTTCCAAAATAGACCTTTTGACAACTGCGAATGGCATCAGTACCATTCGAAAAGTTAATAGCTTCAGAAACATCTTTTCGAAAAGAAACTAGCTTCAGAAATATCTATTCGAAAAGAAATTAGCTTCAGAACCAACTATTCGAAAAGCAAATAGCTTCAGAAATATCTTTTCGAAAAGAAAATAGCTTCAGAACCAATTATTCAAAAAGCAAATCCTTGCTTTCGAGCAGTTCGTTACAAATCTAGAGTCTTTTCAAAATGTAATTTGAACTTTGCGAAAAGATAATTATTACTTTGCGACTTAACTTGGAGCATATTTAAATCATGCGAAAAGAGACAAATCTTGAATAAAAACAGAAACAATGAAACTAAGCAAAAACTATGAAATAAAAACATAATGTACTATTTTCTACCATCAGATTCTTGGAGGTTCGTGATGACAGATGGGCAGCACAGGCTCTTGGGTATTTTCAATGCATGGTTTGAGCCTCTGACCATTTACTTTCAGGATTCTTCCATTACTTGGATCAAGGATGTCAACAGCTCCCGAAGGAGGCATGCGAATAACGATGTATGGCCCTTCCCATCTGGATCTCACCTTTCCTGGGAAAAACTTGAGTTTTGAGTTAAATAACCATACCTTAGAGCCAGCTGTGAACTCTTTTCTCAATAAATTTTTATCATGGAAAGTTTTGACTTTCTCTTTGTAAAATCTTGAATTTGTGTATGCATCCATTCTCAGCTCCTCCAACTCAGCAAGTTCCAGTTTCCTGTGATTACCAGCAGTAGTTAGATCCATGTTCAATATTTTAATGGCCCAAAAAGCTTTATATTCTAACTCTACTGGTAAATGGCATGCTTTTCCATAGACCAACCTGAATGGGGACATACCAATTGGGGTTTTATACATCATGCCCACAATGCATCATTCAACAAGGACCAATCCTTTTCTCCTTCTTTCTTTTCCAAAATATGTTTGATTTCTCTATTGGAAATCTCCACTTGTCCACTGGTTTGTGGATGATATGGAGTGGCTACTCTATGAGTCACAGAGTATTTTTTCAATAAAGTTTCAAAATGTTTATTACAAAAATGGCTTCCCCCATCATTGATAATGGCTCTGGGAAAACCAAACCTGGAAAAAATGTGATCCTTAAGAAATTTAAGAACCACTTTGTGATCATTTGTTTTAGTGGTTGTGGCTTCAATCCATTTGGATACATAATCCACAGCTACTAAAATGAAATTATTCCCATTGGAAGGAGGAAAGGGACCCATGAAGTCTATCCCCCAAACATCAAACAACTCAACTACCAAAATAGGCTGTAAAGGCATTGAGTTTCTCTTGGAAATGCTGCCCAATTTCTGACAGTTCTGGCAAGACTTACAATGATGCAGAGCCTCTTTGAAAAGTGTAGGCCAATAAAATCTGCACTGCAAAACGTTTGCAGCAATTTTGTTTCCACTAAAATGACCTCTACAGGCCTGTTCATGACACATAGAAAGTATTCTATGAAATTCTTGGTCAGGGACACAATTTCTTATTATTTGGTCTGCACAACTCTTAAACAGATGAGGATCTTCCCAGATGAAATGTTTAACCTTTGCGAAGAAAAGATCTTTATCTATTTTATTCCAATGTTGAGGAATTCTTCCAGTAGCCAAAAAGTTGACTATGTTGGTGCAGCTGAAGAGCTAGTCACCATGGGAAGGATAGTTTCTTCAAAAATGGGTGCAGCTAAAGAGCTGGTCACCACAGGGTCTGGCAGAGCTGCTTCAAGAAGTGGTGCAGCTACAGAGCTGGCCACCACAGGTTCTGCCAAAACCGGTTCTAAGGGAACTGCAGGGGCAGGTCCAGGTGCAGGTTCATTACCAGCTGCAGGTGCAGGTGCAGGTTCACCTTCCTCTCTCATTCTTCTCAGCATGGCTTGGCTTGTAGTCCAAGCATTTTTCCCAAAATTGTGAGGAGCAATGACTTCAAATGGCTCCTCATTATCAATGTCAAACTTGGCTCACGAGGAGGTCAGTGATCAATCTACCAAATGGGAGGCCGCTAATTTGCTCCTTTTTCAACTTGGCACTAATATCACCATGGCTTCAAAATTAACATAGGGGCATTGAAAAATTACCCTTAGAAAAATGAAGAGAGCCTCCGGAATTGGTGTTCTCCTCTCTTGGGCGTGCTTTGACATAAAAACTTCCCCTCAAAATGGAGTCCATCAATAGAAATTAGGGGGCTAGGTCTCTCCTCATGATGGACTGTCCAGTGCCCACAATTCCTTGGGTTAAATGTGCAACCATTTCTCTAAAGGAGGCTGTTTCTGGAGCAGCCAATGGACCAGAAAGATCAAATTGGAAGGGTATCCCCAAAGCATTCCCTATGTCTTCAAATGTGATAGTAAGATCGCAATCATCAATAAAGATAACGAGGGTAGGGACATCAGCATCTCTTTCAGTGACCTTGATTAGGTTTTGGTACCATAACTTCACCATTCGTGGGTAAATTTTCTCTGGCAAGGGGGTAAGGATATTGCCTAGTGAGGCATCTCTTATGTATTTTAAAGATAATAGGTAATCCGGTTTGTTGACGAAAAAAGTTTCGTCCACAATCAGTTCAGGAATTAGCTTCTGAGCTTCAATGAATGGATTTGTCAGTACCAAATGTATAGGCAGAGGAGGAAGCTTAGGCTCAGGACTAGCAGCAGGGATGGGTTCCTCATGTCTCACTTTCTTCCCTTTCTCCACCCTATCAGCTTTATCCATAGATAGTTTTCTTTTGGCTGAAGTTTTGGTTTTTCCTTTTGGGGTAGGTTTGCTAACTTTCTTAGTAGAGGATTTTGGGAACATGGCAGCCTACGATTTCTCCGCTTTTCCCATTCGAAATTGATGTATGAAAATGCCCACAACAGATGCTGACACAAAATCAAATTTTCCAAATGATAAACAGAGAGAATGTGCAGAGAAATACCGAGATCTAGGGTTTTTGATTGGCGTGTTGTTTGCTTGCAGAAATCCCCCAGACTAGAAGCTAAAATCCTTCTCTGAAAACTCAAATGATCGAACAAAGGTGAAGAAAAGTGTGGCAAAATTCTCAAATCGCGCAAGGAAAGAAAGAAATAGGGTTTCTGTGGAAAACCAAACCTGGAAAAAATGTGATCCTTAAGAAATTTAAGAACCACTTTGTGATCGTTTGTTTTAGTGGCTGTGGCTTCAATCCATTTGGATACATAATCCACAGCTACTAAAATGAAATTATTCCCATTGGAAGGAGGAAAGGGACCCGTGAAGTCTATCCCCCAAACATCAAACAACTCAACTACCAAAATAGGCTGTAAAGGCATTGAGTTTCTATTGGAAATGCTGCCCAATTTCTGACAGTTTTGGCAAGACTTGCAATGCTGCAGAGCATCTTTGAAAAGTGTAGGCCAATAAAATCTGCACTGCAAAACCTTTGCAGCAGTTTTGTTTCCACTAAAATGACCTCCACAGGCCTGTTCATGACACATAGAAAGTATTCTATGCAATTCTTGGTCAGGGACACATTTTCTTATTATTTGGTCTGCACAACTCTTTAACAGATGAGAATCTTCCCAGATGAAATGTTTAACCTTTGCGAAAAAAAGATCTTTATCCATTTTATTCCAATGTTGAGGAATTCTTCCAGTAGCCAAAAAGTTGACTATGTTTGCAAACCAAGGAGTGTGTACACTAATGGCAAAAAGTTGCTCATCAGGGAAAGATTCATTGATAGGCAGCATATCAATCTCAGCAGTTAAAATTCTAGATAGGTGATCAGCCACCACATTCTCCACCCCCTTTTTATCTTTGATCTGTAAATCAAATTCCTGTAATAGGAGAATCCACCTGATTAATCTTGGTTTGGTGTCCTTCTTGGACATAAGGTATTTCAAAGCATAGTGGTCAGTAAACACCACTATTTGTGAACCCAAGACATATGACCTAAATTTCTCTAAAGCAAAAACAATTGCCAGCAGCTCTTTCTCAGTTGTTGTGTAATTGAGCTGTGCATCAATCATTGATCTACTGGCATAAGCTATGACATGAGGCAACTTTTCCTTTCTCTGTCCAAGGACAGCTCCCAAAGCATAATCTGATGCATCACACATCAGTTCAAAAGGTAGTGAATAATCTGGAGACTACAATATTGGAGCTGAAATCAAATAGTTTTTTAAAAATTCAAAAGCCTTCATGCATTCATTATTGAAAACAAAAGGGACATCTTGGCACAGCAAATGACAAAGAGGTTTGGTTATTTTACTGAAGTCCTTAATGAACCTTCCAGAAATCCTCGCATGTCCCGTAAAACTTTTGTTTAACGGTTTTGGGAGGTGGTAAATGTGCAATTAAATCAATTTTTGCTCTGTCCACCTCAATGCCCTTGTGAGAAACAACATAGCCAAGGACAATGCCTTGGGTGACCATGAAATGGCTCTTTTGCCAGCTCAAAACTAGATTGGTTTCTTCACATCTCTGTAATACCAATTTGAGATGATGTAAACACTGGGAAAAACTGTCTCCGTAGATTGAAAAATCATCCATAAAAATCTCCATAAATTGGTCAATCATATCAGAGAAAATGGAATACATGCATCTTTGAAAGGTAGCAGGATCATTACAAAGACCAAAAGCATTCCCCTATAGGCAAAAGTGCCAAAAGGGCAAGTGAATGTGGTCTTTTCCTGATCTTGTGGGTACACAGGAATCTGGTTGTAACCTGAGTAGCCATCAAGAAAACAGTAATAAGCTTTTCCTGCTAGTTTATCTAAAATCTGATCAATGAATGGGAGGGGGAAATGGTCTTTTCTGGTCATTGCATTTAATTTTCTGTAATCAATACAGACTCTCCACCCAGTTGTTTGTCTGGTTGACATAAGCTCACCAGAGTTAGAGGTTACAACAGTGATCCCAGATTTCTTAGGTACCACCTGTGTAGGTGCCACCCAAGTTGAATCTGAAATGGGGTAAATGACCCCTCCATCCAACAACTTAACAACCTCTTTCATGACCACTTCTTGCATATGTGGGTTCAGCCTCCTTTGCATTTCCCTAGAAGGCGTTGCATCTTCTTCCAAATGGATTTTGTGCATGCAAACAGCTGGACTGATTCCTCCCAAATCAGCAATAGTCCAACCAATTTCCCTTCTATGTTCTTTCAAAACAACCAACAGTTTTTCCTCTTGCTCCTTTGTGAGGGAGGAAGAAATAATTGCAGGCAATGATTTATGATTTCCTAAAAACATATATTTCAAATTTTCTGGCAGCTGCTTTAGATCTAAATCTAAATTTGAGAAGAAAGGTAACAAAGGTACCTTGTTTGTGGAAGGGGAGAGTAGCAGTTTCCAAGAAGAGAAACTTGTGATTGATTATGAGTTCCTTGCACAACATTTATTTCCTCGAATTTGAGATACAAAGCTTTTCTTCGAATTTCCCAAGCATTTTGACATCTGTGGTGAAATCTTCACCGCGAAACTATTGTAAACTCCTTCTACCAGTTCATCAATAGATCAACATGAAAACATTCTTCGAGCTGAATTGAGGTTGTGTGGGCATTATAAACATTTAATTTTACCTTCATGTTTCCAAAAGAGACTTCCATAATACGGACTGCATTGAATGCAAGCATTTGTAGCGAATGGTCTTCCCAAAATGACAGGATGGAAGTTTTGCTTTTGGTAGGTTCCATGTCCAAACTAGAAAATCAGCAGGATAGAAAAATTTATCTACTCCACCAATACATCTTCAATCATCCCAAGCTGGCTTCCTTTCGGATCATGCGCTGGTTGTAACACCACATGAGTGGGTTTTAATTCTCCCAAACCTAGTTTCTCATATACAGAATATGGAAGTAAGTTGACACTAGCACCCAAATCTAATAAAGCCTTTTCAATGGTATGGTCCCCAATAATAATAGGGATTGTGGGGATTCCAGGATCTTGAAGTTTAGGAGGTGTAGCAATGGATAACACCTGATTAATTCTTTCCACATCAAAGACCTTCTTGGATAACTGTATCCTAGACTGTCTTTTGTGAGTGCAAACATCTTTCAAAAATTTTGCATATACTGGAATTTGTTTGATTGCCTCAAGCAAAGGTAGATTTATCTTGACTTGCTTGAAAGTTTCCATCATTTCATCTATTTTTGTGTTCCCTTTATCAAAAGGGGATACAGATTTCATTGCATGAGGAAATGGTAAATGAGGAACTAGTCCTTCATCTACAGCTTTGGAAGCATTTTCAGAAACTTTTTAGATTTTTTGTTTTTCATTTGTTTAATTTTTCTGAGGTCCATCATTTTTACTTACTTTGCTATCATTATCTTTGCTCTTATCATTTTCCTCATTTTTTCTTCTTGATTACCACTTTGTTATTTATAATTCTTCCACTTCTCAAAGTGGTGACAGTTTTTACTTCTTCATGTGAATTAGAAGCTTCTCTAACCATGAACTATCCTTTGGGATTGTTCAAAGGTTGGCTGGGTAACTTTCCTTCCTCTCTTTTGGCCAAAGTATTTGAAAGCTGTCCTAATATTTCTTCAATCTTCTTTTATGTTGTGAAAATTGATCTGAGTTAAAGATCCTAAATTCGGAGTGAATTTAGGACTTGATCTTCAAAGAAGGGACACAGAAAGGGTTTGAATCTGGTGATTCTTGCTGAGTTGTTGTGGAATGTCTTTGAAAACTTTGTTTGGCATAAAATTACATTGATAAGGCTGCATTTTGAAAGGCATTTGATTCTTTGGTTGTTGCTTCTTTGTGATAATTCCCTTGCTTCCACCTCAAATTGGGGTGTCCTCTCCATGGATATTCATTTGACTGCATCTGTCCAAATGATTGAGCAACATGAGCTTGTTCCACCATTAAATCTGGGAACTGTGGTGCAGCAGGACATTGGTCAATTGAATGAGTCGGGGACTGGCATATCAGACATGCCTCCTCTACACTTGTAACATTTGGATTTTTAAGTGAGTCCATCAATCTTTCAAACTTTGTGGTTAAATTATCCATCTTTCTTTCCAACTCATTCACCTCATAAATCTTCCCTTTGGTGGGTTGCTGATTGTTCAACCTAGCAGGATTTTCAATATCTCTTGACAGAGATTCCTGTTGAGTTGAGTTTTCACCAATTACTTCAAATAAGTCCCAAACCTCCTCAACTATTTTTTGCAAGTAAGTGCCTCCACAGGAGGCATCCACCATATTTTTGCCTTTTTGATCAATTCCTTGATAGAAGCTTTGAACCAGCTGCCATCTGGGAATTTGATGATGAGGACATTGCCTTAAAAGTTCCTTAAATCGTTCCCATGCTTCGTGGAAAGTTTCAGTTGACTTATGTGTGAGAGAAATGATACGTTCTCTCAATTGACTTGTTTTAGACATTGGGAAATATTTGGCTAAAAATTGACACGCAAATCATTCCAGAAGTGATACTATTTGGTGCTAACATAGATAACTGTGCTCTAGCTTTATCCTTTAATGAAAAGGAAAGAGCCTAAGCTTGGTTATACGAGAAGTCCGACTATATGTTGAATGTGGTGCAAAGAGCCAAGAATTCATCCACATGTTTGTATGGATCTTCCTTACTCAACCCATGGAAGGAAGGAAGCATTTGGATAGTCGATGATTTGATCTCATAATTTCCTTTAACAGTAGGAAATTGAATGCAAAAGGGAGAATTATAAGCACCAGGTGCAAAGTAATCCCTCAAAAGTCGAGGTTCTTCACCCATAGTAGCAGAATTCTGTGTTGTTTGTTTGGTTCGTAGCAGCCTTTCAACTTCTAAATTCAGTGGGACAATCTCAGGGCTGAGAGTCCTCCTACCAAACATACAACTCAGAAAAAAAAATCTAATTATTCACAACAAACCTTCAGAATTTCTTTTTAAGCAGTTTCCCTTCTTTAAAAATTGGACATGAATAACTACATAGGTATAAACAATAGAATAGTTTAGTAATGATATAAAAAAATAAAAGTAAAAACTTAGGTCTACCTATTTTAGAACAAATTCCCCGGTAGCGGTGCCAAAAACTTGTTGTTTCTTCTTAGTGTGCTTGATTTATGTGTGTTTTGAAAACTGGTTTGCAGGTGCTAAATTATAATGAATCTAGAATATTAGAAAGAGTAAAGAAATATCAGCATAGGTAGAAGTGAATTGGCCTGCAAGATCGACGCCAATTGTAGCAAGTTTTAAATGTAAGTGAGTGAAAGATCGTCCACAGAGAATTTGTCTAAAATGCAAGATAAACCTCCAGATCTGAGCTACCAGATCTGGCCTCTTATCCTATCTAGAAAGCACATAAGATGGGAGGTTGAATTTGTCACATTAACTAAATGATAAAAGAAAAGTTAAACTAAATGATCCAGATCCGAGTGGGGGGAACGTTTGAGGTAAACTAATAAAAAATAGAGAAGTAATATCTAACTTTGATTTGGTCCTTGAAATCTAATGAGAATGACTGCAGCTCAACTGAGAGATGATCCAATCTTCATCTGGCTACAAGCACAGATGTAAGAGAAATAAATCTAATTTAAGGATTAGGTTTAAGCTTATGGCTATGGTCTGTCCACTTGAATGGCCACAAACCATCCAATAGTCTTTAATCTAAAGCCTTAGTTTAGAACAAGAAGCATCACTACAAATGCCGTGAGAGATTAGGTTACCAACACTAATTCTCACAGGATTAATGAATCAAGGGAAGTTGCATGAAAACAGTAAATCTAAAGGAGTCTAATGCAATAAGGAGATCAGAGGGAACCCTTAACATGAGTCCAATTGAGAATGTACGGTTTACAGCAACCTTTTCAAATCCACCATTACAATTACAGAGCACAGCTTAAACAGCTCTCAGATTTGTAGTCTTGAATACAACTCTCTTTTGAATTACAGAAATATCTCACAGCTCTCAATTGCAAGTAAAAGTGAAGTTATTACAGGGATTTCAGACAAACTATCTGGTTTGAAATGGGGGAATAGGAATGAAACTCAAAATCTGGATGCCCAAATTGGGCAAATGGTTCGTCTATTTATAGTTTTCCCTAAGTCCAGCTCAGATGTGTATCAACCAATCAGAAGTGCTCAGATCTGTATTGACCAATGGTAGTCGAGCACGAGGATCCAAATCTGTTCTGGCCAATCAGAATTCCTTGATCTGGTTCAGCTAATCAGGTGAAAAAGGCATCGATTTTATTATGCATTTTGAAAGTCTGTTAGAGTTTCTAGAAGTTCCCACCAAGTTATTTCATCTCTGGGTGCTCACGTGGGGTGGGATATGCCTTCGCTTCATGCTTAGAATCTTCTGGAATGTCCCTAGGTTTTTAGATGCATTGGATAGAAATAGAATTGCCCTTGCAAAAGCTAGGAACCTCCAGTATACCTTTTCGCAAAGCTTTAGGGGCTTTTCGCAAGGTGTTGTAACTCCTGAAGCTCTTTTCGTAAGGTTCTGATTCTGTTCGAATAGAGTTTTCTTCTTTTCGAAAAGGTAAATCATCTCTTCGAAGAGTTCAGATGCTCTTCGAAAGCTAAGCCTGGAGTTTTTATTCTCTTCGCAGAGTTTCAGGTACTTTGCGAGCAGTTCAGGTTCTTTGCGAAAAGTACTCTGTAGTGCATTTTTCTGTTCGAATTGCTCCAAACTTCTTTTCTGGGTTGAGACCAAGTCTTTGCCTCTTCAATTTAGACCTTTCAACAGCTAGTGAGGTTGTTTCTTCTCTTTCTCCCTTTGGATTGACATGGATTGTCATCATTTTGGCACTTTTGAGCTACTTTCAAGGTTAAGCCAGCCTTTATTGTTAGCTGTAAAACAAACACTTAAAACACTTATTCAGTTCTCTCAAGGGTCTATCAAGGCCCAAATTAAGGGGTGAAAAACGGTATTTTCCAGTTCTCAACAACACCCAGGCCCAAGGCCCGTCAGTCCAAGCCTTCCAAAACCATCAAACCCAAATCCCTCAAACCCATGGCCCATCCGCCCACGCTCATCAAAGCCCATTCACTAACCCCATACCCCCCCACCAATACCCTTCGTTCACCTATACCCCTTATGCCCCCGTCCCACCTCCAATGGGAAATCCAATCCATCCCATTCCTCAAAACCACAACATCCCACCACCTCAATCACACCCCCATCACCCCTAGAACATGCGCCTAACTCAGCACATCACTTACCCACAAAACGCTCACCCATTTATCCCTTCTCATCCCCTACAAACCATATGGCCCCATCAGGTCATCCAACCCCTCACCCCCAAGTCCAAATAGCAGAACTCACCCCTCACCAATACCATGACCAACAGTATGAGGAGGATGAAATTCGCAATAGTGGAGGAGCTGCCAATTTTAACCCTCCCAGGCCCACCATCTTCACACCTAGGGTCGAACCAAATCAGGGGGAAGCAGTCCCCGCGACAGCCTTAAAGGAACCAGAGCGACTGAAAGAACAGATAGACAGAATACAGAAGCAGCTGATGAAGATGGGAGGAATGGAACTACACTCAACGGACTTTTCAGACTTATGTCTGTTCTCTGATGTCCCCCTGCCACAGAAATTCAAGATGCCATCATTTGATAAGTATAATGGCACTGACAACCCCATGGCCCACTTGAAATCTTATTGCGGGGATATGTGCCAGTATGTCGGAGATGAACGAATCCTCATCAAAGTGTTCCAGAAGAGTTTAATGGGCCCAGCACTGAGGTGGTTCACATCCCTGGAACCGTCCATGACAAAAAATTGGAAAGACCTGACACGATTATTTCAAGAACAATATGTCTATAACATGGACATAGAACCAAGAAAGTCAGATTTGGCTCGATTAAAGCAAAGACATGATGAAACATTCAGTGCTTACTTGGGGAGGTGGAGGGCCTTAGCCGCTCAGGCAACTCATCGGATCCTCGATGATGAGCAGATTGAATTGATAACCAAGGGAGCCCTCCCAGTCATTGCAGATTTTTTAGTATATCAGCAGCAGTCAAGTTTTGCTGATCTGATCTGAAATGCCAATCGTTGCGAAGACGTCATTAGAGAGGGTAGGTTAGGAAGGAATGTGGCCAACAGGGCCACCGGGGTTCGAAAAGCCGCCGAACCAAGAATTGAAAGAAGACCAGGGACAGAGGTACAGAACATTGTTTACCCCCCGGCCAATATCAACGCCCCCCCGATACAACTCCAGATTACACAACCACCCCCGACCCGTTTCGAGCAAGTACCAAGGCAAAGCAACGGACCAAGAGCCCTGTTTACCCCGGAACAGATGAAAGCACATTTCGAACGAGTATTCACCTCGTTGGGGCAATCCTTGAGTGTCTTACCGCCGGTGTTACTATAGAAAGGCCTGGTCAATTTACTCCAACCTCGCCCGCCACCCCACCCAATACCAAGGAATTATGATCCGAATCTGCATTGCAATTTCCACCAGGGACCGGGTCACCCTACGGACCGGTGCTTCCCGTTAAAGCACGTGATCCAAGACCTGATAGAGGCGGAAAAGATCATACCCCCGCCACTTCCCCAAGGGCAGAACCAGAATATCCATCAAGCCCCTCTACCACCACACCCAGCAGGCCCCAGGCCTAACATACATTGGATAGAGGAAGAAGAGGAAGAGTTTGACCCTTCAGATTATATTAGCAATCAGGAGGAATTTTCACTCCCCAGGTCAAACGAAGATGAACTATTTGTTGGGGTGATCGAGCCCGATCTTCGATTATTTTCCACACCTTTGCCAAGAGGAGCCCTTAGATTAAGGGCAGTATTTTTCCACCCCCGCTCCCGCCTATCAAATCCAAACGAGCACAGCCCTGCCGCAATCATATCCACCCCACGCCCTATTTACCCCATACACCCCTCCATCACACCCAAATCATCCCGTACCATACACAACTCCACCATCCCCGTATTATCCTACCCCATACACACCCTCAAATCTCCCCATCCAATACATTACTCCGCCATCCCCAAGTTACCCCAGTCCATACACACCTTCAAATCCCACCACCCAATTTACCCCATACACCCCTCCATCGCCCTCGAATTACCCCACTCCATGCACAACTCCATCATCCCCAATCTATCCTATTTCATCTACAAACCCCTCATCATCCCACCATGCCACAAACCCTTTATACCCCCCCATTCCCCCCACTACCTCGCCATATCCAATCCATCCCGCTCAATGCACAACTCTATCGTCCTCAATTTACCCCACTTCATCCACAAACCCATCACCATCCCATCATACCTCCCCATATAGAAACCCTTCATATCCCTATCACCCCGCACCCACCACACCTCAAACATCTCCCCATCCCTCCAACCCAGTCACACTCCCGCCATCCCTTCGCTATTTTGGCCCTAACCCAACTCCACCGCCACCCGGACAAGCAACCCCTCACCCAATCCCCTCATCACCCAATCACCACTGATCCTACCATGCCCAGGTAACACAAGTACAAGCCCCCTCCGTGCCCATAACTCCAATTCTGTCAATTCCCCCCACCCCCATTTCACCCCATTGAGTTAACTGGTGACCAGAAACCAAGATATATCCGGCCCAATCCTCCCCGGAATCCTCACGCACTCCATTTCTCATCCCAAAACTTTCTTATGACCCACATCAGGTACCATTGAGCTATGAACAGACGGACATGAATGTCGGGTGCAACCAAGAAGAGGCTGTTGAATTCGTTACCCGATCGAGCAGTTACCTTGATACCGAAGCATCGAGGCGGTCAGAGGAGAGGAAAGAAGAAAGAACAGCCACGAAATCCTTTAAAAAATGGCGAGAACATATCATGGAGACACGCTCAAGAGAACACTCAAGATAGTACCGTGTGGGATTTGTTAATCACGTCTCCATTCCACTTTCAGGCCCTAATGGGAGCGCTCAAGGACGCGCATGTCTCCACCCATGTAACTCCAGATGAAGTAGGGGAAATAATAGGGCAAGTGTTGGCCCCAAATGCAATCTCTTTCACCGATGCAGACCTACCGATCGAGGGGAATGACCATTCTAAACCCCTAAATATAACAGTGGAAGTAGGGAACTTGGTGGTACCGTTGGTCCTGATCGACAACGGGTCGGCACTGAACGTATGCCCTCTAAGGACGGCAATAAAAATTGGGGCGAACCCCGACACCTTCCGGCCATCCATATCAAGCGCACGGGGATTCGACAACACTAGAAGGGAAATCATAGGAGAAGTAGACCTTGACCTGATCCTCGGACCGCAAACCTTCACCACCCCCTTTCAAGTGACGGACATCAAGTCTACCTTCAATCTGCTGTTGGGCCGGCCGTGGATACATAAGCTCGGAGCAATACCGTCTACCCTGCACCAAAAGCTCCGATTCATCTCAGAAGGAAAAATTGTCACCATCATAGGTGAGAGCAGAGAGGACATGGGGAAGAGCGCTCTGCACATTGAGAATCTGAATGTACTAAACATACCACACACAGTCGAGGACGCCGATCTCCATCGATTTGAGTATGACTTCTCAAGTGTTACCCTCAAACCAACTGAAAAGACCCCGAATAAAACTGGAGGAGGAATGGACGCAGCTGTGTTCATGCTCCACAGATGGGGCCATCAAAAAGGGAAAGGACTAGGCCCACGCCTTCAAGGAAGAAGAGACCCCGTCAAGGCTAAGGGGCAACAAACTAAATTCGGATTAGGCTACAGGCCCAGAGAAGAGGAAGTCAGAGAAGCCAAGGAAAAGATGAGAGCCGCAGCAGCCGCCAAGGCCAGAGGAATCATCTTGGAAGAGGAACCTCACGTTCGCCCCCACATCTGTGAAACCTTTGTAAGCGCCGGGGTAGTAAAAATCGATCTGAATTGAGAGACGAGGGTAACCCCACATAAGCCTACTTCAATCCACCCCACCAATCCCTACATCATCCCCCCAGACTTCGAAATGGACTTAGCCGCCCTTCCCTTGTTTGAGGAAGAAGTTCCCCAATCCACCCCTCACTCCAGCACCAACCACTCTAGGCCCCTCCTAACCGTAGAGGACAAGGTCCCGGAGGATCCCTCTATAA
Organism: Chloranthus sessilifolius; assembly: GCA_021018995.1. Lineage (NCBI taxonomy): Eukaryota > Viridiplantae > Streptophyta > Magnoliopsida > Chloranthales > Chloranthaceae > Chloranthus > Chloranthus sessilifolius. The sequence continues at coordinate 36,178,564 of CM037598.1, read as the reverse complement.
ATATGTTGAGGGAAGAAATGCAAGAGCCTACTGATGCCGCTCCCGATCAAAGAGGTAAAGGCCAAGCCTCGCAGGTGAGTAACTGGGCATCCTTGCCCCAACTCTTGAGAGCCGCCAAATGCCATGAAAATGGCACCGACTCTCTAAAAAAAAACAACCTATAAAAAGTGAGATTAGCCTCTGGACCACTCTACCTTGTATATATAGAGATCCACCTCGCCAGGAGCTGATCTCCGAAAAAATACAAAAGATCATAAAAATAGAAAAAATACCAATTCCAAAAATACTGTCCTTTAAAATTCCCAATAAAATTAAAATCAATGTCGTGATACCCGTCCCATGTGAAGCCAACTCCTTCCCTATAGAAATACAAGAAGAGGTAGGGGTCACGAGTCTGGATGAGGAAGGCCAAACCGATGAGCTCCCCAATGAGCTCCTCAAACAATTTGCCGATTTTGAGCATGGCCCTACCCCGATCATCGAAGAGACGGAGGATGTCAATTTGGTTACCACAGAGGCCCCCAGAATCACCAAAATCAGAACATCACTGTCCCCTACGGAGAGGAAAGGGATGATAAACTTCCTTCGATCATACCAAGACGTCTTCGCATGGTCGTATGAGGACATGCTTGGTTTGGATACCGATCTGGTTGAGCATGAGTTGCTGCTCCACCCCGATGTTTAGCCGGTGAAACAGAAGCTGAGACGACTCCGACCCGAATGGATGTTGAAGGTGAAGGATGAGGTCATTAAACAATATGACGCATGTTTCCTCATGGTATCCAAGTACCCACAGTGGCTAGCCAATATCATCCCCGTACCGAAGAAGGATGGAAAGGTTCGAATGTGTATCGACTTCCGAAATATTAATAGGGCGAGCCCTAAGGACGACTTTCCCTTTCCCCACATCGATATCTTGGTTGATAACACAGCTAAGCATGGAATGCTCTCATTTATGGATGGATTCTCAGGATACGAGATAAAGATGGTAGAGGTTGATCGCGAGAAGACGGCGTTCATTACCCCCTGGGGAACCTTCTGTTACAAGGTAATGCCATTGGGGCTGAAGAATGTTGGGGCAACCTATCAAAGAGCAATGACGGCCCTGTTCCATGACATGATGCACCGAGAGATCGAAGTATACGTCGACGACATGATTGCCAAATCACCAGAAAGGGAGGACCACTTGATAAACCTACAGAAGCTATTCGAGAGGTTGAGAAAATACAGATTGCGGTTGAATCCCCAGAAATGCGCATTTGGCACTATGTCCGGAAAGCTATTGGGTTTTATTGTCAGTAGGAGAGGGATCGAGGTCAATCCAACCAAGATCAAGGCTATCACTGAGATGCCGCCACCATCTATAGAGAAGGAAGTCAGAGGCTTTTTAGGCAGGATCCAGTACATCAGTCGATTCATCGCACAATTAACTCCGATATGCGCACCAATCTTCAAGCTGCTGAGAAAGGACTCACCAGTTGAGTGGAATGATGACTGTCAGGCTGCATTCGACAAGATTAAAGGTTATCTCTTGAAACCTCCGATATTGGTACCGCTCATACTTGATAGACCCCTGATAATGTACTTGTCCACGACTGAGTTTTCCATGGGCTGTGTTAGGACAACATGATGAGACGGGAAGAAGAGAGCAAGCCATCTATTACCTAAGCAAGCAATTCACTGATTACGAGACGCGCTATTCTCATCTGGAGAAAGCATGCCTGGCACTCGTTTGAGCTACTCAGAGACTTCGACACTACTTGTTATCCCAGGCCGTTCTACTTCTAGCACGGATGGATCCGTTGAAGTACCTATTGGAGAAACCTGCTCTCACTGGCCAAACTGCATGATGGCAACTACTCCTATCCGAGTTTGACATTACTTATGTCACCCAGAAGTCGATTAAGGGGCAAGCACTCACTGATCATCTTATTGAGAACTGTCGAACTATGAGCCTCTAAGGACCGAATTCCCCGATGAAGACATTTTGTTCATGACCGACGAGGATACGGAGGAAACGGAGGAGCCCTGGGTAATGCACTTTGATGGGGCATCGCATGTTAAGGGCCAAGGAGTTGGCACCATTCTTATCTCGCCAAAAGGATCCCATATACCCATCTCAATCAAATTGAACTTTCGATGCACCAACAATATGGCCGAGTATGAGGCTGTCATGCTCTGGTTGATCTAAATATAACTCACCTTAGGGTCTTTGGAGATTCACAGTTAATTATATGCCAGACCAACGGGGATTGGAAGACCAAGGATGAGAAACTGATCCCATACCATGAACATCTGGAGGATCTGATAACCTGCTTTGAGGAGGTCACCTTCTCCTATGTGCCGCGAGCAAGAAATCAGTTTGCCGACGCCCTGGCTACCCTGGCCTCTATGGTTGAGATTCCATATGGAGTGGTGATGAAGCCGATCATGATAGAGCAGAGGAAAGAATCGGCTTTCTGTCACCTGATTGAAGGACCTACAGAGATAGAGGATCAACCACCCTGGTTCTCAGACATCAAGAACTTCCTCGAGACCCGAACTGTCCCGGAAGGAACATCAAAGGTAGACATACGCACCATCCAGCGATTGGCAACAAACTACGTCATCTACGGTGATCTCCTGTATAGACGGTCTCACGACAATATTCTGCTCCGATGCCTAACCAAGAAAGAAGCGATTGAGATCGTGAAGGAGATTCATGAAGGGGTCTGCGGAGCCCACGTCAGTGGTCACATGCTCGCTAAGAAAATTCTAAGGCAAGGATACTTTTGGACTACTTTGGAGACTGATTGCTGCAAGCACGTACAGAAGTGCTACAAATGTCAAGAGCACTCCAGTCTAATACACACTCCGGCCATTGACTTACACAGCATGGCCACTCCTTGGCCATTTTCCACCTGGGGTCTCGACGTCATCGGCAAGATCAATCCTAAGGCTTCTAATGGACATCAATTCATCCTCATCGTTGTGGAATACTTTATAAAATGGGTAGAGGCGGCCTCCTATATGAGCATTAAGGCTAGTCATGTTGAGAAGTTCATCAAGAACAACATCATTTGCAGATTCGGCGTACCCAAAGATATCATCACTGATAATGCCACTAATTTCGCTAATAGGCGCATCCGGGCCTTCTGTGAGCGGTTCAAGATCAAGCATCATCGTTCATCCCCGTACAGGCCTTAGACGAATGGAGCTATGGAGGCAGCCAACAAAACTCTTATCCACATCCTGGAGAAGATGGTAGTTACTTACAGAGATTGGAGTGAGCAGTTACCCTTCGCACTTTGGGCCTATAGAACATCTATCCGCACCGCAATAGGGGCAACACCATTCTCCCTTGTGTATGGGATCGAGGCCGTGCTACTCGTTGAGGTCGAGGTACCGTCGCTCCGTATCCTTTTAGAATCCCATCTACCTGAAGCTGAGCGGGAAAGAGCCCGTTTTGAATAGCTAGACCTAATTGACGAGAAAAGACTCCTAGCCTTGTGCCACACTCCGGTCTATCAGAGGAGAATTGCACGTGCTTATAATAAGCGCATCCGCGGCCGAGATCTGAAGGTAGGAGACACTGTACTGAAGAAAATTTTTCCGTCTCTCCACACCGATCCGAGAGGAAAGTTTAGGCCAAATTGGGAAGGACCCTACGTCGTCCGAGAGGTTCCACCAGGATACGCCGTTCGCCTCGCCACCATGGACGGAGACCACTTTCTTGAGCTCATCAACGCTGGATACCTCCGTAAGTTCTACTCATAGGTCTTGGGACATGGTATGTTTCGATAAAGGTAGATGCATGACCGCTTATGGGCCCCGTGAAAGAGGCCATCATTTCAAAGTCAAGTAGCCCAAAAGAAATATTCCCTAAAAACCTTCACCTTTTTTTGCTACACACTTCGGGCCAACAACCATTTCTTTCATATACCCCACCCAAAATACCAAGAAAGAAAAAAGAGAGAAGAAAAAAGGGGAAAAATCGAAACCAAAAAAAAAAAGAAAAAAAGAAGAGAAAAAGAAGAAAAAAGCATAACCCCTCAAAAAGAGAAAGAGGGGGACTAAGAAAAAAGAAATGACTGGGGCATAAGAAGCCTTTGGAAAGAAAGAGGAGTCACCCAATCTGAAATTCACTCAAAGCTTAGATCCAAATTCCCAGAAAAACCCAACCTGTTTGAACCCCAACCACATTACAACCAAGAAGAAAGCCCTCTTTAAGGTCCACAAGCAGTCATAACATCTACTGCATCAAAACAAGCTGAGTTTACAAACCACACAGAACTTCATTCAGCCGGCTATGATGGAATCGGCGTCCATGTAGTGGCCTTCTGGTTCTAAAAAAAAAGAGAAGAAAAAAAAGATGAAAAAAAAAAGAAGAAAATTAATTTGAGTTCAAAGCAAGACGGACGTGGTGAAAACCCGAAAGGCCGCCACGGGTAAAAACAGCGAGCTCACGCGGACCAGGTGAAAACCTGAAAGGCCACCTGGGGTAAGAGAGCGAGCCCATGGACGTGGTGAAAACCCGAAAGGGCGCTACGGGTAAAAACAAGGATGACAGGCATGGCGAAAACCCGTCTTGGGCGCTATGAGCAAAAAAAAATGTCAAGAAAAGAGAGATTAGGAGAAGATATGTCCTAGCCTTCCTGCTTTTGTTTGGACCCCTTGAGCCTCTTCTCCTCTTTACTGGGCCACTCATGTGAAAATTGGATCAGATCCCGATCAAGTATGTCGTCTCTACCACGACGTCTGATGCATGACCAAAGGAAAAGATGTATATTAGACCAATCTCTGAAGTCAACCTTCCCACGTTTAAAGAAAAAACCTGCATCTCACGTAATGTGGTTCAACATGCTCAAAAAAAAGAGGGGACCATTGGTTTGGCCTTGTGGTTATCGACATCACAAAAGAGGAGAAAATTTCAAAAAAAAGATAATAGATTTCCCTTTCCCATAAAAAGCCGCACACTGTGGAGGAGAAAATTCCAAAAAAGATAATAGATTTCCCTTTCCCATAAAAAGCCTCACATTGTGGAGGAGAAAATTCCAGAAAAGATAATAGATTTCCCTTTCCCATAAAAAGCCTCACACTGTGGAGGAGAGAATTCCAAAAAAGATAATAGAATTCCCTTTCCCATAAAAAGCCTCACACTGTGGAGGAGAAAATTCCAAAAAAAAGATAATAGATTTCCCTTTCCCATAAAAAGCCTCACACTGTGGAGGAGAAAATTCCAAAAAAAGAGAAGAAAATAGATTTCCCTTTTCCATAAAAAAAAAACAAAAAAACTCCCACTAGGTGAAAAAGAAAATCCCCATAAAAAGTCTTACATTGCAGAATTACAAAAAGAAAACCAAGAGCGCATATATAGATTTCATTCCCTTTCTTTACAAGTGTTGCCTGCTGAGTGTCACGTCCCAAAAAGATAACGACATGACACACTTTCTAGTTTGCTACTTCCTTTATAAAAAAAAAAAACAACAAAACCCAAAATGTATATAGCTGTGTATATATGAAAAAAAAGAACAGAAAAAGATAACCCAAAAAGAGATCTCTGTTAGGGGGCTTTCCCCCCGTGTATATGATCTATGATATGTGCAGGAACAGGTCAAGGGCGGGGAGCACGCTTCAAAGCGCTAATCTCTGCAAGCAGGGAGTCCTCGCAGGCATTTCGGTCAGACATCCACCTACCATGAAGACTCTTCTGCCATCTCCGTGAAGCTTCAGCTGCGCTGCGGGACTCAGGCAAAAGACCAGTCAACCGAAGAACCTCGCTCTCGGCTGTAGCAGCTCTCACCTTCGCAATATCAGCTCTATCCCTTTCTTTCTCCAAAGCCTCGATCAAAGCCAGCCTCTCTAAGGAAAGGGACTCGATCCGGGTCCAAAGCATCGCTTCCTTACATGGCCAGGGCCCTGTCTCTACCACATCTACCGAAGTTGGGCTAGGAGTAGGTAATCCCTCAGATACCAGCCAACCCTCGTAACCCGGAGAGACTCGCCCTCCACTGGTGTTGGAGAGGAGAGTCTTGCCCAGGAGGAACAATAAGGAGATGCGGGCCAGCATAAGTGTGCGCGCAGGCTCGATGTAAATGTCCATGTCAGGCTGCCCCTGGTCCACCAACTCATTAGGCCCAAACTGATCAACCAACCAGGATAGCTTGACCTCCAAGCCCCGAACGTTCCCTGAGGATGGGTAGGCCCCTATCAGTTGAATCACCTCCTCCTTACCCGGTGTGCGGGTAGGTACCACGGGCACCCCTTCGATACGGACCCCAGTAATCATAGACCAGTCCGCAGGTGTTAAGGCCATCTCTGCCATGACCATGTGGAATGTCATCGTCTCGGGGTGAAAACGCTCTATCAGTGCCTTTAAATAGGCCGTATCGGCCCTCCCAGCGGGGCACGAAATGAAGTCCCCAAATCCGACAGCAGTGAGTAGGTCCTTCACCACTCGGGGAAGGTAAAGCACAAGACGCTGGAGGTCAAACCAACCGCCATAGAACATAATGTGCGGCAGGGGCTGCAAGCAGAAGGCATCAATCAGATAGGGGCAACGAGATATAATGAAGGCATCAAAGGAAAACAAAAGCGAAAAGGAGGAAACCCATCTGTTTACCTAACCAACGATCCCAAAGTTGGACATATGGGTGTGCTGGCAGTAGAGGAGGCCGGTATGGGCGGCCTCGCCTTGCATCTCATACCAAGGCTGGGAGGAGCGCTGAGACACAATGAACTGTTCCCCACGGGGGCCGTAGGCCATCTCCGGCCCTTCTTGGTGATCATGCCCCTCGTCACCAGACATCCTGAAAATATGAGACGCATCGGCATATGAGAAGGTTGCCAACAAAAAAATGTATATATATATATATATATATGCACTAATCCAAAAAATAACAACAAAAAAAAACAACCATTTGTGTGTACTAAAAAAAAAAAAGGAGAGCAGCCCCAAAAAAAAGAACCATGTGTATGTACTAAAAAAGCAAAAAAAAAAAAGAAAAGGATGTGTGTATGTACTAAAAAAAAAAAAACATGTGTGTGGTTACTGACCCAAAAAAAAAAAAGAGAGATGTGTGTGTACACAAAAAAAAAAAAACTATGTGCGAGTATACTAATCCAAAAAATATGTGTGTGTACTAACCTAAAAAAAAATAAAAAAAAATGCTTGTACCAATCCAAAAGAAAAACAAAAAATATGTGTGTGCTAACCCATTAACAAAAAATGTGTGTGTGGGTATTAATCCAAAACAAAAAAAAAAAGAGAAAGAAAGAGAGAAGTGTGTGTATAAATATAGGCATCTCTTTTCTTTTGCATATTAATCCAAACCAAAAAAAATGTGTGTATGAATATAGGCGTCTCTTTTCCTTTGGGTTAGTATATAAAAAAAAAAAGAGGAAACAACAAACAAAAAAAAAAACCAACTAAAACAACTAAAACAAAAAAAAGAGAAGAAAGAAAGGAGAAAAAGGAAATATAGGCATCACATAGCATTTCATCAAAAAGAAAAGAAAGAGGCAATAGCATCAAAAATTTGAAAGAAAAACAAGGGGAAGGTAATGGTTACCTTCAATGGGAGAGAAAAATGAATAGCGGCGGAGGATAAGCGCCTTTCGATCCACACCGACGACCGCCGGTAATAGAACTCAAGCCAAATCAAATGAAAAAAACCTAAGGGGTTATCCCGGACTCAAGAAGAAAGGAGGGAGGAAGAGAGAATTTGAAAAGGGGGGCCCCTTTTGTGCTCGAGCTGCAATTTCAGAATCCGATTTTAGACGCGATATAATATATCGCCATTTTTCATGATTTTGGTCAGCGATATATTATATACGCTTGACCAAAATGGCGATTTTAAATCGCCGACCTCCTTTTTTCGATTTTAAGGCCAAACGGCCCCCCTTGTATGCTATGGACCTCGATCTGGGCCCCCCTTCGAGGCCCCCGTGTCATCGGCCATGGTGCACGCATCCCCAAATGACCCTTTTAGTTTCCTTCGATTGGCCCAAAGGGACGGTGCTACAATAAACAGATCTAGATCCGTAGGCGCCCACCTAATGCGCCCACAAAATCAAAAAAAGGGCAAAAAATAATGAAAAAAAAAATATAAAAAAAAATAATAATAAATACAACACTGGTTCTCAAAAGAGCGTCGCAACGCTAGTTTGCCCCACTCCGAGAGCCGTGTTGGAATGATCGGGTTCACCCGAAAGCTCTCAAACCCCGTTTCAAGCAGGGACATTTTTGTACCTGACCCGGCAGGTAGGTAATTTTGCCCATCTCTGATCATTGTTCCCTACAGAGTCCCCCAGCCAAAGTCAAGGCATGATCCGGCAGGCAAACCAAGAACCCATCACCGGAATGCACACGTCCCTAAGATATATCAACATGGCAAGTTGATTCGCCTAAGGATACGTGCAAAAATAAAGGCAGTTTGAGCATGCCTAGGGTCTCCATCTGACATGAAAGAAAAAAGAAAGAGAAAAGAGAAAAAGAAAAGAAAAAAAAAGAAGAAGAAAGAAAAGGAGAAGAAATAACAACTTGTTGCTACTTAGTGAAAACCCTGAGTGGGTTGACCCCACCTTCCGGCATTCACTCTGGTCATCCACCTTCAGATCTCTGTTGACCAGGAGTGCCCCCGACTTCAGACCATTCAAAAAGTCTATTGAAATTGACCCGTCAAAAATGAAATTACCACCAACCAAACAATGTGCAAACATATAGACCGAAGGGCTCATTCCCTTTTATTTCCTTTTACACGGGCTTAAAACCTGTATAGGCACGGTGTCCCTGTTCACGCCTATTTGCTGCTTATCGCCCCTGATGGGTGTCTGTCTGTGCATAGTTAGTAAGATGCGATTTCATTAGGGATGGAGGCTAGAATTGGCCATCTCTTTCGAGGGATGATTGGTCCTAGCCTAATCTTTTCAGCTTTGTCTCAAGTTAAGGCACTCCGATTCGTGTGAATCAGGAGCACCTCACCACTGGAACGTGCACATCCCCAAGGTGCACCTATCCCCGACATGTCGCACGCATTCCAAAAGCGTGTCAACTGGCATTTGATCCACTTAAAGAGTTGTGCAAGAATAAAATTGCCAGAGGTCCTTAAGCTTGGGTTAGAAGCCTCGAAGCAAAAGAAAATTCATAAAATGACAAAAAAAATTACTCAGAAAATGGGCATGCATTCCCAAGAGGTGTTGCGACATCAATATTCGCTCCACTCGAGTCAATCATGCTAAAGCAACCTCGAGGTTGATGGGTTCACCCAGAAACTTTGAGCCTTACCTAGGTGAGGGCACCCATACCCAATCCAATGGAGCTGTCGATATTCCATAGGATTGGACACAGTTTGAAGGCCTTCGCTTTGTTTGCTTCGCATCAATTCCGAAGCATAGATCGATCATCCCGTTTCATGGAGCTGTCTGGTTTAGATTAACACTCAACATCACAAATCTATAATTTTCCTCAAGAAGTGGACGATATCCCGGCTAGCGGGCTTACACTTTTTGCGACCATCGCAGTTATGCCCAGTAATGTCGCAAAACGCTTGGGGACTGTTAACCTTGAGGAACGGACGATATCCCGAAATGAGAGGGCTTACGTACACTCACCATCACCATGAATGTTTGAGAATTGAGTTGAACTAGGCGGACCCATCAAATGTGCCTTGGTCCTCTTCGGATGTCTCTTGTCTTTGGCATCCGATCATTAGTGATCGAATACCAAAGAGGGGAATCTGTAGACACCCAAATTCGGCCCAAGGCCCGATCAATTTGTACTTCGGGAGAGATGTAACCCTGTGCTTCCGATGGCACCCCCTGAACCCTTAGGAACCTACCTAGGCCAGTAGGAATCACCCTAAGACCTTTAGAGCCATTCCCCCAATCCTTAGAAGTCACCCCTACACCCTAGAATCCCTTCCCAGACCTAACTTAAACCCTTCTGGCGGTTGATGGGAGGAGAGCTATAGAATTTCACACAGACCATTACCATGGATGACCCATATATCATTGGAAAGAGGACTTCTCCAGCTTTCCAACAAGCCAAAGATCACCCAATTTGGAGCTACGGTTCAAACGTTATGGCCGATTGAAGTTTCACATAAAATCAAAAAAAATTTGCTCAGGCGTGGATATTACATACGCCCAGCTAATTTAGCCCCAGATTAGTTAGGCGTATATATTATATATGCCTGCCTATTTTGGGGGAAATTTGGTCGGGCATATATAATATATACGCCCAGCATAAGTGGGACCCACCACGGGCTTCATCTTCTCAAAACTCCCCTGATTTTGGTGAAAATTACTGTTCCTAAACTGGGCGTATATAATATATATGCCCAGCTTAGCTACAGTAACTGTCATCAGTAGCTCGATTTTCCTCCATCTAGTTTGACCCTTTCACCATCCCCTTGGTTGAGGTGGGTGTCTTGAGATTGGTTGCACCCCCTTTGAACTTATTGGCAACCCTTAAGTCACCCATGGTCTCACCCCATCATCCGCCATTGAAACTAGTTTCCCAAAACCCTAGGACCTTGAAAACCCAAAAAACCTTAGATGGGGGATTACCTAATTGCTAAACCAATTAGCTCTTAAGTAAGCCCCTAACCCATCCCTTCTCTATAAATAGAGAGGCCCCCCTCTTCCCAAAGGGTTGAATTTTTGTTGAAGGATTAGAGAGTGCTTAAGAGAGAACCCTAGTGAGAGAACATGCCAATATTTTCCCAGAATTCCAGCATGCATACTTCACCTATTTCAGTCCATTTCCACCATTAGATCATTCCTTTTAGCTAAAACCTAGCCTCTAGCTTCACTCTACACCCCCTATTTTATTGAATCCTAGCATTAGAACCCATTTTCAGACCATTTAAGCCATCGGAAGCACGCCAAAGCGAAGATCTTCCACGGTGCAACAAGGGCCCGTGAGCTTCGGCTCACCCCTCTCTTCCTCTACCTTCTTGGTGTCTCCTCCGTCCAAGGATTCAAGCCGTTACGCCGCCGAAATTTCGGTTTGGCTCAAAGCTTGATAGGACCGTATTGCCTTCGGGCAAGGGGAAACTCCGCCCTTTTTATTTTTATTTTGGCCATAGATAGAGACCGCTACGTGCGGGTTGATCGGGTGCCTAAACCCTTCCCGATCGATAACCGAAGCCCCTACCCTAGAGCCTTTGGCAAAGACCGGTAAATCAGAGTCATATTTAGCACTTCGGTGCTCAAAATATCGATTTGAAGGTTTCTCGGGTCACCAAAAGCTCCGGGTGGCGACTCTACATTTTCATTAAAGGCGAGCGCATCGCTGCGACGGGTTTGAGAGGATCAACGGTCGCACAGGTTGGAAAAGGATCGGCCAAGGCATTGGCCACATCATTGGCCACGTCGTCATAGGTAAATTCGTAGTGCCTATTATCAATTTTTGTTCTAAGGATGGTCGAGTTCTTGACATCTTCCATATTCTGGTAGAATAACCTCACAATGCGTGGGTAGAAGTTTTCTTTACACAGTCGGAGTATCCTGGTTAAACCTGCCATGGATATGTAGTTAAAAGTCCACAACGTTTCCTCACGCTTGACAAAAATCTTAGGATCAATGAACAACTCCGGTTCAAAATCTTTGTCAGCCCACCACTCATTGGGTTGCTCACGTTGAGGTGAGGGAGGGGGGGGGGTAGGGCCTGTTGTGGTGGTTGGGCCTAGGTAGGTGGTCTCGACGAAGAACCTATTAGTGTCGAGGGTTTCTTCGGTGGTGGTTGTGATGAGGAACCCGTCTCGGGTTTCTTCAGTACGGCACTCGCCGTGGTTTGGCAAGTTTTAGGTGCCATTGTAAACACCACGAACAGAAGGGATTTGGGCAAGGGTTTTGCCCCAAACTTATTAACCCTAATGTATTAGACGCAAATTTAAATTTTCAAGGCTTGAGAGGTTAGAAATTACCTCTTTGCGCTTCCAAGGAATTACTCACGCGAAGCCCCAAGCTCGAATGGTGCTGGAAGTCGTCGAAGTTGGGTGGCACTTTCAAGCCCTAGAACCTTTCTAAGGGAAGAAGAAAACTAAATTTTTACAAGTTTTGATTGTGAATGAGAAAAACAAATGCATGCCCTATATATAATCTCCAAAATCAATTGAACGATTTTAAATCGTTTGATCGGTTTTCAAATATTAAAGGCTGCCCCCAAAAATTCATTCGATCAGTTACTAATTCCGATCGAACGATTTCCAAACTTCTTTTTTAGTCAATTTTTTATGTCACTGACCTAGGGATTTCGTTCAAACAATTTCTAAAATCGATCGAACAATATCCTGGCAACTGCCTAGACTTCACCTCAGTGAATTTCTTTCGATCAAATTTCAAATTCGATTGAATGGTTTTCTCCAAAACAGAGCTAAGGCTACTTTTGCATGCCTTCACCCTCTATTTACATTAGTCATCAATTTTTGCTTGAAAATTTCAAGATTCCTAACATCAGTTTTATATCCAATCCCTACGTCACTGCATATAAGGTTAACTAATAGTCATTTCTCCAACTTGTTCATCAAATTCCAGATTTACCAGCCCAATTTATATAGTAACTTACCCACTATTTATGCACCAAGTTCACAACTCGGACTCCACAATGCTGAAACAACTTAACCACAATTTGTGCATCAAGTCACACATTATATATATTTCAACACAGATATGTTTGGCTCAACATACAACATTCAAAATTTGAGAGGCCAACATATGCATTACAAGAAAATTTTGATTCTTGCTCTACACCTTGCACTTAGCGTCTATGGTTTCTCAAACAAATGCGGGTATAGTTCCTTGATTTTGACTTCGTGTTCCCAACTCACTTCTTTGGCCGGATGATTCCCCCACTTGACATGTACTAAAGGGATAATCTTAGTGCGCAGAGTTTGTTCTTTTCGATCAAAAATCTGAGTTGCCCCTTCAATCATGGCCATGTCTTCATGCATCTCAACAGGCTGATCTCCCAAGACATGTGTAGGGTCCTTTACATACTTCCAGAGCATTGAGACATGAAACAAGTTGTATACCTAATCAAACAAAGGAGGTAATCCAATGCGATAGGCTACTTCACCAACACGACCCAAAACTTCAAAGGGCCCAAGGTAACGAGGACTTAACTTTCCCCTCTTCCTTAACCTCATCACACCCTTCATGGGTGATACTTTGACAAACACATGATCGCCAACGGCAAAGTCCACACTTGTCCTTTTGATATCGGCATAGCTCTTTTGTCTGCTCTAAGCTGATTCGAGCCTCTCCCTTATCATACGAATAATGATGGCATTATCTTCAACCAACTCTGGACCTAGTATAAACTTTTCACCGACTTCTTCCCAGTTGATAGGCGAGCTACACCGCCTTTCATAGAGACCTGGAAATTATAGCATCTGTGGTGGTTTTAATTGTTCTAACTGAGGCCCTGGCTTTGTAGGAGATCTCTAGGATGGTCTGTGGCCATTAAACTGGACAGATCATAACCTTAAGATAAATCTAAGCTCACGCCACAATTGGATTTATCTGTTGCAATCTGTGGATTCGATAAAGCCTCTAGGATGGTCTGTGACCATTAAAGTGGACAGATCATAGCCTTAAGGCCAGGTGGATCCTGTGATTTGAAGTGGAAGTTTTACCCTACAGCTGTGCTTGCGGACAGTGCCTGTGGCCAGCTGAGGGACTTATGTGCTTTTGAACCCCTGCAATAGGCTTAGCTCAACCTGATTGCAGTGAAGACAATCTCCAAGCTGTTCTTCTCAATTTTCTGAGTTTTTAAATCTTTCATCTGCAAGATCTGAAGCTCCAAATTCGATCCAAAACAATCTGCATTTTATTTGTAGTTTAGTTTAAGTGACAACCCATTTCAAACTCTCCCCTGTCTTTTAACTAAGGTAGAGATAGCTAGGGTGCCAGATCTCTCACAGAACTAGAGATTTACCATATTTCTAACCAGCTTCCCTGTGGACATTCCCTTACTTGCCATTCTTTTAAAGCTTGCTACAAAGGACCCTGTATCTTGCAGGTCCAGGATATTTTAGATGTGCTGAATCCATCGCTGTTTTCTCTTGATTTTTACACCATAAATCAGCACACTAGAAATCCACAACAAGTTCTTGGTGCCGCTGTCGGGGAAGCAGATTAGAAATTGATAGATCTAAGTTTTGATCATAGATTGGTAGTTTTTGTTTGATTTTACTAACAGCATTTGTGAGTTTTGCTATATATTTTTTTTCAGTATTCTTTGTGTCCATTTCACCAGATCTGAGTACAGAATGAGAGGAGAGTTGTGCTGAAGGCTGCTCTATAGTTTGCATCTTTTCTCCCCTGTTTATTTTTAGATCTGTTGATTTTTAGATTAGTTAATCAATTGTGTGTTCCTATTTGTTGTTTGAGGATTTACTCTGCTTTCAGTTGTGGGAGTTGTATGTTTGGTAGGAGAACTCTTCAACCTGAGATTATTCCACTAAATCCAGAGGTTGAAAGACTTCTCAGAACCAGACCAACTACATCCACAACTATTGAATTTGAATCTGTTGAAATGGGTGAGCAGCACCAGCCTCGAACTCTCAAGGAATTCAATGCACCAAGGGTCTACAATTCCCCCTTTTGTATTTAGTTCCTAGCTGCTCAAGGAAATTATGAGATTAAATCGTCCATCATTCAAATGTTGCCCTCATTTCATAGCCTGACCATGGAGGATCCCTATAAGCATATAGATGAATTCTTAGGACTGTGCACCACCTTCAACATCACAGGTTTGGGGGAGGAGGCCACCAAGATGAGACTCTTTCCTTTTTCATTAAAGGACAGAGCCAGAACCTGGTTATCTCTGCTTCCACCTAATAGTATACAGTCCTAGAGTGATCTCGATTGTAAGTTTTTTGCCAAATTCTTTCCTATGTCAAAGATCAGTCAGTTGAGGAAGGGTATCATCTCTTTTACCCAAGATCCAACTGAAGACTTTCATCAGTCCTGGGAGAGATTTAAAGAACTCCTCAAGAAATGCGCCCATCATCAAATCCCTGAATGGCAACTGGTTCAAAGCTTTTACCAGGGAATTGATTCAAAGAATAGGGACATGATAGATGCCTCCTGTGGAGGTACTTATCTTCATAAAATTGCTGAGGAGGCATGGGAGCTCTTTGACATCATCAGTGAGAACTCTATGCAGAGGGAAACCTTGGCAAGAGATCTAAAGCTCCCTAAATTGGTGAAAGAGAATACCTCAAGAAGAAAGATATATGAAGTGAGTGTGCCAAATGAGTTGGAAAGGAAAGTTGACAGCTTAACTCTGAAGTTTGATAGGCTGATGGGAGTAATGCAGTCACCTGTGGCTGCTAGAATAGAGGAGGCATGTGCCATATGCCAGTCCCCTGCTCACTCCTTAGATGAGTGCCCATCAGCTACCCAATTTCCTGAGTTCATAATAGAGCATGTGGCTGCAACTCAAGCCTATGGGCAGCAGCCTGTTGCTGGGTATGAATGGAGAAGCCACCCCAATTTGAGGTGGAGACAAGATGGATACCCCATGCCCCATGTAAAATGCTCCTATCGAGATGGTTATGCCCCAAGACCTCAATATCAGAAAACCAGGGCTCAACCTGTAGCTCCTCCTGTGCAGCAAGCTGCACCTATTCCAGCTGTGAGAACACCATCTTTTGAGGAACAAGTTCTATCTTCATTACAGAACTTGAACACCTTGACCCAAATTGTGCATTCTCACAACCAGAGCATCAAAAAGATTGATGACCATCTCGGTCAGCAGTGTGACGCTTTGACTAGGAGAGAAGGAGGAAGGTTACCTAGCCAACCATAGGATAACCCATGGAGACAGTTTGTAGTGGGTGAAGTTTCCTCCATATATGAGGAAGCCAAATCTGTTATAACTTTGAGAAGTGGTAGGCTAGTGGACAATCGGGTGGGTTGTGAGCCTGTGAAAAGTTTGCATGAAGAAAATGGAAGGAGTTTTCCAAGAACACAACAGAGGCCACCAGTGGTTGACCTGTAGGAACAACCCAGTGTCAATAAAGAGGATGACATGGATCCTCAAGAAAAAGAAAAAATTAGAAAGAAAGAAGCCCCATTGGCTAAGGCTGCAAGTGAAGGAGCACCCCCACACTTGCCATTTCCCAAGGCATTGCAAGGACCCTTCCCTTTTGACAAAGGGCAGGGTAAAATTGAGGAAATGATGGAGACTTCAGACAAGTAAAGATTAATCTACCTTTACTGGATGCCATTAAACAAGTCCCAGCCTATGCCAAATTTCTGAAGGAGTTATGCACCCATAAAAGATAGTCTAGGGCACACTTATCCAAGAATGTCTTTTCAGCAGAGAAGGTAAAAAACATTCTGTCCATTGCAATCCCCACCAAACTTCAAGACCCTGGAGTGCCCACTATCCCCTTCATCATTGGGGATCATAAAAATGAGAAAGCCCTATTAGACTTAGGAGCCAGTGTGAACTTGCTACCCTATGCAGTCTACGAAAAATTGGGCCTGCGAGACTTGAAGCCCACACCTGTGGTCTTGCAATTGGCTGACAGGTCCGAAAGGAAGCCTGTGGGAGTCATTGAAGATGTCCTAGTGGGAGTTGACAATTTTTTTTATCCTGCTAACTTTGTGGTGTTAGATATGGAGCCAAGTAAAGGTAATTCCTCCATCCCTGTGATTCTGGGCAGGCCCTTCTTGGCCACTGCAAATGCCTGCATTCAATGCCGATCTGGAATCATGGAGGTCTCCTTTGGCAACATGAAAGTAAAACTGCATGTGTACAACACCCGCTCTCAACCCCTTTTGAAAAAACCTATTTTTCCATTACAGGACTGGAGGAGGCTCTGCATGATAATCCCCAACAGCTGCTGCAAAACAATGATTGGCCTATAGAGATGAAATGGCAATCAGGGGTTGAACAATTGCTAAGGAATGGATCCAAGAAAGATGAAAAGTTCAAGGAACATGGGGAGGCTGTTAACCTTCCAGATCCTCCAGATTAGCACCTGCAGTTGAGTATGTATCATATGTATAATATTTTGCTTCTGTTTTAGATTTGTTTTTACTTTACATCTTTAGTAGAATTCTTTTGCAATAAATATGCCATGTTCTCCAGTGGGTCATCTTTTCAAATTTGCCAGCTGCCCTAAGATAAGGGAAGCTCATCCACATAAGAATCCAATCATAGGTCCGCACAACAACAGAGCCTGATAAGTGCTGAAGCTAAGGGTGCCCAGAAAGATAGCTTTATCTAGATTTTGAAACCTTCGATAGGCCTAACCTACATTTCGTTAGGTTTCATGGTGATTTCGACAGGATATCTAATGGTTCTGATAGGAACTGGATGTTTCGACAGGTAAAACCAACTGCTCGATAGGTTAAAATATGGGCAAACAAAGATTTCAATAGTTACTTAGTACATATTGGACACCTATCGAAATGATGTTGTCTATGCCATTAAAACCTATCAATAGGATGGTCTCACCTATCGAAATCCTTAAAAATCATCCTTTTTGAAAGCTTTGTTGTCTAAGCTTTCGAGAGGACACTTCAACTTATCAAAACCATTCCAGTTATCCTATTGAAATCGCGTTTTCAGCTATATATACCTGTCGATAGGTCATTTGTGCTTCACTCTTTCCCACTGAAAAACCCTAGCTTCCTTCCTCATTTTTTGCCTCCCTCTTTCTCTATTAAATCCTCCCAGAATCTTCTACTATTTAGTGTGCCATCTTGTCAATACATTCAGCCTGCATAAAGGAGCATTTTGCCCCTGATTTTAGAGAAATTGGAGTTGTGCATCGCTAGCTTTGTGAAACCCTAGGTACCTGGAGGTGAGTTACCTTCCTACCATCACTCTGTTGACTTTCTAAGTCTTGCCATTCCAAGCTGGTGAGAAATTACTCCTTGAGATTACAATGAATGAGCCTGAGGAAACGCTAGCCAGCATACACCGGAAATCAATTGCATCCACCCTTAAATCCTCCAAGAAAGTGCTCCCTGCTACCAAGCCACCTGTGAAGAGTATTTCCTCTCCAACTCATTATGTCCACTCACCTCATACATCTTTCCTCTAGTAGTATTTTCTTTCACCAATCTAGGGGTCTCTAAGTCTCTTGCCTAGGTTTCCCTTTGCATAGAGTTTTCACTGATGATATCAAACAGCTCCCAAGCCTCATCAGCAGTCTTATGGAGGTATGTACCACCACAAGAAGCTTCAACCATATCCCTGCTTTTAGGATCGATTCCTTGATAGAAACTTTGGACAAGTTGCCATTCAAGAATTTGATGATGGGAACATTGCTTTAGGAGTTCTTTAAATCTCTCCCAGACTTGGTGAAAATCTTTAGTTGGGGCTTGAGTAAATAAGATAATGTTCTTCCTCAACTGACTTGTTTTGGACATGGGGAAAAATTTGGCCAAAAGCTGACATTAAAGATCATTTCAGGACTGAATACTATTGGGTGGGAGCATTGACAACCAAATTCTGGTTCTATCCTTTAGTGAAAAAGGAAAGAGTCTCAACCTGGCTGCTTCCTCGACCAGAACTGCAATATTGAATGTTGTGCATAGTCTTAAAAATTCATCAATATGCTTATATGGGTCTTCTTTGCTTAGGCCTTAATATGAGGGTAGCATTTGTATGATAGAAGCCTCATAGTTCCCTTGAACAACAGAGAATTGGATGTAGAAGGGGGAATTGTACACCCCTGGTGCATTGAATTCTTTCAGTGTTCTAGGTTGTTCACCCATTGTAGGATTATCAGCGACAGAAGTGTGTACAGGATACTTAGGTCTGAGAAGTCTTTTGACTTCAAGATTCACAGGAGCAATCTCTGGATTAAGAGATCTCATCCCAAGCATACACACCACTGAAATCAAGTACAACACCAAAAACCACAGTACAAATTTTGGTAAAATAATCACAAGACAGACAACTACGAAACTGCAGATCTACTCAACTATAGATCTAGGAATATAAATAGAGTTAAGAGATGCAAACTTTAGCAATGCTTATTCTTCCAAGTGATATAGAGCTCCTATTAGCTCCACAGATCCAGATATGCAATAGTGTAAAACTACAATAAAAACTAAAGCAACAATTAATCAAACACTTAACAGGCAATTAAAAATCTAAATCTAAAAATGAGAAAACTTAGATCTACCACTTTTAAAAACACAGATCCCCGGTAGTGGCGCCAAAAACCTTTTGTACTGCCCACCTTAGCAATTATTATATGATTAAAATAACAAATTAACTGCACAAATTATAGCAATATAGAATCAAGGTGAGCAGCCAGTCCTGCAAGATTCAGGGCTGTTGCAGTAAGTTTTGATAGGTAAGTAAGGGTATGCCCATAGGAAAATGCGTTCTAAAGGATGGTAAATCTTCAGATCTATGGTTGATTTTGCACTCTATCCTAATTTAAACTAAACTAAAATAGGAAAGAGGAGAGGTTTTATGGTTTTGTCACTTTAACTTAGAACTACAAACGATAAATGCTATTGATCCAAAGCTAATCAAACACAGAGATGAGGGGAGAAATAGAAGAGATGAAAAATCAAGAGGGTGAGAACAGCAGCTAGGGATATCGGTCTCTCATTGAAAATCAAAGGAATCAAAGGCAATACAGAGAACTGATTTGCAACAATCCTCTTTTCTGGCTCCAAGCTTCCCAGGTTCCCCTTAATCCAGCAATGGATCAAAGCAATCCTGAGGTTAGGATTTACCCTTCGATTGGAAATAGTCTTAAGTTTATGATCTGCCCTTCTACTAGATACAGTTCATCCCCGAGATTACTCCAACTTATTGGTCTACCCAGGTTCTCCCGGCAGAGGTAAGGTATGAGAATTCAATCTCCACCAATGGATCAAAGCATTCCTGAGGTTAGGCTTTGCCCCTCTACTGGATACAGTTCTAAGTTCATGATCTGCCATTCTACTGGATACAGATCATCCCTGAGATTACTCCAACCTATTGGTCTTAATTAGAATAGGTAAACCATTGCAAATGTTGTAGATGCTAGGCTACCTGCTCCCTATCTCAATTTATAACTCAAGACCTCACCCTAACTACTGAAAAGAGTTTAACCACTGATGATTGGCTAAAGAGAGAATGGGAGGAGGAAGAAGGAGCGAGAATTTGGAGGAAAAATGGATCTCGCACTAAGCTCCGGTTCTCTTAAATTCGTGATGGTTCTTCTCTATTTTCTTCATGCTTTTATACTCTCCTCCTCTATCCTCAGATCCATTTTAGTCAATCAGAGCGTAAGGGAATAATTCTGTTATGGTGGGTTACAGATGTGGTTGATTTCTCTTCTAGAAGCTCTTCTCTCATTGGTTCTCAACTGGCAGGAATAGGTGATGCAGTTAAAGTTCCAATCATGCGTAGTTTAAAGCCAAAAATACCCCCATGGGTTGCTGAAGTGCTTTAGAACTTGTGCATAGAATTTTGGAAGTGGCAGTTGTTGAAGAAACACGCTAAGAAGTTGCCAAAATGAGAGTCAAGAGGTTCTGGGATCCTCTCGACAGGTTCTGAATCTGCTTTATGTTCACGTCGATAGGTTGCATTGGCTTTTGACAGCTTCGCAGACTTTTCGATAGGATTGAAGTTGCTAGTCAATAGGTTTGCCAACATCTCGACAGGACTGAGAGTAGCTCTCGATATGATTGGAGATATCTCGATAAGTTAATGAAGATCCTGTCGATAGGTTGGGAGAACATCTCGAGAGGTTGATTTGCACCTGTCGATAGGATTGAAGGCTTATTTCTTCATACTGCTAAGTTCCACACTCATCCTCTCAACAGGTTATAGAAATCCAGTCAACGGGTTATACAATCTTCAGTGAAGTGCTCGACGAGTTGGCTCTATCCTCGCGAGATTAAACATTGCTTCAGATAAGTTATCGACAGGTTATCTTACACTGCTCAACAGGTTCAGTTGAACCTCACAATAAGTATCTTGGAACCTCTCGACTTCCCCTACATCTCCTGATATCCCCTCGACTGCTGACTGACACCTCTCGATCTTTTTGCAGTTTCTCTTTAGATCCTCTCGACAAGTGCTGGGCAGCTCTCGACAGCTTCATGGAAGCTCTCAACAGCTTATTTGCACCTCTCAATGCTTGGCTTTCAAGCATCAGAACCTCTCCACAGCTAGATTTAACCTTTCGATAGGTTCTGCCTTATTTTTTTGCAACTGGCACACCTCTTAGGTGTGTTGTTCTTCCTTTGCTCAACACTCAACAACCCCTTAGTAGGTTCAATCTCTATTACTTATAGTTGGACTTGGTCTCAGGCCTTTCCAATTGAGTAGCACATTGCTTCTTGGCCTTTTTTAACTAAATATCAGCACTAGGCTGTAATTTATTACTTATCTACAAAATACACTTAAAACACCTTAGTAGTCATCTTAAGGGTCCATTAAAGGTAAGGTTAAGGGGTGAAAAATAGTATTTTTCACTGCTTAATAGGAACTGACACTTCTAAAATAAAGTCGAAAGGTTCTGGAGTGCCTCCCAACCTTCCCATATTATCAGCAAACTCAGGTGTGACAAACGAGTGTGTAGATCCAGGATCTATCAAAACCCGTGTCTCATAACTCAAGTAAGCACCCTCCGAATACAGTAGTAACATACCTATTACATATGGATTATATAATTAGCTCGAATCTAAATGATAAGATTTTAAGACTAGTGGAAAATAATGCAATGTACAAAGTGTATATATATCTAAGTTTTAAACTGATGCACCTACTTCATCTAAAAGACCATGAATAAACTTATGATGAAATAATAATTATCAAGCATACCTTGAATAATATCGTTGCTAGTTTGAGCGCCTTGTGCCGACACAACATAAGCTCGGCCTTGTACCGTAGGCCTTATAGATGGTAACGTTGGTCCCATTTTCGACGTCGTTCCCACCATCTATAGACAATCCTTCATTTGATGTCCCATCTTTCCACAATGAAAGAACACATCAGACGCTTTATGTCATTTGTTTGTCTTGCGTACCTTCCCACACTTCCCACATATATCGGTTGAAGTTGTCGACGAAATTGTATAAGATCCCGTGCGGGAAACTGCCGATCGTGCTCGTGAAGCACGAGAAACAGACTGGGCAGGCTGGTTCAAAACACATGGAACCCGAGGTGGTAATGGTGGTAGATTTGCGGGAATGTACGGCCATGTGTAGGATACTGCAGTAGGTTGGAATGCTAGCTGCATGGGTATCGCGGTCTGTTACTTGCTTGACCGGAATTAAAAGCCTGAGCCTGAGCTTTTCTTCCTTTATTTTATTCCTCTCCTTTTTAACATATTCTCAACGTCGGTCTCTCCTATAAGGGCCAACTTCATCACGTGTGAGTATGTCATTGCTTGGAACAATAAAATTCTTTCCTTGATCATGGGCTTCAAACCGCACTCAAACTTCTGTGTCTTCATGAGCTCGGTAGCGAGTTAACTCTACCTCATACTCTCTGACCATTATCTGACCCTTTACTAAGGTCATAAATTGAACCTCCATTTGGTATCTCTCAGGTGCCAAAAAATACTAATCATTGAAGGCTTCTGTGAAATCTGCCCACATCCAAGGTACTCCGAGTACTATTATCCGTTCCACAGATTCCCACCAGGGTTCTGCTTCACCCTCTAGTTTGTATATTATCCAACTGACTTTCTCGACCTTAGTGCATCTAACCCATAGAAGCACCTTCTCAATCTGTGTTAACCACTTCTTAGCCTCCATTGGGTCGTGCTGACTATAGAAGCTCGGTGGTCGAAGGCATACAAACTCTACAAAGCCCTTCAAGGGTCTTCTCCCTGCTAGTAGGGCCATGGTGGGGACTATGGTCTCCATCAACTACAGATTTTATCCCATATTCTATTCAACTCCGGGAGCAGCCCCCATCTAATTAACATCTACTACAGAAGGAGTATGCTCAGCAACATTCTTCATCGTAGTTCAGCTCTCCACCATATGCACATTTTCTCCGCTTATGAGGCAGTATCGTGCTTATAGCCCACCACTGGAATAGCATTCGGCCCAGTGTGATGGTGTAACGGTGGTCTACCCCTTCCTCTCCCTCGTCATGGAGGCATCGTAACCTATTATGATAAAGCAACAACTTGATTAGTTAAATCATAGACATAACCAAGACCTAACACTGGACAAACATCAGAAACTTTGACATATGTTTACATCAGAGTTAAGCCTCTAAAAGACTTAACGCCGGAAGCTCTGATATCACTTGTGACGGCTCGACTTTTACCCTTATCGTACATAGGAAAGGTCGCATCGTCGGATCACCCAACATGATCCTCTCATGCACGTGCATCGTTTCGTATACAAAGTATTGCATTTGTAGTAGCAATTTAATAACTTTGACAAGAAACAATATGGCAAAAATTGATATTTACTCATCCATTAAAAATAGTAAACAGAAAAATAGTAAACTAACAAAGGTCTATAAAACAAAAACTAATTGATGCAATGTATACCTTTCCACAGATGACGGCCACCCGTCATCTAAACAATGGAAAGAAAACCTATACATGAAGTACAAAATATCTCAAAAACATAATACTGCTGATTTATACAAGTTTTTAAAACAAATCTCTCTTTCTCAAGCATTCTCTCTCTAACCTATTTAGGAAAGAATATCTCAGCGAATTCTTCCTCCTCGTCCTCCTCTTCTTCCTCCCCCTCCTCTGGCTGATACGTGGGTTCACCCTCATGCTCAGGGTCAATATCTACAGCTAAGACATGAAGTCGTAGGATGAGCTATCATCGAAGCTCAGCAGGGAAATTTACAGTGCTAACATATATGTTAGAATGCCAATTCACTTCTTGATACGTAAAATACCATCTAAGCATATCTTATCTTGTGTTGTGTCTATTCTAGCAACACATATCATAAATAAGTCATTAATTATACGAATAATTTATCATGCTGACATGCTGAAACAATCATGCTGAACAAATACAAGGAATCATGCAGAAAGAAGCTTAGCAGAAACAAGCTGTAAAACATACATGTATAAGAAACAAGAAAATCAAGCTCCCGAGTGAGCGTGATCACTTGTCAAGCTCTCGAGTTAGCATGATCACTTGGACCAAGACAAATCAAACTCTCGAGTTAGAGGTATCACTTGTCAAGCTTCCGAGTTAGTGGGATCACTTGGGACCAAGACATCAAGCACCCGAGTTAGTGGAATCACTTGTGTTCAAGATTTACACAGTCAAGGTCCCGAGTTTGCGAGATCACTTGGCTTAAAATGAAACAAAAATGTGTACATGACATCAAGGATAATAGGACATGAACAATGCATGGTATCAGGTATGCAGGAACATCATTGATAGTCATATATCGAAACTGAGCTAACTATTCATCAAAACTGAACTAGTATGTTCATACATTATTCATACGTCAAATCTGAACTTATCATCCTCATTCCTAACTATTCATTGAAACTGAATCTAGCATATCCATACAAAATCAAACGTTGAATCTGAACTTATCATTATCATACATCACTAATCATTAAACTGAACGGGCATAGTCAGAGCATAATCACATGCCAAACTGAAATTATTCTCATCATACATCACTATATATCATACTGAACTAACACATTCATATCTAACCATTCATCGAACTGGAACTATCATAAGCGTATGGCTTCATCGAACTGAACTTATAATAAGCATATGGATTCATCCATCAAGACTAACATAAGCATATTCATAGATATACTAACTAGCTAACTAGAGGTGAATGAGAAAACAAAACACAAGTCAGCAAGGTAAACTCCCTACCTTAACTGAAGCTTACGTGTGGCTGATTTCAGGTGCACACATGCATCCAAGCTAAAGTCTTCGTTACAAGCTCTTCATGAGCACCAAGAACCTAGGATTTACATTCATGTTTTTAGCATTTATACTACCTCGGCAAGCTATTCAGCTGAGCACCTTGCCGCGGCAACCTCACAAGGTTGCCGCGGCTACCCTGAGGCACAAGCAAGCCGTGTTGCCCCCTCTTGCCCTTCTTGATCTCTGGTTCTCTTAGTTAGTTGAGCCATTTATATTATATCAATACATTATATTTCTTTTATACTTTGCCTAGAAAACCTTTTGTATTTACTAAATCCGGTATGAAAGTTTCGAAGAGCATTCATTGGAAATTTTGACTACGTAACCTTCACACACGACTAGATCTCTGAGCTGTTGATTCGATCTCATGGAATCGATACCAAAGACCTATAATTAACTGTAAAACTAATTGAAAGGAGCTACTATGTCATTCATTTTACGACGTACTATTTGGCGGACTCTTTGTGTGATGACCCAAATTTTCCATTCCTTAAAGGTATAGGAAAGGCCGGTTCATCAACTTATTGATTCTCAATAAGCCGTAACGACCAGAAGCTGGCAGCATAAGCATAGGTCAAAACAAAGGCATAACAAAAGAAGCAAGAACAAAAGCTCATTCCAAATAATATATCACCATGAGGAACCAAGAATAACCACCGGTGATGGTCAATCCAACGCCTAAAATAGTAGTTCCTAATGATGGTTCCTCAAGTGATATCTAAAAAGACAAAACAATGGCCTAGGGTCCAATATTCAATTAATTCGGAACCAAAAGTACGAAAAGTATAATCTAGATCAAGGAAAGAATTCCTCCGCTGGGGTCTCCAATTCCTTCTCAGGAATATAGTCGGAATCCTCCAGATCTAGATCTTTAAAACCCAAGTCAGTCTCAGCACCTGTGACGTATAGTCGGGGTGAGCTAACATCAAAGCTCAATAGAGGGAGCATATCCATTTGCACTTTATCATAAATATTTTAAGGACAAAATCATATTAGATATGGTTTTTCAAAAGATGCTTCAATGTCTAATTTCTAGTTCTAAAATCGAAAGCCAAAATATGATTCCATAAAACTAATGTTCTGATGTTTTCAAATTCTGAATTAACATGCTTCTTGTCTTAAATTTATAAATTAAAAATAATCTCTCAAATTACATACTAGCATGAGAGCACAAGTATCACCGATGGGAAACCCTACTAACCATCGTTGTTCATGAACCCTTTTTCGGAAGTGCAACAAGCCCCCTACGTAATGAGGGCAACTTGCGCCAAACTGAAATTACCGCCACCACGGTTGCTAGGATCTAGGGTTTCGTTCGTATGTGCCTCAAATCAAATGCAATGCTATACATATCATATGTTATGTAATTAATACATTTTTCAGATTTTTGGAGTTCTGAGTCAAATTTCACATTCAAAGATGAGGTTCGGAAGTTCAAATTTCAGAGTTCTTATATCAAAGTTTCGGAGTTCTTGCTCATGCAATGTTTATCAAGGTTCAAATTTTATGCTTGTAAACCAATAACCAAAACTTATAATAGAATGCAAATTAGGTTTAGGGTTCCCCTACCTTAACTGAAATCGATCCAAAAACATTCAAAGCAGTCCGCACAATGGACCTCTATCACAAAATCTACAATGATTAACTCCAAAGGTGTTAATTTAGTCCAAAAAGTCAACCAAAAGACGCCCCAAAATAGTTTCCAAAAGTTTCAAAAAATAAAAAAAAATAGGGCAAAATTCGACCCTCGAATTCTTAAAATTTCATCAGGCCCTAAAAGTCCAAATACGACCCTCGAATTTAAATTCGATGGCTGAATTTCAAATACGACCCTCAAATTTCTCTAGGTCTGGTTTTCGAATTTTGTTCTTCAGATTTGTTTATTCATTCCAAACCACAGTTTGTTTATCTTCTCTACATTCACCATATTTCTACACTAAGCAAGGTATAATTTATTTAACTCAAAGGGGTTTAAAAGTCAACCTCTTGAAGTTAGATCTCTTGGGTCTCGTTGCACCAATTTTAAGCACCGGAACCAACCACAAAGTTTAGTAGGCTTGGATTTTCAAGTCAGCCCGTCACAAAGTTGCTTCATGAGCAAGAGACCAAGACATCCACAAAATTATCCTCTCTCCCCTATCCTTCTCTCTTAATAGTTTAAACTGATCAGAAATAAAATGCAAGGCTTATTAATGGTTGAGATGGGGAGAGGGATTCTAAATCATAAGGGACCTAAGATCAAAGCAAGGAGGTAAGGTTCCAAAGGCCTCTATTCAGATTCATATGAGAGAGAGAGAAGAGTGAGACTTATCCTCTACACTTCTCACTTTATAAACCAATAAGAAAACCAAATATCTAGGTTTTTACTTTTACATTTCTATCCTCTTAACTTGCAACTATTTTCGGTGTTAAGCGCTCACATATTACGTAATGTATATGCGAAGCTTGTGCCGCAAGGACTCTCCGAGACCAAGGGTCGTCTGCCAAAATTCTTACGACCAATTCTAAATCAAAGGATTTAAAAGGGTTGAAAAGGTATTGGGTTTGAGCTAGAAGAAGGGTATATTTTTTTCTGATTTTGCTTGGCTTTTTGCTCTAAGGGTTGAGCAGAGTCTGTGTGCTATAGAGTTTATAATTCTTCAAAGGTCGAAGCAGGAAGAAGAAGAAGGCAATGTCGAGTTTTGTAGTGGTTTAGCTGCACTTTGCGTGTATGGGATTTAAGAATGACTCATGCATTCGTGGAGATAGGCTGGCGGATTAGCAACTTATAAGCTATTAAGAGATGGAATTCCCTATGGTGCCCAAACTAGTTTGTAGTGTATGCACATATAAGACAACTTAGGCTTATATGCACTGTAAAGTGAATACACTAGTGTGCAATGTAAAGTGAATACCCAGGTTTATATGGATAATCCATCTTAGGCTTGGCTTGAGTGTAATGCTAGTACATAATTAAAGATGGATAGCAGAGGTGCAGCTTTAGTGTAATTCTGTTACCCTTTAGTAAGTGTATGGGTAGTGCATGGCTCAGGTATAAATCTGCAGCATTTATACTTAGTATATTTGGGATCTAGTGTAACTGCAATACACTGTTTATATATATATGTAACACTACAGAACTCAAGTGTATTATGTAATACACTAATATAGTTATATGGGAGGGTTACAAATTCAAGTGTGTTTTTACTATACTAACTTTAAGTGTATGAAGGAACGGGTTTTCCTAACAAAATTTACTGGGCCACTAAGGGCCTTACATTCGTATATATTTTGAACATCAAATTAAATAGGTCCTTTGTGTCCCGTGTTAGGCACACACCTGACCTGACTGCATCCATACTTGATATTGTGGTTGTAAAATATGGTAGCTGTTACAATTCTGCAGTTTATATTTTCAAATACATTTTAAATGTAAAAAAATATAAAAGAAATATAAAACTTGTAGTTCTATTCGGCTGAAAGCTGAAGTGACATTGTGACAAGTCCTTTCAAGCCATGCAATTTGCTATTAAAAATAGTAAAACACTCCTTTCAATGCCTTCTTTCATGTACTCATGAGTCATGCCACAACAGTAATTACTGCAAAATAATAAAAAATATGCAAAAGGAATAGAAAATTACGCTCATGGCAATAGTCACACTCACAAGCCACAAAACACGATGCTAAATAGTTAGGCGATACTGTATACATATCGGCACCGATACGTATCGGTTTGCCGACAAACCGATACGTATCGGTATCGGCCGATATTTGATACTGTGCTTAATAGTAAAATTGTTTTATCTTTTTTGTTTGCTTCTGAAATTTTAAATAATTTGGTATTCACTTGAAGTTTAATTGTTTGACAAGTTATTTTAGTAGGTGAGAAGTATGAATGTCATTAGGTGGTTCATTTTTATTATATTTAAAAGGAACAAGAAAGAAAAGTATCCATAACTAAAAATGACATCATGGATATAAATATAAGAATCCAAACTCCACAACTTTTAAACCAGGTTGTTCATCAATCCAAATACAGACCGAAACCTTCCCTCTCCTCCCCTATTTCATCTTAAAAATGGCAGCTCTACCGTTCTCTGTTTGCCCTAGCCTCCATCTGCCTAACAATGAAAAATAAGAAGTCAAACGAAGGTCAGCAGGTTTTCACCCCAACATATGGGGTGATCAATTCATTAACATCTATTATCAAGATCCAAAGGTAAGAGATGAGAGAGAGAGAGAGCTTGCAGAGTTAGTAAGGCTTGTAGTTAGAAAAATAATTAGGTTTTTTGCATATACCCCCCTTTGTTTGGCATATTTATAAATGCAATCCCTTGTTTAACTTATTTATAAATAACCCCCTGGTTGCAGTTTTGTGTTTAAATAACACCTTGAAGTACCGTTATTAATCCAAAATATGTGGGGGTATATGCAAAAGAACCAAAATTATTCTAGGTTTAAAATAAATTGACTCCTTGTTATTAATCCAAAAGGAGTACTTACTATACTAGGTGGTTATAATTTAATCAGTTATAGTAGTGTGTAATTTGAAATTAAATACGACCCCTGAAATCAGTGTTAAAAGGGTAATTTAATAGAGTGTACCATGGGTAATAAAGGATATGTATTTTGTCTAGAATCAGTCATCCAGAGAAGAAAACAGATATGTATCACTACAAAAAATAAGACTATTAGAGGCAGTTTTTTTAACCAAAAAAAGTTGCTATTAGTCCTTTCGCTACCAAAAACTACCACTATTACACCCGTCGCTACTAAAAACTGCCTTAATAGAAAGTGTCGCTGAAATACCTTATTTTTATAGTGTATTTTTTCTAGAATCAGTCATCCAGACAAGAAAGCAATAGTAATGGCTACCTTATTTCTACAATCAAGAGCTCCATACCCCTCAATTCAGACAAATTCGGTGTATATAATAATATATACACAATTTTTAAGTAGTTTAGACTATACTTTGTTTTTTTTTCTTTCTTATTTTTATTGGTAAGGTGGAATTGAACCTAAAACCTCTGGGTTGTCATATTGTCAACATTCAAATTGAGCTATAGATCCACCATAACTAGTAAAGATTATAGTTAAACTCGAAAGTCCTCTATGACTTACCATGGTCCTAAAGTTTCCTCTAACTAGGACTTCTCAACTTTATTTCCTATAATTCTACTATGACTAACCAAGGTTCTTAAACCTTCTCTAATTTTTTTAAAACACTACACTAAATTTTCTAAACAATTTTTTTTTATACTCTAAATTCATTAGCAAAAATTTTATAAGGACCTTTTATTATAATTTAAATTCTACATGGAAATGTGTTCTTGCGATGTCCACTGATGATACAGATGATTTGTATAGTACTTTTGCTTGACCTTTATAGGACAATTTACCCAATAATTTCCATCACATGCAATACAATAAACCCTTCTTAGTGTTGTACTATTAATTAATGGGTTTTTTTTTTTTTTGACAGAAATTAATGGCTTTGGTACTTGTGATTACTATCACCATTATCGATATTTTAATCCTTCCAAAGATGGAAGAAGATTGTTGCGCGAAATTACTCGTTAATTATGATTCTTGATTCCATATTCATTTAACAAATAAGGTTTTCACTTAAGTAATTAGGCAATACACAATCAAAAGAAATTACAACTATAGTTTTATTAAGAGAGCTAATACTTGGTCACGAAAGTTCGGTTTTTGCGCACAAACTTTTGGGCCTTGCACATGAACTTTTCCGCAACAAAAGGCTCTTTCTCATACATAGATTGTTTCAAAAAGGAAAGTTCATGTGAAATGACCCAACTTTTATCTGAATGTTACGCTTCCCTTTTTTTTTTAAATTCAATTTTGTTTAGCTTTTCTAATAAATGTACTATAGTCTCTTGTAGCTTTTGAAATTTCACCTCCTTTTCATATTTTTTTTTAGATGAAGGCTCGAGCTCAAATCCTCTGAATATGAGTTGTTTGTTTAATATAATAATTTCTTACTTATAATAAGAAAAAAAAAATCTTTATATACATTCCTAAGAATAGTAATAGTAAGAAACATGATAGAAAATTATAATTGTAGCTATTCTCGTCCTATGAAGTTTATCATACCTCCTTTGTGAATTTACACTACAAAAAAACAGATTATTAGAGGCAGTTTTTTGGAGCAAAAAATTGCCGCTATAAACAAAAAACTATTAAAGACTATTAGTAGCAAGGGCATTAGCGGCAATTTTTTGTTAATAGTGGCAGTTTTTGG
This sequence comes from Chloranthus sessilifolius, assembly GCA_021018995.1. NCBI lineage: Eukaryota > Viridiplantae > Streptophyta > Magnoliopsida > Chloranthales > Chloranthaceae > Chloranthus > Chloranthus sessilifolius. The sequence goes on along the minus strand of CM037598.1, from coordinate 36,147,476 downwards.
TTGCCCCTAATAGTCTTGTTTTTTGTAATGTTAATTCCGTATGAATCCAAAAAATTCTCCTTAAATTATAAGTGCATCTTTGCCATGAAATATAAGTTTGTTACTACATTCAAAATACCACGTAAGCTATAAGCAGAATTGAAATTTATTGCAGAAAGTAGATTTATGGACAAAATGTGTAGAACAATTGAAGAAAGAAGTGAAGGAGATGCTAAAAAATTGCAAAGACTCATTACAAGAAATGAACTTGATCGATATCCTCCAACGGCTTGGGGTGGCACACTACTTTAACAAAGAGATTGAAGAGTCATTACAAAAACTATACATTTCATATAATAATATCGCTAGTGATGATTTGTACTTGGTGGCTTTACAATTTCGATTACTACGACAACAAGGGTATAATGTATCATCTGGTGAGCTCATTTCCATCCATTAACTTTTCTATTATCCCTACATAAAATAAATTAATACAATATCAGTTACACTCAAACGCACAAAAGAGACTATATATATATATATAAATACGCACTCAAACACACACACACATAGATGGAAATGATCTCCTAACTTGAGTCATGGGACATAAGGTCATGACTCGAGTTCTCATAGGCATGATGTTATTTCTACTGCTTTTGAAAAGTACAAGGAAGTTATTACAGCCAATGAGTGCTTGGGTCATGGATTAATCTATTCGCTTGTGTGAAAGGATCATTACCCATACATTCATATATATATATATATGTATGTATGTTTGTGCGTGTGTGTGTGTCGAGGGAGAGAGACTATGGTAGGGGGTCTCTAGATGATGGCATTTAGTAGAACTGTCATCCATCACCATTAAACGTTCATGTTTGTGTCACATTAACATGCACAAAGTCGATACATCAATAACAAAAATAATTAAATAAAAAATTAATTATAGTGATTAAGAATGATTAAATGACAGGTAAAATAAATAACATTCACTATCCAATTTAGTCACCATTGATCACAGTGATTAAATAATATTTTTTACTAAAACCCCACAGATAAGGGTTAACCTTATGACGGGCCACATGGCCCCAAGAAAGGGCCAGACAAAGGCTAAAGCCCTGGTCTAGGATCATTTGATATAAATATAGAAAGCGAGAGAGAGAGAGAGAGAGTGACAACCTGATTTTCCCCAAGGCACACAAACCTGCACAATATATATTTTTTTCTTCCTTACATCATAAACTCAGGGAAAACCGGACCGTCGAGATGCACATATCACAATCTGAATACAGAAATTACTTGGTATTATCCACGTACCAACATGGAAAATGAAGCAGCTATCAAACATACATGAAAATGGAAAATTTGATATCACCAGGTAGATCTAAAACTTCTACGTTATACTTATCAAGTCCAATGATTTACAACCCCAAAATCCACAATACAAACCCGAAAGTGCCCAGTCCAAATCCTCACCAAATGCCAAATTCCTCAAACGGGAGGTCCTAAGCCGTTTCCCGAGGTCCACTCCTGATCAATACTTGTACCTATGACGTATAGTCGAGGGATGAGCTGCATCTAAGCTCAATAGAGAAACATCAATAGCATGTATATTATCACCTCACACATATATCTTATGACATAATCGAACATGCTTTTAACATAAAGACTCACAATTTAAAGAACATTTGACTTGAAGCAAAACTAATATCACACATGAATTTTCTTCTTGTTTGAAACTTAAACACATGATTTCAAACTTATTCCTTTAACAAAAGAAAAACTTTAACTGAAAACTTAAATAATCCCCAAGCACTATAGCATCGAGCCCCCGACGGGAAACCCACCATCCTCATTCAATTGAACCCTTTTTAATAAGTTACACAAGTCCCTTCGATGGAGGTGACTTGCCGGAATTAATATTACCGTAAAATGGTAATCAAAGAGTAGATATCCCACTGCATTGAATTCACATCAAAGTGCAGATATCCCGTTGCACCAGATTCACAGTTTGTATGGATATTCAACTGTACCGGTTGGCTATCATTGATAACCTTAAATCAAAGTGCAAACATAACTTATAGTTCATCATCGTGTATTGTGGTAATTTATATTTAGTTTGGAGTTTGAAAACTTCCACACCATAGGTTTAGAGTTTCAAACTTTCACACACACACATTCACATTCCACACCATAGGTTTGGATTTTCAAATCTTCCACACACACACATTTGATTTCACATACATACAAACCTCTGAGTGCACGCACACACACACATAAACACTTTTGATGTTCAAAACCATAAAAGAACTTCATGCTATCCAAATGACAAGTTTCATAAATCACACTTATTTTTCTCACATCACAAAATTCATGCTAAATAGATGACAAGTTCCACACACATATTTTATCATATCATAAAATGCATGCTAATCATAATCAATGCACATGTTAAAGAGTTTTCCCTACCTTGACGCGATGTCACCCTCAATTCCTTATTCTAAGCTAGCTTTTCCCCCACATTCGTGCAAGCTCAAACGTAAACACCTAATTCCATAGTTTACATGTACCAAATGACGTAAAACGGAAGACTACAAGATATCTCCAAAGTCCTTCAAACAAAACACATCAAAATCCTTAATCTGCTCAATTCGATCGATCGATTACCCAATTTGATCGATCGAATCCCATCGAAATGGATTTTGATCGTTCGAATTGGGAAATCGATCGATCGAAGTAAGCAGATTAAGGATTTTGATGTGTTTTGTTTGAAGAACTTTAGAGATATCTTGTATTCTTCCGTTTTACATCATTTGCTATGTGTAAACTATGGAATTAGGTGTTTGGGTTTGCGCTTGCACGGATGTGGGGGAAAAGCTTGAAACCCCTCAGAAAGTCATACAATCTTACTATGGCACCAAAACTCGATCGAACTCTAACTCGATCGATCAATTTCTAAATCGATCGATTGAATTAAATTTTGATCAGATGATTTTCTTCATAACCCTTTTTAACACTTCCCTGTTCGGTAACATTCGATCGATAAATTTTTAACTCGATCGATCGAAGCACATTTCGATCGGTCAAAATCCCTCAGAAATCGTATTCAAGTCAAATTCGATCGATCAAATCCATTTTTGATCGATCGAAATTGACAGATTTCGTCTGTCACTTCGCTTTCTCATGTCAAACCCAATTTCTTCTCAAATCTAATCTTCTTTTGTTTAATTTTCCCACTCACATCATAACAAAACTAACATGACACAATTAATCATAAATTTCTCACCTTTGATCGAGCGCGCGATCCACACTGCTCAAATTTGAATCTAGGGTTCTAGAGTGAAATTTGTCGATTCTTCTTGCAATTGAGTCGAAAAGGAGCCCACGGTGACTCCACTCTTGATCACACGCTACTCTTCACGCACTTGATCGTATATGGCCTGATTACATGATCAAATCCCAAGGTACAAGGATGGGAGGAAAAGTTGAGCTATTCTTTCTTTTCTCTCTCAACTTTTTTGCAAAACACAGCCTCTTTCTCTTTCTCTCTCTCTCTCTAAAACCCAAACCCTACAAGCTTTTGCAAATGGTAATAAGCTTCCAAAGGAAGCCTTTTGCTTCTTTTATAACCAAATGGATTAGTTCCCTTATAAAACATCAACACCCATTTTGGGTATTAACTTCATCAAATAAGCATTAGCTTCGGTGCAAAGCTTTTACACCTAAACAAATTGTTAACCACCACTTACCACACTAAGCTTTGGTGTGAAGCTCATACACTTAAGTCAAGCCTTAATGCATTAACCACAAGCCCACCATCGACTCAAATAGCTAGCCCAACCAGTTCAACAAGTTATAATCATTAATGAACTTCCATTTTCCAATAATTTTGACTCCTAGTTGCATACTCGCAAAGGGTGTCGTCCCAGGCATGCACATTGAGGCATACTGTTCAAAGGTCAAAATTTTTGGGATGTTATAGAGGGAGATGAGAATATGGATTGGAACACATGATGGTGACCTTCTGCTCAAATACCAGGTCACATGCCATGTTGCAAGTGATCGCGAGTTACTTAATGTTCACTAGGTCCAATAGGATTTTTAAAAGGAAATTATTTTCTAGAATGTGGTCCAAGGGACAAAAACTCAATGGACTAGGATGTGTGGGAGGTACCCAAACATTGATCATAGTTTTGACCATCAAAAAAACTTTTTTTTATAGATCACTTGCCACATGGCACATGCTCCAAAAATAGATTTGTTTTTGGAAACGCATATCGTGTGGCATGTGATCTATTGTTCTAATCCACCATCCTTGTATCGGTTCAAACCTATGTCCCATTTTCCATATATATAGGGAAATGAGTATATGACTCGAGTCATGGACATAAGCCTATGAGTCGAGCTCCCATTGATTACACGTTACATCAAGTGACTTAAAAAGTCAACCCGATATGACATGCAGCCAATGGTAGCTAGAGTTATGAGATTATATTTCATGACTCGAGTGGGAGGATCATTACCCATCTACCAATATATATATATATATATATAGAGAGAGAGAGAGAGAGAGAGAAAAGGGTGCATACTCTCATGGAGTACACAATATAGGTACTCAAAGTGATGTGAAACTCCATGCGACTCTTATAGTATTGTTTTGGTATTATGTGGAGCACTAGCTGGTTGTACAAAGAAATTTTATATATCTTACTACTTTTCATTAATATTATAATATCAATTACATGTAGCTAGAGCTTAAGTTTGTTTTATCCCAAAATAGTTTCCTATTCAAAGATTTCAAATAAATGTCTAGAGCCTAAAGAAAATTCAAATAGATTTGAGAGTTAGTCACCCTTAACAAGCCTGCATTTTGCTTGTCCCACAACATGTTGTGTTCTACTTCGATATTTCAATTGATAAAGCAAGTTGTGCTAGCCTTTACTAAAATCGGTGCACCACAACTGATGAATTGTCTATGCACCTTACACAAATTCATATTTTAAAGCCTCAATTCGTATAGAAAAGAAATATATATGGGGGTTTCTAAACTTCATTCTTTTCCTAGAAGATACCAATGTTTATATATAGTGTGAGACATAAATAGACATATAAACACACACACAAACACACACACACACCATAAAATTGGAGCTTCATAATTGCCATCACCTCATTTTTCAAGAGTTATTCCAAGCCACAACACAAAAGGAAAAATAAGACTAAAATAAAAGAAAGTGATGAATCTCATTTAAAGCTCCTAAAACTCGGCAAGCCCCTAGTATCTCTGATGATCTAGTGCTTCACTGTATCTATAAGCTGTGAATAATTGGTATAGACCTGGTCATCATGAACTAAAGCCCTCTTTGCAAGAATCTCCGTGACACCATTATCCTCCCTATAAATCAGACTGTGCAACCAATTCTTTAGAGAAAGCCACTCCTTAATATTCGTCATTCTAAGGACAAGAATGACCCATCTGACGATTTGGAACCAGTTCGGAATTAGTTTGAATGAGTTAGTCTCAGTGATTGTTTGAAATAAGGGATATACTATCAAGAATAGCCCTAAATTCTAATTTATTTTTAGAAAATAGCTCATAATTTTTATTAAAGGCAATTAGAAAATAGACATTTAAATCATGGATAATCCTAACACCGCTAGCATGGCTAGAGTTTCTCATTGAGGCACCATAAGAATATATTTTAATAGAGCTGACCCATGATTTTTTCCTTATCATATGCAGCATGTCATAAGGCTTCAGAGTTATGGTATGAAGCCTTACGATGTGAATAGGATTTAGAGTTACGATGTGAACGTTAAGCTTACCAAACAATTTTGACTTTTGTAGATGAAGATGGCATTTTTTGGTTGATTAAATCAATACTCTCTATGATCTAGCTTAGTACCTTTCTCTTTACAACACCTGTTGCTCATCACCGTGAACTACAACATTTCTTTCCAACCAAATGTCTCAAGAATTCACCCATATAATAGAACCATTGTCGAGAAACTTGAGTTTTAGTCGTACGTTACCAGTTAATCAAATGGTGGAAATTTTTGGATTGGGAACGCATCAAGAAAATCTTATAGAATCCACTTCCATAGCTATCGGGTAGAAGATCAATCAACAAATAAATGCTTGACTGATTCGAACTCCATAAGGCAAAGATGATATCGGGAAGCTATCTGAATTTTTTGCGACATAATCACATAATCCATGGGAATTGCTTATTTTGGAAACATCCAACCAAAGCAGTGTATTTTGATTGCATCTTCACTTTCCTGTGACTTTTCATTTTATTATTTTTGGACACATCTCATGAGTCTAATCCCATATAGAGTTAGCAGAAAAGGCACCCGAGATACTAGGTTTCCTGATAACACTTTCCGAAGAATGTATTTTTGAAAAATTATTCTTGGTCTTTTCCATTTATAAACTAACCCAACTTGTTTGCAATATTTTTTGCGACCTACTTTCCATCTTTCATAGCATCAATCAAGACCTTATTCTCATTAATATAAGGAACCCTATCCATTAAATGTTCATCCCTTAACCCATTATGCCCAAGAAAAAGTTATTATTTCCATAGTTTATTATCCATCTAGAGGCATTCATACTTGATTTCATCATAGGTCAATGCCTGATCATACTTTCCATAGACCAAAAATATTTATTATAGACAAAATTAGATTAGTGAAAGTCCTCTACTACTAATTTTATCACACTATCATCATATTGACGTAGTATGTATCTTCCAATTTGTGAATTACAAGACCAAAATCCCAAGAAACCCAATGAGTTTCAAATCGGTCATCCATTTCTCCCCAATAAAAATTTTCAAAGCATTTCTCAACCTCCTTAATGACTTTTTTGGGGTTAGGGAGAATAAAGAAAAAGTGAAAAGGGATACAAGAAATATGTACTTCAACAAAGTTAGTTTTCCTCCATCAGATCATTTTGAATTTTCAACATGAGAGCTTTTTAAGTAATTTTGTCGACAAGACTTCTACAAACTTCCCCAAAGTTGAATAGTAGGTTGAGATCTAGGATTAAAACAAAGTATGTCTTTGATATTTCTCAATGGCAGTTTGGTACAACTACTAAAGGCAATAAAATCATTTGCATAGAGAAGGTGGCTAAGAGCCAAGCCATTTTTAGAGGAGTATCAACCCATTTTATTTTCAGACTGAAGCATTGATACCACATTACCTATACTAGGTGCATTAGATAGCGTATTCTCATTCCCACCAGTGATTTTGTTGATCTTGTTTGTGGTTTTTTGGACTTTCATCGTTGCATGGAAGAAACTATTTTCATCACCTCTCTAACCCCTTGTAATGAGATCTTTGTCGTGGCATAGTCTCTTCATCTTTAGAAAGATTGTGATACAAAACCTTTGCATTCTCACATGTTATCCAATGAGAAGAGGACCAGTACTCATTATTAGTCATACTTTTCTAAAGTCTTTCAACCACCTTTTGAGATTCTCCATATTTAATTTTAACATTATCTAGGACCTCCTTGTTCCATTTTTTCAGCTCTACCTTCAACCTTTTAAGCTTTAGAAAAACCAGGTATATAGGAGATCCTTTAACCTAAGCCCAAAATGATTACAAACTATACCAAGAAAATCTTGCCTTGAAGTGCAAAAATCCCAAAGTTGAACGGCTTAGGAACATGAGTCTGTCGTTCAACAATGATATGAAGATCACAGTGGTCTGAGGACATATGTGGAAGGTGCATAATCAAAGGTACTCCAAATTTAGAGATCCAATTGTTCAAAGAAAGGAAGGCTCTTCTATACTCAACGTTCTTTTTATACCTGATATGTTATTACACCAAGAGAATTCATCTCCTTCGAATCTCGGATCAACCAGTCCGTCCATGTAAATAAAATCATAGAAGTTTATCATAAAGATATGGTTAGGAGTATCTATACCTCTCTATTTGGTAGTAGAGGTAAGTGCATTAAAATCTCTAGGAAGCATGATAGTATCATTTGATGCTACGATCAAAGACTTTCATATCAAACAGTAAGAACTTATAATGATTATGGATCAAAGGATATAAAAGAGTTTTCAACCTACATACCAAACAACTATATAGTAACATAAACTTTTTTTGCAGTAGTAGCAAGACTATTATATTTCTACTCAAGGGTTCTAGAAAGAGAAAAAGGATAAACATCACTTTCAATATCTGAAAGTCTCCTTCTCAAGGAACCATAGATGATTACTTGAATACTTAAAATTAGAGAACTAATCATGGACAGAATTATTGGATGGCTATTGACATAAATGTTTAATGGAAGCTTGAGAATTAAAGAGAACCCAAGTGATCGAACTTCCTCCATCCTCTACTTTTTGGTTCCATAAAAATATTTTTGTATTCATCAAAGTACTGCTATGATTTAAAATAATTTGAAGTGACTTCATCGATATTTGAGTTTGTTGAATCATTGTCGGAGTGGGTTACCTTATCAGCTAATAGAGATGGATCAATCAAGGGAGATGCGTTGAGCACAATCTCAACTGATTTAACAAGATCAACTTAGGATATTGTGGAGATGAGTGGTGACTATTTAAAGAGATATAACACTCAACATGAGGGCAAAATTCCATGCAACTCATGTTTCACCAGTGGCGTGTTAATATAATCCAAAGAAGGATTCATAAAATTAAAACATAAAAACTTGAAATTATATAATGAATGATATATATATATATATATATATATATAATGAGAATTACATTCAATTGTAGCAGGAAAAGGCTAACTCACGTGCTAGATCATGTGTTGTGTGCCACTTGACACCAAAATGGCTCGAGTGTAACAGCTAGCCATACACTTGAGCATAGCGTCATAGGTCTATCCATCTATCTATATATATATATATATATATATATAGATATAAGTAAACTACAATACATTATATCGTCCACTTGAATATATTTTTTTTATATTTCCTACAAGAGTTTGTATTAGGTGCTACCCACCTTGACAAAAAGGTCTAAATCCATTTTAACGATTTCACACTCAAAGTACCAACCTTTTCTAGAGATTTTAAGAAAGGGATTGAATAGTTTTGCACCTATCAGTGTGCCTTATAGATGGCCCTTGTCTCATTTTTCAACGCTTAGCAAGCAATTTTGACTTATTGAATGCGACTCCCCCTTTCGTAATGTGCACTCACTATCTTATGGCAATAACTTCAAATTCAAATAATTTTCTTGGAAGGATTTGTCTTATGAATTGTTTAAGATCGTGATTTAAGTGTCCACATAGAAGATATAATGAGAAGTAGAGGAAGAAATTATAGGAATCTATGTTGAAAATAAAAATCGGAAAAAACTTCTATATTTTATGTTTGTTTTATGTTTTATAATGTTTGATCATGTAACAGATGTATTTAAGAAGTTTCAAGATAGTGAGGAAAATTTCAAGGAGACCTTAATTACGAATGTTGCCGGTTTGCTAAGTTTATATGAAGCTTCACATCTTAGTATAAAAGGAGAAGATATATTAGATCATTCGCTGAAATTTACAAGCACACATCTTATGTATATGATGGCCTATCTAAATTTTCCTCTTTCAAAGAAAGCGGAGTATGCCCTAGAGATACCTATACGTAAGTGTTTGCCATGAATAGAGGCAAGACGCTACATCCCAATCTACCAATATGAAAGTGCAAGGAGTGAAGTGATTCTCGAGCTTGCAAAGTTGGATTTCAATTTGTTACAATCATTGCACCAGAAAGAGATAAGGGAGTTATCAATGTAAGTTTCATCATACTCATGATCTTTTCTATTAAAGGTTAAAAAAATAACTTCATGCCCCAAAATAGGAAATAGTGTCTTAAAACATGGATTAAAATCTTGATTGTACTGGATTGTACCACCTAGGAGATAAGGGCGGTACTAATACTACCCTACATTAGCCTTTTGACCCTTTTGTATCATTTGTACTAAATGATACAAAAAGTAAATGAACAGTACTCATACCAATTTTGAGATTTTAAACCTTGTTTAGAACTAGATTTTGTTGAAAACAAGGAGGGGGAATTTGTTAAGAGCTGGAAAGTACCACTTTTCACCCCCTTAACTTAATCTCTGTTAGACCCTCAATCATTTAATAAATGTGTTTTAAGTTTATTCTATAGGTAATAAGCAGCAGCTGCAAATAAACCCCTAACCATGCCAAGAAGCCTACTGTTGCCCTAGAAGCCCCTCAAAAGAATGAAGGTTGAACCCAGACAGAGAATTGGCTGTAGCATAGGCACAGCAAAGTAGAAACAAACCAAGAAGAATGCCTCGTGCAGATGTCGCAGGGTTCAATTGAACCAGAGAGAATTCCTTCGCGCAGTTGTCGTGGGCTTCTGAAGACAGCACACCAACTGGTTGCACAGTCTTCGCGCCATTCTCACGCGGTTTGATGACAGAAAGAATTGAAAAGCAGACTTCGTGAGGACCTCACGAGTTTCAGTCATCAGCACTCACGCAGTCTCGTGCAGCTCAAGAAAGGAGTCTTCAATTGTCGCGCGATTCACTGAAGAGAGAGCTCCAGGCACTCCAGCGCGCGGCTGTCGCGAAGTGGCCACGGGATACAAACCTTCAAGGAAATTCTCGCACGATCCATAGGCCTATGAACACTGCTTCCTCGCGAGGATCCCCGTGAGATTCACCAAGGGACAAATCGCGCGCGCAATTCTCGCGCCATTCAAAAGGAAAGAGCAATCTTACGACAGCCAGAAGTATCCTGCAATGACCAAAGTATCAATCCCGCGACTGCATGAGCTTCAAGTCAATTTAACCTCGCGACGCCAATTTTACCACTCGACATGATCTGGAAATCTTTTCTACCCAGTGAGGATCGAGTTCTTAACTTCGCCCCACTTCTGCAGGGGCAATCTGGGAACTTCCAGTAATTAGGGCACGCACTCTAGTGCTCCAATCTTCCTGCACACACCTCGAGGCATCCAAGGGACAGGAATGGGCCACAATTACATTGATAAATTAGGGTTTTCCTAACCCTAATTCAGAGAGAGGCGACTGCTATATAAGCCTAAGCCTAGCTTAGGTTTAAGAAGATCTCTTTGGGACATGACTTTTGTACTCCTTGAAATCGACTGTAGAATTACAGTAGGCTAAGGTTAGGGTTTAGGAGTTTTCTTTTTCCTTTTTCCTTCTCTCCATAGTCCAGCACTTGCTGGCTATGCATTTGTATGATTATTTGGTATAGTTTTAATGGAGTTTTGTAATAGGATCTATTGCATGTATGGGATTGGTGTTTTGTGAGTTGTTCTGTGCAAGGTTGCTGCCTTGAGATCCTCCATTGCTAAGTTGTATTGTAAGCAATGGAGGATTGTCTTTAATGCTTTACTTAGATCCAAGTGACCTGTGTGTCCAGGTTAGGCACATTGCAGGCCTAGCCCCACCACTGGACCCACTAAATCTAGATTCCCATGGGATCTTGAGCTAGTAGCCTTGTGAACATGGTAGGGGCAACAATATTTTTATTCTGTCTTAGACCTCTGTGAGGAGGATAGCCTCTGTGGATAGTCTGTGACCATTCAAGTGGACAGATTATAGCCCTAGGGTGAGGCCAATCCACAGAACTAAGATAGATTCTTCTTCTCTGCACTTGTTCTTGTAGCCTTGTGAGAGATCGTGCAGAGACAGACTCCCCTATATTTGTATAGACCCACCATCAGATGGAAGATCTGATCTGGCTGTAGAGATTGTAGGCTTGTGACTGGATCACTGCTATCTTTTTAAAGCAGTGAACAGCTAAGCTTAAAAGCTAGTACTCAAACTCTTGCTGGTTCTGTGTGTCTAGGCTAGTGTATGTTGTAGGCCCAGCCCCGCACACAGAGCTTTAAAGGTTGAGGTTCCTATGGATTCTTAAGCTTGTAGCCTGGATGAAGTAGTGCCTACAATGATAAACCTGTTTTGACCCATCTCTGGATTGTGGTTGCCCTATTGGATAGTCTATGACCATTCAAGTGGACAGGTTATACCCATAAGGGATTGGATCATGGCACAGGAGTGAGTTGGATCCTTTCTCCTCTTTGGTGATAATGTAGCCATTGGACAGGATTTTTATAGCAGCAGATCTGAGTCTGAGTTATAAGACCCATCAGATCTATACCTAATAGCATACTTCTCACCCTTTTATATTTATTTTATCACACTCTATCACTCTTCTCAACCTTTTTTATAGTTTAGACATTAAGTTACCTTAGGATTTAGACTATAGTGATCATAAATCCCCTTCCATTTCGGATTGCCAGATCTGGAGGGCCTACTAAAGATAGCTCCCTTGGAGTTTTAGATCAACTTTCCCTGTGGGACAAACTCTTACTTATCAAAACTTGCTACAATAGGCCCTGTATCTTGCAGGACTATGCATTTTTAGGCTCGCTGCTCTTCAATCCGCCTTTGATTCATTTTCACTAACCCCATTCTTATCATCATCTCCAATAAAGTTAGTAGCAAGCACTTAAAATACCTCAACAAGTTTTTGGCGTCGTTGCCGGGGACTCTTGATCTATTAGTAGACCCTAGATTTTTGTATTCTTTATTCTTTGGTAGCTGTACTTGTGAATAATTGATACTGCTTATTTACATTTAGAATTTTTCTTACAGATCTAGATAGTAGCAGAGAAGGAGAGTAGAATTGCACTGGGAGTCTAGCTACCTCTGTTTGCACTTCTCTAACCCTCAAAACTCAGTCTATTTATCCTTTGAAAATTTCATAGCAGTTGACTAGGATAGTTGTAATTTTGTTAAGTGCAATGTGTTTGCGAGAAGTCTTACTTGCTGTTGGTGTGTGTGCATGTTAGGATGGAGATCCCTTAGTCCTACATTGGAGCCTCCTAACCCTGAGATAGAAAGGGGTAGAAGACCGAGAAGGCACAGACACACCACAGTCAAGCCCCCTATTGAAATTGAGACAGCAGTTATGGGTGAAGAGCAACCCAGAACATTGAAGGAATTGAATGCTCCTGATGATTATAATTCTCCATTGAGCATTCAATTCCTAGATGTTCAGGGAAACTAGGAGATTAAAACCTCCATCATCCAAATGCTTCCCTCTTTCCATGGGCTTAGCAAGGAAGACCCTTATAAGCACATTGACCAGTTCTTGGCCCTGTGCACGACATTCTCCATTGCTGGTTTGGGACCAGAAGCCACTAGGCTAAGGCTCTTTCCTTTCTCCCTAAAGGATAGGGCTAGCACTTGGTTGTCTACCCTCCCAAATAGCAGTATCACTACTTGGAAAGACCTCCAGACAAGATTTCTGAGCAAATTTTTCCCAAAGACCAAAATCAGCCAGTTGAGGAAAGGCATACTTGCTTTTGCCCAATCCCCAACTAAGGATTTTAACCAATATTAGGACAGATTTAAGGAGATGCTCAAACAATGTCCCCACCACAAGATCCCTGACTGGCAGCTTGTCTAGAGCTTCTATAATGGGATTGATGAGAAAAGTAGAGACATGGTAGATGCCTCTTGTGGTGGAACGTACATGCATAAAACAGCTGATGAGGCATGGGACTTGTTCGAGGTTATCAATGAAAATGCTTTCCAGAAGATGTCCTCATCTAGAACTGTCCCAGAGCCTTCTCTTAAGTTAGGGCTTGCGAAAACTTCTAAAGGAAAGATGTATGATGTTAGGAGAAATGATGACCTGAGAATGCAAATGGAAAATCTTTCAAAAAAGTTTGATAAACATTTAACTGTGGTCCAGCCCAGAGTGGCTGCACAAGTGATGGAGGCATGTCTGATATGCCAATCCCCACAATACACAGTGGAAGAGTGTCCATCTACAGGGCAATACCCTGAGTACGTGATGGAGCAGGCTGCTGCTGCCCAATCATTTGGCCAGCAACAATCTGGTGGCTACAACAAATAGCCATATGGATACCAGCACCAAAATACTGGTTACCAATGGAGAGACCACCCAAATTTGAGGTGGAGGCAAGACAATTATATGCAGCCACAACAGATGTTGGCCTTACCTCAAAGGCCACAACAGCAGTTTAACCAAGGATATGCCCCAAGGTCGAATTTCCAACATCAGCAGCAGCCCCAGCAGCAAAATCAGTTGGTAGTTCCCCCACCTCAGCCCCAAAGAGCTTCTTTCTAGGACCAAGTTTTGACCTAATTGCAAAGCCTTGGACCTTTGAATCAGACTGTGACTTCTCACAGTCAAAGCATAAAGAAAATAGAAGAGCAGCTTGGCTAAATAGCCAATGCCTTTGCCAAAAGAGAAGAGGGCAGGTTGCCAAGCCAGCCAGTAACCAACCCTAAGGGCCAATATTTGATTGGAGAAGGCTCCTCAAATTTTGAGGAGGCTAATGCCATCACAACCCTAAGGTCTGGTAGGCTGGTAGACAACCAGGTGGGACAGGAACAAGGAGAGGCCATTCTCGAAGAACTATCGAGTGAAACTGATAAAGATTTTGTTAAAGCACAGAGTCAAGAATTGTCTGCTAACCTTCAACAAGGGAAAAATAAAGAGGTTGTAGTTGAGCCTCAGCAGGAGATAAAACAAGAAAAAAGAAAAAAACAAAAGTTTAGTCATAGGCAGCACTCAAGCTTTGAGTGGCCCTACCCCTTTTGATAAGGGGAATGCACAAATAGAGGAAATGATGGAGACCTTTAAGCAGGTAAAAATCAATTTACCCCTACTTGATGCTATCCGATAGGTCCCAGCCTATGCAATATTTCTGAAAGACCTTTGTACTCAGAAGAAGAAGGACAGAGGCCATTTGTCCAAAAAGATCTTTGCAACTGATACAGTTAATTCTGTATTAAGCATGACAATGCTTGAGAAGTTGCAAGACTCAGGGATACCCACTATTCCCTGTATAATTGGAGACCACACAATTGGAAGGGCCCTTCTAGACCTTGAAGCCAGTGTTAACCTGCTGCCATACAATGTTTATCAGTAGCTAGGTTTGGGGGAGCTTAAACCCACCCCCATTGTACTATTGATGGCTGATAGGTCTGAGAGGAGACCCATGGGAGTGGTTGAGGATGTCTTGGTGCGGGTAGATAAGTTCTTCTACCCTACAGACTTCCTTGTTTTGGACATGGGCTGCAACAAGAGTACATCCCCGATACCTGTTATTTTGGGCAGACCATTCTTGGCCACTGCTAATGCATGCATTCAATGCAGGTCTGGGATCATGGATTTAACTTTCGGACAGATGAAAGTTGAGCTTAATGTGTACAACAGTGTAAAGTACCCTCAGCTGGACAATGAGGAATGCTTTGTAGTGGATATACTAGAAGAAGTTGTTGAAGAAGAACTGCCCACTCTGCTGGAGTGGGGCAACATTTTCACAAATTTAACTGAAGTTTGGAACATGGTAGAGGAAGGAAGCCTAGCTTTAATGCCAGAAGACATGTCCCCATTGAAGTCTTTTGTGGGCTTAGTGCAGCATTCCAGGTGGAAACCTACATTGCTGCCCCTTCCTCAAACCAACAAAGCACCAATCCTATCATCCATCTAACAAGCCCCTGATCTAGTGCTCAAGAAGCTTCCAGATACATTAAAATATGCTTTCCTTGAGAAAGATAAAAAACTTCCTGTAATTATCTCCTCTCCTCTTACCAATGAGTAAGAGGAGGAATTGCTAACAGTTTTGAGGAAGCACAAGAAGGCAATTGGCTGGACCATTGCTGATCTAGGAGAGATTGATGCATCAATCTGTATGCATAGGATCCATCTAGAGGAGGGCTCAACACCCTCCAGGGAAATGCAGAGGGAACTGAATCCTCACATGCAGAAGGTGGTCCTAAAAGAAATCATTAAATTACTAAATGCTGGGGTAATTTACCCCATTTCTGATTCTGAATGGGTGGCACCTATCCAAGTGGTGCCCAAGAAGTCTGGCATAACAGTGATAACAACTGAATCTGGAGAGCTGAGACCAGCCAGGGAGACCACTGGCTGGAGAGTTTGCATCGATTATCGAAAACTCAACTCCAAGACCAGAAAAGACCACTTCCCTCTCCCCTTTATTGATCAAATTTTGGATAAGTTAGATGGGAAAGCTTTTTACTATTTTCTTGATGGGTACTCAGGGTACAACAAGACCCTTGTGCATCCTCTTGATCAAGAGAAAACTACATTTACTTGCCCTTTTGGCACCTTTGCTTACTGAAGGATGCCTTTTGGGCTGTGTAATGCCCCAACCACCTTTCAGAGGTGTATGTATGCCATATTTTCTGATATGATTGACAAATTCTTGGAAATATTTTTGGATGATTTTTCGGTTTATGGGGATAGCTTTGACCAATGTCTACAACACCTCCACCTGGTCTTACAAAGATGTGAGGAGACCAATTTGGTCTTAAGTTGGGAAAAGAGCCACTTCATGGTAACACAAGGTATTGTGTTGGGCCATGTAGTCTCTAAAGATGGAATTAAGGTAGACAAGGCCAAAGTTGACCTCATTGTAAATTTGCCCCTTCCAAAAACAGTCAAGCAAATCAGATCCTTCTTGGACATGCTGGATTCTACAGGAGGTTTATCAAAGACTTCAGCAAAATTGCTAAACCATTGTGCCACGTGCTCCGCCAGGATGTGCCCTTTGACTTTTCTGTTGAATGTCTGGAGGCTTTTGAAACTTTGAAAATTTGCCTCACCTCTGCCCCTGTACTCCAAACACCTGATTATACCCTGCCCTTTGAGTTGAAGTGTAATGCATCTGACTTTGCAATAGGTGTTGTCTTGGGCCGGAGAAAAGATAAGTTGCCTGTGGTCATTGCCTATCTTAGCAAATCACTTGCTGAAGCTTAGCTGAATTACACAACAACTGAGAAAGAGCTTCTGATAGTGGTTTTTTCTATGGACAAGTTTAGACCTTACCTACTTGGGTCCAAAACTGTAATCTTCACTAACCACTCATCATTGAAGTACCTATTGTCCGAGCAGGATGTGAAGCCCAGGTTGATTAGATGGATACTCTTGTTGCAGGAGTTTGACATCAAAATCAAGGACAAAAAGGGTGTAGAAAATTTGGTGGCTGACCACTTGTCCAGAATTATGTTAGAGAAAGGTGTTGATGACCTTGCTATAAATGATGTCTTCCCGGATGAGCAATTGTTTGCCATCCAATCCTTGGTTCCCTGGTATGCACATATTGTCAATTATCTAGTTATAGGCAAGATTCCTGCCCATTGGATGAAAATAGACAAAGACCTATTTTTCTCGCAAGTCAAATTCTTTTTCTGGGAAGAACTTTACTTATACAAGTATTGTGCAGACCAGATCATCTGGAAATGTGTTCCCGAGAGTGACGTCCCCAGTATTCTGGCCATATGCCATGAAAATGCTTGTGGGGGTCACTTTAGAGGAAGAAAAATAGCTGACAAAGTCTTACAGTGTGGGTTTTATTGGCCTTCTCTTTTAAGAGATGCCAATACACACTGCAGGACCTGTGAAAGATGTCAAAAATTAGGAGGGCTGTCCAAAAGAAACTCAATGCCTTTACAGCCCATCCTTGTTATAGAACTGTTTGATGTGTGGGGTATTGGCTTTATGGGCCCCTTTCCTCCTTCAAATGGTTTTCATTTCATCTTAGTGGTAGTGGATTACATTTCCAAATGGGTAGAAGCCATTGCCACAAGCACTAATGATAATCAGGTTGTTCTCAAGTTTATAAAGCACAATATCTTCTCGAGATTTGGCACCCCTAGAGCCATTATCAGTGATGGGGGTAGCCATTTCTGCAACAAAAATTTTGAGAGCTTGCTCAAGAAATATTCTGTCACCCATAGGATTGCTACTCCCTACCACCCACAAACTAGTGAGCAAGTTGAAATTTCAAATAGGGAGATCAAGCACATCCTTGAGAAGACTGTGAGGACTGATAGGAAAGATTGGGCAGACAAGCTTAATGATGCACTGTGGGTTTATAGGACTGCCTATAAGACTCCCATTGGTATGTCCCCATTAAGACTTGTTTATGGCAAAGCTTGTCATCTCCCAGTGGAGTTAGAACATAGGGCCTATTGGGCCATTAAACATTTAAATCTAGACCTAACTTCTTTTGGTCATCACAGGTTGCTGCAGCTGTCAGAATTGGAAGAACTAAGGATGGATGCGTATGCCAATGCCAGGATCTACAAGGAAAGGTCCAAAGCTTTCTTTGACAAAGGGTTGTTGAGAAAGAGTTTCAAAGCTGGCGACAAGGTTTGGTTGTTTAACTTCAAACTTAAATTCTTTCCTGGCATATTGAAATCCAGATGGGAAGGTCCCTACATTGTCATGCATGTTTCCCCATCTGGTGCTGTGGAAATTAAGGATCCCAAGTCTGGGAGAACCTTCAAGGTGAATGGTCAGAGGCTTAAGCCTTGTTTTGAAAAACCCATGGACACCATTCACTTTCAAGGGGATCCTTCTTCAAGCTGATCCACAGGTGTGTCATTATTGTGTCATATGTACTTTGTTTTTGGTAGATTTATCTTGCTTTCTTTTATTCAAATTCTCTAGGATTTGTTAGTGGTCCCATCTGAATCTGGACCTATCTGGTTTGAACTTTTTATGCTTGGTTTGATGCTTACTGCTCTTTAATTGATAATTTTTGTTTGAATGAATAATGTGGGAGGTTGATTTTTGTCGTCCTTGCTTGAATGGTTGATTTTTAAAGTGTCTAGAGGTACCCATGGTGAGTCATGCCTAGGATCCAACCACAGTACATTGGAAATGGCAAAATAGAGAGCACATGCTCTCTGTTTGATACTTTGCTATCGCTGGGTCCAAAGGGGAGTCTGGGAGACTCTCGCGCACTACAAATAACATACTTCATTAGCTGTCGTGAGATTCTAAGGTTGTCGCGAGATTTAAAGTGAACCTTAGAGCTTTTCGCGCAATTCACATGAATTCATCACACACTGTCGCGCGCTCCAAGGTCAACCTGGGAGATTGTTACACAATCCAAATTGAATAACACCTTCGCTAGGTTCATTTCCAATCCCGCGACCAGATGTTCTAAAGCGCACCGAGCTTCGCGATAAGTATTTTAACCCCGCGCTTGTCTCCCTTTCCAGTATTCTCGTCCTTCTTCCCTCTGTGAAACCCTAGCTTCTGGCACTCTTCCCTGTCTCTCCTCCAGCATCAATCCTACAACTCATCATTCCCTCCACGAATCTACAGAGTTGTTCCTAGCATCACCACCATCTACTGCCCTCTGATCAGAGATCTCGCGTTATCTGAGCGGATGACTTCCAACTAAGCGCATCAGCTACAACATTGGGTTTGCTGAGATGGTACTTAATAGAATAGTCATAGTCTTTCAAGAACTCCATCCACCTTCTCTACCTCAAATTCAACTCTTTCTAGGTGAAGAGATATTTGAGACTCTTGTGATCAGTAAAAATATCAAAAGTTTCACCATATAGGTAATGTCTCCAAATTTTTAATGTGAAGATGACCGCTGCTAGTTCTAGGTCGTGTGTGGGATAGTTCTTCTCGTAATCTTTCAACTAACGGGAACCATATGCGATTGCACGTTCCCATTGATTCAAAACACAACCTAACCCACTATATGAAGCATCACTGAAGATGACAAAACCACCACTACTTGATGGTAATGCTAAAATAGGTGCGGAAGTGAGTCTCCTTTTTAACTCTTGGAAACCCTATTCGCATGCCTCAGTCCACTCGAATTTAACATTCTTTCGAGTGAGCTGCGTGAGTGGTCCAGCAAGTCGTGAAAACCCTTCTACAAAGCGTAGGTAATAACCTGTGAGACCTAAAAAACTTTGAATTTCGGTTACTGTCTGTGGCTGCTTCCATTGTACTACAGCCTCGATCTTTGTGGGATTAACCATAATACCTGCTTTCAAGATAATATGGCCTAGAAAACTGACTTGAGTCAACCAGAAATTGCATTTACTCAACTTAGCATATAACTGCAAATCTCTCAATGTTTACAATGCTAGACGTAGAAGATCTTCATACTCTGTCTTTGTCTTTGAATAAATAAGTATATCATCGATGAATACCACGATACACTAATCAAGATAAGGTCTGAAGACTCGATTCAACAAGTCCATGAATGCAGCAGGTGCGTTGGTCAACCCGAAGGGCATGACGAGAAACTCGTAGTGACCGTAGCACGTTCAGAAAACTGTCTTCAAAATATCTTCAACTTTCACCTTCATCTGGTGATAACCCGATTGTAGGTCAATTTTTGAAAAGAACCGCGCTCCTTGTAACTGATCAAAGAGATCGTCGATTCGGGGAAGCGGATATCTATTCTTCGTGGTCAGTTTATTGAGTTGATGGTAATCAATACAGAGGCGCATCAAATTGTCTTTCTTCTTCACGAACAATACTGGTGCACCCCACGGAGACACACTTGATCTAATAAAGCCTTTATAAAGAAGCTCTTGCAATTGCTCCTTGAGCTCTTTCAACTCTGTCGGTGCCATTCTATATGGCGCTTTCGATACTGGATCGGTACCCGGAGCTAACTCAATAGCGAATTCTACTTCCCTATTAGGCGGTAATCCTGGCAACTCATCAGGGAAAACATAAGGAAATTCATAGGCAATTGGTACATCTGAAAGTAAAAGTTTATTCACTTTCTGATCATTACTTTGAATGAAAGCAATATACCCCTGAGTACCATCATCAATTAATTGTCGTGCTCGAATTGCGGATATCAGAGAAAGATTAGTTGGTGGTACCCCATAAAATTTGGCTGATTTCTTCTTTTGCGGCCAAAAAGAGACAATCTTATTTCGACAGTCAACAATCGCATGGTGATTGAACAACCAATCCATGCCAAGGATGATGTCGTATCCTTGTATCGGAAGTAAGATCAAATCGGCTACTACTTCATATACCCAATAGTCCTTGATCCAAACGATAACCGATCGATATCCCGTAGTGAGGAACTGCCCAATCGAAAGTGTTACATCTTGAATAAAGTTAAAAGGTTCTGAAATACGTCCCAACTTCAATTTTTCAGCAAATTGTGGTGTAACAAATTAGTGTGTAGATCCAGGATCTATCGAAACTCGTACGTCATAACACAAATAAGCATCTTTTGGAAATAATTGCAAGATACCTAAAGCTTACAGACTAGTGTTAGCTAGATTACTTTTAATTACTCAAAAAAATAACAATATGTCAATCTAGCAATTAATAATGTAGTGTTCATAGTTTACTAGATGCACTTTCTCTATCTAAAAAGACAATGTATAGAAAATGTTAACATAGATATTTAATGAACTAACATACCTTGATTGATGTCATGGCTAGTTCTTGCATCCTTTGTAGTGATAGCATAAGCTCAGCCTTGCACCGTAGGCCGTACCGATCGTAACACTGGTCCTGCCTTTGCTGTTATTCCAACTATTTCTGAGCATTCTCTGATCCAGTGTCCCATCTTGCCACAACGAAAACATGCACCAGAAGCTTTACGGCACTCATCTGTTTGGTGTGCCTTCCCACATTTCTTGCAAGTCTCTTTTGAAGCAACTGAATAAGCCGTATAAGATCCCATGCGAGAACCTATCGGCCATGCTTGTGAAAATGCATATGTAATTCTGGCCATAGGTGGAAAAGATTGATTCTGAACACGTGGAATCCTTGGTCGTAATGGTAACATCGGCGAACTGTAAGGCCGTGCATAGGCTCCTGCAGTCGGTTGGAATGCGGCTTGTCCTTGGAATTGTGGTCGCTTACTAATTTGACCAATACTATAGGACTAAGATGGAGCTTTTCTGGCCTTTTATTTTTCTTCTCTCCTTTTGAACATGGTATCCACATCAGTTTCCGCTATCAGGGCCAATTTCATCACATTGGCATAAGTCGTTGCTTGAAACAACGAAATGTGTTCCTTGATAAGGGGTTTCAAACCTCACTCAAACTTTTATGTTTTCATCAACTCGGTGACTACTAGCAAAGGTTCAAAGCAAGAGAGGCAAGTGAATTATGCCTCATATTCTTGAACAATCATCTGGCCTTGAACTAAGGTTGCAAATTGTACCTCTAGCTTATATCTCTCAGGTGATGGGAAATATTTTTCATTGAATGCCTCAGTGAACTCTGCCCAGGTCCATGGTACTCCAGGCATTCTCATTCTTTCAACAAACTGCCACCATGGCTCTGCCTCACTCTCCAATTTATACGTCGTCCAGATCACTTTTTCTTCCTCGGTGCAAGTGACTCTTTGCAACACTTTCTCAATCAGTGTTAACCACTTCTCAACCTCCATTAGGTCATGCTGACCATGGAAACATGTGGTCAAAGTCAAACAAATTCTGTAAAACCCTCAAGACATCGAACAGTAATCATGGCTATAGTATTGACCATAGTCTCCATCAACTGCGGATTGTGTCCCACATTTTGTTCAACTCCAGGAGCACTTCCCAATGATGGAGTATTTACAACTGGCGGAGTATGCTCTGTAACATTCTCCATCGTCGTTCGACTTTCAGCCATATGTACATTATCACCACTTCTCGAAGCAGTGTCATGCTCATAACCTGCTACTGCAATTGTATTCGCGCCAGTGCGATGGGGCAACGGTGGTCTACCCCTACCTCTTCCACGACGTGGAGGCATCTCAACCTATTTTGATCAGATAACCACTTAATCAGACAACATAACTAAATCTAATTCCTACTTTTAACCAACTATCAGACATTTTTCCATATATGTACGTAGAGTTAAGTTTCCAAATGACTTAATGCCTGAGCTCTGATACCACCTGTGACAACCCAACCTTTTCCTTCATAGTATATTGGAATCGTCGCGTTGTCGGATCACCTAACATGATCCTTTCATATAAGGGGTCATTTCTTATACAAAGTGATGCAAATGCGGAAGCAGTGTACTTACTCTGATAGTTTACAATATGGCAAAATAAACTAACTGATCATATTAGCAGAATATATACATGACTAACTGATCTGATGTATACCTTTCCAACGATGATGGCCATCCGTCATCTAAACAATGGAAAGAAAACCTATACATCCAATAACAAAGTATCTCAAAATACCATTCATAATTTATACAAGTTTATCCCATGTTTCTATCTAAATTTCTCACTCTCTCTCTCTTCTTTTATGTCCACAAACCTATTTTGGGAAGAAGTCTTTCGCAAAATCATCTTCCTCGTCTTCATCGTCGTCTTCTCCTTCCTCCTCGTAGGGCCTGTATGTAGGGTCTGCTGCGTGCTCAGGATCTGGCTTTGCAGCTAAGACATTTAAGGCATGGAATAAGCTACCATCGGAGCTCAGTAGAGAATATTACATTGCTAATTAATACGTTAGATTACCAACATAACTAAAATCAAGGCATATATCAACTTATAATATCGACAAGGCTTTATTATGTGACTACATGATCATGCTGACATGCTAGATGAACTCATGGTGTGACAAGTACAGAAATCAAGCTGAAAGAAAATACACATGTTGACAAAAATAAGCAAATTAAGCTCCCGAGTTAGAGGGATCACTTGTCAAGCTCCCGAGTTAGTGAGATCACTTGGATCAAGACAAAACAAGATCCCAAGTTAGCGGGATCACTTATCAAGCTCCGAAGTTAGCGGGATCACTTGTAATGAAGGTTTATCCTGTCAAGCTCCCGAGTTAGTGGGATCACTTGGCTCCAAAACAGGGTCAAAATGTGTACAGGACATCAAAGATAGCAGAGATGATGAAGTATGATTATGCATGGTATTGTGTATGCCATATTATTAGGGTAGATCTCATCTAAGCATATATCAACCCTGTATATACCATAAACTGCACTTACATGTATGTAAACAAGCATTTAGCCGTATCTAGCATAAGACTTCCTATTTTGATTTCAGAACTGCCTCGATTCGTAATATAGATATATATATGTTCATACCACACTACTATTAGTTTATTTATAAAACGAATAATTTCTCATGCATTCATTGAATATATGTCATTATAATGTTTAATCATCTGATCATCAGTTCGCCATAGGGTTAATAGTAATGCAATTCACGGCAGCTATATGTTCTATATAGCATTCTCTATCAATATCCATATATAAGCAATACATTGCAATCTATAGCACAATAAGGAAACCAAATATGCATTTAGCAAGGTAAATTCCCTACCGTTTATTCGTATGTGTCTTTATGCATGGACGATCATCGCATAAACTTGTGCACCAAGTTGCACCTATTTTGTCATTTCATATATAAGAATTTAGTGCCATCATTGGGATACATATGCTATAAACAAAGGTCATACTTCAGCTTGTTAATTCACATAGCCCGAAAATAGACCAAGGTCCATGAGGCACATGTGCAGTAGCCAACCAGGGGTTGCCGCAGCAAGGTGGCTTCAAGGGTTGCCGCGGCAAGCACCTTGCCGTGGCAACCTTATAAGGTTGCTGTTGCAAGCCTGAGCACTGGGCTTGTCGTGGTTGCTTCTTGGTGTTCTCTGTGTTTTGTGTTTTGGTGCCCTTGTAGCTTTGCTTAGATATATATATATATATATATAATTTATATAGATATATATCTATATATATATATGTGTGTGTATAAGTATTTTGAATTTGTAGAATGGGTTTGGCATATATATATATATATATATATATTCAGTTCAGCAGGTCAACAAAGAAGATCCAGAGTGCAACAATCTGCACTCAGAGTTCATGTATTCAAGCTGAGGGCTAACTCTGAGCTACATCTTCTTATGACCAACTATACTGTACATGAACGAACAACATACCTTTTGGTTGCAGGATGACGATTATACCGACTTGTATTAAGGTCGTTGAGTGCTAAGAATGAGAACTGAATTGGCGGTTTACTGTCTGATCTTATGTTCTCAATTTGTATCCAAGGTTACACAAGCAATGGGGTGAGATAGCGGAAGTTGCTTTTCTCTTTTCCTTCCTAGGATTTAGTGTACTGGTTACGGTAGCTCCGGCTGTGAAGTTTTTAATTGCAGAGTTGGTTTGCAAAGAATTTAAACAAGGAAGATGAAGGGCGTGTGGTTGTATTTTATACAGGATCGCTGTACTTTGCGTGCATGCAATTGGAAATGACTCATCGAGTTGTGTAGGCCATATCCCATGCAAGCAGCTTATAATCGTAGGAGGGTCATATTCCAAGTGAGGGTAGCACTTGGTGTTGGAGTACATGTCCACAAGAGACAAGTTAAACTTTCTTAATATATAAGTCTTGTACACTATTTTTGTGTGTAAGCTATTTGGGTTAGGTTTGCAAGTAATGCCCACATGGGTATGACTTTATATAGACTTGGCTTGACTTGGGCTAGCTTAATAGTTATATGAGTTACTAGTCTACTTGCGTTCTAAGTGACGAGGCAACCCAAAATTCTCAAATCTTTTTTCTCAATTTGTGCCACCTGACTACATTTGATGTCTCGTGATAGGCGCATGTACATGCCTGCCCCGACCCGTGCATATGGTTTTACACTTAAGGCAACCATTACAGGACCATTGCTGACCTTGGGAGCATCAGCCCTACTATATGCATGGTTAAAATTCACTTGGAAGAGGGTCCAAACCCTCTAGAGAAATGCAGAAAAAATTGAATCCCCACATGCAAGAAGTTGTAATGAAAGAAGTTGTCAAACTGCTAGTTGCTGGAGTCATCTGCTTAATTTTTGATTCTGAATGGGTGGCACCTACTCAGGTGGTGCCCAAGAAATATGGAATTACTGTGATAAAAAATGATTCTGGTGAGCTTGTTCCAACCAAGGAAATCACAGGTTGGAGGGTGTGTATAAACTATCGGAAGCTCAATCTGAAAGCCAGGAAAGACCGTTTTCCTTTGCCCTTCAGTGACCAAATCTTGGATAAGTTAGCAAGAAAGTCCTTTTATTGTTTTCTCGAAGGTTATTCAGGGTATAACCAAATCCCTATTTACCCATAAGATCAATAAAAGACTACTTTTACATGCCCATTTGGCACCTTTGCTTACAGAAGGATGTCATTTGGACTATGTAATGCACCTGCAACTTTCCAAAGGTGAATGTATGCTATATTTTCTGACATGATTGAGCAGTTTCTAGAGATTTTCATGGATGATTTCTCTATTTTCGGGGATAGTTTTAGCCAATGTCTACATCATCTCAGCCTTGTGTTGCAGAGATGTGAGGAAACCAACTTAGTTTTAAGTTGGGAAAAGAGCCATTTAATGGTCACTCAAGGCATTGTCCTTGGCCATGTGGTTTCTCACAGGGGCATTGAGGTAGACAAGGCTAAAATCGATCTGATTGCACATTTACCCCCACCAAAAACTATGAAGCAAGTCAGATCATTCTTAGGGCATGCTGGCTTCTATAGGCGATTTATTAAAGATTTCAGCAAAATCTCAAAACCTCGTTGGCACTTGTTGTGCCAAGAGGTCTCCTTTGATTTCAATGATGAATGCCTTAAGGCCTTTGCTATTGAAAAGTTGCCTAACCTCTGCACCTATCCTGCAAGCACCTGATTTTTCTATACCTTTTGAGCTAATGTGTGATGCATCAGACTTTGCAATTTGTGCAGTCTTGGGACAAAGGATGGATAAGGCCCCTTGTGTGATTGCTTGTGCAAGCAAAATTATGATTAATTCTCAATTAAATTACACAACAACTGAGAAGGAACTATTGGCAATTGTTTTTGCTCTTGATAAGTTCAGGTCATACGTGCTAGGATCCAAGATAGTGGTTTTCACAGACCACTCAACCCTAAAAGACTTTTTATCAAAAAAGGATGCAAAGCCTAGATTGATCAAATGGATCCTCCTATTACAGGAGTTCGATCTTGAGATCAAAGATAAAAAAGGGTTTGAAAATGTGGTTGCAGACCACTTGTCTAGGATCCTAGCAGAAGAATTTGATGGGCTGCCTGTTAATGATTCTTTTTCGGATGACCAACTATTTGTTATTAACACCTCTATACCTTAGTTTGCTAATATTGTGAATTACTTGGCAGTAGAGAAGATCCCCCCACATTGGAAAAAAATGGACAAGGATCTGTTCTTCTCATAGATCAGACACTATATGTGAGAGGATCCATACCCATTCAAACATTATATTGACCAAATGGTGAGGAGATGTGTCCTTGATGAGGAATTCCACAATGTACTAACTATGTGTCATGACCAGGCTTGTGGAGGCCACTTCGGTGGGAATAAAACTGCTACCAAGGTGCTCCAAAGTGGATTCTACTAGCCCACTCTCTTCAAGGATGGATGGCTTCATTGCAAAGCCTGTGAAAGATGCCAAAAGATGAGAAGTATCTCCAAAAGAAACTCCATACCTTTGCAGCCTATACTTGTGATTGAACTCTTTGACATTTGAGGGATAGACTTCATGGGTCCTTTCCCTCCTTCCTATGGACACAATTATATTCTTGTAGTTGTGGACTATGTGTCCAAATGGGTTGAGGCCATAGCTACTAGAACAAATGATCACAAGGTTGTCCACAATTTTTTGAAGGAAAACATTTTCTCTATGTTTGACACCCCCAGAGCTTTCATTAGTGATGGGGGGAGCTACTTTTGCAATAAATAATTTGAAAACCTACTTAGAAAGAACTTTGTGATACACAGAGTTGCCACCCCATACCACCCACAAACCACTGGGCAGGTGGAAATTTCTAATAGGGAAGTCAAACACATTTTGGAGACAACAGTGAGAGTGGACAGGAAGGATTGATTCTTGAGGTTACCTGATGCTCTTTGGGCTTATAGGACTGCCTATAAGACCCCAATAGGCATGTCCCCCTTCAGGCTAGTATATGGCAAGGCAAGCCATTTACCTGTAGAGTTGGAATAGAAGGCTTATTGGGTTGTCAAAGCATTGATTATGGACTTAAATTCTGCTAGCTTGCACAGGAAACTCCAGCTGTCAGAGTTGGAAGAACTGAGATTGGTGGCATATTCCAATGCAAGGATCTACAAGGAAAAAACTAAGGCCTTCTTTGACAAACATCTGCTGAGGAAAGAGTTCATAGCTGGCAACAAGGTATGGCTGTACAACTCTAGATTGAAATTTTTCTCAGGTAAGTTGAGATCCAGGTGAGAGGGACCTTATATAGTCGAGCATGTATCGCAATCTAGAACTGTGGAAATTAAGGATCCAAAAGATGGAAGGATCACGAAAGTGAATGGGAAAAGGCTCAAGCTTGTTGTGGAAAATGTGGTGGAGGCTATACTGACCATCCACTATCATGAACCTCCATAACATGCCAGAGTTTCCACAATGTATACTATGTATAATAATTCATATGTTTGGTTATTTATGTTTATGTTGTGTCATTTTCATTTGACAGTGTTCGTAATTTGTTGCCCTATATGCCTGTACCTCAGGGAGGAGAATGGGTCAAATGGGTGAAGTGACCGATGTTGGAGTATCAAATTTGTTGGGGAATGAACTGGGGACTGATTACAAGCTTGTTTAAACTGAAATATAATCTACCGCTAGGTTCTATGACCACGTCGACAGGTTTTGAGAGTTCCTAGTTTGCTTTTCGACAAGATCTTGAAGTTGTCAAGAAGTGTGGACTAATTCTCGATAGGTTTTGAAGGCATAAAAATGGTTGTCGATAGGATCCAGGAGCATTTCGACAGGTTCTGAAGCCTTTTGGTTGAATTCTCGACAGGTTCAGGTTACCTATCGAGAGGTTCTGTGAACCTATCGAAGTAACTTTTCTGGAGCCTAGAACCTGTCAAGAGGATTTCATATTGATTTCAAAGACCCTGTCGATAGGTTCTATGAACCTCTTAGAATGATTATTTCTGTCTCCTTGAACTCTTCAACTCTTCCACAGGATTGCTTGCACCTCTCGCGAGGTTCAGTGACTTTCTACTCTTCGACAGGTTGCATCAACCTGCCGACGCCTTACCCCAATCCTATCGAAGATCGCCTTACCCCAATCCTATCAAATATCGCTCCCCATTATTTGAAACCTAACGACAACTCCATTTTTTTTTTCCATTCAACAATTTCTCCTTGCGCTTTATGTTTCCTATGGCAAATTTTTCCATCCCCCTGCTCTTCCTCTACTCCACTGGGTGCTATTCCACACACCTTGGCATTGGTCCCACCATAATAAATCATGCAACATCTTCTGTTTATCCCAGTTGACGTATTAGTTGCCAACTAACCTTCTTTAATATCATTATGGCAATTAACTTTGGAAAAAGAAGAATATTTAATATGACATTGCATCTTCCACCACCCATGCACCTCCATCGCATTTTAAATACAAGGCCCCTTCACCTCCATCGCATTTCATTCTCCTTTTCCCTCACCAGTTCGTCCTCACCTATAACTATGGCGAATGACAAACCCATTGAACTGCCCAACAAATTTGATCCAATGTGGGAAGACCCACCACCACCCAAAGAACCTGATCAACTCTAATTCCTGTGGGATGAGTACGAGGAAGTACAAAGGGTTTTGGCCAAGGAGAAAAAGAAAAAGAATCGAAGAAAGAAGAAGAAGCAGAAGATAGCACCTTTTGCATCTTCTTCCCCTTCACTCCATCCACCCCCTGCTCTCCCCCATGCGCCACCTGTAGACGGGCGTTAGTTAGGATTTTCTTTTCTTTTTCTTTTCTGAACAATGAAAATAAAATTTTTACTGCATTAATGAAATTTCCTTTTTTTTGTTACGTCTTGTCTATTTTACTTTCTGCGCATTGCTAGTTTGCCTATTTTTAATTGTTTGTATGCATTTTCTTCCTTTATGTTGTGCAACCGTGGGAATCAAGACGATCTCGTCGCGACGATGCACTCAGTAACGAAAAATATAGAGTCACCACCCAGAGCTTTCGGTGTCCCGAGATACGTAGCTCATTTTGATGAGCACCGAAGTGCTAAAAATATGACTCTGAATCTAGTCCACACCAAAGGCTCTTGGGTAGGGGCTTCGATTATCGATCGGGAAGGTGTTAGGCACCCGATCAACCCGCTTAATGCAGTCTCTACTAATGGTCAAAAATAAAATGATGTAAAAGAAAAGAAAATAACTTCCTCTTGCCCAAAAGGGCTTAGAATCCTATTTGTGCCCCTCCGTTCCTACCGAAAAATCGGCGGCATAACTGCACAAATGGGAGGGTAGAGGGAGCTAGAAAGAGATAGGAGAAGAAAGGGGAGAGCCGGAGCCCTTGGGCCCTTGTAGCACCGTAGGAGAGCCTTGTGTGGCTTGCTTTGATGAGCACTTGAAGGCTTTGTATGGTGGAAAGTGGGGTTCTAACTCTTAAGGCTTGAAGCTAAGAGGTAGGGAAGGGAGGCTAGGGGATCACACACACCTAACCTAAGATTTTTCTATGACATGCTAAGGTCTAAAGGAGTTTTATGAATTATGGAATTTGTATGGGGGGTGTGCATCAAAGGGAGAAAGATCTTCTCACTTTAAGCTCATTCTCTCTTAGGTAGAAATTCTCAACCCTTAAACCAAGGGGTGGGGGGCTCTATTTATAGAAAAAGGGTGGGTTAGGAGGCTACTTAAGAGCTAAATGAGTTTAGCAATTAGGTAATCTCACATCTAAGGATTCCTAGGGTTTTTAGAGCGTTGAGATGTGTGGAAGGGTCCTCCAATGGTGGATGATGGGGTGAGGCCTTAAGCCACTAAAGGGGTTGCAAATAGGCTTCAAAAGGGTGCAACAGAACTAGCAAAACACACCCCAAAGGTCAAGGTGGTCAACAAGTCAAACCTCAATCATGATTTTTAGGGCAAATCCTAACAATTACTGTTCATATACCTTGGGCCAGACAAATGTATAGTAAAATAGTAATGAACAGTGCCTGGAAGTCAGCTTGTGAGGATGGGGCCCGCTTTTGAATCTAGCGCAACTATTAGTTGCGCCAGGCTTAAAATGAGGGAAAATTGGCCTGGCGCAACTATTAGTTACGCTAGGCAATGTTTATTACTAGTGCAACTAGAAATGGCCTGGCGTAACTATTAGTTGCGCCAAGTCCCTAAGGGGCCCACATGACTTTACATTCATGCCCTCTGGACTCGGTTTGCCATATCTTTAAATGTATACCTCCGATTGGGGCGATCCTTGGACTGTTGGAAAGCTAACGATCTCTACTCCTCAATGGTATGAGACTCGATCATAGTAGAGGGTCGTAGCTAGTTTCAGTGCACCACTGTTTATCCATAGCCTGATAAGGTTAGGTTTAGGGTTCAAAATGGGTTCTAAGGGTTGGGATTGGTTTCTAAAGGTTCGGGATAGGTTCCTAGGGGATCTAGGGTGATTCCAAAGGATTTGGGGTGCTTCTTAGGGGTTCCATACATGCCATCAAAAGCTCAGAGTTGCACCCCTCTCGAAAGGTGTTTCGATCGGTCCTTGGGCAAAATTTGGGTGCCTACATATGTGTCTCTGCTTTTATCTATATCTCCTGCTTCACCCCCTTTGTCTTTCAAGCAGTAAGGACACTACTCCTCATAGGTTTGGGGGTGTGGAAAGGCCTACCAATAGGATAGTTAATGGTAGTATGGCAAGTTTGTAACAAAAATTGGGAAAATAAATAGATTTCCCACCTGTTTGTTTTTGGAAAAAGGGAAATTAAAAAAAAAACGTTTTAAAAGTGAAATGAGCTATAATTCTAACACTTTCATGAAGCAAATATCAAGAATTTTTCAAGGAACTAATGCTTTGTGAACTTGAAAAGAGAGAAAATTGTGAGGATGCACCCCAGAAACCGTGATGGAGGACCATATCTAGTGAGATTAGGCCTGAAAATTTTTCTTGAAGGGTGTCTTGGCAATAGTTTTTCTACTCTAAGGACTGATTGGATCTAGTTTGGTTCACTAGAAGTTAGGAAAATCCAAGTTGAAACAGTTTGACAACACTCATGACATGGAGGATATGAAATAAGGCCATCCCTTAGACAGTTTGAGCTTAAAATTTCTCACCTTTAAACTGCCCTTGATACACACCATTTGAGCCTTAAAAATTCTTAGTGTTTCTTTAATGACAACTAGAAAATATGAACCCAAAACCTCTTAACTTATTTCAGTTCTCCCTCAGTCTGAGAAATCAGAAAATGAAAGGAGAAGTGAGGTTAAAGGAGCAAGGTTTGACAGTTGGTTGAAAGAAGAAGAAAACACATTGAAAGGCAAGTGTGTATCAAAAGTACAATGGTGGCATTCCTGCCCATAAAAACAAAAATGTAGAAAAATACAAAAAACCTATAAAAAGAAAAGAAAAAAAATAAAAAAATAGAAAAGAAAATAATAGAATGAGAAAGAGAAGTCACTTCATTGGATATTTTGAAAGAAAAGAGAAAAAGTTGGCCACTTTGGCTCTAAAAATCCAAATAGAAGATGAAGATATGCTGAAATGAAGGTTCTGAAGTTGCAAATCGCCTCCTTACCTTGTTGATTTCTCAATTTTGAATCCTATTCCACCCTTTCATTCTTTATAAACTTCACCCATAAGCCACATTACAACCCAATAAAAAGTCCTTACTAATATGAAATTGATTGAGTTATCATGTGGAGATGAGAATCGGTTTAATCTAAGGTGAAATAAGTTAGAAAATTTTAGAAATTAGAGCAATGCCTATGCTCATGCTTGCAGTCCTATTTGAGGGCTATAACTACTCTTGAGTTGTGTGAATTGATACACCCTTCTATTTTTATTGAGAGTGACAGCCTTGGAGAGATATGCGTTTGAAAATATGTTTGATGGGGGCACTACCTGAACATGATTCTCAAATTGAAGGTAAGCTTAACATTGATTTTCATGTAAAATACCTTGACGTGAGCTGATTGATGTTGCGGTGTTAGGTTACTCAGTGTTTGCTTGTGTGATTGTGTGGTGGAAACCAATTAGAAACAAAGTAAAATAAAAGGATGGATTCAGCACAATTAAAGTAATCCTCGACCTGACCTGCAAGATACAAGGTCTATTGTAGCAAGTTTTGATAAGTAAGAGTTTGTCCCACAGAGAGTATTGATCTGAAGCGTCGAGGGTCGTATAGTAGTATCCAGATCAGGCTACAGATCTAGCAGCTCTAAAGAGAGGGGTGTTTAAGTGTCACTAAGCTATATTCCAAACATAAATGCAGAAATAAAACTACAGCTAAAGAAAGGGATACAGAAGGATGATGAGGTGTGTTAAAATAAAAGTAAAATGATGGGAAGTAAACAGGTTGTGTTATAGTTAAAACAGTGATGTATGTTAGATTTAGTCTGTCACTGCAGTGGTCCTTGCTGAGACGCTATTAATAGCCTCAACAAAGTATAAGCTCCCAGTTTAACCCATGCCATTTGGGGTGCTCTTAGGGCTATACTCTATCCACTATAATGGTCACAGGGTATCCGATAGAGTCTGTCAAATCCCATTAGTTAAACCAGAAATTCGCTACTCTAATCCAGAAGAGTGGACCGACCATTTTCCCAGCCACTGGACCAGCTCTAGCCATGAATACTATTGCAGCACTATGTAATGCCAGTGCTACGAGCTCCCCAGACCTACACACAGATCTGGCTGACATCCATAGGTATTCCAACCCATAAAATCCTAAGTGCTTTGACAAGCCCAGCAGTACTTGATGCCCATAAAAAGGACCATGCAACAGCTTGAATAGGGCTTTAAGCTCAGTTTGTCATTGCTACAAACAACCTGTAATGACTCAGCCTCAAGCTGCAATTACTACAAAGAGATCAGATCTAAAATCTAATATTGGCTAAGTAAAACAAAGGGGAGCTAGTTCATGTACAAACCTCCTCACAAGGCTCTAGAAGCTCATGTGCAGCGGAGAAGAATCCTTCTCAAACATATGAATGGACACAACCTTAGGGCTATACTCTGTCAACTCCAATGGTCACAGGGTATCCCATTGGTTTGTCCACACCACAGAGGCCTGAGAAAGAACATGAAAACTACTGCAACCACTATGGTCCACTGGCCTTTGAGCTCCCTGGACCTCACTACAGATCCAGCATTGCTTTCCATGGGGCTATCGAACCAAGGAAAATTAGATGGTAAAGAATAGATCAATAAGAGAGTTTATGGGCTAGTCCCAAATACATGGATTATATAGACATCTAAAGAAACCATAAGATCTATAGATTCAATTAGGCATTAAAACAACAATCCATTGATAAACACGAAACTTACAATGAATTGTCTCCAGGCTACAGCCTGTACACAACTTCTCATCAAAAATCTTAATGTATACAAAACCTATTACAAAACTGAAATAAATTGAACCTAGCTGTTTACAAAAGGGTTAGCCCGCAAATGATGGGCTAAGAGAGAAGAAAAATAAGAAAAAGAAACCTAAACCTTAACCCTAGATGAACACAGGCTATTCCTGGATTTAAAACCCTAAGTGAACCAAGCAAATCCTGGCTGCTTCATAAATGTAGATAACAGTCCCTTATATAGGCAACCCTTGAAACACCCTAATGTGCATTAGCCAATCAAATTTGAGAATGTTTGGAGATATGCACCTTAAAAATTGCACCTCGAGAAGTGTGCCCTAGCCCTGGGAAATTCCCAAAAAGTGCTTCAGTTAAAATTGAGAAGTGGAGAGCCCGTACTTCACGGGGCTGGTATCTGTTTTGAGCTCATTCGCATAGTTGTTGTGCCTTCGTGGAGTTGGCTTTGGCTGGTGGGAAGTGCTTGCTCGGGCGCTAGCTCTTCATTTGATCATGCAGTTCACTGACACTGCAATACTATCACGGAGATGATCTGGAATGCCAGCATTTCTCGCTCAGTTGAGCTTCATAAGCTCTCGCTCGCTAAGTACCCATGTAGTTATGCTCCTGCGCTCGCGTAGTCAATGGTAAGGCTTCAGAGTGCGCGAGATCTGCATGAAGATAATTCTGGGGGTGTCTCTCTTCCAGGGCTACGTGAGAATTTCGCGAGGTGATCTTTTGTTCAATGTACATATGGACTCACTGTGTTCTTCGTGCAGCTGCTTTGAGGCTTGATCTCCGCGAGAGCTTCACGACCACATATTCTAGGGACTTTAACCTACGAGATCTTCGCAAGGTCATTTCAGCTATCCTTCGGACTGCACAGTGTATCTACTGTTAAGTGGTGAAAAATGCCACTTTTCACCCTTTAACCTGACCATTGATAAACCTATGAGCACACTAATAAGCCTCTGTCAAGTGCATTTTGTAGACAATAATAAAAGATGACACTAGTGCAAAAAACTACTCAAGAATGCCCAAAAAGGGGGCATCTCTCAGCATAGGACATACCCAACAATAGCACACCAGAGGGTAGCACATCACTGGACCCTTGGAGTGCGTGGCTACAGCAGGGCAAGGTGAAGGAAGTGAAAATAGGCTAAAAACATCCTATCGAGAAGTCACCTGAAGACTTTGATAGGAGCTGAAAGCAAAGAAAGGAGGAATTCATGCAGTTAAAAAGGTTTCGATAGGATCTGAAGGCAGAAGAAAGATGGATTCGTGGGGATTGAGGAGTTCGATAAGATCCAAGAACCTATCGAGCAGCTGAAAGAAAGGGAGAAGCCATCCTATGGAAAGCCTTCCTGAGGGGTAAAGGGAACCTATCGAATGGTTTCCTGAACCTATCGAGATGGAGATGCTGGAACAGAACCTATCGAAGGGTCCTTGAGCCTTTTGATAGGAGTGAGAGCAACCCTATCAAAATGATGGCATGCAGAACAAAACCTATCGAAATGGTTCTCCAACCTGTCGAATGCTCCAGGCCAAGGACTGAGAATGCTGAAGCTCTAAGAGAAGGCTCATCCTATCGAAACCTATCGAAGAGATCTGAGAACCTAGCGAAAGGACCAAAAAGCTCCATTTGAACCTATCGAAAGCTTCCTAAACCTGTCAAAACTATGTGCAGAACTTCTCAGAAATTTAGCTATGCACACACTGTAACTTGGTGACCTGCTACACGCAACCCGAGGCACTTAGTGATCTGCACGACGGTTCTAGAAGATGCCCCAACCGACCCACGTGCTCTAACAAAACCCTAACAAACTCTAAGGACCTTCTAGAAGGGATTTTTGGCAGGAAAAATAGAGGAGAAAGCTATATATAGACACCCCCAATTGCAATTGAGGGGAGATCGAGATCTGACCCAAATTCTGGAGATTAGAGCTTGTAAAAAAATTCCATTTTCCCTCCTTTAGCCCAACAATGGTTGGCTAATTCCCCTAGAGTAGCAAGGAGAGAGGTTAGATCTACAATTGGGTAAGGTTAAGAGTGTTATTATTGGTTCCCAGCTACACAGACTACAGATTTAAGAGTATTTCCATTGTAGAGTGATTTTGATTGCAATATAAATACTATTTTTAAGGCTTTAATTAGATCTAAAGTTCATTTGGTTTCATTTGGTGATCGATCGGATTTGTGTAGAGGAGTCTGTAGATCAGCTCACCCACTTAACTGGTAGACCTCTTGGATACCATCCAATCTCCCTGGATCTGATACTCCAGTAATTCCCTGAGTCTGTGACCTTGTTATTGTAGCATCTATAGTGGTTTTAACTGTTCTGATTGATGTTTTAGCTTTAGAGGAGATCCCTAGGATGGTCTGTGACCATTAAAGTGGACAGATCATAACCATAAGATTAGTCCAAGCTCAGGCTCCAATTGGATTCGTCTGCTATAAATCCATGGATCAGACAAAGTCTATAAGATGGTCTGTGACCATTAAAGT
Organism: Chloranthus sessilifolius; assembly: GCA_021018995.1. Taxonomy (NCBI): domain Eukaryota; kingdom Viridiplantae; phylum Streptophyta; class Magnoliopsida; order Chloranthales; family Chloranthaceae; genus Chloranthus; species Chloranthus sessilifolius. The sequence continues at coordinate 36,110,855 of CM037598.1, read as the reverse complement.
GGACAGATCATAGCCTTAAGACCAGGTGGATCCTGTGATTTGGAGTGGAGCCGTCTACCCTGCAGCCGTGCTTATAGCCAGTTGAGGGAATTGTGTGCTCTGCAGCATGATTAATCAGACATGATTCAGTGAAGACCAATTTCCAAGCTACTCTTCTCTATTTTCTACTTTTTACTCTTTTCCCCTGCAGGATCTAAGTTCCCAAACTCGATCCAAGTTAGTCTAAGTTTAATTTTAGCTTAGCTTAAGTGACAATCCATTTTAAACCTCTCCCCTGTCTTTTAGCTAACTTAGCATTAGTTAGGGTGCCAGATCTCCTACAGATCTAGAGATTTATCATATTTTTAAACCATCCTCCCTGTGGACATTGCCTTACCATCTTTTCAAAACTTGCTACAACGGACCCTGATTACTTGCAAGTCTATGTGAGTGTATTCTGCCTAGTTTTATTAGTGAATTTAGACCCTCATTTGAGGGAAGGCAAACACACCAACGTCTGCGCGAGGGCCGCTTCCACTGCATCTTTAGCTTCGCGAGGAAGCTCCTCAACACTGTGAGGTCTATCTTTTGTTGCACTGGTACATTGCACTTATTGGCAGGTTTACCGCCTGACAGGGAAGTGGAGTTCGCTATTGATTTAGCCCCGGGCACCGAGCCGATATCAAAGGTTCTGTATCAAATGGCACCAGTATAGTTGAAAGAACTCAAGGATCAGTTACAAGAGCTTTTTGATAAAGGGTTTATCAAACAGACTGTGTCTCTGTGGGGTGCATCGATGTTGTTCGTGAAGAAGAAAGATGGGTGGATGCATCTCTGCATTGACTACTATCAATTAAATAAGCTAACGATCAAGAATCGTTACCCACTCCCCAAAATCGACAATCTCTTTGATCAGTAACAAATGGCACAGTGTTTTTAAAAGATCAATTTACGATCGAGATATCACTAGATGAAGGTGAAAGCGAACGATATTTCGAAGACCGCTTTCTGGACACAATATGGTCACTACGAGTTTTTCGTCATTCCCTTCGGGTTGACCAATGTGCCTGCTACATTTATGGACTTGATGCATGGAGTCTTCAAGCCTTATTTCGATCAGTGTATCGTAGTATTTATCGATGATATTCTCATCTACTCAAAGATGAGAGTAGAACACAAAGATCATCTGTGTCTTGCTTTGCAGACATTGAGTGATTCTCAGGTGTATCCCAAGTTCAGTAAATGTGACTTTTGGTTGAATCAAGTCAGTTTTCTAGGTTATGTCATCTCTAAAGCTAGTGTTATCGTATATCCTACAGAGATAGAGGTTGTAGTGCAATGGAAGCAGCCATAAACTGTAATCAAGATCTGAAGCTTTCTAGGTCTCGCAGGGTATTATCGAGGTTTTATTGAAGGGTTTTCAAAGTTTGCAAGACCACTCATGCAGCTCACTCGTAAGAATGTCAAATTCGAGTGGACTGAGGCATGGGAGTAGAGTTTCCAGGAGTAGAAAAGGAGACTCACATCCGCCCCCGTACTAACACTAAAATCAAGCATTGGCAGATTTGTGGTATTCAACGATGTCTCGTATAGTGGGTTAGATTGTAAATTAAATCAGAGGGAAAGTGTGATTGTGTACAGTTCCTGACAGTAGAAAGATCACGAGAAAAACTACCCCACTCGTGACCTGGAACTAGCTGCGGTGATTTTTGCCTTGAAGATCTAGAGGCATTACTTGTATGGTGAAACCTTCGAGATCTTCACCGATCATAAAAGTATCAAGTATCTCTTTACCCAGAAAGATCTAAATTTGAGGCAGAGAAGATGGATAGAGTTCTTGAAGGACTATGACTGTAATATTCAGTACCATCCCGGCAAAGCAATGTAGTGGCTGATGCACTAAGTCGGAAGTCGTCCGCTCGGTTATCCCATCTTGTGACTCAACTATTAAAATGGAAAAGTCTTAATGACATAGTGTCATCCAGTGCCACTCTTAGGGCAACGTCAAATGGAGGTTTGCTTGCGGTAGTGATGATCAGATCCACACTCTTCAATAGGATCAGAGAACTCCAGATGCATGATGCAGAGCGTATTGCCATCAAACCGGGAGTACTCAGTGGGCTCCAGCCACACTTTTCGATTAAGGATGATGGGTTCATATTATTTTGAGGCTGAATTTGCGTACCAAATGATAGTGCCTTCCGTCATGAGATTCTTGTATGCATATTGATTCACAAGAACGCTTACCTGGTCCCAAACTACTTTGCTCATGCATCAGCACAGCTATGAAGAACCTATTTCTCTTAATTTGCACTTCAATATTTGAAATATCTAAATTGGCAGCTGCGGTGCAGATTTAATGACATGGCTATCAAATGCTGACTACTTGTTTGTATGCAAGGGGAAGCTTTGTTTCAGAGCTGCCGATCAGGGCAAAGCTATCAACAGTCAATGCAAAGTGCTCAATTTACACACACACACATATTATATGGATAAGGGGTAGCTGCCTTAGAGGTGTATATTTTGAATGCTACCCCAGTGTCGAGATCACATACCACGTGACATTAGCTACCTACTATAAAACCTGAAACTTTTCTCAATACATGCATTGGAAATCCCCCAGGAACTATGGATGTGAGGGCTTTTCTAATGCAAAAGTTCAGTTTTGAGGAGCATAATTAGGTACTATTTTTTCTCATGGATTCATGAAATCATTCATGACTTTTTCTTTGAAATTGGGCACAAGTTAGTTAACAGAAGTTGTAAAAAGGTTAGTTCAATATTATAGCTAATTAAAATTAGCTGGTGATTGCCCCTTACTTGCAATGACATGAATGTGTTTGCACAGTTATGAAGACTCTAATTCATATAGTTAAAATTTTGAAGTCAACTAATTTTTTCTTTTTTTGCATTTTCCAAGTTGACTCAACTGAATTTCTTAGAAACTTGCTTTGTAATTTCATTCACATAGCCCCTCCAAAATTGAATTTTTAGGTGAGCTTTTGGACCAAGTACCAAGTCTCTGTCAACTACATGTGCCTTCAAAATTGATGTTTGGGCCAACTCTTCAATTACCGGACTCAGTTTGGTTTTGTGATCCTTTGAAGAGTAATGAGGTCGTTCATATTTTAATTGGAAATTGTTGAAATATCCTCTCTTTTCTTTTCATATGATGTACATATTGATACAGTCTTGTATTATTGCCCTAATTTGGTGGTAAAAAGTCATGTCACATTTTTGGGGAAAAAGAGACATGTTTGGATGGATCATAATACTTTTGCATGATGGATGGAAAATAAATCATGTATTCTCCGTGGTAGCTCTCTGTAGGTATATAGAAATTGGTAAAAAGTGATAGACTTGGTGCTATAATTAAAAGTGATAGACTCGGTTCCATAAATCGTAATTGTTGAAAACAGTAAGAGCCAATAAACTCAAAAACTAAATTACATTTGTAGAAAAAACATGAGTAATGATAAATACTAACATTTCCATCAAGTATCAGTATGTGAATAATTAGTAAAATGTCAATTCTATAGTATCAACTAAAATCTAATTTTTCTGTCCTATATTATTTTTTCCATGACAATTCAAAAGTGAGGTACCCTATTGGCGCAGCAGCTACTTGTTTTGTGATTATAATTATCTTTTCCTTTTCTTATAATGTGAGTGCTGCAGCGCTATATGAAAACTGGGTGATGCAAGTTTATGGAAGATGCCAATATCATCACCCCATTGATCGATAAACACCAACACCTTCAGTGACAATGCCATTCATTGAAGAAGTAAAGCTTACTCTTGCTGGCCTCCAAAGAAGAGAGGTATTTTCTCACAAGTTCAGTTTCTAAATTTTACGAAAAAAACTACGTTTGAGAAAATTGATGAATCACAACCTGGGCAGAATTACGTATATCCGGATAATATGAGATTGTGCTTTTTTGGTAGGTTGATCTCTCATCAATATGAAATCTAATACTCTAGTACTTCGCTACTTTTTCTTATTCTACATTGTCTCATGAAGCGATTTTAAAGTTGTGAAAACATCATCACACTACTGAAGGTCCAATGTGCTTTGTAGTTTTGATTTCAATTGTAGATTTTTTTTGCTGCATTTTGAAGATTGCTTTGTTTTGAAATTTGGGTATTTTTATGTTTCCATGATATTCTCAATCCATGAAAATTGATGAGTACAAATATATGATTAAAATTTAAATATTCTCCCTGTCATTATCAAACAGGAATATCAACACAACATTTGTCATCTATTTTTTATTTGCCAAAGTATTTATATTGTTATATCTTGTTTTAACATTAATAAAAAATCTTGAATCAAAGAAACATTTATAAAAAAAAAACAACCAAAAGAAGCTTGACACCAAAGCAAGATGTTTTGAGCATGAGACTAAGAAAGCAAAAAGTAAATTCACCAACACCTCTCAAGTTCACCAGTTACGTACTTGTTGTATAGTAAAATAGTCTCCGAGACTCCCACCATGAGAACCATTCCTCTTCTCCATTAGAGCAAACCTTTTGGAATATCAGTCCCTTCCATCTCCTGAGCCCCCTTAACTTACTGGTTTGAAAACTCTTTGACTACTATTCTTACATGGTCCCTGATTGGGCCTCCAATTCTAGTTGGTCTAGATTTCCATTTGAGCAGCTATTGAAGTTTAGTTTGTGGATTCCTAAGGTGGAATATTTCCTAGGTATCATCACCTTTTGTGGTCACATGACTCCTTGTGGTCCCACTTGTAAAATTAAAGAACACAAAATATTTCCCTCTGTTTTACCTCAATAAAGAAAATACGAGAGCAATCTTTCTATTTTCTAAGGAGAGTTTCTAAAAGGGAGATTTTTAGATTCCCAGTATTTTGGGAACTCTTATTTGTATTTAAGGGGAAAACTCCTATATCTTGAGGAGAGAAAAGATTCCTTTCCTGCCATAATGAGAGAACGATAAAGAGTTTTATCACCCTCACCTAAAAACTATGAGGTGAGATTGATCTTAGGCCTCCATTCTTCCCACTTTTTATTGGTAGTTTTCCAGTTTAGAATCTCATTATCAATTCAATAAATTTTAAGTATTTTTTAAAAAATTATTTTGGAGGTCCCGTGGGCTGTCAAGGGATGAAACATATTAATATCCTTTGATTTATTTTACTTGGTCTGTGGACTGTCATAATAAGTACTTTAAAAAAAGCCAACGTGGAGAAGACTTCTTATAGTGATTCATTTATTTTTTAATGTGCTGGAAATTTCTAGATTTATGATGTTTGTGATTTCTTTTATTTCTAATTTGTTGGTATTTCTGTCGTTCTTCCTTTCTTTTATTTTTTAAATATTGATAATTTTAGGTTTTCTTGCAGCTGCTTTTCTTTTTGTTTAATGTATGTTGTCGGGCAAGCTGTGTTTTGCATAAAAGAGTCAATGGACATATTTCCCAAAGCTACCTAACAATGGATGATTCGATGGCTCATGGATTACTCTATGCATGCACCCATCGGTTGTCCAATAAAATTCCTTGAATTTGAATAATCTGAGTGAACAATTTTTACTTAATTTTCACCCAGCAAAATATGGTCTGATGAGCCCGGGCTATCAATAGGGCGGTCTAATGAGGTCGGGCTTACCTGTCAGCTTGCCCCAACCTAGTTATAACAATATATGGTTTAAGGCCAAGGGGCCATATAGGCTTAGCTCCATAGGTAGATTTTTACATGGTGATTTTACCTTTTCCCTTGTTTTTTAAATCTTAAATTCATCATTTAACATGGTTGGCTTCATTAGCATAATTGTGGTACCGATCGTCGGAAATGCTATTGAACATGCTGGAGCAATCATATTTGCCTTCAAGAACAGGTTGGTAAGCCACCCGAGCATTCTTCGGTTTTTTTATTAATATTATTATGAGTTTCCTAATTAGTTCAATTATGCATATATTTTTAGGATATAATTTTAGGCGTCGCTTGTGTCTGCAACTCAAATTTCTATGTTTGTGGTAAGATTTTAAGTAGTCACCAGAATATATCCATTGAAGGGAAACGTCCTTCAATGGATTGATTTTAGTTTTCTTGCATCTTTACTGAACTAATAATGGTTTTATTGAGAAATTTCTTTTGTAAGAACTTCCGTGATAACTTTTGTTCACATTATGTCATCTTAGGAATCATCCCCCCCTCCTTTTTTATATGCTATTTTTTGGTATCTAATCTTAGTTCCAGTGAAATCTTCATCATATACGATGAATCTAAATTGTAACTGACTCAAAATTATGTCAGTTGTGTAAATCACTTTTGGTATTTTTTGCTTACAGGATTCTTTTGTTCGTTATATTTTTCATCACTTTTTACTGGATTATATGGCTTATAGCAATCTCTAGTTTGATTAATGTTCATGTAAGGGTATAGTAAACTTTAAATATTACGTTCATTGCATTTGTTATGAAATTGGAGCCAAATTCATTTGTGCAGTATTGCTGCCCTTGGCTGCTCCCGCCGCTAATTTTGAGTAGGAACACCACTGATCTTAACTGTAACGTCCTGAAAATTTTATACCATGAATTGTGCACCTCGAGAAGTGCGCCCGACTGGGCGCTTATTGGACCTGGTCAAAGTTGACTTGGTTGACTTAGTTTATTTTGGTAAGTTAAACTAAGTGTAAAGTGTGGTGTGCGCCATAAGAATTAGTGGATTGGATAGTACATATACCTTGTTAGGTATGTATGCCTTACAACCAAGTCATTAGTAAGTTATAAGGAATAAGGGAGAAGTAAATTCTCATTTGATTAGGTTGTTGAGAATTTAAGAGGGGAAGAATGAGAGGAGTGTGAAGTAGTGTGTGTGTTAAAAGCTGCATATTAAATGCGTACGATTGTGTATAAATCGAAAAGCTTGCGGATTGGAGCCTTCGTATCGAAGGGAGATATGAGATTTGGGGTTTGTGACCCTTATGTGACAAGGAGCTTTGGATAAAGGGATCCGACTGATTTAAACGGTAAGCTTGACTATTTTAGTGAATTATAGTTGCTAGGTTATAAATTTAATTGATTAGGTATGAGAAATATGTAAGAGAGGGTATGGATGTTGATGAGGCGAGTTCTAATGGTTAGAACTCGATCTGTTCTAGAAATGGGCAAAATCGATCGAACGGAATTAGTAACCTTTCGATCAATTTTGCCAAAGAGTAAAGAAAGTATAATGTAGACTTCTGGAAAAATCATTCGAACGAATTAGAAATCGTTCGATCAATTTCGAAAACCGTTTGAATGAAATTTAAACCATCCGATCGGTTTTGGTCCAAGAAGAAAGAAGGGAAATGCTGATTTTTGAGGAATCATTCGAACGATTTATGAATCGTTTGATCGATTTGGAAAACCGTTCAAATGAAATTAAGATCGTTCGATTGATTTTGTTGAAGAATAAAATAAGGAGTAGGATTTCTAAGGAAATCGATCAAACGAAATAAAATCGTTCGATCAATTTTGGGAATTCATTCGAATGATTTAAAATCGCTCGATCAATTTTCAAAACCGTTCGATCGATTTAAGAATCATTCGATTTTATTTGGGTTAAATCAGGCTTTTATTGGGTTTTGCTTATGAGATATTTATAAGTTGGGGTTAGGCTACTAAACCCAATGTTTTTACACCAATTGTGATATGTTGTATGTGTTTGGCCATACCTAAGTTGAGCCGGACCTTGGGGTGGTTACGTGCTAGCTCGGATTTAGGGATCCATAGGTTTAATTTACATATGAGGTAGGAAATATTCTGAAATTGTACACTTGATTACAAAAGCATGTATGTAGTAGTGTTCTAAGTATGTAAAATTGTATAAAGCATAGTTAAGTGCATGTGCTAAAATATCAAGATAAGTATGTGAAATGAAGGTGTGTGTGCGTACACAGAAATGAGAAAGGCATAAGTATAAGAAAAGAGACATCCCATGGATGTATATGTACATTGAGCATCTGAGTGATGCATCTAAACATGTGACATCCCAGGGATGTATAGTTAACGTGAATATCCACGTGATGTGAAAGTGCATGAATGGGATTTGAACGGGCTCTGAATTATTAATATTTAGCACACTTACACGGTGAATAACTATATAGAGTTGCACAATTGATTTAAGGTCTGGAGAATACCTCACCAACACGACAGTATACCAGTGACTAACTCGATTGGATATCCGTGACCAGTACGGCAGCCAATCCGCATACCAGTAGGCATCCCAGGGATGTATATGAGTTATGTGTCCCGTCGCCTATGTGAAAGGAACTTGGGTTATATCAGATAAAAAATAGTCTGATTGGATGACCATGGAAGGTATTCTATCGGGGCTCGATGCTATATTGCTCGGGGATTATTTAAGTTACTTGATTTAAGTTATGAGACCAGCCTTGATGTAATATGAGAACCAATTGAGCATAAGATGCCATGTGTAGTGTAGCAAATATTTTCTATTCATTTTCCCAGTATCTCAAACTATTTTCTACTATTTATATTGATGAAATCATGCTTCAGTTATGTCATGAAACGTATGTGAGTAAGATAGATTTACATGTTCAGTTATCATTCCCCATTGAGCTAGGATGTAGCTAACTCTTTTTGACTATATGTCACAGGTTTTGAGATAGCGGCTGCTTCTGGGGACATCGATCCCAAAGACTCGGAATATGTTCTGGTGGAGGAGTCTAAGCCCCCTCCTGAGAAGTTCTTTAGAAAACCCTCTATGTACTTTGATAGTTATATTCAAAGAGAGATTATACGGCTTGGTATGTCCAGTCTGTTTTGTTGAGATAGTGTAATTATGTGAGATATTCTTTTATCGAACCATCTAAGGTGACCACTGTTACATCATTGATGGTTCGGGTTGGTTCTTTTTTGCCAATGCTGTAATATTCTGAAAATTTGGACTTTGAATAGTGTATCTCAGGATCCATGCCCGTCTGGTCACTTAGTTTGATCAAGTGGAAGTCAACTCGATGACTTTGGTTGGATTAGTTTTGGTGTGAAAATGCACACTAGTATGGTATAAGAGCCATTGGATTGGGCCATATATACATTATACACGTATGTGTGTTTTGGAAGTGAACCGGATCATTTAGCTATAAAGGAGAAGAGGCTTCGCTTAGAAGCGATTTGTTTGAAGGGTTTGAACATTTGGGCTTTTATTATGAGAGAAAGAGGAAGAAGAAGAGAGGGAGTGAAGAAAGGAAAGGAGATTTGATGCTTGTGATTTGATGCGTGGAGTGTGCGTGGAAGCCATGAGAACGCGTTAAACTCTGTGGAAGGTGGGTGTGATTTGGGAATTTTCAAAGCTAAGAACCCTAGCTCTTGATTCGAGTCATGGAATCGATCATACGTTGGATTTGAGGTAAGGTTTTGTTAATTCGTGATGTATGTGATGTTTTAGTTTTGATTTAATGTTTAAATAATGAATTAAAGGAAGAGAAAAGAGGATAATTTGAGAAAAATCAAGAATGGGTGAAATCTGTGGATTTTGATAGATCGAAATTGATTTGAGATTGTGGATTTCGATTTCTGAAGGATTTTGATTGATCAAAATTAAATTCGATCGATCGAAAGGTATAACAGGGATTTGGGATTTTGTGCTATCTGGATTCGATCGATCAAAATTTATTTCAATCGATCAAAAACGAGATTCGATCAATCGAATTAGAATCCTTCATTCGAATTGTGGTGCCAGACTTTTGTTTTCGAAGGATCCTGGATTCGACCTATCAAATTATTTTTGATCGATCTAATTTGGAATTCGATCGATCAAAATGTGGACCAAATTCGATCAATATAAATGTGGAATCGATCGATCGAATTTGCCTGATTCGGGTTTTTATTGTGCTTTGTCTGGGGGTTTGTGAGGGGATCTTGTATCTTTCTATTTTGCATCATTCCTGATGTGTGAGATGTGGATTTGATGTGTTTAGGTTGTGCATATGGGATCTTGGCTTGGCGAGCTAGTCTGGACCTTGATGCTTTACGTGTGAACCGTGCGAGGTAGGGATTATTTTGAATGTGTATACTTGATTACAAAAGCATGTGTGTTGTGATATGTAGGTGTATTTTTAAGCATGTAAATATGATATTGTGTTTTCATATTTGAGCTAAGCTAAGCATGTGCATTAAGTGGGTGTGTGTGAACACTAAGCAAGAAACAAGCATGTGTGTGTGAACCCAGGGACATATATGTGATGTGAACATCTAAGTGATGTGATCAATATGCATGTGAAACTTTGAAGAAAGCTTTGTGATATAATATTTAGCACAATTAGATGGTGATAAACTATATGTATTTTGCACATACGATTTAAGGTTTAATACCCGACCGACGCGGTGGTATACCCGTGACTAAAGCGGCAAGATATCTATGACCGGTACACCGGGATACCCGTACACTCTATAAACATCCCAGGGATATATGTGAATTTAAGTGCTCAGTCGCCGCTGGGAAAGGGACTTGGGTCTGTGTTACATAAAAAGTGTTCAATTAAATGGCGATGGTGGGTATTCCATCAGGGATCGATGCTTTATTGCTCGGGGATTATTTAAGTTATTTTATTTAAGTTTTAAGGATAAGCTTTCATGTGATAAGAGAAAAAGATAAGTAAAAGATAAGATATGAAATGTGACGTGTGCATGCAGTTCATGCTTGGAGTAATTTACATATTTTAATCAATTTTCAGCTTATGAGTTCATGCTTTGCCTATATCATGAAATATGTGTGAGTAAGATAGCTTTACATGTTCAGTTAATTTCCTATTGAGCTATGATGTAGCTCACCCTTTTGACTATATATCACAGGTTCAGAGTTTGTTGTTGCTACTTCTGGTGACGAGGATCCAGATTACTTTCCTCCGTCATAGTCCTTGTAGTGGACAGAGCTGTGTTACTTGTTAGTGTTGTGTAAGGAATTTTACGGCTTGGTATGCCCGGCCTTTTGTTTAGAGTTGATCTTCAAATGTTGTATAATGCCTTTCTGTTAGTTTATTTAGAACTAGAGTTTCTATTTGTGCCATCTATTTTATCTGCTTTGATTTCCGCATGTGTGTGTGGATGTACCAAGTTTCTGTGTTCGGATTGTGTTCTACGATCTGGCGGTCTGGTGTTCCCATTGCTTTAAGTTTAACTTTAAAGAAGATAGATATTATGGTGGTTTTTATGGTAACGAGAAAATCGGGCTGTCACACATGTAGTGGGATGGGATTAGAACAATCTTTTCGGTCATATGTTTTGGCTTTAAATTATAGAACCGGAGATTTAGTTCAGTACTTGTTCTTTTGTACATGCTTTACTTATGGTTTGTGTGGATATACCAAGTGTTCCGTGCATGTCATTAGGGCACAACCCTTGAGGTTGTGCCAATGGCACGGGTTTTGCGGTACCAAAATCTGGGCTGTCACAGTTGGTATCAAAGCAATTTCTTTAGAATTTCTGACTAGTTTTGAATTTTGCCAGAGTGTAGGGTTCTTCTGCTAATGAAACTTTGGTTTCATGTGCATAGCTTAATGTCTTCTAGAGGAAGGGATCGACCTAGAGCTAGCCAAAGTAGGAATTTGAGAAGTGAGGTTGAATTCCATGCGGGGTCTAGTAGAGACCAAAGGAACCCTCACAATGGGGGAGATAGGAGAAGTGATGCGACGGATCGAATGACGTTGGCCATGGAAGTTGTGGCCGTTGCAATGGCCCAACAAATGCAACAAACAACATTATTAGCCGAGCAGACCGCACTACTGGCTGCTAACAATGCCTATAATCATCAGCCACCACCACCAAGTACTCCAGTATTGTTGCCCTCGTCCTTCGTTGATTTTCGGAGATTGAGACCTCCTAGTTTCTATGGGCAGACAGATCCATTAGAGGTAAACAAGTTGTTGAATTAGATGGAAAAACTTTTTGATAGACTTCGAAGTACAGAGGATGAGAAGGTAGGCTGGGCTTCCTTCCAGCTTGAGGGAGATGCTGATCCCTGGTAGAAATTGGTGTTGAGAAAATGAGAAATTGAGGACCCTCATCATCTATGGACATGGGCGAAATTCGTTAGGGAGTTCAACAGAGAGTACTTCCCCAAGCAGGTGAGAGTACAAATGAAAAGAGACTACACAAACCTAGAGCAAGGAAGCATGATGGTGCGAGAGCATGGGGTGGAATTTACACGCTTATCACAATTCGCACCGGAGTTAGTATCCACCGAATTAATGAAGGTCAACAAGTTCGAGGAAGGTCTGAGGCCAAACGTCCGAGAGAGTTTCAATATTTGAACTTGAAAACTATGCGGACGTGATGGGAAAGGTAATAGTGGTTAAAAGGGATATTAATAATATGTATAAATAGAGAGATCAGCAGGATAGAGGTAGAATAGTTCAGGGAAGAGTGGATGAGTATGACTTGGGGAATAAAAAGCTGAGATTTATGGCACTAGCTCTAGTTTCTAGACAAATTGCTTACACGAATTATTATAAGCCACCTAAAACTACCTTGGCGAGAACGATTAGATATGAAAGCCCTACTGCCACCACGGGAGTCTCAGTTACTCAAGCTTTCTCACGAGCAGCTTCTTCTACGCCAAATGAGACGTGTGTCAAGTATGGCAAGTCTCACAAAATAGCTGAATGTAGATGGGAAATTCGGGGATGCTACAAGTGTGGGAAGATAGGTCATATGATTCGAAATTGCTTGAAAATGAACAAGGGGAGAACGACTTTCGCTTCCATACCGAGACCGATACAAGCGAAGAAGCCAGTCGTGCAAGGAAGGACCTATGCAGTTACGGCTTAGGATGTTCTGAATGCCAATGATATCATACAAGGTAAAAATTTAAATGACATGGTTGATACATTGCATCAATCGCATTGAATTCTTAAATTTTAGATAGAGAAGGTGTACTTATATAGATTATCTATGTAGATTTATTTGATCATATTGATTTTATATTTTTCTATGATGCATGAGTAGGCTGCTAAAATATATGTGCTCTATAGGTACTTTACAAGTGTATGGGAGGGGGAGTGTTGTAGCATATGTGGCTAGAGTGTTGATAGACCTAGAGTCTACTCATTCATTTATTACTCCTTGATTTACAAAAAGGATGAAAGTCAGTCCAGAGACATCGGATTTGTCTTGGCAGTGTCTATTCCGACTGGAGAATCGATTGATACGGACTTGGTCTGCAGGTCGCTAATAGTAACCATTAGAGATGGGGATGTGACGACCCAACGTTTCCCTTCATAGTATATTGGAACTGTCACATCGTCAGATCACCTAACATGATCATTTCATCTATGGGGTCATTTCTTGTATAAAGTTTTGCAAATACGGAAGCAATGAATTTACTCTGACAGTTGATAATATGGAAAAATAACTGATTTTACTAATCTAAGCAAGAACTAGTAACAATATATATCAGAACAAACGATCTAATGTATAGCTTTCCACCGATGACGGTCACCCGTCATCTAAACAATGGAAAGAAAACCTATACATCCTATATCAAAGTATCTCAAAATACCATTTAGAATTTATACAAGTTTATCCCATGTTTCTATCTAAAACTTCTTTCCCTCTCTCTCAATCCACCAGCCACAAACCAACTTTGAGAAGAATTCTTCTACAAAATTGTCTTCCTCATCTTCATCGTCGTCTCCTCCTTCTACCTCTTCTGGCACGTACGTAGGGTCTGCGGCTTGCTCAGGATTCGGCTCTGCAACTAAGACATTTAAGGCATGGAATGAGCTACCATCAAAGCTCAGTAGAGAATATTACATTGCTAATTCATACATTAGATTACCAACATAAACTAAAATCAAGGCATATATCAACATATAATATCAACAAGGCTTTATTATGTGACTACATGATCACGCTGGCATGTTGGATGAACTCATGGTGTGACAAGTACAGAAATGAAGCTGAAATAAGATACACATGTTGACAAAAACAAGCAAATCAAACTCTCGAGTTAGCGGGATTACTTGTCAAGCTCCCGAGCTAGTGGGATCACTTGAATCAAGACAAAACAATCTTCCGAGTTAGCGGGATCACTTATCAAGCTCCCGAGTAAGTGGGATCACTTGTAATGAAGGTTTATCCTGTCAAGCTCCCGAGTTAGCGGGATCACTTGGCTCCAAAACAGGGTTAAAATGTGTACAGGACATCAAAGATAGCAGAGAGGACGAAGCATGATTATACATGGTATCGTGTATGTCATATTATTAGGATAGATCCCATCTAAGCATATATCAACCCTGTATATACCATAAATTTCACTTACATGTGTGTAAACAAGCATTTAGCCTTATCTAGCATAAGCCTTCCTATTTTGATTTCAGAATTTCTTCAATTCATAATATAGATGTATATATGTTCGGACAACACTTCTATAAGTTTATTAATAAAACGGATAGTTTATCATGCATTTATTGAATATATATCATTATAATGTTTAATAATCCGATTCTTAGTTCACCGTAGGGTAAATAGTAATGCAATTCAAGGCAGCTATATGTTCTATATAGCATTCTCTATCAATATCCATATATAAGCAATACATTGCAATCGATAGGAGAATAAGGAAACAAAATATGCGTTTAGCAAAGTAAATTCCCTACCTGTTTGTAGATTCTTATGTGTGTTGTAGTCGATGTATGTTCAGGCATCCGAGAACATCATTCTCACATATGTTCTTAAAGCCTAAGTGCCCCACGTTGCACCTATCTATGATAAATAGAATAGATCTATATTAAGATAGCAGTTTATTATATAACAGATGGGCTCATGGATTACCTGAGACCGAAATATATGCTCATATGGACCCTTAATGGACCCAAAGTCTATTATGCAAAGAGCACAGTTAAAAACAGGAGCCAATAGAGGTTGTCGCGACAAGCTTCAAGGGTTGTCGCGGCAACCTTGCCACGGCAACCTTATAAAGTTGTCGCGGCAAGCCTGAGCGCTTGGCTTGCCGTGATGTCTTCTTGGTGTTCTCCCTCTGGTTCACTTGCTTCTGTCTCTATATATATCCTTAGATATATATATCATATATATATATATATATATATATATATATATATATATATATATATATTTTCTCCCTTCCAAAATGCCAAAATTTCAGCATGGTATTTCTAAAGTTGGTGTGGAGATTCGGAGCGACTTGATATACATGACTCGGAAATCGGTGCACCAATCTGCACTCAGTTGTCATGTATTCAAGCCGAGAGCTAACATTGAGTTAAAGTTGCGTATGAATGACTCTACTATGAATGCAAGTAAATGAACAGCATTCCTTGTTGGTTGATGTAAGATGACGATGATACAAATTTGGTATCAATGGCGTAGAGCTCGAAGAATGAGAACCAGCGGTTTACTTTATGTTCTTATGTTCTCAACTGGTGGTTAAGGTTATACTAACAGTAGGGTTGGTCATTGTTTAGTTTTACTATTCCCATTAACTAGCTTTGGTTTCTCTGGCTATCATAGGTGCAGAGTCAGCTTATGAGGAAAATGAAACTAGCCCGATGTTTCTCTTGCTTCTTATAACCAGGTAGCTGCACTTTGCGTGCATGCTTCACCTGTTGACTCACCTCCTCGTGTACACAAGTTGCAACACAAGCAGCTTATACACTTCGAAGGGTTTTTCTTTATTCTATGTAGCTAGCACCGACCTTGTGCATGTACTCTTGAATAAGCCAAAACAAGGTTTTAGTTTAGTGCCAAGCTATTCTACTAAAACAAATCTGTTTCAATAAAATGACCAAATCGCTGCAATAAAACATCTTGTATGAGGCATCTTTATTTATACCTTAATATTTGATAGATTGAGATCAGAGCCTTATTCTTCAACTATTAGTTTCAAGTGTAACTCCTTTACATTTAAACAACAAACAAGAACTATCAATATAATGTGGCTATACCAATCTAAGTGTATATATATTCTATAGGGAATTATTTCAATCTGACGACATGTTTGACCTGACCGGACTCTTATCTATACTGCGTAGTGTACAAATCTGGGAATCGTTACATTCTCCCCTATTTAAGGAATTTTCGTCCTCGAAAATAAATCGAACAATGATGGAAATTAAGTCATGATGTAGGAGAGGTAAAGTCAATGGTGTAAGACAGCAAGATACACTGGTTTAGTGAACATCATAGCTTAGCCCATACTACATGTGGTACATGACAATAAGAAATATATAAAGTAAGGTAAAATGCAATAAATCCTCAAATAACCAAAACAAAATCTAAACAAAATAGATAGAACCTCAATTATAGTAACAACAATAATCATCAATCATCAAATATAGACATGAGTAATAGTACACAATTAAACACAAATATACAATCTTGTTATAGATGAACTCTTATTAATCCGAGGAAAAATTGAAATGTCATACACAAACTATGAGCGTGTGAGATTATAACATACCAAGCTGGGGAGTTGGGTGCTATGGACCAGCTAAGGAAGGGCCCTCATCATGTTGCTGAAAGCCTTGCTGGAATTCTGGCACAAGTAATGTTGCATTGCTGGTGTATTGGGAGACGTAATTGCGCACCCGCCCAATGTAAGGAGTGGCAGCAGTCGGAAAAGTATGCTCCATCATGATGTTTGTCGCTTTTTCAATATAATCTATTCTTTGATGGAGCATATAGTGATTTTGACATAAATTATCGAAATGGAGAAGGGTTTACTCATGGTTTTCATGCATGAGCTGTATCAAATCAGCATTGGTATATCTCCCTTGTGTCGAGGGAGCCGAGGGAACTGATTCAATTTGTGTTTGAGTTTGTGGTTGAGGGGGAATGGGGAAGTCTTGGGTTGGTACTGAGGGTGGTGCTTGTGGAGGTGGTGGAGGATGACGTATGTGACGGGCTTGGCTGTTTGGCATAGCTTGGGATGACCGTTGATAGACATTTCGCCATATCGCGGGGCTAAAGACCCGCATATTATCGGTGCGGATCTCTTCACCCAAAGGGACTTGGTAAGGGGTTTGATTAACACTGTCAAAGTGGCTTTCTAAGAGGCGGGTGATCAAGCGGGGATAGGGGCATGATGGCATGGGATTAGAGACGTTTCTTTGCAAATGAATGTTGTCATATTTTATGC
This sequence comes from Chloranthus sessilifolius, assembly GCA_021018995.1. Classification (NCBI taxonomy): domain Eukaryota; kingdom Viridiplantae; phylum Streptophyta; class Magnoliopsida; order Chloranthales; family Chloranthaceae; genus Chloranthus; species Chloranthus sessilifolius. Next base: position 36,093,753 of record CM037598.1, on the reverse strand, counting down.
CTTCATATACTACTTTTGGGGCCTTCAACCATCTGTTCTCATGAACAGCGAATAAGGCTTGTAAGAGAGCATGTCAGTGCTCTCTCTCATTCTGCATCGGGTATAAATTGTAATGGAACACACAGTCAAAAAACCACATCTTCTGTGGTAATTGGCTGCGGCGGACTGCAAGGCCGTGAGCAGAAGAGGTCTGCCCATCAATCATCTTTGTAGTGATGTGATGAAATTTTACATCCCTTTGTCGAGATATCTACAGTCCGAAACTGACATCGAAATTTAGACTACAATCCATAGCTTGCACTATGTCTTGTAAATTGAAATAAAATTTTCGATTATCGATTTCAGTCTCCAGCTAACCAACTGTTGATGACACTTTTAAATTTTGATAAAACAAGCAGACCAGACGTGGATAAAAATGAGTATGGAAGGGCTGGTATAAGGCGTCTAACCGTGCTTGTTCCATATACCTAATAGATCATGCGGTCCGATCGTTCGGTGTAAGTAGTCAATTGTCAACGATCCCCTCAGGTTCCATAACCTTCGCATCCCACCATGGGATGGGCTGTTCTTGCTCTACTGGTGGATCGAGTTGGTCATGGGAAGTAACAGGGGCCTTGCCCTTTGCTTGGACTGAGGCTTTTGAGGGTTTGGATACTCCAGTCTTTCTAGGAGGCAACCTTTTTAACTTAAAAGACAAGGAAGTAAAATTGGAGCTAAGATTATGGTTTTACCTCACACAGACACCAAAATATGGACAAAATTGTTGAAATATAAGAGAATGGAGACTTGTAAGATGAAATCTTATACATGCAACAACTTTGGGGTTCGATTTCATGGCGTGGTGATGCTTGCATGGAAGGAGGATAACGTGGGAGTTGGAAGAAATAACAGAAAATGGCTTAAACTGGTGTTTCAGACCCACTTGAGCTCCACAGGGTTGCCGCGACAACCATTTCTCCTTGCCGCCACAAGGGGGTCAAATGTCCAATGGCTCAGATTTCAAGTCCCATTGGCTTCGTTGGCAACATTTTTGGTACCTGGGTGTACTTAACATATATAGGGTCTGAAGAGAAATATTTTCTAGCATTTTTGAAGCATGTTGATATGGTAAATTATTTTATTTTGATTAAATGAATATTTGCACCTTATGGTATTAGGTAGACATGTACTGTGTCAGCCCCTCTATTGGCCTACTAGCTTTAACTGTGAAGTGAGAAGGTGTACTGGGACGTGTCACTTCTACAAGGTATCTGTTAAAAATAGTGGATGTACTTTGTAGTTTTATCTTTCCTCCAAATAAGTTTTAATTTAACATATTGTAAGTATAATTGTAAGTGTATCTAGGTATATAACAACAACAATAATTTGTACTATATTTTATGTGGCCTCTTGTATGGTGCATAAATCAAAGTATTATACACTTTGTTAAGTAACCAATGCCATTCATATCATACCTAAATCAAACTATCTAGGTGCAAACTGCGGTAACGTAGTCATATCATGAGCAGTTAAACATAAATATTTAAATACAATACTTAATGTACCCTATGGAAATAAATGAGGGTACTAAGCACGAATATCGGCTTCGCGCTCCCAGGTAGCCTCATGAGATCCATGATTCTTCTATTGGATCAAGATAAGTGAGATTCATTTTGTTCGCAAAATTTGATCGCTGCGGTCTAAAATCTGACCTGGTTCTTCAGTCACCGTTAAATCTTCCTGGATATCTAACAGTTGATAATCCAACACATGTGTTAGATCGTTGACGTACTTCCTCAGTATAGACACATGGAATATGTCATGAATACTCGATAATTGCGGAGGTAATGCTAGTCGATACGTGACCTCCCCTACTCTGCCTAAAACGGGAAATGGTCCCAGATAGTGAGGACTCAACTTGCCTTGTTTCCCAAACCGCATTACACCATTTGTTAGAGAGATTTTGATAAAGACGTGATCGCCAATCTGTATACCATTCATTAGAATGAGAATATAGTTTAGTGAATTCACAAAAGACTTATCAGTTTAGGGTATTACCTGATAATAAACACTTGTTCTTTTGAGATCGGCATAATTCTTCTGTCGACTTTGAGTACTCTTCAATCATTCTCGAATAACATAAACAACTACATTAGTTCTTTTGATCAAATCAGGGCTTAAAATCAAACGCTCCCCTGCTTCTTCCCAGTTAATCAGAGATTTACATTGGCGTTCATACAGTGCCTCGAATGGTGCCATACCGATGCTTGACTGGAAGTTGTTATTGTATGCAAATTCGATCAGGGGTAAGTGGTTATCCCATGATCCTTGAAAATCTAGCATACCAGGCCCTTAACATATCTTCAATCACTTCATTCACTCTTTTCATCTGTTCGTCGGTCTAAGGATGAAAAGCAGTACTGAAGTCTAACTTTGAACCCATACCTTCTTGGAAACTTTGCCAAAATCGCGCAGTATATAAAGGATCACGATCTAACACAATGCTTACGAGTATCCCATGTAATCGAACAATCTCTCTCAGATAGATTTCATCTAATTTCGATGTTGTATATCATGTACTATAGCGTAAGAAATGTGCCGATTTGGTGAGACGATCAACAATCACCAAATCGCATTGTAACCTTTCTGAGTACAAGGCAAACCGAGAATAAAATCCATGGAAATGTTTTCCCATTTCCACTCTGGAATGGGCAGTGGCTGTAACAAACCAGCAGGGTGCTTATGTTCAAACTTTACTTGTTCACAAGTTAAACACTTCGCAACATATTCTACTACATCGCGTTTTAGACCGTTCCACCAAAATGTCTGCTTTAGATCCTGGTACATCTTGGTACTACCAGGATAAATAACATATGTCGACTTGTGAGCTTCTTTGAGAATTTTCCTGACGTAAGGCACGATCATGAGGTACGCATACTCGACCTCAAAACAATAAGGACCCATCGTCCTTGATCAAGAATTTTAACTGTAGCCCACTTTGTACTCCCTGTCTGATAGAAATAAGTTCTACATCTTGCATCTGGAGCTCTCTGATCCTATCAAAAAGTGGAGCTTGGATCATTACTGTAGCAAGTAAACCTCCAGTTGACGTTGCTCGCAGAGTGGCACTCAATGATACAATGTCATTGAGTAATTTCCACCTTTGTAGTCGTGTCACTAGATGAGATAACTGGGCGGATGATTTGTGACTAAGCGCATTAGCTACAACATTGGCTTTGCCGGGATGGTACTGAATAGAACAATCATAGTCTTTCAAGAACTCCATCCACCTTCTCTGGCTCAAATTTAACACTTTCTGGGTGAAGAGATATTTGAGACTCTTGTGATCAGTAAAAATCTCAAAAGTTTCACCATATAAATATTGTCTCCAGATTTTTAACGCGAAGATGACCACTGCTAGTTCTAGGTCGTGAGTGGGATTGTTCTTCTCGTGATCTTTCAACTCACGGGAACCATATGCGATTACACGTTCACATTGATTCAAAATACAACCTAACCCACTGTATGAAGCATCACTGAAGACAACAAAACCACCACTACCTGATGGTAATGCTAAAATAGGTGCGGAAGTGAGTCTCCTTTTTAACTCTTGGAAACCCTTTTCGCATGCCTTAGTCCACTCGAATTAAAACATTCTTTCGAGTGAGCTGAGTGAGTGTTCCAGCAAGTCATGAAAACCCTTCTACAAAGCGTCGGTAATAACTTGCGAGACCTAAAAAACTTCGGATCTCAGTTACTGTTTGTGGCCTCTTCCATTGAACTACATCCTTGATCATTGCAGGATCAACCATAATACCCGCTTCAGAGATAATATGACCCAGAAAATTGACTTTATTCAATTAAAAGTTGCATTTACTGAATTTAGCATACAACTGCGAATCTCTCAATGTTTCCAACGCTAGACGTAGATGATCTTCATGTTCTATCTTTGTCTTTGAATAAATGAGTATATCGTTGATGAATACCATGATACACTGATCAAGATAAGGCCTGAAGACTCGATTCATTAAGTCCATAAATGCAACAGGTGCATTGGTCAACCCGAAGGGCATGACGAGAGACTCATAGTGACTGTAGCGCGTTCAGAAAGTTATCTTCAAAATATCTTCATCTTTCACCTGCATCTGGTGATAACTTGATCGTAGATCAATCTTTGAAAAGAATCGTGCTCCTTCTAACTGATCAAAGAGATCGTTAATTCGGAGGAGCGAATATCTATTCTTAATTGTCAGTTTATTGAGTTGACGATAATCAATGCAAAAGTTCATCGAACCATCTTTCTTTTTCACGAACAACACTGGTGCACCCCACGGAGACACACACAGTCTGATAAAGCCTTTATCAAGAAGCTCTTGTAACTCTTCTTTGAGTTCTTTCAACTTTGTTGGTGCCATTTTATACAGTGCTTTCGATACTGGGTCGGTACCCAAAACTAACTCAAGCGCGAATTCCACTTCCCTGTCAGGCAGTAAGCCTAGCAACTCATCAGGGAACACATCAGGGAATTCACAGGCAATTGGTACATCTAAAAGTGAAAGTTTCTTCACCTCCTGATCTTTACTTTGAATGAAAGTAATATACCCTTGAGCACCATCATTAAGTAATTGCCATGATCGAATTGTGGATATCAGAAAAAGATTAGTTGACGGTATCCCATAAAATTTAGCTGATTTCTTCTTTTGCGACCGAAAAGAGACAATCTTCTTTCAACAATCAACATTCGCATGGTGATTGAACAACCAATCCATGCCAAGGATTACATCATATCCTTGTATCGAAAGTAAGATCAAGTCGGCTACTACTTCATATCCCCAGTAGTCCTTGATCCAAACGATAATCAATCGATATACCACATCAGTCATGAGAAACTGTCCAGTTGGAAGTGTTACGTCTAAAATAAAGTCAAGAGGTTCTGGACTACCTCCCAACTTCTTCAATTTTTCAGCAAATCGGGCTATAACAAACGAGTGTGTAGATCCGGGATCTATCAAAACTCGTGCATCATAACATAAATAAGCATCTTTTGGATATAATTGAAGGATACCAAAGGCATACAGACTAGTGTTAGCTAATTTTTGTCTAAATACCCAATAGGATAGTAACACAATAGCTTAATACCCAAATATAGATGAAATTCTCCTAGTTCACTAGATGCACCTTCTCTATCTAAAGAAAATTATGGAAAATATTAATGTAGGTATTTACTGGACAAACATACATTGAATGATGTCATTACTATTGCGTGCATCCCTTGCAGTGACAGCATATGCTCAGCCTTGTATCGTAGGCCATGCCAATCATAACACTAGTCCTGCCTTTGCTGCTATTTCGATCATTTTCGAGCATTCTTTAATCCGGTGTCTCATCTTGCCACATTGAAAACATGCACCAAAAGCTTTACGGCACTCATCCATTTTGTGTGCCTTCCCACATTTCTCACAAGTCTCTTTTGAAGCAACCAATGAAGCCGTATAAGATCCCGTGCGAGAACCTGTCGGCCATGCTTGAGAAAACCCAGATGTACTTTTGGCCGTAGGTGGAAAAGATTGGTTCTGAACACATGGAATCCTTGGTGGTAATGAAAACATCGGCAAACTGTAAGGCCGTGCATATGCTCCTGTAGTTGGTTGAAATGCGGTTTGTCCTTGGAATCCTAGTCGTTTACTGATTTGATCGGTACAATAGGATTGAGATGGAGATTTTCTAGCCTTCTATTTTTCTTTTCAACTTTTGAACATGGTATCCACATCGGTTTCTGCTATCAGGGCCAATTTCATCACATTGGCATAAGTCGTTGCTTGAAATAATGAAATGTGTTGCTTGATCAGGGGTTTTAAACCCTGCTCAAACTTTTGTGTTTTCATCAACTCTGTGGCTACTAGCAATGGTGCAAAGCGAGAGAGGCGAGTGAATTCTGCCTCGTATTCTCGAACAGCCATTTGACTTTGAACTAAGGTTGCAAACTGTACCTCTAGCTTATATCTCTCAGGTGCTGGAAAATATTTTTCATTGAATGCCTCAGTGAACTCTGCCCATATCCATGGTACTCCCGGCATACTTGTTCTCTCGACAGACAACCACCATGGCTCTGCCTCACTCTCCAATTTATACACCGCCCACCTCACGTTTTCTTCCTCCTTGCAAGTGACTCTTGGAAGCACCTTCTCGATTTGTGTTAACCGCTTTTCAACCTCCATTGGGTCATGATGACCATGGAAACTAGGTGGTCGAAGTCAAACAAATTCTGTGAAACCGTCGGGACGTCGAACAGCAAGCATGGCCATAGTGTTGACCATAGTCTCCATCAACTACATATTGTGTCTTGCATTTTGCTTAACTCTAGGAGTATTTACAATTGGCGGAGTCTGCGCTAGCGAAGTATGCTCTGCAACATTCTCCATCGTCGTTCAACTTTCGGTCAGATGTACATTCTCACCACTTCCTAAAGCGGTGTCATGCTCATACCCTGCTACTAGAATCGCATTTGGCCTAGTGCGATGGGGCAATGGTGGTCTACCCCTACATCTTCCACAACGTGGAGGCATCTTAACCTATTTTGATCAGATAACAACCTGATCAGACAATATAACTCAATCTAATTCCTACTACTAACCAACTATCAGACATTTTGCAATATATGTACGCCAGAGTTAAGTCTCCACTTGACTTAACGCCCAAGCTCTGATACCACCTGTGATGACCCGACGTTTCCCTTCATAGTGTATTAGAACTGTCACGTCGTCGGATCACCTAAAATGATCCTTTCATCTATGGGGTAATTTCTTGTATAAAGCTTTACGAATGCGGAAGCAATGAATTTACTCTGACAGTGGATAATATGGCAAAATAACTGATTTTACTTATCTATGCAGGAACTAGCAACAATATATACAAGAACAAACGATCTAATGTATAGCTTTCCACCGATGACGGTCACTCATTATCTAAACAATGGAAAGAAAACCTATACATCCTATATCAAAGTATCTCAAAATACCATCTAGAATTTATACAAGTTTATCCCATGTTTCTATCTAAAACTTCTCTCTCTCTCTCTCTTTCAATCCACCAGCCACAAACCTACTTTGGGAAGAATTCTTCTGTAAAATTGTCTTCCTCGTCTTCGTCGTCATCTTCTCCTTCCTCTTCCGCACGCATATTAGGGTCTCAAGGCTTGCTCAGGATCCGGCTCTGCAACTAAGACATTTAAGGCGTGGAATGAGCTACTATCAAAGCTCAGTAGAGAATATTACATTGCTAATTCTTACGTTAGATTACCAACATAAACTAAAATCAAGGCATATATCAACATATAATATAAACAAGGCTTTATTTTGTGGCTACATGATCATGCTGACATGCTGGATGAACTCATGGTGTGACAAGTACAGAAATCAAGCTAAAACAAGATACACTTGTTGACAGAAACAAGCAAATCAAGCTCTCGAGTTAGCAGGATCACTTGTCAAGCTCTCGAGTTAGCGGGATCCCTTGAATCAAGACAAAACAAGCTCCAGAGTTAGCGGAATCACTTATCAATTTCCCGAGTAAGCGGGATCACTTGTAATGAAGGTTTTTCCTGTCAAGCTCCCGAGTTAGCGGGATCACTTGGCTCCAAAACAAGGTTAAAATGTGTACAAGACATCAAAGATAGCAGAGGGGACGAAGCATGATTATGCATGGTAACGTGTATGTCATATTATTAGGATAGATCTCATCTAAGCATATATCAACCCTGTATATACCATAAATTGCACCTACATGTGTGTAAACAAGCATTTAGCCGTATCTAGCATAAGCCTTCCTATTTTGATTTCAGAATTTCTTCAATTCGTAATATAGATGCATATATGTTCGGACAGCACTACTATGAGTTTATTTATAAAACATATAATTTCTCATGCATTTATTGAATATATATCATTATAATGTTTAATCATCTGATTCTCAGTTCACCATAGGGTAAATAGTAATGCATTTCAAGGTAGCTATATGTTCTATATAGCATTCTCTATCAATATTCATATATAAGCAATACATTGCAATCGATAGGAGAATAAGGAAACCAAATATGCGTTTAGCAAAGTAAATTCCCTACCTGTTTGTAGATTCTTACGTGTATTGTAGTCTACGTATGTTTAGGCATCCGAGAACATCATTCTCACATATGTTCTTAAAACTGCCTAAGTGCACCACGTTGCACCTATCTAAGATAAATAGAATAGATCTATATTAAGATAACAGTTTAGTATATAAAAGATGGGCTCATGATTTACTTGAGACCCAAATTTACTCTCATATGGACCCTTAATGGACCCAAAGTCTATTATGCAAAGAGCACAGTCGAAAACAGTAGCCGATAGAGGTTTCCGCGGCATGCTTCAAGGGTTGCCGCGGTAAGCACCTTACCGCGATAACCTTATAAGGTTGCAGCGAAAAGCTCACCAGCTGAGCATCTTGCCGCGACAAGATTATAAAGTTGCCGCGACAAGCCTGAGCACTTGGCTTGCCATGATGTCTTCTTGGTGTTCTCCCTCTGGTTCACTTGCTTCTGTCTGTATATATATCCTTAGATATATATATCATATATATATATATATATATATGTATATTTTCTTCCTTCCAAAATGCCAAAATTTCAGCATGGTATTTCTCAAGTTGGTGTGGAGATTCGAAGTGAGTTGATATACATGACTCTGAAATTGGTGCACCAATGTGCACTCAAACGTCATGTATTCAAGCTGAGAGCTAACGTCGAGTTAAAGCTGCATATGAACGACTCTACTATGAATGTAAGTAAACGAACAACATACCTTGTTGGTGAATGTGAGATGACGATGATACAAATTTGATATCAATGGCATCAAGCTCGAAGAATGAGAACCGGCGGTTTACTTCATGTTCTTAGGTTCTCAAATGGTGGTTAAGGTTATACTAACACTAGGGTCATTGTTTTGTTTTACTATTCCCATTAACTAGCTTTGGTTTTTTTGGCTATCATAGGTGCAGAGTCGGCTTGTGAGGAAAATGAAACTAGCCCGATGTTTTTCTTGCTTCTTATAACCAGGTAGCTGCACTTTGCGTGCATGCGTCACCTGTTGACTCACCCCCTCATGTGCACAAATTGCAACACAAGCAGCTTATACACTTCGAAGGGTTTTTTTATTCTATGTAGCTAGCACCGGCTTTGTGCATGTACTCTTGAATAAGCCAAAACAAGGTTTTAGTTTACTACAAAGCTACTATACTAAAACAAATCTATTTCACTAAAATGACCAAATCGCTGGAATAAAACATCCAATATGAGCCATCTTTATTTATACCTTAATATTTGATAGATTGAGATCAGAGCCTTATTCTTCAACTATTAGTTTCAAGTGTAACTCCTTTACATTTAAACAACAAATAGGGACTATCAATATAATGTGGCTATACCAAGCTAAGTGTATGTATATTCTATTGGGATTTATTTCAATCTAATGACATGTTTGACCTGACCGGACTCTTATCTATACTGCGTAGTGTACAAATCTGGGAACCGTTGCAGGGGATGTCTTTAAACTAGCAACAAATTTAGTTATGTTGGATATGCAAGGATTTGACATGATCCTTGGCATGGATTGGTTGTCAACTCATTGTGCAACAATCGATTGTAAGAACAAAGTGATTATCTTTAGACTGAATACAAGGAGATCATTCCGATTCGTAGGGGTGAGAATAAATTTTTGCCACTTGTGTCCGCCATTAGAGCCGAGCATTTGATCAGAAATGGATGTAGTGGTTACTTGGTATTTTTGAAGGAAGACAAGGAAGGGAAGAATGTCATTTATGAAATTTCAGTTGTACGTTTGTTTGAAGATGTCTTTCTAGAAGAGTTTCCAGGATTACCTCATGATCAAGAGGTGGAGTTTGCCATCGACTTAGCACTTGGAACGGAGCCGATTTTTAATGCACCATATCGAATGGCTCCTACTGAGTTGAAGGAATTGAAAGAGTAGTTACAAGAGCTCTTAGATAAGGGGTTTGTTAGGCCGAGTATTTCTCCTTGGGGAGCACCGATCTTATTTGTCAAGAAGAAGGATGGGTCGATGAGGTTATGCATCGACTATCGCCTGTTAAATAAACTAACCATTAAGAATCGATATCCATTGCCTAGGATTGGCGATTTGTTTGATCAGCTATAAGGAGCGAGATATTTCTCCAAGATTCATCTGAGTTCTGGATACCATCAACTGAGAGTCAACGCAGAGGACATTCAGAAGACGACGTTCAGGATGTGGTACGGACACTACGAATTTTTAGTGATGCCAATTGGGTTGACGAACAAACCAGTGTCATTTATGGACTTGATGAATCGGGTGTTTAATTCACACCTAGATACTTGCGTCATAGTATTCATCGACGACATTCTGATATATTCAAAGTCAAAGAAGGAGCATGAAGAACATGTGAGAATTGCTCTACAGACTCTGCGTGAACACCAACTTCATGCCAAGCTCAGTAAGTGCGAGTTTTGATTCGAATAAGTTACCTTTTTGGGACACGTCGCCTAAAATGGGGGTGTCACAGTAGATCTAGCTAAGATCGAGGTAGCGGTGCAATGGGAACAACCAAAGATGTTAATAGATATCAATAGTTTCCTTGCCCTAGCTGGATATTATTAATGTTTTATGGAGGAATTTTCAAAAATATTAGGATTACTTACGAGGCTCACAAGGAAGGATATGAGATTTGAATGGACTGAAGCCTATGAAAAGAGTTTTCAAGAACTCAAGAAGAGACTCACTACAGCTCCAGTATTAGCAGTTCCTTCAGGTAGTGGAGGGTTTGCGGTGTATAGCGATGCTTCTGATAATGGTTTAGGCTGTGTGCTCAACCAACATAAAAAATTGATTGCTTATAGGTCAAAGCAGCTGAAAGATCACGACAAGAATTACCTGACACATGACCTGAAACTTGCAATGGTCATATTTGCATTGAAGATTTAGAGATACTATATATATGGTGAGACCTTTGAGATCTTCACCGACCATAAGAGCCTCAGGTACTTATTCACTCAAAAGAAATTAAATATGAGGTAGCGAAGGTGGATGGAGTTTCTCATGGACTATGATTGCTCCATACAATATCACCAAGGTAAAGCTAACGTTGTAGCAGATACATTGAGTCGTAAGGGTTCGGCTCAGTTAGCTAGCATGATGATGGGAATGCACCGATGGAAATTGTTTGAAGATCTATCATTGTATGACGCAAAGATCAAAGTGCAAGCTTCAGGGGCTTTCTTAGCCAACATCACAGTGAGACCGACGATTTTTGAGCATATTCATGAACTATAGATGAAAGACTCAGAGTTAGTCAAGATTCGACAAGGTGTGACTGAAGGCACCAAATCGGACTTCTCTATAAAGGAAGATGGTTCCTTACTATTTAGGGGACGTCTCTGTATTCTAGTTGATGCTGATCTGCTGCAAATTATTCTAGACGTGGCCCATAAGTCTAGATATGCAATCTACCCTGGTAGCACCAAAATGTATCAAGATATGAGGAAGAGCTATTGGTGGAGAGGTCTGAAACAAGATGTAGCCAAGTACGTGTCAAGGTGACTGACATGTCAGCAGGTGAAGGTAGACCATAGACACCCTACTGGATTATTGCAACCTCTGCCCATACCGGAGTGGAAATGGGAATCAGTTTCTATGGATATCATCGTGGGGTTGCCGTGAACAGCAAAGAGGTACAACGCTATTTGGGTTGTAGTAGATAGACTGACGAAGTTAGCTCACTTCTTGCCCTACAACACTACGTATACGGTAGGAAGACTCACAAAACTATATGAAGGAGGTCGTACATTTGCACGGGATTCCAAGCAGCATCGTCTCTGATTGTGGCCCACTGTATACTTCAAAATTTTGGCAAAAGTTCCAAGAAGGCATGGTTACTCAATTGGACTTTAGTTCGGCGTTCCATCCACAGATCGATGGGCAAACAGAGTGAGAAAATCAGGTGATAGAAGATATGCTTAGAGCGTGTATCCTTGAGTTATAAAGATCGTGAGATCAAATCAACCATTGATCAAATTTGCATACAACAATATTTTTCAAGCAAGCATCGGAATGGCGCCGTATGATGCTCTCTATGAAAGGCGGTGTAGGTCGCCTATCAACTGGGAAGAAACCGGTGAAAAGTTTATACTGGGTCCAGAGTTGCTTGAAGATAATTTCATCATTATTCGTATGATAAGGGAGAGGCTCAAATCGGCTTAGAGTAGACAAAAGAGCTATGCTGATATCAAAAGGACAAGCGTGGACTTTGCCGTTGGCGATCATGTGTTTGTCAAAGTATCACCCATGAAGGGTGGGATGAGGTTAAGGAAGAGGGGAAAGTTAAGTCCCCGTTACCTTGGGCCCTTTGAAGTTTTGGGTCGTGTTGGTGAAGTAGCCTATCACATTGGATTACCTCCTTTGTTTGATCAGGTACACAACTTGTTTCATGTCTCAATGCTCTGGAAGTATGTAAAGGACCCTACACATGTCTTGGGAGATCAGCCTATTAAGATGCATGAAGACATGACCATGATTGAAGGGGCAACTCAGATTTTGGATCGAAAAGAACAAACTCTGCGCACTAAGATTATCCCTTTAGTACACGTCAAGTTGGGGAATCATCTGGCCAAAGAAGTGACTTGGGAACGCGAGGTCAAAATCAAGGAACTATACCCCCATTTGTTTGAGAAACCATAGACGCTAAGTGCAAGGTGTAGAGCAAGAATCAAAATTTTCTTGTAATGCATATGTTGGCCTCTCAATTTTGGATGTTGTATGTTGAGCCAAACTAATCTGTGTTGAAATATATATAATGTGTGACTTGATGCACAAATTGTGGTTAAGCTGTTTCAGCATTGTGGAGTCCTAGTTGTGAACTTGGTGCATAAATAGTGGGTAAGTTACTATATAAATTGGGCTGGTAAATCTGGAATTTGATGAACAAGTTGGAGAAATGCATGTTAGTTAACCTTATATGCAGTGACGTAGGGATTGGATATAAAACTGATGTTAGGAATCTTGAAAATTTCAAGCAAAAATTGATGACTAATGTAAATAGAGGGTGAAGGCATGCAAAAGCAGACTTAGCTCTGTTTTAGAGAAAACCGTTCGATCGAAATTCACTGAGGTGAAGTCTAGGCAGTTGCCAGGAAATTGTTCGATCGATTTTAGAAATTGTTCGAACAAAATCCCTTGGTCAATGACATCAAAAATTGACTAAAAAAGAAGTTTGGAAATCGTTCGATCAGAATTAGTAACTGCTCGAATGAATTTTTGGGGGCAGCCTTTAATATTTGAAAACTAATCAAACGATTTAAAATCGTTCAATCGATTTTGGAGATTATATATAGGGCATGCATTTGTTTTTCTCATTCACAATCAAAACTTTCAAAAATTTAGTTTTCTTCTTCCCTTAGAAAGGTTCTAGGGCTGGAAAGTGCCACCCAACTTCGACGACTTCTGGCATCATTCGAGCTCGAGGCTTCGCGGGAGTAATTCCTTAGAAGCGCAAAGAGGTAATTTCTAACCTCTCAAGCCTCGAAAATTTAAATTTGTGTCCAATACCTTAGGGTTAACAAATTTGGGGCAAAACCCTTGCCCAAATCCCTTGTGTTTGTGGTGTTTACAATGGCACCTAAAACTCGCCAAACGATGGCGAGTGCTGCACCGAAGAAACCCGAGACAAGTTCCTCATCACAACCACCACAAAACAAACTCTTGACACCAACAGGTTCTTCGTCGAGACCACCTACACAGCCCCAACCACCACAACAGGCACCGCCCCCACCTCAATGTGAGCAACCCAATGAGTGGTGGGCCGACAAAGATTTTGAACCGGAGTTGTTCATTGAACTGGAGTTGTTCATTGAACCTAAGATTTTTGTCAAGCATGAGGAAACGCTGTGGGCTTTTAACTACATATCCATGGCAGGTTTAACCAGGATACTCCGACTGTTTAAACAAAACTTCGACCCACGTATTGTGAGGTTATTCTACCAAAATATGGAAGATGTTAAGAACTCGACCATCCTTAGAACAAAAATCGATAATAGGCACTACAAATTTACCTATGATGACGTGGCCGATGCCTTGGCCGAACCTTTTCCACCCCTTTGGATTTCAAGTATGTAGCAGCGAAATGACTCATGGTAGAACGGGATCCGGTCACTCAATTAAATGAGTTGACCTACCGCGTGAGCTGTGGATGCTCGATTCTATCATGAAGTGCAACTTGGATCTGTTGCGGCATAGAACGAAATGTGTGGGCGAAATCCAAATGGCACTATTTTTGGCTTTTAGTGTTCGATGGTTTAATGCGCCAAGTGTCGCTATTGAGGGAATGAAGTACGCGCAAAAGAAAATGTTAGAGGCAACTAAGAAACCCGTTGAGGATATGCCCTATGCAAGTCTCATCTCACTCATGGTTGAGGACTATGCCGATGATGAGACATACACCCTCTCAGAGAATGGACCGAAGCTCATGAGTAATGTGCAACCATATACTATGGTTGATTAGAACCGTACGCTTATAAAGTTGACCAAGAAACCTATTATAGAAGAACCCCCACCACCTGCACCTCAAGAACAAGACTAGCCACTTCATGATGCTCCTATTCCGGATGAGCCAGCTGCTACCTTTCTGTTTCAGTAGTGTGCTCGGCGTCGTACGCAGACACAAGCACCACTACTACCTCAAGGCGCTTCTATGCCGACCTTTATGCTCTCATGGAGGCCAACACTCGTCAAATGGTAGAGAACAATCGCCTACTCAATCGCCGGTTAGACTATTATGATGCATTACACACTAAAGAAATGCGCTTCATGTACCCTGCCGATTATCTTCAACGCATGGTGGCAGCGGAGGCATGGTTCTTGGATGTATCGAGTTTAGGTGCGGGAGAGCGTGGTGATGATGACGATCAGCCCGGTGGCGCGGCGTCTTGACTAATTTTTTAAGGAGTTAAAGTTTTGGGAATGCTTTATGTAAATTTTTTGATATTGAAAATGTTTTAACACAAGTACCGAGGACATGAGTCCTTTCTAATAATCGTGGCATGGTTGCCACAAAATCTGTAATTAACATTTTGGTGGTGTTTGCTATTTTTCCCATATAATTAGATATGCCCTTATGTTAATATGGTTTAACTACTTGAGATTTTCTACGTGATAGATATTGTCATGTTTGGCTTACATGTGTTTGGATTACATGTGATTCAGTGTGTGGTACGTGTGACTACGGTGTTTTGTAGTCTGAGGAATACACATTGAAATTTTGGCAGGATGTGTGATTTGAAATTATGCAGGATGTGAATGTCACTACTGGGTTGTGCAGGTGCATAAATGGGTTGTTTCCCCTAAATGGTTTAGTGGCCTAGCAACTCATGGGTTGTTGTTGTGCATGATGTCTCTACCTTGTAGGGCTTTAAATCGTGTTTTTGATTGAAATTATGGGAATGTTTCTGTGTGGTCAAATGTTGCAAGTTATAGTTGATTTGTTAGGTCTCTTGAGGGTTTCAGTTTCAAAACAACAAATCCTATGAAAGGGGGGAGGGGAGCCTTTGAGTCAAATTTTCGAGGACAAAAATTCTTACGGTGGGGAGAATGTAGCGTCTGAGAAATTTTGTACCTTGAATAGTATACCTCGGGAAGTGTGTCTGACTGGTCACTTGTTGGATCGGGTCAAAGATTACTTGGTTGACTTGGTTTATTTTTGTTAGATAAACTAAGTGTAAAGTGTGGTGTGCACCATAAGAATTAGTGGATTGGATAGTACATATACCTTGTTAGGTATGTATGCCTTACACCCAAGTCATTAGTAAGTTATAAGGAATAAGGGAGAAGTAAATTCTCATTTGATTAGGTTGTTGAGAATTTAAGAGGGGAAGAATGAGAGGAGTGTGAAGTGGTGTGTGTGTTAAAAGCTGCGTATTAAATGCGTATGATTGAGTATAAATTGGAAAGCTTGCGGATTGGAGTCTTCATATCGAAGGGAGATTTGAGATTTGGGGTTTATGAAACCCTTGTGTGACAAGGAGCTTTGGATCAAGGGATCCGACCAGTTGAAAAGGTAAGCTTCACTATTTTAGTGAATTATAGTTGCTAGGTTATAAATTTAATTTATTAGGTGTGAGAAATGTGTAAGAGAGGGTATGGATGTTGATGAGGTGAGTTCTAATGGTTTGAACTTGATCTGTTCTGGAAATGGGCAAAACTGATAGAACAGAATTAGTAACCATTCGATCGATTTTGACAAAGAGTAAAGAAAGTATAATGCAGAGTTTTGGAGAAATCGTTCGAACGAATTAGAAATCGTTCGATCGATTTGGAAAACCGTTCGAACGAAATTTAAATCGTTCGATTGGATTTGGCCAAAGAAGAAAGAAGTGAAATGCTGATTTATGAGGAAATAGTTCAAGCGATTTATGAATCGTTCAATCAATTTGGAAAATCGTTCAAACGAAATTAAGATCGTTCGATCGGTTTTGCTGAAGAATAAAATAAGGAGTAAGGATTTCTGAGGAAATCGATCGAGCGAAATAAAATCGTTCGATCGATTTTTGGAATTCGTTCGAACGATTTAAAATCGTTTGATCAATTTTCCAAATCATTTGATCAATTTAAGAATCATTTGATTTGTTTGGGCTAAATAGGCTTTTGTTGGGTTTTGCTTATGAGCTGTTTATAAGTTGGGGTTAGGCTACTAAACCCAATATTTTTACACCATTTGTGATATGTTGCATGTGTTTGGCCATACCTAGGTTGAATCGGACCTTGGGGTGATTACATGCTAGCTCGGATTTAGGAATCTATGGGTTTAATTTGCATATGAGGTAGGGAATATTCTGAACTTGTACACTTGATTACAAAAGCATGTACGTGGTGATGTTCTAAGTATTCAAAATTATATAAAGCATAGTTAAGTATATGTGCTAAAATGTCAAGATAAGTATGTAAAATTAAGGTGTGCGCGTACATGGAAATGAGAAAGACATAAGTATAAGAAAAGAGACATCCTAGGGATGTATATGTAAATTGGGAATCTGGGTGATGCATTTGAACGTGTGACATCCCAGGGATGTATAGTTAACGGGAATATCAACGTGATGTGAATGCGTATGATTGGGATTTGAACGGGCTTTGAATTATTAATATTTATTGTAACTACACAGTGAATAACTATATGTAGCTACACAATTGATTTAAGGTTTGGAGAATACCCCACTGACACGGCGGAATACCTGTGACTGACTCGGCAGGATATCCGTGACCGGTACTGCGGCCAATCCGTACACCAGTAGGCATCCCAGGGATGTATATGAGTTATGTGCCTCGCTGCCTATGTGAAAGGGTCTTGGGTTATATCACATGAAAAATAGTCTGATTGGACGACGATGGAGGGTATTCTATCAGGGCTCGATGCTATATTGCTCTGGAATTATTTAAGTTACTTGATTTAAGTCATGAGACCAGCCCTGATGTAATATGAGAACCAATTGAGCATAAGATGCCATGTGTAGTGTAGCAAATATTTTCTGTTCATTTTTCCTGCATCTCAAACTATTTTCTACTATTTATATTGATGAAATCATACTTCAATTATGTCATGAAATGTATGTGAGTAAGATTGATTTACATGTTCAGATATCTTTCCCTATTGAGCTAGGATGTAGCTCACTCTTTTTTACTATACGTCACAGGTTCTAAGATAGCGGCTGCTTCTGGGGACGTCGATCCCGAGGACTGGAATTACGTTCTGGTGGAGGAGTCTGAGCCCTCTCCTGAGAAGTTCTTTTAGAAGACCCTCTGTGTACTTTGATAGTTAGATTGAGAGAGAGATTATACAACTTGGTATGTCTATTCTGTTTTGTTGGGATAATGTAATTATGTGAGATATTCTTTTATCCAACCATCTGAGGTGACCGATGGTTCGGGTTGGTTCTTTTGCCCATGCAGTGGCATGGATTAGAACTATCTTTTGGGTTATATGTTTGGACTTTAAATTATAGAATTGGAGATTTAGTTCAGTACTAGTTCTTTTGTACATGCTTGACTTATGGTTGTATGGATATACCAAGTGTTCCACATATGTCATTGGGGCACGGCCTCATGGGTTGTACCTATGGCATGGGTTTCAAGGTGCTGAAATCCGGGCTGTCACATTAACTGGGTTGCTAAGGTAAGTTTTTTCAACTATTCTATTGCCCTTGTCTTAGCATTTCCCTCTTTCTATAGTTGCTACTGAGCTATAAGGTCAAAGTCATAAGTCGAATTACCAAATTATAGTTTTTGCCCTATGCACATTTAGTTTTTGCCCTATGGACATCCTAGAGGTCATTCTTTGGCATCTAAACATATTTTAATGTCCTTGAACAAACTTTAGCGTTAGTTTTGTCATTACTAGTCTTAGAATATTTTTTTAATTTTTTATGCAATCACCACAAGCTGCAGTTACATGTGCTGAGCTTCATCTACGAAGTATTGGCCAAATGATGGTGAGATCTCATCCTCATAAAGATGCTATTAAAATTTTTCATTTAGTCCATTGGAGAATCTGAATGGTATGGGTTTTTATGCAGATCAATAGTCGGGCAATTCAAGACATGCATATATTTGGTGATCCTTCCCATGTTCCAGTTGTTATTGTAGAGCAACATGTAATGAATGTTTCATTAAGTGTCACATGCACATCTTTTGGATGTGTAATGATGGGCTGTAAAATGATTGTCCATTAAGTATCACATGCACATGTTTTATTCGTTTTTTATTTTTGGGGTCATAACTGGCTCATCATTCTTTTCGCACTCCAGCTAATTCATCTACCAAGAAAAATAAAGGATTGTGGGTTAATACTACAGGTAAAGCCTTCACATGTGCTAAACTTCACATTGCTTCGTGTATTAAAAAAGTTAGGAAAATCTTTTAATAAACATTTTTTGAAACGTGGTATTTCTTCATTTAAGGAATCAAATTGTGGTTTTGTCAGATGGAGCTGGGAATTTTATGGCAACAAGTGGACACAACAAGGTAGCTTATTTGAGCATGAATATTCTGGTTTTCTTTAATGAAATTATCTTAGTAATGTATTATTGAAGATCAAATTTAGTCAAGTAATATTTTATTCATTATCGCTAATAAGGAAATGCATATTCTGGTTCTGATGGTTTGAAACTCATCTGTTGCTTTAACTTCTTCAATAAAAAATCAGTAGGCAACTTCCTATTCAAACTCATTAGTTTGTATCAGGCAATAAAAAGTGAAAAAATGGCCTAAAGTGATTGTATTGCCTGATATAATCTTATAGAAATATTGCCTGATATAATCTTATAGAAAGCTTCACTTTCTAATACGAAAAACTGATTCAAATTGGTATGTAGTAGTTTGATTGATGCTAATGATCACATCTGCTTCCTCACTTGCTTTAATGGTTTTTTTGTCTCTTGATCTTGAAACTATCATTTTATCAAAGTCAATTATTTCTTTGGCATTCCTGCATTGAATGCTACTTGTGCCATAAGAAAAGAGTGAGTATTTGGTATAAAAGTGATGAACTGGGATATTTGTTTAACCGTTTAACTATCTGTTGTTTACCCTGTGGGAAAATAGGTGGACCGTACCTACTATATGTGTGGCTCTCCAGACCATTTTGTAAGAGATTGCCAAACTGCTTCTAGTCCATACCTAATGCTTCAGACATGTATGGCTAATATTCATTTTGTATCTGTGTGCATAATCCCATAGTTCTATAATTATTACAAGTTGAATTATCTTTATAATGGGATTCCATCCATTCCAATTATATTTAAAGGTAAAAGATCAAGTAGGGTATAATTAGCAGCTGAACCAAAATGAGTACTTTATTTGTTCCTGTAGACACCCAAATTTGGCCCAAGGCCCGATCGAAACACCTTTCGAGAGAGGTATAATTTTGAGCTTTTGATGGCATGTATGGAACCCTTAGGAATCACTCCAAACCCTTAAGAATCACCCTAGATCCCTTAGGAACCTACCCCAAACCTTTAGAAACTAATCTCGACCCTTAGAACCCATTTCGAACCCTAAACCTAACCTTCCCAGGAAATGGATGAAGAGTAGTGCACTATGACTATCTAAGGTCTTTTATTAATATCAAATTATACACTATTGGAAAGATGACTTCTCCAGCTTTCCAACGAGCTACGAATTGCCTCAATCGGAGTTGTATATCAAAAGTTATGACCATTTGCAAATCGAGCATTTTTAGACGAATTTTTGCCTGGCGCAACTAATAGTTGCGCCAGGCCATTTTTCCCCTGCATTTGCTTGACGCAACTAATAGTTGCGCTAGGTCTTTCTCCCCTAGAAATGGCCTGGCGCAACTAATAGTTGTGCCAGGTATAAATGGGTCCCCCCCACCCCTCGAGAAGCCAACTTTTAGGCTACTGTTCATTACTGTTTTACAATACATTTGCCTGGCGCAACTATTAGTTGCGCCAGGCATATTAACAGTACTTGTTGGATTTTGCCTCGAAAATTGTATTTGGGGTTTGACTTGTTAACTATCTTGAATCATGGGGTATGTTTTGCTAGTTCTGTTGCACCCTTTTGAAGCCTATTTGCACCCCTTTAAGTGGCTTAAGGCATCACCCCATCATCCACCATTGGAGGACCTTCTCACACATTTCAAGGCTCCAAAAACCCTAGGAAACTTTAGATTACTCATTACCTAATTGCTAATCTAATTAGGACTTTAACTCCTCACTAATCCTCCCTTCCTCTATAAATAGAGAGCCACCCCTCTTGCTTAAGGGTTGAGAATTTTGCTTAAGAGAGAAAGAGCTCCAAGTGAGAAGTTCTTCCTCCCTTTGGTTCACTATTTTCATCTAAAATCCAGAAGTCAAAAACCTCTTCCCAAGCTTGCTCTTACACCAAAAACCTTTAGCCTAGGTGTGTGTGATCCCCTAGCATCTCTTCTCCATCTCCTACCTAGTAGGCCTTAGTGGTTAGAACCCTTTTTCCCACCATTCAAGCCTCCAAAAGCTCATCAAAAGCAAGCCAAGCAAGACTCCTCTACGATGCTACAAGGGGCTGAGGGCTCCGGCTCTCCCCTTTCTTCTCCTATCTCTTTCTAGCTCCCTCCATTCTCCCATTTGTGCCATTACGTCATCGACTTTTTGGTAGGAACGGAGGGGCACAAATAAGATTCTGAGCTCTTTTGGGCTTGGAAGCTATTTTCTTTTCTTTTACTTCATTTTATTTTTGGCCATTAGTAGAGACCACGTTAAGCAGGTTGATCGGGTGCCTAACACCTTCCCGATCGACCACTAGGGACTAGCTTGTAGAGCATTCCCTTGAAATTGGCCCATTTATTTTTTATTTTTACTAACCTTTTATTGCTATTTTTTAGTGCATTTTTTTTTACTTTTTTTACTCACCCCTCTGATTACGTCATTTTACTTACGCCTACGTTTCGGCTTTAAATTTCAGCAATTTTTGCCTAATCACTTGACTGGCATCTTTTTACTTACCCCTACATTTCAACTTTAAATTTCAGTAATTTTTGCCTAGTCATTTGACTGGCACCTTTCTTGCTTACCTACGTTTCGGCTTTAAATTTCTGCAATTTTTACCTAGTCACTTGACTGGCACCTTTTTTACTTACCCCTACGTTTCGGCTTTAAATTTTAATAATTTTTGCCTAGTCACTTGACTGACACCTTTCTTACTTACCTTTACGATTCGGTTTTAAATTTTAGCACTTTATATTTCCCGCCTAGTCGCTTGACTGGCCCCGTCATTTTTTTTATTTCTTGTCATATTCTAATAGTGGACGCCGGCCCGTAGTGGTGGCAGGGGATAATCACCCACGGTCTTTGAACTAAAGAAAACTTCCAAAAAAAAAAGAGAAAAGCCTTGAAAAAAAATTAAAATTGAACCAAGTTAGGGAGCTTAATTAATTTATTTTTACGAGGTAGATTTTTGAAGGGTTGGGTTTAGGCACATATACAACTACCCGGGTCTTAGTATGGCGGCAGCTCCTAGTGGTGATGATCCAGAAAAGTCCCAGCCCACCTAGTATCTGAGAAAGCGCTTGCACTGGAGGTATATCGGGTGGGTTCCCATTTCGAAGCTTAAAACCCTTGACGAGCGCGTTAGCGAGTTATACCAGACTCAAACCCTTTAGGTGCGGTAAGGAGAGAATCGATCACCAAAAAATAGCTCAGTTCTCGGAAGCCTAGCTTCCACAAAAAAACCAAAAAAGAGACTCATTTCGGGTGTTGATGGCTGCTGTCAAACATTCTGGAGAGCGGCAGTTTTTGCCTGGCGCATGTATTAGTTGTGCCAGTGTAAAAACACTGGAATTTATAACTGGCGCAACTAATAGTTTCGCCAGCTTTAAAATCCACTCTTTTTACCTTGGCGCAACTAATAGTTGCACCAGGGTAAAAATAGTGCCTTGCAGACTGGGCGTAGGTATTAGTTGCGCCAGGTCATTTAACTTTCGGCCTCAATCATGGCCTTCTTCACCTCTCGAGTCCCCTGATCAGTGTGCTTAGTGCCTTGTTTAGGCCCCACCATCTCCGACACCCAATACGCCCCCGCCAATCAAAAGAGGGCAACTTTTTTTTGGCTCATTCCGGGGGATCGGGTTGTTTGCCTCAATTTCCATGCCTTCAATAGATCGAAAGTTTTCCTTCGATTCTTCCAAAGTGCGTCGGAATTGTCGCCGCGGGTCTTGAATTAAAGTATGAGAGCCACCTAAGAAGGGAATTCCAAGGCCTCGAAACCTTTGTTTTTCAAAACTTTTTCAAAAAATTCAAAAATATATATATAATAAAAACCCGAAAAAATATAGTTTATGGTGCCGACACAACTACATCTTCTTGCCCTCCGCCGTCCCGTAGGGGAAGGAGGAGGATTTTTGGGCCTTATCCAAGGCCCCCTTACCCGACCCGCTCCAGAAGAATATCGTGGGTAGTGGACCCGGCTTACGCTAATCCCGACTCATCCCCGCCACATTCTCCAACCCACTCCCATTCGGGAGAAGTCTTTTCCACCATCCCCCTCACCCAACCCCACTTTACCGTCACCGGCCCATTTAGCGCCCCCATATTCCCAACCACGACCCCCCAAAATATCCAAAATCCAACCCCCCACTCTCCATCTTTTGCCCAAGCCATGCCCATGTCAAGTCCAACTCATCTCCCATCCACATCCATACAAAACCCAATCCCATTTTCCCAATCCACATCCATGCCCCAATTCCCATCATCCCCTTATAGACCCGATCCACCCACATTCACATACACCACATCCACCCTATCCAACCCCCCGCAAAATCCCCCATCCATCCGGGTCATGCCCATTTTTATCGGGGCCATGCCCAACTTTCCTCATCCCTCCTCATCATGCCCCCCATCATCCCAAAATATACCCGATACATCCCTTCGTCCACCCCATACCCCTCCACCTACCGTGGCCATGCCCGATTATACCGGGGCCATGCCCAATTTTTCTGCCACCTCAATCCCATCTATACCCCATCACCCCTTAAATCCCCCATCTCCATCCAACCCTTCCTCCATGACCATGATGGAGGAGATGTTCCAAGCCTATTCTGTATGGAAGGCTTCTCAAAACACCCACTCTCCTCCAGTTCCCATGCCCATGAACCCATCCCATACCCTAGCCAATCTCTATGCCTCACTCCCCCATGACCCCCATCAACCCCCCATAATCCACACCACCCAAACATCCATTACCCACTTACCCCAAGGCCCCGTGGCCCAATCTCCAAACTCCCACATACCCTAAGGCCCATTGGCCCAAACCCCCTTTTTTCACATATCCTAGGACCCCATGACCCAATACCCCACCACCCAAGCCTACCCAGGGCCCATGACCCAGACCCACCAAGGGCCCATGGCCCAGACCTATCATGACCCATTGGGCCAGACCCACCAAGGGCCCATGACCTAGACCCATCAAGACCCATTGGGCCAGACCCACCAAGGGCCCATGGCCAAAACCCATCAAGGGCCCTTCGCCCAAACCTATCTAGGCCCACTGGCCCACACCCACCAAGGGTCTATGGCCCAAACCTATCAATGGCCTGTGGCCCTAAAAGGCCAAGGGTTCATGACCCAAACCCAAACCCCACACTCATACCTTCAACAATACCCCCAACATTTAACCCAACGTTCACAGCTAGGCCAAACCCATGCCATATATCAAACCCAATTTTCCCATGGCCCCCCGAAGGCCATCTCCAAACCTTCCGCCATACCCAATGGCCCTATTGTTGTCGCTCCAAGTGTGCCAAAAATGTGTGCAAAAAATTAAAGAATTAAAGAATGCTAAATTATATGGATGTTAACTTATGAAAGGGATATCAGCACATTGGGGCTAACACTGGCCTGCAAGATCAGGGCCAATTGTAGCAAGTTTTAAAAGTAAGTATTTCAAGATCGTCCACAGAGAAGTTTGTCTAAAATGAGAGATAAACCTCCAGATCTATGCTACCAGATCTGGCTCTATAATTATCTAAAATAAAGAATAGATAAAAGAGAGTGCTGGGTTTTGTCACGTTTAACTAAAAGCAAATAAAGAAAAGAACTAACTACGTGATCCAGATCCGAGTTGTGGAGGTGTTTAAAATAAGACAAATGCAGAAATAATAGCTTCATGTATTTTAGCCTTTGAATTTTAATGGAGAATCTGTAGTTCAACAGAGCAGATTCAATCTTCATCTGGCTACCAGCACAGATGTAAGAGAAATAAATCCGAATTAAGGAATAGGTTTAGACTTATGGCTGTGATTTGTCACAGATCATCTAGGCGTGGCCTATTCTTTATTTCAACATGAACATCCTTGTAAATGCCGCTTGAATTAGGTTACCAACGCTAATTCGCAGGGATGATGAATTAAGGGAAGTTGGATGCGGATAAGTGAATCTAAAGAAGTCTAATGCACTAAGGTGAACATTGGAACCCTCGACATGACTCCAATGGAGAAGACACAAATTACAAAGAAACCTTTTAAAATCCAACGTTACAATTACAGAGCACGGCTTCTTAGAGAGCCCTCGGACTTCTGATCCCGAGCTTCTCGAGCGCCTCAGATTCTGATCTTGAATCCGAACTTGGAAGTACAAATCACTCACAATGGCTCTCAAAGGTAAACTACAAGAAGGGATTACAGGGGGTTCAGATAAGCTATCTGACGGAATGAGGGAAACAGAGATGAAAACTCTAAAATCTGGATACCCCAATTGGGCAAATGTCTTCTCAATTTATAGCTTTCCCTCTATCCTGCACAAGGCTGAGTTGACCAATCAGAAGTGCTCGATCCGAATGCCCAATGGCCGTTGAGCACGGGATCCAGGATCTGCTTCGCCAATGAAAATGCTCGATCCGGTTCAACAATCAGCGTTAGAAGCATCAATTATTATGGGAATTCAAAAGTCTGTTGAGCTTCTAGAGTTCCCGCCAAGTGATTTCATCTTCGGGTTTTCACGGGAATATGCCTTTGGTTTGTGCTTGGAATCTTCCGGAATGTCTCCGGGCTTTTAATTACATTGGGGCGTCTGAGAGTTCTTGAAATGCCCTTCAAAGTGGTCTCAAATCGATATGCCATTTCGCAGAGTTTAAGGGTCTTTTCGCAAAGTAATTTGGCTCTGAAGCTCTTTTCGTGGGGTTTCATTGCTCGAATTAAACTTTTCTTCTTTTCAAAGGTCATTCTTCTATTCGAGAGTGTTTTCTTCTTTTCGCAAAGTTCAAGGTTCTTTGCGAATAGTAGAAGTTCTTTTAATTGAACTCTAGGCTCCCATTCTTCTTTGAATTGACTTTTAACTTGATTTTTTCCTTTGCGAATAGTAGAAGTTCTTTGCGAATTGAGCTTTAGCTTCCATTCTTCTTCTTGTGTCTTTTCTTGCTCTTTAGGACCTTTTTAGCCCATTCTTTGAGGCTATTTCTTCACTCCCTCTTTGAGCTTGACATGCGTTGTCGACTTTTTGATCATTTTAGGATGGTTTTGATTTTGACTGTCTTTTGGTTAGCTGCAATATGAACACTAAAGCACTTATTTAGTCCTCTCAAGGGTCTTTCAAGGCTCATGTTTGGGGGTGAAAATGGTATTTTCACTACTTAACACCCCCAAACCTAAGCTTTGCTAGTCCCCGAGCAAAGAAACATAAAAAAACAAAGTAAAGAGCCACTTTTGTAGGAAGCACAGTGCATTTAGCATATGCAACAAGCCTTTTCAACCCCAGGTGATCCCTAGAGGAGGAGTGAAGTCTCTGAGGGTTTTCATGAAGGTACCCACAAACTTCTCCATGAAACATTAACATCGGTGCAATATTATCAAATGAGCAATCAAGGAGCAGGTTAGTTACTCTTGAATCAATGATGAAACAGAAAATTTGATTATTGTTTGCACAGAATTTAAACATTTATAAACCACATGAATGTTTCAATATTTCCAACTGTGAACAAATCATAGAAAATCATACAAATGTGCCAAGAAGAAGCTCATCCTATGGATAAAATTAGGTTATAAGTCATACTTAAGGTGCTCAAGTTCCAACCCAAACACTCACGGGGTATACTCTCATCGGTGTTTTTGTTGAGGGTTCATTTTCACTCAAGCTCAAGGCGATTACATCTCCCAAATGGATCTGTAAGCATGAGCATAGGCATGATTCTTAGGCAATGGCATCATTGACATCTCCTCACCATAGATTGGGTCACTTCTTATCTCCACATGACAGCTCACTCAACTTTGGATCACAAGGACTTTTAATCTAGGTTTGTTTGTATGGCTTATGGAGTGAAGTTTCAAGGAAAGGCAGTTTGAACAGAGGTTTGAATTTGAGAACTCAGGAAGTGCAGGAGATGGTTCATGACTCCACCTTTTTGAGTTTAGCTTCTTTCTTCTTCTTTTCGAGATTCTCACATTCAGTGATCAGTTCTTTCTTTGATCTTGCATTTTCAACATAAGGTCCTTTTTGCCTTTTTTGCTTGCAACTTTTTACATTGTTTGTCTCTTCTTTTCTCGGTCACCATATTGCCTGTTTTTGAGGTATTTTTCTTCATTTTCTTGATGTTGCCCGAAATGGTCCATCTTGATTCTTTCTCCTTTACCTCCACAATTCTCGAGTGAGGGAAGGCTGAATTGGTTCCATAGGTTCGTGCAAGTACTTTTGAGTATTTTGATGAAGAATTGTAGGATTCTGACTCAAATGCGGTACAAACAAAGGCAGATTTTTCTTGGTTGGTTCATGAGGTTCAAGTCATTCCCAAAGAAGGCCTTGATCTTTTCCTCGGTTTCATGAGTCGTTACTTGTTTTAATTTGGAGTTTCCTAACTTCTAGTGGATCTAATGCCTCAACCAATCCTTTGAATCGAAAAAATTGCCTCGATCACTCTTCAATGAGATGGAAAATATATGGGCTCAATTCTCCGGTTATGGTTTTTCCTTGAGCTTTTAAGTATATCTTTACCTTTTTCTCTTCCTTTTGACTTACTACGTGCTGATACCTGTATGTTTTTATGGTGTAATCATCATGGAAATGGAGAATATCGCAAGGTTTAGAATGTCTAAATTTGGCAAAGGAAATTTAAATTTTCTAGTTGTCATGACTCTAAAGAAAATTAATACATTTCCTAATTACTTAGGTGATTCTCCGCCCTTATGTTAACTATTCCCTAAGCGGGGACTTGTCCGCCACACCCCAAACCTATGGGGAACAGTGTCCTCACCGGTTCAAAGGTGGCATGCTCACTTTATACCGGAAAATTTGAAACAAGGCAGCAACACTAAGAAGAAAAAAAAATAAACAGCAGAAACTGACATGGACAATGGGAGAAAGTAAAGTTTATTAACTAGAAATATTTTACATAAAAAAAGAAAAATAAAGAGAATAGGACGAGGTGTTTTTTAGGGAGGGGGTGGGGGTGGAGGAGGGTGGCAGTGGCAGGTTGATTTTTTTGTTTTTTCTGAGGAGGCTGGAGTTGGGCCTCCTTTTCTTTGGCCAAAATCGCGAGGACCTCTTCAAATTCGTCCCAGAGGGGCTGGAGCGGATCTGGCACCTTCGGTGGTGGTGGGTCCAGCCACATGGGGTAAAAGCGGTGTGGTGGCTTATTGGCTTGGTCGTCGGCCATTTTGGAAGGGTGGGGAAAGATGTGGGGGAATTTGGTAGAGGTTGGTTATTTATAGGTAAGGTGGGGAAGCCGAAAGGGTGGGACTTGAATGGGGGGGCATTGGGAATGCTCAAGGCCAGAAATCGCGTGGGTCATTAAGTAGCATTAGGCGCATGCGTGTGGGTGAAGTAACTGCATTTAATTCCCCAATAAGTGCGTAACAACACAAATTGGGGGAAACGTGTGAGGAACCGTGTCCACACTTGTTGTTGTAAGGGAAAAACAAAGAAAATAGCAGGCTCACTACAGATCTAAATGGTAGAATTTATGAAAACAGAAACCGAAAGAAAAAGAAAAAAAAAAAGAAAAAAAAATAAAATAATAAATAAATAAAATAGCTGAAAGCAGAAACTAAGAAGCGAAACTAAAAACAATGAAACTAAACAACGAAACTAAAACAAGCAATGTAAACAAATGCATGCATACAATTTGGGTTTATTCCTCCTAAATCAGCAATGGTCCGATAATTGCTTTCTTGTCTTATTTAGAACTACTGACCTCCTCTTCTTGCTCCTTTGTAAGGGAGGAAGAAATAATCACGAGTAGTGTTTGATGATCTCCCAAAATACATATTTCAGATTTTTGGGAGCTGTTTGAGTTCAATTGTTGAAATTTGAGAAAGAGGGCAGCAAAAGGTACCTTGGTAACTTGTGGAAGGGAGAGGAGCAGTCTCAAGAGAGAACTTGATGATTGTTGGTGAGTGCCTTGCACAAAGCAGACTCCTTTGAATTTGATCTCCTTTTCCTTCTTTCTGGATCCCCAATCCTTTTAAATTACGTGGTGGAGTCTTTACCTTGCAAATGTTTGGAAAGACTCCTCCACCGACTCATCAATGATGCCAACATGGAAACATTCCTCGTGAGAATTGAGGTTGAGTATGACATTATACACATTCAATTTAACTTTCATATTTCCAAAAGACACCTCCATGATGCCGGACCTGCATTGAATGCATGCATTAGTCAGAGCTGTGAATGGTCTTCCTGTAATGACAGGGATGGCAGGTGGTACTTTTGGTTGGTTCCATGTCCAACACCAAAAAGTCGTAGGTAGAAAACTTGTCTACTCCTACCAAAACATCTTTAATCAACCCCATAGGTTTCCTTTCGGATCTGTCATTAGTCGTAACACCACTTGAGTGGGTTTCAATTCTCCCAAACCTAGCTTCTCATAGGCGAATAGGGAAGCGAGTTGACACTAGCACCAGATCTAGCAAGGCTTTCTCAATGGTGTGCTCCCCAATGATGCAGGGATTGTGGGATTCTGTGGTCTTGCATCTTAGGTGGTGTTGCAATTGATAGCACTTGGTTGATTTTCTCCACTGCAAAGGCCTTCTTGGATAAATGTATCCTAGATTGCCTTTGTGGGTGCACACCTCTTTGAGAAATTTTGCATAGCGAGGACTGTTTGATTGCATCAAGCGAGGTAGATTAATTTTAACTTGCTTGAATGTCTCCATCATTTCCTCAATTTTTGTGTTTCCTTTGTCAAAAGGAGAAACTGACTTCATTGCATGGGGAAATGGGAGGTGAGGAACAAATTTCTCCTCCTCATCTTTTTCAACAATTTTGTTATTTTTCTGTTTTTCATTTTTTTGAGTTTTCTGATGTAAATCAAAACAAACATTAAACACAGCAGAACTGCTGGTTCTCAAGAAAAAAAATAGAAAATGAATGAAAAGGAGAAGGGGATGCAAACTCAAGCAGATCTGCTCCAGCTTTGGTCCAGATGCTCCTTGTTGGAGTACTCCAAATCGCAAACATTCAAAAAGCTCAGTGATACCTTATTCAAGTATTGACAAAAATAAAAAGAAAAACTCAGGCTACTGCCCAAATTTGACAAAAAGACAAAAGAGTGGCAGCAGCATTTATTCAAATAACTAGAAGGCAAAGAATAAAAACTCAGAAAAAAAAAAAAAAAAAAAAAAAATTCTGCTGCAGTAAAACAGGTTTTCTATACAAAACTGCTGTAGACATTTAATCAAGCACTTGGAATGCAAAGTGCAGGTTTAAAGCAAAAATTAAAATAAATGAAAATAAACATAGGTCTATCTATTTTAGAACAAACTTCCCCGGCAACGGCGCCAAAAACTTGTTGTCGCTCCAAGTGTGCCAAAAATGTGTGCAAAAAATTAAAGAATTAAAGAATGCTAAATTATATGGATGTTAACTTATGAAAGGGATATCAGCACATTGGGGCTAACACTGGCCTGCAAGATCAGGGCCAATTGTAGCAAGTTTTAAAAGTAAGTATTTCAAGATCGTCCACAGAGAAGTTTGTCTAAAATGAGAGATAAACCTCCAGATCGTGCTACGGATCTGGCTCTATAATTATCTAAAATAAAGAATAGATAAAAGAGAGTGTTGGGTTTTGTCACGTTTAACTAAAAGCAAATAAAGAAAAGAACTAACTTCGTGATCCGGATCCGAGTTGTGGAGGTGTTTAAAATAAGACAAATGCGAAATAATAGCTTCATGTATTTTAGCCTTTGAATTTTAATGGAGAATCGTAGTTCAGAGCAGATTCAATCTTCATCGGCTGCAGACAGATGTAAGAGAAATAAATCGAATTAAGGAATAGGTTTAGACTTATGGGCTGTGATTTGTCACGGATCATCGACTAGTTGTGGCCTATTCTTTATTTGACAACATGAACATCCTTTGTAAATCTTTGCTTGAATTAGGTTACCAACGCTAATTACAGGGGATGATGAATTAAGGGAAGTTGGATGCGGATAAGTGAATCTAAAGAAGTCTAATGCACTAAGGTGAACATTCGTAACCCTCGACATGACTCCAATGGAGAAGACACAAATTACTGACAACCTTTTAAAATCCAACGTTACAATTACTGAGCACGG
The DNA here is from genome assembly GCA_021018995.1 of Chloranthus sessilifolius. Classification (NCBI taxonomy): domain Eukaryota; kingdom Viridiplantae; phylum Streptophyta; class Magnoliopsida; order Chloranthales; family Chloranthaceae; genus Chloranthus; species Chloranthus sessilifolius. The sequence continues at coordinate 36,062,673 of CM037598.1, read as the reverse complement.
CTTCTTAGAGAGCCCTCGGACTTCTGATCGAGCTTCTCGAGCGCCTCAGATTCTGATCTTGAATCCGAACTTGGAAGTACAAATCACTCACAATGGCTCTCAAAGGTACACTACAAGAAGGGATTACAGGGGGTTCAGATAAGCTATCTGACCGGAATGAGGGAAACAGAGATGAAAACTCTAAAATCTGGATACCCCAATTGGGCAAATGTCTTCTCAATTTATAGCTTTCCCTCTATCCTGCACAAGGCTGAGTTGACCAATCAGAAGTGCTCAGATCTGGATTGCCCAATGGCCGTTGAGCACGGGGATCCAGATCTGTTCTGGCCAATGAAAATGCTCTGATCTGGTTCAGCCAATCAGGCGTTAGAAGCATCAATTCTGTTATGGGAATTCAAAAGTCTGTTTGAGCTTCTAGAAGTTCCCGCCAAGTGATTTCATCTTCGGGTTTTCACGTGGGGCGGAATATGCCTTTGGTTTGTGCTTGGAATCTTCCGGAATGTCTCTGGGCTTTTAATTACATTGGGGCGCGTGCAGAGTTTACTGAAATGCCCTTCAAAGTGGCTGTAAATCCCCAGTATGCCATTTCGCAGAGTTTAAGGGTCTTTTCGCAAAGTAATTTGGCTCCTGAAGCTCTTTTCGTGGGGTTTCAGTTCTGTTCGAATTAAACTTTTCTTCTTTTCGCAAAGGTCATTCTTCTATTCGAGGAGTGTTTTCTTCTTTTCGCAAAGTTCAAGGTTCTTTGCGAATAGTAGAAGTTCTTTGCGAATTGAACTCTAGGCTCCCATTCTTCTTTGCGAATTGACTTTTAACTTGATTTTTCCTTTGCGAATAGTAGAAGTTCTTTGCGAATTGAGCTTTAGCTTCCATTCTTCTTCTTCAGGTCTTTTCTTGCTCTTTTAGGACCTTTTTAGCCATTGCTGAGGCTATTTCTTCACTCCCTCTTTGAGCTTGACATGCGTTGTCAGCTTTTTGATCATTTTAGGATGGTTTTCAGATTTGGACCTGTCTTTTTGGTTAGCTGCAATATGAACACTAAAGCACTTATTTAGTCCTCTCAAGGGTCTTTCAAGGCTCATGTTTAGGGGTGAAAAATGGTATTTTTCACTACTTAACACCTATCAAGTCCCACCTCAAAACCAAATTCCCATCAACCAACAAATCTTTCCTCACCCCCAATGGGCTCACCCAACCCCCACTCATGTCATTCCCATCCAACCCATGCAACAGCAACAGGAGAATCTCGCCCTCACTGCACATTATGCCGACCAGCAGTATGAAGAGGACGAGATTAGGAATAGCGAGGCCTATGCTGGGGCTTTAACCGACCTCAACCCTCCTCCCATAATTGCCCACCCCCTGGTGGCCCAGAGTGAAGTCCAATTGACGGCCGAGAAAGCAACCCCCGTATCAAAAGAGTCGGAACAGCTGAAAGAACAGTTAGACAAAATACAAAAATAGCTGATGAAAATGGGTGGTGCTGAAATCCATGCCACGGACTTCCAAACTTATGTCTATTCGTTGAGGTCCCCTTGCCCCCCAAATATAAAATGCCAGCCTTCGACAAATATAATGGCACTGGCAATCCTATTGCGCACTTGAAGTCCTACTGTGGGGACATGTGCCAATACAGGGAGGACGAAAGACTACTAATAAAAGTCTTTTAAAAGAGTCTGACCGGTCCGGCTTTGAGATAGTTCACATCTTTAGAACCGTCTATGATGAAAATGTGGAGGGACTTGACGAACCTCTTTCAAGAATAGTATGTCTACAATATAGACATTGAGCCGCGTAAATTTGACTTGGCCCATTTAAAGCAGAACCAGAACGAGACCTTCAGCGACTACTTGGGGCGATGGAGAGCATTGGCAGCTTAGGTCAGGAACAGAATACCTGATGATGAACAGATAGAGATGATTTCAAAGAACACTCTGCCAGTGATTTCAAACTTTTTGGTATATCAGTAGTAGACCAGCTCTACTGATCTGGTGAGAAATGCTAACCGATGCGAGGACGCCATCAGGGAGGGGCGTCTGAATAAGAATATACCAAGTGGACCTAGTAGGGTTAGAAGATTTTCAGAGCAAATGAATGAGAAGAGAATAGGGGGCGATGTCCAGAACATAGTCAATACCCGACCCAATAACAATACAACCCCATTTCAATTTCAGGCTGCCCCACCAGCACCCTTTAGGCCTGAGTAGACGCAAAGAATGGGGAATGGGCAACGAAGGCAAATGACCCCGGAATAGAGGAGAGCCCACTACAACCGAGTCTTCACACCTTTGGGGCAATCATTGAGTGTACTTTTGCCCATGTTAGTAGAAAAGGGATTAGTGGTTATCCTCCAACCACAACCTCCTCCTCACCCGATCCCAAGGAACTATGACCCAAATACCCACTGCAATTTTCATCAGGGTCCGGGTCACCCTACTAATTGTTGCTTCCCATTACAGCATGCCATCCAAGATTTGATCAATGCCAGGAAAATCATTCCCCTTGCACCCTCTCAGCATGCTAATATTCACCAACTGCCACTACCCTGACATCCTATCGGAGGAGCAGGTCCTAGACCCACCATAGGAATGGTAGAAGATAAGGAGGAGTTTGAATTTGACCCATCCGATTATATCAGTGATCGGGAGAATTATGTGGCACCATTGTCGAAGAATAATGAAGAAAGGAATGTTGGGGTAATTGATCCCCTAAATTTGTCTGAATATTTCCCCAACCCAACCCCGCAATTTGAACCCTTAGATCTCTGGGCATAATTTCCATCCACCACACCCGTCAAATATATAAATATCAATGCGTACCAACCATACACCACAACCCCCATCAATTACCCTATAAGCCCCCAATCTTGCACCCGCACCCACCAGTTATCAATGGCCTGCGCCCGCCCCATTTCAATTACCACCATACACCATAACCCCCATCGATTACCCTTTAAGCCACCTGGCCCCCAATCGTACACCCGCACCCATCAGTTATCAATGGCCTGTGCCCACCCCATCACCCCCAGTTCAGTAACCGGCAAACCCCTCCACCCCGGTCAATTACCTAACTGCCCATCAGACCCCCCATCTACCACCAACACCCACCAGCTATAAATGGCCTACTTTTATGTCCCCTTCAATGCCACCACCCTCAAGCTTCACCACTCCCATTTGGCCCAACCTTTCCACCCAACCCACTGCCACCGTGGTGAATGAAGTGTTGCCCACACCTCCTGAGTCGGCAGTACAAGTACCTCAAGTATCGGCAGCCATACCTTTCTAGCTCTCAGGACCCACATAGGATTCTCATTAGGTCCCGCTAAGCTATGAACAAACAGATGTAAATACCGGCAGCAGCAGCAGAGAAGGGGCAGTAGATTTTCTTACCAGGTTAAGGAGGATATCAAAGCAGCCAGAAGCACCAGCTGCAGGACAGGCCCAACCTGAAGGAAAGAAAGACAGTGCGGTGAACCCCTTCGAAAAGATGAGTCGAAAACATATACTGGAGACTTAGCTGAGAAGAATGCCTGCCCATATCACTGTATGGGATCTATTGATGACGTCTCCACTCCATTTCCAAGCATTAATGGGGGCGTTAAAAAATGCGCATGTATCACTCCAAGTTAGCCCAGATGAAGTCGGACAGATAATTGGTCAAGTGATGGCTCCAAATGCCATTTCATTTTCTGATGCAGATTTACCTAAGGAAGGAGGGAGTCACTCAAAATCATTGAATATAACCGTTGAGTCTGAAAATATGATTATCCCCTTGGTATTAATTGATAATGGGTCTGTATTGAATATATGCCCGTTAAGAACCTCCACCAAGATTGGGGTTGATCCGTGGATGTTAAGGCCCACCAGAACCAGTGCTAGAGGGTTCTACAATACCAGGAGAGAAATAATGGGAGAAGTTGATCTTGAGTTGTTGATAGGGCCAATGACCTTTTCCATCTTGTTTGAAGTCATGGATATCAAATCTTCATTTAATCTGCTGTTAGGGCGCCCGTGGCTACATGAAGTCGGAGCCATACCTTTCACATTGCACCAAAAACTCAAATTTGCATCCAGACATAAGATTATCACAATCATTGGAGAGGGGCACTGTGAGAAAGAAAAGGCCGCCAATAGCATCAAAAAACCCAATATGTTGGATATACCACACACCGCTGAGGACGTCAACCTCCACAGTTTTGAGTACGAGGTGTTGGCAATACTCCCGAAGCTCATAGAGGGCATCATGCCTAAAATAGGAAGCGGTATGGTAGCGGTAGTGGCAATGCTCCAAAAGTGGGGTTAACAGAAAGGAAGGGGTATGGAACCCAGATTATAAGGAAGAAAAGAGCCAGTTGTCACTCAGCGACAGAAAGCCTGATACAGGTTAGGATACAAGCCCACAGAAGAAGAGGTCCGAGAGGCCAAAGAGAAAGCCAAGATCGCTGCAAGAGCTCGAGGAATCAGCATAGAAGAGAAACCTCGCCCTAGGCTGCACATCAGGGATTCCTTTGTCAGCGTAGGGGCCGTAAAGATCGATCGAAATGGGGCAACCCATTTGACCCCACACAAACCCACGACCCCAATCCATCCCACTAATCCCTAGATCTCCCTTCCCAACTTAGAGATAGATTTGGCCGCATTGTCCCTTTTCGAGGAACGACGGTTAGTACCTGAACAAACCCCACCTTTGGTGAATCACCAAAAAACTGAGTTATCATTTGAGGACATGATCCCAAACAAAATAGGGATCAATATGATGGAGGCTAACTCCAATGAGCCATATCTGTCAGCACCCTCCACCCCAACAGGTAAAGAAGTGACCCCTCAGGTACGCAACGGGGCATCTTTACCCCAAACCTTGGAAGCGGGGAGTGGCCTAACATTTGGCACCCATTTCCTAAAAAAAATAACCTATAAAAAGTAAGATAAGCCCTTGGCAGGCAATACTTTGTATATATAGCAACTCGTGTTGCCAAGGGCCCGTCTCCGAAGAAAACAAAAATCTCAAAAACATGGAAAAAATACAAAATCTCAAAAACATGAAAAAAACACAAGATCCCAAAAACATTGAAAAAATCCAAAGTCTAAAAATATTGTCATTTAAAATTTTAGAAAATGTCCCACAAAAGGATGCCTTAATCAAAATGCCCGTCCCACATGAAATCGACCCCTTCCCTATAGAAATATAAGAGGAGGTAGGGATCACAACTTTGGACGAGGATGTCCCTTTCGAGGAGCTCCCCAATGAGCTCCTTGACCAATTTGCCGACTTTGAGTATAGCCCTACCCACATTGTTGAAGAGATCGAAGACGTCAATCTAAGAACTGAGGAGGTTCCCAAGGTAACCAAAATCGGAACGTCACTGTCTCCTAAGGAAAGAAAAAGCATGATCGACTTCCTTCGGTCATACCAAGACATTTTTGCCTGGTCGTACGAGGACATGCCTGGTCTGGATACCAATTTCGTCGAGCATGAGTTGCCCCTCTACCCTGATGTGAAGCCAGTCAAGCAAAAGTTGAGACGTTTCCGACCCGAGTGGATGTTGAAAGTCAAAGACGAGGTCATCAAGCAGTATGACACAGGGTTTCTCATGGTATCCAAATATCCACAATGGCTAGCCAATATCGTACCTGTGCCAAAGAAAAATGGAAAGGTCTGCATGTGCATCGATTTTTGCAATTTGGACAAAGCGAGCCCAAAAGATGATTTCCCGTTTCCACACATTGACATCTGTGTTGATAACACAGCTAAGCACAGGATGCTTTCTTTTATGGATGGATTCTCAGGATATAATCCAATCAAAATGGCAGAGGTTGATCGCGAGAAGACAACATTCATTATCCCCTGGGGAACCTTTTGCTATCGAGTCATGCCATTTTGCCATTTTGATTGGATTGTATCCTGAGAATCGACCCCTCAGCCATTTAGATTGTTGCAAACATGTTCAAAATTGCTACAAGTGTCAAGGACACCCCAGTCTGATACACGTTCCTGCCATTGATCTTCACTGCATGACCACTCCTTCGCCATTTGCTGCCTGGGGCCTTGACGTTGTCAGAATGATTAATCTAAAAGCATCAAACGGACATCGGTTCATCCTCGTCGCCATTGAATACTTCACTAAGTGGGTAGAAGCGGCGTCATATGCCAAGATCATGGCCAGTCACGTTGAGAAATTTCTCAAGAATAATATTGTGTGCCGATTTGGAGTACCCAAAGATATTATCACGGACAACGGCACAAACTTTGTAAATAAGCGCATTTGAGACTTCTGCGAGCAATACAAGATCAAGCACCATCGTTCATCCCCTTATCGGCCTCAAACTAATGGAGCCGTGGAAGCCGCGAACAAGACAGTCGTCCACATCCTTGAGAAAATGGTCGTCACTTATCGAGATTGGGGTGAAATGCTCCCATTTGCTTTGTGGGCCTACCGAACGTCGATCCGTACTGCTACAGGGGCAACACCATTCTCCCTTATGTAGGGAACCGAGGTCATCCTCCTGGTAGTGGTTGAAGTGCCCTCGCTCCAAATCCTCATGGAATCAGGCTTACCCAAAGCAGAGAGAGAGAGATCCCGCTTTGAACAATAAAACTTATTAGACGAGAAGATAGTCCTAGCCCTATGCCATACCCAATTGTACTAGGGGCGAATCGCACGTGCTTACAATATACATGTCCGCAATAGAGATTTGAAGGTAGGAGACGCTGTGCTAAAGAAGATCTTCCCATCCCTCCACGCCGATCTGAGAGTAAAGTTTAAACCAAACTGGGAAGAACCATAAGTCATCCGAGAAGTGCTGTCGGGATACACCATCCGCCTCGCCACCATGGACGGAGATCATCTTCCTGAGCCCATCAACGCTGGATACGTCCGACGATTCTACTCTTAGTCCATCACAACAAGGTAAGTGTTGGTGAAATAGATACGTGACTACTTAAGAACCACCCGAAAGAGTCCATCATTTCAAGCACAGTAGCCCAAAAGCATCCCTAAAAAAAATACGTGTAGATATACCAAAAAAAAATAAAAAAGGCAAAACCTCAAAAAGAGATTGCCTGAAATAGAGCAAAAAGAATAAACAAAAAATGTGTATAGAAGAATCACGGGGCATGTACAATAAAACCCTCAAAGAAGAAAGTATGTTCAGAAAACTGAAGTCGTATCATGGAAACCTTTTTAGCTCAGCATACCTTCAAATCCTAACCTGACCTATGGCCAAGCTACACCCTAAAGAAAGCCCTCTTTGTAGGTTCACAAGCAGTCATAATATCTGTTAAGTCAACATGAGCCGAGTCATGAAACGACACCAGAGCCCCATCTAGCCGGCTATGACAGAATTGACGTCTATATCGTGGCTTTCGAAAAAATTATAAAAAATTAATATATATATATATATATAATAAAAATAAAAATAAAAATACAAGCTCAAAATAAGATAGACGTGGTGAAAACCCGAAAGGGCGCTACGGGTAAAAACAGCGAGCTTGTGCGGACTAGGTGAAAACCGAAAAGGGCGCTTGGGGTAAGAGAGCTAAACCCATGGACGTGGTGAAAACTCGAAAAGGCGCCACGGGTACAAAAAGGGAGATACAAAAAAAAAAAACAAAATTGAAAAAGAAAGGTTTGGACTTATTGAAAAGATTGATGTTTGAGGAGCCCTCTTGTTACTCTTCCTGTACCCTCTTGTCCGACGGGGCCGCTCATGCTAGTTCGAATCGAGTCCCGACCAGAATTATCTTTTTGAAACCTGCACCGTCAAATGTATGACCCGAGGCAAGGAGAAAGGTTTAACTCAATCCAAAGGGATCAACGTTCTGGCCTTGGTAAAATCCAAAAACTCACTCAGGTCCGACTGCATGAAAGAGTTCGACTATGCTCAAAATGGTACCCGTTACTCCGTCTCACTATCAATGCATCAAAAACAAAACAAAAAAAAAGAAGAAAAGTTAAAAATAAAAAATCAAGAAAAATCCAAACACCAAAACATGTGTATATATTTCTACTCATTTTCATCTACATATTTCCAGCATCATATTTCAACCTCAAAAATGAAGAAAAATAACAAAAAATCTCCAAAAACAAAAATCCAAAAAATATCTTGAAAATGAAAAAGTGTAGGTAGAAATCTACTTTTTCTTCTATTGTTTAGGATGCATTTTCTTTATATGTATAAACAAAAAAGGGACTGGTGTTTTTTCGAGAATGTGCAGGAACATCACACGATCCAAAGCCTCGAAGTGGGCAATTTCTCAATGATGGACAAATCAGATAAAGCATCTCACCATTGACTTCAGGTCTAAAAAAAAAAAAATTGAAGAAAATCATTTTGAAAAGAAAAAGAAATCTATGTTTTCATGCTACGCATAGCTATGCACTCGCATATTTTCGATGCGGTAAAATGTCAATATTTTACCGGCAATGCAGCTGTGCAAAATTAATGTCTTAGGTCTAAGGTTCGCCTTGGATCCATGGATCCTATTTCATAATAAGAGCGACGGTGTCAATTTTGGTTAAACTGTCAATGATTGGATCGGATTGATTCCACCGCTAAATCTTTACCCTGATTGCTCCATATTTTTGATATCACATGAACTTGAGTACTTTGGCTTCAGTTTTGTAGTAAACTATTGCGGAGGCACGGGCTCTTGGTATGCGTTGTCTGGGCGTGCGCCTCCTGGGGTTCGAGGTCCAGATAATGCTTGTTTTAAAAAAAAATATGAAAATGAAAAAAAGCAATCTTTAAAAAAAAAAGAAAAAAGAGAAAAAGAATAAATCTGTGGTTCCCCATAGAGCTATGCACTCGTGTATTTTCGATGCGATAAAATGTCAATATTTTATCGACAACGCAGATGTGCAAAATTAATGTCCTAGGTCAAAGGTTCACCTTTGATCCATGAATCTTACTTCAAAGTAAGAGCAATAGTGTCAATTTTGGTCAAACAGTCAATGCTTGGATCGAAGTGATTCCACTGCTAAATATTTTGAGCCAAGCGCTCTGCCTTTGGATTGATATGAACATGGGTGTCCTAAGCTTCAAATTCTCTGTTGGAAAAGGTCAATCGTTGGTTGAAACCAACCAGTTAAGAATGAGATTACATACCAATCAAACTATATGCAACCATGCATTCAGAAGGGTTCATTTCCCTTTTATTTTCTGTAGGCTTAAAACCTGTATGGGAAGCAGTATCCCTATAAAGGTTACGCCATGCGTCTGGGTATCCGTATGATGGTCGTTTGTCCCAATAAATTATACCCGGGCGGGTTCGGGTCGAGGCTTCCATTGCCTTTGTTGTTGCTTATTGCCCCCGATGGGTGCATGATTATGCATAGTTAATTGATGATTATGATCATTGTCAACAGAGACCAGCATTGGATGCCCCCTTTTTAGGAGACACCCAATGTTTGGTTGGATTTGTTCAAGGTAGTTGAAGTTGGATGCTCTAGCTTATGTTGATCCAGGGCACATTTTCAAAAAATGGCATGTACTCCCAAAAAGCGTTGTGACATCTATTCACTTCGCTCGGGTGGTCATGCTAAATAAACTTTGGGATCGATGGGTTCGCCCAAAGATCTTGAACCCTACTTTCAATAGGGGCACCCACGAATAGTCCGATGGGGCCATCAAATGCCTTGTAGGATTGGACGCAAACTGTGGAGCCTTGTGTGTGTTTACTTCACGCCTATCTTTGAATGTGGGTCGATCACCCCTCTTACTCACGAAGCTGTTGCATTCAGAATGAATTTTAAACATCAATCACATTCCAATCATCTCAAGAAGTGGACATTTTTCCTGACTAACGAATGATTAGTCTGGCACCCCAGGGCTTTCATTTTCTCACCGTGTTACTCACCTGATGTTTGAAGTTCGTTCTAAAAGCAGCGGACCCGTCAGTAATGCCTTGGGCCTCTTCGGATGTCTCTTTTCTTTAGCATACGATCATTAGTGATCGGATCCCAAAGAGGGGCATCTATAGACACCCAAATTTGGCCAAAGGCCTGATCGAAAAACCTTTCGAGAGGTGTAATTCTGAGCTTTTGATGGCATGTATGGAACCCTTTGGAATCACCCCAAACCCTTAAGAATCACCCTACTTCCCTTAGGAACCTACCCCGAACCTTTAGAAACCAATCCTGACCATTAGAACCCATTCCGAACCCTAAACCTAACCTTCCCGGGCAATGGATGAAGAGTGGTGTACGAGGATTAGCTGAGGTCTTTTTGGATATCAAATCATATACTATTGGAAAGATGACTTCTTCAGCTTTCCAACGAGCAAAGAATCACCTTAATCGGAGTTGTAAATCAAAAGTTATGACCATTTGAAAATCGGGCTTTTTTGGAGTGATTTTTGCTTGGCGCAACTAATAGTTGCACCAGGCCATTTTCCCCCTGGATTTGCCTAGCGCAACTAATAGTTATGCTAGGTCTTTTCCCCCCAGAAATGGCCTGGCGCAACTAATAGTTGCACCAGGTATAAATGGGTTCCCCACCCCTCGTGAAGCCAACTTCCAGGCTACTGTTCGTTACTGTTTTACTGTACATTTGTCTGGCACAACTATTAGTTGCGCCAGACATATGAACAGTAACTATTAGATTTTATCCCAAAAATCGTGATTGGAGTTTGACTTGTTGACCATCTTGACCCTTGGGGTGTATTTTGCTAGTTCTATTGTACCCTTTTGAAGCCTATTTGCACCCCTTTATGTGGCTTAAGGCCTCACCCCATCATCCACCATTAGAGGACCTTCCCACACATTTCAAGGCTCTAAAAACCCTAAGAAACCATAGATTGCCCATTACCAAATTGCTAATCCAATTAGGACTTTAACCCCTCACTAATCATCCCTTCCTCTATAAATAAAGAGCCACCCCTCTTGCTTAAGGGTTGAGAATTTTGCTTAAGAGAGAAATAGCTCCAAGTGAGAAGTTCTTCCTCCCATTGATGCACTATTTTCACCTAAAATCCAGAACTCAAAAACCCCTTCCCAAGCTTGCTCTTATACCCAAAACCCTTAGCCTAGGTGTGTGTGATCCCCTAGCCTCTCTTCTCCATCTCCTAGCTAGTAGGCTTTAGTGGTTAGAACCCTTTTTCCCACCATTCAAGCCTCTAAAAGCTCATCAAAAGCAAGCCAAGCAAGGCTCCTCTACGGTGCTACAGGGGCCCGAGGGCTCCGACTCTCCCCTTTCTTCTCCTATCTCTTTCTAGCTCCCTCCATCCTCCCATTTGTGCCGTTACGCCGCCGACTTTTTGATAGGAATGGAGGGGTACAAATAGGATTCTAAGCTTTAGACAAGAGGAAGCTATTTTCTTTTCTTTTACTTCATTTTATTTTTGGCCATTAGTAGAGACCGCGTTAAGCGGGTTGATCGGGTGCCAAACACCTTCTCGATCGATAACTGAAGCCCCTACCTAAGAGCCTTTGGTGTGGACCGGATTCAGAGTCATATTTTTAGCACTCCGAGTGGCGACTCTATATTTTTTCGTTAGAGAGTGCATCGTCGCGAAGGGATCGTATCGATTCCCACGGTTGCACAGTTCCTTAATAAAGTAAAACAACATTTTCTATCGAAATTTTATTTTTGTATGTTCTATTTTGTATCTGTATTAAGTACTCATTAATTTAAAGTTCAAATGAACTCTAAGTATTTTTCGGTGCTCAAATAACCAGATTTCAGATACCCAACGTCCATACCATTTGTGAGTATCTATTTTTCTTTCTTTATTAAATTTATTTCTAAAATAGAAGATGACTTATTAGACTTTTTCTTTGGTCACTTTATTTATTTATTTTAAGTTTTATTTATTTCTTTGGAAGGTGTATAATATTCTCTTGTTTATGTATGATATTCCATTGACTCGTGATTTGCCCTAGTATATTATTGACTTGGGCAAGTCGACATGGATGAGTTCATTATATTATTGAAAGGGGTTTATGATACAGCCATTAACTTGATTCGGTTACTCTCAATGGAAGTCAAGAAGAGGTCTAAGATTTCTTTAATGAGTGGGATAGCTTGAATGATTAGCTTTCTGACTTTCCTTAGTTTGGACTTCTTGGTTGGCTCAACCCACCCTCTCGCCCAATCCTAAATTCTTCTCGCCAAACCCTAAATTCATCTCGCTAAACCCTAAATTCCTCTCGCTCAAACCCTATGTTCTACGAACCCAAAGATTCAGACATGATTTTTATTTAGTAAATCAAGTAAATGTGAACAAAATTTTGATTTCTATGAACCTTTTTCTGCTGGATTAACTTTAACCAACTCTTAAGGATGGTCAGAATTATCATAAATGGTTGAGACCGCCCACATGATCAAGGGTGTTGCACCATTATATTTTGTCTATTCATTTTGCTCCTATTTCATGCCTCTAACTGTCATTCTGCTCTCTATAGGTATGTTTATTATCACATTTATTTATTTTTCCATATATAAAATCAGTTATATGTTGAATGACATGCATCATCCCGGTGATAATAATCGATTGCGCCATGAACCTTTTCATATGGGAAAGCATGCTAACCTACCATGTCTAAAGTGCAGGTTCCATTTCATTTTTAGTGAATTATTCTGTTATCTAGGAAAAAAAAAATAGAGATCATGATATTTTCTATATCTAACATTTTTCTAACCTACTTCACGTCTTTACTTTTTCTAGGGAAATAAAAATTGGAAAAGGTAAATATTTTCAATTTTCATGATACTTCAATATTCTTATGATCCTAAATGTTAATCCCATTTTTGTAGCAGTTTTATGGCGGCTTCCTTTCGCAACCATGCACAAAGAAACGAATCATATGATTCCAAAACCAATGGTGATGCCTCTGGAAGATCAAAACACAAGTCCAGTGACCCGTTCAACAAAATAAAGGAAACAATCCACAACATAATTCAAGGTTGGATCCAAAGGGAATTTTGATGATGTTGGGTTCCCGAAACTTCTTTATGTGTCCTACGTCTGCTATTACTGCAACTTCTTATTCGAAACAAGCAGATAAAGCTCCAAACTATTGGAAAAATTATTAAAAATTTGAAAACAAAAATAAAGGAGATGAAATCAAGGGTAGAACTTAGAGGCACGTTAAGATAAACACTTTATCTAAACGTTATTTGCCTCCTTCCGATTAGAACCACAATAGCAAAAGAAGAGAGTAATAAACACGTTCCCGAGATACAACCAAGCCCAGCCCTCTGTAATTCTTTTTTAGTTTGCACTCACAAAAGAGAATCCTGAACACTATGTAATATGCTCAAAAGAAAGAAAGAAAGTCTTATTTTCTTGTGTGTTTTCTTACGGAGATCTTATCTCTATTTATAGAGAAATTCTCGAACCATTGTGTCTTTTAAGATTATGGTGAAGAGATTTCAGATCTGTGTCTTTTCATAAAGTTGTGTCTTTTCACATAACGGTAAAAAGATGAAATCGATTCACTTGTGTCTTTTCAGAGAGTTGTATCTTTTCACTTAAAGATAAGTGATAATATATCTTTTCACAGAAAAGATGAGCGTTAAAAACCCTTTCCACAAAGTTATCTGTTAAAACATCTTTTCATAGAAAAAGATACTAGCTGTTAAGGAACATTTTTCAGAGAGAAAAAATCTTTAAGGATTGTTACGCTTATTTTTTACCCCAAGAAAAGTGAGTCTTAAAATAAATCAAGAGAGAAATTTATTTAAAACTCTTTTCCAAAAGAAAAAGTGTATCTTCAAATAAATAAAAAAAGAGCGTTTTATAAAACTCTTTAAAATATACAACAATCTCCCACTATTTTAAAAAGTTTTTAAAACATATACAATTATCTCTCACTATTTTTAAATGTTTTTAAAAAATTTATTTATTTGGGCATATGAAAATTATAATACATAAATGACAGTATCTTAAAGATTTGAACTTTCACTTAGTGTAAGTATATCAAAGTTTATCAAGCTGCTTCGTGACTTATAGTCTTGAACTAAGGACCTTCTTCAACAAACCAGATATACTACACACATTATAATTTATAAAACTTAGTATTCTTAAAAGGCCAACACATTTATGGCCATGTGCTTCATCCCAGTTTCTTGAGTTCTCTAGGAGAGTCTATTGCTTCATAGGAAGGAGCCCGTCTTCCACACTCAAATTGGTGAATCTATCAAAAGTGGATCTTGTATACAACTCCAACTTAAATAAGGCTATAGATTCATTAAGAGAATTAATCTCATCCTCTCTCACAAGATTAACAATAGTTTCGCAGATGTAAGAGAGTGAGTTACTTTTGAACATATAGTTCATTCTAGTGCCAACACAATCACTCGTTCAATCTATTTTTCCCATTGAACCGAAGTGATGGTTCACATAACTTAGGTTGGGTTCCCATTGAAGGTGACTTTTAGTTTATAGACCTCAACCCCATTCCATTAGATGTCTTATGTAAGTATTCTCTTGCAAGGCCCTTCGTAAGAGGATCGACCAAATTCTCTTTCGACCTGATAGAATCTAAAGGCACTACTCCACCCTTGAGTAGACTTTTGACATAGTTAGGTCTCCAACTTATATGTCTATTTTTACTATTATATGTCTTATGATTCGGTTGTTTAAGAGTCACTTCATTATCATAGTATATGATAATTGTAGTGACAACTTTATCCCCTCTAGGTACATCTACCAATAGGTTTTTAAGTCATTCTACTTCTTTACATGCTGCAGCAAGTGCAATAAACTCAGCTTCCATAGTGGCATGAGTTATGGAAATTTGCTTTTTAGATCCCCAAGAAATAGCTCCACTTGCCATAGTAAAAATCCAACCAGTTGTAGACATTGATTCTTCACTATCTCTGTTCCAACTGGCATCACTATATCCTTCTAGAACAACAGGATAGTTAAAATAATGCAAGGGATAATTTATAGGCCCTCTAAGATATTTGAGTACTTGATGTATAGCATCATAATATTCTTGATCAAGGTTATTAGTATATCTACTGAGTTTACCCACAGCATAGGCAATATCTGGATGAGTACAATGCATTGCATACATTAGACTACCAATTATCCTTGCATATTCTAGTTGAGAAACACACCTTCTAGTATTCTTTCTAAATTTTAAGTTAGGATCGTAAGGGGTAGAAACAAGATGACAATCATAGTGATAAAATTTTCTAAGTTCTCAATATAATGAGATTGAGTTGAGCGTATACCCTTATAATTTTTTATTGATTTGATTCCTAAAATTATATCGGCTACTCCCATATCCTTCATCTTAAAATTGGAAGATAAAAATAGTTTCGTTTTAATGGTGTACTCTATGTCGGTACCAAATATAAGCATATGGTCAACATAATGACAGATAATAATATCAGAGGTTTTATTAAATTTACTACACATTTATCTGCTTCATTGACCTTATAACCATTTGATAACATCACTTTATCAAATTTATCATGCCATAATTTATGAGCCTGTTTTAAACCATATAATGATCTGACCAACTTGCACACTTTATGCTTTTGACCTTTCATGACAACCCCTTCAGGTTGTTCCATATATATCTCTTCAGTGAGATCACCATTCAAATTTTTTTTTTTTACATCCATTTGATGAATGATTAGATGGTGAACTGAAGCTAACACCAACAAGAATCTAATAGTGGATATTCTAGCAACAGGTGCATAAGTATCAAAATAATCAATTCCTTCTTTTTGTCGAAAGCCTTTAGCCACTAATCTGGCGTTGAACTTATCTATGGATCCGTCAGCTCTCAATTTCTTTCTAAATATCCATTTACATTCTATTGGTTTTGAACCAGGGGATAAGTCGACTAACACCCAAGTGTTATTAGATAAAATTGAGTTCATTTCATCATCAATGACTTCTTTCTAAAAAAATAAATCAATTGATGATAATGCACCCTTAAGGGTTGTAGGGTCACCATCAATATTAAAAATACAATATTCCCTTTTAATATTATTTCTATTTCCCTCTACGAGAAAAATATAAAAGTCAAGTCCAAAAATCTTATGATGTCTCGCTCTTTTACTCCTTTTAGGTTATATGGATCAAGAAGTAGGATTATTACTCACAACAATATCGTTGTTAGAAGCAATAACACCATTGCTAGAATTAACAATATTATTGTTAGAAGAACTAGAGATACTCAAATCATGATTTGATTTGTGGCAATCAAAATAGAGTATATTCACAAAAAGTTTTGCATCCCTAGATTCAATAATGACACTATTTTTTAAATCACAAAACCTATATGATTTGCTATGTTATGCATAACCAATAAATATGCATTTCACGATTTTAGCCCCTAACATAGGACTCTTATTATCGGGAATTCTCACATATGTAAGACAACTCCAAACTTTAAAGTATCCTAAGTGAGGTTCATGATTGAACATTCTGATTTTTTAAAGGTACTCTATTCAATATATAATAAGATGTAAGTAAAGCTTTACCCCACATATTTTTCGGTAAATCAGAATTTAACAACATAACATTAATCATATCTACAAGAGTATGATTATTCCTTTCTGTAATTCCATTTTGCTGAGGTGTATAAGGGGCGGTAACTTGATGGATAATACCATGAGATTCACAAAAATTATCAAAGTTATGTGATAAATATTCTCCACCCCTATTGCTCCGTAAGACCTTAATTGAAGTCTTCAATTGATTCTCAACTTCTGCTTTATAAATCTTAAATTTGTTAAGTGCTTCATCCTTTGATCTTAATAAGTAGATGTATGTAAACTTAGAAAAATCATTAATAAAGGTAATGAAATATTTCTTACCCCTACGAGTTTCAGTATTTTTTAAGTCACATATATCGTAATGGATGAGGCCTAATTATTCAGAACTCCTTTCAACACTTGGAAAAGGTTTCTGAATAATCTTCGCCTGTGCATAAATTTCACATTTATCCAAGACAGATGTATCACATTTAGGAATTAATTCTAAAATTATCATACTCTTCATAGAACTAGAATTTAGATGTCCTAATCTATCCGGCCACAAACTAAAAGTATCAACGATATATGCCGAACTAGAATTTTTATTCACAATGTTAAGTTTGATCATCCCATTACAAGAGTAACCCTTACCCAGAAACATCCCATTCTTTGATAAGATTAACTTATCAGACTCATAAACCATCTTGATACCACTTTTATTAAAGATGTCACCCGATACAAGATTTTTGCGTGTATCAGGTACATAATGAACCTTAGTAAGAGTGACTTCTTTGCCTAAAGTGAACTTGAGATCCACTATGCTAATTTCAAGAACCTTTGCTACGACATGAGTACTAAGTTGCACTGCACCATCATTCATAGGTGTGTATGCTTTAACATATTGCGGTCATTGGACATGTGAATTGTAGCACCGGTATCTAGCCACCATCCTTCATCTTTCGTCACAAAATTGGCTTCATTGATCATGGCAATGATCTTCTCCTCAGTGAGATTCACTTGAGATGATTTTTCTTGCTTCTTACGAAAGTGATAATCTCTAGCAAAATAACCAGATTTACCACAAGCATAACAAACTCTATATTTCTAATAGGATTTGTCCTGGTCATTTTGATCGGCATTGGGTTTCCTCCTGAACTAGATTTTATTCTTATTTGACTTCAAATTCTTATTTGGTCGGGAATCATTTGATTTAATATTTCCAACCAAATTTGTCTTGGGATCAACTCTTTTATCATCTTTAGAATATCGAAGTCTTGATTCATCCTCAATTCATAGATGACATAAAAGTTGAGTCATAGACAAAGATTCATTCTCTTGTCGATAATAGTCATTCCATGAAGGCAGTAATTTAGAAACTATAGCACCAACTTGAAATTCCTCAGGAAGTTCAATCCCAACAGAACTAAGATGATTAATGATAAGTTGCAAGTCGTACACTTGCGTAAGAATGGACTTATCATTTTCTATCTTAAAATCAAATAACTTTCCAACAAAGAAAGTACGTTTTCTAGATTCTTCTACTCTATATTTCTCATCAAGTGCATATCAGATTTCTTTTATAGTGGGCACTCTAATGTAGATGTCGTAGAGAGAATTCGTGAGCGCGTTCAATATATGACCCTTACATATGTAATTATCATCTTTACGTTTCTTTCACACAGTAATGACCTGTAGACACTCAAATTTAGCCCAAGGCTCGATCGAAACACCTTTCTAGAAAGGTGTGCTTTTGAGTTTTTGATGGCATGTATGGAACCTTTAGGAACCACCCTAGAACCCTTCCAAACCCTTAGGACTCACCCTAGATCCCTTATGAACCTGCCTCGAACCTCTAGAAATCACTCCCAACCCTTAAAACTTGTTTTGAACCTAAACCTAACCTTATTGACCTTGGAAAGGGGTGTGGTGCCTCGAAACCAGCTACAGCCTTCTACTATGATCAAATCTCACACCATTGAAAAGTAGAAGTCGTCAGCTCTCCAACGATCTAAGAATCGCCCCAATCGAAGTTGTACATCGAAAGATATGGCAGTCCAAACTCGGAGGGCAAAAGGGTAATTTCATGCGGGTCCCCCTAGGGATTTGGCGCAACTAATAGTTGCGCAAGGTATAATTTGGCCTGGCACAACTATTAGTTGCACCAGGCCACTTCTCCCAGGATTCAAGCCTGGTGCAACTAATAGTTGCGCCAGTTTTAAAAGTGGACCCCACCCATGCGAGCCAACTTCCAGGCACAGTTCAATACTGTTTTACTATACATTTGCCTGACACAACTAGCAACTAATAGTTGCACCAGTTTTAAAAGTGGACTCCACCCTCGTGAGCCAACTTCCAGGCACTGTTCAGCACTATTTTACAATACATTTGGTTGCACCAGGCAAATGAACAGTAACTTCTGGTTTTTGCCTAGAAATTCATGTATGGGGTTTGACTTATTGATAACCTTGACCCTTGGGGTGTGTTTTGATAGTTCTGTTGCACCCATTCACTACCCATTTGCAACCCTTCAAATGGCTTAAGGCCTCACCCCATCATCAACCATTGGATGACCTTCTCACAAAAACCCTAGGAAACCTTAGATGTTAGATAACCTAATTCCTAATCTTGATTAGCATCTAAACACCCTCCTAACCCACCCATTTCCTATAAATAGGGACCCCCACCCCTTGATTTAAGGGTTGAGAATTTCTACCTAAGAGAGAAAGAGCTTAAAGTGAGAAGATCTTTCTCCCTATGGTGCACCATTCCCATACAAAATCCAGAATTTCAAAACCTCCTTTGAGTGATATTTTTTCATCTTAGATCCCTTAGTTTAGGTATATGCTACCCATGTACCTTCCTTCTCTACCTCTTAGCTAGCAAGCCTTAGAGGTTAGAACCCCTATTTCCACCACACAAGCCTTCAAAAGCCCACCAAAGCAAGCCATGCAAGGCTCTCCTACGGTGCTACAAGGGCCCGAGGGCTCCAGCTCTCCCCTTTCTTCTCCTATCTCTTTCTCGCTCCCTCCATCCTCCCATTTGTGCAGTTACGCCGCTGACTTTTCAGTAGGAACGGAGGGGCATAAATAGGATTCGAAGCCCTTTTAGGTAAGAGAAAGTTTTTTTTTATTCTTTCACTTTATTTGGGTAGCTTAGGTTATGATGAGAGATGTGGCCAAAGGATTTTTGTTTTGGACTTGTAGAAGTTTTGCTTTTAGTAACATACACGCTAAGTCTAGTATATGCGCTTAACGCCGAAAATAGTTTCAATTTAAGTAGATAGGATTGTAACTTTAAAATCTAGATATTATTTGGGTTGCAATTATTATTATAAGAGGGAGGAGTGGAGGAGAAGTTGCGTCTTTCTCCCTCACGTATGAGCCTGAATTTGAACCCTTTGCAACCCTTTACCTCATTTCTTTAATCTTAGATCCCTTGTGATTTAGAATCCCTCTCCCCATCTCAACCATTGAATAGCCTTGTATTGTATTTCCGATCTGTTAAATGTATTGAAGGAGAGAGATAGGGGAGAGTGGATAGTTCTGTGTGGGTTTTGGCCTATTGCTCTTGAAGCAAGGTTGTGATGGACTGACTTGGAAGTCCAAGCCTACTAATCCTTGAGGTTTTATTTCGGCGCTTGAATTTGGAGCAACGGGAGCCGAAGGATTTAACTTCAAGATGTAGGTTCTTAACCACCTTGGACTAAGGTTATGTATATATTAATTAGTTAGATAAATGGTGTGTATGAGAATAAATAACAGATTTTGTTTTGGGTGAATAAATTGCAAGAAAGAAGAACAAAATTCGAAAACAACAGACCTGGAGAAATTCGAGGGTCAAATTTGAAATTCGACCACCGAATTTAAATTTGAGGGTCAAATTTGGACTTTTAAGGCCTTATGCAATTTTAGGAATTCGAGGGTCGAATTTTAATTCGCCCATCGAATTTAAAATTCAACCATCGAAAATAAATTCGAGGGTCAAATTTTGCCCTATTTTTTTTTTGTTTTTGAAAACTTTTGGAAATTGTTTTGGGGAATCTCTTTGTTGACCTTTTGGACTTAATTAACACCTTTGGTGTTAATTATTGTAGGTTTTGTGATAGGAGTCCATTGTGAGGGCTGCTTTGCATGTGTTTGAATCGAATTGAGTCGAGGTAGGGGAACCCTAAACCTAATTTGCATTCTATTATAAGTTTTGGTTATTGGTTTACAAGCATGAAATTTGAACTTTGATAAATAGTGCATGAGTAAGAACTCCGAAACTTTGATATAAGAACTCAAAAATTTGAACTTTCGAACCTCATCTTTGAATGTGAACATTGAATCAGAATTCTAAAAATCTAAAAATATATTAATTACATAACATATGACATGTTTAGCATTTGCATTTGATTTGAGGCACATATGAACGAAACCCTAATCCTACCAACTGTGTTGACAGTAATTTAATTTGGCGTAAGTTTCCCTCATTACGTAGGGGCTTGATGCACTTCCGAAAAAGGGTTCATGAACGACGATGTCCAGTAGGGTTTTCCATCAGTGATACTCGTGCTCTCATGCTAGTATGTAATTTGAGAGATTATTTTTAAGGTATAAATTTAAGACAAGAAGCATGTTAATTCAAAATTTGAAAACATCAAAACATCAGCTTTATGAAATCATATTTTGGTTATCGATTTCAGAACTGGAAATTAGACATTAAAGCATCTTTTGAAAACCATATCTGATTTGATTTTATCATTGAAAAACCCTTATTTAAGATAAAAATGCAAATGGATATGCTTCCTCTATTGAGCTTCGATGTTAGCACACCCCAACTATACGTCACAGGTGCTGAGACTGACTTGGGATATGAAGATCTGGATCTAGAAGATTCCGACTATATTCCTAAGGAAGAATTGGAGACCCCAGCGGAGGAATTCTTTCCTTGATCTGGATTCGTTCTTTTGGTACTTTTGGGTTTAGAATTATTCTTGAATATTGGGCCCTAGGCCATTGTTTTGTCTTTTTGGATATCACATGAGGAACCATCATTAGGAACCACTATTTTAGATGTTGGATTGGCCATCACTAGTGATTCTTCCTGATTCCTCAAGGTGATATATATTATTTTGAATGAGCTATTGTTCTTGCTTAATTTTGTTTTCCTTCTGTTCTGTCCTTTGTTATGCTGTCGGTTATGGCTTATTGAGAAATGAATAAGTTGATGAACCGGCCTTTCCTATACCTTTAGGATTGGAAAAGTCAGGTCGTCACTGTTGGTATCAGAGCAAGGCCCTAGGTTCAGAGTCTTAGGACTAAAGGCATGATTGTTTCTTACAATCAATACTGATCTATGGTTCTTACTCTTCAATAATGACAGATCAGCATGGTTCCATGGTTTAGAGGCAGGGGTCGAGGTAGAGAAGGGCCTAGAATGGCTCGTATCGAGGAAATTGATGAGGGCATAGGTACCTCGCGAGGGATGGATCGACGAAATGGAGAAAATATTTGAGGTGTTACACTGCACCGATGTTGTGAAGGTGCGCTGGGCAACCTTCAAGCTATTGGGCGAGGCCAATCCTTGGTGGAAATCTGTATTTAGGACTTGAGAGCAGGACTACCCTAACACTCCATGAACTTGGGCAGAGTTTGTGAACATATTCAATAATCAGTATTTTCCAAAGATCGTACGAAATCTGTGGGAAGTCCAGTTTGTTGAGTTGGAACAGAATGAGATGTCGGTGCGGGAGTATGGCATAGAATTTGATAGACTTGCACGATTCGCACCCTTACACTTGGCCACGGGGTTGATGAGGGCCCAAAATTTTCAAAGGGGCTTGAGGCCAAACATGCATGAGAGGGTGTCGATGTGGGAGATGGAGACTTATGCGAGTGTCATGTCAAAGGCTCTCATTGGAGAGGAAGACATCCAGAAACAGTATCTGAGGTGAGAACAGGGAAATAGAAACCAGTTTGGCCAGGGACAGTCGAGTGCATCTTAGTAGGCGAATAAAAAGCCAAGGTTCTCGAGACCTCCTCACTATCCTATTCGGCCATCGTATTCCAAGCCGACTATTACGTCAGGACCTGTATCTTCTTCCTATCAGCGACCGTAGAGTTCTTCACCAGTGTGACCTTTCTGAGCTGGGAGCACTACTGCGAGTTGAGCTTCTATGGCTCAGGGCTCATCGCGGAGACCAATGTTACTCCTATTCCTACTCTAGGATGTACAAGATGTAGGAAACCACATAAGGTGGAGGATTACCGAAGGGGCACTGGGGGATGCTTTAAGTGCGAAAAGGTTGGTCATATGATTAGGGATTGTCCTGAGGCAGACAAGGGAAAGACTATGTCAGTCTCTATGCAGAAATCGTCGTGACCTACTATTCAGCGTAGCCTATGCAGTGACTGCGCAGAATGCCCAAACGTCGAATGACGTGATCCAAGGTATCATTAAAGTTCAGATTGGAAATTCTTGTATTAGTTTACATTGATTAAACTATAAGTTCTTTACTAATAATTTTGAAAAATTTTAAAAAATCATTGCATATAATTAATGATAAAATTCTTGATAAAAGGTACCCTTGATATGAGCCGTGAAGGCGACTCGAGTAAAACTGATGCACGAGTATTGATAGACCCTGGGTCTAGTCACTCGTTCATTACTCCTCTTCTCTCTGAGAAGTTGGGCATCGTTCCCAAACCACTTGCTTTCATCTTGGATGTGAAGTTTCCTACGGGAAGCTCGGTGTGCACGGATACAGTGTGCCAGTTAGTGATCGTGATAGTTGATGACCACGACACAATGATCGACATGATTACGCTGAGCATGGAAGGGTTTAATGTGATTGTCAGGATGGATTGGTTGTTAGCATACCACATGAGTATGGACTGTCTACGGAAGATTGTGACCTTTCGACCTCCAAAGCTGAAATCCTTTCGATTTTTCAAAATTAAATCGAATGTCGCCCGTCTTATCTCAGCTATCTGAGCTGAGTGTATGATGAGAAATAGTTTTTGCGGATATCTTGCTTACTTGCAAGATCATAAGGTGAAAGATAGGGACATCATGCTTATCATAGTTGTTAGCGAGTTTCCTAATGTTTTCCCTGAAGATTTGCCTGGATTACAACCAGACCGAGAGATTGGAGTTCATGATCGACTTAGCTCTGGGTACGGAACCATTATCCAAGGCTCCTTATCGGATGGCACCCACAGAGTTGAAAGACCTCAAGGAACAATTACAGGAGCTGTTAGATAAAGGCTTCATTCGACCAAGTGTTTCTCCTTTGGGAGCGCCGATCCTTTTTATGAAGAAGAAAGATGGATCGATGCATCTGTGCATTGATTATCGCCAACTCAACAAGATGACTATTAAGAATCGTTATCCACTTTTGCGGATAGATGACTTCTTTGATCAATTGCAAGGTGCGAAGTTCTTCTTAAAAATTGATATGAGGTCAGGCTATCACCAGCTTAAGATCAAGGCGGAAGATATATCCAAGATGGCGTTTCGTACGTAATATGGCCACTATGAGTTATTAGTGATGCTCTTTGGATTGACAAATGTGCCTACATCTTTTATGGATCTGATGAACCGCGTGTTCAAGCCACATCTAGACAAATCAGTGGTAGTTTTCATAGATGACATCCTCATCTATTCGAAAACTAGAGAGGAGCATGTGCAACATTTACGAGTGGCACTTCAAACACTGAGGGACCATCAGTTGTATGCCAAACTTAGCAAGTGTGAGTTTTGGCTCGATCAGGTCAATTTCTTAGGCCACATCGTCTCTGAGTCAGGTATATCTGTTGATCCTACAAAGATAGACTCAATGGTGAACTTGGAACAACCGACGACAATTAGAGAAGTCAATAGTTTCCTTGGTCTAGCAAGGTACTATCGAAGATTTGTCGAGGGTTTCTCAAAAATATCTGGTCCACTTACACAACTTATTAAGAAGAATACGAAGTTCAATTTGACAGTGCAGTGTGAGCAGAGCTTTCAGGAGCTGAAGCAGAGATTGACTACAACACCGGTACTTGCTATACCTTCAGGCAGTGGAGGCTTCGCAATGTTCAGTGATGCTTCTTATAGTGGATTAGGCTGTGTGCTTAATCAATACGAGCCGGTCATTGCATATGGCTCTAGGCAGTTGAAGGACCATGAGAGAAATTATCCAACGCATGATCTCAAGTTAGCAACAGTTATCTTCGCCCTGAAGATCTGAAGACATTACCTCTATGGTGAGATATTCGATATATTCACCGATCACAAGAGTCTCAAGTACCTATTCACTCAGAAAGACTTGAATATGAGGCAATGACATTGGATGGAGTTTTTGAAGGATTATGATTGCTCGATCCAGTACCATCCGAGAAAGGCGAATGTCATTGCTGATGCTCTCAGTAGAAGGTCTTTAGCATAGTTATTACATCTTGTCAGCCGGATACAGAGATAGAAGCTATTGGAAGATATGGCTTTGGGCAGCTCACGGTTTGATCTGAAAGGCTCAAGGGCATTGATGGCTACACTTGTACTTTGCCCTACACTCTTCGAGAATATTAGGAAGCTTTAGATGATAGACAATGAGCCTGTGGCGATTCGACGAGATGTGCTTAATAGAAGCAAGAAGGATTTCTCCATTCAAGCAGATGGGACCTTATTGTTTTGAGACCGAGTATGTGTACCGACGAGTACGGAGCTTCGGGACACCATTTTGGAAGAGGCTCAGAAATCGATATATGCAATCCATCCTAGTAGCACCAAGATGTATCAAGATTTGATGAAGAGCTTCTAATGGCGAGGTTTGAAATGCGACGTCATTGAGTATGTATTGCGATGCTTGGTTTGTCAACAGGTTAAGATTGACCATCAGAATCTAGTAGGGTTGTTGCAACCTTTACCTGTACCTGAGTGGAAATGGGAAGCCATTTTAATGGACTTCATTCTGGGTTTGCCTAAAACACTGAGGAGGAACAATGCCATCTGGGTCATTGTCGATCAGTTAACCAAGTCTGCTCATTTCCTAACGTACAATATGGCATATACCGCTAGTAGACTTGCAGAGTTATATCTCAAGGAGATTATTTGACTACACGGTATACCGGCTAGTATTGTGTCTGACAGGGATCCATTATTTACTTCGCAGTTTTGAGCGAGTGAATCAGATCATAGAGGACATGCTATGAGTTTGCATGTTGGATTTTCATGGGTCACGGGACCAACACTTACCTCTGATCGAGTTTGCTTACAATAATAGCTTCCAAGCTAGCATCGGTATGGCACCGTTCGAGGCTTTGTATGGGCGGCGGTGCAGGTCTCCGCTAAACTGGGAAGAAGTGGGTGAAAAGCTCATTATAAGACCTGAGATTGTAGAGCGTACAATCGAGACAGTTCTGTTGGTTCGCGAGAGACTACGTGTAGCTCAGAGTCGTCAGAAGATTTACATTGATCTCAAGCGACGGCATGTGGATTTTTAGGTAAGCTTGCATAAGCTTACGTGCTTTTCGTCAATTAATACATCTTTATACGATGAACTCATCGCTAACACATACCTCTCAGGTCGGTGACAATGTGTTTGTTCGAATCTCGGCTACGAAAGGCGTTATGCGATTCGGCAAACGAGAGAAGCTGAGTCCTCGATACGTTGGGCCTTTTGAGATATTAGGTCGAGTCGGAGAGGTTGCATACCACGTGGTGCTACCGCCGCAATTATCTAGCATGCACAACGTCTTCCATGTGTCCATTCTGCGTAGATACATACGCGACCCGACTCACGTGCTTGATTACCAACCCATCGAGCTTCAGGATGCTTTGACGGTGATCGAGGACCCAGTTTAGATTTTGGATCGCAAGGAGCAGATCCTACGCAATAAGAGGATTCCTTTGGTCCTCGTACAATGGCCGAATCATACACTAGAGGAAGCCACCTAGTAGCAGGAAGCTGAGCTTTGAGCACAATTTCCGAGCCTATTTGCTTGAATTTTTGGGAAATTGTGTATGAGATGTCTAACACATTGCGGGATTTTTGACGTACTTGTCTTTATATATATATACTTTTTGGGTGCAATATACTTGTTAATGTCCCTTCCATTTTCTGAATTGCAACTTACGTAATTTTTCATTTATCCAAATATATATGAAATTTTTTTTTTTTGACTTTATACATGCTTGTGGGTGGTTACTCTCACTAAGGAGCATGTGACTAAACTGGGCCAATCTTAATTGCTTTGCTTAAATTTGTAAGCAAAAATATAGTTTTGCACTTGCATTCGAGTCAAGTTTAATGTTTCACATGAAGAGGCTCAAAGGAGGTCAATTCTGACCCAAAGCAATGGACCCACATCTTAAAATTTTGAAAATTTGAAGGAAAATAGGTGTCGAGAAATTCGAGGGTCGAAATTCGAAATGGAGGGTCGAATTTCCGTGAACAGTGCACAACCATTTTGGGCCAAAAATGCAGTCTAAGAAAATTTTGGGAAATTCAATGGTCGAATTCCAATTCGACCATCGAATTTAAATTCGTCCATCGAATTTAAATTCGAGGGTCGAATTTGTTGGGCTAAGAGGGGGTTCTGATTTGGGGTTTTGGCATTCGGGCATTTACAAACAGAGATTAGGGCTTGGGGTTTTTGAGGGTTTTGGGATTTCTGTGGCTTCTCTTGAAACTTTTGGCTGGACACCAAGAAGGATTCAACTCGGATTGGCTTTGGGCTTGGATTGCAAGCATTGGCAACCAATTTGGGGGTTTTCTACCAAGGTAAACCCTCTTCATTTAGGTTTTTGTTGCTTCTTCTTGTGCATTTCATTTTTCTTGCATTTTAATCACATGGGACCAAAGAAACAAACCTCAGTTAGGGTCCCCACATCCAAGAGACCATCTTCTAAGGGTAGGTCTTCAAGCCGACCTATACAGCCCTCACCGCAGCCAGTTCCAACCCCTGTTCCACCCATGCCCCCACAAATCTGGGAACAACCTAGTGAGTTTTGGAGTGTTAAAGGTTTTGCTGATGAGTGGATCTTCGAGCCCGAACTCTTCGATCAGCAGCAAACTACCCAGTCGGCTTCTAATTACCTTGAAGAAGCCCAATTAACCTCTTTGTTGCAACCTTTCCATGAACACTTCTACCCTCACTTAGTACGCTTATTCTATCAGCTTTTGCCAAGGGAGGACGACAAGAAAATTTACACCACCATTGATGGTCGGGACTACGCCTTTGACCTTGATGACATTGCCATGGCAATGCGGTGCCTGAACAAACACTCACCAACTATGGGTCTGGCTCCTCCCAACCAAAAATCTATCCCGATTCATAAGGTCATCGCACAAATTACCCAAGGTAAACATGGGTCCGGCAAAGCTATTACACGTTCTCAAATATCGAAGACCATGGGGATGTTAGATGTAATTTTTAAGGCCACCCTTTACCGTTTCGGACATAAATCGGAACGTCGGGGCCCCATACAGCTGATTTTGTTTGTGGCATTTAAAGAACGTTGGTTCAATGCCCCAGAAATCATCTTTAAGGGTATAATTGAAGCTCGTGAGAAAATGAGAAAGAAAGTTAAGACACCGGCAAAGGGCATTCCATATGCTCGCTTGATTTCGGTTATGATTGAGAGTTATAGAGCGGGACCAACTTATGAGATTCCCCTTACTGAGCCACAGTCCACGGCCGGTCTCAAACTTTATAACTTACTTAATTGGGGTTGGACCTACATTCGATTGATAAAGGCTCCTAAAGGCACGATCATTCTCGATGAGGATGATCATGAGGGTGCCAAGCATGCAGCAACAGAGTTTGTCGCTCCTGCGCCCGAGCAGGCCCCACAGGCTGATATCCTCACCCTGTCAGAGTTTACTCATCAGATGACTTCCATGAGTAAGCAGATTGAGGCGGTGACACAGCATACGAGCTCCATCAGTCGGGAGTTGGAGGTTCATTGCGGGGCTTTGACATACTTGATGCAGCACGTGTTTCAAACTGACTATGCGACTTACATGGCAGATATCGGGGCATCGGTTCACCACCCTTCTACATTGGGAGCAAGTCCCAGCGTACCTCCAGATGCGGGTGCTGATGGCACGGATGATGATGATGCTGATAGTGGGGACGATGACCAGGCTTCGGCTGGTCAGGCTGCTGAGGGAGAGGATTAGATCAGCCAGTGTGCTATTATGATTACTTTTTGTTGTTTCATATGGATTGTACTTATTCCATGGATTATCTAGAACCTGGTGGTTCTACTTTTGCTACTTTTTATAACTTTTCGCTTGATATCTTTTGATGGTATAATCTGTTCTTTTGTATATGTTTTTTTGCGATCTATCGATGCTTGGCCTCCGGATAGCTTGTTGTCTTTTCTTATGGTTCTTTTGCTTTGCTTATGCCATCTTATGATCGGTGTATGGATGTCTTCTTACATTGCATCATGTGGTTTTGGTTTGCTAATGATTTTCTTTTGCTTTGCATTTGGTTATAGCTTCTGGCCTCACATATGATTGTGACTTTAGTTCCTTTGCTTTCTGATTCGGTCTTTCTATAGTTTTGTTATTTTGTCTACTTGACCCTATCACTTAGATCACCTGTGTCGTGTACTTTATGTTTTGATTTGTACACCATGAGTCATGGTGAGGTTGTTTCTCGGCACGTAACACTTGGGGTGTAGGCATCATGTACGGATGCAATCCACTATGGCCCTTCGGGTCCACATGCAGTACATCCAGGTTACTACGAATCCCATCCCTTGACTTGCGTGCCCTATGAGACCATCGCACTATGACCCATGTCTTTCTATTTGTTTTGGTTTTGTGGGTTGCATTTGCATTCTGATTGTGTGCTATGGGTGGGTTTTCTTTTATCGACCTGTTAGTGTGTCCTTTACATTTTCGAGGACGAAAATTCCTAAGGAGGGGAGAATGTAATATCCCTGATATTTAGACGGGATTTTAGTTATCTCGATATGCATGCCGAAAAAAATTTTGAGATACGTTTGGTTATTTGGGTAGCTTAAGATATGATGAGAGATGTGGTCAAAGGATTTTTGTTTTGGACTTGTATAAGTTTTTTTTTTGGTAACATACACGGTAAGTCTAGTATATGCGCTTAACGCCGGAAATAGTTTAAATTTAATTGTAACTTAAAAATCTGGATATTATTTGAGTTGCAATTATTATTATAAGAGGGAGGAGTGGAGGAGAACTTGCATCTTCCTCCCTCACGTATGAGCCTGAATTTTAACCCTTTACAATCCTTTGCCTCATTTTTTTGATCTTAGATCCCTTGTGATTTAGAATCCCTCTCCCCATCTCAACCATTGAATAGCCTTGTATTGTATTTTTGATCTATTAAATGTATTGAAAGAGAGAGATAGGGGAGAGTGGATAGTTCTGTGTAGGTTTTGGCCTATTGCTCTTGAAGCAAGGTTGTGATGGATTGACTTGGAAGTCGAAGCCTATTAAACCTTGAGGTTTTGTTTCGGTGCTTGAATTTGGAGCAACGATAGCCGAAGGATTTAACTTCAAGAGGTAGGCTCTTAAACACCTTGGACTAAGGTTATGTATATATTAATTAGTTAGATAAATGGCGTGTATGAGAATAAATAACAAGTTTTGTTATGGATGAATAAATTGCAAGAAAGAAGAACAAAATTCGAAAACCACAGACCTAGAGAAATTCGAGGGTCGAATTTGGACATTTAAGGCCTGATGCAATTTTGGGAATTCGAGGGTCAAATTTTAATTCGACCATCGAATTTAAAATTCAACCATCGAAAATAAATTCGAGGGTCGAATTTTTCCCTATTTTTTTTGGTTTTTGAAAACTTTTGGAAATTGTTTTGGGGAGTCTTTTTGTCAACTTTTTGGACTTAATTAACACCTTTGGTGTTAATTATTGTAAGTTTTGTGATAGGAGTCCATTGTGGGGACTGCTTTGAATGTGTTTCAATCGAACTGAGTTGAGGTAGGGGAACCCTAAACCTAATTTGCATTTCATTATAAGTTTTGGTTATTGGTTTACAGGCATGAAATTTGAACATTGATAAATAGTGCAAGAGTAAGAACTCTGAAACTTTGATATAGGAACTCAGAAATTTAAATTTTCGAACCTCATCCTTGAATGTGAACTTTGGATCAGAATTCCAAAAATTTGAAAATGCATTAATTATATAACATATGATATGTTTAGCATTTGCATTTGATTTAAGGCAAATACGAATGAAACCCTAGATCCTACCAACCATGTTGATGGTAATTCAATTTGGCGCAAGTTTCCCTCATTACGTAGGGGCTTGTTGCACTTTCGAAAAAGAGTTCATGAACGATGATGGTCAGTAGGGCTTCCCATCGGTGATACTCGTGCTCTCATGCTAGTATGTAATTTGAGAGATTATTTTTAAGTTATAAATTGAAGACAAGAAGCATGTTAATTCAGAATTAGAAAACATCGGAACATCAACTTTATGGAATCATATTTTGGCTTTTGATTTTAGAACTGGAAATCAGACATTAAATTATCTTTTGAAAACCATATCTGATCTGATTTTATCTTTGAAAAACCCTTATTTATGATAAAAATGCAAATTGATATGCTTCGTCTATTGAGCTTCAATGTTAGCTCACCCCGACTATACGTCACAGGTGCTGAGACTTACTTGGGATCTGAAGATCTGGATCTGGAAGACTCCGACTATATTCCTGAGGAGGAATTGGAGACCCCTGCGGAGGAATTCTATCCTTGATCTGGATTCTTTCTTTTGGTACTTTTGGGTTTAGAATTATTCTTGAATAGTAGGCCCTAGGCCATTGTTTTGTCTTTTTGGATATTACATGAGGAACCATCATTATGAACCACAATTTTAGGTGTTGGATTGGCCATCACCTGTGGTTCTGCCTGGTTCCTGAGGGTGATATATATTATTTTGAATGAGCTTTTGTTCTTGCTTAATTTTCTTTTGCTTCTGTTCTATCCTTTGTTTTGCTGCCGACTTTTGTTAGATTATGGCTTATTGAGAAATCAATAAGTTGATGAACCGGCCTTTCCTATACCTTAAGGATTGGAAAAGTTGGGTCGTCTCAAGCAGAAACTGCATTAAGTGGGTTGATTGGGTGCCTAACACCTTCCTGATCGATAACTGAAGCCCTTATGCAAGAGCCTTTGGTGTGGACCGGATTTAGAGTCATATTTTTAGCACTTCGGTGCTCATAAAAATGAACTAGGTTTCCCAGGACACCAAAAGCTCTGGGTGGTGACTCTATATTTTATTGTTAGAGTGCGCATCGTCGCAACAGGATCGTCACAAATCCCATGGTTGCACAGATGGCAACTCTGCTGGGGATAGCTTGTAGATCTTCTCCTTGAAATTTGGCACTTTATTTTTTATTTTACTAACCATTTTTACTATTTTTTTATTTTTCTCACCCTTACTTTTCCGTCATTTACGAGCCTTAGTCGATTGGCAGGATTACATGCGCATCATCTTTTAATTTTCCTTACTTTTCCGTCATTTAAAGGGCCTTAGATGATTGGAGGGCCTACTTGTGCACTCATATCCCAACAGTGGAGGCCGGCCCATAGTGGCGGCACGGGATCATCACCCCCAGTCTTTTAACTAAAGAAAACTTCCAAAAAAAAGAAGAAAAGCTTTGAAAAAAATTAAAATTGAACCAAGTTACGGAGCTTAATTAAGTTGCTTTTACGGGGTAGATTTTAAAAGGGCTGGGATTAGGCAAACACAACACCACCCGGGTCTTAGTATGGCCACAGCCCCTAGCGGTGATGATCCAGAAAAGTCCCAGCCCACCTAGTATCTGAGAAGGCGCTCGCGCACGAGGTGGTGGGTTCCCATTCCAAAGCTTAAAACCCTTGGAGAGTGCGCTAGCGAGTTATATCAAACTCAAACCCTTTAGGTGCGGTAAGGAGAGAATATATCACCAAAAAATAGCTCAGTTCTGGGAAGCCTAGCTTCCCCAAAAACTAAAAAAAGAGACTCATTTCGGGTGTTGGTGTCTGCTATCATCAGTTATGGAGCAGCACTTTTTCCTGGTGCAAGTATTAGTTGCGCCAGTGAAAAAAGCTAGAATTTATAACTAGTGCAACTAATAGTTGCGCCAGCTTTAAATCCCAAAAATTTACTTTGGCGCAAATAATAGTTGCGCCAGTGTAAAAAAGGGCCCCTGCAACTTGGGCGCGTGTATTAGTTGCGCCAGGTTTGTTTTGCACAGCACCAGCCCGAATCCGTGGCATTTTTCACCTCTCGAGTCCCCTGATCAGTGTGCTTAGTGACTTGGTTAGGCCCCGCCAACTCTGATACCTAATACGCCTCTGCCAGTCAAAAGAGGGCAACTTCTTTTTGGCTCATTCCGGGGGAACGGGTTGTTTGCCTCGATTTCTATGCCTTCAATAGATCAAAGGTTCTCCTTCGATTCTTTCGAAGTGCATCGAAATCCTAGCCACGGGTCTTGAATTAGGGTATGAGAGCTACTCGAAAAGGGAATTCTAAGGCCTCAGAACCTTTGTTTTTCAAAAACTTTTTTCAAAAATAAAAAGAAATAAAAGGTAAATCACAACCCAAAAAAAATATATATAGTTTGTGGTGTCGGCACAACGGCATCATCTTGCCCTCCGCCATCCCGTAGGGGAAGAAGGAGAAGGATTTTTAGGCCTTATCCAAGGCACCCTTACCCAACCCGTTCCCGTAGAATGTCGTGGGTAGTGGACCCGACTTATGTTGATCCCGACTCATCCCCGCCACATTCTCCAACCCACTCCTAGTCGGGAGAAGTTTTTTCCGCCATCCCTCTCACCCAACCCCCCTTTACCATTACCGGCCCATTTGGAGCCCCCATTTTCCCAACCACTATCTCCCAAAATATCCAAAATCCAACCCCCCATTCTCCATTTTTGGCCGAAGCCATGCCCATTCCAAATCCAACTCACTTCCCATCCACATCCATACAAAACCCAAACCCATTCTCCCAATCCACATCCATGCCTCATTTCCCATCTTCCCCATACAGACCTGATCTGCCCTCATTAACCTATGCCACCTCCACCCTATCCGATCCCCCAAAAATCCCCCCATCTACCCGGGTCATGCCCAATTTCACTGGGGCCATGCCCGGTTTTTCCCAAACACCTACACCTAACCTTTCATCATCCCCATACATCACCATCCCTTCCCCTTTCCTAATGCCCCATCTCATCCAACCCATGTCCCACCACCTACCATGGCCATGCTCGATCATACTGGGGCCATGACCAATTTTCCCTCCACCTCCACCCCATCCATACCCAATCATCCCTTAAATCCACCATCCACATCCAATCCTCCTTCCATGACCATGATGGAGGAGATGTTCCAAGCCTATTCCTCATGGAAGGCTTCTCAGAATAGCTCTCCTCCACACCCTGTGCCCATGAACCCTTCCCATACCCTGGCCAATCTCCTTCCCTCACTCCCCCATGACCCCATCAACCCCCCATAATCCACACCATCCAAACTTCCACTCCCCACTTATCTCAAGGCCCCTTAGCCCAAGCCCCCATCTCCCACATGCCCCAAGGCCCAATGGCCCAAGCTCTCACCTCCCACATGGCCCAAGGCCCATTAGCCCAAATCCCCTCTTTCCAAGGCCCAATGGCCCAGCACCCTACCACCCATACCTACCAAGGTCCCAAGGCCCAGACCCATCAAGGGCCATTGGTCCAAACCTACCCAGGACCCATGGCACAAACCCATCAAGGCCCATGGCCCAGACTGATCAAGGCCCATTGAGCCAAACCCATCAAGGGCCCATGGCCCAAACTCACCAAGGTCCATTGGGCTAGACCTACCTAGGGCCCAAGACCCAAACCTACCAAGGGCCCTCGTCCCAAACCCATCAATGGCCCATGACCCAAAATGACCAAGGCTTTATGGCCCAAGCCCAAACCCCACACTCATACCTTCCACATTTCACCCAACCCTCACACCCTGGTCAAACCCACGCTTTCCCCCATATCCAATGGCCCCACCAGGCCCCACCTAAAAACTAAACTTCCCTTTATCCCATCACCCAACAAACCTTTCCTCACCCCCAATGGGCTCACCCAACCCCCACTCATGTTATTCCCATCCAACCCATGCAACAACAAGAGAATCCTGCCCTCACTGCACATTATGTCGACCAACAATATGAGGAGGACGAGATTAGGAATAGCGGGGCCTACACTGGGGCATTGACCAACCTTAACCCTCCTCCCATAATTGCCCACTCCTTGGTGGCCCAGAGTGAAGTCCAACCAACAGTCAAGAAAATAGCCCCTGTATCGAAAGAGTCAGAGCAGCTAAAAGAACAGTTGGACAAAATACAAAATTAGCTGATGAAAATGGGTGTTGCGGAAATCCACGCCACAAACTTCACAGATTTATGTTTTTTTGATAAGGTCCCCCTGCCCCCAAAATTTAAAATATTGGCCTTCAACAAATATAACGGCTCCGGCAATCCTATTGCACATCTGAAGTCCTACTGTGGGGATATGTGCTAATACGAAGGGGACAAGAGACTACTAATAAAAGTCTTTCAGAAGAGTCTGACCAGTACGGCTTTGAGATGGTTCACATCTTTGGAAACATCCATGATGAAAATGTGGAGAGACTTGACACAGCTCTTTCAAGAACAGTATGTCTACAATATAGACATTGAGCCGCGTAAGTCAGAATTGGACTGCTTAAGATAGAACCAGAATAAAACCTTCAGCGACTACTTGGGACGTTGGAGAGCACTGACAGCTCAGGTCAGAAATAGAATACCTGATGATGAGCAGATAGAGACAATCTCAAAGAACACTTTGCCAGTGATCTCAGACTTTTTGGTGTACCAACAGCAGTCCAACTTTGCTAATCTGGTGAGAAATGCTAACCGATGTGAGGATGTCATCAGGGAGGGCTGTCTGAATAAGAACATGCCCAGTGGACCCAGTGGAGTTAGGAGGTTTTCAGAGAAGAGGAACGATAAGAGAACTGGGGCTGATGTTCAGAACATTGCCAATACTAGGCCCAATAATAATACAACTCCATTTCAAATTCAGGCGGCCCCGCTAGCACCAAGTAAAACTAAGCAAATGCAGAGAGTAAGGAATGGGCAAGGAATGCAAATGACTCCGAAGCAGAGGAGAGCCCGCTATGATCGAGTTTTTACCCCTCTAGGGTAATCTTTAAGTGTACTTTTGCCCCTATTAGTAGAAAAGGGATTAGTCACTATTCGTCAACCGCAACCTCCCCCTCATCCAATCCCAAAGAACTATGACCAAAATACCCACTGTAATTTTCATCAGGGTTCGGATCAGCCGACTAATCGCTGCTTCCCATTGAAGCATGCAATCCAAGATTTAATTGATGCCACAAAAATAATTCCATGTGCACCTTCTAAACATGCGAATATTCACCAGGTGCCACTACCCCCACATCCTATGGGAGGAGCAGGTCCAGGACCCAGCGTCGGAATGGTAGAAAGTGAAGAGGAATTTGAATTCGATCCGTCTGATTACATCAGTGATCGGAAGAGTTATGTAGCGCTGTTATCAAGAAATGTTGAAGAGAGGAATATCGGGGTAATTGAACCCTGAATTTGTTAGATTATTTCCCCAACCCGACTCCGCCAATTGAACCTTTAGATCTCAGGATTTTTTTTCCATCACCCACTCTCGTCAATTATGTACATATCAATGCTTACCAACTATATACTACCACCCCTGTCAATTACCTAATAAGCCATCAGACCCCCAATGCTACACCCGCACCGTTAGTTATCCATGGCCTGCGCCCACCCCATTGCCCCCAGTTTGGCCACCTGCAAACTCCACCACCCCGATCAATTACCTAACGGCCCATCAAACCCCCAATCCTTCGCCAGCACCTACCAGCTATCAATGGCCTACTTTTACCTCTTTCCCCCCAATACCACCACCCTCAAGATTCACCACCCCCATCTGGCCTAATTTTTCCACCAATCTCACTGTCACTAAAATAAATCAGGTGTTGCCCACACCACCTACTCCCACAGTGCAAGTGCCTCCGATATAGGAAGCTATGCCTTTCCAACTCTCAAGACCAACCTATAACCCTCATCAGGGTCCACTAAGCTATGAGCAAATAGATGTCAATGCCGGCGGCAACAACAGAGAAGGGGCAGTGGACTTTGTCACACAGCCTGGGAGGATATCAAAGTAGCCAGAAGCACCAGGAGTAGCACAAGCCCTGCCTGAAGGGAAGAAAGAGAGCACTGTGAGTCTGTTTGAAAAGCTGAGTCGAGAACATATACTGGAGACTCAGCTGGGAAGAATGCCCGCCCATATAACCATCTGGGATCTATTGATGACATCCCCACTCTATTTTCAAGCACTAATGGGGGCGTTAAAAAATGTGCATGTGTCACTCCAAGTTAGCCCAGATGAAGTCGGGCATATAATTGGGCAAGTGATGGCTCCAAATGCCATTTCATTCTCTGATGCTGATTTACCTGAGGAAGGATGTGGCCATTTAAAATCCTTAAACATAATCGTTGAATCATGAAATATGGTCATTCCCCTGGTTTTGATTGATAACAAATCCGCATTGAGGGTATGCCCCTTAAGAATCGCCACCAAGATCGAGATCGAACCATGCATGTTGAGGCCCACAAGGACTAGCGCTAGAGGTTTTAACAATACCAGAAGAGAAATTGTAGGAGAAGTTGATCTGGAGCTGTTGATCAGGCTAACGACCTTCTCCATCTTGTTTCAAGTAATGGATATCAAATCCTCAATTAATCTATTGTTGGGGCGCCCGTGACTACATGAGGTTAGAGCCATACCTTCCACTTTGCACCAGAAACTCAAATTTGCATCTGGGCACAAGATCATCATGATCATCGGTGAGGGGCATAGTGAGAAAGAAAAGGCTGCCAATAACATTAAAAAATCCAATCTATTTGATGTGCCGCACACCGCTGAGGACGTCGGCCTCCACAGTTTTGAATATGAGGTATCAGCGATACTATCAGAGCCCATTGAGGCCATTATGCCTAAAACGGGAGGCGGTATGCTGGCAGCAGTGGCTATGCTCCAAAGGTAGGGCTATCAAAAAGGTCGAGGGCTCGGGCCTAGACTGTAGGGTAGAAGAGAGCTAGTTGTTGCTAAGGGGCATAAGGTCCAATTCGGGCTGGGATACAAACCCACCGAGGAAGAGGTCCGAGACTCCAAAGAGAAAGTCAGGGTCGTCGCAGCAGTAAGAGCTCGAGGAATCAACATAGAAGAAAAACCTCACCCTAGACTGCACATCAAGGAACCCATTTGACCCCACACAAACCCACAGCCCTAATACATCCCACCAATCCTCGAATCTCCCTTCCCAGCCTGGAAATAGATTTGGCTGCATTGTCCCTCTTTGAGGAATGATAGCTAGTGCCTGAACAAACTCCCCCTGTGGTGAATCACTACAAAGCTGCGTTGATGTTTGAGGTTATCATCTCAGACGAAATGGTGATCAACATGATAGAGGTTGACTCTAATGAGCCATATCAGTCAGCATCCCCCATCCAATCAGGTAAAGGAGCGGCCCCTCAGGTACGCAACTGGGCATCTTTACCCCAAACTCTGGAAGCAGGGAGTGGTCTAAAGTTTGGTACCTATTTCCCAAAAAAATAACCTATAAAAAGTGAGATAAGCCCTAGGATGGCAATACCTTGTATATATAGCAATCCGCTTTGCCAAGGGTCCGTCTCCGAAGAAAAAAAAAATCTCAAAAACATAGAAAAATACAAAATTCCAAAATCATCGAAAAAATACAAAGGTAAAAAATATTATCATTTAAAATTCCAGATGAAATTCCACAAAAAGATGCCTTAATCAAAATTTCCGTCCCACGTAAAATCGACCCCTCTCCTGTAGAAATACAAGAAGAGGTAGGTGTTACGAGTCTGGATGAGGATGTCCCCTTTGAGGAGCTCCCTAATGAGCTCCTTGATCGGCTTGCCAAATTTGAGCATGGCCCTACCCCCGTTGTCGAAGAGACTGAAGATGTCAATCTAGGGACTTATGAGATTCCCAGAATAACCAAAATCGGAACATCACTATCTCCCGAGGAAAGGAAAAGCAAGATCGATTTCCTTCGATCATACTAAGACATTTTGCCTGGTTGTACAAGGACATGCCTGGTCTGGATACCGATTTGGTCGAGCATGAGTTGCCCCTCTACCCTAATATGAAGCCAGTGAAGTAGAAGCTGAGACGTCTCCGACCCAAGTGGATGCTGAAAGTCAAATATGAGGTCATCAAACAATATGATGTGGGATTTCTCATGGTATCCAAGTACCCACAGTGGCTAGCCAATATTGTGCCTATACGAAAAAAAGATGGAAAGGTCCGCATGTGCATCGAATTCTAAAATTTGAACAGGGCAAGCCCGAAGGATGATTTCCCTTTGCCACACATTGACATCTTGGTCGATAATACTGCTAAGCACTGGATGCTTTCTTTTATGGATGGATTTTTGGGATACAATCAGATAACGATGGTCGAGGTTGATCACGAGAAGACAACATTCATTACCCCCTGGGGAATCTTTTGCTATCATGTCATGCCATTTGGGCTGAAGAATGCCGGCACAACCTACTAGAGAGCTATGACTACGCTATTCAATGGCAGGATGCACCGAGAGATTGAGGTGTATGTTGACGATATGATAGCCAAGTCACTAGAGTGAGGCAACCATTTGGTAAACCTTTAGAAGCTATCTGAAAGGTTGAGAAAGTACAGATTATGCCTAAATCCATAGAAGTGTGCATTTGGTGCAATGTCAAGGAAACTGTTGGTGTTCATCGTCAGCAGGAGAGGAATCGAGGTTGACCAAGTCAAAGTCAAAGCTATCATAGAAATGCTACCGCCATCTATTGAGAAAGAGGTCAGAGGGTTCTCGAGAAAAATACAATACATCAGTCAGTTCATTGCACAACTAACTCTAATCTATACGTTGATCTTCAAGCTACTGAGAAAAGATTCTCCTGTTGAATGGAACGATAATTGCCAAGCCGCTTTCGATAAAACCAAAGCCTACCTCCTTAACCCACCTGTGTTGGTGCCACCCGAGCCAGGGAGACCACTCTTAATGTATCTCTCCATGATAGAAGCTTCGATGGGATGTGTCTTAGGGCAGCATGACGAGACAAGAAGAAGAGAGCAGGCCATTTACTATCTAAGTAAGAAGTTACTAATTATGAGACGCGCTATTCTCAGGCTCTTGTATGGGCTACTCAGAGGCTCCGCCATTACTTGCTATCTTAAGCCGTTCTACTTTTGGCCCGAATGGATCCGTTGAAATACTTGTTTGAGAAGTTGGCCCTCACTGGATCAACTGCGCGATGAAAGCTTTTATTGTCTGAGTTTGACATCACGTACGTCACTCAAAAGTTTATTAAGGGGCAAACACTCGCTGATCGTCTTGCTGATAATCCTTTGCCAGATTATGAACCTTTTAGAACTGAGTTCCCTGATGAGGACATCCTGTTCATGAAGGAAGATGATACTAAGGAAGCAGATGAATCATGGTTGAACTTTGACGGGGTAGCAAATGCCGAGGGTCAGGGAGTTGGCGCCATTCTAATTTCACCAAAAGGATCCTATGTACCCGTCTCTATCAAGCTCAACTTCCCTTGCACAAACAACATGGCTGAATATGAAGCTAGTGTCGCTAGTCTACAGGCAGCTCTCAATCTGAATATCACTCACCTTCGAGTTTTTGGCGATTCATAGTTAATCATATGCCAAACGAATGAAGATTGGAAGATGAAAGATGAGAAACTAATCCACTATCATGAGCACCTCGAGGATCTAATAGCTTGCTTTCAAAACATGACATTCTCATATGTCCCTCGGATAAGAAATCGATTTGCTGATGCACTAGCAACGCTGGCGTCGATGATAGAAATCTCGTATGGTGCTGAGATGAAGCCAATCATGATCGAGCAGAGGAATGAGCTGGCCTTCTGCCTCCAGATTGAGGAACCTACGAAGCCTGATGATAAGCCACCTTGGTTGTCAGATATCAAAAATTTCCTCGAGACCCTAACTTTCCCTGAGGGTATATCCATCACAGACCGACGAACCATTCAACGTTTAGCAGTAGGCTACGTCATTTGTGGGGAGTGCCTTTACAAGCGATCATACAATAACATCCTACTCAGGTGCCTTACTAAAAGTTAAGCGATTAATATCATGAAGGAGATCCATGAGGGAGTATGTGGAGCCCACGTTAGCGGTCACATGCTTGATAAGAAAATTTTGCGATATGGATACTTTTGGACCACTATAGAGTCAGATTGCTGTAAACATGTTCAGAAATGCTACAAGTGTCAGGAACACTCTAGTCTGATACACGCTCTGGCCATCGATCTACACTGCATGATCACTCCTTGGCCATTCGCTACCAGGGGCCTAGACGTCATCAGAATGATTAATCTAAAAGCATCAAACTAGCATCGGTTAATCCTTATCGCCATTGAATACTTCACCATGTTGGTGGAAGCGGCGTCATATGCTAACATCACGGCCGGTCACATCGAGAAATTTCTTAAGAATAATATTGTGTGGCAATTTGGATTTCCCAAAGATATCATCACAGACAACGGCATAAACTTTGTGAATAAGCGCATCTGAGCCTTCTGCGAGCAATACAAGATCAAGCACCATCACTTATTACCTTATCGGCCTCAAACTAATGGAGCCGTTCAAGCTGCGAATAAGACGATCATCCACATCCTTGAGAAAATGGTCGCCACTTGCCGAGATTGGAGCAAAATGCTGCCATTCACTTTATGGGCCTACAGAACGTCGATCCGTACCGCTACAGGGGCAACACCATTCTCCCTTGTATACGGAACCGAGGCCATCCTACTAGTTGAGGTTGAAGTACCCTCGCTCTGAATCCTCATGTAATCAGGCTTGCCCGAAGTAGAGAGAGAGATCCCGCTTCGAATAGCTAACTTACTGAATGAGAAGAGACTCCTAGCCTTGTGTCACACTCAAGTGTACCAGGAGTGATCACAAGGGCTTACAACAAGCGTGTTCGCGATCGAGATCTAAAGGTAGGAGACACTGTATTGAAAAAAGATCTTCCCATCCCTCCATGCCGATCTGAGAGGGAAGTTTAAGTCAAACTGGGAAGGACCTTACGTCATTCGAGAAGTGTTGTTGGGATATGCCATTCGCCTCGCTATCATGGACGGAGATCATCTTCCTGAGCCCATCAATGCTAGATACATCCGATGGTTCTACTGTTAGTCTATCGTGATAAGGTAAGTAACTCTTAGTCTAAAGTGATAAGGTAAGTATTGATGAAACAGACACATGACTGCTTAAGAACCACCCAAAAGAGGCCATCATTTCAAGCACAGTAGCCAAAAAGCATCCCTAAAAAGGATGATATCCTTTGCTACCCTATTTTGAGCCTGAGCCTTTTTCTTTTAATAACCCCTTTCCTAAAAAAAAAAGTGTGTGTGTATGTATATAAAAAAAAAGATAAGTGAAATCACCATCAAAACCCAAAAAAAACTAGAAAAGTAAAACCTCAAAAAGAGATTGCCTGAAATAAAATGAAAAGAACAAAAAATCATGGGGCATGTACAGTAAGATCCCTAAGGAAGAAAGCATGTCGAGAGAACTGAAGCCATGTCAAGGAAACATTTTTTTAACCCAGCATACCTT
Organism: Chloranthus sessilifolius; assembly: GCA_021018995.1. Classification (NCBI taxonomy): domain Eukaryota; kingdom Viridiplantae; phylum Streptophyta; class Magnoliopsida; order Chloranthales; family Chloranthaceae; genus Chloranthus; species Chloranthus sessilifolius. Next base: position 36,020,531 of record CM037598.1, on the reverse strand, counting down.
CAAATCCAAACCTGACCCATGACCAAGCTACACCCTGAAGGAAGCCCTCTCTTTTAGGTTCACAATCAGTCATAGTATCTGTTAAGTCAACACAAGCCGAGTTGTGAGATGACAGTAGAACCCCGTCCAGACCGGCTATCATGGAATCAATGTCTATATCGTGGCTGTTGGAAAAAATAAAAAAGAAAAGAAAAAAAAAAAAAAAAAATACAAGCTCAAAGCAAGATGGACGTGGTGAAAACCCAAAAGGGCGCCACGGGTAAAAACAGCGAGTTTGTGTGGACCAGGTGAAAACTCGAAAGGGCGTTTGGGGTAAGAGAGCTAAACCCATAGACATGGTGAAAACCTGAAAGGGCACCATGGGTAAAAAGGGAGATAAATAAAAAGAAATAAAAGAAAGAAATAAAAACAAAAAGAAAAAAGAAAAAAAGAAGAGGAAGGGTTTGAAATGATTGATCAATGTTTAAGGAGCCCTCTTGGTTACTCTCCCTGATCCCCTTTTTTGGGCCGCTCATGCTAGTTCAAATCGGGCCCTGACCAGAATTGTCTTTGTGAAACTACTTTGTCAAATGCAAGACCCAAGGTAAGGAGAATGGTTTGACCCAATCCAAAGGGATTGACGTTCCAGCCTTGGTGAAACTGCTGAAACTCACTCAGGCCCAACCATAGAAAATGGGTTCGACCATGCTCAAAAGAGGACCTGAGATCTCACCCGGTAATTGAGGCGCCACACCCAAAAAAAAGAGAGAATACACAAAACTGAATGAACAAAAAAGAGAGTCAATGCATATAATAATTTCCCTCTTTTTACGAGTGCACCACTTAGATCACATACTAAAAAATAGCCGGTGTGATGACTAGCTTTCCTTCCTTTTTTACAAATAAAACAAAAAATGAAAAAAATATAAACATAAAGGAAATATATATATACTAAAAAATGTGTGTATCTATAAAAAGGGGTTTCTTATGCCCCTTTCTGTGTATCTGATCTGTGTAAAAAGTTATGTGTGCAGGAAGGAGTTAGCGGCCTAGCTTGTGCTTCAATGCGCTAATCTTCGCACGAAAGTTATCTTCCTGGACATTCCGCTCGGTCAACCAGTGACCATGCAAGCTTTTGTACCTCTTTCGAGAAGAATCAGCAGCTCCAAGGGCAACACTCAGTGATCCCTTCAGACTAGGGACCTCGCTCTCCACTATCTCCACTCTAACTTTTTCCTGCACCAAAAGCTCATGCAGGACCCTCTTCTCATCCACCAGTAGCTCAATGCGGGCTTGGAGTACCGTCTCCTTCTTTGGGCAGGGGCCTCCAGTGGCAATGATCTCCTCTAAATCTGGACCATCAGCACCAGGCTGCTCGGTCAATAGCCAGGCCTCGTACTCAGGAGAAGACTTAATCGAATCTCCCTGCTCCATATCACACATTAGTGTCGATTGACGCGTCTCCCAAAGAGCAGCAATCTAATCTATGTCTTCAGAAGACCCCTTAGAAAAGATTAAATCACATAACGGGGGTTTGACCTCGCAAGGCACCTGCTGAGAGCAACCAAACTGACGTAACACCTGGAATGGGAAGTAGAAGGTGTTGCCAGTCAATCATAGAAGAGTTATGCCCTCATGATCTCTAGAGAGAACTATTGGGAAGTTCCGGTCCAACCAAGGAAGCCTCCATGTCAGCTCGGCGTCGGTCAACTAAAGCTTCAAAACTGACAGGTCACCTTGCGAAAGCAAGTGGCACCTACCCAAAAAGCACTGAGCAGCCTCACCTCGGACAATATAAAAGCGGGGCACGGGCCCCAAGATAGCGAGATGCTCACACAACCAAACCTGAAGCAGTAAGGGACACCCTGGAAGACTCTCCACCTTGCCCAATAGTCTTATTTTTTGTAGTGATACATATCTGTTTCTTCTCTAGATGACTGATTCTAGACAAAATACATATCCTTTATTACCCATGGTACACTCTATTAAATTACCCTTTTAACACTAATTTTTTGGGTAGTATTTAATTTCAAATTACACACTACTATAACTGATTAAATTATAACCACCTAGTTTAGTAAGTACTCCTTTTGGATTAATAACAAGGAGTAAATTTATTTTAAACCTAGAATAATTTTGGTCCTTTTGCATATACCCCCACATATTTTGGATTAATAACTATACTTCAAGGTGTTATTTAAACACAAAACTGCAACCAGGGAGTTATATATAAATAAGTTAAACAAGGGATTGCATTTATAAATATGCCAATCATAGGGGGGTATATGCAAAAAACCTAATTATTTTTCTAACTACAAGCCTTACTAACTCTGCAAGCTCTCTCTCTCTCTCACTCATCTCTTACCTTTGGATCTTGATAATAGATGTTAATGAATTGATCACCCCATATGTTGGGGTGAAAACCTGTTGACCTTCGTTTGACTTCTGAATTTTCATTCTCAGGCAAATGGAATCTAGGGCAAACAGAGGACGGTAGAGCTGCCATTTTTAAGATGAAATAGGGGAGGAGAGGGAAGGTTTCGGTCTGTATTTGGATTGATGAACAACCTGGTTTAAAAGTTGTGGAGTTTGGAATCTTATATTTATATCCATGATGTCATTTTCTAGTTATGGATACTTTTCTTTCTTGTTCCTTTTAAATATAATAAAAATGAACCACCTAATGACATTCATGCTTCTCACCTACTAAAATAACTTGTCAAACAATTAAACTTCAAATGAATACCAAATTATTTAAAATTTCAGAAGCAAACAAAAAAGATTAAACAATTTTACTATTAAGCACGGTATCAAATATCGGCCGATACCAATCTGTATCGATTTTTCTGCAAACCGATACGTATCGGTGCCGATATGTATACAGTATCGCCCAACTATTTAGCATCGTGTTTTGTGGCTTGCGAGTGTGACTATTTCCATGAGTGTAATTTTCTATTCTTTTTGCATATTTTTTTATTCTTTTACAGTAATTACTGTTGTGGCATGACTCATGAGTACATGAAAGAAGGCATTGAAAGGAGTGCTTTACTATTTTTAACAGCAAGTTGCATGGCTTGAAAGGACTTGTCACAATGTCACTTCAGCTTTCAGCCGAATAGAACTACAAGTTTTATATTTCTTTTATATTTTTTTACATTTAAAATGTATTTGAAAATATAAACTGTAGAACTGTAACAACTACCATATTTTAAAACCACAAGATCATGTATGGATGCAATCAAGTCAGGCGTGTGCCTAACACGGGTCACAAAGGACCTACTTAATTTGATGTTCAAAACATATATGAATGTAAGGCCCTTAGTGGCCCAGTAAATTTTGTTAGGAAAACCCGATCCTTCATACACTTAAAGTTAGTATAGTAAAAACACAGTTGAATTTGTAACCCTTCCATATAACTATATTGGTGTATTACATAATACACTTGAGTTCTATAGTGTTACATCTATATATATAAATAGTGTATTGGAGTTACACTAGATCCCAAATATACTAAGTTTAAATGCAGTAGATTTATACCTGAGCCATGCACTACCCATACACTTACTAAAGGGTAACAGAATTACACTAAAGCTGCACCTCTGCTATCCATCTTTAATTATGTACTAGCATTACACTCAAGCCAAGCCTAAGATGGATTATGCATATAAACCTGGGTATTCACTTTACATTGCAAAGTAGTGTATTCACTTTACAGTGCATATAAACCTATGTTGTCTTATATGTGCATACACTACAAACTAGTTTGGGCACCATAGGGAATTCCAGCTCTTAATAGCTTATAAGTTGTTAATCCGTCAGCCTATCTCCACGAATGCATGAGTCATTCTTAAATCCCATGCCCACAAAGTGCAGCTAAACCACTACAAAACTCAACATAACCTTCTTCTTCTTCATGCTTCAACCTTTGAAGAATTATAAACTCTATAGCACACAGACTCTGCTCAACCCTTAGAGCAAAAAGCCAAGCAAAATCAGAAAAAAATATACCCTTCTTCTAGCTCAAACCCACTACCTTTTCAACCCTTTTAAATCCTTTGATTTAGAACCGTGGATCACAAGGCGACCTGCAAATCTGCCGTAAGAGATTCGGCAGACGACCCTTGGTCTCGAAGAGTCCTTGCTGCCCAAGCTTCGACAAATATTTCACATACGCGACATTGAAACCTTTTCGGTGTAGTCGTAAAAAAAGTGTAATATCCTTGATATTTTAGACCTAATTTCGATTACCTCGGTAAGCATGCCTGAAAAAATTTACGAGACAAACCAGGTTGATTTTGGTAAGAGTATGATGAGAGATGTGACCAAAGGATTTTGCTTTCGGACTAGTGGAAGTCAAATCTGTTGTCGCATATACATTAAGTAATATGTGAGCACCTAACACCGAAAATAGTTGCAAGTTAAGAGGACAGAATTGTAAAAGTAAAAATCTAGATATTTGGTTTTCTTATTAGTTTATAAAGAGAGAAGTGTAGAGGAGAAGTCTCACTCTTCTCTCTCTCTCGTATGAATTTGAATAGAGGCCTTTGAAACCTTACCTCCTAGCTTTGATCTTAGATCCCTTGTGATTTAGAATCCCTCTCCCCATCTAAACAATTAATAAGCCTTGTCTTTTATTTCTGATCAGTTTAAACTATTAAGAGAGAAGGATAGGGGAGAGAGGATATTTTTGTGGATGTCTTGGTCTCTTGCTCATGAAGCAACTTTGTGATGGGCTAACTTGAAATCCAAGCCTACTAAACTTTGTGGTTGGTTCCGGTGCTTAAAATTGGTGTAATGAGACCCAAGAGATCTAACTTCAAGAGGTAGACTTTTAAACCCCTTTGAGTTAAATAAATTATGCCTTGCTTAGTGTAGAAATATGGTGAATGTAGAGAAGATAAACAAACTGTGGTTTGGAATGAACAAACAAGTCTGAAGAACAAAATTCGAAAACCAGACCTAGAGAAATTTGAGGGTCGAATTTGAAATTTGGCCATCGAATTTAAATTCGAGGGTCGTATTTGGATTTTTAGGGCCTGATGATATTTTAAGAATTCGAGGGTCGAATTTATTTTCGACCATCATCTTTAAAATTCGACCATCAAAAATAAATTCGAGGGTCGAATTTTGCCCTATTTTTTAAAATTTTTTGAAACTTTTGGAAACAGTTTTGGGGAGTCTTTTTGTTGACTTTTTAGACTAAATTAACACCTTTGGAGTTAATCATTGTAGGTTTTGTGATAGAGGTCCATTGTAAGGACTGCTTTGAATGTTTTTGGATCGATTTGAGTTAAGGTAGGGGAACCCTAAACCAAATTTGCATTCTATTATAAGTTTTGGTTATTTGTTTACAAGCATAAAATTTGAACCTTGATAAACAGTGCATGAGCAAGAACTCCAAAACTTTGATATAAGAACTCAGAAATTTAAACTTTCGAACCTCATCTTTGAATGTGAAATTTTAATCAGAACTCCGAAAATCCAAAAAATGTATTAATTGCATAACATATGATATGTATAGCATTGCATTTGATTTGAGGCACATACGAACGAAACCCTAGATCCCACCAACCGTGTTGACGGTAATTTCGATTTGGTGCAAATTGCCCTCATTACGTAGGGGCTTGTTGCAGTTCCGAAAAAGCGTTCATGAACAACGATGGTTAGTAGGGTTTCCCATTGGTGATACTCGTGCTCTCATGCTAGTATGTAATTTTAGAGATTATTTTTAAGTTATAAATTTAAGACAAGAAGCATGTTAATTCAGAATTTAAAAGCATCAAAACATCAGTTTTATGGAATCATATTTTGGCTTTCGATTTTAGAACTGGAAATTAGACATTGAAGCATCTTTTGAAAAACCATATCTGATCTGATTTTGTCCTTGAAAAACCCTTATTTATGATAAAGTGCAAATGGATATGCTTCCTCTATTGAGCTTTGATGTTAGCTCACCCCGACTATACTTCACAGGTGCTGAGACTGACTTGGGTTCTAAAGATCTGGATCTAGAGGACTCTGACTATATTCCTAAGGAGGAATTGGAAACCTCAGCGGAGGAATTCTTTCCTTGATCTAGATTATACTTTTGGTACTTTTGGTTTCAAATTAATTGAATATTGGGCCCTAGGCCATTGTTTTGTCTTTTTGGATATCACTTGAGGAACCATCATTAGGAACTACTATTTTAGGTGTTGGATTGGCCATCACCGGTGGTTCTTCCTGGTTCCTCAGGGTGATATATTATTTTAAATGAGCGTTTGTTATTGCTTATTTTGTTATGCCTCTATTTTGACCTATGCTTATGCTGTCGGCTTCTGGTTGTTATGGGTTATTGAGAAATCAATAAGTTGATGAAGCAGCCTTTCCTATACGTTTAAAGATTGGAAAAGTCGGGTCGTCACAGTTGGTATCAAAGCAAGGCTCTAGATTCAGAGTCATAGGACTAAGGGCATGATTGTTTCTTACAATCCATACTGATCTATTATTGTTGTTCTTTAACAATGACAGATCAGCATGGCTTCACAGTTCAGAGGCAGGGGCAGAGGTAGAGAAGGGCCTAGAATGGCTCGCATTGAGGAGATCGATGAGGGCATAGGTACCTCGCACGACAGAGAGAGATTCATGTCGAGTCCTAATGCATATCCTTTAGGAACTGCTAGACCTGAGGGAGGAAATGTTGAACGGGTGTTGGCGGCCTTGGCCAACAAAAAGGCTCAGCAGACAGCAACAATGGACAGACGGAGTTACTGGCAACCAAAAATTAGTCCGAGGGATTTGCAGAGTTTAGGAGGATGAGACCTCCTACTTTCTCTAGTTAGACAGATCCCATAGAGGCCGAGGGATGGATCGACAAAATGGGGAAAATCTTTGAGGTGTTGCAGTGCACTGATGTTGAGAAGGTGCGCTGGGCAACCTTCAAGCTATTAGGCGAGGCCAGTCCTTGGTGGAAATCTTTATCCAGGACTCGAGAGCAGGACAACCCCAACACTCCATGGACTTGGGCAGAGTTTGTGGACACATTCAACGATCAGTATTTTCCAAAAATCGTACGAAATCAGTGGGAAGTCCAGTTCATTAGGCTGGAATAGAATGAGATGCCAGTGCACAAGTGCGGCACAGAACTTGATAGACTTGCACAATTCGCACCCTTGCATGTGGCCACTAAGTTGATGAGGGCTCAAAAATTTCAGAGGGGCTTGAGGCCAAACATTCAAGAGAGGGTGTCAATGTGGGACATGGAGACTTATGCGGGTGTCATGTCAAAGGCTCTCATTGGAGAGGAAGACAATCAAAAATAGTATTTGAGGCGAGAACAGGGAAATAGAATTTGGTTTGGCCAGGGACAGTTGAGTGTGTCTGAGCAGGCGAACAAAAAGCTGAGGTTCTCAAAACCTCCTCACTATCCTATTCAGCCATCGTATTCCAAGTCCGCTGTTATGTCGGGACCTGCGCCTTCTTTCTATCAGTGACCGCAAAGTTCTTCACCAGTGCAACCTTTCTGAGCTGGGAGCACTACTGTGAGTGGAGCTTCTGTGGCTCAGGGATCATCGCGAGGACCAGCTATTACTCCTGTTCCTACTCCAGCATGTACACAATGTGGGAAACCACATAAGACAGAGGATTGCCGAAGGAACACTGGGGGATAATTTAGGTGAGGAAACGTTGGTCATATGATCAGGAATTGTCCTGAGGCAGACAAGGGAAAGATTATGCCAGTCTCTACACAGAAATCGATGTGACCTACTGTTCAAGGTCGAGCCTATGTGGTGACTGCGCAGAATGCCCAAACGACGAATGACGTGATCCAAGGTATCGTTAAAGTTCAGATTGTAAATTCTTGTATTAGTTTACATTGATTCAACTATAAGTTCTTTACCAATAATTTTGAAAAAATGAAAATCATTGCATATAATTAATGGTAAAATTCTTGATAAAAGGTACCCTTGATATGAGTCATGAAGGCGACTCGAGTAAAACTGAAGCACGAGTACTGAAGGACCCTGGGTCTAGTCACTCAGTCATTACTCTTGTTTTCTCTGAGAAGTTGGGCATCATTCCCAAAGCACTTGCTTTCATCTTGGATGTGAAGGTTCCTACGGGAAGCTCGGTGAGCACGAATACAGTGTGCCAGTCAGTGATCGTGATAGTCGATGACCACGAGACAATGACCGACATGATTACGCTGAGCATGGAAGCGTTCGATGTGATTCTCGGGATGGATTGGTTGTCAGCATACCACATGAGTGTGGACTGTCTACGAAAGATTGTGACCTTTCGACCTCCAAAGATGAAATCCTTTCGATTTTGCGAAATTAAATCGAATGTCGCACCTCTTATCTCAGCTATCTGAGCTGAGCGTTTGATGAGAAATGGTTGTTGTGGATATCGCTTCCTTGCAAGATCATAAGGAGAAAGATAGGGGCATCGTGCTTATCGCGGTTGCAAGTGAGTTTCTCGATGTCTTTCTTAAAGATCTGCCTGGATTGACACCAGACCAAGAGATTGAGTTCACGATTGACTTAGCTCTGGGTACAGAAGCATTGTCCAAGGCTCCATATTGGATGGCGCCCGCGGAGTTGAAAGAGTTTAAGGAACGGCTATAGGAGCTCTTAGATAAAGGCTTCATTTGACCGAGTGTTTCTCCTTGGGGAGCGCTGGTACTTTTTGTGAAGAAGAAAGACGGATCGATGCGTCTATGCATCGATTATCGCCAGCTCAACAAGATGATGATTAAGAATCGTTATCCACTTCTGCGGTTAGCTGACTTGTTTGATCAATTGCAAGGTGCGAAGTTCTTCTCGAAAATTGATCTGAGGTCAGGCTATTACCAGCTCAAGATCAAGGCAGAGGATATATCAAGACCACGTTTCATACATGATAAGGCCACTATGAGTTCTTAGTGATGCCATTTGGGTTGACGAATGCGCATGTATCATTTATGGATTTGATGAACCGCGTGTTCAAGCCACATCTAGACAAGTCTATGGTAGTTTTCATAGATGACATCCTCATCTATTCAAAAACCAGAGAGGAGCATGTGCAGCATCTACGAGTGGCTCTTCAAACACTGAGGGACCATCAGTTGTATGCCAAACTCAACAACTGTGAGTTTTGGCTCGATCAAGTCAGTTTCTTGGGCCACGTCATCTCTGAGTCAGGTATATTTGTTGATCCTACAAAGATTGACTCAGTGGTGAATTGGGAACAACTGACTACAGTTACAAAAGTTCATAGTTTCCTTGGTCTGGCAGGATACTATCGGATATTTGTGGAGGGTTTCTCAAAAATATATGGTCTGCTTACACAATTTATTAAGAAGAATGTGAAGGTTGATTGGACAGAGCAGTGTGAGTAGAGCTTTCAGGAACTGAAGCAGAGATTGACTACAGCACCAATACTTGCTATACCATCAGGAAGTGGGGGCTTCGCAGTGTACAGTGATGCTTCTTATAGCGGATTAAGTTGTGTGCTTAATCAACACGAGTGAGTTATTGCATATGGTTCTAGGCAGTTGAAGGATCATGAGAGAAATTATCTGATGCATGATCTTGAGTTAACAGTAGTTATCTTTGCCCAGAAGATTTGGAGACATTACCTCTACGGTGAGATATTTGATATCTTCACTGATCACAAGAGTCTCAAGTACCTATTCACTCAGAAGGACTTGAATATGAGGCAGTGACGATGGATGGAGTTTTTGAAGGATTATGATTGCTCGATTTAATATCATTCGGGAAAGGCGAATGTCGTTGTTGATGCTCTTAGTAGACGGTCTTCAGTACAGTTATCACGTCTTGTCAATCGGATATAGCGATGGAAGCTCTTAGAAGATATGGCTTTTGGCAGCTCACGGTTTGATGTGAAAGGCTCGGAAGTATTGATGGCTACACTTGTACTATGCCCTACACTCTTTGAGAATATCAGGAAGCTTTAGATGACAGATGATGCGCTGATGGCGATTAGGCGAGACATGCGTAATGGAAATAAGAAGGATTTCTCCATTCGAGAAGATGGAACCATGTTGTTTCAAGATCGAGTATGTGTACCGATAGGTACTGAGCTTTGGGACACCATTTTGCAAGAGGCTCACAAATCGATGTATGCCATACATCTTGGTAGCACCAAGATGTTTCAGGATTTGATGAAGAGCTTCTGGTGGCGAGGGTTGAAACGCGGCGTCACTGAGTACGTATCGCGATGCTTGGTTTTTAGCAGGTTAAGGTTGATCATCAGAATCCAGCAGGGTTATTGCAACCTTTACCTATACTTGAGTGGAAATGGGTAGCCATTTCGATGGACTTTATCCTGGGTTTACAAAAAATACTGAGGAAGAACAATGCCATCTGGGTCATTGTCGATCGATTAACCAAGTCTACTCACTTCCTATCGTACAATACTAAGTATACAGCCAGTCGACTTGCAAAGTTATACCTTAAGGAGATCGTTCGACTGCATGGTATACCGGCTAGTATTGTGTCTGATAGGGATCCATTGTTTACTTCACAGTTTTGGCAGTAGTTTCAAGAAGGAATGGGTTATCGTCTTGACTTCAGCTCAACATTTCACTCACGGATTGATGGTCAGACTGAGCGAGTGAATCAGATCATAGAGGACATGCTACAAGCTTGCATGTTAGATTTTCATGAGTCATGGGACCAACACTTACCTCTGATCAAGTTCGCATACAATAATAGCTTCCAAGCTATCATTGGTATGGCACCGTTCAAGGCTTTATATGGGCAGCGGTGCAGGTCTCCGCTAAACTCGGAAGAAGTGGGTGAGAAGCTCATTATCGGACCTGAGATTATTGAGCATATAACCGAGATAGTTTGGTTGATTCGCGAGAGACTGTGTAGCTCAGAGTCGTGAGAAGAGCTACACCAATCTCAAGCAGTGACATGTGGATTTTTAGGTAAGCTTATGTAAGCTTACGTGCATTTCTTCAATTAATACGTCTTTACATGATAAAATTATCGCTAACATATACCTTTTAGGTCAGCGACAATGTGTTTGTTCGAATCTCACCTACGAAAGGCGTTATGCGATTCGGCAAACGAGGGAAGCTGAGTCCTCGGTATGTTAGGCCTTTCGAGATATTAGACCAAGTCGGAGAGGTTGCATACCGAGTGGCGCTATCGCTGCAATTATCCAGCATGCACAACATCTTCCATGTGTCCCTGCTACGCAGATACATACGAGACCCAACTCACGTGCTTGATTACCAACCCATCGACCTTCAAGATGGTTTGACAGTGATCAAGGATTTAGATCACAATGAGCAGATCCTATGGACTAAGAGGATCCCTTTGGTCATCGTACGATGGTAGAATCATACACCGGAGGAAGCCACCTGGGAGCGAGAAGCTGCGCTCCGAGAGCAATATCCCAGTCTGTTTGATTGACTTTTTGGGAGATTGTATAATGAATGTCTGAGAAATTGGGATTTTAATGTACTTGTCTTTTATCTATACAAATTTGGCGGTGCAATGTAATTTTCTGTGTCTGTATAAATTCGGTGTGACAACTTTTATATTTTCCTATTTCATAAAAATGTACGAAAATTTTTGGAAATTATACCAAGCGGGTGGATGTTTACTCACTAATTGACATATGGATCCTTGGGATAAATAGTAATTTCCTCGGGTGAATTCTTGAGCCAAAATATAGTTTTGCACTTACGTAATAGTCAAGTTCAAGGTTTAACATAAAAATGCACAAGGGAAGTCAATTTGGACCCAAACTATAGCCAAACTTAAATAATTTTGAAATTTGGGAGGAAATTTCAACTCGAGAAATTCGAGGGTCAAATTTCCAAATGGAGGGTCGAATTTTAGTGAAATGTCACAGCCAGTTTGGGGCCAAATTTCAAGCCTGAAAAACTTTTAGGGAATTCGAGGTCGATTTAAAATTTGACCATCGAATTTAAATTCGATGGTCGAATTTGTCTGGTTAAGAGTGGGTTTTGTTTTGAGGGTTTTGGCATTTTGAAGCAGAGGTCTGAGCTGGGGTTTTCGAGCATTTTTGGGGTTCCTTTGATTTTTCTTCGACATTTTAGTCGAGATCAAGGGGGATTCCACTCGGATTGGCTTGGGGATTTTGATTGCTTGGCCAAGCAACATCTTGTGGGGATTCTAAAGAGGTAAAACCCTTTTTCTTCTTGTATTTTTGGTCGATTTTCTTGTGCATTTCATTTTCTTCTATGTTTTATTTAATGGGACCTAGGAAGCAAACCACCACACGGGTTCCAACCTCAAAGAGGCCAGCTTCTAAGGCTAGGTCTTCAAGTCGACCTACACAGCCCTCACCATAGCCGGTTCAAACCCCTGTGCCACCCATGCCCCCACAAATCCTGGAATAGCCTAGTGAGTTTTTAGAGTGTTAATGGTTTTGTTGTTGAGTGGATCTTCGATCCTGAACTTTGCAATCAGCAGCAAACTACCCAGTCGGCTTTTGATTACCTTGAAAAAGCCCAATTAACCTCTCTGTTGCAACCTTTACACACACACTTCTATCCTCGCTTGGTACGCTTATTCTATCAGCGTATGCGAAGGGAAGACGTGAAGAAAATCTATACCACCCTTGACGGTCGGGACTACGCCTTTGACCTTGATGACATTGCCATGGCAATGCGTGCCTCAACAAACACTCACCCACTATGGATCTGGCTCCTCCCCACCCTAAATGGGTCCCGGTTCATGAGGTCATTACACAAAGGACCCAAGGTAAACATGGGTCCGGCAAGGCCATTACACGTTCTCAAATAACGTTCTCAAATACCCGATACCATGTGGATGTTGGACGTCATTTTTAAGGCCACCCTTTACACTTTTGGGCATAAATCTGAATGCTAGGGCCCCATCCAATAGATTTTATTTTCTGCATTTAAAGAACATTGGTTTAATGCCTCGGAAATCATCTTTAAGGGTATCATTAAGGCTCGTGAGAAAATGGGAAAGAAAGTGAAGACATTGGCGAAGGGCATTCCATATGCTCGCTTGATTTCGGCTATGATTGAGAATTATAGAGCGGGACCAGCTTATGAGATTCCTCCTACGGAGCCACGGTCCACGGCCAGTCTCAAATCTTATAACTTAGTCAATTTGGGTTGGACCTACAATCGATTGATCAAGGCTCCCAAAGGTGCGCTGGTTCCTGATGAGGATGAAGAGGAGGATGCAGAGCCTGTCGCTCCTGCACCCGATCAGGCCCCACAGACTAATGACCTCGCCTTGTCAAAGTTTACTCGCCAAATGACTTCTATGAGGCAACAGATTCAGGAGCTCACCCAGCATACCAGCTCCATGAGTCTGGAGTTGGAGGTTCATGGCGAGGCTTTGACATACTTGATGCAGCACACGTTTCCAATCGACTATGCAACTTACATGGTTGATATCCAGGCATCAGTTCACCACCCTTTAACATCAGGAGTAGGTCCCAGTGTCCCTATAGATGCTGGTGATGACGGCATGGATGATGATGATGCTGATGGTGGGGACGCTGACCAGGCTTCCGCTGGTCAGGCTGCTGCGGGGGAGGATTAGCTCAGCCAGTGTGCTGTTATCATTCTTTTTGTCGTTTCTTATGGATTGTATATATTTTATGGATTATCTAGAACCTGGTGGTTCTACTTTTGATAAACTTTATAAATTTTTGCTTGTTATTTTGATGGATAGCTCTGTTATTTTGGTTATGGATTATCTGTTCTATGTATGCTTGCCATGTCGCTCTGTGGTTGCCTCCTCTCTGTGATGGTTTATGGTTTATGCGATTATGCCTATGACTGTTTTACCTTTGGCTTCTGGGTCTTGGTTCTTTTCATATCGGTGGCCTTTCACTTTGTTTGATCTTTGTCTTGGCATTTGGTTTTGGCATCTGGTTTAGTCCTTGGCATTTCGTTCCCCATGAGTCACGGTGAGGTTGTTTCTCGGCACGTGACACTCGGGGTATCGACATCCATGTACGGAAGCAATCCACTATGGCCCATCGGGTCCACATGCAGTACATCCAGGTTACTACGGATCCCATCCCTTGACTTGCGTGCCCTATGAGGCCATCACACTGTGACCCATGTCTTTCTGTTTGTTTTGGTTTTATAGGTTGCGTTGCATTTCGGTTTTCTCCTATGGGTCAGTCTTCTTTACTAGACCCGTTGGTGTGCCTTTTTAATTTTCGATGATGAAAATTCCTAAGGAGAGAATGTAATATCCCTGTTATTTTAGACCTAATTTTGGTTATCTCGGTAAGCGTGCCCGAAAAAATTTACAAGATTAACTAGGTTGATTTTGGTAAGTTAGAGTATGATGAGAGATGTGACCAAAGGATTTTGCTTTCGAACTTGTGGAAGTCAAATCTGTTGTAGCATATACATTAAGTAATATGTGAGCGCTTAACATCGAAAATAGTTGCAAGTTAAGAGGATAGAATTGTAAAAGTAAAAATCTAGATATTTGGTTTGCTTATTTGTTTATAAAGAGAGAACTATAGAGGACAAGTCTCACTCTTCTCCCTCTCTCGTCTGGATCGGAATAGAGGCCTTTGAAACCTTACCACCTTGCTTTGATCTTAGATCCCTTGTGATTTAGAATCCCTCTCCCCATCTCAACCATTAATAAGCCTTGTATTTTATTTATGATCGGTTTAAACTATTAAGAGAGAAGGATAGGGGAGAGGATAATTCTATGGATGTCTTCGTCTCATGCTCATGAAGCAACATTGTGATGGGCTGACTTAAAAGTCCAAGCCTACTAAACTTTGTGGTTGGTTCCGGTGCTTGAAATTTGTGCAACAAGACCCAAGAGATCTAATTTCAAGAGGTAGGCTTTTAAACCCCTTTGAGTTAAATAAATTATTCCTTGCTTAGTGTAGAAATATGGTGAATGTAGAGAAGATAAACAAATTGTGGTTTGGAATGAACAAACAAATCTAAAGAACAAAATTCGAAAACCAGACCCAGAGAAATTCGAGGGTCAAATTTGAAATTCGACCATCGAATTTAAATTTGAGGGTCGAATTTGGACTTTTAGGGCCTGATGAAATTTTAGAAATTCGAGGGTTGAATTTATTTTCGACCATCGAATATAAAATTCGACCATCGAAAATAAATTCGAGGGTCAAATTTTGCTCTGTTTTTTTTTTTTTTTGAAACTTTTGGAAACCGTTTTGGGGAGTCTTTTGATTGACTTTTTGGACTAAATTAACACCTTTAGTGTTAATCATTGTAGGTTTTGTGATAGAGGTCCATTGTGAGGACTGCTTTGCATGTTTTTGGATCGATTTGAGTTAAGGTAGGGGAACCCTAAACCAAATTTGCATTCTATTATAAGTTTTGGTTATTGGTTTACAAGCATGAAATTTGAACCTTGATAAACAGTGCATGAGTAAGAACTCCGAAACTTTGATATAAGAACTTAGAAATTTGAACTTCTGAACCTCATCTTTGAATGTGAAATTTGAATCAGAACTCCAAAAATCCGAAAAATTTATTAATTACATAACATATGATATGTATAGCATTGCATTTGATTTGAGGCACATATGAACGAAACCCTAGATCCTACCAACCATGTTGACGGTAATTTCAGTTTGGCGCAAGTTGCCCTCATTACGTAGGGGCTTGTTGCACTTTTGAAAAAGGGTTCATGAGTGACGATGGTTAGTAGGGTTTCCCATCGATGATACTCGTGCTCTCATGCTAGTATGTAATTTGAGAGATTATTTTTAAGTTATAAATTTAAGATAAGAAGCATGTTAATTCAGAATTTGAAAACATCAGAACATCAGTTTTTTGGAATCATATTTTGGCTTTTCGATTTTAAAACTAGAAATTAGACATTGAAGCATCTTTTGAAAAACCATATCTGATCTGATTTTGTCCTTGAAAAAGCCTTATTTATGATAAAGTGCAAATGAATATGCTTCCTCTATTGAGCTTTGATGTTAGCTCACCCCGACTATACGTCACAAGTGCTGAGACTGACTTGGGTATCTAAAGATCTGGATCTGGAGGACTTCGACTATATTCCTGAGGAGGAATTGGAGACCCTAGTGGAGGAATTCTATCCTTGATCTAGATTATACGTTTCGTACTTTTGGTTCCGAATTAATTGAATATTGGGCCCTAGGCCATTGTTTTGCCTTTTTGGATATCACTTGAGGAACCATCATTAGGAACCACTATTTTAGGTGTTGGATTGGCCATCACCGGTGGTTCTTCCTGGTTCCTCAGGGTGATATATTATTTTGAATGAGCTTTTGTTCTTGCTTATTTTGCTATGCCTCTATTTTGACCTATGCTTATGCTGCCAGCTTCTGCTTGTTACGGCTTATTGAGAAATCAATAAGTAGATTAACCGGCCTTTCCTATACCTTTAAGGATTGGAAAAATTTAGTCGTCACACAAAGAGTCTGCCAAATAGTAAGTCGTAAAATGAATGACATAGTAGCTCCTTTCAATTAGTTTTACAATTAATTATAGGTCTTTGGTGTCGATTCCATGAGATTGAATCAACAGCTCAAAGATCTAGTCGTGTGTGAAGGTTACGGAGTCAAAATTTCCAATGAATGCACTTCGAAACTTTCATACCGGATTTAGTAAATACAAAAGATTTTCTAGGCAAAGTATAAAAGAAATATAATGTATTGATATAATATAAATGGCTCAGTTATCTAAGAGAACCAGATATCAAGAAGGGCAAGAGGGGGCAACACGGCTAGCTTGTGCCTCAAGCTTGCCACGACAACCTCACAAGGTTGCCGCAGCAAGGTGCTCAGCTGAATAGCTTGCCGCGACAACCCTGTAGCTTGCCAAGGTAGTATAAATGCTAAAAACATGAATGTAAATCCTAGGTTCTTGGTACTCATGAAGAGCTTGTAAAGAAGACTTTAGCTTTGATGCATGCGTGCACCTGAAATCAGCCACACGTAAGCTTGAGTTAAGGTAGGGAGTTTACCTTGCTGACTTGTGTTTTATTTTCTCATTCACCTCTAGTTAGCAAGTTAGTATATCTATGAATATGCCTATGTTAGTCTTGATGGATGAATCCATATGCTTATTATAAGTTCAGTTCGATGAAGCCATACGCTTATGATTCCAGTTCGATGAATGGTTAGATATGAACATGTTAGTTCAGTGTGATATATAGTGATGTATGATGAGAATAATTTCAGTTCGACATGTGATTATGCTCTAACTATGCCCGTTCAGTTTAATGATTAGTGATGTATGATAATGATAAGTTCAGATTCAACGTTTGATTTTGTATGGATATGATAGATTCAGTTTCAATGAATAGTTAGGAATGAGGATGATAAGTTCAGATTTGACGTATGATTAATGTATGAGCATACTAGTTCAGCTTTGATTAATAGCTAGCTCAGTTTCGATATATGACTATGAATGACTTTCTTGCATACATGATACCATGCATTGTTCATGTCCTATTATCCTTGATGTCATGTACACATTTTTGTTTCATTTTAAGCCAAGTGATCCCACAAACTTTGGAGCTTGACTGTGTAAATCTTGAACACAAGTGATTCCGCTAACTCGGGTGCTTGATGTCTTGGTCCAAAGTGATCCCACTAACTCGGGAGCTTGACAAGTGATCCCGCTAACTCGAAAGTTTGATTTGTCTCGGTCCAAGTGATTTCGCTAACTCGAGAGCTTGACAAGTGATCCTGCTCACTCGAGTGGTTGATTATCTTGTTTCTTATACATGTATGTTTTACAACTTCCTTCCCCTAAGCTTGTTTTTGCATGATTCCTTGTATTTGTTTAGCATGATTGTTTCAGCATGTCAACATGATAAATTATTCATATAATTAATGGCTTATTTATGATATATGTTGCTAGAATAGATACAATACATGATAAGATATACTTAGATGGTATTTTATGTATCAAGAAGTGAATTGGCATTCTAACATATATGTTAGCACTGTAAATTTCCCTGTTGAGCTTCGATGATAACTCATCCTATGACTTCATGTCTTAGCTGTAGATATTGACCCAGAGCACAAGGGTGATCCCACGTATCAGCCAGAGGAGGGGGAGGAAGAAGAGGAGGACGAGGAGGAAGAATTCGCTAAGGAATTCTTTCCTAAATCGGTTAGAGAGAGAATGCTTGAGAAAGAGAGATTTGTTTTAGCCGTATTATGTTTTGGAGATATTTTGTACTTCATGTATAGGTTTTCTTTCCATTGTTTAGATGACGGGTGGCCGTCATCTGTGGAAAGTTATACATTGCCTCAGTTAGTTTTTATTTTATAGACCTTTGTTAGTTTACTATTTTTAATAGATGAGTAAATATCAGTTTTTTCCATATTGTTTTATGTCAAAGTTATTAAATTGCTACCGCAAATGCAATACTTTGTATACGACACGATGCACGTGCATGAGAGGATCATGTTAGGTGATCCGACGATGCGACCTTTCCTATATACGATAAGGGGAAAAGTCGGGCCATCATAAGTTATATCAGAGCTTCTGGCGTTAAGTCTTTTAGAGGCTTAACTCTGACGTAAACATATGCCAAAGTTTATGATGTTTGTCCAGTGTTAGGTCTAGGTTGAGTCTATGATTTATATAATCAAGTTGTTGCTTTATCATAATAGGTTACGATGGCTCCATGACGAGGGAGAGGAAGGGGTTGACCACCGTTACACCATCACACTGGGCCAAATGCTATTCTAGTGGCAGGCTATAAGCACGATACTACCTCAGGAAGCGAAGAAAACGTGCATATGGTGGAGAGCTGAATTACGATGAAGAATGTTGTTGAGCATACTCCTTTTGTAGCAGATGTGAATTAGATGGGGCCTGCTCCCGGAGTTGAATAGAATACAGGACAAAATCTGTAGTTGATGGAGACCATAGTCCCCACCATGGTCCTACTAGCAGGGAGAAGACCCCCGAAGGGTTTTACAGAGTTTGTATGCCTTCGACCACCGAGCTTCTATAGTCAGCATGACCCAATGGAGGCTAAGAAGTGGTTAACACAAATCGAGAAGGTGCTTCTATGGGTTAGATGCACTAAGGTCGAGAAAGTCAGTTGGACAGTATACAAACTAGAGGGTGAAGCAGAGCCCTGGTGGGAATCTGTGGAACGGACAATAGTACTTGGAGTACCTTGGATGTGGGCAGATTTCACAGAAGCCTTCAATGATTAGTATTTTTTGGCACCTGAGAGATACCAGATGGAGGTTCAATTTGCATCCTTATTACAGGGTCAGATAACAGTCAGAGAGTATGAGGTAAAGTTAACTCGCCACCGAGCTCATAAAGACATAGAAGTTTGAGTGCGGTTTGAAGCCCATGATCAAGGAAATAATTTCGTTGTTCCAAGCAATGGCATACTCACAAGTGATGAAGTTGGCCCTTATAGCAGAGACCGATGTTGAGAATATGTTAAAAAGGAGAGGAACAAAATAAAGGAAGAAAAGCTCAGGCTCAGGCTTTTAATTCCGATCAAGCAAGTAACAGACCGCGATACCCCATGTAGCCGGCATTCCATCCTACTGCAATAGCCTACACACGGCCTTACAATCCCATAAATCTACCACCATTACCAGTCTATATCTCGTGTTTCACGAGCACGATCGGCAGTTTCCAGCACAGGATCTTATACAATTTCGTCGACAGCTTCAACCAATTTTTGTGGAAAGTGTGGGAAGACAAACAAATGACAAAAAGCGTCTGATGTGTTCTTTCATTGTGGAAAGATGGGACATCAAATGAAGGATTGTCTATAGATGGTGGGAACGACGTCGGAAACAGGACCAACTTTACCATCTATAAGGCCTACGGTACAAGGTCGAGCTTATGTTGTGTTGGCACAAGGCGCCAAAACTAGAAATGATATTATTCAAGGTATGCTTGATAATTATTATTTTATCATAAGTTTATTCATGGTCTTTTAGATGAAGTAGGTGCATCAGTTTAAAATTTAGATATATATACACTTTGTACATTTCATTATTTTCCACTAGTCTTAAAATCTTATCATTTAGATTCGAGCTAATTATATAATCCATATGCAATAGGTATGTTACTACTGTATTCGGAGGGTGCTTACTTGAGTTATGAGACACGGGTTTTGATAGATCCCGGATCTACACACTCGTTTGTCACACCTGAGTTTGCTGATAAGACTGGAAGGTTGGGAGGCACTCCAGAACCTCTTGACTTTATTTTAGAAGTGTCAGTCCCTATTAAGCAGTGAAAAATACCATTTTTCACCCCTTAACTTTACCTTTAATGGACCCTTGAACTGATTAATAAGGTGTTTTAAGTGTATTTTGTAAATAAGCAATAAATTACGGCTTAGTGCTGATATTTAGTTAAAAGAGCCTAAGAAGCAATGTGCTACTCAATTGGAAAGGCCTGAGACCAAGTCCAGCTATAAGTAATAGAGATTGAACCTACTAAGGGGTTGTTGAGTGTTGAGCAAAGGAATAACAACACACCCAAGAGGTGTGCCAGTTGCAAAAGAATAAGGCAGAACCTATCGAAAGGTTAAATCTAGCTGTGGAGAGGTTCTGATGCATGAAAGCCAAGCATCAAGAGGTGCAAATAAGCTGTTGAGAGGTTCCATGAAGCTGTCGAGAGCTACCCAGCACCTGTTGAGAGGATCTAAAGAGAAACTGTAAAGAGATTGAGAGGTGTCAGTAAGCAGTCGAGGGGATATCAGGAGAGGCAGGGGAAGTCGAGAGGTTCCAAGATACTTATTATGAGGTTCAACAGAACCTGTCGAGCAGTGTAAGATAACCTGTCGATAACTTATTTGAAGCAACGTTTATTCTCGCGTGGATAGAGCCAACCCATTGAGCACTTCACTAAAGATTGTAAAACCCGTTGACTAGGTTGTCTATAACCTGTCGAGAGGATGAGTGTGGAACTAGGCAGTATGAAGAAATAAGCCTTCAATCCTATCGATAGGTGCAAATCAACCTCTCGAGATGTTCTCCCAACCTATCGACAAGATCTTCATTAACTTATTGGGATATCTCCAATCATATCGAGAGCTACTCTCAGTCCTGTCGAGATGCTGCCAAACCTATTGACTAGCAACTTCAATCCTTTCGAAGAGTCTACGAAGCTGTCAAAAGCCAATGCAACCTATCGACATGAACATAAAGCAAATTTGAAACCTGTCGAGAGGATCCCAGAACCTCTTGACACTCATTTTGGCAACTTCTCAGTGTGTTTCTTCAACAACAGCCCCTTCCAGAATTCTGTGCACAAGTTCTAAAGCACTTCAGCGACCCATGGGGGTATTTTTGGCATTCAACTACGCTCGATTGGAAATTTTAACTGCATCACCTATTCCTGCCAGTTGAGAACCAATGAGAGAAGAGCTTCTAGAAGAGAAATCAACCCACATCTACAACCCAACATAACAGAATTATTCCCTTATGCTCTGATTGACTAAAATGAATCTGAGGATAGAGGAGGAGAGTATAAAAGCTTGAAGAAAATAGAGATGAACCACCACGAATTTGAGAGAACCGGAGCTTAGCGTGAGATCCATTTTTCCTCCAAATTCTCGCTCCTTCATCCTCCTCCCATTCTCTCTTTAGTCAATCATCAGTGGTTAAACTCTTTTCAGTATTTAGGGTGAGGTCTTGAGCTATAAATTGAGAGATTCAAAGGCTTGTAAGAAATTATGTATTACACAGATTGCAGATCTGGGTATAATAGTATTGTAAATTTTCAATATAATTATGTTTAAAGGTGATTCTAATCTTTATTTTACTTTTTTATATTTGATTTCCCTGGATTGAATACTCCTGCAGATGCCAGTCAGAAATGGGGAGCTGGTAGCCTGGCATCTACAACATCTCTAATGGTTTACCTATTCTAATTAAGACCAATAGGTTGGAGTAATCTCAGGGATGATCTGTATCCAGTAGAAGGGCATATCGTGAACTTAGAACTGTATCCAGTAGAAGGGCAAAGCCTAACCTCATGATTGCTTTGATCCATTAGTGGAGATTGAATTCTTATACATCACCTCTGCTGGGAGAACCTGGGTAGACCAATAGGTTGGAGTAATCTCGGGGATGAACTGTATCTAGTAGAAGGGCAGATCATAAACTTAAGATTGTTTCTAGTAGAAGGGTAAATCCTAACCTCAGGATTGCTTTGATACTTTGATTCCTTTGATTTTAAGTGAGAGACCGATATCCCTAGCTGTTGTTCTCACCCTCTTGATTTTTCATCTCTTCTATTTTTCCCCTCATCTCTGTGTTTGATTAGCTCTGGATCAATAGCATTTATCATTTGTAGTTCTAAGTTAATGTGACAAAACGATAAAACCTCTCCTCTTTCATATTTTAGTTTAGTTTAAATTAGGATAGAGTGCCAAATCTACGATAGATATGAGGATTTACCATCTTTTAGAAGACATTTCTCTATGGACATACCCTTACTTACCTATCAAAACTTACTGCAACAGCCCTGGATCTTGCAGGACTGACTGCTCACCTTGATTCTATATTGCTATAATTTATGCAGTTACTTTGCTATTTTAATCATATAATAAATGCTAAGGTGGCCAATACAAGAAGTTTTTTGCTCCACTATCGGGGATCTGTGTTTTTAAAAGTGGTAGATCTATGTTTTCTCATTTTTAGATTTAGATTTTTAATTGCTTGTTAAGTGTTTGATTAATTGTTGCTTTAGTTTTTATTGTAGTTTTACACTATTACAGATCTGGATCTGTGGAGCTAAGAGGAGCTCTATATCACTTGGAAGAATAAGCATTGCTTAAGTTTGCATCTCTTAACTCTATTTATATTCCTAGATCTGTAGTTGAGTAGATCTGCAGTTCGATAGTTGTCTGTCTTGTGATTATTTTGCCAAAATTTGTACTGTGATTTTTGGTGTTGTACTTGATTTTTGTGGTGTGTATGCTTGGGAGGAGATCTCTTAATCCAAAGATTGCTCCTATGAATCTGGAAGTCAAAAGACTTCTTAGACCTTAGCATCCTGCACACACTTCTGTGGCTGATAATCCTACAATGGGTGAACAACCTAGAACACTGAAAGAATTCAATGCACCAGGGGTGTACAATTCCCCCTTCTACATCCAATTCCCTGTTGTTCAAGGGAACTATGAGATCAAGGCTTCTATCATACAAATTCTACCCTCATATTAAGGCCTGAGCAAAGAAGACCCATATAAGCATATTGATGAATTTTTAAGACTGTGCACTACATTCAATATTACAGGTTTGGTCGAGGAAGTAACCAGGTTGAGACTCTTTCCTTTTTCACTAAAGGATAGAGCCAAAATTTGGTTGTCAATGCTCCCACCCAACAGTATTCAGTCCTGGAATGATCTTCAATGTCAGTTTTTGGCCAAATTTTTCCTCATGTCCAAAACAAGTCAATTGAGGAAGAACATTATCTTATTTACTCAAGCCCCAACTAAAGATTTTCACCAAGTCTAGGAGAGATTTAAAGAACTCCTAAAGCAATGTCCCCATCATCAAATTCTTGAATGACAACTTATTCAAAGTTTCTATCAAGGAATCGATCCTAAAAGTAGGGATATGGTTGACGTTTCTTGTGGTGGTGCATTCCTCCATAAGACTGCTGATGAGGCTTGGGAGTTGTTTGATATCATTAGTGAAAACTCTATGGAAAGGGAAACCTAGGCAAGGGACTTAGAGACCCCTAGATTGCTGAAAGAAAATACTACTAGAGGAAAGATGTATGAGGTGAGTGGACATAATGAGTTGGAGAGGAAACTGGATAGCTTGACCCAAAAATTTGATAAGCTCATGGGAGTAATGCAGTCTCCAATGGTTGCCAAAGTGGAAGAGGCATGTATCATATGCCAGTCCCCCACTCACTCCCTTGAGGAATGTCCCTCAGCTGGCCAAAATTCCAGATCTTGTGAAGGAACATGTGAATGCTACTCAGTCCTATGGACAACAGCCTACTATTGGTTATCAATGGAGAAACCACCCCAACTTGAGGTAGAGACAAGACAATTTTCAAAACCAGCAGCAGCAGCAGGCACTACAGTCCATGCCTTATAGGAATGCCCAACCATACCAGTAGAATTATTTTCCAAGGCCCCAATACCAACAGCCTTTGGCTCAGTCAATAGTACAGACTGTGCTTCAAAGTGAACCAGCCCCAGCACCCCCTAGGTACCTCACATTTGAAGAGCAAGTTCTAGCTTCACTACATAATTTAGGCTCTCTATCTCAAACTATTAACTCCCACAGTTAAAGTATCAAGAAGATAGAGGACCACCTTGGTCAACTATCTAATTCTTTGGCCAGGAGGGAAGAGGGGAGACTGCCCAGTCAGCCCATGAAAAATCCAAAGGGACAATACATGGTTGGTGAGACTTCTTCTCATGAAGAAGCAAAATTTGTCACCGCCTTGAGGAGTGAAAGGCTGGTGGATAACCAAGATGGTATTAAGCCTGATGAGTCAAGTGAAGCAACTGAAGAAACAACTCATGAAAATTTACAGCAGGAGCAGCATTTAAAAAATAAAGACGGTGATGTGCCCCAACAGAAAATTGAAAATAAAAATACAGAAAAAATTGATGAACTTTCTAGGACTGTAAATGGGAGAACAGTTCCCCATTTTCCATTTCCTAGTGCATTGAAAGCAGTTTCTCCTTTTGACAGGGGGAATGCTAAGGTTGAGGAGATGATGAAAACTTTCAAGCAAGTAAAGATCAACTTGCCTTCACTTGATGCCATGAAGCAAGTTCTAGGTGATGCAAAATTTTTTAATGAATTGTGCACCCACAAAAGACAGTCTAGGATACACTTATCCAAGAAGTTCTTTTGTGCTAAGAAAGTGAACCAAGTGCTATCTATTGCAACTCCAACCAAGCTTTAAGATCATGGAGTTCCCACAATCCCCTGCATCATTGGAGATCGCACCATTGAAAAATCTTTATTAGACCTGGGAGCTAGTGTGAATTTGCTTCCATACTCAGTGTGTGAGAAGCTGGGCTTAGGAGAGTTAAAGCCCACACATGTGGTGCTACAACTAGCTGATAGATTTAAAAGGAGGCCAATGGGAATGATAGAGGATGTTTTAGTTGGAGTTAACAAATTCTTCTATCCAACAAATTTTCTGATTCTTGACATAGAGCCAAGCATGTGCACCACCTCTATTCCTGTGATCTTGAGCAGGCCTTTCTTGGCCACTACCAATGCTTGTATTTAGTATAGATCAAGAGTAATGGAGGTGTCTTTTGGCAACATGAAGGTTTAATTGAATATTTACAAGGCAGCAATTTAGCCTCACTTGAATGATGGGGATAGTTTTTCAATTGATTTTTTAGATGAGCTTGTGGAAGGGACTTTTCCTAAGCTGCTGCATTGTAATAATTTTTGTGATGATCTTGGTGATTATTTTGAGAATGTATGGAGTGAGATTGTGGAAGAGAAGGCCCCCACACCCATGGGTCAAGAGGTGAAAGCCTTTACTTCTGATGTGTGGCCAGCAACAAGGTATCTTCCTTGGAAACCTGCTGTGTTGCCTCTTCCACCACCATCAAAGGCACCTTTGCTGCCTTCACTTGTATATCCACCAGAGGTGGAGTTGAAATGGCTGCCCAAGACTTTGAAGTACTTTTTTTTGGGAGCAAATAAAAAATTGCTAGTGATTATTTCTTCCTCTCTCACTGATGAGTAAGAGGAAGAATTGTTGAGTTTTAAAAAAGCATAAAAGAGCAATTGGCTGGACCTGTGACAACCTGACCTTTCCCTTCACAGTATATTGGAACCATTGCATTGTCAGATCACCTAACATGATCCTTTCATATAAGGGGTCATTTCTTGTACAAAGTGATGCAAATGCGAAAGCAGTGTACTTACTATGACAGTTCACAATATGGAAAAATACACTAACTGATCATATTAGCAGAATATATACACGACTAACTGATCTGATTTATAGCTTTCCACCGATGACGGCCATCCGTCATATAAACAATGGAAAGAAAACCTATACATCCTATAACAAAGTATCTCAAAATACCATCCATAATTCATACAAGTTTACCCCATGTTTCTATCTAAATTTCTCTCTCTCTCTCTCTCTCTTATTTTGTGTCCACAAACCTATTTTGGGAAGAAGTCATCCACAAAATTGTCTTCCTCGTCTTCGTCATCATCTTCTCCTTCCTCCTCGTTGGGCACGTATGTAGGGTCTACTGCATGCTCAGGATCTGGCTCTGCAGCTAAGACATTTAAGGCGTGGAATGAGCTAGCATCAAAGCTCAGTAGAGAATATTACATTGCTAATTAATACGTTAGATTACCAACATAACTAAAATCAAGGCATATATCAACATATAATATAAACAAGGCTTTATTATGTGACTACATGATTATGCTGACATGCTGGATGAACTCATGGTATGACAAGTACAGAAATCAAGCTGAAACAAGTACACATGTTGACGAAAACAAGCAAATCAAGTTCTCGAGTTAGCGGGATGCTCTCGAGTTAGCGGGATCACTTGTCAAGCTCCCGAGTTAGCGGGATCACTTATCAAGCTCCTGAGTTAGCGGGATCACTTGTAATGAAGGTTTATCATGTCAAGCTCCCGAGTTAGCGGGATCACTTCGCTCCAAAACAGGGTTAAAATTTTTACGGGACATCAAAGATAGTAGAGAGGACGAAGCATGATTATGCATGGTATCGTGTATGCCATATTATTAGGATAGATCTCATCTAAGCATATATCAACCCTGTATATACCATAAATTGCACTTACATGTACATAAACAAGCATTTAGCCATATCTAGCATGAGCCTTCCTATTTTGATTTCAGAACTGCCTCGATTCATCATATAGATTACTATTAGTTTATTTCTAAAATGGATAATTTCTCATGCATTCATTGAATATATATCATTATAATGTTTAATCATTTGATCATCAGTTCGCCATAGGGTTAATAGTAATGCCATTCAAGGCA
Source organism: Chloranthus sessilifolius (assembly GCA_021018995.1). NCBI lineage: Eukaryota > Viridiplantae > Streptophyta > Magnoliopsida > Chloranthales > Chloranthaceae > Chloranthus > Chloranthus sessilifolius. Next base: position 35,993,585 of record CM037598.1, on the reverse strand, counting down.
GCTATATGTTCTATATAGCATTCTCTATCAATATCCATATATAAGCAATACATTGCAATCTATAGCAGAATAAGGAAACCAAATATGTGTTTAGCAAGGTACATTCCCTACCGTTTGCTCGTATGTGTCTTTATGCATGGATGATCATCGCATAAACTAGTGCACAAAGTTGCACCTATGTTGTCATTTCATATATAAGAATTTAGTGCCATCATTGGGATACATATGCTATAAACAAAGGTCATACTTTAGCTAGTTAATTCACATAGCCCGAAAATAGACCAAGGTCCATGAGGCACATGTGAAGTAGCCAACCAGGGGTTGCCGTGACAAGCTTTAAGGGTTGCCACGGCAACCTTATAAGGTTGCCCCAACAAGCTCACCAGCTAAGCATCTTGCTACGGCAACCTTATAAGGTTGCCGTGGCAAGCCGAAGCACTTGGCTTGCCGTGGCAAGCCTGAGCACTTGGCTTGCCGTGGTTGCTTCTTGGTGTTCTCTGTGTTTTGTGTTTTGGTGCCCTTGTAGCTTTGCTTACATATATATATATATATATATATATAATTTATATAAATATATATCTATATCTATATATGTATAGGTATATTGAATTTGTAGAATGAGTTTGGCATATATATATATATATATATATACATTCAGTTCAGTAGGTCACCAAAGACGATCCGGAGTACAACAATCTACACTTCGACTGCATGTATTCAAGCTGAGGGCTAACCCTGAGCTACATCTTCTTATGACCAACTCCACTGTACATGAACGAACAACATACCTTTTGGTTGCGGGATGACGATGATACCGACTTGTATTAGGGTCGTCGAGCGCTAAGAATAAGAACGGAATTGGTGGTTTACTGTCTGATCTTAGGTTCTCAATTTGTATCCAAGGTTACACGAGCAATGGGGGGTGATAGCAGAAGTTGCTTTTCTCTTTTCCTTCCTAGGATTTAGTTTACTGGTTATAGTAGCTCTAGATATGGAGTTTCTAGTTGCAGAGTTGGTTTGCAAAGAATTTAAACGAGGAAGATGAAGGGCGTGTGGTTGTGTGCGACCATGGATCCTCTTGAACCCGTTGCGGCGATGCGCTCGCCTTTGATGAAAATGTAGAGACGCCACCCGGAGCTTTTGGTGACCCGGGAAACCTTTAAATCAATATTTTGAGCACCGAAGTGCTAAATATGACTCTGATTTACCGGTCTTTACCAAAGGCTCTAGGGTATCGATCGGGAAGGGTTTAGGCACCCGATCAACCCACATGTAGTAGTCTCTATCTATGGCCAAAATGAAATAAAAAAAGGGCGGAGTTTCCCCTTGTCCGAAGGCAATACGGTCCTATCAAGCCTTGAGCCAAACTGAAATTTTGACGGCGTAACAGTTTGAATCCTTGGACGGAGGAGACACCAAGAAGGTAGAGGAAGAGAGGGGTGAGATGGAGCTCACGGGCCCTTGTTGCACCGTGGAAGATCTTCGCTTTGGCGTGCTTCCGTTTGCTTAAACGGTATGGAAATGGATTCTAACACTAGGATTCGGTAAAGTAGGAAGTGTAGGGTGAGGCTAAAGGCTAGGCTTTAGCTAAAGGGAGTGATCTAATGGTGGAAATGGATTGAAATAGGTGGGATATGCATGCTGGAATTCTGAAAAAATATTGGCATTTTTTCTCACTAGGTTTTCTCTTAAGCACTCTCTAACCTTTCAACCAAATTTTCAATCCTTTGGGAAGAGGGGGACCTCTCTATTTATAGAGAAGGGATGGATTAGGGGCTTACTTAAGAGCTAATGGGTTTAGCAATTAGGTAATCCCTCATCAAAGGTTTTCTAGGTTTTCAAGGTCCTAGGATTTTAGGAAATTGATTTTAATGGCGGATGATGGGGTGAGACCATGGGTGACTTAAGGGTTGGCAATAAGCTCAAAGGGGGTGTAGCCAACCTCAAGACACCCACCCCAACAAAGGGGATGGTCAAAGGGTCAAACTAGATGAAGGAAATTCGAGCAACTGATGATAGTTACTATAGCTAAGCTGGGCGTATGTATTATATATGCCTAGTTTATGCACAGTGAATTTCACAAAAATCAGGGGAGTTTTGGGAAGATGAAGCCCGTGGTGGGTCCCACCTATGCTGGGCGTATATATTATATACGCTCGGCCAAATTTCCCCAAAAATAGGCAGGTGTATATAATATATACGTCTGACTAATCTGGGGCTAAATTGGCTGGGCGTATGTAATATCCACGCCTGAGCAAAATTTATATGATTTTATGTGAAACTTTAATCGGCCATAACTTTTGAACCGTAGCTCCAAATTGGGTGATCTTTGGCTTGTTGGAAAGCTGGAGAAGTTCTCTTTTCAATGGTATATGGTTCATCCTCAGTAGTGGATGGTGTGAAGTTTTATAGCTCTCCTCCACTCAATTGCTCAGAAGGGTTTAAGTTGAGTCTGGAAACGGATCCTAGGGTTTAGGGGTGATCTCTAAGGGTTGGGGGAATGATTCTAATGAGTTTTAGGTGATTCCTAGAGGTCTGGATAGATTTCCAAGGGTTCAAGGGTACCATCGGAAGCCCAGGGGTACATCTCTCCCGAAGTACAGATTGATCGGGACTTGGGCCGAATTTGGGTGTCTACAGATGCCCCTCTTTGGTATTCGGTCACTAATGATCGGATGCCAAAGACAAGAGACATCCGAAGAGGTTCAAGGCATGTTTGATGGGTCCGCCTGGTTCAACTCAATTCTCAAACATTCATGGTGATGGTGAGTGTACGTAAGCCCTCTCATTTCGGGATATCGTTCGTACCTCAAAGCTAACAGTCCCCAAGAGCATTGCGACATTACTGGGCATAACTGAGATGATCACAAAAAGTGTATGCCCGCTAGCCAGGATATCGTCCACTTCCTGAGAGAAATTATAGATTTGTGATGTTGAGTATTAATCTGAACCAGACAGCTCCATGAAACAAGATGATCGATCTATGCTTCGGAATTGATGCGAAGCACACAAATGAAGGCCTTCAAACTGTGTCCAATCCTATGGGATATTGATAGCTCCATTGGATTGGCCACGGGTGCCCTTACCTAGGTAAGGCTCGGAGTCTTTGGGCGAACCCATCAACCTCGAGGTTGCTTTAGAATGATTTACCCGAGTGGAGCAAATATTGATGTCGCAACACTTCTTGGGAATGCATGCCCATTTTTCGAGTAATTTTTTTGTGTCATTTTCTAAATTTTCTTTTGTTTCGAGACCTCTAAGCAAAGCTCAAGGACCTCCGACAACTTTATTCTTGCACAACTCTTTAAGTGGATCAAATGCCAGTTGTTATGCTTTTAAGAGTGTGTGCGCCATGCCGAGGATAGGTACGCCTTGGGGATGTGCTCGTTCTGGTGGCGAGGTGCTCCTGATTCACATGAACCAGAGTGCCTTAACTTAAGACAAAGCTAAAGATCGGACTAGGACCGATTATCCCTTGAAAGAGATGGCCAATTCTAGCCTCCATCCCTAATGAAATCACATCTTACTAACTATGCACAGACAGACACCCATTAGGGGCGATAAGCAGCAAAATAGGCGTGAATGGAAGCCTCGACCCTAAGGTACAATTTACGAGGACAAACGACCATCCTGCGGATACCCAGACGCAAGTGCGTACATTCAACAGGGACACCGTGCCTATACAGGTTTTAAGCCTGTGTAAAAGGAAATAAAAGGGAATGAGCCCTTCGGTCTGTATGTTTGCACATAGTTTGGTTGGTGGTAATTTCATTTTTGACGGGTCAATTTCAACTAACAATAGACTTTTCAAATGGTTTGAAGTCGGGGGCATTCTTGGTCAACATAGATCCGAAGGGGGGTGACCAGAGTGAATGCTTGGAAGGTGGGGTCAAGATTTTTACTAAGCAGCAATAGGCTGTTATTTCTTCTCCCTTTTTTATTTTTTTTTCTTTTTTTTTTTTCTCTTTTTTCTTTTTTTCATGTCAGGTTGAGACTCTGGGCATGCTCAAACTGCCTTTATTTCTGCACGTATCCTTAGGCGAATCAACTTACCATGTTGATATACCTTAGGGACGTGTGCATTCCGGTGATGAGTTCTTGGTTTGCCTGTCGGATTAGGCCTCGCCCTCTGCTGGGGGAGATCTGGGGCTAAGTGTATGGTCCCAGGAGTGACCGGTGATGAATGAAATTCATTTGCCTGTCGGATCAGGTATGGGGTGTCCCTGTGTAAGACGGGGTTCGAGTACTTTCGAGTGGACCCTGATCATTCCGAATTGATTTAACACGATTCTCGGAGTGGTGCAAATGGTCATTGCAGCGCTCTTTTAAGAACTAGTGTCACTTTCGGCATTTTCTTTCTTCTTTTTTTTTTTATTTGTTTGATTTTATGAGCGCAATAGGTGGGCGCCTACGGACCTAGATCCGTTTATTGTTGCACGGTCCCTTTGGGCCAATCGAAGGGAACTCGAAGGGTCATTTGGGGATGCGTGCACCCTTGCCCGATGATATGTAGGCCTCTAAGGGGGGCTGGACCGGGGTCTATAGCATACAAGGGGGTCCATCGGGCCTCAAAATCGAAAATGGCCGGGTAGTTATAAAAACTACTATTTCTGGTCGGGCATATATACTATATACGCCTGACCAAAATCTGGAGAAAATGGTCGGGCGTATATATTATATACGCCTGTCTAAAAACTGGCAGTTACAAAACTGCCTGAGCCCGAGCACAAAAGGGGCCCCCCTTTTCAAATTCTATCTTTCTCCCTCCTTCCTTCTTGAGTTCGGGACAGCCCCCTAGGGTTTTTGCATTTGATCTGGCTTGAGCTCTATTACCGGCGGTTGCGGGTGTGGATCGAAAGACGCTTATCCTCCACCGACATTTGTTTTTCTCTCCCATTGATGGTAATCATTACCCTTCCTTCATTTTTCTTTTGAACTTTTGATGATATTGCCTCTTCTTTTTTTTTTTTTTTATATATGTGGTGGAATGCTCTGTGATGCCTATATTCCTTTTTCTCTCTTTTTGTTTTTGATGTTTTTCCCCCTTTTTTGAAATATTTGATTCCTTAGGCCTATTTTCCATCCATCATTCATTTATTTTGTTTTTCTTTCTCTTTTTTGTTTTTGATGGATTAGTGCATTTTATTTGATGGATTGGTGCCTCTCTTTTTCTTTTTTTTTTGGGATTAGCGCATACATATATTAGTATACATATTTATGTATATTTTTTTTGGTTTGGTGGATTAGTATGCACACACACACAATTTTTTTTTTGCTTGTTGATGGGTTAGTACATTTATACACACTTTTCTTTTTGTTTTGGATTAATACGCACATATATTTTTTTTTGTTAATGGGTTAGTACACACACATTTTTTTTTTTTGGATTAGTACACACACACATCTTTTTTTTTTTTTTGGATTAGTGTACATACACACACATTTTATTTTTTTTTTTTGGGTTAGCATACTCGTATATATTTATTATATATTTTTTTTGTTTTTTGTTTTTGATGAATTAGTACACATACACACATGGTTTTTTTTTTTTTTTTTTTTTTTTTTTTTTTTTTTTTTATGAGATTTTTTTGTCTTTGGATTAGTGCATATATATATTTTTTTATTATTATTTTTTTCCTTTTCTTTTTTGTTGGCACCCTTCTCATATGCCGATGCGTCTCATATTTTCAGGATGTCCGGTGACGAAGGGCATGATCAGTAAGAAGGGTCGGAGATGGCCTACGGTCCCCGTGGGGAACAGTTCATCGTGTCTCAGCGCTCCTCCCAGCCTTGGTATGAAATGCAAGGTGAGGCTGCCCATACCGGCCTCCTCTACTGCCAGCATACCCAGATGTCCAACTTTGGGATTGTCGGTCAGGTAAACAGATGAGCCCCCCCCCCCCTTTTCGCTTTTGTTTTCCTTTGATGTCTTCATTATACCACCTTGCCCCTATCTGATTGATGCCTTCTATTTGCAGCCCCTGCCGCACATTATGTTCTGAGGCGGTTGGTTCGACCTCTAGTGTCTCGTGCTTTACCTTCCCCCAGTGATGAAGGACCTACTCACCGATGTCGATTTCGGGGATTTCATTTCGTGTCCCGTTGTGAGGGCCGATACGGCCTATTTGAAGGCTCTGATAGAGTGTTTTCGCCCCGAGACCATGACATTTCACATGGTCGTGGCAGAGATGGCCTTTACACCTGCGGACTGGTCTATGATCACTGGGGTCTGTATTGGAGGGATGCCCATGGTACTTACCCGTACGCCGGGTAAGGAGGGGGTGATTCGACTGATAGGGGCCTACCCGACCTCTGGGAATATTCGGGGTTCTGAGGTCAAGCTGTCCTAGCTGGTTGATCAGTTTGAGCCTCACGAGTTAGTGGACTAGGGCCAGCCTGACATGGCCATATATCTCGAGCCCGCACGCTCACATATGCTGGCCCGCATTGCTCTGCTGTTCCTCTTGGGCAAGACTCTCCTCTACAACACCAGCAGAGGGCGAGTCTCGTTGTCCCTACTCAGCCTGATGGTGAACTGGGAAATCGTGCATCGATTCGATTGGGGCGGCGCCGGCTATGCTGTACTCATGTCCAACCTAAAGTGAGCCGTTCTTGGAGAGTCTAGCTCCATTGTGGGTTTCTGGCCTGCAATTGAGGTATTTTATCCTTTGGTTTTAGCTTGTCCAATTTTCTTTTATAGCATACTTGTCTTTATCTGCTTGCTTTCTCAGTTCTAGGGGTATCTTCACTTCCAACCGGGTCGCCCTCTGCTTCAGTCCGAAGTTGCTACGTTCCCCCTCATGAGTAACTGGCACATGAGTCGCCGTCGGGACGTAGGTATGAAGCATTTGGAGTTAGGGTTGCTCTCTATGTTTGACCTGTTGATCCCAGAGCAGGTAAAATAATTCCCTTTTTATAAATTTGACAGCTCTTGTGTGCTATGGGTTCTGACCAAATGTGCGTATCCTTCCTCTGTTTTCTCTTCATTTACAGGTCATCCTCGACCCCTACATAGGATCTCCCTTCTGGAACTTGGCTTCAGTGGGTCCTTCTCGCTTTTTGCTGGACCGTCGCATCATCTTCCTTTACGGGTCCTGGACTAGGGCCTACTATTTAGGGGAGAGAGTGGTTCATCAGTATCGCCCTCTCTTTGCCATGCCCCAAGCTCCTCCCGCCGATGTGTTGGCTCCAGAAGGCTCCATTGATGAGCTTACTGCTCACTTTCTTCACCATGGGGTTCCTATCGATGACCTTCTCTTGCCCAGGGGGTATCAGTCATGGTACGATTCCCTGCCCTATCATTTCTTGCTGCCCCGCTTCGTGCCTGGTGCTAACTTTTTAGCTTTTGGCGGGCCGCGATCTCAGGTAATGCCCCTTTTCTCTCTTTATTTAGCAACTTCCTTGTGATTACTTTGAATGACCTACCACCTTTAATGATAAAATGTTTCTCTCTACAATTTGACCAGGGCGGCGACTCAGATTAGGAGGATGAGGCGGCTGCTCCTTATGATGCTACAGGTGTTGGACCCTCCAATCCTTCGGGGGCTGGTGCTTCTAGCGTGGCTTGTGTGCGACCTTCCGACCCTTTCCGGGTGCCGGTGCTTCCGGCATTTACCGTGGTTCAGGGGACCTTCAAGCACTTGGATGATGCCTTTTTGTCACGCGTGTGTGCCGACATGGCCGAGAAGGCATGAATCTCTGCTGAAGCTATCCAGGTCCCACCTCCTAAGCTGATTCCTAGGGTAATCTCTATCTTTGTTGCTTTGTTCTCCTTCCCTTTGAATTATGCTGATGGCTTGTGTGACTAACACCTCCTTTTTCTTATTGGCCAAGATTATGAGTCGGCAGTGAGTCAAGCCGAATATTATCATAACCTTGTTGGGCTTAGGGAGACCGAGGTGGTGAGTGAATGCTGACCCAACCTAGTTATGTTCTTTATTTACTTTCCGCCTGTTTCTCTACCTGATGGCTTTTGGTGTGTTCCTACAGCGTGCTCGTGAAAAGGAGTCGCGTTCCCTTCTCAGCCGTATTTCTCAGGCGTGGACTCGGGTGGGGGAGACTCGTACCTTTCAAAGCGCGAGCTGGCGTCGGAAGAAGTCGAAGGGGGCTACGCAGGACTAGTTCATTCTCTGAAAATTTAAAACAATGAAACAGTTTAGACTTGGCTTTATTGGGGATATGTAATAACTTTTAAAGAACATTTTTTTTTGGATGGTTTATAATTTTTATGCTTTATATGAATATTTCATTTGGTTATCCCCTTGCTTTGATGGTTTCCCTTTTTTGTTTTTTTTTGGGCCGGACACGGGCCGACACCCCTCTATGATGGAGTCGATCTTGCAGGTGATTCTTCGTATATAACCTATGGGTAGTGTGTCCTCCGGGGGCTTCCCACGGGTGTGCGAGTATGCCCGCCTGTGGACTACCCCGAGATGAAAGAGTGGGCCAACCAAAAAATAAGTTCCTCCTTGGGTAACAAAAATGGACCACTGTGAGAGGGGGCCTTGCCAGCCCCAGCTTTAAACTGGGTGTATATATTATATACGCCCGGTAAATGTTCAGCAATAATGGCCGGGCGTATATAATATATAATATATATATATACACCCGGTAAATGTTCAGCAATAATGGTCGGGCGTATATAATTTATACGCCTGGCAAATCCATAGTTAAAATGGCCGAGCGTATATATTATATACGCCTGGCAAAATGTTTCAAACTTTTGCCTTGGCGTATATAATATATGCGCCCGCTATAATTTGGGCTCAGCGAGCTCTTTATAACCCGAGCCTGGTCCCCCCTTGCCTCCTCCTCCATCCTGGTTTGGCCTTTTTGCCCTTCCTTTTATCTTTTCCTTCCCTTTCTTTTTTCTAGTGGGTCCATCATCATACATTGACTGATTTTATAAAGAACATCTTTGTACGTCGATGGACCTGCCTTCGAAAAGGGGCCCAAGCTCTTATATGGGGGCTGGTATACTTCCCTGTTTGGACCTAGGGCCCAATTTTTTGCAAAAATGGCATGATAGCTTGGCTGAGAGCGAGCTTGCTGTTCTGAATTGCCTCGGGTTGTCCCGCCTTTCCTCTCTCCTTTCTATCCCACTGTTGCCCAACCTGCTACAGGTGGCTTTGGCGTCGTGGGACCATAGGGCCCATGTCTATAAATTTGGGTCTAGGGAGCTGACCCCAACCTTGGAAGAGCTGGCCTCTATTACTGGCTTGAAGATGCATCGAGGCCTTGCAAAAGTGGTGCCCAAACCGGGGTATGCAAAGGCGGTCCACATGGTTCTTGGTTTAAAAAAGGGTGGGTATGACAAATGTTTCGCCGGAGGGCCCACTAGGTGTTCGGTGAAATTCCTGAGAGAACTTTTTGGCGACTCGAGTCTCCACAAGTTGCCCATTCGAGGTCCCTTCAATGTAAAGGCCTTTGCCCTTTATTTGCTGTCGGAAGTTCTCTTCTTTACTGGGGGCGAGACCTTTTCCCTTGGGCTGTGCGACGTCCTGACTGAGTTGGAGGGAGGCCGCTAATTGGTGCACCTAGTCTTGGCTGAGATGTATCGGGGCCTGGATGCCTCGGCCTCAGGCCAGGTTGGGATTCTCAGCGGGAGCCCGCTCCTTGTTCAGATTTGGCTAGGAGAGCATTTTGCTATCATGGGGCCTATGCCGAGATTGTGTTTGATAAGAGGAGACGTGGCTTGGGGCTTTCTGATCTGGTGCTCGAGATTGCCTCATGGGAGTGTCGAGGAGCTGAGTACGTGGCTATCAGATGCAGAGCTGATCTGGCAACTTCCCTGGTTGGATGGTACCTTTCCGATTGTCCGCTCTCGAGATTGGGAGGGTATCACCCTATTGGGGTTGACCGGGTAGCACATATTATTTCCCATCTCGGGTGCTTCGTCAGTTCGGGTATACTCAACATGTGCCATGCTCTGTGAGGCCACCTTTCTGCTCTGTGATATTTTCTCTGGGTTCTCTCAGTGATCTCGACCGCATAGCCGCCCTCTTGGAGACCCGCCAATCAGCGTACATGTGCAGCTTAGTTCAGGGGGGCGTCATCTCTCTTGATTACGAGGTTTGGCTAGTATCTGAGGAACTACCTACCCCTAGCCCAGTTTCGGTAGATGTGATAGAGACGAGGCTTGGCCATGTAAGGAAGCGATGCTTCGGACCAGGATCGAGTCTCTTTCTGTAGAGAGGCTGGCTTTGACCGAGGCTTTGGAGAAAGAAAGGGTCAGAGCGGAGATTGCAGAAGTGAGAGCTGCCACAGCCGAGAGTGAGGTTCTTCGGTTGACTGGGCTTTTGACTGAGTCTCGCGGTGCAGCTGAAGCTTCACGGAGATGGCAGAAGAGTCTTCATGGTAGGTGGATGTCTAATCGAAATGCCCGTGAGGACTCTCTACTTGCAGAGATTAGCGCTTTAAAGCGTGCTCCCTGCCCTTGACCTGTTCCTGCACATATCATAGATCATATACACGGAGGGGAGGAATGCCCTATAACAGAGATCTCTTTTTGGGTTATTTTTTTTTTTTTTGTTATACATATACAGATATATATATATATTTTTTGGTTTTTTATCTGTAAAGAAAGCAGCAAAATAGAAAGTGTGTCATGTCGTTATCTTTTTGGGATGTGACACTCTCCACGTAATACTGTAAGAAATGGAATGAAATTTATACATACATATATTTTTCATTTTTTGATTTTTTCCTTCGTACGTATGGAGATTTTCTCCTCCACAATGTGGGGCTTTTTATGGGAAAGGGAAATGTATTATCTTTTTTTGAAATTTTCTCCTCCACAGTGTGGGGCTTTTTATGGGAAAGGGAAATCTATTATCTTTTTTAAAATTTTCTCCTCCACGGTGTGGGGCTTTTTATGGGAAAGGGAAATCTATTATCTTTTTTGAAATTTTCTCCTCCACAGTGTGGGGCTTTTTATGGGAAAGGGAAATCTATTATCTTTTTTAAAATTTTCTCCCTTTGGGTCTTTTGTGATGTTGGTAATTACAAGACCAAACCAGTGGGTCTTTTTGAGCACGGTCGAACCCTATTCATGAGATATAGGTCTTTCCTTTAAATGTGGGAAGGTCAGCTTCCCAGGGATTGGTTTAGTCTTCTGTCTTTTCCTTTGGTCATGCGTCAGACGCTGCGGTAGAGATGACATACTTGATCGGGATCTGATCCAATTTTCACATGAGTGGCCAATCAAAAAAGGGGGGAAAGGGGCTCAAGGGGTTCAAACTGAAATGGGCGGGCCAGAACAAGTCTTCTCCTAATCTCTCTCTTCTTGACATTTTTGCTCATAGCGCCCAAGACGGGTTTTCGTCATGCCCGTCATCCGTATTTTTAGCCGTAGCGCCCTTTCGGGTTTTCACTACGTCCATGGGTTCGCTTTCTTACCCCAGGTGCCCTTTAGGGTTTTCACCTGGTCCGCATGAGTTCGCTGTTTTTACCTGTGGCGCCCTTTCAGGTTTTCACCACGTCCATCTTGCTTTGAACTCAAATTAATTTTCTTTTTTTTCTTTTTCTTTTTTTTCTTTCTCAATTTTTTTTTTAGAACCAGAAGGCCACGACATGGACGTCGATTCCATCATAGCCGGCCGAATGAAGTTCTATGTGGTTTGTTAACTCAGCTTGTTCTGATGCAGTAGATGTTATGACCGCTTGTGGACCTTAAAGAGGGCTTTCTTCCGGGTTGTAATGTGGCAGGGGTTCAAACGGGTTGGGTTTTTTTTGGGGATTTGGATCTAGCGGGATCACTTGGATCAAGACAAAACAAGCTCCTGAATTAGCGGGATCACTTATCAAGCTCCCAAGTTAGCGGGATCACTGGTAATGAAGGTTTATCCTGTCAAGCTCCCGAGTTAGTGGGATCACTTGTCTCCAAAACAGGGTCAAAATGTGTACAGGACATCAAAGATAGCAGAGAGGATGAAGTATGATTATGCATGGTATTGTGTATGCCATATTATTAGGATAGATCTAATCTAAGCATATATCAACCCTGTATATACCATCAATTGCACTTACATGTGTGTAAACAAGCATTTCGCCGTATCTAGCATAAGCCTTCCTATTTTGATCTCAGAACTACCTCAATTCGTAATATAGATATATATATATGTTAAGACCACACTACTATGAGTTTATTTATAAAACGGATAATTGCTCATGCATTCATTGAATATATATCATTATAATGTTTAATCATCTGATCATGAGTTCACCATAGGGTAAATAGTAATGCAATTCAAGGCAGCTATATGTTCTATATAGCATTCTCTATCAATATCCATATATAAGAAATACATTGCAATCTGTAGGAGAATAAGGAAACCAATTATGCGTTTAGCAAAGTAAATTCCCTACCGTTTGTTCGTACGTGTCTTTATGCATGGACAATCATCGCATAAACTAGTGCACGAAGTTGCACCCACATTGCCATTTCATATATATGAATTTAGTGCCATCATTGGGATATAGATGTTATAAACAAAGGTCGTACTTCAGCTCGTTAATTCACGCAGCCCGAAAATAGCCCAAGGTCCATGAGGCACATGTGCAATAGCCAACCAGAGGTTGCCGCGACTAGCACCTTGCCGCGACAACCTTATACGGTTATTGTGGCAAGCTGTTGTTGCCTAACATGTGCCTGATTTATGTGTGTTTTGAATGACGAATTAATGAATATTAAGTTACATAATTTTAAATTATGAAAGAGATATCAGCACATTGAGGGCTAACAATAGCCTGCAAGATCAGGGCCAATTGTAGCAAGTTTTAAAAGTAAGTATATTAAAGATCGTCCACAGAGAATTTGTCTGAAATATGAGATAGACCTCCAGATCTGTGCTACCAGATCTGGCTCTATAATTATCTAGAAAGCAGATAAAAAGAGAGTGTTGGGTTTTGTCACGTTTAACTAAAAGCAAATAAAGAAAAGAACTAACTAACTGATCCAGATCCAAGTTGGGGAAGTGATTAAAATAAATCAAATGGAGAAATAATAACTTTCTGTGATTTCGCCTTTGAATTTTAATGGAGAATACGCAACTAAGCGAGTTGATTCAATCTTCATCGCTACCAAAGACAGATGTAAGAGAAATAAATCTGAATTAAGGAAGGGTTTAGACTTATGGTTATGATCTCATCCACTTAAATGGTCACGATCATCCAATAGTTGTTGACCTATCCTCAATTCGTAACATGAACATCAGCAAGTGTCACGTAACTAGGTTACCAACGCTAATTCGCACAGAGTAATGAATCAAGGAAATTGCATGCAAAGTAGTGAATCTAAAGGAGTCTAATGCACTAAGGTGATCAATAAGAACCCTTGACATGAATCCAATGGAGAAAACACACTAAAGAACCTTTTAAATTCAATCTTACAATTACGAGCACGGCTAGACTCGGACTCATGATCTTGAATCCAATCTCCTTGGAGTTACAAATAGCTCTCGAAACTCTCAAAAGCAAATACAAGAAGTGGGGTACGACAAGCTTATCCGGACCGGAAAGCGGGAAATAGAAATGAACTCAAAACTGGATGCCACAATTGGGCAAATGTCTTCTATTTATAGCTTCTTGATCTCAAGCATGTATCTGAATTGACCAATCGAAGTGTTCGATCCGGATTGCCCAATGGCGCTTGAGCACGGGGATCCAGGACTGTCGCCAATGAAAATGCTCGATCCGTTCACCAATCAGCGCTAGAAGCATCAATTCGTTATGGAATTCAAAAATCTGTTTGAGTTCTAGAAGTTCACGCCAAGTGATTTCATCTTTGAGCGCTCACATGGGTTGGAATATGCTTTTGGATCTTGATTGGAATCTTTCGAAATGTCCCTCGGGTCATTAAATGCATTGGGGCGCTGCAGAGATTATCAAAATGCCCTTTAAACAAGTTGTAATTCCCGTAATGTCCTTTCAGAGAGTTTAAGTGCCTTTTCGCAAAGTGTTTTGGCTCGAAGTTCTTTTCAAAGCAATTTGGCTTCGAAAGTCTTTTCGCAGGACTTCTCCCGGATCTTCTATTCGAAAAGGAAATTTCAACTATTCAGCAGTAACATGGTTCTTTTCGAGGTAGTTCATTACACTCGTAATCAATTCAACGAACTTTGACCTTTCGAAAAGTACTTTTTACTTTGCGATTTGAACTTTTAACTTGATTTCTTCTTTGAATGGATCCTTCTTCTTCTTCGTGTCTTTTCTTGCTCTTTAGGACCTTTTTAGCCATTCCGAGGCTATTTCTTCACTCCTCTTTGAGCTTGACATGAGTTGTCGACTTTTTGATCATTTAGGATGCTTTTCGGACTTGGACACATCTAATTGGTTAGGTGAAATGCACACTAAAGCACTTATTTAGTCTTCTCAAGGGTCTTTCAAAGCTCATGTTTAGGGGTGAAAATGGTATTTTCACTACTTAACACACCCCAAACCTAAGCTTTGCTAGTCCACGAGCAAAGAAACATAAAAAACAAAGTAAAGAGCCACTTTTGTAGGAAGCACAGTGCATTTAGCATATGCAACAAGCCTTTTCAACCCCTAGGTGGTCCCTAGAGGAGGAGTGAAGTCTCTGAGGGTTTTGGTGAAGGTACCCACAAACTTCTCCATGAAACAGATTAACATCGTGCAAAATTATCAAATGAGCAATCAAGGAGGATTAGTTACTCTTGAATCAATGATGAAAGAAAATTTGATTATTGTTTGCAGAATTTAAACATTTTAAGAACCTCATGAATGTTTCAATATTTCCAATCCGTGAGCAGCCATAGAAAATTGTACAAATGTGCGGTGATGAGCTCATCATCTGAATAAAAATTAGGTTGTAAGTCATACTTATTATGCTCAAGTTCCAACCCAAACACTCACCAGGTATACTCTCATCAGTGTTTTTTGTTGAGGGTTCATTTTCACTCAAGCTCAAGAGCGATTACATCTCCCAAATGGATCTGTAAGCATGAGCATAGGCATGATTCTTAGGCAATGGCATCATTGACATCTCCTCACCATAGATTGGGTCACTTCTTATCTCCACATGACAGCTCACTCAACTTTGGATCACAAGGGCTTTTAATCTTGGGTTGTTTGTATGGCTTATGGGTGAAGTTTCAAGGAAAGGCGGTTTGAGCGAGTTTGAATTTGAGAACTCGGGAAGTGCAGGAGATGGTTCATGACTCCACCTTTTGAGTTTAGCTTCTTTCTTTTCGAGATTCTCACATTCACGGTGATCAGTTCTTTCTTTGATCTTGCATTTTTTCATCATAAGGTCCCTTTTTGCCTTTTTGCTTGCAACTTTTTCACATTGTTTGTCTCTTCCTTTCTCGGTCACCATATTACTGTTTTGAGGTATTTTCTCTTCATTTTCTTGATGTTGCCCGAAATGGTCCATCTTGATTCTTTCTCCTTTACCTCAATTCTCGAGTGAGGGAAGGCTGAATTAGTTCCATAGGTTCAGTGCAAGTACTTTTGGGTATTTTTGATGAAGAATTGTAGGATTCTGACTCAAATGGGGTACAAACAGGGCAGAATTTTCTTGGTTGGTTACAGGTTCAAGTCGTCTCAAGAAGGCCTTGATCTTTCCTCGTTCATGAGTGTCACTTGTTTTAATTTGGAGTTTCCTAACTTCTAGTGGATCTAATGCCTCGGCCAATCCTTTGAATCGGAAAAATTGCCTCGATCACTCTTCAGCGAGATGGAAAATATATGGGCTCAATTCTCACTTTGGTTATGGTTTTCCTTGAGCTTTTAAGTATGTCTTTACCTTTTCTCTTTCCCATGACTTGCTAAATCGATACCGATGGGTTTTCATGGTGCTAACATCATGGAAATGTAGAATATTGAAAGGTTTATGATGTCTAAATTTTGCAAAGAAATTTTAAACTTCCTAATTGTCATGATTCTTAAGTAAAATAATTCATTTCTGATTACTTAGGTGATTCTGTTGTCCTTAGGTTAACACATGCCCACACCCCCAAACCTATGAGGAGCAAAGTGTCCTCACGGTTCAAAGGTGGTGGCATAGTCACAGCTTATTAGGGAAAACAATAAAAAAAATAATAGCAAGGAATTGCAGAAGCAAATTGCATGAACCAGAAATTTGAGAAAATAAAAGGAAAAGAGGGAGGAAAGGGAGTAAGGGTGAGGGGTTTATTTTGTCTTTTCTCAAGTAGGGGACTAAAGTGGGTCTGGGGAGGGAGGGTAAGAGAGGTCATTTGGGTAGCTATCTCACCAGAAGGGAGGTAAGGCTACAGTGTCTGTGTGTGTGGTTTGGGTAGCTGGTAGTGGAGGGGGAAGCACTAGGACTTGGTCTGTTTGGGTTGCTTGTGAGGCAACATGGAGGCGAAGTCTGGGGTGGGTGGTAAGGGTGCGATTAGGGCTTGGATGAGCTCCAATGTGGAAGGGGTGGGGTGGAAGGGGTGTGGGGAATAGGGTGCAGTGTAGTGGTGGTAGAATGGTGCAGCAGGTGGTGCAGCTAGAGAGCTGGTCACCACAGAAATGGTTCTTGTAAAATGGCAGGTGGTGAGGTGCGATGGTGGTGGAGGCTCCATAGCGCTTTCACCTGCAGTGAGGGTATCTCTTGGACTCTGTGCTAGTTCACTCACAGGTTCATGTACACCAGGGGGGTCCATAGGTGGTTGTTCAGCCCACCCACACTTGCAGGGCTAGGTTCCTGTCGGGCTTAGCGAGGAACTGCAGCTCTGGCTCAGTGCTCTGGGCAGAATGGGTTCAGACAGAGGCGGGGCAAGAGCAGGGGGCATGTCGGATCTCTGCGCTCTCATTCTCCTCAACATAGCGACTTGTGGTCCGTGCTTTCTTGCCAAAGTTATGGGGGTGAGGACTTCAAAGGGCTCTTCCCTATCTATGTCAAACTTGGCTCTTAGGAGGCGTAATTAGTCTTCCAAAGGGAGGCCAGCAATTTTCTTTTCTTCTTTATCTTGGCACTCATCAGCCATTGCTTCCGGGATGAGCATGGGGGCATTGAAAATTGCCCTTTAGAAAAGTGGCGACTAAGGATTTCTCGTCTTTCCCATATTTAAAATGGAGGAAAACAAAGCCCACACACTGCTAACACAGATTTAGATTTTTCTAAAAGATTGAGCGAGAATGGATAGAAAAATACCACGATCTAAGGTTTGTGCTTGAACCGAGTCGCTTTGTTTGTAAAGATCGCCTAACCGATCGACTGTGATCTCTCAAAAATGGAAACGCCAAACAATTAGGAACAAACGGCTGATATCTTTGTGGAGCTCGTGTGAGAAGAGAGTGAGCTATGGTTTTAGTGGAGCGTCTGCAGAGAGTGTTTGCAAATACAAAGCTAACTTCAAAACGACTAAATATACTTGAAGCTAAAATCGCAAAGCACCTTTAAGTTTTCGAAATATTCCAAAAGAGCGCTCTTTTTTTTCTAATTCGAATGGTAAAAGTGCCTTTCGTCAAGAAGATAGCTGCAGAAAGTTTATTTCAAAGGACTTAGCATCGGACCTTCTATTCGAAAAGGCTGTTAACATAATTAACTATTCGAAAGAACATCTTTCTTTTCGAGTTCATTGCAGCTCGAATCTATTCGAATAGAACTTTGGGCTTTTCGAAAAGTAGTTTTTGCTTTGCGATTTGAACTTTTAAGTGTATTTAAACTATGCGAACAAGAAAAGAAATAGAAGAGAAATTGATAAAAACTATGTTGTACAAACATAATATACAATTTTCTACCATCGATTGTTGGAGATTCGTGATGATGATGGGCAGACAGGCTCTGAGTGTTGTCAATGCATGGCTTGAGCCTCGACCATTTACCTTAAGGATTCTTCCATCCTTGGGATCTGAAATATCCATGCCTCTGAGGGGAGGCCTTGATGATGTGTATGGCCCTTCCCATCGGATCTCAATTTGCCCGGAAAGAATTTAAGTTTAGAGTTGAATAACCATACCTTGGACCCCGGTATGAACTCTTTTCTCATTAAACTCCTATCATGAAATGATTTGACTTTCTCCTTATACAACTGGAGCTTGTATAAGCATCCATCATGACTCTTCCAATTCGGTGAGTTGAAGTTTCTGTGATTACCAAGAAGTTAGATCCATATTAAATGTTTTAATAGCGAAAGCTTTGTATTCTAACTCTCTTGGCAAATGACATGCTTTGCCATAGACCAGTCTAAAGGGACATTCAATTGGAGTTTTGTAGGCAGTTCTGTATGCCCACAAAGCATCATTAAGCTTAAAGGACCAGTCCTTTCTGTCCTTCTTTACTGTTTTTTCCAAAATGTGTTTGATTTCTCTATTGGAAATCTCCACTTGTCCACTAGTTTGTGGATGATAGGGAGTGGCTACTCTATGAGTGATGAGTACTTTTTCAATAGAGCTTCAAACTGTTTTGTTACAAAAATGGCTTCCCCATCACCGATGATGGCCTGGGAAAACCAAACACGGAAAAAATGTGGTCCTTGAGAAATTTCAAAACCACTTTGTGATCATTTGATTTAGTAGCTATGGCTTCAATCCACTTGGAGACATAGTCCTACTACTAAAATGAAGTTATTTCCATTAGAAGGAGGAAAGGGCCCATAAAATCTATTCCCCATACATCAAACAACTCAACCACGAATAGGTCAGAGAGGCATTGAGTTTCTTTTGGAAATCTTGCCCAATTTTGGCGATTCGCGAGGATTCATTCGTAAGGCATCTTTAAAGATTGTGGGCCAATAAAACCACACTGCGAAATTTTGCATTGTTTTTGTTACCACCGAAATGACCTCCACAGTATTCATGACACATTGACAATATGCCGGAGAATTCATGGTCAGGACACATCTTACGATCACTTGGTGCGCACAATTCTTGAATAGATAAGGATCTTCCCAAATGAAATGTTTAACTCGTGAGAAGAAAAGATCTTTATCCATTCGATTCCAATGTTGAGGAATATCCGAGCCAAGAAGTTGACTATGTTTGCAAACCAAGGATGGGTATTGATGGCAAAAAGTTGCTCATCGGAAATGATTCATTAATGGGTAAGCTATCATCCTCGATTGAGAATTCGGATAGGTGATCGACCACCACATTTTCCACTCCTTTCTTATCCTTAATGTAGATCAAACTCCCGTAATAGGAGGATCCACTGATTAATGGGCTTGGTATCCTTCTTAGGCGGAAGGTATTTTAGGGCGAGTGGTCGATAAACACCACAATTTGTGAACCTAAAACATAAGACACGAATTTTTCCAATGCAAACACAATGGCCAGCAGCTCTTTCTCGGTTGTTGTGTAGTTGAGCTGGGCATCTATCATGGATCTACGGCATAAGCTATGACATGGGGAAGCTTATCCTTTCTCCGCCTAGGACAGGCTCCTAGGGCATAGTCTGATGCATCACACATCAGCTCAAAGGCACCTTTGAATAGTCGGGACTGCAAGATGGGAGCTGAAATCGAGACATTTCTTAAGGACCTAAAAGGTGTCATGCATTCATTAGTAAACACAAAAGGAACATCTTGACACGATGACAGAGTGGCTTGTAAATTTTACTGAAATCTTTGATGAACCTCCTATAAAATCCTGCTTGCCCTAAGAAACTTCTGATTTGCTGAACAGTTCTGGGAGGTGGCAAATGTGCAATTAGATCCATGTTTGCTTGGTCCACCTCTATGCCTTTATGGGAGACCACATGTCCTAGGACAATGCCTTGGTGACCATAAAATGACTCTTTTCGACTTAGAACCAAATTGGTTTCTTCACATCTTTGCAACACCAACTTGAGGTGGTGTAAGCATTGGGAAAAACTGTCTCCATAAATTGAAAAGTCATCCATGAAGATCTCCATGAATTGATCAATCATGTCGAAAAGATGGCATACATGCATCTTTGAAAAGTAGCAGGGCATTGCAAAGACCAAAGGGCATCCTCCTATAGGCAAAAGTGCCAAAGGGTGAAGGTGGTCTTTTCTTGGTCTGTGGGTACAGGGATCTTTGTAACCAGTACCCATCAAGGAAGCGATAGTAAGCTTTACACGCAAGCTTATCAAGGATTTGGTCAATGAAGGGAGGGAAATGGTCTTTCCTTGTCATGGTATTTAATTTTACGTAGCCTATCACGGACCCTCCATCCAGTTGTTTGTCGGTGGGCGTAAGTTCACCAGTTATTCTTCTACCAGTGATGCAGTTTCTTAGGCACCACTGTGTGGTGCTACTGGCGAGAATCTGAAATGGGGTAAATGACTGACATCTAGCACTTGACAACTTCCTTCATTACCACTTCTTGCATGTGAGGATTCAACCTTCTTTGCATTTCTCTAGAAGGCTTGGCATCCTCTTCCGTGGATCTTATGCATGCATACAATTTGGGTTTATTCCTCCTAAATCGGCAATGGTCCACCAATTGCTTTCTTGTCTTGTTTTAGAACTACCATGCTCCTCTTCTTGCTCCTTTGTAAGGGAGGAAGAAATAATCATGTAGTGTTTGATGATCTCCCAAAACACATATTTCAGATTTTTGGGAGGCTGTTGAGTTCCAATTCGAGGTGGTGAATTTGAGGGGGCAGCAAAGGTACCTTGGTAATTTGTGGAAGAGGGAGAGGAGGTCTCCAAGAGGGAGAACTTGAGGATTGTTTGTGAGTGCCTTGCACAAAGCAGACTCCTTTGAATTTGATCTCCTTTTCCTTCTTTCTCAAAGGATTCCCAATCATTTTTAGTTACTGTGGTGGAGTCTTCACCTGCAGAAATTTTGCAAAGACTCCTCCACAAGTTCATCCATGATGTCAACATGAAAGCACTCTTCAGAAAATTGAGGTTGGTTAATGACATTATAAACATTCAATTTGACTTTCATATTACCAAAAGAAACTTCCATGATACGACCAGACATTGAATACAAGCATTTGTCAGAGCTGTGAATGGTCTCCCTAAAATGACAGGGGATGGAAGTCTGCTTTTGGTTGGTTCCATGTCCAACACGGAAAATCAGCAGGATAGAAGAATTTATCTACTCCTACTAGCACATCTTCAATCAATCCCAGGGTTTTCTCTCGGATCTGACTAGTTGCAACACCACTTGAGTGGGTTTTAATTCTCCCAAACCTAGCTTCTCATATAGAATAAGGAAGCGAGTTGACACTAGCTCAGATCTAGCGGGCTTTCTCGATGGTATGCTCCCCAATGATGCAGGGATTGTGGGATTCGAGGATCTTGCATTTTGGGGGTGTTGCAATGGATAGTACTTGGTTGATTTTCTCCACAAAGAAAGGCCTTCTTAGATAAATGTATCCTAGATTGCCTTTTGTGGGTCACATCCTTCTTAAATTTAGCATATGGGGGACTGTTTGATTGCATCAAGCAGGTAGATTAATTTTAACTTGCTTGAATGTCTCCATCATTTCCTCAATTTTGTGTTTCCTTTGTCAAAAGGAGCTGACTTCATTGCATGAGGGAATGGGAGGTGGGGAACAAATCTCTCCTCCTCATCTTTTTCAACAATTTTTATTTTCTGTTTTCATTTTTTGGGTTTTCCGAGGTAAATCAACAACCTCATTGTTTTCATCATCTTTGTGCTTCCTGCACATCTTGTTCTTCTTCTTTTCCTCTTCACTACCCTTGTGTTTTTATTACTCTTCCACTTCTCAAAGTGGTCACAGCTTTAATCTCCTCATGGCCATTTGAGGATTCTCTGAATCCCTTAGGATTGTTCAAAGGTCGGTAGTCGCCCTCCTCTCTCTTAGCTAATGAATTGATGGCCCAAAGTTTCTTCAATTTTTTAATGCTCATTTGTGAAGGTTCACGATCGAGATAGAGTTCCTAAATTGAAGTGAACTTAAGACCCGCTCTTCAAATGAGGGACCTAGGAGGGCGAGGCTGGTGTAGAATCTTTGCATGGGGTTCTTGTGGGTTAGGTTCTTTGAAAATTTTGTTTATTGTAAAAATTCTGCGATATGGTGAAAGCGAGGTTTGAAAGGTATTTGATTTTGGGCTGCTATTCTTTGTTGGGGCTGTAATTTCCTGATTCCACGAGATTAGGATGAGATCTCCATGGGTAGTCATTGGATTGCATCTGTCCATAAGATGTGCATGAGCTTGTTCCATCATGAGTTCGGAAATTGTGATGCGAAGGACATTGATCAATTGAATGAGTAGGGATGGCATATCGGACATGCCTCCTCTACTCTTGACCCATTTGGAGCTTTAAATGAGTCCATCGACCTATCAAATTTTGTGGTCAAATTATCCACTTTCCTTTCCACTCATTGACTTCATAAACTTTCCCTCTTGTGAATTGGGGATTATTCACCTAGCTGGATTCTCGGTGTCTCTTGACAGGATTCTGCTTTGGGTTGAATTTTCTCCAATCACCTCAAAGAGGTCCCAAACCTCTTCAATGTCTTTGTAAGTAGGTACCTCCACAGAGGCATCCACCATGTTCTTGCCCTTACGATCAATTCCTTGATAGAAGCTTTGAACAAGCCATTTAGGAATTTGATGGTGAGGGCATTGTCTTATGATTCTTTGAATCTTTCCCATGCCTCATGGAAAGTTTGATTGAGTTTTGGGAGAAAGAGATGATGCTTTGTCTTAGTTGGCTGGTTTTAGTCATTGGGAAATATTTTGACAAAATTGACATTGCAAATCATTCCATGATGTGATCTTTGTTGGTGCTAACATAGATAACCATGCTCTAGCTTTGTCCTTTAATGAAAAAGGAAGAGCCTCGGCTTGGTTGCCTCTGGACCAAGTCCACTATGTTAAATGTTGTGCACAAAGCCGAAATTCATCAATGTGCTTGTAAGGATCTTCTTTACTTAATCCATGAAATGAAGGCAGCATTTGGATGGTTGATGATTTGATCTCATAATTTCCCTCCTGGGAAATTGAATGCAGAAAGGGAATTATAGGCACCGAGCAAAGTAGTCTCTTAACAATCTAGGTTCACCCATTGTAGCAGAACTACATGGTGTATATACATTTCTTAGGAGTCTTTCAACCGAATTAAAAGGGAGAATCTCAGGTTGAGAGTTCTCCTACCAAACATACAACGCAGAGAATTTGGTACCGCAAAACACTGTCAATTAGGTGCTTTCCTTTCCTTTACGCAATTGTATTTGTAACTTGCACGGAGATAACAAATGAGAAAAATGAATTAATAAATAATAAATAAAGAGAATAAAACATAGGTCTATCTATTTTAGAACAAATTCCAAAACGGCGCCAAAAACTTGTTGTTGCCTAACATGTGCACGATTTATGTGTGTTTTGAATGACGAATTAATGAATATTAAGTTACATAATTTTAAATTATGAAAGAGATATCAAGACATTGAGGGCTAACAATAGCTCGCAAGATCGGGCCAATTGTAGCAAGTTTTAAAAGTAAGTATATTAAAGATCGCCCAGAGAATTTATACGAAATATGAGATAGACCTCGGATCTGCTACGGATCGGCTCTATAATTATCTAGAAAGCGATAAAAAAGAGAGTGTTGGGTTTTGTCACGTTTAACTAAAAGCAAATAAAGAAAAGAACTAACTAATCGATCCGGATCCAAGTTGGGGAAGTGATTAAAATAAATCAAATGGAGAAATAATAACTTTACGTGATTTCGCCTTTGAATTTTAATGGAGAATCGCAACTAAACAGAGTTGATTCAATCTTCATCGGCTACCGGACAGATGTAAGAGAAATAAATCTGAATTAAGGAAGGGTTTAGACTTATGGTTATGATCATCACTTAAATGGTCAGATCATCCAATAGTTGTTGACCTATCCTCAATTGAACATGAACATCATCGCAAGTCTTTGTGAACTAGGTTACCAACGCTAATTAAATGCAGAGTAATGAATCAAGGGAAATTGCATGCAAAGTAGTGAATCTAAAGGAGTCTAATGCACTAAGGTGATCAATAAGAACCCTTGACATGAATCCAATGGAGAAAACATTCTGACAACCTTTTAAATTCAATCTTACAATTACAGAGCACTCGGCCCTCGGACTCATGATCTTGAATCCAATCTCCTTGGAGTTACAAATAGCTCTCTAAACTCTCAAAAGCAAATACAAAAGAAGCTATTACGAGAAGTACAGGACAAGCTATGAGGAAAGCGGGAAATAGAAATGAACTCAAAACTGGATGCCACAATTGGGCAAATGTCTTCTATTTATAGCTTTCCTTGATCCGCAGTTTGAATTGACCAATCGAAGTGTTCAGATCTGGATTGCCCAATGGCGATTGAGCACGGGATCGATCTGTTCGCCAATGAAAATGCTACGATGGTTCACCAATCGAGCGCTAGAAGCATCAATTCATTATGGAATTCAAAAATCTGTTTGAGCTTCTAGAAGTTCACGCCAAGTGATTTCATCTTTGAGCGCTCACATGGGTTGGAATATGCTTTTGGATCTTGATTGGAATCTTAAAATGTCCTGGGCATTAAATGCATTGAGCGTCTGAGATTCTTGAAATGCCCTTTAAACAATTTGTAATTCCCGAATGTCCTTCGTAGAGTTTAAGTGCCTTTTATAAAGTGTTTTGGCTCGAAGTTCTTTTCGCAAGCAATTTGGCTTGAGAAAGTCTTTTCGCAAAGGACTTCTCCCGGATCTTCTATTCGAAAAGGAAATTTCAACTATTGAGCAGAACATGGTTCTTTTCGAGTAGTTCATTCTGACTCGAATCAATTGACGAACTTTGACCTTTTCGAAAAGTACTTTTTACTTTGCGATTTGAACTTTTAACTTGATTTCTTCTTTGCGAATGGATCCTTCTTCTTCTTCAGGTCTTTTCTTGCTCTTTTAGGACCTTTTTAGCCATTGCTGAGGCTATTTCTTCACTCCCTCTTTGAGCTTGACATGAGTTGTCAGCTTTTTGATCATTTTAGGATGCTTTTCGGACTTGGACCTGTCTAATTGGTTAGCTGTAAAATGCACACTAAAGCACTTATTTAGTCTTCTCAAGGGTCTTTCAAAGCTCATGTTTAGGGGTGAAAAATGGTATTTTTCACTACTTAACACAAGCTCACCAGCTAATTGTCAAGACCTGAAAAGTACCACTTTTCACCCCGTAACTTAACCTGTGATTAGACCCTCAGCCCTTTAATAAATGTTTGTTAAGATATTTTTATAGGTAATAAACAGCAATGCAATAAGGCCATAAATCCTGCTAAGGAGCCTGTTTTGACCCCAGAAGTCTCTCGGAAGAATGAGCCATGAATCCAGACCTGAGATAAGCCTCGCGCAGCTGACAAAGCTACAAAGGATTCAGGAATTTAGGCTTCGTGCAGTCCACGCTACGTTCCCCAAGACTTCACGAGAAGTTCTCGCATAGTAGAGTGACAGAAGAGCTTCAGAAGCCTTGAGTCGCGCAGTTCTCACAAAGTTTAGAAGTTAAAGGTCGCACAGTCTCATGCAGTTCAAGAAGACCCCTCTCACTCGCGATTAACTCGAGCAATTTGAGAATGAAACTTCAGGAAAGTTATCGCCTGCAGTTCTTGTACAAGCTATCGCGAGGATCCTCGCAATGATCTATCAAGAAATGGACTCTCGCATAGCTCAAAAATTATTAAAGCCTCGCGAGGATCCTCGCGAAGCTCAATCCAGCGAGAGCGCACCAACCTCGCAACAGTTGAAGCTTCAGAGTTAAACTCAACCACGTGATGAACAGAGCTACCACGCGACGAGTCTGGGAAACGATGGCTACCTAGCGAAGCTCTGAACTTTAACCTTTCATCGCTTCAACAGAGGACTTTCTGGGAATTTCCAAGGATTAGGGCACGCACTCCCACGCTCAAATCTTTATGCACGCGCCTCGAGGCATCCAAGAAATAGTATTCGGCCATGTGGCATCGTTAAAATTAGGTTTCCTAACCCTAATGCGCCGCCACACCACTGCTATATAAACCCAAACTTGGTTTAGGTTTAAGAGTTCAGACTTTATCACTGATACGGGATCTGAGATCATTTTCTTTTCTGTTCTTCTGTAGTTGTAAGTAGTTTTCCTTTTTCTTTTTCTTTCTCTCCATAGTTCAGCACTTGCTGGCTATGCCTTTGTATGTATTTTTGAACTAGTTTAATGAATGTTTTGTAATAGGATATGTACTTTTATGGGATGTGTGCGAATGAGAGTTGCTCAGTGCAAGGCTGCTGTCTTGTGATCTGCCATTGCTTTGGCTGTGATTCAAAGCAATGGAGGACTGATTCTAAGGATCCATTCAGATCCAAGTGACCTGTGTGTCTGGGCTATTGATGTGATTTTTAATTGTAATGTTTTACTCACAAGCGTACGAATCAGATTGTATATAGTGGGAGTAGAGTACGAGATCGTTCCCACGAGGACTATTTTGGAAGATCTAAAAAGACAAGACAGTAATTCAAGAAATCCACCAAGAACTAATAGTATTCTACCAGTCTTATGATTTAGGTGGTTTGATGAGATGATAACTACTGACTACAAACTAAAATTTAATTGATGATTCCAAAATAAAGGTAAAAATGAAGATAAAGATGAAGATACTAAATCCTCCCATCTTTGGTCTGTTCTTCTCATAATACAAATCTAAGGATTAAACTATGAGATATACCATTGAAATACATCTTTTATGGAAGATAAATGGTCAAAACCCCGACAGGTTTCACGTTACATCCCTGTAATCAGGACTTAGATGATTTTCATATATAGATCTAGGATCAAGGGCATGGCTCGGAACACTTGATCTCAGGTTCAAATAAAAATCATCCCCAAAGTGAGTGAAAATTTTAACAAGAATACCACCATAGATCTGAAATCAAGGGCATGGCTCGACACACTTGATTTCAGATTAAGGAGTAATTAAGATAAAATTCTCATTACAGATCCAGGATCCAGGGCATGGCTCGGCACACTCGATCCCGGATCATAATCGTAATTAGATCCACACGATGAAAGTAAATGACCATATAACAATAATTGGGGTAAAATTACCGTCACCAGATTTGAGATCCAGGGCATTGCTCGGCACACTCGATCCCAGTTAATGGCGGGGATTTTATCCGTTCGTGATAACATAACAATCATAAAACAAAAATCTCATATTTTAATCCTAAATTAATATTATTAGAAGTACATCCCTTGGATGGGAATCATTAGATCCCCATTCCTAAGAATTTAGCCACACATGCTGTAATTAAATGACATAAATAAATAAGAAAGGGAAAATAACATCAATTTAATAAATTAAAAATACCTCAAACTCCAATGAAAATTATTTGATCCAAAAGTACGATGATCTTTATAAACGAAATTAATGTACAAATCAACTGAACAAAAATAATAAACTGAAGGAATGAATACTGAAAAATTAAAGGAACAAAGCTCTCAAAAAGGAAAAGAAATAATAAAAACTCTCTCTATCTCTACCTCTACCAAAAAAAACAAAACTCTTCTAAAACTAATTATTCTCCTCTTTCACAACTTGTAGCATCCTTTTTATAAAGTCGGCCAAACCCTATCCCTAATACCTCAATCGATTGAGAATTAAATCTCAATCGATTGACTCTTAAGTTGGAAAAAAGTTGTCTTCTCATGTCAATCAATTGAGACTTAATTCTCAATCGATTGAGGCCTAAAAGCAATTTTCGTGAACTCCCGCCAAACTTTGCATCAGACACCACTTTGGTATTTAGGCTATAACTTTCTATCCTGAAGTTGAATGGAAACAATTCCTGTGGCGTTGGAAAGCTGACGACGATCCCTACAACGTTTAAGTTTTAGCCATTTCCTGAATCGGACGTCTTGAAGGTCTAAATTGAGCTGCAAGTAGCACCAAGTTTCCGATGACCCAAAGTTGCAGTGTTTTGATATTATTTTCAAAATTCTTGGGCTATTTTTTGCACTTGGATTATATTTACCTGAAACACTTCAAATCTAGTAATTCTCATCAGATAGCCTTAATCGGATAGCTAAATATAGGTATTTAGGGGTGAAATATTATCGTATTTTGCTACTCATCACACCCCCAAACCTACACTTTGCTAGTCCTCGAGTAACGCAAACTAAAGATAGTAAATGCCACTTTCGTAGGGAACACGATTGCACTTAGCATGTGCAACAAGCCTTTAAACCCCTAGGTGATCCCTAGTGGAGGAGTTGTGTCTCCTGAGGGTTTACAGTGAAGTTACTCACAAACTTTCAAAAATTTTAAACCATCGTCAAAATTGAGTTTTCAAAAGATGATTGTTATAATATCTTTAACTTCAAAACTCAAAATCATTAATCAATTCAACATGCGAATTCTCAATTTTAAATAACAATGTTATATTAATTATACTAATATCCATTCAAATTAGTCTAATGCTCAAATGGTTAGATAACTCATCCATTCATGTCTAAACGTGAAGTGTGTGCATATCCAAACCAAACTTCATTCATCTCAGACCTAGTTCAAACGAGAAATCGTCGGATCTGTTGTCTCGACTCAATCCTCACTTTAGGTATACTCTTGAAATAAAATCACTCTGATGATGGGTAAGTTTTTGCACACATGTGAAAGATCAATACAAAGCAAATAAGGAAAGGTCTCATATGATAAATGAAACACGATGCAATAAATGAACAAAAATAAATCTCATAAGAACAGATACTTGTATATCCTAAGCATGTCATATCAAGTGTCATAAGTATCACATATTTACTCTCCACAAGGTAGCTACCAATGCAAGATTCGATCATGAAGGTCTTTTGTGGGATTGTAATGGGGCTCAGGAAAGGATAATAAAGAATTGGAAGTTGGGATTCAAAATTTCTGAGAAATTGGAAAAGAAACAAACTTCTGATTTTTCTATTTCTCTTCTTTTTCTTTTCTAATCTCTCACTATTTTTTTTTTCAATATTTTTCTTTTCTCACTCTTTCTTTTTCTTTGAAATTCCTTTTCTTGAAGCACCTCATATTTTTCATTATTTTTCATCATTTTCTTTTTCTTTTTCTCCCTCCTTTTTCTTTTATATTTTTGCCATACACTCTTAGTAAACACCACAACTCAGTATCTCTCTACTTACTCTCTTTTCGTTCACTCTCATCCCTCGTTCCTAATCTCTCAGAAATAAGAAGGGTAAAGCTGAATTTTCAGAAATGGTGAAGGGTTAAAGGTTAGCGTGGCTTATCAAAGAATGTATAAAGGTAAAAAAATTTTCAATAGGCTCAAAGGGGTACTAGAAGGATAAACTTATTTGAGTTGGGACATTTTAAGCACAAACGAGCCAAAGATGCCTTCAATCATATCCTTAAAAGATGGTAAACTTGCCTATTTGTCTTGAGTAGATATATAGTACGTTCTAACACAATAATATGAATTTGATTGCATGCAAAGTCACAAGTCAAAATAAAATGTATGAGATTATGCAAAATAATTCGTATTAAAAAAGAACTCCGAGTTTATGTATTCACTCATCAATGACGGGAAATTAGCTCTAAAGCTGACCGGGTTTAGTCTCCGCTAAGAACCTAAGATTCAACATTCAAAACAGCTCATCGATTTATGAGTCTTAGCTTGGTATAAGTGTAAAAATTTTAAGCATGAATCTCAAAATTATCCACAAAATATCACATTAAGCATCATTATCCTAGATACAAGTAATCAAAATATGACATTAATATTCTCAAAATTAAATTCACATGCATCATCAAATAAAGTTTGAAAACTATCACAAAATAATGTGCATGATGACTTCAAAATAAAAAAAAAAATTAAGTGATGCAAAATAGAAAACCATACCCCTAAACCTAAATATGACAATGTCCTCATTGATTGAAATAGGTATTGCACCCCCAAACCTGTTGAAAAGTACCTCAACATAAAGATCAAGTACAGAGAATATGTGCAGCAAATAGGAACATGACCAAAAATTTAATGAAGGAAATATGGTTATGCTATTTAGGGAATTAAAAATAACCTAATCTAAACAAAAAACTAATATTCTGGAACTAAATATACGAAATAAATAAATCCTAAATCCTAAATCCTACACAAAATTGGGTTACCTCCCAATGAGCGCTAGTTTAATGTCGATAGCTCGACCAAATGAGTTGCTCAGTCAGAATTATCCATTGGAACGCCCAAGGGAGGAGTGTCAGAGAATGCGATTGCATCCTCAAGGAACGGTTTTAATCTTTGACCATTAACTCGAAAAACATTCCCGTATCTCTAATTGATAACATCAACTGCCCCATTAGGGAGTATTCGAGAGATTTTGAAAGGACCACTCCAACGGGTTTTTAGTTTCCCCGGAAATAGATGAAATCGAGAATTATAGAGTAGAACCTGTTGACCAACGTCGAAAGATTTACATAGAATAGATTGATCATGAACCCATTTCATACGGTCCTTGTACGATTTAGCACAGTCATATGCATCAACACGGATTTCTTCTAATTCATTCATTTGCAAACCCCTTTGGGTACCAGATTTCAGGAGATCGAAATTCAATGACTTAATAGCCCAAAATGCTCGATGTTCCAGTTCAACCGGGAGGTGGCAACCTTTACCAAAAACCAACCAATACGGCAACATGCCAATCAGAGTTTTAAACGTAGTTCGATACGCCCATAGAGCATCATTAAGTTTTAGCGACCAGTCTTTACGGTTTGGATGGATTGTCTTCTCTAAAATTCGCTTAAGTTCTCGATTAGAGACTTCGACTTGGCCACTTGTCTAAGGATGGTATGGTGTAGCAACTTTGTGTGTGACACCATATTTCTTCATTAATTGGGTGAATACTTTATTGCAAAAGTACTTTCCACCATCGCTGATTATCGCCTTTGGAATACTAAAACGTGAAAACACTTGATCCTTCAAACATTTGATCACTACTTTGTGATCATTCGATTTATAGGCCACGGCCTCTACCCATTTCGAGACATAATCAACTCCGACAAGAATGAACGTATTTCCAAATGAATTCAGGAAAGGACCCATGAAATCGATCCCCCAAACATTAAACAATTCCACTTCTAAAATTGGATTGAGCGGCATCATGTTGCGCTTTGAGATTCGGCCCAGTATTTGACAATTGTGACAAGATTTGCAATGCTGATGACAATCTTTAAAGATCGTCGGCCAGTAAAAACCACTTTGGAGGATCTTTACTGCGGTCTTTTTGGAACTAAAGTGACCTCCACAAACTAACTCATGAGAGAACGAGATGATCCGTGGTTGCTCAGATTCAATAATACATCTTCGTATGATTTGGTCGGGACAATATTTGAATAAATACGGATCTTCAAAAAAGTAGTATTTCACCCGAGCTAAGAAAATGGATTTCTCTTTCTTAGACCAATGGTGAGGTAATTTCTCTGTGACTAGGTAATTGACAAGATCCGCATACCAAGGTGGGCAATCAATCCTGAATAACTGTTCATCTGAGAAGTGCTCCAAGATCTGAACAGGATCATCAGATTTCTCAATAATAATTCGTGACAAGTGATCCGCCACCACATTTTTTGACCATTTCTTGTCTTTGATCTCCAAATTGAACTCTTGCAACAACAAGATCCATCTGATTAAGCATGCTTTAGCATCTTTCTTAGCGAACAGATAACGCAGAGTAGCATGATCTGTGAATACCACGACTTTAGATCCTAATAAATAGGATCAAAATTTATCCAACGCGAAAACTACTGCCAAAAGTTCCTTTTCAGTGGTCGAGTAGTTCAACTGGGCATCGGTGAGAGTACGACTCGCATAGTAGATTACATGCGGTAATTTTTCTATTCGTTGTCCCAGAATAGCTCCGATTGCATAATCAGAGGCGTCGCATATGATTTTAAATGGGAAGTCCCAGTTCGGAGA
Source organism: Chloranthus sessilifolius (assembly GCA_021018995.1). Taxonomy (NCBI): domain Eukaryota; kingdom Viridiplantae; phylum Streptophyta; class Magnoliopsida; order Chloranthales; family Chloranthaceae; genus Chloranthus; species Chloranthus sessilifolius. Next base: position 35,961,791 of record CM037598.1, on the reverse strand, counting down.
TTGAATTATCGGGGCTTTTATCAATTCAGCCATAATGGTTTCCAAGGCTTGCAAACATTTAACACCAAAGAGGAATGGGGCATCCTTTGAAAGTAAGCTGCATAACGGTCGTGCTATCTTGCTAAAATCTTTAATAAAATGCCGATATAAACCGGCGTGTCCCAGAAAAGATCTTATTTCCTTCACTGTCCTCGGTGGTGGTAGATTGGCAATTAAATCAACTTTAGCCTTATCGACCTCGATACCCTGGGACGATATGATGTGTCGCAAAATAATGCCATCTTTAACCATGAAGTGACATTTTTCCCAGTTAAGAATAAGGTTCTTCTCCTGGCATCGTGCAAGCACTAGCGACAAATGATTCAAACAGTCAGTAAAACTGTTTCCATGGATTGAGAAGTCGTCCATGAAGACTTCGAGGAATCTTTCGACCATATCCGAAAAAATACTCAGCATACATCTTTGGAAAGTAGTTGGTGCATTACAAAGCCCAAATGACATTCGTCGGTAGGAGAAAGTACCAAAAGGGCATGTGAATGTGGTTTTCTCTTGATCCTCAGGTGCAATGACTATTTGGTTATAACCGGAATAGCCATCGAAGAAGTAATAGTAATCATGCCCTGCCAATCTTTCTAACATCTGATCGATAAATGGAAGTGGAAAGTGATCTTTCCTCATCATCAAATTTAACTTTCGATAACCAATACACACTCTCCAACCTATTTGAATTTTTGTAGGAATCAGTTCGTTTTCCTCATTCTTCACCACTGTGACTCCCGACTTCTTAGGGACCACTTGTGTGGGGCTGACCCATTTACTGTCAGAGATGGGGTATATGATTCCAGCATCTAAAAGTTTTATTACCTCATTTCAGACCACGTCTTGCATTATAGGATTCAGTCTCCTCTGTGGTTCCCTAGAAGGCTTAGCATTGTCTTTCAAATAGATTCGGTGCATACACACCGTCGGACTAATGCCTTTGATATCTTTTATCGACCATTCGATGGCACTTTTGTGATCTTTGAGCTCATTCATGAGTTGGCCTTCCTGAATCGCATCCAATTTTGATGAGATTATGACGGGTTGAGTTTCATTCTCCCCTAGGTAGGCATACTTAAGATTTTCCGGAAGAGGTTTAAGTTCTAAGGACACTTTCTCCTCCTCTTTCGGCTTTTCCTTGATTAATTCAATTTTAGCTCCAACATCAATTTTCTTTGCTTCTCCCAAAAGTGGTGTGGAGTCTAACATGTGATTCACTTCTTGGATCAGTTGATCCACATCAAAATTTTCTCCAAAATGCGCAAGACAAGCTGCTAAAGGATCTTCAGTCTCGGATGCATGAAATATTTCTTCTACGATTTCATCGAGTATGCATGCTTGTGCATGTTCATCATCCTCCATAGGCTGCTTGGCAATATTAAAAATGTTGAGTTCCACTGTCATATTCCCAAATGACAGATTCATGATCCCGTTTCGACAATTGATCAGCGCATTGGAGGTTACTAGGAATGGTCTTCCTAGAATCACTGGAATGTTATTCTTCAAATTTGGCACTGGTTCAGTGTCTAAAACAACAAAATCTACAGGAAAGTAGAAAGAATCCACCTTGATGAGGACATCTTCCACAATTCCACGAGGGATCTTAACAGACCGATCAGCTAACTGAAGGGTCATCACAGTGGTCTTTAGCTCTCCCAATTCGAGCTCCTTGTACACAGAATAAGGCAACAAGTTGACACTTGCTCCTAAATCCAAAAGGGCCTGATCAATACGGTTATCGCCGATGATGATTGAGATTGTAGGACAACCTGGGTCCTTGTACTTAATTGGGAGCTTTGCTTGTAACACTGAACTAACCTGCTCGGCTAAGAAAGCCTTTTTCAAAATATTGGTCTTTCTTTTGATTGTGACCAATTCCTTCAAAAATTTTGCATAAGCAGGCACTTGGCGGATGGCATCCAGGAAGGGAATATTAATTTTTAATTGCTTGAAAATCTCATTTTTTCCTTCCACATTGTGATTTTTCCATGGTGCCATGAATCTTTACGGGTACGGTGCTTTAGGAACAAAACTTTTCTTCTGTTCACTCCTTTCTTCTGTTATTTCTTTTGCTTGTACTTTTTCTTCAATTTCTTCTTTCTCTTCAGATTTCTTCTCTCCATCAGACTTTCCCTCCTCCTCTGGCAACACTACTTTGTGATCGACCTGCTTCCCAGACCTCAATGTTGTGATCGCTTGAATTTGTTGTTGATTATATTCTTGTGATGAAATTGGTGTTTGTTCAACAACTATCTGACCCCTTGGGTTAGGAATTGGTTGGCTACGAAACGATCATTTTTCTCTTTCACAGAGAAAAGTTGTCAATTGCCCAATTCGGGTTTCTATTTTAGAGATTGAGGATGTGTGAGAATGGATAAGTTTCAACAGGTCCTCAGTGGAAGGAGTTTGTGTATGAGGACGTTGGGCAGCATTTCCTAGTGGATTGTTAAATCTAGGTGGTGGAAATGTTGGCACAAAATTCTGTTGTGGTTGGTTTTGATAACCTCCCATTGGTTATGCAAATTGATAATTCTGATTTAATTGTTGTGATTGTCCCATCTGATTTTGATTGTATTGAAATTGATTTGGGTTATTAAACCCTTGCTGTTGAAATTGCCCTTGACCGTAGTTTTGTTGCGGTCCTTGGTTGAAATTTTGTTGGGGATAAAAGTTCGTCCCCTATTTCTTGGACTGTATTCTTTGATTATCTTGTTTCCATAAGAATTTGGGTGGTTTCTCCAACTATTTGGGTTATTCTCATTGAAAACGTTTCCTTGATTCTGCCCATAATTATTCACAACATTTAGTTGTTCAGATGTGTCTTCATGGTAGTTTTGCATTGAAGGGCAATCATCTGCCATATGCATTGGACTTGCACAAATTGAACATGGCTTAGGTTGTGTATTTACCATATGCACATTCTTCTTTAATTTTAATTCCTCCACTTGTTGAGTGAGAAATCAATTTTAGCCATCAGATCTGGGGAATCTTTTACTACGTATAGTCCTCTCTTCTTGGTTGAACTTCCGGCTTGATCACGAGCTTTGACTGGTTGTTCCCGAGTCTTTGTGAAATCCCAGTGCTGAGAATCCTTAGCCAGCTTTTCTGAGAAAGCATAAGATTCAGTTTCCTGGAGGCTCAGGAATCCTCCGCCATTCATTGACTCCACCAGATGTCTATTAGGTTGACTTAGTCCATTGTAGAAACACTGGACCAGTCTCCACTTTGAGTATCCATGGTGTGGACATTTGAGTAAGAGATCCATGAATCTATCCCAAGCTTCATATAATCTCTCATCTTCCTCTTGCGTGAAATCCGTGATTTCACGTCTGAGGACATTCGTCTTCGCCATAGGGAAGAACTTTGATAGAAACTTTTTGACCATATGATCCCAGGTGGTTATGGATCCCGATGGTAGAGAATTTAACCAAGCTTTTGCTTTACCCTTTATAGGGAAAGGAAACAAGCGTAGCCTAACAGATTCTTCACTGAAATTTTGGTAAACGGATGAGCAGAGTTCGACAAAGTCTTTAACGTGCTGGTATGGGTCTTCTCTCTCCATGCCATGAAAGATTGGAAGGATTTGGATGACATTTGTATGAATTTCAAACCGGCCACTAGGTGTGGCGGGGTATACAATGCATGATCGGGTATTTGTAGTTATTGGAGAAAACAGTTCTCTCAATGTTGGTTCTTCCTCTTGTTCGAGTTGCCCATTCATTTTGTCAGTCATATTGACTTTAGTGGATGATTCACTAGAGAATTGTCGCCTTGATCTAGCGTCCTTACGATTTGATCGGCAAGCACGTTCGATCTCAGAATTTAAAGGCTCTAAAGTTTTTTCTTTAGAAGACCTAGTGTGCATGCAAATGACGCACAGAGTGGAGGTTTCAGGTAGGAAAACCTCGAATTTTTTTATTTTTTTATTTTTTTTTCCTCAGAACACAGTCAATCGATTGAGGAAGATTTTTTATTTTATTTTATTATTATTATTTTTTACCACAGAACACAGTCAATCAATTGAGGAAGAATTCTCAATCGATTGAGGAAGAATTATTTTTTTTCAAAACACTCACAACAGTCGATCGATTGACTCTTTCATGTCAATCGATTGAAAAAGTGGTGCTCACAACCACAGAACACAGTCAATCGATTGAGGAAGAATTCTCAATCGATTGACTGTTAAAAACACACAAATCCCTATTCGAATTAATCAAATTTTTTTTTTTTTTAGCAGGAATACTATTTTAATCCCCTAAATTTCCTAAAATTAACTGTCTATTTCCTAAAAATTTAGATTTTCTTGATTTAGTCCCCGACAGCGGTGCTAAAAACATGATGTGATTTTTAATTGTAATGTTTTACTCGCAAGCGCACGAATCAGATTGTATATAGTGGGTGTAGAGTACGAGATTGTACCCACGAGAACTATTTTGGAAGATCTAAAAAGATAAGATAGTAATTCAAGAAATCCACCAAGAACTAACAGTATTCTACCAGTCTTATGATTTAGGTGGTTTGATGAGATGATAACTACTGACTACAAACTAAAATTTAATTGATAATTTAAAAATAAAGGTAAAAATGAAGATAAAGATGAAGATACTAAATCCTCCCATCTTTAGTCAGTTCTTCTCATAATACAAATCTAAGGATTAAAATATGAGATATACCATTGAAACGCATCTTTTATGGTAGATAAATGGTCAAAACCCCGACCGGTTCCACGTTGCATCCCTGCAATCAGGACTTAGATGATTTTCATATATAGATCTGGGATCAAGGGCATGGCTCGGCACACTTGATCTCCGGTTCAAATAAAAATCATCCCCAAAGTGAGTGAAAATTCCAACAAGAATACCACCATAGATCTGAAATCAAGGGTATGGTTCGACACACTTGATTTCAGATTATGAAGTAATTAAGATAAAATTACCATTACAGATCCGGGATCCAGGGCATAGCTCGGCACACTCGATCCCAGATCATAATCGTAATTAGATCCACATGATAAAAGTAAAAGACCATATAACAATAATTGGGGTAAAATTACCGTCACCAGATCTGTGATTCAGGGCATGGCTCGGCACACTCGATCCCAGTTAATGGCGGGGATTTTATCCATTCGTGATAACATAACAACCATAAAACAAAAATCTCATATTTCAATCCTAGATTAATATTATTAGAAGTACATCCCTTGGATGGGAATCATTAGATCCCCATCCCTAAGAATTTAGTCACACATGCTGTAATTAAATGACATAAATAAATAAGAAAGGAAAAATAATATCAATTTAATGAATTAAAAATACCTCAAACTCCAATGAAAATTATTTGATCCAAAATTACGATGATCTTCAGAAACAAAATTAATGTAGAAATCAACTGAACAAAAATAATAAACTGGAGGAATGAATACTGAAAAATTAAAGGAACATAGCTCTCAGAAAGAAAAAGGAATAATAAAAACTCTCTCTATCTCTACCTCTTCCAAAAAAAACAAAACTCTTCTAAAACTAAATATTCTCCTCTTTCACAACTCGTACCATCCTTTTTATAAGGTCGGCTGAACCCTATCCCTAATACCTCAATCGATTGAGAATTAAATATCAATTGATTGACTCTTAAGTTGGAAAAAGGTTGTCTTCTCATGTCAATCGATTGAGACTTAATTCTCTATCGATTGCGGTCTAAAAGCAATTTCTGTGAACTCCCGCCAAACTTTGCATTAGACACCACCTCGATATTTTGGGCATAATGTTCTGTCTCAAAGTCGGATTGAGGCGATTCTTACAGCGTTGGAAAGATGACGACGAGCTCTACAACTTTTATGTTTTTGAAATTTCCAGAATCTGACGTCTTGAAGGTTCAAATTGAGCTGCAAGTGGCACCAAGTTTCCGATGACCCAAAGTTCCAGTGTTTTGATATTATTTTCGGGATTCTTGGGCTATTTTCTACACTTGGATTATATTTACCTGAAATACTTAAAATCTAGTAATTCTCATCAAATAGCCTTCATCGGATAGCTAAATGTAGGTATTTAGGGGTGATATATCATCATATTTCGCTACTCATCAGCTATCATGGTCCGATACAGCCTTAGCCCTACCACAGGACCCACTAGATCTGAAATCCCCATGGGAGCCTGAGCTGGTAGCCTTGTGACCAAGGTGGTGGCAGCAATATTACTGTTCTGTTTTGGAACTATGAGGAGGATAGCCTCTGGGATAGTCTGTGACCATTCAAGTGGACAGGCTATAGCCTTAGGATGAAGCCAATCCGTAGGATCCAAGATGGATTCTTCTTCTCTGCACATGTGCTTGTAGCCTTGTGGGAGATTGTACAGAGGCAGACTCCCCTATATTTGTATAGACCCGCCATTAGATGTTAGATCTGATCTGGTTATGGAGATTGTAGGCTTGTGACTAGACCATTGTAGTCCCACTCAAGTAATAGATAGCTAGATCGAAGGTTGTACTCAATCCCTTGCTGGTTTTATGTGTCTGGGCTAACATGGTCCTTTACAGCCCTAACCCCACACATAGAGCTTTAGAGGTTGAGGATCCCTATGGATTCTTGAGCTTGTAGCCTAGATGAAGTAGTGCCTACAATGATTAACTTGTTTTGACCCATCTCTGGATTGTGGTTCCCCTATGGGATAGTCTGTGCCCATTTGAGTGGATAGGTTATAGCCTTAAGGGATTGGATCATGGCACAGAGATGGGTTGGATTCTTTCTCCTCAGTGGTGATAATGTAGCCATTGGACAGGATTTCTATAACATCATATCTGAATCTGAGTTACAAAACTCCTCTGATCTAGACCCAATAGCATACTTCTCACCCTTTTATATTTATTTTCCCACACTCCATCCATCTTCTCAACCCTTTCTGTAGTTAATTCATTAGGCTACCTTAGGATATTTAGAATAAGTGACCCTAAACTCCCTTCCTTTTAGGATTGCCAGATCTGTAGTCAGATCTGGAGGGACTACTAGAGATGGCTCCCTTGGAGCCGTAGATCATCTTTCCCTATGGGACAAACTCTTACTTTTCAAAACATGCTACAATGGACCCTGTATCTTTAAGGTCTAGGATTTCTCAATTGTGCTGATTCCATCCCCTATTTTACTTTGATTTTAAATTGCTTTTACCACCAATAAATAAAGTAAGTACACTGGGATTCGCAACAAGTTTTTGACACCACTGCCGGGGAGCGTTCATCTAATAGTAGCCCCTAGGATTTTTATATTGTTGGTATTCTTTGTAGCTGTGAATAATTAATACTGCTGATGTAATTTTGAATCTTTCTTGCTGATCTAGACAGCAATAGAGAAGGACAGTGGACTACATTTGGAGATTAGCTACCTCTGTTTGCAATTCTCTAACCTTTAAAACTCAGTCTAGTTTCTTTGAAAATATCATAGCAGTTATTTGGTATAGTTGTAAATTTATGTTTTCTTAAAATAGCTGTAAATTTGTTAGAAAATTCTTTGAGTGAAGTACAATGTGCCTGCAAGGAGTTATCCCTGCTGGTGGTGTGTTTGTATGCTAGGTAGATCTTTTAGTCCTACTTTAGAGCCTTTCAACCCTGAGCTAGAAAGGGGTAGAAGACTTAGAAGGAACAGGCACACCACAATAGAGCTCCCAATTGAATCTGAGACAGTAACCATAGGTGAAGAAAAACCTAGAACTCTCAAGGAGTTGAATGCTCTGGATGACTATAACTCTCCATTTAGCATTCAATTCCCTGATGTTCAAGGGAATTATGAAATTAAAACTTCAATCATCCAGATGCTGCCCTCTTTCCATGGGCTTAGCAAGGAAGACCCTTACAATCACATTGACCAGTTCTTGGCCTTGTGCACCACATTCAATATCGCTGGTTTGGGTCCAGAGGCCACTAGACTCATGCTCTTTCCCTTCTCTCTGAAGGATAGGGCTAGTACCTGGTTGGCTACTCTTTCCAATAATGGCATCACTTTGTGGAAAGACCTACAGACCAAGTTCCTGACAAAGTTCTTCCCTGAGACCAAAACTAGCCAGTTGAGGAAGAAAATTCTTGCTTTTGCCCAATCCCCAACTGAGGATTTTAATCAAGCCTAGGATAGGTTTAAGGAAATACTCAAATAATGCCCCCACCACAAGATCCCAGACTAGCAGCTTGTACAAAGCTTCTACAATGGGATTGATGAGAAAAATAGAGATATGGTTGATGCCTCTTGTGGTGGAACCTACATGCACAAGACTGGTGATGAGGCATGGGAATTGTTTGAAGTAATCAGTGAAAATGCTTTTCAAAAGCTATCCCTGGCAAGAACTAGTTAGGAGTCTGTGTCAAAAGTGGGGCCTGCTGCATTGTCAAGAGGAAAAGTTTATGAGGTGTCTGGGAACAACGATCAACAGCTGCAGATGGCAAACCTCTCAGAGAAGTTTAACAAATTACTGACTGTGATGCAACCCAGAAGGACTACTCAAGTGGTGGAGGCATGTCTGATATGCCAGTCCCCACAGCACACAGTAGAGGAATGTCCATCTGCAGGGCAATATCCTGAATTGGTATTGGAACATGCTGCTGCTGTGTAATCTTTTAGCCAGCAACAATTTGGTGGCTGCAACAGACAACCATTTAGATACCAGCACCAAAATGCTGGTTACCAATGGAGAGACCACCCAAATATGAGGTGGAGGCAAGACAATTATATGCAGCCCAGCAAATGTTGGCCTTACCCCAAAGGCCACAGCAGCAGTTCAATCAGGGATATGCCCCTAGGTCTAATTTCCAACACCAGCAGCAGCCCCATCAGCAAAAAAATCAATTGGTCTTACCCCAACCTCAGCCAAGAAATACTTCTTTCGAGGACCAGGTCTTGACCTCATTGCAAAACCTGGGGTCCGTGGCACAGACTGTGAATTCTCATGGTCAGAGCATAAAGAAGATGGAAGAGCAGATTGGCCAACTAGCGAATGCCTTAGCTAAAAGAGAGGAGGGGAAGTTGCCCAGTTAGCCAGTGGTTAATCCCAAGGGCCAATTTTTGATTGGTGAAGGATCCTCAAACCTTGAGGGGCAGGGGGAACTTTCATTAAATTGATTCACAGAACTGTGCATTGTGTATGTTATGTATTTTAGTATGGTTCATTTTTTTTTCTGTTTATAGGAATTTCTAGTGATCTTGTCGGAGTCTGAGTGTATATGACCTAAAAATTCTCTCTTATAATAGATCTTCTTCTTTTGTCATTGCTATTTTTCTTTGTTTTGTGTCTGTTTTGCTCCATGTTATTTCCTTTTATTTTTATTTAATAAATCTGCTGCACACCCACCTTTGAATCAGTGGGGACACTGCTCCTCATAGGTTTGGGGGTGTGGCGAGAATCTATAATGGAATAGTTAACCTAAGTGCAGCAGAATCATGTCAGTAAGATGAAAATGGGTCCTGTTCACTGGAGAATCAGAAAAATAATGAAATTTAATTTTTTTTCCAAACTTTAGGCATTACAAACTTTTAAAATTTCACATTTCCATGATGAGATCACCAAGGAAACTCACTTGTATCAGCACTTAGTGAATCATTAGAGAGAGAAAAAGGTAAGGACATACTTAAGAATTGAAAGGAAGACCATAACCAGTGAGATTTGGGCCTATACAAAAAAAATTTCTTTGAGGAGTGACTAAGTCAATTTCTTCTATCTCTAAGGACTAGCTGGCTCACTGTGCTCACTAGAAGTTAAGCAACTCCAAGTTGAAACAACTGACAGCACTCATGAGACTTAGGAAAGGATCAAGGCCTTCTCTTGGACAGTTTGAGCCTAAATAGACCAACCTTAAGCAACTGCCCTTGTCCATACCCCCTTTGAGCTTTAAATCCTAAATTTCTGCAAAATGCACCTGAGTACTTGTACCTGAAACTATGAACCTGATTCAGCGTACCCTCACTCTGAGAATTCAGAAGGTAAAGGAGAAAGAGTTGAAGATGGACTAGCTATGGTCAACACTAGGTGAATGGAGAAAAAGTACCTCAAAATTCTAGCAGTATGGTAACTGAGAAAATGGTGGCATTTCAGAAAAGCATAAACAAAATAAAAAGAAGAAAAATGCATCAAAAAGAAACAAAAACAATAATGAAGAGGAGTAAGAGAGGAGTCATGAGGGAACTTTCATTGGGAAAATCGAAATCAAGAAGAGAAACTGATCACTTCAAATCTAAATACCTTAAAGAAGATGAAAGGAGCTGAATTAAAGAAGGTGAAGTCATGAATCACCTCCTTCACATACTGATTTCTCAATTTTGAACCCCTTTTCAACCTTCCATTCTTTTTAACCCCACTCCATAATCCACATTATAGCCCAGTTAATGCCCTTGTGATCCAAAGTTGAGTGAGCTATCATGTGGAGATAAAGAGTTATCCAATCTATGGTGACGATCTGTCAATGATACCAGCACTTAAGAGCTTTGCCTATGCTCATGCTTACAAACCCATTTGGGGGATGTAACTGCTCTTGAGCTTGAGAGAAAGTGAAACCCTTAAAAGTTTCTCATGAGAGTATGCCCTGGAGAGTTTTGGGTCTGATATTGAATGCATTAAGTATAATCTACAACCTAATTTTTAATCTAGTGATGAGCTCAGTGCTAACACACATGTGAATTGTTTTTTGGTGTAAACTGATTGGAAATGCTGTGCTTTCATGAGAAGCTTATACTATTTAAATTTCTTTGCAACCAAGGTGTTTGAATTTCTTATATCTCTTACTGATTCAAGGATGAACTAACTCTGTTTCTTGACTGCTCACTTGATAATAATGCACTTTTGTTAACTGTCTCATTGAGAAGTTTGTGGGTGTCTTCACTGAAAACCCTCAGGAGACTTCACTCCTCCACCAGGGATCACCTAGGGGTTTAAAAGGCTAGGTACATGCGCTAAATGTATCCATGCTCCCCACGAAAGTGGCATTTATGTAGTTATTTTAGTGTAGCTTTGCTAAGGGACTAGCAAAGATTAGGTTTGAAGGTGTGTTAAGACCTGAAAAGTACCACTTTTCACCCCTTAACTTAACCTGTGATTAGACCCTTAGCCCTTTAATAAATGTTTGTTAAACTATTTTTGTAGGTAATAAATGCGTGCAAGTAATAAGGCCATAACCTGCTAAGGAGCCCTGCTTTGACCCGTAAGTCCCTCGTAAGAATGAGCCATGAATCCAGACCGAGGTAAGCCTCGCAACCGATAAAGCTCCAAAGGATTCACCCTCGCTATGTTCCCCAAGACTTCACAAGAAGTTCTCGCGCAGTAGAGTGACAAAAGAGCTTCAGAAGCCTTGAGTCGTGCAGCTCACGTGAAGTTCAAAAATTAAAGGTCGCGCAGTCTCGCGCAGTTCAAGAAGACCCCTCTCACCCTCGCATTCGCCGTAATGCAGAGGACAGAGAGCTTCAGAGTTACAAGTTGCCGCCTACAGCCTACGAGATACAAAGCATCAAAGGAGCTGTCACGCAGTTTAGAAAAGCCTCAAAGCTATTGCGAGGATCCTCACGAAGATCTATCAAGAAATGGACTCTCATGCAGCTTAGAAACTATTAAAGCCTCATGAGGATCCTCGCGAAGCTCAATTCAGCGAGAGCGCACCAACCTCGCTATAGCTGAAGCATCAGAGTTAAACTCAACCACGCGAAGAACAGAGCTACCACACGACGAGTCTGGGAAACAATGGCTACTTAGCGAAGCTCTGAACTTTAACCTTCCATCGCTTCAGCAGAGGACTTTCTGGAAATTTTCAAGGATTAGGGCATGCACTCCCACGGTCAAATCTTTATGCACGCACCTCGAGGCATCCAAGGAACAGTGTTTGTCCATGTGGCATCATTAAAATTAGGGTTTCCTAACCCTAATGCGCCGCCACACCACTGTTATAGAAACCTAAACTTGGTTTAGGTTTAAGAGCTCAAACTTTATCACTGATACGGGCTCTGAGATCATTTTCTTTTCTGTTCTTCTGTAGTTGTAAGTAGTTTTCCTTTTTCTTTTTCTTTCTCTCCATAGTCCAGCACTTGCTGGCTATGCCTTTGTATGTATTTTCTAACTAGTTTAATGGATGTTTTGTAATAGGATATGTACTTTTATGGGATGTGTGGGAATGAGAGTTGCTCTGTGCATGGCTGCTGCCTTGTGATCCGCCATTGCTTCGGCTGTGATTCAAAGCAATGGAGGACTGATTCTAAGGATCCATTTAGATCCAAGTGAGCTATGTGTTTGGGCTATCATGGTCTGATACAGCCTTGGCCTCACCATAGGACCCACTAGATCTGAAATCCCCATGGGAGCCTGAGCTGGTAACCTTGTGACCATGGTGGTGGCAGCAATATTACTGTTCTGTTTTTTGACTCTATGAGGAGGATAGCCTCTAGGATAGTCTGTGACCATTCAAGTGGACAGGCTATAGCCTTAGGGTGAAGCCAATCCGTAGGATCCAAGATGGATTCTTCTTCTCTACACATGCGCTTGTAGCCTTGTGGGAGATTGTACAGAGGCAAACTCCCCTATATTTGTATAGACCCTCCATCAGATGTTAGATCTGATCTGGTTATGGAGATTGTAGGCTTGTAACTGGACCATTGTAGTCCCACTCAGGCAATGGACAGCTAGATCGAAGGTTGTACTTAATACCTTGTTGGTTCTATGTGTCTAGGCTAACATGGTCCTATACAACCCTAGCCCCACACATAGAGCTTTAGAGGTTGAGGTTCCCTATGGATTCTTGAGCTTGTAGCCTAGATGAAGTAGTGCCTACAATGATTAACTTATTTTGACCCATCTCTAGACTGTGGTTCCCCTATGGGATAGTCTGTGACCATTTGAGTGGACAGGTTATAGCCTTAAGGGATTTGATCATGGCACAGAGATGGGTTGGATTCTTTCTCCTCAGTGATGATAATGTAGCCATTGGACAGGATTTCTATAACATCATATCTGAATCTGAGTTACAAAATTCCTCTGATCTAGACCCAATAGCATACTTCTCACCCTTTGATATTTATTTTCCCACACTCCATCCATCTTCTCAACCCTTTTTGTAGTTAATTCATTAGGCTACCTTAGGATATTGAGAATAAGTGACCCTAGACTCCCTTCCTTTTAGGACTGCCAGATCTGTAGTCAGATCTGGAGGGACTACTAGAGATGGCTCCCTTAGAGCCGTAGATCACCTTTCCCTGTGGGATAAACTCTTACTTATCAAAACTTGCTACAAATGGACCCTGTATCTTGCAGGTCTAGGATTTCTTAGTTGTGCTGATTCCATCCCCTATTTTACTGTGATTTTAAATTGCTTTTACCACTAACAAATAATGTAAGCACACTGGGATTCGCGACACTGAGCATCTTGCCGCAGCAACCTTTTAAGGTTGCCATGGCAAGCCTGAGCACTTGGCTTGCCGTGGTTGCTTCTTGGTGTTCTCTGTGTTTTGTGTTTTGGTGCCCTTATAGCTTTGCTTAGATATATATATATATAATTTTTATAGATATATATCTATATATATATATATATATGTATAGGTATTTTGAATTTGTAGAATAGGTTTGGCATATATATATATATTCAGTTCAGCAGGTCATCGAAGAAGATCTGGAGTGCAACAATCTGCACTCAGAGTTCATGTATTCAAGCTGAGGGCTAACTCTGAGCTACATCTTCTTATGACCAACTCTACTGTACATGAACGAACAACATGCCTTTTGGTTGCAGGATGATGATTATACCGACTTGTATTAAGGTCGTTGAGCGTTAAGAATGAGAACTGAATTGGTGGTTTACTGTCTGATCTTAGGTTCTCAATTTGTATCCAAGGTTACACGAGCAATGGGGTGAGATAGCGGAAGTTGCTTTTCTGTTTTCCTTCCTAGGATTTAGTTTACTGGTTACAGTAGCTCTAGCTGTGGAGTTTTTAATTACAGAGTTGGTTTGCAAAGAATTTAAACGAGGAAAATGAAGGGCGTGTGGTTGTACTTTATACAGGATCGCTATACTTTGCGTGCATGCAAATGGAAATGACTCATCGAGTCATGTACGCCATATCCCATGCAAGCAGCTTATAATCATAGGAGGGTCATATTCCAAGTGAGGCTAGCACTTGGTGTTGGAGTCCACAAGAGACAAGTTAAACTTTCTTAGTATATAAGTCTTATACACTATTTTTGTGTATAAGCTATTTGGGTTAGGTTTGCAAGTAATGCTCACATGGGTATGTCTTTATATAGACTTGTCTTCACTTGGGCTAGCTTAATAGTTATATGAGTTACTGGTCTACTTGCGTTATAAGTGACGAGGCTACCCAAAATTCTTAGATCTTTTTTATCAATTTGAGCCACCTGACTACATTTGATGTCCCGTGATAGGCGCATGTACATGCCTACCCAGACCCGTGCATATGGTTTTACACTTAGGGCAACCGTTACAGGACCATTGCTGACCTTGGGGGCATCAGCCCTACTGTGTGCATGCTTAAAATTCACTTGGAAGAGGGGTCCAAACCCTATAGAGAAATGCAAAAAAGATTGAATCCCCACATGCAAGAAGTTGTAATGAAAGAAGTTGTCAAACTGCTAGTTGCTGGAGTCATCTACCTAATTTTTTATTCTGAATGGGTGGCACCTACTCAGGTGGTGCCCAAGAAATATGGAATTACTGTGATAACAAATGATTCTGGTGAGCTTGTACCAACCAGGGAAATCACAGGTTGGAGGGTGTGTATAGACTATCGGAAGCTCAATTTGAAAACCAGGACAGACAATTTTCCTTTGCCCTTCAGTGACCAAATCTTGGATAAGTTAGCAAGAAAGGCCTTTTATTGTTTTCTCGAAGGTTATTCAGGGTATAACCAAATCCCTATTTACCCAGAAGATCAAGAAAAGACTACTTTTACATGCCCATTTGGCACGTTTGCTTACAGAAGGATGTCATTTGGACTATGTAATGCACCTGCAACTTTCCAAAGGTGCACGTATGCTATATTTTCGGACATGATTGAGCAGTTTCTAGAGATTTTCATGGATGATTTCTCTATTTTCGGGGATAGTTTTAGCCAATGCCTACATCATCTCAGCCTTGTGTTGCAGAGATGCGAGGAAACCAACTTAGTTTTATGTTGGGAAAAGAGCCATTTAATGGTCACTCAAGGCATTGTCCTTGGCCATGTGGTTTCTCACAAGGGCATTGAGGTAGACAAGGCTAAAATCGATCTGATTGCACATTTACCCCAGCCAAAAACTGTGAAGCAAGTCAGATCATTCATGGGGCATGCTGGCTTCTATAGGTGATTTATTAAAGATTTCAGGAAAATCTCAAAACCTCTTTGCCATCTGTTGTGCCAAGAGTTCTCCTTTGATTTCAATGATGAATGCCTTAAGGCCTTTGAGCTGTCGAAAAGTTGCCTAACCTCTGCACGTATCCTGCAAGCACCTGATTTTTCTATACCTTTTGAGCTGATGTGTGATGCATCAGACTTTGCAATTGGTGCAGTCTTGGGATAAAGGAAGGATAAGGCCCCTTGTGTGATTGCTTATGCAAGCAAAATTATGATTGATGCCCAATTAAATTACACGACAACTAAGAAGGAACTATTGGAAATTGTTTTTACTCTTGATAAGTTCAGGTCATACGTGCTAGGATCTAAGATAGTGGTTTTCACAGACCACTCAACCCTAAAAGACTTTTTTTCAAAAAAGGATGCAAAGCCTAGATTGATCAAATGGATCCTCCTATTACAAGAGTTCGATCTTGAGATCAAAGACAAAAAAGGGGCTGAAAATGTGGTTGCAGACCACTCGTCTAGGATCCTAGCAGAAGAATTTGATGGGTTGCCTGTTAATGATTCTTTTCCTGATGAACAACTATTTATTGTTAGCACCTATATACCTTGGTTTGCTAATATTGTGAATTACTTGACAGTAGGGAAGATCCCCCCACATTGGAAAAAAACGGACAAGGATCTGTTTTTCTCACAGATCAGACACTATATGTGAGAGGATCCATACCCATTCAAACATTATACAGACCAAATGGTAAGGAGATGTGTCCCTGATGAGGAATTCCACAATGTACAAACTATGTGTCATGACCAGGCTTGTGGAGGCTACTTCAGTGGGAATAAAACTACTACCAAGGTGCTCTAAAGTGGATTCCACTGGCCCACTCTCTTCAAGGATGCATGGCTTCATTGCAAAGCCTGTGAAAGATGCCAAAAGATGGGAAGTATCTCCAAAAGAAACTCCACGCCTTTGCAGCCTATACTTGTGATTAAACTCTTTGACATTTGAGGGATAAACTTCATGTGTCCTTTCCCTCCTTCCAATGGACACAATTATATTCTTGTAGTTGTGGACTATGTTTCTAAATGGGTTGAGGCCATAGCTATTAGAACAAATGATCACAAGGTTGTCCTCAATTTTTTGAAGGAAAACATTTTCTCCAAGTTTAGCACCCCCAGAGCTATCATTAGTGATGGGGGGAGCTACTTTTGCAATAAACAATTTGAAAACCTACTTAGAAAGAACTTTGTGATACACAGAGTTGCCACGCCATACCACCCACAAACCAGTGGGCAGGTGGAAATTTCTAATAGGGAAATCAAACACATTTTGGAAACAACAGTGGGAGTGGACAGGAAGGATTGATTTTTGAAGTTACCCGATGCTCTGTGGGCTTATAGGACTGCCTATAAGACCCCAATAGGCATGTCCCCCTTCAGGCTGGTATATGGCAAGGCAAGCCATTTACTTGTAGTGTTGGAACAGAAGGGTTATTGGGTTGTCAAAGCATTGAATATGGACGTAAATTCTGCTAGCTTGCACAGGAAACTTCAGCTGTCAGAGTTGGAAGAACTGAGATTGGAGGCATATTCCAATGCAAGGATCTACAAGGAGAAATCTAAGGCCTTCTTTGACAAACATCTGTTGAGGAAAGAGTTCAGAGCTGGCAACAAGGTATGGCTGTACAACTCTAGATTGAAATTTTTTTCAGGTAAGTTGAGATCTAGATGGGAGGGACCTTATATAGTCGAGCATGTATCGCCATCTGGAACTGTGGAAATTAAGGATCCAAAAGATGGAAGGATCACGAAAGTGAATGGGAAAAGGCTCAAGCTTGTTGTGGAAAATGTGGTGGAGGCTATATTGACCATCCACTATCATGAACCTGCATAACATGCCAGAGTTCTCACAATGTATACTATGTATAATAATTCATATGTTTGATTATTTATGTTTCTGTTGTGTCATTTTTGTTTGACAGTGTTCGCAATTTGTTGCCCTATATACCTGTACCTCAGGGAGGAGAATGGGTCAAATGGGTGAAGTGACTGGTGTTGGAGTATCATATTTGTTGGGGAATGAAATGGGGACTGATTACAAGCTTGTTTGAACTAAAATATAATCTGTCGCTAGGTTCTATGACCACATCGATAGGTTTTCAAAGTTCCCAGTCTGCTTTTTGACAAGATCTTGAAGCTATCAAGAAGTGTGGACTAATTCTCGACACGTTTTGAAGGCATAAAAATGATTTTTCGATAGGATCCAGGAGCATTTCGAAGGGTTATGAAGCCTTTTGGTTGAATTCTCGATAGGTTCAGGTTACCTATCGAGAGGTTCTATGAACCTATCGAAGTAACTTTTCTGGAGCTTAGAACATGTCAAGAGGATTTCATATTGATTTCAAAGACCCTGTCGAGAGGTTCTCTGAACCTCTCAGAATGATTATTTCTGTCTCCTTGAACTCTTCAACTCTCCATAGGATTGCTTGCACCTCTCGCGAGGTTCAATGACTTTCTACTCTTCGACAGGTTGCCTCAACCTGTCGACGCCTGTTAAGTGGTGAAAAATGCCACTTTGCACCCATTAACTTGACCTTTCATGGACCAGCAAGCACACTAATAAGGCTCTGTTGAGTGCATTTTGTAGATAGCAGGGAAATCTGGTAATAATACAGCAAACCACTTAAAAATGCCCACAAAGAAGTCAACTCTCAGCACCATGCAGACCCAGTAACAGAACAAGGAGAAAGAATTGAAGATAGGTCCAAAACATCCTATCGAGAAGATGCTGGAAAACATCGATAGGAACTGAGGAGAAAAAGGAAAGAATTCGTGCAGTTGGAGAAGGGTTCGATAAGATCCGAAGGCAGAAGAAGGATTAAGTCGCAGGGATTGAGGAGTTCGATAGGATTTCAGAACCTATTGAGCAAAGAAAGGAAAGATGAAACCATCCTATCAAAAACTTGCTTGAAGTGTCAAAGGAACATATCGAACGAATCTGAGAGGCTAGCGAAAGGACTAAAATGCTCGATTCCACCCTGTCGAAGGCCCCCTGAACCTATCAAAATGAAGATGTTGAAACTGAACCTATCGAAGGATGCTTTAAGCCTTTCGATAGGAATGGGAGCTAACCTACCGAGATGATGGCACACAGAGATGAACCTGTCGAAGAGGACCACTGGACCTATCGAACTACTCAATCAACCTATCGAATACTCCAGATAGTGGGCTGAGGACCCTGAAGCTTCAAAGAGAGAACTCATCCTATCGGTACCTATCGAAGAGACTAGGGAACCTATCGAAAGGAACTACAAGCTTACTTTGAACCTGTCGGAAGCTTCTCCAACCTGTCGAAATCGTGTGTTGAACTTCTCAGAAACTATGATATTCCCACGCTGAGACTTGGTGACCTGTCACACACAAATCGAGGCACTTTGGTGACCGGCTCAACATTTTAGAAGATGCCCTAGAAAGCCCTAACCGACCCATGTGCTTTAAGAAAACTCTAACAAACTCTGACAACCTTCTAGAAGGGATTTTTGCGGGAAAAATAGAGGAGAAAGCTATATATTGAGACCCCCAATTACCATTGGGGAAGATCGAAATTCTGAGCAATTTTTTTGAGATCAAAGCTTGCAGCGAGATTCCATTTCCCTCCTTTCAACCAACCATGGTTGGCTAAATCCCTAGGAGCAGCAAGGACTGAGTTAGATCTGTAATTGGGTAGGGTTAAGAGTGTTGCTGGGGTTAATTTCTATACAGACTACAGATCTGAGAGCATTCCATTGTAAGAGTGACCTTGTTTGCAATGTAAATGTTGTTTTCAATGTTTTAATTAGATCTAAAGCTCTTTTGATGCTTTTTGGGGCTCGATCGGATTTGTGTAGAGGAGTTGCTTGATCAGCTCACCCACTTAACTGGTAGACCTCTTGGATGCCATCTGAATTCCCTGGATCTGATATCCCTGTAATTTCCTGCGTCTGTGACCTAGAAATCGCAGCATCTATAGTGGTTTTAATTATTCTAATTGAGGCTCTAACTTTGTAGGAGATTTCTAGGATGGTCTGTGACCATTAAAGTGGACAGATCATAACCTTAAGGTGAATCTGAGCTCAAGCCTTAATTGGATTTAGTTGCTGTAATCCATAGATTCAATAAAGCCTATAGGATGGTCTGTGACCATTAAAGTGGATAGATCATAGCCTTAAGGCCAGGTGGTTCCTGTGATTTGAAGTGAAATTTATTCCCTGTAGTTGTGCTTGTGGACAGTGCCTGTGGCCAGCTAAGGGACTGGTGCGATTTTGAACCCCTGTAATATGCTTAGCTCAACCTATTACAATGAAGACAATCTCCAAGCTGCTCTTCTCCATTTTCTGAGTTTTTAAACCTTCCATCTACTAGATCTAAGGCTCCAGATTCGATCCAAAACAATCTGCATTTTATTTGTAGTTTAATTTAAGTGACAACTCATTTCAAAACTCTCCCCTATCTTTTAACTAAAGTAGAGATAGCTAGGGTGTCAGATCTCTCACAGATCTGGAGATTTATCCTATTTCTAACCAGCCTCCCTGTGGACATTCCCTTACTCACCATTCTTTTAAAGCTTGCTACAAAGGACCCTGTATCGTACAAGCCTAGGATATCTCAGATGTGCTGAATCCATCTCTGTTTTCTCCTGATTTTTACATCATAAATCAGCACACTAGAAATCGACAACAAATTTTTGGCGTTGCTGCCGGGGAGGCAGTTTAGAAATTGATAGATCTAAGTTTTTATCATAGATTTTTAGTTTTTGTTTGATTTTACTAACTGCATTTGTGAGTTTTGCTATTTTTCAGTAATTTTTGTGTCCAGTTCACCAGATCTGAGTACAGAGTGAGAGGAGAGCTGTGCTGAAGGCTTCTCTATAGTTTACATCCCTTCTCCCTTATTTATTTTCAGATCTATAGATTTTTAGATTAGTTAATCAATTGTGTGTTCCTATTTATTGTGTGAGGATTTACTCTACCTTCAGTTGTGGGAGTTGAATGTTTGGTAGGAGAACTCTTCAACCTGAGATTATTCCACTAAATCCAGAGGTTGAAAGACTTCTCAGAACCAGACCAACTACATCCACAGCTGTTGAATTTGAATCTGTCGAAAAGGGTGAGTAGCAGCAGCCTCAAACTCTCAAGGAATTCAATATACCAGGGATCTATAATTCCCCCTTTTACATTCAATTCCCTGCTGCTCAAGGAAACTATGAGATCAAATCATCCATCATTCAAATGTTGCCCTCATTTCATGGCCTGACCAAGGAGGATCCCTATAAGCATATAGATGAATTCGTAGGACTATGCACCACCTTCAACATCACAGGTTTGAGGGAGGAGGCAACTAGGATGAGGCTCTTTCCATTTTCATTAAAGGACAGAGTCAGGACCTGGTTATCTCTGCTTCCCCCTAACAGTATACAGTCCTGGAGTGATCTCTAATGTTAGTTTTTGGCTAAATTCTTTCCTATGTCAAAGACTAATCAGTTGAAGAAGGGTATCATCTCTTTTAACCAAGATCCAACTGAAGACTTTCATCAATCCTGGGAGAGATTTAAGGAACTCCTCAAGAAATGCCCCCATCATCAAATCCCTGAATGGCAACTGGTCCAAAGCTTTTACCAGGGAATTGATTCAAAGAGCAGAAACATGATAGATGCCTCTTGTGGAGGCACTTATCTTCATAAAACTATTGAGGAGGGATGGGAGCTCTTTGACAACATCAGTGAAAACTCTATGCAAAGGGAAACCTTGGCAAGAGATCTAGAGCCTCCTAAATTGATGAAAGAGAACACCTCAAGAGGAAAGAAATATGAAGTGAGTGTGCCAAGTGAGTTGGAAAGGAAAGTGGACAGTTTAACTCAGAAATTTGACAGGCTGATGGGAGCAATGCAGTCACCTGTGGCTACTAGAATAGAGGAGGCATGTGCTATATGCCAGTCCCCTGCTCACTCCTTAGATGAATGCCCATCAACTGCCCAATTTCCTGAGTTCATAATAGAGCATGTGGCTGCAACTCAAGCCTATGGGCAGCAGCCTGCTGCTGGGTATCAATGTAGAAACCACCCCAATCTGAGGTGGAGACAAGATGGATACCCCAGCCAACAGCAGCAGCATCCCCAGCAGCCCATGCCCTACAAAATTGGTCAGCCCTATCGAGATGGTTATGCCCTAAGACCTCAATATCAACAAACCTCCCAATGCGAAGCTGCACCTACTCCAACTGTGAGAGCACCATCTTTTGAGGAACAAGTTCTATCTTCATTACAGAACTTGAACACCTTGACCCAAATTGTGCACTCTCACAACCAGAGCATCAAAAAGATAGAGGACCAGCTTGGTCAGCTGTCTGATGCCCTAACTAGGAGAGAAGGAGGAAGGTTACCTAGCCAACCACAAGATAATCTACGAAGACAATTTGTAGTGGGTGAAGTTTCCTCCACCTATGAGGAAACAAAATTTGTGACAACTTTGAGGAGTGGTAGGCTAGTGGACAATCAAGTAGGCTGTGAGCCTGTGAGAAGTTTGAATGAAGAAAATGGAAGGAGTTTTCCAAGAACACAACAGAGGCCACCAGTGGTGGACCTGCAGGAATAACCTAGTGTCAATAAAGAGGATAACATGGATCGTAAAGGAAAATAAAAAACTAAAAAGAAAGAAGCCCCATTGGTTAAGGCTGCAAGTGAGGGAGCACCCCCACACTTACCATTTCCCAAGGCATTGTAAGGACCCTCCCCCTTTGAAAAAGGGCAGGGAAAAATTGAGGAAATGATGGAGGCTTTTAAACAAGTAAAGATCCATCTGCCTTTACTAGATGCCATCAAACAAGTCCCAGCCTACGCCAAATTTCTGAAGGAGTTATGCACCCATAAAAGATAGTCTAGGACATACTTGTCCAAGAAAGTCTTTTCAGTAGAGAAGGTAAAACACATTTTGTCCATTGCAACCCCCACCAAACTTCAAGACCTTGGAGTGCCTACAATCCACTGCATCATTGGGGATCATAAAATTGAGAAGGTCCTATTGGACTTACGAGCCAGTGTGAACTTGTTGCCCTATGCAATCTATGAAAAATTGGGCTTGGGAGACTTGAAGCCCACACCTGTGGTTACAATGGTGGCAGTGCGAAGGAAGCTGTGGGAGTCATTGAGGATGTCTGGTGGGAGTTGATTTTACCTAGACTTTGTGGTATTAGATATGGAGCCAAGTAAAGGTAGTTCCTCTATCCCTGTGTTTCTGGGCAGGCCCTTCTTGGCCACTGCCAATGCCTGCATTCAATGCAGATCTTGAATCATGGAGGTCTCTTTTGGCAACATGAAAGTAGAACTGCATGTGTACAGCCCCAGCTCTCAACCCCCTTTTGCTGAAACCTGTTTTTCCATTGCAGGGCTAGAGGAGGCTCTGCATGAGAATCCTCAATAGCTGCTGCAGAACAATGAGTGGCCTATAGAGACTAAATTGCAACCAGGGGTTGAACAATTGCTGAGGAATGGATCCAAGAAGGATGAAAAGTTCAAGGAACATGGGGAGGTCGTTAACCTTCCAGATCCCCCAGATTAGCACCTGCAGTTGAGTATGTATCATATGTACCATATTTTGCTTTTGTTTTAGGTTTGTTTTTATTTTGCATCTCTAGTAGAATTCTTTTGAAATAAATATGCCATGTTCTCTAGTGGATCATCTTTTCAAATTTGCTTGCTACCTTAAGATAGGGGGAGCCCATCCACATAAGAATCCAATCATAGGGCAATGACCTTGAGCAGGAGCGATAAGTCTTTGAAACTAAGGGTGCCCGAAGGCGCTTTTATCTGAGTTTTGAAGCCTTCGATAGGCCTAATCTACATTTCGTTAGGTTTCATGGTGATTTCGATAGGATATCTAATGGTTTTGATAGGAACTGGATGTTTCGACAGGTAAAACCAACAGCTCGATAGGTTAAATAAGGGCAAACAAAGATTTTGATAGGAGCTGAGTACATAACGGACACCTATCGAAAAGATGTTGTATCTGCCGTTTAAACCTATCGATAGGATGGTCTCACCTATCAAAATCCTTAAAAATCATCCCTTTTGAAAGCTTTCATGTCTAAGCTTTCGATAGGATGCTTCAACCTATCAAAACCATTCCATTCATCCTATCGAAATTGCATTTTCACCTATAAATACCTGTCGATAGGTCATTTGTGCTTCACTCTTTCCCTTTAAAAAATCCTAGCTCTCTTCCTCATTTTTCGCCTCATCTCTCTCTACTAAATCCTCACGGACTCGTCTGCTGTTTAGTGTGCCATCTTGTTAACACATTCAACTTGCGTAGAGGAGCATTTTGCCCTGATTTTAGAGAAATTGCAACGGTGCATCGCTAGCTTTGTGAAACCCTAGGTACCTGGAGCACAGTTGCCTTCCTACCATCACTCTATTGTCTTTCTAAGTTTTCCCATTCCAAGTTGGTGAGAAATTACTCTCTGAGATTATAATGGATGAGCCTGAGGAAACGCTAGCCAGCATATGCCGGAAATCAACTGCATCCACCCCTAAATCCTCCAAGAAAGCACTACCTGCTACCAAACCACCGGTAAAGAGGAAGCTCGCTGAGGGGACACCGAAAAAGTGTCCTAAAGCTAAGAAAGCTAAAGCTATTGAAATCTAGGAACCTGTGGTAGAAACACCCTTAGAGAGAGCTACCCCTGATAGGCCCATTGTTGTAGAGCTTTCGACTATACTAACTACCCCCAATGAATTTGTTGACAAGTTAAACCTTGTGCCTGAGACCGGATTTGATCTGGCATATTTTGCCAACATGGGAGAGTTCCAGGAAACACTGAGCTATTTGAAAAAAGAAGGCTTGTTGCCCCTACTATCGCCATTGAAGGAATCAATGTATCCTAGGCTGGTAAAGTTATGGTACCAAAATCTGAAGAAGAAGGTAGCATAGGGGATGGATGATGTATTAGAAATTTTGATTGATGATTGGCAATTGACTATCGATCATAAAGATATAGGAATGACTTTGGGGGTTCCATACCAATTTGACTCCAGCCGCACTGAGGGAGCACCTATTGGAGCTACATTTAAGGATATGGCCAAGTAACTAACCAATGAGATTGTGGGTTCTAGAGAATCCCTGATGAGAAGAGACCTCCATCCTAGCCTCAGATTCATGGATACCATCTTAAGGAAAAATGTCTATGTTATAGGAAATTTGCAGGAGAGAAGGTCCCCATTAGTGGATGCATTATTTTATTATTCCAAAGGGTAGTTCGTGAATGCACCTAAGCTGATCTTTGAAACTATGGTGGACATAAATGACAAGGTGCTAAAAAGATAGGCTTTTGCTAAGGGAGGAGGCCTACCCTTCAGCAGACTCATCACCTGTCTGCTCAAAGCTAGAAAGTATAAGATCAAGGAGGCTGAGCCAATGGAGAAGATGGCTCACAAGGTTTTTGGAAAGAGAGAATGGTCTACAAGTTTAACCTTGATTCAAAAGACCAAACCGGTTACAGTAGAGAAGGAGATGCCCACTACCTCAGCAGCAGATCATGTTGCTGACATTCCCCCATCCACCATTCCTCCTACATCACCCACTTTTTCATCCACCTTACCTACACCATCACCTACACTTGGGATCCTGGAACTCCCCACCTTCACCGAGCCTATCCCCACCATGTCTTCCTCACCCTCCCTCCAACCCCTTCTTGATTTTCCCCCTCCACCACATACACAGGGTTTGGACTACTTCACTTCTACTGGTTTCACTTGTGGAGGATGTTGCTCATGAGTACACCCCACTTCCTGACTCTCCCCACCCCACTCCTCATTTTACCCATGCCCCATCCTCTCCTTCCCATCCCATTCATTCACCCATACCCTCTACTTCCACCCTGCCTGATACCCAAATCCTCTCCCTCCTTCAGTCCATTCAGGCCCAAGTGGCCACTAACACTAACCACCAGGCCCTCATGAGCTCATGTCTCCAATCAATTCAATCCACCCTCACTCCCCTCACTTTAGTCTCCCATCCTTTTCCCACTTCTCCACCCTCCCCTGATCTCTCCCTTTTAAATTTCTCTCCTCCCTTTTCACCTATGCCCTCCCTCATCCCTACTGATATTCTTTTTGTGGAGTTAGCCGCTCCATCTTTACCCCACCTCCCCCCTAGCACCTGTTATACCTTCATCCCCACCTACCCCTATTTCGACAGTTGCTGAGATACCCACCACCCATTTCCCGTTGTCTTCCCCCCCTGTTTTCCAGGATGCCTCCACCTAAACTTATCCATGGGAGGATCTGGTTCTTTCCACCCCCTCCTCTTTATCCACTCCACCCTTATCTTTGCCTCTTGTCCTTCGCCAATCCATGTACATTCCTCCCTACCTCACCCTCCTATATGTAATGGGGGACAACACTTACATCCACAGGGATGTCTTGAGAGGTATGGTTGCACTTCGGGCTTCCCTTAAGGCCCCTTATGAGGAGGGGATTGCCAACATCGAATTAGAACACCGAATCTAGCTCCGCGATATCTCTCAAGGATGGTTTGAAATCCTGGTTCGATATGAGTCAGTAAAACAACTGGCAACGATTGAGTGTCTCATTGCCAAATATGAGAAGAAGAACTCTAAGCTAGTCAAGAAAAAGTTAGCCAATGCTCAGGAGATCATCAAGGCCACCAAGGAGCTCTCAGATGCTAACCTCCTCTATGCTACTAAGAAGATTGATATTTTAGAGAAAAAGGTTGCTTCCTTGTTGTCTCAACCCTTTGAGCCTGCCCCTCTTGCTACAGCACCTCTCCCCCCTCCCCCATGCCCCCCCTACAACTATTCCTTCCGTGACCCCACCTATGGATGTTGCCCCTACAGCCACTGCCCCTCCTCCATCAGCTCCTGCCTCGCAACCCCCTCCCACCTCACCTGTAGAGGCTCCTCCTCCCCCTCCTACCGAAGTACCTCCACCTCACAAACCTATCCCTCTCAAACAGAAGAGGACTTACTCCAAAAGAACCACCACCGCCAAGAGCTCTGCTACTTCTGCTGCCGCTATCAAAAAAGGGAAACAACCTGCTGCCCCATCCGAGGAAGCTGCGCCCCCCAGGTCCTCCCCTCAGTTTGACGCCCATGGCACCCTACCCACTAAGGATGAAAGACGAAAGGCTGCTGCGGCTCTAGGACTGGACCCCATGGCTCCTTTCCCTTTCGATTCGGATTATAATCCTGCACCTGCGATTGATCCTAATGGCAAAAAGCCTGCTGCCCAGTCTGAGGAGGCACGTGCTAAACAACCTAAGCAATCCAAATCCAAGGGCAAAGCCCCTGCATCTAGGCAGTAGCTGACACCAAGCTGTATATGAATGTGGCCATGTGTTGTTTCATTTTTTTTTCTTTTTTTTCTGTTTCATTTGTCTCTTGTATATATTTGACATTTTTGTTGTGATATTCTATAGATATCTTCTTACCCTGTCTCCCTCTTGATTGCTTTGTCTCAAAACAGTGGGGACACTGTTTAGTTTAGGTTTGGGGGTGTGGCATGTATGACAATAAACTAGTTAATTTTAGTGTAGCCAAGTTAAAAAGGAATAATCGAAAAGAGAATGAATTCACCTCATAATTGTTGATTAAGAAAATTCTAAAAAAAAAAAAAAAAAAAAAACCATTTGCAACTGATGTAAGCTGAAGTTTTAACATTCTTCATGAAGAAAATGTCAAGATTTATTACAGGAAGTTTTTGATGTGTGATAAACCAGCAACGAGTGAGATCTAATTTTAATAATTAGAAGTTAGGCAAATCCAAATTGATACAAGCTCGAGAGCATTCATGACATTGAGGACATGAAGTAAGACCATCCCTTGGACAATTTGAGCCTAAAATTCCCCGCCATTGAACTGCCCTTGATACACACCTTTTGAGCCCTAAAAATCTCAGTTTTTTGTTGATGAAAACCAAAAAAAAATTAAAATTGTAAACCCAAAACCTTTTTATCTATTTCAGTTCACCCTCAATCCGAGAAATCAAGAAATAAGAGGACAAGTGAGGTTAGAGGTGTAAGGTTCGATGTTTGGTTAAAAGAAGAAGAAAGTATATTGGAAGGCTACTGTGATGTATCGTCGTGGCATCCCAATCCAAAAAAAAAAAAAAAAAAGAAAAGGAAAAAAAAATGTGCAAGAGAAGTCATTTCATTGAAAGATTGAAATGAGGATTAGAAACTGGCCACTTCAAATCTGAAAGTTCAACAAGTATATGGAATTGTGCTGACATGAAGAAGGTTGAGTTGCAAATCACCTCTTTACTTTTACTTATTTCTCAATTTTGAATCCCATTCCACCCTTTCATTCTTTATAAACCTCACCCATAAGCCACATTACAACCCAATAAAAAGTCCTTACTGATCTAAAATGGATTGAACTGTCATGTGGAGATGAGGATTTGTTTGATCTATGGTGCAAAGAATTAGAAAATATCATAAACTTGAGCAATGCCTATGCTCCTGCTTGCAGTCCTATTTGAGGGCTGTAACTGCTCTTGAGCTGAGTGATATGATTTACCCCTCTTCTATGTACTAATGAGTGAACAACCCTGGTAAAATTTGGGTATGAAATCCAGTTGATGGGGGAAGTATCTAAATAAGATCCTCAAATTGATGGTGAGTTATGCATGAAATTTCAGAAGAAATGCCTGGACACAAACTGAGTGATGATTGAGAGATTTCAGCAGACTTTCATATTTCCAAATGGATGTTTTTGCTGTTGAAATTCCCTTAATGAATGGGCATGATTTGAATTTATTTGATTTGCTTAAATTCTGCTTTAAAAGGTTGCACTACTATTAACCAAGTTGTATTGGAGAAGTTTGTGGGTACCTTGACTGAAAACCCTCAGGAGACTTCACTCCTCCACTAGGGATCACCTAGGGGTTTAAAAGGCTTGGTGCATGTGCTAAATGCATCCGTGCTCCCTACGAACGTGGAATTTTAGTTTTCTTTGAATTCTCCTTTGCTCAGGGACAAGTAAAGCTTAGGTTTGGGGATGTGTTAAGTGGTGAAAATGCCACTTTGCACCATTTAACCTGACCTTTCAAGGACCTACAAGCACACTAATAAGCCTCTGTTGAGTGTATTTTGTAGATAGCAGGGAAATCGGGTAATAATGCAGCAAACCACTTAAGAATGCCCATAATGAAGTCATCTCTTAGCACCATGCAGACCCAGCAACAGAACAAGGAGAAAGAAGTGAAAATAGGTCCAAAACATCCTATCTAGAGGATGTCGAAAGACTTCAATAGGAGTTGAGGAGAAAAAGGAAAGAATTCGTGCAGTTGGAGAAGGGTTGGATAGGATCCAAAGGTAGAAGAAGGATTAAGTCACAAGGATTGAGGAGTTCGATAGGATTTCAGAACCTATTGAGCAAAGAAAGGAAAGATGAAACCATCCTGTCAAAAACTTGCCTGAAGTGTTAAAGGAACCTATCGAATGGATCTGAGAGCCTAGCAAAAGGACTAAAATGCTTGATTCCAACCTGTTGAAGGCTCCCTGAACCTATCAAAATGAAGATGTTGAAACTGAACCTATCGAAGGATGCTTAAGCCTTTCGATAGGAATGGGAGCCAACCTATCGGGATGACGGCAAACAGAGATGAACCTGTCGAAGAGGACCACTGGACCTATCGAACTACTCAATCAACCTATCGAATACTCCAGACAGTGGGCTGAGGACCCTGAAGCTTCAAAGAGAGAACTCATCCTATCGATACCTATCGAAGAGACTAGGGAACCTATCGGAAGGAACTACAAGCTTAATTTGACCCTGTCGGAAGCTTCTCCAACCTGTCGAAATTGTGTCCTGAATTTCTCAGAAACTATACTATGCACATGCTGAGACATGTTGACCTGTCGCACACAAACCGAGGCACTTTGGTGACTGGCGCGACATTCTAGAAGATGCCCTAGAAAGTCCTAACTGACCCATGTGCTTTAACAAAACTCTAACAAACTCTGACAACCTTCTAGAAGGGATTTTTGGCAGGAAAAATAGAGGAGAAAGCTATATATTGAGACCCCCAAATTACCATTGGGGAAGATAGAAATTCGGAATAATTTTCCAGAGATCAGAGCTTGCAGCGAGATTCCATTTCCCTCCTTTAGCCCAACCATGGTTAGCTAAATCCCTAGGAGCAGCAAGGACTGAGTTAGATCTATAATTGGGTAAGGTTAAGAGTGTTGCTGGGGTTAATTGCTGCACAGACTACAGATCTGAGAGCATTCCATTGTAAGAGTGACTTTGTTTGCAATGTAAATGTTGTTTTTAATGTTTTATTTAGATCTAAAGCTCTTTTGATGCCTTTTGGTGCTCGATCGGATTTGTGTAGAGGAGTTGCTTGATCAGCTCACCCACTTAACTGGTAGACCTCTTGGATGTCATTTGAATTCCCTAGATCTGATATCCCTGTAATTTCTTGCGTCTGTGACCTGAAAATTGCAGCATCTGTAGTGGTTTTAATTGTTCTAATTTAGGCTCTGGCTTTATAGGAAATCTCTAGGATTGTTCTGTGACCATTAAAGTGGACAGATCATAACCTTAAGGTGAATCTGAGCTCAGGCCTTAATTAGATTTATTTACTGCAATCCATGAATTCGATAAAGCCTATAGGATGGTCTGTGACCATTAAAGTGGACAGATCATAGCCTTAAGGCCAGGTGGATCCTGTGATTTGAAGTGGAATTTATACCTAATTGCTTAACAGGGCGTGCCTATGAGGGACTAGTGTGCTTTTGAACCCTTGTAATATGCTTAGCTCAACCTGATTACAGTGAAGACAATCTTCAAGCTGCTCATCTCCATTTTTTGAGTTTTAAAACCTTTCATTTGCAAGATCTGAGGCTCCAGATTCGATCCAAAACAATCTACATTTTATTTGTAGTTTAGTTTAAGTAACAACTCATTTCAAAACTCTCCCCTATCTTTTACCTAAAGTAGAGATAGCTAGGGTGTCAGATCTCTCACTGATCTGGAGATTTATCCTATTTATAACCAGCCCCCCTATGGACATTCCCTTACTCACCATTCTTTTAAAGCTTGCTATAAAGGACCCTGTATCTGGCAGGCCTAGGATATCTCAGATGTGCCGAATCCATCTCTATTTTCTCCTGATTTTTACATCATAAATCAGCACACTAGAAATCCACAAGAACGCCTTACCCCAATCCTATCGAAGATCGTTCCCCATTATTTGAAACCTAACGACAACTCCAATTTTTTTTGCCATTCGACAGTTTCTCCTTGGGCTCTAAGATTCCTATGGCAGATTTTTCCATCCCCCTGCTCTTCCTCTTCTCCACTGGGTGCTATTCCACACACCTTGGCATTTGTCCCACCATAATAAATCACGCAATGTTTTCTGTTTATCCCAGCCGACGTATTTGTTGTCAACTAACCTTCTTTAATATCATTATGGCAATTAACTTTGGAAAAAGAAGAAAATTTAATATGACATTGCATCTTCCACCGCCGATGCATTTTAAATACAAGGCCCTTTCACCTCCATCGCATTTCATTCTCCTTTGCCCTCACCAGTTCATCCTCACCTATAACTATGGCGAATGACAAACCCATTGAACTGCCCATCAAATTCGATCCAGTGTGGGAAGACCCACCACCACCCAAAGAACCTGATCAACTCCAATTCCTGTAGGATGAGTACGAGGAAGTACAAAGGGTTTTGGCCAAGGAGGAACAGAAAAAGAATCGGAGAAAGAAGAAGAAGCAGAAGATTGCACCTTTTGCATCTTCTTCCCCTTCACTCCATCCACCCCCTGCTCTCCCCCATGCGCCACCTGCAGACGGGCGTTAGTTAGGATTTTCTTTTCTTTTTCTTTTTCGAACAATGTAAATAAAATTTTTACTGCATTAATGAAATTTCCTTTTTTTGTTACGTCTTGTCTATTTTACTTTCTGCTCATTGCTAGTTTGCCTATTTTTAATTGTTTGTATGCATTTTCTTCCTTTATGTTGTGCAACCGTGGGAATTGAGACGATCTCATCACGACGATGCACTCTCTAACAACAGATATAGAGTCACCACCCAGAGCTTTCAGTGTCCCGGGATTCCTAGTTCATTTTTATGAGCACCGAAGTGCTAAAAATATGACTCTGAATCCGGTCCACACCAAAGGCTCTTGGGTAGGGGCTTCGGTTATCGATCGGGAAAGTGTTAGGCACCTGATCAACCCACTTAATGCGATCTCTACTAATGGCCAAAAATAAAATAATGTGAAAGAAAATAAAATAGCTTCCTCTAGCCCAAAATGGCTTAGAATCCTATTTGTGCCCCTCCGTTCCTACCGAAAAATCAACGGCGTAACGGCACAAATGGGAGGGTGGAGGGAGCTAGAAAGAGATAGGAGAAGAAAGGGGAGAGCCGGAGCCCTCGAGCCCTTGTAGCACCGTAGGAGAGCCTTGTGTGGCTTGCTTTGATGAGCTCTTGAATGCTTTGTATGGTTAAAAGTGGGGTTTTAACTCTTAAGACTTGAAGCTAGGAGGTAGGGAAGGGAGGCTAGGGGATCACACACACCTAACCTAAGAGTTTTCTATGACATGCTAAGGTCTAAAGGAGTTTTATGAATTCTGGAATTTGTATGGGGGGTGTGCACCAAAGGGAGAAAGATCTTCTCACTTTAAGCTCTTTCTCTCTTAGGTAGAAATCCTCAACCCTTAAACCAAGGGGTGGGGGGCTCTATTTATAGAAAAAGGGTGGGTTAGGAGGCTGCTTAAGAGCTAAATGAGTTTAGCAATTAGGTAATCTCACATCTAAGGATTCCTAGGGTTTTTGGAGCCTTGAGATGTGTGGAAGGGTCCTCCAATGGTTGATGATGGGGTGAGGCCATAAGCCACTAAAGGGGTTGCAAATAGGCTTCAAAAGGGTGCAACAGAACTAGCAAAACACACCCCAAAGGTCGAGGTGGTCAACAAGTCAAACCCTAATCACAATTTTTGGGGCAAATCCCAATAGTTACTATTCATATGCCTGGCGCAACTATTAGTTGCGCCAGGCAAATGTATAGTAAAACAGTAATGAACAGTGCCTGGAAGTCAGCTTGCGAGGATGGGGCCCGCTTTTGAATCTGGCACAACTATTAGTTGCGCTAGGAAAAGTTTATTATTGGCGCCACTAGAAATGGCCTGGCGCAACTATTAGTTGCGCCAAGTCCCTAAGGGGCCCACATGACTTTACATTCATGCCCTCTGGACTCGGTTTGCCATATCTTTTGATGTATACCTCCAATTGGGGCGATCCTTAGACCGTTGGAAAGCTGATGATCTCTACTCCTCAATAGTATGAGACTCGATCGTAGTAGAGAGCTATAGCCAATTCCGGTGTACCACTCTTTATCCATAGCCTGGTAAGGTTAGGTTTAGGGTTCAAAATGGTTTTTAAGGGTTGGGATTTGTTTCTAAAGGTTCGGGATAGGTTCCTAAGGGATCTAGGCTGATTCCAAAGGGTTTGGGATGATTCTTAGGAGTTCCATACATGCCATCAAAAGCTCAGAATTGCACCTATCTCGAAAGGTGTTTCGATCGGTCCTTGAGCCAAATTTGGGTGGTGTGTCTCTGCTTTTGTCTATATCTCCTGCTGCACCCCCTTTGTCTTTCAAGCAGTAAGGACACTACTCCTCATAGGTTTGGGGGTGTGGCAAGGCCTACCAATAGGATGGCTAATGGTAGTGCAGCATGTTCGTAACAGAAATTGGGAAAATAAAAAGATTTCCCACCTGTTTGTTTTTGGAAAAAGGGAAATTAAAAAAAAAAACTTGAAGCAAATATCAAGAATTTTTCAAGGAACTAATGCTTTGTGAACTTGAAAAGAGAAAAAATTGTGAGGATGCACCCCAGAAACCATGATGGAGGACCATATCTAGTGAGATTGGGCCTAAAAATATCAAGGCAATATTTTTTCTACTCTAAGGACTGATTGGATCTAGTTTGGTTCACTAGAAGTTAGGAAAATCCAAGTTGAAACAGTTTGACAGCACTCATGACATGGAGGATATGAAATAAAGCCATCCCTTGGACAGTTTGAGCTTAGAATTTCTCACCTTTAAGCTGCCCTTGATACACACCACTTGAGCCTTAAAAATTCCTAGTGTTTCTTTAATGAAAACCAGAAAATTTGAACCCAAAACCTCTTGACCTATTTCCGTTCTCCCTCAGTCTGAGAAATCAGAAAGTGAAAGGAGAAGTGAGGTTAAAGGAGCAAGGTTTGACAGTTGGTTGAAAGAAGAAGAAAACACATTGAAAGGCAAGTGTGTATCAGAAGTACAATGGTGGCATTCCTGCCCATAAAAACAAAAATGTAGAAAAATACAAAAAACCTATAAAAAGAAAAGAAAAAAAATAAAAAAATAGAAAAGCAAACAAAAGCATGAGAAAGAGAAGTCACTTCATTGGATATTTTGAAAGACAAGAGAAAAAGCTGGCCAGTTTGGCTCTAAAAATCCAAACAGAAGATGAAGATATGCTGAAATGAAGGTTCTGAAGTTGCAAATCGCCTCCTTACCTTGTTGATTTCTCAATTTTGAATCCTATTCCACCCTTTCATTCTTTATAAACTTCACCCGTAAGCCACATTAGAACTTAATAAAAAGTCCTTACTAATATGAAATTGATTGAGTTGTCATGTGGAGATGAGAATCTGTTTAATCTAAGGTGAAATAAGTTAGAAAATTTCAGAAATTAGAGCAATGCCTATGCTCAGGCTTGCTGTCCTATTTAAGGGTTGTAACTACTCTTGAGTTGTGTGAATTGATACACCCTTTTATTTTTATTGAGAGTGACAACCTTGGAGAGATTTGTGTCTGAAAATATGTTTGATGGGGACACTACCTGAACATGATTCTCAAATTGATGGTAATCTTAGCATTGATTTCCATGTAAAATACCTTGACGTGAGCTGATTCATGTTGCGGTGTTAGGTTACCCAGTGTGTGCTTGTGTTATTGTGTAGTGGAAACCAATTAGAAACAAAGTAAAATAAAAGGATGGATTCAGCACAACTAAAGTAATCCTAGACCTGACTTGCAAGATACAGGGTCTATTGTAGCAAGTTTTGATAAGTAAGAGTTTATCCCACAGAGAGTATTGATCTGAAACCTCGAGAGTCGTATATTAGTATCCAGATCTGGCTACAGATCTAGCAACTCTAAAAAGAGGGGTGTTAAGTGTCACTAAGCTATTTTCAAAACATAAATGTAGAAATAAAACTACAGTTAAAGAAAGGGATACAGAAGGATGATGGGGTGTGTTAAAATAAAAGTAAAATGATGGGAAGTAAACAGGCTGAGTTATAGTTAAAACAATGATGTAAGTTAGATTTAGTCTGTCACTGCAGTGGTCCTTGCTGAGACACTATTAATTGCCTCAACAAGGTATAAGCTCCCAGTTTAACCCATGCCATTTGGGCTGCTCTTAGGGCTATACTCTATCCACTATAATGGTCACGGGATATCCTATAGAGTCAGTCAAATCCCATTAGTTAAATCAGAAATTCACTAGTCTAATCCAGAATAGTGGACCAATCAATTCCCCAGCCACTGGACCAGCTCTAGCCATGAATACTATTGCAGCACTATGTAATGCCTGTGCCATGAGCTCCCCAGACCTACACACAGAGCTAGTTGACATCCATAGGTATTCCAACCCATAAAATCCTAAGTGCTTTGCCAAACCCAGCGGTACTTGATGCCCACAAAAAGGACCATGCAACAGGTTGAATAGGGCTTTAAGCTCAACTGGTCATTGCTACAAACAGCCTGCAATGACTCAGCCTCAAGCTACAATTACTACAAAGAGATCAGATCTAACATCTAATATCGGCTAAGTAAAACAGAGGGGAGCTAGTTCATGTACAAATCTCCTCACAAGGCTCTAGAAGCTCATGTGCAGGGGAGAAGAATCCTTCTCAAACATATGAATGGACAAGGGCTATACTATGTCCACTCCAATGGTCACAGGGTATCCCATTGGTTTGTCCACACTACTGAGGCCTGAG
This sequence comes from Chloranthus sessilifolius, assembly GCA_021018995.1. Classification (NCBI taxonomy): domain Eukaryota; kingdom Viridiplantae; phylum Streptophyta; class Magnoliopsida; order Chloranthales; family Chloranthaceae; genus Chloranthus; species Chloranthus sessilifolius. The sequence goes on along the minus strand of CM037598.1, from coordinate 35,926,395 downwards.
AAAGAACATGAAAGTTGCTGCAACCACTATGGTCCACAGGCCTCCGAGCTCCCTAGACCTCACTACAGATCCAACATTGCTTTCCATGGGGCTATCGAACCAAGGAAAATCAGATGGTAAAGAATAGATCTACTAGAGACTGAACGGGCTAGTCCCAAATACATGGATCCTATAGATATCTAAAGAAACCATAAGATCTATAGATTCAATTAGGCATTAAAACAACAATTCATTGATAAACACAAAACATACAATGAATTGTCTCCAGGCTGCAGCCAATACACAACTACTCATCAAAAATCCCAATGTATACAAAACCTATTACAAAGCTGAAATAAATTGAACCTAGCTATTTGCAAAAGGGTTAGCCAGCAAATGTTGGGCTAAGAGAGAAGAAAAATAAGATAAAGAAAACTAAACCCTAACCCTAGATGAACACCGACTATTCCTGGATTTAAAACCCTAAGTGAACCAGGCAAATCCTGGCTGCTTTATAAATGTAGATAACAGTCCCATATATAGGAAACCCTTGAAACCCTAATGTGCAATAGCCAATCAAATTTGAGAATATTTGGATATATGCACCTCGAAAATTACACCTCGGGAAGTGTGCCCTAGTCTTGGGAAATTCCTAAATAGTCCAATTAAAACTGAGAAGTGGAGAGCCCGTGCTTCACGGGGCTGGTATCTGTTTTGAGCCCATTCGCACAGTTGTTGCGCTTTCTTGGAGTTGGCTTTGGCTGGTGGGAAGTGCTTGCTCGTGTGCTAGCTCTTCACTTGATCGCGCAGTTCACTGGCACTGCAATGTTGTCGCGGAGATGATCTGGAGCGCCAGCATTTCTCGCTCAGTTGAGCTTCATAAGCTCTCACTCGCTAAGTACTCATGCAGTTATGCTCCTACACTCACGTAGTCAATGGTAAGGCTTCAGAGTGCACGAGATCTGCGTGAAGATAATTCTGGGGGTCTCTCTCTTCCAGGGCTACGTGAGAACTCCGCAAGGTGATATTTTGTTTAGTGTACATATGGACTCACTTTGTTCTTTGCGTGGCTGCTTTGAGGCTTGATCTTCGTGAGAGCTTCACGACCACAGATTCTAGGGACTTTAACCTACGAGATCTTTTCAAGGTCATTTTAGTTGTCCTTCGAACTGCGCAGTGTATCTACTGTTAAGTGGTGAAAAATGCCACTTTTCACCCTTTAACCTGACAATTGATAGACCTGTGAGCACACTAATAAGCCTCTATCGAGTGCATTTTGTAGACAACAATAAAAGATTACACTAATGCAAAAAATCACTCAAGACTGCCAAAAAGGGGCTATCTCTCAGCACAGGAAAAACTCAGCAATAGCACACCAGAGGGTAGCACATCACTGGACCCTTGGAGCGCGTGCCTACAACAGGGCAAGGCGAAGGAAGTGAAAACAGGCTAAAAACATCCTATCGAGAAGTCACCTAAAGACTTCGATAGGAGCTGAAAGCAATGAAAGGAGGAATTCATGAAATTAAAAAGGTTTTGATAGGATCTGAAGGCAAAAGAAAGATGGATTTGTGGGGATTGAGGAGTTTGATAAGATCCAAGAACCTATCGAGCAGCTGAAAAAAAGGGAGAAGCCATCCTATCGAAAGCCTGCCTAAGGGATAAAAGGAACCTATCGAATGGTTTCCTGAACCTATCGAGATGGAGACACTGAAACAGAACCTATCGAAGGGTGCTTGAGCCTTTCGATAGGAGTGAGAGCAACCCTATCAAAATGATGGCATGCAGAATGGAACCTATCAAAATGGTTCTCCAACCTGTCAAATGCTCCAGGCCAAGGGTTGAGAATGTTGAAGCTCTAAGAGAAGGCTCATCCTATCAGAACCTATTGAAGAGATCTGAGAACCTAGCGAAAGGACCAAAAAGCTCCATTAGAACCTGTCGAAAGCTTCCTAAACCTGTCAAAATCGTGTGCAGAACTTCTCAGAAATTCAGCTATGCACACACTGTGACTTGGTGACCTGCTACACATAATTTGAGGAACTTAGTGACCGGCACGACGGTTCTTGAAGATGCCCTAACCGACCCACGTGCTGCAACAAAACCCTAACAAACTCTAAGGACCTTCTAGAAAGGATTTTTGGCAGGAAAAATAGAGGAGAAAGCTATATATAGAGACCCCCAATTGCAATTGGGGGGAGATCGAGATCTGAGCCAAATTCTAGAGATTAGAGCTTGCAAAAAAAATCCATTTTCCCTCCTTTAGCCCAATAATGGTTGGCTAATTCCCCTGGAGTAGCGAGGAGAGAGGTTAGATTTGCAATTGGGTAAGGTTAAGAGTGCTATTATGGGTTCCCAGCTGCACAGACTACAGATCTGAGAGTATTTCCATTGTAGAGTGATTTTGATTGCAATATAAATGTTGTTTTTAATGCTTTAATTAGATCTAAAGTTCCTTTGGTTTCATTTGGTGATTGATCGGATTTGTGTAGAGGAGTCTGTTTATCATCTCACCCACTTAACTGGTAGACCTCTTAGATACCATCCAATCTCCCTGGATCTGATACTCCTGTAATTCCCTGAGTTTGTGACCTTATAATTGTAGCATCTGTGGTGGTTTTACCTATTCTGATTGATGTTTTAGCTTTGGAGGAGATCCCTAGGATAGTCTGTGACCATTAAAGTGGACAGATCATAGCCTTAAGACCAGGTGGATCCTATAATTTGGAGTGGATCCGTCTACCCTGCAACTGTGCTTATAGCCAGTTGAGGGAATTGTGTGCTCTGAACCTCTGTAGCATGATTAATCGGACTTGATTTCAGTGAAGACCAATTTCCAAGCTACTCTTCTCTATTTTTTGCTTTTTACTCTTTTCCCCTATAGGATTTAAGTTCCCAAACTCAATCCAAGTTAGTTTAAGTTTAATTTTAACTTAGCTTAAGTGACAATCCAATTTAAACCACTCCCCTGTCTTTTAGCTAACTTAGCATTAGTTAGGGTGCCAGATCTCCTACAGATCTAGAGATTTATCATAGTTTTAAACCAACCTCCCTGTGGACATTCCCTTACTCACCATCTTTTCAAAACTTACTACAACGGACCCCGAATACTTGCAGGTCTGTGTGAGTCTGTTTTGCTTAGTTTTATTAGTGAATTTAGACCCTCATTTGAGGGAAGGCAAATACGTCAACGTCTGCGCGAGGGCCGCTTCCACTGCATCTTTAGCTTCGCGAGGAAGCTCCTCAACACTGTGAGGTCTATCTTTTGTTGCTCTGGTGCATTTCACTTGCTGTTGTCACAGTCTCCTCCCTTCTCATTTTATTGCTAACTACAAAACACACTTAATAAATGGTTATTAGTCTGCTTCAAGATCTAGCAAAGGCTAAGTTAAGAGGTGAAAAGTGGTACTTTTTAGTGAATAACACACCCCCAAACCTAATCTTTGCTAGTCCCTGTGCAAAGGAAAAATTAAAACAACTACTCTAAGAATTGAAATGCCACTTTTGTAGGGATCACGGATACATTTAGCATATGTACCAAGCCTTTTAAACTCCTAAGTGATCCCTAGTGGAAGAGTGAAGTCTCCTGAGCGTTTTTAGTGAAGATACCAACAAACTTTACCATTAAAATAGTTAAAAATAGTGTAGTCAATGACAAAATAAATTTAAATGAATAAAGCCTCAGTCCACACCTATCCTTTAAAATTAGAGAAAATTATAGTATTAATGCAGCCATTTAAAACTCAAAATCAATCATACATGTGCATCACCACCACTTGGTTCACATCAAGAAGACAATATGCAAATAATCAGTACAAAGTTTACCTTAAATTTAAAAATCAGGTTGGATACAACTCCAAAGAAGTTAAAATTCAGACCCAATTATCACCAGGGCTATCTCTCAGCAATGAAAATAAAAAGGGTGTTTACATTCTCAGCAGCTCAAGAGCAGTTACAGACCCCAAATGGGCCTGCAAGCATGAGCATAGGCAAAGCTTCTGATTTCTAACATCTTCATGACTTTTCACCATAGATTAGACACTCCCTCATCTCCACATGGCAGCTCATTTCACTTAGGATTAACAAGGTCTTTTGATGGGTTGTAATATGGCTTATGGGTGAGGGATATAAAGAATGAAGGGGTAAAAAGGGTTTCAAAATTGAGAAATCAGCAAGGTAAGGAGTGATTCATAACTTCACAACCTTCATTTCAACAAAACTTCATCTTACTTGATATATTCCAGAATCAAAGTAGCTAGCTTCTATTCTTTTCGATTTTCAAATGATGTTCTTCTCTAGACTTCTCCTTATTTATTTATTTATTTAATATTTTTATGATGAACTATCGCACAAAAACTACGGATACACTATTGTTCATAAGTTGCTTTTCTTCTCCTTCCACCATATGTTGGACCACTCTCACTTTCTCCAACTCCTCCTTTACCTTCTGAATTCTCAGAGTGAGGATGAGGTTGAATCGGGTCACGAGGTTGAGGTGCAAGTATTGCGGTGTTTGTTGAAAAAATATAGGATTTTTAATGCTCAACGAGTGTATGCAAAAGGACAGTTTTAAAAGGTTAGAATTTCAGGCTCAAACTGTCCAAATGAAGGCCTTGGATAATTTCCTTAGTGTCATGAGTGCTGTCAATCAGTTTTGATTTGGAGACGCCTAACTTCTAGTGAAAAGGACTTGACTTAATTAGTCCTTAGAGCAGAAAAAATGCCAAAAACACTCTTCAAACGAATTTTGATAAGCCCAAATCTCACAAGGTATGATCCTCAATTTAACTCATGGAGTGTATTTTCACCTTTTTCTCTCCTCTTAGGTGTACTAAGTACTAACTGAAAATTTTTCTAATGTTAGCTTCTTGGTGGTGCTAAGATTTTAAAATTTTCAGTTTCAAAATGTCTACAAAATTTTTTAATTTTCCACAAATTTCATCCTAACAAGTTAGGTGGGAATTGACTTTATTCATCCCAATTGAACCAACACGGATGCACTAAAGTGAACTATTCTATTAGAAGACCTACCCTGCCAGACCCCCAAACCTAAGTTAAACAGTGTCCTCACTATTTCATGCAAAATGTATAGTTGCAGCAGGGTTGGTGAAAGAAAAATAGACTAAATTACAACAAAAAAGTAAATAGAAAACTAAGCTAAAAGTGTAAAAAATTAAACTAAGGAGGAGAAAAAAAGAAAATATATAGAAAATGACTATTAAGGAAACAAAATAACTGTACTAAATCCTTCAAACAATAACTATAAAGTAGAAAATAAACTAAATATAGAGAATATATATAAAATAGACACTAAACTAATTCCCTAGAATACAACAATCCGAAATACAAATACCTAACATGATCTGAGTTTGAATCTAAAATATGGGAAATGAAAATCAACATGAAAAACATAAATTTAAAAGCCAGATTCAAACAAAATCAGATCAGACAATATATATACAAGCAGTCCAGATGGGGAAGCATGAATGACAGAAATTTAGGTCACCCATCTGTAACTCAGCTGAATTGGGAGGAACTGAAAAGCAAAAATGAAAGGCCATACCTTTGCATTGGCATCAAACCTGGTGTCCTTCCAGCTCAGGAATTACAGTTGCATGAGAGAGAAGGGAGCCTCTCCAGCTCCACATCAGGTGTAGAGGCAATCACAGGCAGCAAAGGTGCCTAAAAAGGCTGAGGGCAGTTGTCTAAGTGAAGTGGTGCACACACCCCACTGAGAAGCCCAATATGAGTACTGTTCAACACAAAGGTCGGGGCCTCCTCAATTCCTACTTCGAAAATTTCAGCACACACCTCAGCCCAGATCCAGCAGTTTGGGTGAGGTGGCTTCTACCATCTCCACAAAAATATCAACTGGCAAACAATCCTCATTGTCTTGATCATAGCCTTCCACTTGAAAGAAGGAGGAGGCCAATTAAAAATTTGAGGAAATGGCAGATGAGGTACTGCTGGTCCTCATCTGCCGACACATCATTTTTTTGTTTTTTTGGTTACAGTAGTACTTTACAGCTATACTTTATTCAAACATGACAAAGACACATAAATTTTAAAATAGAAAATGAAGAAAAATTTCAAAAATCACAGAAAAACTTAAGCCGACATTTATTCAAACATTACATCTACAAAGAATACAGCTCAACAAAAACACATATTACTATACTAGATCAAAACTCCCCAGCAACGGCGCCAAAAACATGTTGAGGTATTAGGTTACCTAGTGTGTGCTTGTGTTATTGTGTGGTGGAAACCAATTAGGAACAAAGTAAAATAAAAAGATGGATTCAGCACAACTAAAGTAATCCTAGGCCTTACCTGCGAGAGACAGGGTCTATTGTAGCATGTTTTGATAAGTAAGAGTTTGTCCCATAGAGAGTGTAATCTGAAACCTCGAGGATCGTATAGTAGTCTCCAGATTTGGCTACAGATCTAGTAGCTCTAAAGAGAGGGATATTTAAGTGTCACTAAGCTATATTCAAAACATAAATGCAAAAAAAAACCACAACTAAAGAAAGGAATAAAGAAGGATGATGAGGTGTGTTAAAATAAAAGTAAAATGATGGGAAGTAAACAGGCTGAGTTATAGTTAAAACAGTGATGTAACTTAGATTTAGTTTGTCTCTGCAGTGGTCCTTGCTGAGACGCTATTAATAGCCTCAACAAGGTATAAGCTCCCAGTTTAACCTATGCCATTTGGGGCGCTCTTAGGGCTATACTCTATCCACTATGATTGTCACAGGATATCTGATAGAGTCTGTCAAATCCCATTAGTTAAACCAGAAATTTGCTAGTCTAATCCAGAAGAGTGGCCCGATCATTTCCCCAGCCACTGGACTAGCTCTAGCCATGAATACTATTGCTATACTATGTAATGTCAGTGCTACGAGCTCCCCAGACCTAGGCATAGATCTGGCTAACATCCATAGGTATTCCAACTCATAAAATTCTAAGTGCTTTGCCAAGCTCAACGGTACTTGATGCCCCCAAAAAGGACCATGCGACAGGTTGAATAGGGCTTTAAGCTTAGTTGGTCATTGCTACAAATAGCCTGCAATGACTCAACCTCAAGCTACAATTACTACAAAGAGATTAGATCTAACACCTGATATTAGCTAAGTAAAACAGAGGGGAGCCAGTTCCTGTACAAACCTCTTCACAAGGCTCTAGAAGCTCATGTGTAGGGGAGAAGAATCCTTCTCAAACATGTGAATGGACACAACCTTAAGGCTATACTCTGTCCACTCCAATGGTCACAGGGTATCCCATTGGTTTGTCTACACCACAGAGGCCTGAGAAAGAATATGAAAACTGCTGCAACCACCATGGTCCATAGGCCTCCGAGCTCCCTGGACCTCACTACAGATCCAGCATTGCTTTCTATGGGGCTATCGAACCAAGGGAAATCAAATGGTAATAATAGATATACTAGAGACTGAATGGGCTTGTCCCAAATACATGGATACTAAAGAAACCATAAGATCTATAGATTCAATTAGGCATTAAAACAACAATCCATTGATAAACCCAAAACTTATAATGAATTGTCTCCATGTTGTAGCCTGTACACAACTACTCATCAAAAATCCCAATGTATACAAAACCTATTACAAAACTGAAATAAACTAAACCTAGCTGCTTATAAAAGGGTTAGCCAACAAATGCTGGGCTAAGAGAGAAGAAAAATAAGAAAAATAAAACTAAACCCTAACCCTAGATGAACACAGGCTATTCTTGGTTCAAATCCCAGGCTATTCCTAGATTTAAAACCCTAAGTGAACCAGCCTAATCATGACTGCTTTATAAATGTATAAAACAGTCCCTTATATAGGCAACCCTTGAAACCCTAATGTGCATTAGCCAATTAGATTTGAGAATGTTTGGACATATGTGCCTCAAAAACTGCACCTCGAAAAGTGTGCCCTAGCCTTAAGAAATTCCCAAAAAGTCCTTTAGTTAAAATTGAGAAGTGGAGAGCCCATGCTTCGGGGGGCTGGTATCTACTTTAAGCTCATTCGCACAGCTACTTTCCCTTTGTGAAGTTGGCTTTGGCTGGTGGGAAGTGCTTGCTCATGCGCTAGCTCTTCATTTGATCACGCAATTCATCGGCGCTACAATGCTGTCGCAAAGATGATCTGGACACTAGGATTTCTCGCTCAGTTGAGCTTCAGAAGCTCTCTCTCGCTAAGTACTCTTGCATTTATGCTCCTGCACTCTCGTAGTCAATGGTAAGGCTTCAGAGTGTGCGAGATCTACGCGAAGATAATTCTGGGGGTCTCTCTCTTCCAGGGCTATGCGATAACTTTGTTAGGTGACTTTTTGTTCAGTGTACATATGGACGCGTTGTGTTCTTTGAGCGGCTTCTTTGAGGCTTGATCTCCTTGAGAGCTTCGTGACCGCAGATTCTAGGGCCTTTGTGAGGAAGCTCCTCAACTTAGCGTGGTCTATCTTTTGCTGCTCTAGTGCATTGCACTTGCTACTATCACAGTCTCCTCCCTTCTCAGCTAACATCATTCATCAACTAAATTTCAGTCAATGGTGATCAGCAACAATAAGTCACTATGGTGAGCACTACCAAGGTGTTCTATTAGGCTTTGTCTTAGCTGTCATCTTTGAGTGTATTTTCTCTCACTTTTGGGCCAAAAAGCAAGGAGTTTGTATTAAGTTGCATATTTTATTGCTAACTACAAAACACACTTAACAAATGGTTATTACTCTGCTTCAAGGTCCAGCAAAGGCTAAGGTAAGAGGTGAAAAGTGGTACTTTTTAGTGAATAACAATTGACTGTTAAGGAATTATAGTAAAACTTTAGTTTTAAACTATCCTGTTTTTGCTGAGAATCCTTTGAAACTGAATGGAAAAGGTGTGGAATGAATTTTTATATTGCTTAACTTTTGTTTCAATATGCTACATTAGTATTAACTGATTCTATTGGTGAAGTTTGTGGGTAACTTCACTGTAAACCCTCAAGAGACTTCACTCCTCCACTAGGGATCACCTAGGGGTTTAAAAGGGTTGATGCATATGTTAAATGCATCTATGTTCCCTTTAAAAGTGGCATTATCATTTTCAATAATTGTTTTTACTCCTATGCTCAGGGGCTAGCAAAGCTTAGGTTTGAGGGAGTGTTAAGAAGTGAAAATTTTCATTTTTCACCTCTTAACCTGACCTTTGATGGACTCTTGAGCTGACTAATAAGGTGTTTTAAGTGTGTTTTATAGATAAGTAATAAATTACAACTTAGTGCAGAAATTCAGTTAAAAGAGCCCAAAAAGCAATGTGCTACTCAATTGGAAAGGCCTGAGACCAAGTCTAGCTATAAGGAATAGAGATTGAACCTGCTAAGGGGTTGTTGAGTGTTGAGCAAAGGAAGAACAACCCACCCAAGAGGTGTGCTAGCTGCAGAAGAATATGGTAGAACCTATCAAAAGGTTAAATGTAACTATCGAGAGGTTCTGATGCTCTAAAGCCAAGCGTCGAGAGGTGCAAATAAGCCGTCGAGAGGTTCCATGAAGCTGTCTAGAGCTCCCCAGCACCTGTTGAGAGGTTCTAAAGAGAAACTGCAAAGAGATCGAGAGGTGCTAGTAAGATATCGAGAGGATACCTATAGATGTAGGGGAAGTGGAGAGGTTCCCAGATACTTATTATGAGGTTCAATTGAACTGATCAAGCAGTGCCAAGCTTAGGTTTGGGGGAGTGTTAAGCAGTGAAAAATACCATTTTTCACCTCTTAACCTGACCTTTGATGGACTCTTGAGCTGACTAATAAGGTGTTTTAAGTGTGTTTTATAGGTAAGTAATAAATTACAGCTTAGTGCAGAAATTTAGTTAAAAGAGCCTAAGAAGAAATGTGCTACTCAATTGGAAAGGCCTGAGACCAAGTACAGTTACAAGGAATAGAGATTGAACCTACTAAGGGGTTGTTGAGTGTTGAGCAAAGGAAGAACAACCCACCCAAGAGGCGTGCCAGCTGCAGAAGAATATGGTAGAACCTATCGAAAGGTTAAATCTAACTATCAAGAGGTTCTGATGCTCGAAAGCCAAGTGTCGAGAGGTGTAAATAAGCCGTCACGAGGTTTCATGAAGCTGTCGAGAGCTCCCCAACACCTGTCGAGTGGATCTAAAGAGAAACTGCAAAGAGATCGAGAGGTGCTAGTAAGCCGTCGAGAGGATACCTAGAGATGCAGGGGAAGTGGAGAGGTTCCAAGATACTTATTGCGAGGTTCAACTGAAACTGTCGAGTAGTGTAAGATAACCTGTCGAGAGGATCTAAAGAGAAACTACAAAGAGATCGAGAGGTGCTAGTAAGCTGTCGAGAGGATACCTAGAGATGCAGGGGAAGTGGAGAGGTTCCAAGATACTTATTGCGAGGTTCAACTGAACCTGTCAAGCAGTGCAAGATAACCTGTCGATAACTTATCTGAAGCAACATTCATTCTCGCAAGGATAGAGCAAACCTGTCTAGCACTTCATTGAAAATTGTATAACCCCTCGACAGGATTGTCTATAACCTGTCAAGAGGATGAGTGTGGAACAAGGCAGGATGAAGAAATAAGCCTTCAATCCTGTCGACAGGTGCTAATCAACCTCCCGAGATGTTCTCCCAACCTCTCGACAGGATCTTCATTAACCTATCGAGATATCTCCAATCATATTAAGAGCTACTCTCAGTCCTGTAGAGATGCTGCCAAACCTGTCGACTAGCTTCTTTAATCCTATTGAAAAATCTGTGAAGCTGTCGAAAGCCAATGCAACCTCTCAACGTGAACATAAAGCAGATTCATAACCTGTCTAGAGGATCCCAGAACCTCTTAATACTTGTTTTGGCAACTTCTCAGCATGTTTCTTCAACAACTACCACTTCCAAAATTTTGTTCACAAGTTTCAAAGCACTTCAGCAACCCAAGGGGTATTTTTGGCATTCAACTGCACATAATTGGAAACCCTAACTGCATCACCTCTTCCTGCTACTTGAGAACTAATGAGAGAAGAGCTTCTAGAAGAGAAATCGGATACATTAGCCGCCCAGCATAATAGAATTATTGCCTTGCATTCTGATTGGCTGAATTGGATCTGAGGATAGAGGAGGATAGTATAAAAGCTTGAAGAAAATAAAGAAGAACCCTCCAGTATTTGAGAGAACCAGAGCTTGGCGTGAGATCCATTTTTCCTCCAAATTCTCCCTCCTTCCTCCTCCCATTCTCTCATTAGCCAATCATGAGTGGCTAAACTCTTTTCAGTAGTTAGGGGAAGGTCTTGAGCTGTAAATTGAGATATTCAAAGGCTTGTAAGAAACTGTATATTGCACAGATTGCAGATCTGGGCGCAATAGTATTGTAAGTTTATAATATAATTATGGGTTTTAAAGGTGATTCTAATCTATATTTCATTTCTTCATATTTGATTTCCCTAGATTGGATACTCCTGTGGATGTCAGCCAGAAATGGGGAGTTCGCAATGGTTTACCTATTCTAATTAAGACCAATAGGTTGGAGTAATCTCGGGGATGATCTGTATCGAGTAAAAGGGTAGATCATAAACTGAGGACTGTATCCAGTAGAAAGGTAGAGCCTAACCTGAGGATTGCATTGATCCATTGGTGGAGATTGGATTCTTATACCTCACCTCTACCAGGAGAACCTGGGTAGACAAATAGGTTGGAGTAATCTCGGGGATGAACTTCATCCAATAGAAGGGCAGATCATAAACTTAGGACTATTTCCAGTAGAAGGGCAGATCCTAACCTCAGGATTGCTTTGATCCATTGGTGGATTCGGGGGAATCTGAGAAGCATGGAGCCAGAAAAGAGGATTGTTGTAAATCAGTTCTCTGCATTACCTTTGATTCTTTTGATTTTCAGTGAGAGACCGATTTCCCTAGCTGCTATTCTCACACTCTTAATTTTTCATCTCTTCTATATCTCCCCACATCTCTGTGTTTGATTAGCTTTAGATCAATAGCATTTATCTTTTGTAGTTCATAGTTAAAGTGACAAAACCATAAAACCTCTCCACTTTCTTGCTTTAGTTTTGTTTAAATTAGGATAGAGTATCAGATCTACTATATATCTGGAGATTTACCATCCTTTAGATTACATTTCCCTGTGGACATACCCTTACCTATCAAAACATACTGTAACAGCCCTGGATCTTGTAGGACTGGCTGCTCACCTTGATTCTACATTACTGTAATTTACACAGTTAATCTGCTATTTTAATCATATAATAATTGCTAAGGTGGGCAGTAAAACAGTCTTCACTGGATAATCTGTCACTACTGACATGTTGTATCGATCCATTGTTGTTCTGATCAAAGATTACTGGGAATATGAAGCAGTAGCCGATATGTTATTGCTTCATATGCAAAGATTCGACGTAATCCTTGGCATGGATTGGTTGTTCAATCACCATGCAAACATCGATTGTCAAAAGAAGATAATCACTTTCCGTCCTGAAGGGAGGAAGTCAGCTATATTTTTTATTATACAGTCAACTATACTCCCTTTCATTTCATCGATCCGAGCACGACAATTACTTGATGATGGGGTTCAAGGGTATATCGCTTTTAGTCAAAATCAAGATTAGGAAGAGAAGAAAATTTCACTTTCAGATGTGCCGATTGCCTGTGAATTCCCTGATGTCTTCCCTAATGAGTTGGTAGGATTATCGCCTGACAGGGAAGTGGAGTTCGCTATTGATTTAGCCCCGGGCACCGAGCCGGTATCAAAGGTTCCATATCAAATGGCACTAATATAGTTGAAAGAACTCAAGGATCAGTTACAAGAGCCTTTTGATAAAGGGTTTATCAAACAGAGTGTGTCTATGTGGGGTGCACCGATGTTGTTCGTGAAGAAGAAAGATGGGTTGATGCGTCTCTGCATTGACTACTATCAATTAAATAAGCTAACGATCAAGAATCATTACCCACTCCCCAAAATCGACAATCTCTTTGATCAGTAACAAATGGCACAGTGTTTTCCAAAGATCGATTTACGATCGACATATCACTAGATGAAGGTGAAAGCGAACGATATTTCAAAGACTGCTTTCCGGACACGATATGGTCACTATGAGTTTTTCGTCATTCCCTTTGGGTTGACCAATGCGCCTGCTATATTTATGGACTTGATGAATGGAGTCTTCAAGCCTTATTTAGATCAATGTATCGCTGTATTTATCGATGATATTCTCATCTACTCAAAGACAAGAGTAGAACATAAAGATCATCTGTGTCTTGCTTTACAGACATTGAGTGATTCTCAGGTGTATCCCAAGTTTAGTAAATGTGACTTTTGGTTGAATCAAGTTAGTTTTCTGGGCCATATCATCTCTAAAGCTAGTATTATCGTATATCCTACAAAGATAGAGGTTGTAGTGCAATGAAAGCAGCCACAAACTGTAATCAAGATCTGAAGCTTTCTAGGTCTCGCAGGGTATTATCGAGGTTTTATTGAAGGGTTTTCAAAGTTTGCAGGACCACTCATGCAGCTCAATCGTAAGAATGTCAAATTTTAGTGGACTGAGGCATGGGAGTAGAGTTTCGAGGAGTAGAAAAGGAGACTCACATCCGCCCCCGTACTAACACTACCATCAGGCATTAGCGGATTTGTGGTATTCAGCGATGTCTCGTATAGTGGTTAGGTTGTATGTTCAATCAGAGGGAAAGTGTGATTGCGTACGGTTCCTAACAATAGAAAGATCATGAGAAAAACTACCCCACTCTTGACTTGGAACTAGCTGCGGTGATTTTTGCCTTGAAGATCTAGAGGAACTACTTGTATGGTGAAACCTTCGAGATCTTCACCGATCATAAAAGTCTCAAGTATCTCTTTACCTAGAAAGAGCTAAATTTGAGGTAGAGAAGATGGATAGAGTTCTTGAAGGACTATGACTGTAATATTCAGTACCATCCCGACAAAGCCAATGTAGTGGCTGATGCACTAAACCGGAAGTCGTCAGCTCGGTTATCCCATCTTGTGACACAACTATAAAGATGGAAAAGTCTCAATGACATAGTGTCATCCAGTGACACTCTTAGGGTAACATCAAATGGAGGTTTGCTTGCGGTAGTGATGATCAGATCCACACTCTTCGATAAGATCAAAGAACTCCAGATGCATGATGCAGAGCTTATTGCCATCAAAACGGGAATACTCAATGGGCTCCAACCAGACTTTTCGATTAAGGATGATGGGTCCATATTATTTCAAGGCTGAATTTGTGTACCAAATGATAGTGCCTTGCGTCATGAGATTCTTGTATGCATATCGATTGACAAGAACGCTTACCTGGTCCCATCTCATTAATTTGCACATTCAATATTTGAAATATCTAAATTTGCAGCTGCGGTGCAGATTTAATGAGATGGGTATAAAATCCTGACTACTTATTTGTATGCAGGGGGAAGCTTTGTTTCAGAGCTGCCGATCAGTGCAAAGCTGTCAACAGTCAATGCAAAGTGCTCAACTTTCACACACACACACACATATTATATGGATAAGGGGTAGCTGCCTTAGAGGTATATCTTTTGAATGCTACACCAGTGTCGAGATAACGTACCACATGACATTAGCTACCTACTATAAAACCTGAAACTTTTTTCAATACAGGCATTGGAAATCCCCCAGGAACTATGGATGTGAGGGCTTTTCTAATGCAAAAGTTCAGTTTTGAGGAGCATAATCAGGTACTATTTTTTCTCATGGATTCATGAAATCATTCATGAGTTTTTCTTTGGAATTGTGCACAAGTTAGTTAACAGTAAAAAGGTTAGTTTGATATTATAGCTGATTTAAATTAGCTGGTGATTGCCCCTTACTTGCAATGACCTGAATGTGTTTGCACAGTTATGAAGACTCTAATTCATATAGTTAAAATTTTGAAGTCAACTAATTTTTTCTTTTTTTACATTTTCCAAGTTGACGCAACTGAATTTCTTAGAAACTTGCTTTGTAATTTCATTCACATAGCCCCTTCAAAATTGAATTTTTAGCTGAGTTTTTGGACCAAGTACCAAGTCTCTGTCAACTACATGTGCCTTCAAAATTGATGTTTGGGCCAACTCTTCAATTACAGGACTCAGTTTGGTTTTGTGATCCTTTGAAGAGTAATGAGGTCGTTCATATTTTAATTGGAAATTGTTGAAATATCCTCTCTTTTTTTTTCATATGATGTACATATTGATACCGTCTTGTATTATTGCCCTAATTTGGTGGTAAAAAGTCATGTCACATTTTTGGGGAAAAAGAGACATTTTTGGATGGGTCATAATACTTTTGCATGATGGATGGAAAATAAATCATGTATTCTCCGTGGTAGCTCTCTGTAGGTATATAGAAATTGGTAAAAAGTGATAGACTTCGTGCTATAATTAAAAGTGATAGACTCGGTTCCATAAATCGTAATTGTTGAAACAGTAAGAGACAATAAACTCAAAAACTAAATTACATTTGTAGAAAAAACATGAGTTATGATAAATACTAACATTTCCATCAAGTATTAGTATGTGAATAATTAGTAAAATGTCAATTCTATAGTATCAACTAAAATCTAATTTTTCTGTCTTATCTTATTTTTTCCATGACAATTCAAAAGTGAGGTACCCTATTGGCGTAGCAGCTACTTGTTTTGTGATTATAATTATCCTTTTCTTTTCTTATAATGTGAGTGCTGCAACACTATATGAAAACTGGGTGATGCAAGCTTTATGGAAGATGCCAATATCATCACCCCATTGATCGATCAACACCAACACCTTCAATGACAATGCCATTCATTGAAGAAGTAAAGCTTATTCTTGCTGGCCTCCAAAGAAGAGAGGTATTTTCTCACAAGTTCAGTTTCTAAATTTTACGAAAAAAACTACGTTTGAGAAAATTGATGAATCCCAACCTGGGAAGAATTACGTATATCCGGATAATATGAGGTTGTGATTTAAGTTGTATATGAAGTGCCCACCCTCACTTTTGTTCTGTTGTTTGTAGGTTGGCTTCTTCGAGATATGTTGTGAGATCAAAGAAATATTGATGTGAGGCCAACATAATAGGTCTATTTTTTTGGTAGGTTGATCTCTCATCAATATGAAATCTAATACTCTAGTACTTCGCTTCTTTTTCTTATTCTACATTGTCTCAAGAAGCGATTTTAAAGTTGTGAAAACATCATCACACTACTGAAGGTCCAATGTCCTTTGTAGTTTTGATTTCAATTTGTAGATTTTTTTTGCTGCATTTTGAAGATTGCTTTGTTTTGAAATTTGGGTATTTTTAGGTTTCCATGATATTCTCAATCCATGAAAATTGATGAGTACAAATATATGATTAAAATTTAATTATTCTCCCAGCCATTATCAAACAGGAATATCAACACAACATTTGTCATCTATTTTTTTTTTAGCCAAAGTATTTATATTGTTATATCTTGTTTTATCATTACTAAAAAATCTCGAATCAAAGAAACATTTATAAAAAAAAACAACCAAAATAAGCTTAACACCAAAGCAAGATGTTTTGAGCATGAGACTAAGAAAGCAAAAAGTACATTCACCAACGCCTCTCAAGTTCACCAGTCAAGTACCTGTTGTATAGTAAAATAGTCTCTGAGACTCCCACCATGAGTACCATTCCTCTTCTCCATTTGAGCAAACCTTTGGGAATATCATTCCCTTCCACCTCCTTAGCCCCCTTAACTTACTAGTGTGAAAACTCTTTGACTACTATTCTTACATGGTCCCTGATTGGGCCTCCAATTCCAATTGGTCTAGATTTCCATTTGAGCAGCTATTGAAGTTTAGTTTGTGGATTCCTAAAGTGGAATATTTCCTAGGTACCATCACCTTTTGTGGTCACGTGACTCCTTGTGGTCCCACTTGTAAAATTAAAGACCACAAAATATTTCCCTCTGTTTTACCTCAATAAAGAAAATAGGAGAGCGATCTTTCTATTTTCTAAGGAGAGTTTCTAAAAGGGAGATTTTCAGATTCCCAGTATTTTGGGAACTTTTATTTGTATTTAAGGAGAAAACTCCTATATCTTGAGGAGAGAAAAGATTCCTTTCCTGCCATAATGAGAGAACAATAAAGAGTTTTATCACCCTCACCTAAAAACTACGAGATGAGATTGATCTTAGGCCTCCATTCTTCCCACTTTTTATTGGTAGTTTTCTAGTTTAGAATATCATTAGCTATTCAACAAATTTTAAGTATTTTTTAAAAAGTTATTTTGGAGGTCCCGTGGGCTTTCAAGGGATGAGACATATTAATATCCTTTGATTTATTTTACTTGGTCTATGGACTGTCATAATAAGTACTTTAAAAAAAAGCCAACATGGAGAAGACTTCTTATAGTGATTCATTTATTTTTTAATGTGCTGGAAATTTCTAGATTTATGATGTTTGTGATTTCTTTTATTTCTAGTTTGTTGGAATTTCTGTCGTTCTTCATTTCTTTTATTTTTTAAATATTGATAATTTTAGGTTTTCTTGCAGCTGCTTTTCTTTTTGTTTAATGTATGTTGTCAGGCAAGCTGCGTTTTGCATAAAAGAGCCAATGGACATATTTCCCAAAGCCACCTAACAATGGATGATTCGATGGCTCATGGATTACTCTATGCACGCACCCATCGGTTGTCCAATAAAATTCCTCGAATTTGAATATTCTGAGTGAACAATTTTTACATAATTTTCACCCAGCAAAATATGGACTAATGAGCCTGGGCTATCATAGGGCGGTCTGATGAGGTCGGGCTTACTTGTCAGCTTGCCCCAACCCAGTTATAACAATACATGGTTAGGGCTGGTGATTTTAAGGACAAGGGCCCATATAGGCTTACCTCCATAGGTAAATTTTTACATGGTGATTTTACCTTTTGCCTTATTTTTTAAATCTTAAATTCATCATTTTACATGGTTGGCTTCATTAGCATAATTGTGGTACCGATCGTCGGAAATGCTATTGAACATGCAGGAGCAATCATATTTGCCTTCAAGAAAAAGTTGGTAAGCAACTCGGGCATTGTTGGCGGATTCTGAGTTTGTGCTTGCTTTATTGGTTGGTGGTAAAAGTAATTTAAAATCAAAGAAAGAGTAAAACAAGGGATGGAATCAGCACAACTAAGAAATCCTAGACCTGCAAGATATAGGTTCCATTGTAGCAAGTTTTGATAAGTAAGAGTTTGTCCCACAGGGAAAGGTGATCTACAGCTCCAAAGGAGCCATCTCTAGAATCCAGGGATGGGTCAAAACATAACAAGTTAATCATTGCAGGCACTATTTCATCCAGGCTACCAACTCAAGAATCCATAGGGAACCTCAACCTCTAAAGCTCTATGTGTGGGGATAAGGCTGTATAGGACCATGATAGCCCAGGCACATAGAACCAGCAAGCGATTAAGTACAACCTTCGATCTAGCTGTCCATTGCTTGAGTGAGGCTACAATGGTCCAGTCACAAGCCTACAATCTCTATAACCAGATCAGATCTAATATCTGATGGCATATCTATACAAATATAGGGGAGTCTGCCTCTGTACAATCCCCCACCAGGCTTCTACAAGCTCAGGTGTAAAGAAGAAGGATCCATCTTGGATCGGTGAATTAGAATCACCCTAAGGCTATAACCTGTCCACTTGAATGGTCACAGACTATCCCATAGGCTATCCTCCTCACGGAGCCCAAGATAAAACAAGAATATCGCTGCCACCACCATGGTCACAAGGCTACCAGCTCAAGCTCCCATGGAAATTTCAGATCTAGTGGGTCCTGTGGTGGGGCTAAGGCTGTATAGGACCATGATAGCCCAGACACACAGGTCACTTGGATCCGAAAGGCCTTTAGAATCAGTCCTCCATTGCTTTGAAACATGGCGGATCACAAAGCACAAATCCCACAAAGTACAGATCCTATTATAGAACTTCCATTAATCTAGTTCAAAATGCATACAAAGACATAGCAAGCAAGTGCTGGACTATGGAGAGAAGGAAAATGAAAAAGAAAACTACTTACAACTATAAAAAGAAAAATAAAATGATCTCAAATCAAGTCTCCAAAAAATGAGATGTGTTCTTAGCTATTCCAGGATGTAGAAAGAAAAGATGGTCTAAGCTTTCTCCTCCCCCTCATACCTAAGCTAAGTATGGGTATTTATAGCAGTGGTGTGGCGGCGCATTAGGGTTAGGAACCCCTAATTTTAACGATGCCACATGGCCAAATAGTGATCCTTCGATGCCTTGGGGCACATGCACGGAGATTTGAGCGTGGGAGTGCGTGCCCTATTCGCTGGAAATTCCCAAAAAGTCCTCTGTTGAAGAGATGGAAGTTTGAGATTTAGAGCTTCGCTAGGTAGCCATTGTTTCCCAGACTTGTCGCATGGTAGCTTTTGCTCTTCGCTAGGATGATTTGAAATTGAAACTTCAGCCATCGTGAGGTTGGCTTGGTTTGCTCTTCAGGCAGTCGCGAGGTTGCAGTTCAACCAATCGGGAGGTTGATCTTCGCGAGGATAGATTTGAATAGCGCGAGAACTTCACGAGGACTTCTCTTAACTGATCTTCGCGAGAGTGGCTTTGCCTCCGCAAGGATGCTCTCTTCTTGAATGGCGCAAGAACTGTGCGAGGAGTTCTCTTCTGATAATTGCATCTCGTGACGACTGCGCGAGGAGTCTTCTGAAGCTCTCTCTTCTCAGCCATTCTGAGTGAATTGCATGAGGTTGAGAGAGGTTTGCTTTGAACTACGCAAGACTGCACGATGTGTTCTACTCTTGAGCTTTGCGAGAGCTATGCGAGTTTATGCTTCTGAAGCTCTTTAGTCAATCATCTGTGCGAGAAGTTGTTGTAGAGTCTTGGGAAGCTCAGCTGGACTGCGCGAGGCTATCTCAGGTCTGAATTCAGAGTTCATCCTTCTAAGGGACTTCTGGTGCCAAAACAGACTCCTTAACAGGATTCCTGGCCTTATTTCACTGTTGGTTATTACCTATATAAAACACTTTACAAGGACTTATTAGGTGGCTATGGGTCTAATCAAAGGTTAAGTTAAGGGGTGAAAAGTTGTACTTTTCAGGTCTTAACACACCCCCAAACCTAATCTTTGCTAGTTCCTTAGCAAAGCTATATTAAATCTACTACAAAAATTAAATGGCACTTTCGTAGGGAGCACGGATACATTTAGCATATGTACCAAGCCTTTTAAACCCCTAGGTGATCCCTAGCGGAGGAGTGAAGTCTCCTGAGGGTTTTTAGTGAAGACACCCACAAACTTTTTCAATGAAACAGTTAACAAAAGTGCAATATCATCAACTGAGCAGTCAAGGGGCAGACTTAGTTTACTCTTGAATCAGTAATCATAAAAGAAATTTAATCCATTGGTTGCACAGTAATTTAAACAGCATAAACTTCTCATGAATGCACAGCATTTCCAATTAGTTTACAACCACAGAAAACTACACAAGTGTGTGCCAGCACTGAGCCCATCCTTAGGTTAAAAATTAGGTTATAGGTCATACATAATGCGTTCAAGTTCGGACTCAAAAACTTTGCAGGGCATACTCTCATAAAGGTTTTGTTGAGGGGTTCATATTCTCATAGGCTCAAGAGCACTTACATCCCCCAAATGGGTCTGTAAGCATGAGCATAGGCAGAGTTCTTAAGTGCTGACAACATTGGCAGTTCCTCACCATAGATTGGATAACTCTTTATCTCCACATGATAGCTCACTCAACTTTAGATCACAAGGGCTTTTAACTGGGCTGTAATGTGGCTTATGGAGTAGGGTTAAAAAGAATGGAAGGTTGAAAAGGGGTTCAAAATTGAGAAATCAGTGGGTGACAGAGGTGATTCATGACTTCACCTTCTTGAATTCAGCTCCCTTCATCTTCTTTGAGATTTTCAGATTTGAAGTGATCAGTTTCTCTTCCTGATTTTGATTCTCCAATGAAAGTTCCTCTTGATTCCTCCCTTACTCCTCTTCATTATTATTTTTGTTTCCTTTTTATGGAATTTTCTTCTTTTTATTTTTGTTTTCGCTTTTCAGAAATGCCACCATGTTCTCAGTTACCATTCTGCCAGAATTTTTTTTTAGATGCTTCTTCTCCATTCACTTAATGTTGACCATAGCTAGTCCAATTCCTACCTTTTCTCCTTTACCTTCTGAATTCTCAGAGTGAGGGTAGGCTGAAGTAGGTTCATAGGTTCCGGTTCCGGTTCAAGTACTCAAGTGTATTTTGAAGAAATTTAGGATTTAAAGCTCAAAGGGGTGTATGGACAAAGGCAGTTGCTTTAGGGTTCATCCTTTTAGGCTCAAACTGTCCAAGAGAAGGCCTTGATCCTTTCCTAAGTCTCATGAGTACTATCAGTTGTTTCAACTTTGAGTTACCTAACTTCTAGTGAGCACAGTGACTCAGCCAATCCTTAGAACTAGAAGAGATTGCCTTGGTTACTCCTCAAAAGATGGAAAATTTTTTTATAGGCCCAATTCTCACTGGTTATGGTCTTCCTTTGAACTTTTAAGTATGTCCTCACCTTTTCCTCTCTCTAATGATTCACTAAGTGCTGATACAAGTAAGTTTCCTTGGTGATATTATC
Organism: Chloranthus sessilifolius; assembly: GCA_021018995.1. Classification (NCBI taxonomy): domain Eukaryota; kingdom Viridiplantae; phylum Streptophyta; class Magnoliopsida; order Chloranthales; family Chloranthaceae; genus Chloranthus; species Chloranthus sessilifolius. The sequence continues at coordinate 35,904,835 of CM037598.1, read as the reverse complement.
ATGGAAATGTGGAATATTAAAAGTTTATAATGTCAAAAGTTTGCAGAAATTAAATTTCTTATTTTCATGATACTTAAGTGAACATAGATCCATTTCCATATTGCTCAGATGAGTCTGCTACACTTAGGTTAACTATTCCATTGGTAGGGTCTGCCTGCCACACCCCCAAACCTATGAGGAGCAGTGTCCTCACTGATTCAAAGGTGTCTGTACAACAGATTTATTAAAGCATAAAAGGCCAAAACAAGAAAGAAAGCAACCAAGAATAGAGAACTGTACATAATATCAGAAAAAGAAAATTTCATTAAAACTAGATAAAAAAATAAAAAATAAATAAAATAAATAAATAAAAAGAAAATTACAAAAAAGGAGGGAGAAAGGAGAGAGGGATCAGGGGTGAGGGGGTTGAGAAGGTGGGGGAGGGGGTGGAGAAGGTGGGGGAGGGGGTGGAGTGGAGGGGGCAGGGGATGGTTCTTTCTTTTACTTCTTCTGCGACTGGAGCTTTTCCTCCTCCTTAGCCAAGATTTGTAGAACCTCCTCGTATTCATCCCAGAGGGGTTGTAGGGGATCCGACTCTTTAGGTGGTGGCGGGTCCAACCACATCGGGTAAAACCTGTTAGGTAGCGCATTCGGCTTGTCATCTGCCATGGTTAGGATTAGGGAAGGACCGCTAGGGTGAGCAGAGAAAGGATGAGATGAATATGAAAGGGGCTCCCTATGTATTTAAAGGCGAGGATGGTGGAAGATGAAATGGTGGAATGTCATCCAAGTTGCTGCAATTAATTAAGCGTGAGTTGGAAAACGTCAAGTCCCAGCAATCAGCGTGGGAAATGACAAATGCATTAGACTCGCGCAGCTGGGTAAGGGGATCACAAGATAACTGAATCGCGTGATTATGGAAGTTGGAGCTTGAAGTGCGCGAGAGAGTCTGCAGCATTGAAGCTCGCGACAGCGAAAGAAATGTTCTACGTGAATTGCGCGAGAGCTTCCCAAATCTCAATTTGGAATGCGCGAGGGCTTAGTACCAAACAGGGGCAATACAGTTAGTGCGGCGTACTCATCAAAAATATTCAAACAATATGCATTCAAATTTGAAAATCAGCAATTCACAGAAGAAGAAGAATAGATCATACCAATCCCACATAAACTCTATCAAGCTCAACATATTCAGACTCCACATAACCACTAAAATTTCCTAAAACTTATGGAAGAAATAAAAGTAGTATAGTACAACATGGACACAACTGTGGGTCAGGTAGATGTAGGGGTCCCATGAAAATGAATAGTATTCATAGGGTCGGCAGGTTGTTCAATGCAAGGCTTAAGCCTCTGACCATTCACTTTGAAGGTCCTCCCAGATTTGGGATCCTTGACCTCCACAGCACCAGATGGGGAAACATTTAAGACAACATAGGGACCTTCCCATCTGGATTTTAATTTTCCAGAAAAAAATTTTAGTTTGGAGTTGAATAACCAAACCTTACCACCCGGTTCGAGGTTTTTTCTCAGCAAGCCCTTGTCAAAGAAAGCTTTGGATTGTTCCTTGTAGATCCTGGCATTGGTGTAAGCATCCATCCTCAGCTCATCCAATTCAGACAGCTGCAATGACCTATGATGACCAGCAGAAGTTAGGGCCATGTTCAAATTCTTAATGGCTCAATAGGCCTTGTGTTCTAACTCTACTGGGAGATGGCAAGCCTTGCCATAGACCAGTCTGAATGGAGACATTCCAATGGGAGTCTTATAGGCAGTCCTATAGGCCCACAGTGCATCATTCAGTTTATCAGCCCAATCCCTCCTGTCAGTCCTTACTGTTTTCTCAAGGATGTGCTTGATCTCCCGATTGGAAATTTCAACTTGCCCACTTGTTTATGGGTGGTAGGGAGTAGCAATCCTATGGGTCACAGAATATTTCTTGAGCAAGCTCTCGAAATTCCGGTTGCAGAAATGGCTACCCCCATCACTGATAATAGCTCTAGGGGTTCCAAATCTTGAGAAAATGTTCTGCTTTACAAATTTGAGGACCACCTGGTTAAAATTGGTTCTTGTGGCAATGGCTTCTACCCATTTGGAAACATAGTCCACTGCCACTAAGAGGAAATGGTAACCATTAGAAGGAGAAAAGGGGCCCATGAAGTCTATTCCCCATACATCAAACAGTTCTACAACAAGGATGGGCTGTAAAGGCATTGAATTTCTTTTGGACAGCCCTCCTAATTTTTGACATCTCTCACATGCCTTGCAGTGTGTGTATGCATCTTTGAATAAGGACGGCCAGTAAAAACCACACTGCAGGACCTTGTCAGCTGTTTTTCTCCCACTAAAGTGGGCTCTACAGGCATTTTCATGGCACATGGCCATAATACTGGGGATATCACTTTCTGAAACACATCTTCGGATGATTTGGTCTACAAAGTACTTATATAGGCAAGGTTCCATCCAAAAAAAATACTTGACCTTTCAGAAAAACAGGTCTTTGTCCATTTTGGTCCAGTGGGGAGGAATCTTTCCTACAACTAGATAATTGACAATGTGTGCAAACCAAGGGACTAAGGATTAGATGGCAAATAATTGCTCATCCGGGAAGGCATCATTTTTAGGGCCATCCAGGCATTTCTCCAAGATAATTCTGGACAAGTGGTCAGCCACCACATTCTCCACACCCTTTTTGTCCTTGATTTCGATGTCAAACTCCTGTAGCAGGAGTATCCATCTAATCAGCCTAGGCTTAACATCTTTTTTGGACAGTAGGTACTTCAATGTTGAATGGTCAGTGAAGATTACAATTTTAGATCCTAGTAGGTAGACTCTAAATTTGTCAACAGCATAAACCACTGCTAGAAGCTCTTTCTTAGTTGTGGTATAGTTCAGTTGAGCTTCAGCAAGTGATTTGCTAATATAAGCAATGAGCACAGGCAACTTATCTTTTCTTTGGCCCAAAACAACACCTATTACCAAGTCTGATGCATCACACATCAGCTCAAAAGGTAAGGTATAGTCTGGTGTTTGGAGTACAGGGGCAGAGGTGAGGCATATTTTCAATGTTTCAAAAGCCTTAAGAAAGTCAGAAGAAAAGTCAAAGGGCACATCCTGGCAGAGCAAGTGGCACAATGGCTTAGTAATTTTGCTGAAGTCCTTAATGAACCTCTTGTAAAATCCTGCACGCCCCAGGAAAGATCTGATTTGCCTGACTGTTTTTGGAGGGGGCAAATTGGCAATGAGGTCCACTTTGGCCTTGTCTACCTCAAGCCCTTCTTTAGAGACTACATGGCCCACCACAATGCCTTGTGTTACCATGAAGTGGCTCTTTTCCCAGCTTAAGACCAAATTGGTCTCCTCACATCTTTGCAAAACTAGGCTAAGGTGTTGTAGACACTGGCCAAAACTGTCCCCATAGATAGAAAAATCATCCATAAAAATCTCCAAAAACTTGTCAATCATATCAGAAAATATGGCATACATACACCTCTGAAAAGTGGCTGGCGCATTACAAAGTCCAAAAGGCATCCTTCTGTAAGCAAAGGTGCCAAAAGGACATGTAAAGGTGGTTTTCTCTTAGTCTTCAGGATGCACAGGGATTTGGTTGTACCCTGAGTACCCATCAAGAAAATAGTAAAAATCTTTTCCGGCCAATTTGTCCAAAATTTGATCAATGAAGGGGAGAGGGAAATGGTCCTTTCTTGTTTTAGAGTTGAGCTTCCTATAATCAATGCACACTCTCCAGCCAGTGGTCTCCCTGGCTGGCCTCAACTCTCCAGTTTCAGTCTTAATCACTGTTATGCCAGATTTCTTGGGCACCACTTGGATAGGTGCCACCCAGTGAGAATCAAAGATGGGGTAAATCACCCCTGCATCTAGCAATTTAATGATCTCCTTGAGGACCACTTCCTGTATGTGAGGATTTAACTTCCTCTGTATTTCTCTAGAGGGTAGTGCTCCCTCCTCAAGATGAATCCTGTGCATGTAGATTGATGCATCTATTCCTCCCAGATCGGCAATGGCCCAACCAATTGCCTTTTTGTGCTTCCTCAAAACTGTTAGTAATTCCTCTTCCTGCTCATTGGTAAGGGAGGAAGAGATAATCACAGGAAGCTTATCACCTTTCTCAAGGAAGACATATTTTAATGTTTTTGGAAGCTTCTTGAGTTCCAGATCAGGGGCTTGTTGGGTGGATGGCACGATAGGTGTAGTGGAGGTTGGGGGAAGAGGCAACAATGTAGGTTTCAAACTTGAGTGTTGCACTAAGCCCACAGAAGACTTCAATGTGGTCATGTTTTTTGTTACCACATCTGGGCTCTCTTCCTCCACCATGTCCCAAATTTTAACTAAATTCCTGACAATGTTGCCCCACTCCAGCAGAGTGGGCAATTCCTCTTCTATAATTTCCTCTAGTACATCCACTGCAAAGCTCTCCTCATTGTCCATCAGAGGGTACTTTGCACTGTTGTACACATTCAGCTCAACTTTCATATGTCCAAAAGTTACCTCCATTACTCCAGACCTGCATTGAATGCATGCATTGGCAGTGGCCAAGGAAGGCCTGCCCAATATAACATGTATGGGATTTGGGCTATTGCTGCAGCCCATGTCTAAAACTAAGAAGTCAGCAGGGTAGAAAACTTATCCACCCCCACTAAGACATCCTCAACCATTCCCAGAGGTCTCGTCTCAGACCTATCAGCCATCATTAGCACAATGGGGGTAGCTTTCAGCTCCCCCAAACCTAGTTCTGAATATACACCGATGGCAGCAGTTAACACCGCTCCAAGGTCTAAAAGGGCTTTTCCAATTATATGGTCTCCAATTACGCAGGGAATAGTGGGTATCCCTAGATCTTGCAACTTCTCAGGCATTGATATGTTAAATACATAATTCATTGTATCAGTTGCAAAGACCTTTTTGGACACATGGCCTCCAGCTTTTCTCTTTTGGGTGCAGATGTCTTTCAGGAACTTTGCATAGGCTGGGACCTATTTAATTGCCTCAAGCAGGGGCAAATTGATTTTCACCTGCCTAAAGGTCTCCATCATTTCCTCCATCTGAGAATTCCCTTTATCAAAAGGGACAGGGCTATCCAAAGCTTGAGGAAACGGCAGCTGAGGTTTTGCTGGTTCCTCAGCTGCTAGCCCATGACTAAACTTTTATTTCTTTCTTTTTTCATGTTTTTCTTCCTGCTGAGGCTCAATGATAGCCTCTTTATATTTCTCCTGCTGCAGGGTGGCAGGCAGTTCTTGGCTTGGTGTTTCAACAACATCTCTATCATGATCATTTACATCATCTGTGGAAACGACCTCTGCTGGTCAGTTACCCACCTGATTGTCTACCTGCTGTTTTGAGGAAGCTTCCTCAATTAAAAACTGACCCTTGGGGTTAGCAATTGGCTGGCAGGGCAACCTCCCTTCGTCTCTCCTAGCCAAGGCATTTGACATTTGGCTTATCTGTTCTTCCATTTTCTGGAGGCTCTGACCATGAGAGTCCATGATGCGAGTCAAGGAATGAAGTCAAGACCTGGTCCTCAAAAGAAACATTTCTTGGCTGAGAGTGGGGTAAGACCAACTAATTTTGTTGCTGATGGGGGCTGATGGTGCTGGAAGTTAGACCTAGGGGCATTCCCTTGATTGAACTGCTGCGGTGGTCTTTGTGGTAAGGCCAACATCTGCTGGGGCTGCATGTAGTTGTCTTGCCTCCACCTCAGATTAGGGTGGTCTCTCCATTGGTAACCAGCATTTTGGTGTTGGTATCCATTTGGTACTTGTAGCCCCAGTTGTTGTTGGCCATAAGATTGAGCGTGACATGTTCCAAAACCAATTGAATTGCCACCTGCGGATGGACATTCCTCCTTTGTGTGTTGTGGGGTAGCATATCGGACATGCCTCATACATGAGCAACCCTTCCAGGTTGCATCACATCAATAATTTGTCAAACTTCATAGAGAGGTTTGCCATCTGCGATTCTGAGTCATTGTTTCCGGACATCTCAAAACTTTTCCTCTTGATCCTGAGGCCCCACCTTTGACTCAGTTTCCTGACTAGTTCTTGCCAGGGATGGCTTTTGAAAAGCATTCTCACTGATCACCTCAAACAATTCCCATGCCTCCTCAGCAGTCTTGTGCATGTAGGATCCACCACAAGAGGCATCAACCATATCTCTATTTTTCTCATCAATCCCATTGTAGAAGCTTTGTACAAGCTGCCACTCTGGGATCTTGTGGTGGGGGCATTGTTTGAGCATTTCTTTAAACCTATCCCAGGACTGGTTAAAATCCTCAGTTGGGGATTGAGCAAAAGCAAGAATCTCTTTCCTCAACTGGCTAGTTTTAGTCTCAGGGAAGAACTTGGTCAAAAACTTGGTCTGCAGGTCTTTCCATGAAGCAATGCTATTGTTGGGAAGAGTGGTCAACCAGGTACTGGCCCTAACCTTCAGAGACAAGGGAAAGAGTCTGAGCCTAGTAGCCTCAGGTCCCAAACCAGTGATATTAAAAGTGGTGCACAAGGCCAAGAACAGGTCAATATGCTTGTAAGGGTCCTCCTTGCTAAGCCCATGGAAAGAGGGCAGCATCTGGATGATTGAAGTTTTTATTTCATAGTTCCCCTGAACATCAGGGAATTGAATGCTAAAAGGGGAGTTATAGTCATTCGGAGCATTCAACTCCTTGAGGGTTCTGGGTTGTTCTTCACCCATAGTTGCTGTCACAGATTCACTTGGGGGCTCTCCTATGGTGTGCCTGTCTCTTCTAAGTCTCCTTCCCCTTTCTAACTCAGGGTTAAGAGGTTCTAAAGTAGGACTAAGAGATCTCCTCCCTAGCATACAAGCACACCAACAGTAAGGAAAGCTTCTTACAGGCACATTGTAAAAGAATATCTGTACAATTAACAAATTTGTCTAACTAGTTTACAGCTATTCGAAGAATACATTTAAAACTATCCTAGATACTGCTAGAAAATTTTTAAGAAAGATAGACAGAGCTTTACAAGTAAGAGAGTTTGCAAACAGAGGTAGCTAAGCTCCAATTGCAGTCCAATTGTCCTTCACTGCTGCTGTCTAGATCTGCAAGAAAGATTCAAAATTATGTCAGCAGTATCAATTATTCACATTTGCAAAGAATACTAAGAATACAAAAACTAAGGGTCTACTAATAGATCATCTGTCCTCGGCAGCGACGCCAAAAACTTGTTGGCGGATTCTGAGTTTGTGCTTGCTTTATTGGTTGGTGGTAAAAGTAATTTAAAATCAAAGAAAGAGTAAAACAGATAATGGAATTAGCACAACTAAGAAATCCTAGACCTGCAAGATACAGGGTCCATTGTAGCAAGTTTTGATAAGTAAGAGTTTATCCCATAGGGAAAGGTGATCTACAGCTCCAAATGAGCTATCTTTAGTAGTCCCTCCAGATTTGACTACAGATCTGGCAGTCCCAAAAGGAGGGGAGTTTAAGGTCATTTATTCTAAGTATTCTAAGGTACTCTAATGTCTAAACTATAGAAAGGGTTGAGAGGATGGATGGAGTGTGGAAAATAAATATAAAAGGGTGAGAAGTATGTTATTGAACCCAGATCAGAGGAGTTTTGTAACTCAGATTCAGATCTGATGTTATAGAAATCCTGTCCAATGGCTACATTATCACCACTGAGGAGAAAGGATTCAACCCATCACTTCTGCCATGATTCAATCCCTTAAGGTTATTACCTGTCCACTCAAATGGTCATAAACTATCCCATAGGGGAACCACAATCCAGGGATGCGTCAAAACATAACAAGTTAATCATTGCAAGCACTATTTCATCCAGACTACCAGCTCAAGAATCCATACGGAACCTCAACCTCTAAAGCTCTATGTGTGGGGCTAAGGCTGTATAAGACCATGATAGCCCAGACACATAGAACAAGCAAGCGATTGAGTACAACCTTCGATCTAGCTGTCCATTGCTTGAGTGAGGCTACAATGGTCCAGTCACAAGCCTACAATATCTATAACCAGATCAGATCCAACATCTGATGCCGGATCTATACAAATATAGCGGAGTCTGCCTCTGTACAATCCCCCACCAGGCTTCTACAAGCTCAGGTGTAAAGAAGAAGGATCCATCTTGGATTGGTGAATTAGAATCACCCTAAGGCTATAACCTGTCCACTTGAATGGTCACAGACTATCCCAAAGGCTATCCTCCTCACGGAGCCCAAGATAAAACAAGAATATCGCTGCCACCACCATGGTCACAAGGCTACCAGCTCAAGCTCCCATGGGAATTTCAGATCTAGTGGATCCTGTGGTGGGGCTAAGGCTGTATAGGACCATGATAGCCCAGACACACAAGTCACTTGGATCCGAAAGGCCTTTAGAATTAGTCCTCCATTGCTTTGAAACATGGTGGATCACAAGGCAGCAGCCTTGCATAGAGCGTCTCACATTCAAACACAAATCCCACAAAGTACAGATCCTATTACAGAACTTCCATTAATCTAGTTCAAAATGCATACAAAGACATAGCCAGCAAGTGCTGGACTGTGGAGAGAAGGAAAAAGAAAAAGAAAACTACTTACAACTACAAAAAGAAAAATAAAACGATCTCAAATCAAGTCTCCAAGAAATGAGATGTGTTCCCAGCTATTCCAGGATATAGAAAGAAAAGATGGTCTAAGCTTTCTCCTCCCCCTTATACCTAAGCTAAGTATGGGTATTTAAAGTAGTGGTGTGGTGGCACATTAGGGTTAGGAAACCCTAATTTTAACGATGCCATGTGGCCGAATAGTGATCCTTCGATGCCTTGGGGCGCGTGCTTAGAGATTTGAGCGTGGGAGTGCGTGTCCTAATCGCTGGAAATTCTCAGAAAGTCCTCTGCTGAAGAGATGGAAGTTTGAGGTTCAGAGCTTCGCTAGGTAGCCATTGTTTCCCAGACTTGTCGCGTGGTAGCTTTTGCTCTTTGCTAGGATGATTTGAAATTAAAACTTCAGCCATCGCGAGGTTGGCTTGGTTTGCTCTTCAGGCAGTCGCGAGGTTGGAGTTCAAGCAGTCGTGAGGTTGATCTTCGCGAGGACAGATTTGAATAGCACAAGAACTTTGCGAGCACTTCGCTTCACTGGACTTTGCGGGTTACCTCGTGAGGCTTTAATGAGTTCTTAACTGTGCGAGGTTCCATGTCTTAACTGATCTTCATGAGAGTGGCTTTGCCTCCACAAGGATGCTCTCTTCTTGAATGGCACGATAACTACGCGAGGAGTTCTCTTCTGATAATTGCATCGTGCGGAGACTGCGTGACAGCTGGGCGAGGAGTCTTCTAAAGCTCTCTCTCCTCACCCATTCTGAGCGAACTGCGCGACGTTGAGAGAGGTTTGCTTTGAACTGTGCAAGACTATGCGATGTGTTCTACTCTTGAGCTTCGTGAGAGTTGTGCGAGTTTATGCTTCTGAAGCTCTTCAGTTAATCATCTTTGCGAGATGTTGTTGTAGAGTCTTGGGAAGCTCAGCTGCACTGTGCGAGGCTATTTCAGGTCTGAATTCAGAGTCCATCCTTCTGAGGGACTTCTGGTGCTAAAACAGGCTCCTTAGCAGGATTCCTAGCCTTATTTCACTGCTGGTTATTACCTACATAAAACACTTTAGAAGGACTTATTAGGTGGCTATGGGTCAAATCAAAGGTTAAGTTAAGGGGTGAAAAGTGATACTTTTTAGGTCTTAACAGGCATTCTTCAATTTTTTTATTAATATTAATATGAGTTTCCTAATTAGTTCAATTATGCATATATTTTTAGGATATAATTTAAGACATCGCTTGGGTCTGCAACTCAAATTTCTATGTTTGTGGTAAGATTTTATGTACTCACCAGAATATATCCATTGAAGGGAAACGTCCTTCAATGGATTGATTTTAGTTTTCTTGCATCTTTAAAGAACTAATAATGGTTTTATTAAGAAATTTCTTTTGTGAGAACTTCTGTGATAACTTTTGTTCACATTATGTCATCTTAGGAATTATCCCCCCCTCCTTTTTTTTTATATGCTATTTTTTGGTATCTAATCTTAGTTCCAGTGAAATCTTCGTCATATACGATGAAACTAAATTATAACTGACTCAAAATTATGTCAGTTGTGTACATCACTTCTGGTATTTTTTGCTTACAGGATTCTTTTGTTCGTTATATTTTTCATCACTTTTTACTGGATTCTATGGCTTATAGCAATATCTAGTTTGATTAATGTTCATGTAAGGGTATAGTAAACTTTAAATATTATGTTCATTCCATTTGTTATGAAATAGGAGCCAAATTCCTTTGTGCAATATTGCTGCCGTTGGCTGCTCCCGCCGCTAATTTTAAGTAGGAACACCACTGATCTTAACTGTAACGTCCCGAAAATTTTATACCATGAATAGTGTACCTCGAGAAGTATGCCCGACTAGGCGCTTGTTGGATCGGGTCAAAGTTGACCTAGTTGACTTAGTTTATTTTGGTTACATAAACTAAGTGTAAAGTGTGGTGTGCGCCATAAGAATTAGTGGATTGGATAGTACATATACCTTGTTAGGTATGTATGCCTTACACCCAAGTCATTAGTAAGTTATAAGGAATAAGGGAGAAGTAAATTCTCATTTGATTTGGTTGTTGAGAACTTAAGAGGGGAAGAATGAGAGGAGTGTGAAGTAGTGTGTGTTAAAAGCTGCATATTAAATGCGTATGATTGTGTATAAATCGGAAAGCTTGCCGATTGGAGCCTTCGTATCGAAGGGAGATATGAGATTTGGGGTTTGTGAAACCCTTATGTGACAAGGAGCTTTGGATAAAGGGATCCGACCAGTTTAAAAGGTAAGCTTGACTATTTTAGTGAATTATAGTTGCTAGGTTATAAATTTAATTGATTAGGTATGAGAAATATGTAAGAGAGGGTATGGATGTTGATGAGGTGAGTTCTAATGGTTATAACTCGATCTGTTCTGGAAATGGGCAAAACCAATCGAACGGAATTAGTAACCTTTCGATCAATTTTGCCAAAGAGTAAAGAAAGTATAATGCAGACTTCTGGAGAAATCGTTCGAACGAATTAGAAATCGTTCGATCAATTTGAAAAACCGTTCGATCAATTTGAAAAATCGTTCGAATGAAATTTAAACCATCCGATTGGTTTTGGTCTAAGAAGAAAGAAGTGAAATGCTGATTTTTGAGGAATCATTCGAACGATTTATGAATCGTTTGATCGATTTGGAAAACCGTTCAAATGAAATTAAGATCGTTCGATCGATTTTGTTGAAGAATAAAATAAGGAGTAGGATTTCTAAGGAAATCGATCAAACGAAATAAAATCGTTCGATCAATTTTGGGAATTCATTTGAATGATTTAAAATCGTTCGATCAATTTTCCAAACCGTTCGATCGATTTAAGAATTGTTCGATCGGTTTGGGCTAAATCAGGCTTTTATTGGGTTTTGCTTATGAGTTATTTATAAGTTGGGGTTAGGCTACTAAACGTAATATTTTTACACCAATTGTGATATATTGTATGTGTTTGGCTATACCTAGGTTGAGCCGGACCTTGGGGTGATTGCGTGCTAGCTCGGATTTAGGAATTCATGGGTTTAATTTGCGTATGAGGTAGGAAATATTCTAAACTTGTACACTTGATTTCAAAATCATGTATGTAGTAGTGTTCTAAGTATGTAAAATTATATAAAGCATAGTTATGTGCATGTGCTAAAATGTCAAGATAAGTATGCGAAATTAAGGTGTGTGTGCGTACACGGAAATGAGAAAGACATAAGTATAAGAAAAGAGACATCCCAGGGATGTATATGTACATTGGGCATCTGAGTGATGCATCTAAACGTGTGACATCCCAGGGATGTATAGTTAACGTGAATATCCACGTGATGTTAAAGTGCATGAATGGGATTTGAACGGGCTTTGAATTATTAATATTTAGCACACTTACACGGTAAATAACTATATATAGTTGCACAATTGATTTAAGGTCTGGAGAATACCTCACCAACACAGCAGTATACCAGTGACTAACTCGGTAGGATATCCGTGACCGGTACGGCGGCCTATCAGCATACCAGTAGGCATCCTAGGGATGTATATGAGTTATGTGTCCCGTCGCCTATATGAAAGGGACTTGGGTTATATCACATAAAAAATAGTCTGATTGGATGACAATGGAGGGTATTCTATCGGGGCTCGATGATATATTGCTCGGGGATTATTTAAGTTACTTGATTTAAGTCATGAGACTAGCCTTGATGTAATATGAGAACCAATTGAGCATAAGATGCCATGTGTAGTGTAACAAATATTTTCTATTCATTTTTCCAGTATCTCAAACTATTTTCTACTATTTATATTGATGAAATCATGCTTCAATTATGTCATGAAATGTATGTGAGTAAGATAGATTTACATGTTCAGTTATCATTCCCCATTGAGCTAGGATGTAGCTCACTCTTTTTGACTATATGTCACAGGTTTTGAGATAGCGACTGCTTCTAGGGACGTCGAACCCGAAGACTCGGATTATGTTTTGGTGTAGGAGTCTATGCCCCCTCCTGAGAAGTTCTTTAGAAAACCCTCTGTGTACTTTGATAGTTATATTCAGAGAGAGATTATATGGCTTGGAATGTCCAGTTTGTTTTGTTGAGATAATGTAATTATGTGAGATATTCTTCTATCGAACTATCTAAGGTGACCACTGTTACATCACCGATGGTTCAGGTTGGTTCTTTTTTACCCATGTTGCAACATTATGAAAATTTGGACTTTGAATAGTGTATCTCAGGATCCGTGCCTGTCTGGTCACTTAGTTTGATCAAGTGGAAGTCTACTCGATGACTTTGGTTGGATTAGTTTTGGTTTGAAAAAGCACACTAGTATGGTACAAGAGCCATTGGATTGGGCCATATATACATTATACGCTTATGTGTGTTTTGCAAGTGAACCAGGTCATTTAGGTATAAAGGAGAAGTGGCTTCGCTTACAAGCCATTTGTTTTTAGGGTTTGAACATTTGGGATTTTCTTATGAGAGAAAGAGGAAGAACAAGAGAGGGAGTGAAGAAAGGAAAGGAGATTTGATGCTTGTGATTTGATGCATGGAGTGTGCGTGGAAGCCATGAGAACGCGTTAAACTCCGTGGAAGGTGCGTGTGATTTGGGGATTTTCAAAGCTAAGAACCCTAGCTTTTGATTCGAGTCATGGAATCGATCATACGTTGGATTTGAGGTAAGGTTTTGTTAATCCGTGATGTATGTGATGTTTTAGTTTTGATTTAATGTTTAAATAATGAATTAAAGGAAGAGAAAAGAGGATCATTTGAGAAAAAATCAAGAATGGGCAAAATCTGTGGATTTTGATAGATCGAAATTGATTTGAGATAGTGGATTTTGATTTTTGAAGGATTTTGATTGATCAAAATTAAATTTGATCGATCGAAAGGTATAACAGGGATTTTGGATTTTGTGCTGTCTGGATTCGACCGATCAAAATTTATTTCGATCGATCAAATACGAGATTTGATCGATCAAATTAGAATCCTTCATTGAATTGTGGTGCCAGACTTTTGTTTCTAAAGGATCCGGGATTCAACCTATCGAATTATTTTTGATCGATCGAATTTGGAATTCGATCGATCGAAATGTGGACCAAATTCAATCGATCGAAATGTGGAATCGATTGATCGAATTTGCCTGATTCGGGTTTTTATTGTGCTTTGTCTTGGGGTTTGTGAGGGGATCTTGTATCTTTCCATTTTGCGTCATTCCTGATGTGTGAGATGTGGATTTGATGTGTTTAGGTTGTGCATATGGGATCTTGGCTTGGCGAGCTAGTCTGGACCTTGATGCTTTACGTGAGAACCGTGCGAGGTAGGGAATAGTCTGAATGTGTATACTTGATTACAAAAGCATGTGTGTAGTGATATGTAGGTGTATTTTTAAGCATGTAAATGTAATATTGTGTTTTCAGATTTGAGCTAAGCTAAGCATGTGCATTAAGTGGGTGTGTGTGTGTGAACACTAAGCAAGAAATAGGCATGTGTCTGTGAATGTGACGTCCCAGGGACGTATATGTGATGTGAACCTCTAAGTGATGTGAACAATATGCATGCGAAACTTGGAAGAAAGCTTTGTGATATAATATTTAGGACAATTATACGGTGACAAACTATATGTATTTTGCACATACGATTTAAGGTTTAATACCCAATCGATGTGGCGGTATACCCATGACTAAAGCGACAGGATATCCGTGACTGGTACACCGGGATACCCGTACACTATATAAACATCCCAGGGAGATATGTGAATTTAAGTGCTCAGTCGTCGTTGGAAAAGGGACTTCGGTCTGTGTTACATAAAAAGTGTTCAATTGAATGACGATGGTGGGTATTCCATCGGGGCTCGATGCCTTATTGCTCGGGGATTATTTAAGTTATTTGATTTAAGTTTTAAGGATAAACTTTCATGTGGTAAGAGAAAAAGATAAGTAAAAGATAAGATATGAAATGTGACGTGTGCATGCAGTTCATGCTTGTAGTAATTTACATGTTTAAATCAGTTTTCAGCTTATGAGTTCATGCTTTGCCTATATCATGAAATATGTGTGAGTAAGATAGCTTTACATGTTCAGTTAATTCCCTATTGAGATATGATGTAGCTCACCCTTTTGACTATACATCACAGGTTCAGAGTTTGTTGTTGCTGCTTCTGGTGACGAGGATCCAAATTACTTTCCTCTGATATAGTCCTTGTAGTGGACAGAGCTGTGTTACTTGTTAGTGTTGTGTAAGGAATTGAACGGCTTGGTATGCCTGACCTTTTGTTTAGAGTTGATCTTTAGATGTTGTATAATGCCTTCCCGTTAGTTTATTTAGAACTAGAGTTTCTATTTGTGCCATCTGTTTTATCTGCTTTGATTTCCGCATGTGTGTGGATGTACCAAGTTTCTGTGTTCGGATTGTGTTCTACAATCTGGTGGTCCGGTGTTCCCATTGCTTTATTTTAACTTTAAAGAAGATAGATATTATGGTGGTTTTTATCGTAACGGGAAAATTGGGCTGTCACACATGCAGTGGCATGGGATTAGAACTATCTTTTGGGTTATATGTTTTGGCTTTAAATTATAGAACTGGAGATTTAGTTAAGTACTTGTTCTTTTGTACATGCTTTACTTATGGTTTGTGTGGATATACCAAGTGTTCCGCGCATGTCATTGGGGCATGACCTCAAGGGTTGGGCCAATGGCATGGGTTTTGCGGTACCAAAAATTGGGCTGTTACAGTTGGTATCAAAGCTTTTTCTTTAGAATTTCTGACAAGTTTTGAATTTTGCCAGAATATAGGGTTCTTCTGCTAATGAAACTTTGGTTTCATGTGCATAGCATAATGTCTTCTAGAGGAAGGGATCGACCTAGAGGTAGCCAAAGTAGGAATTTTAGAAGTGAGGATGAATTCCATACCGGGTCTAGTGGAGACCAAAGGAACCCTCACAATGGGGGAGATAGGAGAAGTGATGTGACAGATCGAATGACGTTGACAATGGAAGCTGTGGCCGTTACAATGGGCTAACAAATGCAACAAACAACATGATTGGTCGAGCAGACCGCACTATTGGCTGCTAACAATGCCTATAATCATCAGCCACCACCACCACGTCCTCCAGTATTGTTGCCCTCGTCCTTCGTTGATTTTAGGAGATTGAGACCTCCTAGTTTCTATGGGTAGACAGATCCATTGGAGGCGGAGAAGTTGTTGAATTAGATGGAAAACCTTTTTGATAGACTTCGAAGTACAGAGGATGAGAAGGTAGGCTAGGCTTCCTTCCACCTTGAGGGAGATGCCGATCCCTGGTAGAAATCGGTGTTGAGAAAATGAGAAATTGAGGACCCTCACCATCTATGGACATGGGTGAAATTCGTTAGGGAGTTCAACAGAGCGTACATCCCCAAGCAGGTTAGAGTACAAATGAAAAGAGACTACACAAACCTAGAGCAAGGAAGCATGACGGTGCGAGAGCATGGGGTGGAATTTACTCGCTTATCACGATTCGCACTGGAGTTAGTATCCACCGAATTAATGAAGGCCAGCAAGTGCGAGGAAGGGCTGAGGCCGAACGTCTGAGAGAGTTTCAATATTTGAACTTGAAAACTATGCGGACGTGATGGGAAAGGTAATAGTGGTTGAAAGGGATATTAATAATATGTATAAATAGAGAGATCAGCAGGATAGAGGTAGAACAGTTCAGGGAAGAGTGGGTGAGTATGACTTGGGGAATAAAAAGCTGAGATTTATGGCACTAGCTCCAGTTCCTAGAAAAATTGCTTACACGAATTATTCTAGGCCACCTAAAACTACCTTGGCTTGACCGATCAGATATGAAAGCCCTACTGCCACCACGGAAGTCTCAGTTACTCAAGCTTTCTCACGGGCAGCTTCTTCTACGCCAAATGAGACTGTAGACACCCAAATTCGGCCCAAGGCTCGATGAATCTGTACTTCGGGAGAGATGTACTCCTGTGCTTCCGATGGCACCCTTGAACCCTTAGGAATCTACCCTGCACCCTTAGGAATCACCCTGAACCATTCCCTAACCCTTAGGAATCACCCCTAAACCCTAGAATCCCTTCCCAGACCTAACTTAAACCCTTCTGGTAGTTGATGGGAGGAGAGCTATAGAATTTCACATGAACCACTACCAAAAATTAGCCTTATACCATTGGAAAGAAGACTTCTCCAGCTTTCCAACAACCCAAAGATCACCCAATTTGGAGCTACGGTTCAAAAGTTATGGCTGATTGAGGTTTCACATAAAATCATAAAAAGTTTGCTCAGGCGTGGATATTACATACGCCCTGCCAATTTAGCCCCAAATTAGTCAAGCGTATATAGTATATATGCCTGCCTATTTTGGGGGAAATTTTGCCGGGCGTATATAATATATACGCCCAGCATAGGTGGGACCCACCACGGGCTTCATCTTCCCAAAGCTCCCCTATTTTTGGTGAAATTCACTATTCCTAAACTAGGCGTATATAATATATATGCCTAGCTTAGCTACAGAAAATATCATCAGTTGCTCGAATTTCCTTCATCTAGTTTGACCCTTTGACCATCCCCTTTGTTGGGGTGGGTGTCTTGAGGTTGGTTGCACCCCCTTTGAGCTTATTGGCAACCCTTAAGTCACCCATGGTCTCACCCCATCATCCGCCATTAAAATCAGTTTACCAAAACCCTAGGACCTTGAAAACCTAGAAAACCTTAGATAGGAGATTACCTAATTGCTAAACCAATTAGCTCTTAAGTAAGCACCTAACCCACCTCTTCTCTTTAAATAGAGAGGCCCCCCTCTTCCCAAAGGGTTGAAAAATTGGTTGAAAGGTTAGAGAGTGCTTAAGAGAAAACCCTAGTGAGAAAAAATGCCAATATTTTTCAAGAATTCCAGCATCCATATTCCATCTATTTCAGTCCATTTCCACCATTAGACCCCTCCCTTTAGCTAAAGCCTAGCCTTTAGCCTCACTCTACACTTCCTATTTTACCGAATCCTAGTGTTAGAATCCATTTCCATACCATTTAAGCCATAGGAAGCACGCCGAAGAGAAGATCTTCCACAGTGAACAAGGGCCCGTGAGCACCGGCTCACCCCTCTCTTCCTCTACCTTCTTGGTGTCTCCTCCGTCCAAGGATTCAAGCCGTTACACCGTCAAAATTTTGGTTTGGCTCAAAGCTTGATAGGACCGTATTGCCTTCGGGCAAGGGGAAACTCCGCCCTTTTATTTTCATTTTTTGGCCATAGATAGAGACCGCTACATGCGGGTTGATCGGGTGCCAAAACCCTTCCCGATCAATAACCGAAGCCCCTACCCTAGAGCCTTTGGCAAAGACCGCTAAATCAAAGTCATATTTAGCACTTCGGTGCTCAAAATATCGACTTGAATGTTTCCCGGGTCACCAAAAGCTCCGGGTGGCGACTCTACATTTTCATCAAAGGCGAGCGCATCACCGCGACAGGTTCGAGAGGATCCATGGTCGCACAGATGGCGACTCTGCTGAGGATATCACCCTAGCGTTTCCCGTCTTGTTGGCCTTGCTTTTTTTTGTTACTAACCATTGCTGTTTTCTTCTTATTTTCTGCTACTTTTTTTTATATTTTTGTTGTTTTTACTAACGTACTCACCCCTACGATTCAGTCCTTTAAGTGCCTTAGCCGATTGGAGGGCCTACGTGCGCCTTCAAATTTCTGTTTTTCCGATTCTTGTCATTTAAGCCGCCTTAGCCATTTGGTGGGCTCGCTCGCATTTACTTTTCATGTCATTTAAATTTTAGTCATTTACGAGCCTTAGCCATTCGGTGGGCCTACTTGCACACTTTATTTCGGTCATCATATCTCACCTTTGAACGCCAGCCCGTTGAGGCGGCACGGGCTTGTCATCCCCGACCCATTTTTTGGACTTAATTTCACTCTCCTTTAAAAATATGTAATTAAAAGTGAACCAACAGTGTGGGGACATAATTGAATTTATTTTCGCATTTTTGGGTAGTTTTCGGGGGGTTTAGGCGCAGATATATTTTACCCAGTTCGCAGTAAGGCGGTAGCCCTAGTGGTGATGATCCTGAAAAGAACCACCCCTTCCAGTACTTGAGAAGGCGCTTGCGCCGGAGGTATATCGGTTGGGTTGCCAATTCCGATCAAGCCGTAAAACCCGCATTGGTGAGAGCGTAGACAACCCAAATTTCAGCCGGGCATCCCTAGGAAATGGAAAGGAGGGACCCGATAACATACACAGCAGTCCCCGGGAGCATTTCTCCCAAGAAACCAGTTTAAAGACCCACTTTCGTGCTTGCTGTTCACTGTTAAAATTAATTGACAGAACTGTTTTTGCCAGGCGTATATATTACATACGCCCAGCCAAAATCCCCAGAAAATAGCCAGGCGTATATAATATATACGCCCAGCTAAAATCCCCAGATTTAAGCCAGGCGTATATAATATATACGCCAACCCAAAATCTGCATTCTTTTGGTCAGGCGTGCATAATATATATGCCCAGTGTATACTGGGTCACAACAACCCGATCTGAGGCCCAATCCACCACCCCAACTCCCCAATTAGCGGTATTAGTGCCCGCAGTAGCCTCCCGCATTCTATAACACCCAACATGCCCCTGTCCAGTCAAAGGAAGGCGACTTCTTATTGATTTGCTCCTGGAGATTGGGTTGTTTGCGTGGATTCCTTCGCCTTCAATAGAACGAAAGGGTTCCCTTTTACTTCTTCCGAAGTATGTCGGATCCCGCCGTGGGACCTACTAAAGGTACATATATCACCCAAAATGGGAGTTGACCCTGGGCACCAGGTCATCATTCTAGGTAGAGGGGAGTTAATTTCCATTTAAAAAAAAAAAAGAAAAAAGAGAAAAAGAAAAATCCTCATCTTCAAAAAAATCCACCTTAAAAAAAAAACATAAACAAAAAAAACCAAAAAATCATCATTTTCCAAAAACCAAAAAAAACCAAAGAAAAACAATCAAAAGAATATATTTTATTGTGACCGCCACCACGGCGACTTCAAACCCGGTCTATAGAAGGAGAACCAGGAAGGTATTCGGCCCTTATCCGAGACATCGATACAACACTCGTCAACAGATCATGTCAAGAGCCGATACATCCCCACCGTCATCCCCATCCCATTCCCATGTAGGAGAAGACTCGATCTACGACACCTTCGCCCAAACCCGGTTCGATATCACGGGTCCCTTTGGGGCACCCGTGTTCACCTCCATCCCATCCCCCTCCCTCACATTCTCCCAACATACCCCCTTTTCATCCCCTACTAAAACCCCTCATTTCTCAACCAATCCATACATCCCCATCTCCCATCCAAACACTCTTACCGCATCCCCATATTTCCAAAGGCCTCATAGGGAGCCTCATCCCCCGCCTACTTCCCACGTTCCATCCCTCTCATCATGCATGCCCCCTACATCCCACGTTCCACCCTCTCATCATCCATGCCCCCTACATCCCACATCCCATCCACCTCATCTCACATACCATTCCCATCACCTGGCCCATCCAGATCCCAACATACTCCCCCATTTACCTGGGTCATGCCCAATTTCTCCCAACCTCCTCCATCCTTAAGTGAGCCATCACCCCCCAATCTCACACCTGAATCCATGCCCTCAATGGAGGACATGAGAACGATGTACGCCCTATGGGCTACTTCTCGGAACCCTACATCTCAAACCCCGCATCCAAATCTCCAAAACCTCCATACCCCATTCCCTCCTAACCATGCCCAACCACCCATCATCCATACCCCCAAAATCCCCCACCTCAATGCCAGACCCAAACCCATTCAAATCCATGGGCCCAAGCCCAAACACCTCTAGAGCCATGGGCCCAAGCCCAAGCCCATTAGACCCAGGCCCAAGCCTAGGCCCGTCAAGCCCAGGCCCAAGCCCGAGGACATCAGGCCCAGGCCCAAGACCCTCAAAACCCATGGGCCCAAGCCCAAGCCCATCAGACCAAGTCTCAGGCCCAGAATCCTCAAGGCCCAAGGACCCAAGCCCATCAAGCCCAGACCCAAGACCCTCAAAACCCATGGGCCCAAGCCTAAGCCCATCAGACCCAAGCTCGAGCGCAGAATACTCAAGGCCCATGGACCCAAGCCCATTAGGCTCAGATTCAGACCTAAAACCCTCAAAACCCATTGGCCCAAGTCCAAACCCATCAAACCTGTCAAGCCCAAGCCTAAGGCCCATGGACCCAAACCCATCAGGCTCAGATCCAAACCCAACCCCCTCATGACCCATTAGCCCAAACCCAACAAGGCCCATTGACCCAAAGTCATACTAACCCCCACACCCAAGCCCAAGGCCCATCAATCCAAGCCTTCCAAAACCATCAAACCCAAATCCCTCAAACCCAAGGCCCATCCACTCACGCTCATCAAGGCCCATTCACTAACCCCATCCCCCCCCACCAGTACCCTTCATTCACCTATACCCCTTATGCCCCCATCCCACCTCCAATAGGAAATCCAATCCATCCCATTCCTCAAACCCACAACATCCCGCCACCTCAACCACACCTCCCTCACCCCCAGAATGTGGACCCAGCTTAGCACATCACTTACCCACAAATCGATCATCCATTTATCCCTTCTCATCCCCTACAAACCATATGGCCCCACCAGGTCATCCAACCCCTCACCCCCCAAGTCCAAATAGTAGAACTCGCCCCTCACCAATACCATGACCAATAGTATGAGGAGGATGAGATCCGCAACAGTGGAGGAGTTGCCAGCTTCAACTCTCCCGGGCCCACCATCATCACACCTAGGGTCGAACAAAATCTAGGGGAAGCAGTCCCCACTACAGCCTCATAAGAACCAGAACAATTGAGAGAACAAATAGACAGAATACAAAAGCAGCTGATGAAGATGGGAGGAGTAGAACCGCATTCAACAGACTTTTCAAACTTATGTCTATTCTCTGACGTCCCCCTGCCACAGAAATTCAAGATGCCATTATTCGATAAGTGTAATCGCACTGGCAACCCCATCGCCCACTTAAAATCTTACTGTGAGGATATGTGCCAGTATGGCGGAGATGAATGACTCCTCATCAAAGTGTTCCAAAAAAGTCTAACGGGCCCAACTCTGAGATGGTTCACATCCCTGGAGCCATCTATAATAAAAACTTAGAAGGATCTGACACACTTATTCCAAGAACAATATGCCTATAACATGGACATAGAGCAAAGGAAGTCAGATTTGGCCCGTCTAAAGCAAAGACATGATGAAACATTCAGTACTTGGGAAGGTGGAGGGCGTTGGCCGCTCAGGTAACTCACCGAATTCCCGATGATGAGTAGATTGAATTGATAACCAAGGGAGCCCTCCTAGTCATCGCAGATTTTTTAGTATATCAGCAGCAGTCTAGTTTTACTGATCTGGTCCGAAATGCCAATCGTTGCGAAGACACCATTAGAGAGGGCAGGTTAGGAAGGAATGTGGCCAGCGGGGCCACCGGGGTTCGAAAAGCTACCAAACCAAGAATTGAAAGAAAACCAGGGACAGAGGTACATAACATTATTTACCCCCAGGCCAGTACCAATGCCCCCCCGATATAGCTCCAAGTCACACAACCACCAGCAGCCCGTTTCGAGCAAGTACCAAGGCCAAACAACGGACAAAGAGCCCCGTTTACCCAGGAGCAGATGAAAGCATGATTTGAATGAGTGTTCACACCGTTGGGGCAATCCTTGAGTGTCTTATTATCGGTATTACTATAAAAAGGCCTGGTGAATTTACTCCAACCTCGCCCGCCACCCCATCCCATATCAAGGAACTATGATCCAAATCTGCATTGCAATTTCCACCAGGGACCGGGTCACCCTACGGACCGGTGCTTCCCGTTAAAGCATGCGGTCCAAGATCTGATAGAGGAGGGAAAAATCATTCCCCCGCCACTTCCTCAAGGGCAGAACCAGAACATCCATCAAGCCCCTCTGCCACCACACCTAGGAGGCCCCAGGCCTAATATTCATTGGATAGAGGAGGAAGAAGAAGAGTTTGACCCTTCGAATTATATCAGTAATCAGGAGGAATTTTCACTCCCCAGGTCGAACGAAGATGAACTATTTGTTGGGGTGATCGAGCCGTTGTATCTGGCTAATTATTTCCCCACATCGGCATACCAAGAGGAGCCCTTAGATTTAGGGCAGTATTTTTCCACTCCTGCTCCCGCCTATCAAATCCAAACGGGCACAACCCCGCTACAATCGTACACATATCCACCCCACGCCCAATTTACCCCATACACCCCTCCGTCACACCCAAATCACCCCACACCATACACAACTCTGCCATCCCCGTATTATCCTACCCCATACACACCCTCAAATCTCTCCACCCAATACACTACTCCACAATCCCCAAGTTACACCATTCCATACACACATTCAAATCCCACCACCCAATTTACCCCATACACCCCTCCGTCACCCCCAAATCACCCCGCTCCATGCACAACTCCATCATCCCCAATCTATCTCATTTCATCCACAAACCCATCATCATCCCACCATGCCACAAACCCTTCATATCCCCCTATTCCACCCACTACCCCGCCATGTCCCAATCATCCCGCTCCATGCACCACTCCATCACCCCTAATTTACCATACGTCATCCACGAATCCATCATCATCCCACCATGCCACCCCATATACAAACCCTTCATATCCCTATCACCCCGCTCCTCAGATGTCTCCCCATCCCTCCATCCCAGTCACACTCCCGCCATCCCTTCATTATTTTGACCCTAATCCAACTCCACCGCCACCCAAGCAAGTAACCCGTCACCCAATCCCTTTATCACCTGCTCCCAATCACCACTGGTCTTACCAAGCCCAGGCAATACCTGTAGAAGCCCCCCCTGCACCCACAAATTCAACCCCGCCAATTCCCGCCACTACCATTCTGCCCCCTACTGGAGTCAACCTGGTGGGACCCGAGAAACTGACGTGTCCAACCCAATCCTCCCTAGAATTACCATGCACTCCCTTCCTTATCCTGAAACCCGCCTACGACCCGCATAAGGTGTCGTTAAGCTATGAACAGACAGACATGAATGTCGGGTGCAACCAAGAGGAGGCTATTGAATTTGTTAATCGGTCAGGCTGGATTTTTGCACAGCCGGAAGCATCAGGGGTCGTTAGAGGAGAAGAGAAGAAGAAAGAATAGGCCGCAGGAATCCCTTTGAAAAAATGGCCAGAGAGCACATACTAGAGACGCAGCTCAAGAGGACACCCGCACATATCACTGTGTGGGATTTGTTAATCACGTCCCTGCTCCACTTCCAAGCCCTAATGAGAGCACTCAAGGACGCACATGTCTCCACCCACGTAACTCCAGATGAAGTAGGAGAAATAATAGGGCAACTGTTGGCCCCAAATGCCATGTCATTGATGCATACCTACCAATCGAGGGGAATGACCACTCTAAGCCCTTGAATATAATAGTGGGAGTAGGAAACTTGGTGGTGCCGTTGGTCCTAATCGACAACGGGTAGACATTAAACGTATGCCCTCTAAGGACGGCAATCAAAATTGGTGCGAACCCTGACACCTTCCGGCCATCCATATCAAGCGTTAGGAGATTCGACAACACCAGAAGAGAAATCATAGGAGAAGTAGACCTCGACCTGATCCTCGGGCCGCAAACCTTCACCACCCCCTTTTAGGTGATGGACATCAAGTCTACTTTCAATCTGCTATTAGGCCGGCCATGGATACATAAGCTCGGAGCAATACCATCTACCCTGCACCAAAAGCTCTGATTCATCTCGAAAGCAAAAATTGTCACCATCTTGGGCAAGAGTAGAGAAGACAGGGAAAGAAGCACTCTGCACACTAAGAATCCGAAAGTGCTAAACATACCGCACATAGCAGAGGACATCGATCTTCACCGACTCGAGTATGACTTCTCAGCCATCACCGTCGGACCAACTGAAAAGACCTCAGATAAAACTAGAGGAGGAATGGATGCAGCTGTGTTCATGCTCCACAGATGGGGCCATCAAAAAGGGAAAGGGTTGGGCCCAAGCCTCCATGGTAGAAGAGACCCCGTCAAGGACAAGGGGCAACAAACTAAATTCGGCTTAGGCTACAGGCCCAGGGAAGAAGAAGTCAGAGAGGCCAAGGAAAAGATGAGAGCCGCAGCAGTCGCCAAGGCCAGAGGAATCATCTTGGAAGAGGAACCTCACACTCGCCCCCACATCCGTGAAACCTTTGTGAGCGCCGGGGTAGTAAAAATTGATCTAAATGGGGAGACGAGGGTTACCCCACATAAGCCTGCTTTCGTCCACCCCACCAATCCCTACATCGTCCCCCCAAACTTCGAAATGGACTTAGCCGCCCTTTCCTTATTCGAGGAAGAAGTTCCTCGGTCCACCCATCACTCCAGTGCCAGCCACTCTCGGCCCATCCTAACCATAGAGGATAGAGTCCCAGAGGATCCCTCTGTAAATATGTTGAGGGAGGAACTGTAAGAACCTATCGATGCTGCTCCCAATTAAAGAGGTAAAGGCTAAGTCTCGCAGGTGAGTAACTGGGCATCCTTGCCCCAACTCTTGGGAGCCGCCAAATACCGTGAAAACGGCACCGACTCCCCCTAAAAAAAACAACCCGTAAAAAGTGAGGTTAGCCTCGGGACCACTCTACCTTCTATATATAGAGATCCACCTCGCCAGGGGCTGACCTCCGAAAAAATGCAAAAGACCATAAAAATAGAAAAAATACCAATTTAAAAAATATTGTCCTTTAAAATTCCCAATAAAATTAAAATTGATGTCGTGATACTCGTCCTACGTGAAGCCAACCCCTTTCCTGTAGAAATACAAGAAGAGGTGAGAGTCACGAGTCTGGATGAGGAAGGTCAAACCGATGAGCTCCCCAATGAGCTCCTTAAATAATTTGCCAATTTTGAGCATGGCCCTACCCCGATCGTCGAAGAGACGGAGGATGTCAATTTGGGCACCAAAGAGGCCCCCAGAATCACGAAAATTGGAACATCGTTGTCCCCTGCGGAGAGGAAAGGTATGTTAGACTTCCTTCGGTCATACCAAAACGTCTTCGCATGGTCGTATGAAGACATGCCTGGTTTGGATACCGATCTCGTTGAGCATGAATTGCCACTCTACCCCAATGTTAAGCCGGTTAAACAGAAGCTGAGACATCTCCGACTAGAGTGGATGTTGAAGGTGAAGGACGAGGTCATTAAGCAATATGATACAGGTTTCCTCATGGTATCCAAGTACCCGTAGTGGCTGGCCAATATCGTCCTCGTACCGAAGAAGGATGGAAAGGTTCAAATGTGTATCGATTTCTGCAATCTCAACAAAGCAAGCCCTAAGGACGACTTTCCATTACCCCACATCGATATCCTGGTCGATAACACTGCAAAGCATGGAATGCTCTCATTTATGGATGGATTCTCAAGATACAATCAGATAATGATGGCAGAGGTTGATCGCGAGAAGAGAGCGTTCATTACCCCCTGGGGAACCTTCTGCTACAAGGTAATGCCATTTGGGCTGAAGAACACTGGGGCAACCTATCATAGAGCAATGACGGCCCTATTCCATGACATGATGCACCAAGAGATCGAAGTATATGTCGACAACATGATTGCCAAATCACCAAAAAGGGAGGACCACTTGATAAACCTTTAGAAGTTGTTCGAGAGGTTGAGAAAGTATAGGTTATGGTTGAACCCCCAGAAGTGTGCCTTCGGTGCTAGGTCAGGAAAGTTGTTGGGCTTTATTGTTAGCAGGAGAGGGATCGAGGTCGATCCGACCAAGATCAAGGCCATCATTGAAATGCCACCACCGTCTATAGAGAAGGAAGTTAGAGGCTTTTTAGGCAGAATCCAGTACATCAGCCGATTCATCGCACAACTAACTCTGGTATGTGCACCATTCTTCAAACTTCTAAGAAAGGACTCACCGGCTGAATGGAATGATGACTGCCAAGCTGCATTCGACAAGATTAAGGGTTACCTCCTAAAACCTTCGATATTGATACCGCCTGTACCTGATAGGCCTCTGATAATGTACCTATCAACGACAGAGTTTTCCATGGGCTGTGTGTTAGGACAACACGATGAGACAAGAAGAGAGCAGGCCATCTACTACCTAAGCAAGAAATTCACTGATTATGAGACGCGCTATTCTCATCTGGAGAAAGCATGCTTGGCACTCGTTTGGGCTACTCAAAGACTTCGACACTACCTGTTATCCCAAGTCGTCCTACTTCTAGCACCGATGGATCCGCTAAAGTACCTATTCGAGAAACCTGCACTCACTGGCCGAACTGCACGATGGCAACTACTCCTATCTGAATTTGACATTACTTATGTCACCCAGAAGTCAATCAAGGGGCAGGCACTCACTGATCATCTTGCTGAGAACCCTCTATCGGACTATGAGCCTCTAAGGACCAAATTCCCCAATGTGGACATTCTGTTCATGACTGATGAGGATACGGAGGAAACAGAGGAGTTTTGGGTAATGCACTATTGTTGTAACTCCACATGTGCCTTTTTTATGTGTATTTTGAGAACGAATTAATGAATAATAAGTTACATAATTTTAAATTATGAAAGAGATATCAGCACATTGAGGGCTAACAATAGCCTGCAAGATCAGGGCCAATTGTAGTAAGTTTTAAAAGTGAGAATATTAAAGATCGTCCACAGAGAATTAGTCTGAAATATGAGATAGACCTCCAGATCTGTGCTACCAGATCTGGCTCTATAATTATCTAGAAAGCAGATAAAACGAGAGTGTTGGGTTTTTGTCACGTTTAACTAAAAGCAAATAAAGAAAAGAATTATCTAACTGATCCAGATACAAGTTGGGGAAGTGATTAAAATAAATCAAATGGAGAAATAATAACTACGTGATTTCGCTTTGAATTTTAATGGAGAATCGCAACTAAATAGAGTTGATTCAATCTTCATCGCTACCAAAGACAGGATGTAAGAGAAATAAATCGAATTAAGGAAGGGTTTATACTTATGGTTATGATCATCCCACTTAAATGGTCACAGATCATCCAATAGTTGTTGACCTATCCTCAATTCGAACATGAACATCATCGCAAGTCTTTGTGAACTAGGTTACCAACGCTTAAATGCAGGGGTAATGAATCAAGGGAAATTGCATGCAAAGCAGTGAATCTAAAGGAGTCTAATGCACTAAGGTGATCAATAAGAACCCTTGACATGAATCCAATGGAGAAAAAAATTCAATCGGAGAAACGGCTTTAGAAAGCCCTTACAATTACTACCTTTAGAAAGCCCTCGACTAGCGCCTTGAATCCGATCTCTTTGGCGTTACAAAAGCACTCTCAAGAATTCTCAAAAGCAAAAGAGAGGAAGAAATTACAAGGTACAGATAGACTATCCGAGGAAGGAGGGAAATAGAAATGAAAACTCAAAACTGGATGCCTCAATTGGGCAAATGTCTTCTCAATTTATAGCTTTCCTCTATCCTCGCACAAGGCTGAATTGACCAATCGAAGTGCTCAGATCTGGATTGCCCAATGGTCTGGAGCACGGGATCCAGATCTGTTTCCGCCAATGAAAATGCTCGATCCGTTCACCAATCAAAGCGTTAGAAGCATCAATTTTATGGGAATTCAAAAGTTTGTTTGAGCTTCTAGAAGTTCCCGCCAAGTGATTTCATCTTTGGGTTTTCACGTATGAATATGCCTTTGGTTTGTGCTTGGAATCTTCCGGAATGTCTCGGCTTTTAATTACATTGGGGCGTTGCGAGTTTACCGAAATGCCCTTCAAAGTGGTCAAATCCTCAAAGATGCCATTTCGCAGAGGTTAAGGGTCTTTCGCAAAGTAGGTTGGCTCCGTTCTTAAGTTCTTTTCGCAGCGTAAGTTCTTTCGCAGCGTAAGTTCTTTTCGCAGCGAAGTTCTTTCGCAGCGTAAGTTCTTTCGCAGCACTTCTCTTTTTGCAGAGGTAAATCTTCTATTCGAGGAGTGTTTTCTTCTTTTCGCAAAGTTCAAAGTTCTTTGCGAATTGTAGATGTTCTTTGCGAATTGAACTTTTAGCTTCCATTCTTCTTTGAATGGATCCTTCTTCTTCTTTAGGTCTTTTCTTGCTCTTTTAGGACCTTTTTAGCCATTGCCGAGGCTATTTCTTCACTCCTCTTTGAGCTTGACATGCGTTGTCGCTTTTGATCATTTTAGGATGGTTTTGATTTGGACCTCTTTTTAGTTATGCAATATGAACACTAAAGCACTTATTTAGTCCTCTCAAGGGCCTTTCAAGGCTCATGTTTAGGGGTGAAAATGGTATTTTTCACTACTTATCACACCCCAAACCTAAGCTTTGCTAGTCCCCGAGCAAAGAAACATAAAAACAAAGTAAAGAGCCACTTTTGTAGGAAGCACATTTAGCATATGCAACAAGCCTTTTAAACCCCTAGGTGATCCCTAGAGGAGGAGTGAAGTCTCCGAGGGTTTTCAAAGTGAAGGTACCCACAAACTTCTCCATGAAACAGCTTAACATCGCAATATTATCAAATGAGCAATCAAGGAGCAGGTTAGTTACTCTTGAATCAATGATGAACAGAAAAATTTGATTATTGTTTGCACAGGATTTAAACATTTATAAACCTCATGAATGTTTCAATATTTCCAACTGTGAACAGTCATAGAAACTCATACAAATGTGCCAAAGATAAGCTCATCCTATGGATAAAAAATTAGGTTATAAGTCATACTTAAGGTGCTCAAGTTCCAACCCAAACACTCACCGTGGTATACTCTCATCGTTGTTTTTATTGAGGGTTCATTTTCACTCAAGCTCAAGTGCAGTTACATCTCCCAAATGGATCTGTAAGCATGAGCATAGGCATGATTCTTAGGCAATGGCATCATTGTCATCTCCTCACCATAGATTGGGTCACTTCTTATCTCCACATGACAGCTCACTCAACTTTGGATCACAAGGGCTTTTAATCTAGGTTTGTTTGTATGGCTTATGGAGTGAAGTTTCAAGGAAAGGCAATTTGAATGAGGTTTGACTTTGAGAACTGTGAAGTGCAGGGAGATGGTTCATGACTCCACCTTTTTGAGTTTAGCTTCTTTCTTCTTCTTTTCGAGATTCTCACATTCACAGTGATCAGTTCTTTCTTTGATCTTGCATTTTTGAATATAAGGTCCCTTTTTTGCCTTTTTGCTTGCAACTTTTTCACATTGCTTGTCTCTTCTTTCCTCAGTCACCATATTGCCTGCTTTTGAGGTATTTTCTCTTTATTTTCTTGATGTTGCCCAGAAATGGTCCATCTTCGCTTCTTTCTCCTTTACCTCCCGAATTCTCGAGTGAGGAAGGCTGAATTAGTTCCATAGGTTCAAAAAGTACTTTTGAGTATTTTTGATCAAGCATTGTAGGCTTTACAGCTCACATGGGGTACAAACAGGAGCAGATTTTTCTTGGTTGGTTCTCATAGGTTCAAGTCCAAAGAAGGCCTTGATCTTTTCCTCGCTTTCATGAGTCTGTTACTTGTTTTAATTTGGAGTTTCCTAACTTCTAGTGGATCTAATGCCTAATCCTTTGAATCGTAAAAATTGCCTACCACTCTTCAATGAGATGGAAAATATATGGGCTCAATTCTCACCGGGTTATGGTTTTTCCTTGAGCTTTTAAGTATATCTTTACCTTTTTCTCTTCCTTTTGACTTACTACGTGCTGATACCAGTATGTTTTTATGGTGTAATCATCATGGAAATGTAGAATATCGCAAGGTTTAGAATGTCTAAATTTGGCAACGGAATTTTAAATTTTCTAGTTGTCATGATTCTTAAGTAAATTAATACATTTCCTAATTACTTAGGTGATTTGCCCCTTATGTTAACTATTCCCTAGGCGGGACTTATCGCCACACCCCCAAACCTACGAGGAGCAGTGTCCTCACTGGTTCAAAGGTGGTGGCATAGTCACAGTTATTAGGGGAAAACAGCAGAAAAAATAATAGCATGGAGAATTGCAGAAAGCAAATTGTATGAACCAGAAATTTTACAGAAAATAAAAGAAAAAGAGGGGGGAAAGGGAGTAAGGGTGAGGGGTTTATTTTTGTTTGTTTCTGAAGTAGGGGAGCACAGCTATAACAGAAAAAATTGCAAAATAACAGAATACAGAACAAATAACAGAGAAAAAAGGAATAAGAAAGAAAACAAATGACAGAATTGCACCGAATGATAAAAGATTTATACATTGTATTTGAGACACAGTAGATGCAGACTTTTAATAACTAGGATCAAAGTCAAGATTATCAGATGGGTTCTATGGGCTCGAACTAGAGTCACCAATCCAAACTAGAATCATGTTGGAATCGAATCGAGTTTGGTTTCTCAGAATGGAGTTCTGGAGTTCAGTGTACTCTTCTGACTTGATCTTTCTGGTGAGGCCAAGGTGTTTGGTCAGGCTGGTGGGTTTCTTCTGCTCTTGAGCTAACTGAGCTTGGAGCATAGCCACCTTGTGCTGCTCACCCTTGACCAATTGGAATGTTCGACCCACCAGATCCCTCATCTTCTCTCTCTCAAATTGCATGAAATGCACTAATTTTTTGATTTTGGCCACATAAGGGGTTCGGATGTAGGCCACCAAAACAGCCAGCCCCTTCTGCACATCCCTTCGGATGTAGGGATTTTCTTTCATGGCCTGGGAGAGGGTGGCATACCTGGGGAGGGGGATGGAGTGGTAGGGGACTAAGGGGGGCCCAGCGGGGGGAGGGGGGGGGTTAAGAGAGGGTCAGTTTGAATGGCTAAATCAGAAAACAGGGGGGTGGTGAAGGGGTCTGCTTTGGGTAGCCTGTGAGGCAAAATGGAGAGCAGGGGGTAATGGGGTAGGTGGTAATGGGGCGATTAACGATCGGATGAGCTCAATGTGTGGCATCGATTATGCATTTGTTTGGAGCTGGGCTTGGATATTTTGGAGGTAGGTGAGGATCTGGGTGTAGGGAGCAGGTGTGGGGGAGATTAGCCTAGAGGGGATTGGGATTAGTGAGGTGGAGGGTTGGGGGGTAATGGGTGTGAAAGGGGAGGTGGGGAAATGGGTGAAAGGGGGAGGAGGAGGGATCGGTGTAGGATCTAGCTCCATGGTGTCAAATAGGGGTGAATAAGCCTCTGTGGGGAAAGGTTGGGGTTCAGAGGTCTGGGATACCTCAGGTGTATGTAGGGGTGAGGAGCTTTGGAGCAGAGGGGTGGAAGGGGATGGAGCAAGGATTGGGGTGGCTAATTCCTCTAGGACCTGGTTATTGTTGGGGGAGATGGGTGGTGTTGGGATAGTAGGGGTGGTTGGTGTGGTAGGGGTGTCCAAAATAGGAATGATGGAAGGTGGATGATGAACCAGGGATGGGGAGGTGTGGAGGAATAGGGAACCAGGCCATCTCAGGGTCAGAGGAGGTGCATTAAGAGCTGGCTACCTCGTGGCGTGTGGACTAAGTGCACAAGTGCAAAGAGCTGGTCACCACAGGAGTTGAGCTTGTAAACCCGGTAGGGTGGCCGAGGCTCGGGGGCTGGTTGAGGCTCCACAAATTTCTACTCTGCAGCATGCCCACCCACACTTTGGGCTTGGTTCTCTGTCATGCTCGCAGAAGAACTAGCTGGCTCAGTGCTATGGGTTCAAGTTAGGGCACAATAGGGGCGTGACAGGCGGGGGGCATGGTGGTTCTCCTACTTCCTCATTCTTCTTAACATGGCCTGACTTGTGGTCCGTGCTTTCTTGCCAAAGTTGTGAGGAGTGAGTACCTCAAAGGGCTCTTCCTATCAATGTCAAACTTGGCTCTTAAGAGGGCTGAAATTAGTCTTCCAAAGGAGGCCACAATTTTCTGTTCCTTCTTTACCTTGGCACTCACATCACCCATTGCTTCCAGATGAGCATGGGGCATTGAAAAATTGCCTTAGAAAAGTGAAAGAGGGCTTGAGGATAGGAGTTCGCCTCTTGGGTATGCTACATAAAAGCTCCCTCGGAGTATGGAATCCATTAGCAGATATTGCGGGGGCAGATCTCTTCTAATTATTGATTGCCCAGAACTCACCATGCCTTGTGTCAAATGGGCAGCCATGTTTCTGAAAGAGGCTGCTTCAGGAGCAGCCAAAGGTCCATCGGGATTGAATTGAAAAGGTATCCCTAGGGCATGTCCAATGTCCTCGATCACTGATTAAGTCACGCTTGTCTATAAAAATAACTAGGGTTGGCACATCAGCATGTTCCTCTGTGACCAGGGTGAGGTTCTGATACCACAGCTTTGTCATCCTTGGGTAAATTTTCTCAGGTAATGGAGTGAGGATGGTGCTGAGAGAAGCTTCCCTGAGGTAGCTTAGGGATGGTAGGCAATCAGGTTTGGAGGAGAAAAAAGTTTCATCCACCAATAACTCAGGTATGAGCTTCTGGGCATCAATGAAGGGGTTAGGCAAAACTAAGTGAATGGGTAATGGGGCACTGCACTGTGGCTTGAGGCGGCAGCGGTAGGCTCCTTATGGCGTATTTTCTTTCCTTTTTCAACCCTATCTGCCTTGTCCATTGAAAGCTTTCTCTTTGCAGACGTTTTTGCTTTGCCTTTGGCTTTTGGGGTCGATTTGGTTGCCTTCTTGACTGATGATTTGGGGAACATGGCAGCTAAGGATTTTTCAGTCTTTCCCATACTTAAAATGGAGGAAAACAAAAGCCCAAATACTGGCTACCACAGATCTAGAACAAAAAATTTTGAGCGAGAATGGATAGAAACAATAGGATCTAAGTCGCTTTGTTTGCAGATCATGGCCTAACCGACAAATCGACTTTGATCTCTGAAAAATGGAAACGCTCAAACAATTAGGAACAAAACGGCTGATATCCTTGAGGAGCTCGTGTGAGAAGAGAGTGAGCTAGGGTTTTAGTGGAGCGTCGCTCTGCAGAGAGTATTTGCAAATACAACGCTAACTTCAAAACGACTAAATATACTTGAAGCTAAAATCGCAAGGCACCTTTATGTTTTCGAAAAGTTCCAAAAGAGCCCTTCTTATTACTTCGAATGGCAAAAGTGCCTTTCGACAAGTAGATAGCTTCAGAAAGATTATTTCGCAAAGGACTTAGCTTCAGAACCGTCTATTCGAAAAGGAAATGTTATCATAATCAACTATTCGAAAAGAACATCTTTGTTTTCGAGCAGTTCATTGCAGCTCCAGAATCTATTCGAATAGAACTTTGGACTTTGCAAAAAGTAATTTTTGCTTTGCGATTTGAACTTTAAGTGTAATTAAACTATGCGAAAAGGGAAAAGAAACAGAAACAGAGAAATTTAGTAAAAACTATGTTGTACAAACATAATATACAATTTTCTACCATCAGATTTTTGGAGATTCGTGATGACAGATGGGCAAGACAGCTCTGAATGTTGTCAATGCATGGCTTGAGCCTCGACCATTTACCTTAATGACTCTTCCATCATTGGGGTCTGAAATTTCCTGACTCGAGGGGAGGCCTTGATGATGTATGGCCCTTCCCATCTGGATCTCAATTTCTTGCGGAAAGAATTTAAGTTTAGAGTTGAATAACCATACCTTAGAACCGGTATGAACTCTTTTCTCATTAAACTCCTATCATGAAATGATTTGACTTTCTCCTTATACAACTGGAGCTTGTATAAGCATCCATCCGCAGCTCTTCCAATTCGGTGAGTTGAAGTTTCTGTGATTACCAAGTTAGATCCATATTAAATGTTTTAATAGCCCGTAAAGCTTTGTATTCTAACTCCACGGCAAATGACATGCTTTGCCATAGACCGCCTAAAAGGGACATTCCAATTGGAGTTTTGTAGGCGCTCATGCCCACAAAGCATCATTCAAATTAAATGACCAATCCTTTTCTCTTCTTCTTCTGTTTTTTCCAAAATGTGTTTGATTTCTCTATTGAAATCTCCACTTGTCCACCGGTTTGTGGATGATAGGGAGTGGCTACTCTATGAGTGACAGTAGTACTTTTTCAATAGAGCTTCAAGTCAAGGTAAAAGTGGCTCCCCCCATCACTGATGATGGCTCTGGGAAAACCAAA
Organism: Chloranthus sessilifolius; assembly: GCA_021018995.1. Classification (NCBI taxonomy): domain Eukaryota; kingdom Viridiplantae; phylum Streptophyta; class Magnoliopsida; order Chloranthales; family Chloranthaceae; genus Chloranthus; species Chloranthus sessilifolius. The sequence goes on along the minus strand of CM037598.1, from coordinate 35,870,243 downwards.
CCTGGAAAAAATGTGGTCCTTGAGAAATTTCAAAACCACTTTGTGATCATTTGATTTAGTAGCTATGGCTTCAATCCACTTGGAGACATAGTCCACTGCTACTAAAATGAAGTTATTTCCATTAGAAGGAGGAAAGGGGCCCATGAAATCTATTCCCCATACATCAAACAGCTCAACTACCAGGATTGGCTGCAGGGGCATTGAGTTTCTTTTGGAAATACTGCCCATTTTGGCGATTAAGCTGCAAGATTTATCTGTCAGTAAGGCATCTTTAAAGATTGTGGGCCAATAGAAACCACTGCAGAATTTTTTGCAGCTGTTTTATTGCCACTGAAATGGCCTCCACAGGCCTGTTCATGACACATTGACAATATGCCAGGGAATTCATGGTCCGGGACACACTTTCTGATCACTTGGTCTGCACAATTCTTGAATAGATAAGGGTCTTCCCAAATGAAATTTTTAACTTGTGAGAAGAAAAGATCTTTATCCATTCGATTCCAATGTTGAGGAATCATCCCAAGAGCAAGAAGTTGACTATGTTTGCAAACCAAGGATCGTGGGTCTTGATGGCAAAAAGTTGCTCATCGTGAAATGATTCATTAATGGGTAAGCTATCATCCTCTATTGAGAATTCGGATAAGTGATCACCACCACATTCTCCACTCCTTTCTTATCCTTAATCAGAGATCAAACTCACGTAATAGGAGGATCCATCCGATTAACTGGCTTGGTATCCTTCTTAGATGTAAGGTACTTTAGGCGAGTGGTCGTAAACACCACAATTTGTGAACCTAAAACATAAGACTGAATTTTTCCAATGCAAACATGAGCTCTTTCTCGGTTGTTGTGTAGTTGAGGGCATCTATCATGGATCCTGGCATAAGCTATGACATGGGGAAGCTTATCTTTCTCGCCCTAGGACAGCTCCTAGGGCATAGTCCGATGCATCACACATCACTCAAAGGGTACTTGAATAGTCGGGGACTGCAAGATGGGTGCTGAAATCGAGACATTTCTTAAGGACCTCAAAGGTCATCATGCATTCATCGGTAAATACAAAAGGTACATCTTGACACAAGAAATGACAGTGGCTTGGAAATTTTCTTTGAAATCTTTGATGAACCTCCTATAAAATCCTGCATGCCCTAAAAACTTCTCGATTTGCTTAACATATCCGGGAGGAGGCAAATGTGCAATTAGATCAATTTTTGCTTGGTCCACCTCTATGCCTTTATGGGAGACCACATGTCCTAGGACAATGCCTTGGTGACCATAAAATGACTCTTTCGACTTAGAACCAAATTGGTTTCTTCACATCTTTGCAACACCAACTTGAGGTGGTGTAAGCATTGGGAAAAGTTGTCTCCATAAATTGAAAATCATCCATGAAGATCTCCATGAATTGATCAATCATGTCGTAAAAGATGGCATACATGCATCTTTGAAAAGTAGTGGGCATTGCAAAGACCAAAGGGCATCCTCCTATAGGCAAAAAGTGCCAAAGGCGGTGAAGGTGGTCTTTCTTGGTCCTGGGGTACACAGGGATCCGGTTGTAACCAGAGTACCCATCAAGGAAGCGAGTAAGCTTTGCTGCTAGCTTATCAAGGATTTGGTCAATGAAGGGAGGGGAAATGGTCTTTTCTTGTCATGGTATTCAATTTTCTGTAGTCTATGCGGACCCTCCATCCTGTTGTTTGTCTGGTGGACATAAGTTCACCAGTTCACTAGCAGTGATGCAGATTTCTTAGGCACCACTGTGGGTGCTACCGCAGAATCTGAAATGGGGTAAATGACCCCGACATCTATGACTTTACAACTTCCTTCATAACCACCTCTTGCATGTGAGGATTCAGACCTTCTTTGCATTTCTCTAGAAGGCTTTGCATCCTCTTCAAGGTGGATCTTATGCATGCAAACAATTTGGATTTATTCCTCCCAAATCAGCAATGGTCCAGCCAATTGCTTTCTTGTGTTGTTTTAGAACTACTAACAGCTCCTCTTCTTGCTCCTTTGTGAGGGAGGAAGAAATAATAACAGGCAATGTTTGATGATCTCCCAAAAATATATATTTCAGATTTTTGGGTAGCTGTTTGAGTTCTAATTCTGGTGGGCTGAGAAAAGAAGGTAGCAAAGGTACCTTGGTAACTTGTGGAAGAGGGAGAGTAGCGGGGTTTCCAAGAAGGGGAACTTGATGATTGTTTGTGAGTGCCTTGCACAAAGTTGACTCCCTTTGAATTTGATCTCCCTTTTCCTTCTTTTCCAATGGATCCCCAATCATTTTTTTCTTCTGTGGTGGAGTCTTCACCCTGCAGAAATTTTTGCAAAGACTCCTCCACAAGTTCATCCATGATGTCAACATGAAAACACTCTTCAAAGAAGAAATTGAGGTTGGTTAACAAAGATTATAAACATTCAATTTGACTTTCATATTACCAAAAGAAACTTCCATGATACCGCATCGACATTGAATACAAGCATTTGTCAGAGCTGTGAATGGTCTTCCTAAAATGACAGGGATGGAAGTGCTGCTTTTAGTCGGTTCCATGTCCAACACCAGAAAATCAGCAGGATAGAAGAATTTATCTACTCCTACTAGCACATCTTCAATCAATCCCACAGGTTTTCTCTCAGATCATCTGACTAGTTGCAACACCACTTGAGTGGGTTTCAATTCTCCCAAACCTAGCTTCTCAAATCTGTAATAAGGAAGCGTTGACACTAGCTCCCAGATCTAGCAGAGCTTTCTCGATGGTATGCTCCCCAATGATGCAGGGGATTGTGGGGATTCCAGGATCTTGCATTTTAGGGGGTGTTGCAATGGATAGCACTTGGTTGATTCTCTCCACAGCAAAGGCCTTCTTGGATAGATGTATCCTAGATTGCCTTTTGTGGGTGCACACCTCTTTGAGAAATTTTGCATAAGCAGGGACCTGTTTGATTGCATCAAGAGGTAGATTAATTTTAACTTGCTTGAATGTCTCCATCATTTCCTCAATTTTTGTGTTTCCTTTGTCAAAAGGAGAAACTTCATTGCATGAGGAAATGGGAGGTGAGGAACAAATCTCTCCTCCTCATCTTTTCAACAATTTTTTATTTTTCTGCTTTTTCATTTTTTTGTTTTCGAGGTAAATCAACAACCTCATTGCTTTTATCATCTTTGTTGTTCTGCACTTGTTCTTCATCTTTTTCCTCTTCACTACGCACTGTGGTGTTTATTATTCTTCCACTTCTCAAAGTAGTCACAGCTTTGAGTTCCTCATGGCCATTTGAGGATTCTCCAACCATGAACTGCCCTTAGGATTGTTCAAAGGTCGGTTGGGTGCCCTCCTCTCTCTTAGCTAATGAATTTGAGAGTTGGCCTGTGGTTTCTTCAATTTTTTAATGCTCACGTGAAGGTTCACAATCAGAGAGTTCCAAGATTTTGAAGTGAACTCAAGACCTACTCTTCAAAGGTCGGGGATCTAGGAGGGCAGGGCTGGTGCATCGCCGCATGGCTTGTTGTTGGTTAGGTCATGAAAATTTGATTTATTATAAAAATTCGACATGATACGAAAGGTGTTTGAAAGGTAATTGATTTTGGGTTGTCCCGCTTCTGGTAATTTCCTCGATTCCACCGAGATTAGGATGAGATCTCCATGGGTAGTCATTCGATTGCATCTGATCCATAAGACTGGGTTGCATGAGCTTGTTCCATCATGCCCGGAAATTGTGATGCGAAGGACATTGATCAATTGAATGAGTAGGGATGGCATATCGGACATGCCTCCTCTACTCTTGACCCATTTGGAGCTTTAAATGAGTCCATCAGCCTATGAAATTTTGTGGTTAAATTATCCACTTTCCTTTCCAGCACATTGACTTCATAAACTTTCCCTCTTGTGAATTGGGGATTATTCATCCTAGCTGGATTCTCAGTGTCCCTTGACAGAGATTCTCTGGGTTGAATTTTCTCCAATCACCTCAAAGAGGTCCCAAACCTCTTCAATGTTTTCTCGCAAGTAAGACCCTCCACAAGAGGCATCCACCATGTTCTTGCCCTTCCGATCGGTTCCTTGATAGAAGCTTTGAACCAGTGCCATTTAGGAATTTGATGGTGAGGGCATTGCCTTAATAGCTTCTTTAAACCTTTCCCATGCTTCATGGAAAGTTTCAATTGAGTTTTGGGAGAAAGAGATGATGCTTTGTCTCGGTTGGCTGGTTTTAGTCATTGGGAAATATTTTGACAAAATTGACATTGCAAATCATTCCATGATGTGATGTCGTTTGGTGCTAACATAGATAACCATGCTCTAGCTTTGTCCTTTAATGAAAAGGAAAGAGCCTAAGCTTGGTTGCCTCTAGACCAAGTCCAAATATGTTAAATGTTGTGCACAAAGCGAGAAATTCATCAATGTGTTTGTAAGGGTCTTCCTTACTCAATCCATGGAATGAAGGCAACATTTGGATGGTGGAGGACTTAATTTCATAATTTCCCTCCAATGTGGGAAATTGAATGCAAATGGGGAATTATAAGCACCAGGGCAAAGTAGTCTCTTAACAATCTCTCGGTCTTCGCCCATTTCAGCAGATATGTCCTGTGATGTATGTCGGTTTCTTAGAGTCTTTCAACTTCAATTTAACGGAGAATCTCGATTGAGGGTTCTCCGCCAAACATACAACTCGAGAGGAATTTGGTACAAGAAACTGTTGAATTACGTGCTTTTCCTTTCCTTCTTACAAATGTGTGTAAATAAATAAATGTAATTAATAAATGACTGATAAATAAATGAAAATAAACATAGGTCTATCTATTTTAGAACAAATTCCCCGGCAGCGGCGCCAAAAACTTGTTGTAACTCCACATGTGCCTTTTTTATGTGTATTTTGAGAACGAATTAATGAATAATAAGTTACATAATTTTAAATTATGAAAGAGATATCAGCACATTGAGGGCTAACAATAGCCTGCAAGATCAGGGCCAATTGTAGTAAGTTTTAAAAGTGAGAATATTAAAGATCGTCCACAGAGAATTAGTCTGAAATATGAGATAGACTTCCAGATCTGTGCTACCAGATCTGGCTCTATAATTATCTAGAAAGCAGATAAAACGAGAGTGTTGGGTTTTTGTCACGTTTAACTAAAAGCAAATAAAGAAAAGAATTATCTAACTGATCCAGATACAAGTTGGGGAAGTGATTAAAATAAATCAAATGGAGAAATAATAACTTTCTGTGATTTCGCCTTTGAATTTTAATGGAGAATCTGCAACTAAATAGAGTTGATTCAATCTTCATCTGGCTACCAGCACAGATGTAAGAGAAATAAATCTGAATTAAGGAAGGGGTTTATACTTATGGTTATGATCTGTCCACTTAAATGGTCACAGATCATCCAATAGTTGTTGACCTATCCTCAATTCAGAACATGAACATCACTGCAAGTGCTGTCAGAACTAGGTTACCAACGCTAATTCGTACAGGGGTAATGAATCAAGGGAAATTGCATGCAAAGTAGTGAATCTAAAGGAGTCTAATGCACTAAGGTGATCAATAAGAACCCTTGACATGAATCCAATGGAGAAAACACGATTTCTGACAACCTTTTAAATTCAATCTTACAATTCTGAGCACGACTTTAGAAAGCCCTTACAATTACGAGCACGGCTTTAGAAAGCCCTCGGACTAGCGATCTTGAATCCGATCTCTTTGGCGTTATAAAAGCACTCTCGGCAATTCTCAAAAGCATAAGAGAGGAAGAAATTACAAGGGGTACAGATAGACTATCTGACCGGACGGAGGGAAATAGAAATGAAAACTCAAAATCTGGATGCCTCAATTGGGCAAATGTCTTCTCAATTTATAGCTTTCCCTCTATCCTGCACAAGGTGAATTGACCAATCGAAGTGCTCGAGATCTGGATTGCCCAATGGTCGTTGAGCACGGGATCCAGATCTATTCTCGCCAATGAAAATGCTCGATCCGGTTCACCAATCAGCGTTAGAAGCATCAATTCATTATGGGAATTCAAAAGTTTGTTTGAGCTTCTAGAAGTTCCGCCAAGTGATTTCATCTTTGGGTTTTCACGTGGGAATATGCCTTTGGTTTGTGCTTGGAATCTTCGGAATGTCTCCGGCTTTAATTACATTGCGATGAGTTCTTGAAATGCCCTTCAAAGTGGTCAGAATCCTCAAAGATGCCATTTCGCAGAGGTTAAGGGTCTTTCGAAAGTAGGTTGGCTCGAAGTTCTTTTCGCAAACCGGAAGTTCTTTTCGCAGGCGTAAGTTCTTTTCGCAGCGAAGTTCTTTTCGCAAAGCGAAGTTCTTTTCGCAGCGTAGTTCTTTTCGCAGCGAAGTTCTTTTCGCAAAGCACTTCTCTTCTTTTCGCAGAGGTAAATCTTCTATTCGAGGAGTGTTTTCTTCTTTTCGCAAAGTTCAAAGTTCTTTGCGAATTGTAGATGTTCTTTGCGAATTGAACTTTTAGCTTCCATTCTTCTTTGCGAATGGATCCTTCTTCTTCTTTAGGTCTTTTCTTGCTCTTTTAGGACCTTTTTAGCCATTGCTGAGGCTATTTCTTCACTCCCTCTTTGAGCTTGACATGCGTTGTCAGCTTTTTGATCATTTTAGGATGGTTTTCGGATTTGGACCTGTCTTTTTGGTTAGCTACAATATGAACACTAAAGCACTTATTTAGTCCTCTCAAGGGCCTTTCAAGGCTCATGTTTAGGGGTGAAAAATGGTATTTTTCACTACTTATCAACTATGATGGAGCATCGCATGTTGAGGGCCAAGGAGTTGGCGCCATTCTTATCTCGCTCAGAGGATCACATATACCCATCTCAATCAAATTGAACTTCCCATGCACCAACAATATGGCCGAGTATGAGGCATGTACAACTGGTTTACAGGCGGCTCTCGATCTAAAGATAACTCACCTTAGGGTCTTTGGAGATTCACAGTTAATTATATGCTAGACCAACGGAGATTGGAAGACCAAGAATGAGAAACTGATCCCATACCATGAACATCTTGAGGATCTAATAACTTACTTTGAGAGGTCACCTTCTCCTATGTTCCACGAGCAAGAAATCGGTTTGCTGATGCCTTGGCCACCCTGGCCTCTATGGTTGAGATTCCATACAAAGTTGTGATGAAGCCGATCATGATAGAGCAGAGGGACGAACCAACTTTCTGTCACCTGATCGAAGGACCTACAGAGTTAGATGATGAACCACCCTAGTTCTCGGACATCAAGAATTTCCTCGAGACTTGAACTATCCCAGAAGGGACGTCGAAGGTAGACAGACGCACCATCTAGCGATTGGCAACGAACTACGTCATCTGCGGCGATCTCCTGTATAGACAGTCTCACGACAATATTCTGCTCCGATGCCTAACCCGAAAAGAGGCAGTTGAGATCATGAAGGAGATCCATGAAGGAGTCTACAGGGCACACGTCAGTGGACACATGCTTGAGAAGAAAATTCTAACGCAAGGATACTTTTGTACCACTTTGGAGACCGATTGCTGCAAGCACGTGCAGAAGTGCAACAAATGCGAAGAGCACTCCAGTCTAATACACGCTCTGGCCATTGACATGCACAGCATGGCCACTCGTTGGCTGTTCGCCACCTAGGGTCTCGATGTCATCGGCAAAATCAATCCTAAGGCTTCCAACGGGCAACAGTTCATCCTCGTCGTTGTAGAATACTTCACAAAATAGGTAGAGGCAGCCTCCTATACGAGCATTAAGGCCAGTCATGTCGAGAAATTCATCAAGAACAACATCATTTGTAGATTCGGCATATCCAAGGATATCATCACTGATAACGGCACTAATTTCGCTAATAGGCGCATTGGGGCCTTGTGTGAGCAGTTCCAGATTAAGCATCATCGATCATCCCCATACAGGCCGCAGACAAATGGAGTTATGGAGGCAGCCAACAAAACTCTGATCCGCATCTTGGAGAAGATGGTAGTTACTTACAGAGATTGGAGTGAGCAGTTACCCTTCGCACTTTGGGCCTATAGAATATCCGCTATCGCAACAGTGGGCAACACCATTCTCCCTTGTGTATGGGACCGAGGCCTGAGGTCGAGGTCATACGTCGCTCCGTATCCTTTTGGAATCCCATCTACCTGAAGCTGAGAGGGAAAGAGCCCGTTTTGAACAGCTAGACTTGATTAACGAGAAAAGACTCCTAGCCTTGTGCCACACCCAGATCTATCAGAGGAGAATTGCACGTGCTTACAATAAGCGTGTCCACAATCGAGATCTGAAGGTAGGAGACACTGTACTGAAGAAAATTTTCCCGTCTCTCCACGCCGATCGAAGAGGGAAGTTTAGGCCAAATTGGGAAGGACCCTACGTCGTCCGAGAGGTTTTGACAGGATACGCCGTTCGCCTCGCCACCATGGACGAAGACCACTTTCCTGAGCCCATCAACGCTGGATACCTCCATAAGTTCTACTCATAGGTCTTGAGAGAAGGTGAGTTTTGATAAAAGTAGATGCGTGACCGCTTAAGGACCCCATAAAAGAGGCCATCATTACAAATACAAGTAGCCCAAAAGAAATATTCCCTGAAAAACCTTCACCCCTTTTACTACACACGTCGGGCCAATAACCATTTCTTTCATATACCCCTCCCAAAATTCCAAAAAAAGAGAAAAGAGCAGAGAGGGAAAATCCAAACCAAACAAAAAAAGGAAGAAAAAAAGAGAAAGAAGAAGAAGAAAGCAAAACCCCCAAAAAAGTGGGGGACCAGGACTGAAAAAAAAAGAGAGGAGAGAAGTAATTGGGGCATGTACCAAAAAAAAAAAAAAGAAGAGCCTTTGGAAAGAAAGAGGAGTCACCAAATTCACTCAAAGCTTATATCCAAATTCCCAGAAAAACCCAACCTGTTTGAACCCCGGCCACGTTACAACCCGGAAGAAAGCCCTCTTTAAGGTTCACAAGCGGTCATAACATCTACTGCATCAGAACAAGCTGAGTTAACAAACCATACAGAACTTCACGCAGCCGGCTATGACGAAGTCGACGTCCATGTCGTGGCCTTCTGGTTCCAAAATAAAAAAAATAAAAAAATAAAAAAAAAAATTGAGAAAAAAAAAAAGAAAAGTAATTTGGGTTCAAAGCGAGATGGACGTGGTGAAAATCTAAAAGGGCGCCACGGGTAAAAACAGGGAACTCACGCGGACCAGGTGAAAACCTGAAAGGGCACCTGGGGTAAGAAAGTGAACCCATGGATGTAGTGAAAACCCGAAAGGGCGCTACGGGTAAAAACAGGGATGACGGGCATGGCGAAAACCCGTCTTGGGCGCTATGAGCAAAAATGTCAAGAAGAGAGATTAGGAGAAGACCTGTTCTGACCCGCCCATTTCAGTTTGAGCCCCTTTCCCCCCTTTTTGATGGGCCACTCATGTAAAAATTGAATCAGATCCCGATCAAGTACGTCATCTCTACCGAAGTGACTGATGCATGACCAAAGGGAAAGACAGAAGACTAGACGAATCCCTGGGAAGCTGACCTTCCCACGTTTAAAGGAAAAACCTGTATCACATGAACAGGGTTCGACCATGCTCAAAAAAGACCCACTGATTTGGCCTTGTAATTACTGACATCACAAAAGACCCAAAAGGAGAAAATTTTAAAAAAAGATAATAGATTTCCCTTTCCCATAAAAAGTTCCACACTGTGGAGGAGAAAATTTCAAAAAAAAGATAATAGATTTTCCTTTCCCATAAAAAGCACCACACTATGGAGGAGAAAATTTAAAAAAAAAAGATAATAGATTTCCCTTTCCCATAAAAAGCCCCACACTGTGGAGGAGAAAATTTCAAAAAAGATAATAGGTTTCGCTTTCCCATAAAAAGTCCCACACTGTGGAGGAGAAAATTTTAAAAAAAGATAATAGATTTCCCTTTCCCATAAAAAGCCCCATACTGTGGAGGAGAAAATTTCAAAAAAGATAATAGATATCCCTTTCCCATAAAAAGCCCCGCACTGTGGAGGAGAAAATTAAAAAAAAAAAAAAAAAGAGATAATAGATTTTCCTTTCTCATAAAAAGCTCCACATTGTGGAGGAGAAAATCTCCATAAAAAGCCTTACATTGCGAAACGTACGAAGGAAAAAGTCGAAAAACAAAAAAAATATATATATGTTAGTATAGATTTCATTCAATTTCTTACAGTATTACGTGCGGAGTGTCACGTCCCAAAAAGATAACGACATGACACACTTTTTCTATTTTACTGCCTTCTTTACAAACAAAAAACCAAAAAAAAAGTATATATATATACATATATATATAACAAAAAGAACAAAAAAAAGAAAAATAACCCAAAAAGAGATCTCTGTTATGGGGCATTCCTCCCCTCCGTGTATATGATCTATGATATCTGCAGGAACAGGTCAAGGGCAGGGAGCACACTTCAAAGCACTAATCTCTGCAAGCAGAGAGTCCTCGCGAGCATTCCGATCAAACATTCACCTACCATGAAGACCCTTCTGCTATCTCCATGAAGCGTCAGCTGCGCTGCGAGACTCAGTCAAAAGCCCAGTCAACCGAAGAACCTCACTCTCGGCTATGGCAGCTCTCGCTTCTGCAATCTCAGCTCTGACCCTTTCTTTCTCCAAAGCCTCGGTCAAAGCCAGCCTCTCTACAGAAAGAGACTCGATCCTGGTCGGAAGCATCGCTTCCTTACATGGCCAAGGCCCCGTCTCTATCACATTTACCGAAACTGGGCTAGGGGTAGGTAATTCCTCAGATACCAGCCAAACAACGTAATCAGGAGAGACGACGCCCCCCTGAGCTAAGTTGCACATGTGCGCTGATTGGCGGGTCTCCCAGAGGGCGGCTATGCGGTCGAGATCACTGAGAGAACCCTGAGAAATTATCAGAGAGCACAAGGGTGGCCTCACAGAGCATGGCACATGTTGAGCATACCTGAACTGACGAAGCACCCGAGATGGGAAATAATATGTTCTACCGGTCAACCCCAATAGGGTGATACCCTCACAATCTCGAGAGCAGACAATCGGAAAGGTACCGTCCAACCAGGGAAGCTGCCAGATCAGCTCCGCATCTGATAGCCACGTACTCAGCTCTTCGGCGCTCCCATGAGGCAATCTCGAGCACTGAATCAGAAAGCCTCGAGCCACGTCCCCTCTTATCAAGCACAATCTCGGCACAAGCCCCATGATAGCCAAATGCTCTCCTAGCCAAATCTGAACAAGGAGCGGGCTCCCATTGAGAATCGCAACCCGGCCTGAGGCCAAGGCATCCAGGCCCCGATACATCTCAGCCAAGACTAGGTGCACCAATGAGCTGCCTCCCTCCAACTCAGTCAAGACGTTGCACAGCCCAAGGGAAAAGGTCTCACCCCCAGTAAAGAAGAGAACTTCGGATAGCAGGGCAAAGGCCTTTACATTGAAGGAATCTCGAATGGGCAACTTTCGAAGGCTCGAGTCGACGAAAAGTTCCCTTAGGAATTTCACCGAACACCTAGTAGGCCCTCCAGCGAAACATTTCTCATACCCACCCTTTTTTAAACCGAGAACCGCGTACACCGCCTTTGCATACCCCAGTTTGGGCACCACTTTAGCAAGGTCTCGATGCATCTTCAAGCTAGTAATAGAGGCCAACTCTTCCAAGGTTTGGGTCTGCTCCCTAGACCCAAATCTAAAGACATGGGCCCTATGGTCCCACGACACCAAAGCCGCCTGCAGCAGGTTGGGCAACAGAGGAATAGCAAGGAGAGAGGAAAGGCGGGATAACCCGAGGTAATCTAGAATAGCAAGCTTGCTCTCAGCCAAGCTATCTTGCCATTTTTGTAAAAAACTAGGCCCCAAGTCCAAACAGGGAAGTATACCAGCCCCCGTATAAGAGCTTGGGCCCCTTTTCAAAGGCGGGTCCATCGACGTACAAAGATGTTCTATATAAAATCAGTCAATGTATGATGATGGACCCACTAGAAAAAAGAAAGGGAAGGAAAAGATGAAAGGAAGGGCAAAAAGGCCAAACCAAGATGGAGGAGGAGGCAAGGGGGGACCAGGCTCGGGTTATAAAGAACCCACTAAGCCCAACCATTTTTGCCAGATTTTGGTCAGGCGTATATAATATATACACCCGACCAGAAATGGTAGTTTTTTTAACTACCCAACCATTTTCGATTTTGAGGCCCGACGAACCCCCTCGTATGTTATAGACCCCGGTCCAGACCCCCCTTAGAGGCCCACGTATCATCGGGTAAGGGTGCATGCATCCCCAAATGACCCTTCAAGTTCCCTTCGATTGGCCCAAAGGGATCGTGCAATAATAAATGGATCTAGGTTCGTAGGCGCCCACCTATTGCGCCCACAAAATCAAATAAAAAAAAGAAAAAGAAAAAAGAAAATGCTGAAAGTGACACTAGTTCTCAAAAGAGCGCTGCAATGACCATTTGCCCCACTCCACGAATCGTGTTAAATCAATTCAGAATGATCAGGGTCCACCCGAAAGTTTTCGAACCCCGTCTTACACAGGGACACCCCATACCTGATCCGACAGGTAAATGAATTTCATTCATCACCGGTCACTCCTAGGAACATACACTTAGCCCCAGATCTCCCCCAACAGAGGTCGAGGCCTGATCCGGCAGGCAAACCAAGAACCCATCACCGGAATGCATACGTCCCTAAGGTATATCATCATGGCAAGTTAATTCGCCTAAGGATACGTGCAGAAATAAAGGCAGTTTGAGCATGCCCAGAGTCTCAATCTGATATGAAAAAAAGAAAAAAAGAGAGGAGGAAAAAAGAACAAAAAAAAAGGGAGAAGAAATAACAACCGGTTGCTGCTTAGTAAAAATCTTGAGTGGGTTGACCCCACCTTCCAAGCATTCACTCTGATCATCCCCCTTCGGATCTATGTTGACCAAGAGTGCCCCCGACTTCAGACCATTCGAAAAGTCTAATGTCAGTTGAAACTGACCCGTCAAAAATGAAATTACAACCAACCAAACTATGTGCAAAGATACAGACCGAAGGGCTCATTCCCTTTTATTTCCTTTTACACAAGCTTAAAACCTGTATAGGCACGGTGTCCCTGTTGAATGTATTCACTTGCGTCTGGGTATCCGCAGGATGGTCGTTTGTCCTCGAAAATTTCACCTTAGGGTCAAGGCTTCCATTCGTGCCTATTTTGCTCCTTATCGCCCCCGATGGGTGTTAGTCTGTGCATAGTTAGTAAGATGTGATTTCATTAGGGATGGAGGCTAGAATTGGCCATCTCTTTTATGGGATGATTGGTCCTAGCCCGATCTTTTTTACCTTTATCTCAAGTTAAGGCACTCCGGTTCATGTGAATCAGGAGCACCTCACCACTAGAACGTACACATGCCCAAGGCGTACCTATCCCCAGCAGAGCGCACACACTCTTAAAGCGTATCAACTGACATTTGATCCACTTAAGGAGTTGTGCCAAAATAAAGTTGCCAGAGGTCCGTGAGCTTTACTTAGAGGCCTCAAAACAAAAAATTTGAAAAAAGGAAACACAAAAAAAAAAAAATTCACTCAGAAAATGGGTATGCATTCCAAAGAAGTGTTGCGACATCAATATTCGCTCCACTCGGGTAAATCATGCTAAAGCAACCTCGAGGTTGATGGGTTTGCCCAGAAACTCCGAGCCTTACCTAGGTAAGGGCACCCGTGACCAATCCAATGGAGCTGTCAGTGACCCATAGGATTGGACACATTGTTTAGGCCTTCGCTTTGTGTGCTTCACATCGATTCCGAAGCATAGATCGATCACCCCATTTCATGGAGCTGTCTGGTTCAGATTAATACTCAGCATCACAAATCTATAATTTCTCTCAGGAAGTGGACGATATCCCGACTAGCGGGCTTACACAATTTGTGATCATCGCAGTTATGCCCAGTAATGTCGCAATGCACTTGGGGACTGTTAGCATTGAGGTACGGACGATATCCTGAAATGAGAGGGCTTACGTACACTCACCATCACCATGGATGTTTGAGAATTGAGTTGAACCAGGCGGACCCATGAAATGTGCCTTGGACCTCTTCGGATATCTCTTGTCTTTGGGATCAGATCATTAGTGATCGAATACCAAAGGGGGGCATCTGTAGACACCCAAATTCGGCCCAAGGCCCGATCAATTTGTACTTCGGGAGAGATGTACTCCTGTGCTTCTGATGGCACCCCTGAACCCTTAGGAATCTACCCTGCACTCTTAGGAATCACCCTGAACCATTCCCTAACCCTTAGGAATCACCCCTAAACCCTAGAATCCCTTCCCAGACCTAACTTAAACCCTTCTTACAGTTGATGGGAGGAGAGCTACAAAATTTCACACGGACTGCTACCAAGGATGAGCCTTATACCATTAAAAATAGGACTTCTCCATATTTCCAACAAGCCAAAGATCACCCAATTTGGAGCTACGGTTGAAAAGTTATGGCCGATTGAGGTTTCACATAAAATTAAAAAAATTTTACTCGCTGGTTAGACTATTATGATGCATTACACACTAAAGTAATGCACTTCATGTACCCCGCCGATTGTCTTCAACGCATGGCGGCAGTGCAGGCATGGTTCTCGGATGTGTCAAGTTCAGGTGCGCGAGAGCGTGGCGATGACAACAATCAGCCCGGTGGCGCGGCGTCTTGATTGATATTTTAAGGAGTTAAAGTTTTGGGAATGCTTTATGTAAATTTTTTTATATTGAAAATGTTTAACACAGGTACCGAGGACCTGAGTCCTTTCTAATAATCGTGGCATGGTTGCCACAAAATCTCTAATTAACATTTTGGTGGTGTTTGCTATTTTTCCCATATGGTAAGATATGCCCTTATGTTAATATGGTTTAACTACTTGATTTTTTCTACGTGATAGATATTGTCATGTTTGGCTTACATGTGTTTGGATTACATGTGATTCAGTGTGTGGTACGTGTGACTACGTTGTTTTGTAGTCTGAGGAATACACATTGAAATTTTGGCAGGATGTGTGGTTTGAAATTATGCAGGATGTGAATGTCACTACTGGGTTGTGCAGGTGCATAAATGGGGTGTTTCCCCTAAATGGTTTAGTGGCCCAGCAACTCATGGGTTGCTGTTGTGCATGATGTCTCTACCTTGCAGGGCTTTAAATTGTGTTTTTGATTGAAATTATGGGAATGTTTCTATGTGGTCAAATGTTGCAGGTTATAGTTGATTTGTTAGGTCTCTTGAAGGTTTCGGTTTCAAAACAACAAATCCTATGAAAGCGGGGAGGGGAGCCTTTGAGTCAAATTTTTTAGGACAAAAATTCTCAAGGTGGGGAGAATATAATGTCCGAGAAATTTTGTACCTTGAATAGTGTACCTCGGGAAGTGTGCCCGACTGGTCGCTTGTTGGATCGGATCAAAGATGACTTGGTTGACTTACTTGGTTTATTTTGCTTAGATAAACTAAGTGTAAAGTGTGGTGTGCACCATAAGAATTAGTGGATTGGATAGTACATATACGTAGTTAGGTATGTATGCCTTACACCCAAGTCATTAGTAAGTTATAAGGAATAAGGGAGAAGTAAATTCTCATTTGATTAGGTTGTTGAGAATTTAAGAGGGGAAGAATGAGAGGAGTGTGAAGTAGTGTGTGTGTGTTAAAAGCTGTGTATTAAATGCGTATGATTGAGTATAAATTGGAGCGCTTGCAGATTGGAGTCTTCGTATCGAAGGGAGATTTGAGATTTGGGGTTTATGAAACCCTTGTGTGACAAGGAGCTTTGGATCAAGGGAGCCGACCAGTTGAAACGGTAAGCTTGACTATTTTAGTGAATTATAGTTGCTAGGTTATAAATTTAATTGATTAGGTGTGAGAAATGTATAAGACGGGGTATGGATGTTGATGAGGTGAGTTCTAATGGTTAGAACTTGATCTGTTCTGGAAATGGGCAAAACAGATAGAACAGAATTAGTAACTGTTCGATCGATTTTGCCAAAGAGTAAAGAAAGTATAATGCAGAGTTCTGGAGAAATCATTCGAACGAATTAGAAATCGTTCGATCAATTTGGAAAACCGTTCGAACGAAATTTAAACCGTTCGATCGGATTTGGCCAAAGAAGAAAGAAGTGAAATGCTGATTTATGAGGAAATAGTTTGAACGATTTATGAATCGTTTGATCGATTTGGAAAATCGTTCGAATGAAATTAAGATCGTTCGATCGGTTTTGCTGAAGAATAAAATAAGGAGTAAGGATTTCTGAGGAAATCGATCGAACGAAATAAAATCGTTCGATCGATTTTGGAAATTCGTTTGAACGATTTAAAATCGTTTGATCGATTTTCCAAATCATTCGATCAATTTAAGAATCATTTGATCGGTTTGGGCTAAATAGGCTTTTGTTTGGTTTTGCTTATGAGTTGTTTATAAGTTGGGGTTAGGCTACTAAACCCAATATTTTTATACCATTTGTGATATGTTGCATGTGTTTGGCCATACCTAGGTTGAATCGGACCTTGGGGTGGTTACATGCTAGCTCGGATATAGGAATGCATGGGTTTAATTTGCATATGAGGTAGGGAATATTCTGAACTTATACACTTGATTACAAAAGCATGTATGTAGTGATGTTCTAAGTATTCAAAATTATATAAAGCATAGTTAAGTATATGTGCTAAAATGTCAATATAAGTACGTAAAATTAAGGTGTGTGTGCGAACACGAAAATGAGAAAGACATAAGTATAAGAAAAAGACATCCCAGGGATGTATATGTAAATTGGGAATCTGGGTGATGCATCTGAACGTGTGACATCCCAGGGATGTATAGTTAACTAGAATATCCACGTGATGTGAAGTGTATGATTGGGATTTGAACGGGCTTTAAATTATTAATACTTATCATAACTACATGGTGAATAACTATATGTAGTTGGACAATTGATTTAAGGTTTGGAGAATACCCCACTGACACGACGGTATACCCGTGACTGACTCGGCAGGATATCCGTGACCGGTACTGTGGCCAATCCGTACACCCGTAGACATCCCAGGGATGTATATGAGTTATGTGCCCCGTCGCCTATGTGAAAGGGACTTGGATTATATCACATGAAAAATAGTCTGAATGGACGACGTTGGAGGGTATTCTATCAGGGCTCGATGCTATATTGCTCGGGAATTATTTAAGTTACTTGATTTAAGTCATGAGACCAGCCCTGATGTAATATGAGAACCAATTGAGCATAAGATGCCATGTGTAGTGTAGCAAATATTTTCTGTTCATTTTTCCTGTATCTCAAATGGTTTTCTACTATTTATATTGATGAAATTATACTTCAATTATGTCATGAAATGGATGTGAGTAAGATTGATTTACATGTTCAGATATCTTTCCCTATTGAGCTAGGATGTAGCTCACTCTTATTTACTATACGTCACAGGTTCTAAGATAGCAACTGCTTCTGGGGACGTCAATCCCGAGGACTCAAATTACGTTCCAATGGAGGAGTCTGAGCCCTCTCCTGAGAAGTTCTTTTAGAAGACCCTCTGTGTACTTTGATAGTTAGATTGAGAGAGAGATTATACGGCTTGGTATGTCTATTCTATTTTGTTGGGATAATGTAATTATATGAGATATTCTTTTGTCGAACCATCTGAGGTGATCGATGGTTCGAGTTGCTTCTTTTGCCCATGCAGTGGCATAGATTAGAACTATCTTTTGGGTTATATGTTTTGACTTTAAATTATAGAACTGGAGATTTAGTTCAGTACTAGTTCTTTTGTACATGCTTTACTTATGGTTGTATGGATATACCAAGTGTTCCACATATGTCATTGGGGCACAACCTCAAGGGTTGTGCCTATGGCATGGGTTTTGAGGTGCTAAAATCCTGGCTGTCACATTAACTGGGTTGCTAAGGTAAGTTTTTTCAACTATTCTATTTCCCTTGTCTTAGCATTTCCCTCTTTCTACGGTTGCTACTGAGCTATAAGGTCAAAGTCATAAGTAGAATTACCAAATGATTGTTTTTGCCCTATGCACATCCTATAGGTCATTCTTTGGCATCTAAACATATTTTTATGTCCTTTAACAAACTTTAGCATTAGTTTTGTCATTACTAGTCTTAGAATATTTTTTTAATATTTTGTGCAATCACCACAAGCTGCAGTTACATGTGCTGAGCTTCATCTACGAAGTATTGCCCAAATGATGGTGAGATCTCATCCTCATAAAGATGCTATTAAAAATTTTCATTTAGTCCATTGTAGAATCTGAATGGTATGGGTTTTTATGTAGATCAATAGTCGGGCAATTCAAGACACGCATATATTTGGTGATCCTTCCCATGTTCCAGTTGTTATTGTAGAGCAACATGTAATGAATGTTTCATTAAGTGTCACATGCACATCTTTTGGATGTGTAATGATGGGCTGTAAAATCATTGTCCATTAAGTATCACATGCACATGTTTTATTCATTTTTTATTTTTGGGGTCATAACTGGTTCATCATTCTTTTCGCACTCCAGCTAATTCATCTACCAAGAAAAATAAAGGATTGTGGGTTAATACTACAGGTAAAGCCTTCACATGTGCTAAACTTCACATTGCTTCGTGTAATAAAAAAATTAGGAAAATCTTTTAATAAACATTTTTTGAAACGTGGTATTTCTTCATTTAAGGAATCAAATTGTGGTTTTGTCAGATGGAGCTGGGAATTTTATGGCAACAAGTGGACACAACAAGGTAACTTATTTGAGCATGAATATTCTGGTTTTCTTTAATGAGATGATCTCAGTAATGTATTATTGAAGATCAAATTTAGTCAAGTAATATTTTATTCATTATCGCTAATAAGGAAATGCATATTCTGGTTCTGATGGTTTGAAACTCATTTGTTGCTTTAACTTCTCCAAAAAAAAATCAATAGGCAACTTCCTATTCAAACTCATTAGTTTGTATCAGGCAATAAAAAGTAAAAAAATGGCCTAAAGTGATTGTATTGCCTGATATAATCTTATAGAAAGCTTCACTTTCTAATACGAAAAATTGATGTAAATTGGTATGTAGTAGTTTGACTGATGCTAATGATCACATCTGGTTCCTCACTTGCTTTAATGGTTTTTTTGTCTCTTGATCTTGAAACTATCATTTTATTAAAGTCAATTATTTCTTTGGCATTCCTGCATTGAATGCTACTTGTGCCATAAGAAAAAAGTGAGTATTTGGTATAAAAGTGATGAATTGGGATATTTGTTTAACCGTTTAACTACCTATTGTTGACCTTGTGGGAAAATAGGTGGACCGTACCTACTATATGTGTGGCTCTCCAGACCATTTTGTAAGAGATTGCCCAACTGCTTCTAGTCCATACCTAATGCTTCAGACATGTATGGCTAATATTCATTTTGTATCTGCGTGCATAATCCCATAGTTCTGTAATTATTACAAGTTGAATTATCTTTATAATGGGATTCCATCCATTCCAATTAGATTTGAAGACAAACGATCAAGTAGGGTATAATTAGCAGCTGAACCAAAATGAGTACTTTATTTGTTCCTATAGACACCCAAATTTGGCCCAAGGCCCGATCGAAACACCTTTCGAGAGAGGTGTAATTTTGAGCTTTTGATAGCATGTATGGAACCCTTAGGAATCACTCCAAACCCTTAAGAATCACCCTAGATCCCTTAGGAACCTACCCCGAACCTTTAGAAACTAATCCCGACCCTTAGAACCCATTCCGAATCGTAAACCTAACCTTTCCGGGCAATGGATAAAGAGTGGTGCACTAGGACCATCTGAGAATTTCCAACGAGCTAAGAATTGCCTCAATCAGAGTTGTATACCAAAAGTTATAACCATTTGAAAATCGGGCTCTTTTGGAGGGATTTTTGCATGGCGCAACTAATAGTTGCGCCAGGCCATTTTTCCCCTGGATTTGCCTGGCGCAACTAATAGTTGTGCCAGGTCTTTTTCCCCTAGAAATGGCCTGGCGTAACTAATAGTTGCGCCAGGTATAAATGGGTCCCCCCACCCTTCACGAAGCCAACTTTCAGGCTACTGTACATTACTGTTTTACTGTACATTTGCCTGGCACAACTATTATTTGCACCAGGCATATGAACAGTAACTGTTGGACCCTTGGGGTGTGTTTTGCTAGTTCTGTTGCACCCTTTTGAAGCCTATTTGCACCCCTTTAAGTGGCTTAAGGCCTCACCCCATCATCCACCATTGGAGGACCTTCTCACATATTTCAAGGCTCCAAAAACCCTAGGAAACTTTAGATTGCCCAATACCTAATTGCTAATCTAATTAGGACTTTAACCCCTCACTAATCCTCCCTTCCTCTATAAATAGAGAGCCACCCATCTTGCTTAAGGGTTGAGAATTTTGCTTAAGAGAGAAAGAGCTCCAAGTTAGAAGTTCTTCCTCCCTTCGGTGCACTATTTTCACCGAAAATCCAGAACTCAAAAACCCCTTCCCAAGCTTGCTCTTACACCAAAAACCCTTAGCCTAGGTGTGTGTGATCCCCTAGCTTCCCTTCTCCATCTCCTAGCTAGTAGGCCTTAGTAGTTAGAACCCTTTTTCCCACCATTCAAGCCTCCAAAAGCTCATCAAAAGCAAGCCAAGCAAGGCTCCTCTACGGTGCTACAAGGGCCCAAGGGCTCCGGCTCTCCCATTTCTTCTCCTATCTCTTTCTAGCTCTCTCCATCCTCCCATTTGTGCCATTACGCCGCCGACTTTTCGGTAGGAACGGAGGGGCACAAATAGGATTCTGAGTCCTTTTGGGAAAGAGGAAGCTATTTTCTTTTCTTTTACTTCATTTTATTTTTGGCCATTTGTAGAGACCGCGTTAAGCGGGTTGATTGGGGGCCTAACACCTTCCTGATCGATAACCGAAGCCCCTACCCAAGAGCCTTTGGTGTGGACCGGATTCAGAGTCATATTTTTAGCACTTCGGTGCTCATAAAAATGAACTAGGTATCCCTGGACACCGAAAGCTCCAGGTGGCGACTCTATATTTTTTCGTTAGAGAGCGCATCATCGCGACGGGATCATATCGATTCCCACGGTTGCATAGATGGCGACTTTGCTGGGGACTAGCTTGTAGAGCTTCTCCTTGAAATTGGCCCATTTATTTTTGATTTTTACAAACCTTTTATTGCTATTTTTTAGCGCATTTTTTTTTTACTTTTTTTACTCACCCCTATGATTACGTCATTTTACTTACCCCTACGTTTCGGCTTTAAATTTTAGTAATTTTTGCCTAATCACTTGGCTAGCATCTTTTTACTTACCCCTACGTTTCGACTTTAAATTCCAGCAATTTTTGCCTAGTCACTTGACTGGCACCTTTCTTGCTTACCTACGTTTCGGCTTTAAATTTCAGCAATTTTTGCCTAGTCACTTGGCTGGCACCTTTTTTACCCTACGTTTCAGCTTTAAATTTCAACAATTTTCACCTAGTCGCTTGACTGGCCCCGTCATTTTTTTTATTTCTTGTCATATCCTAATAGTGGACGCCGGCCCGTAGTGGCGACACGGGATAATCACCCCCGGTCTTTCAACTAAAGAAAATTTCCAAAAAAAAAAGAGAAAAGCTTTGAAAAAAAATTAAAATTGAACCAAGTTAGGGAGCTTAATTAATTTGTTTTTACGAGGTAGGTTGGGTTTAGGCACACATACAACTACCCGGGTCTTAGTATGGCGGCAGCCCCTAGTGGTGAAGATCCAGAAAAGTCCCAGCCCACCAAGTATCTGAGAAAGCGCTTGCGCTGGAGGTATATCGGGTGGGTTCCCATTCCGAAGCGCATTAGCGAGTTATACCAGACTCAAACCCTTTAGGTGCGGTAAGGAGAGAATCGATCACCAAAAAATAGCTCAGTTCCCGGAAGCCTAGCTTCCACAAAGAAACTAAAAAAGAGACTCATTTCGGGTGTTGGTGGCTACTGTCAAACATTATGGAGAACGACATTTTTTGCCTGACGCATGTATTAATTGTGCCAGTGTAAAAACTATTAGTTGCGCTAGCTTTAAAATCCACTCTTGTTACCTTGGCGCAATTAATAGTTGCGCCAATGTAAAAATAGTGCCCTGCAACCTGGGCGCAGGTATTTGTTACGCAGGACTGTTTAACAGCACCTCAGCTCGAGTCTGTGGCCTTCTTCACCCCCTGAGTCCCCCGATCAGTATGCTTAGTGCCTTGTTTAGGCCCCGCCATCTCCGACACCCAATACGCCCCCGCCGATCAAAAGAGGGCAACTTATTTTTCACTCATCTCGGGGGATCGGGTTGTTTGCCTCAATTTCCGTGCCTTCAATAGATCGAAGGTTTTCCTTCGATTCTTCCAAAGTGCGTCGGAATCGCCGCCGCGGGTCTTGAATTAAGGTACGAGAGCCACCCGAGAAGGGAATTCCAAGGCCTCGAAACCTTTATTTTTCAAAACTTTTTCAAAAAATTCAAAAAAATATATATAACAAAACCCGAAAAAACCCCCCAAAATATCCAAAATCTAACCCCCCATTCTCCATCTTTTGCCCAAGCCATGCCCATGCCAAGTCAAACTCATCTCCCATCCACATCCATACAAAACCCAAACCCCTTTTCCCAATCCACATCTATGCCACAATTCTCATCATCCCCCTATAGACCCGATCCACCCACATTCACATACACCACTTCCACCCTCTCCAACCCTTCGCAAAATCCCCCATCCATCTAAGTCATGCCCATTTTTACCGAGACCATGCCCAACTTTCCTCATCCCTCCTCATCATGCCCCCCATCATCCCAAAACATACCCGATACATCCCTTCATCCACCCCATACCCCCCCACCTACCGTGGCCATGCCCGATTATACCGGGGCCATGCCCAATTTTTTCGCCACCTCCATCCCATCTATACCCCATCACCCCTTAAATCCCCCATCTCCATCCAACCCTTCCTCCATGACCATGATGGAGGAGATGTTCCAAGCCTATTCCGTGTGGAAGGCTTCTCAAAACACCCCTTCTCTTCCTCTTCTAGTCCCCATGCCCATGAACCCATCCCATACCCTAGCCAAACTCCATGCCTCACTCCCCCATGACCCCCATCAACCCCCCATAATCCACACCACCCAAACCTCCATTACCCACTTATCCCAAGGCCCCATGGCCCAATCTCCAAACTCCCACATACCCTAAGGCCCATTGGCCCAAACCTCCGTTTTCCACATATCCCAGGACCCCATGACCCAATACCCCACCACCCAAGCCTACCCAGGACCCATGGCCCATACTCACCAAGGGCCCATGGCCCAGACCCACCAAGGGCCCATGACCCAGACCCACCAAGGGCCCATGACGCAGACCCACCAAGGGCCCATGACCCAGACTACCAAGGCCCACTGGGGCAGACCCACCAAGGGGCCCATGGCCCAGGCCCATCATGACCCATTGGACCGGACCCACCAAGGCCCTTAGCCCAGATCTATCAAGGCCCATTGGGCCATACCCACCAAGGACCCATGTCCTAGACCCATCAAGGCCCATTGGGCCAGGCCCACCAAGGGCCCTTGGCCCAAACCTATCTAGGCCCACTGGCACACACCCATCAAGGGCCCGCCCAAACCTATCAATGGCCTGTGGCCCAAAAAGGCCAAGGGTTCATGGCCCAAACCCAAACCCAAACCCAAACCCCACACTCATACCTTTCACAATACCCCCAACATTTAACCCAATCTTCACAGCTGGGCCAAACCCATGCCATACATCAAACCCAATTTTCCCATGGCCCCAGACCCCAAGGCCATCTCCAAACCTTCCCCCATTCCCAATGGCCCTATCAGGCCCCACCTCATAACAAAATTCCCATCAACCAAATAATCTTTCCTCACCCCCAATGGGCTCACCCAACCCCCACTCATGTCATTCCCATCCAACCCATGCAACAGCAACAGGAGAATCCCGCCCTCACTGCACATTATGCCGACCAGCAGTATGAAGAGGATAAGATTAGGAATAGCGGGGCCTATGCTGGGGCTTTGACCAACCTTAACCCTCCTCCCATAATTGCCCACCCCCTAGTGGCCCAGAGTGAAGTCCAATTGATGGCTGAGAAAGTGACCCCCGTATCAAAAGTATCGGAACAGCTGAAAGAACAGTTAGATAAAATATAAAAATAGCTGATGAAAATGGGTGGTGCTGAAATCCAGGCCACAGACTTCACAGAATTATGTCTGTTCGCTGAGGTCCCCCTACCCCCTAAATTTAAACTGCCAGCCTTTGACAAATATAATGGCACCGGCAATCCTATTGCATACCTGAAATCTTACTGTGGGGACATGTGCCAATACAGGGAGGACAAAAGACTACTAATAAAAGTCTTTCAAAAGACTCTAACCGGTCCGGCTTTGAGATGGTTCACATCTTTAGAACCGTCTATGATGAAAACGTGGAGGGACTTGACACATCTCTTTCAAGAACAGTATGTCTACAATATAGACATTGAGCCACATAAATCTGACTTGGCCCGTTTATAGCAAAACCAGAATGAGACCTTCAGCGACTACTTGGGGCGATGGAGAGCATTGGCAGCTTAGGTCAGGAAGATAATACCTAATGATGAATAGATAGAGATGATTTCAAAGAACACTCTGCCAGTGATTTTAGACTTTTTGGTATATCAGTAGCAGACCAGCTTTGCTGATCTGGTGAGAAATGCTAACCGATGTGAGGACGCCATCAGGGAGGGGCGTTTGAATAAGAATATGCCGAGTGTACCTAGTGGGGTTAGAAGATTTTCAGAGCAAATGAATGAGAAGAGAACAGGGGGCGATGTCCAGAGCATAGTCAATACCTGGCCCAATAACAATACAACCCCGTTTCAATTTCAGGCTGCCCCACTAGCACCCTTTAGGCCTGAGCAGACGTAAAGAATGGGGAAGGGGCAAGGAATGTAAATGACCACAGAACAGAGGAGAGCCTACTACGACCGAGTCTTCACACCCCTGGGGCAATCATTGAGTGTACTTTCACCCTGTTAGTAGAAAAGGGATTAGTGGTTATCCGCCAACCGCAACTTCCTCCTCACCCGATCCTAAGGGACTATGACCCAAATACCCACTGCAATTTTCATCAGGGTCCGGGTTACCCTACTAATCGCTACTTCTCATTGAAGTACGCCATCCAAGATTTGATCGATGTTGGGAAAATCATTTCCCTTGCACCCTCTCAGCATGCTAATATTCACCAAGTGCCACTACCCGCACATCCTACCAGAGGAGCAGGTCCCAGACCCACCATTGGAATGGTAGAAGATAAGGAGGAGTTTGAATTTGACCCATCCGATTATATCAGTGATCGAGAGAATTATGTGGCACCATTGTCGAGGAATGATGAAGAAAGGAATGTTGGGGTAATTGAACCCTTAAATTTGTCTGAATATTTCTCCAACCCAACCCCGCAATTTGAACCCTTAGATCTTCGGGCATACTTTCCATCCACCACACCCGTCAATTATGTAAATATCAATGCATACCAACCATACACCACAACCCCTATCAATTACTCTATAAGCCCCCAAGCCCCCAATCCTGCACCCGCACCCACCAATTATCAATGGCCTGCTCCTGCCCCATTTCAATTACCACCATACACCACAACCCCCATCGATTACCCTTTAAGCCACCAGGACCCCAATCCAACACCTGCACCCATCAGTTACCAATGGCCTGTGTCCACCCCCATCACCCCCAGTTCAGCTACCGACAAACCCCTCCACCCCGATCAATTACCTAACGGCCCATCAGACCCCCCATCTGCCACCAGCATCACCAGCTATCAATGGCCTACTTTTACCTCCTTCCCTTCAATGCCACCACCCTCAAGCTTCACCACTCCCATTTGGCCCAGCTTTTCCACCCAACCCACTGCCACTGGGGTGAATCAAGTGTTGCCCACACCTCCTATGCCGGCAGTACAAGTACCTCAAGTACCGACAACCATACCTTTCCAGCTCTCAGGACCCACATAGGATCCTCATCAGGTCCCGCTAAGCTATGAACAAACAGATGTCAATACCGGCAGTAGCAGCAGAGAAGGGGCAGTAGATTTTGTTACTAGGTCAAGGAAGATATCAAAGCAGCCAGAAGCACCAACTGCAGCACAGGCCCAACCTGAAGGAAAGAAAGACAACGCGGCGAACCCCTTCGAGAAGATGAGTCGGAACATATACTGGAGACTCAACTAAGAAGAATGCCTGCCCATATCACTGTATGGGATATGTTGATGACGTCCCCACACCATTTCCAAGCATTAATGGGGGCGTTAAAAAATGCGCATGTATCACTCCAAGTTAGCCCAGATGAAGTCGAGCAGTTAATTGGTCAAGTGATGGCTCCAAATGCCATTTCATTTTCTGATGCCGATTTACCTAAGGAAGGAGGGAGTCACTCAAAATCATTGAATATAACCGTTGAGTTCAAAAATATGATTATCCCCTTGGTATTAATTGATAATGGGTTTGTATTGAATATATGCCCATTAAGAACCGCCATAAAGATTGGGGTTGATCCGTGCATGTTAAGGCCCACCAAAACCAGCGCTTGAGGGTTTGACAATACCAGGAGAGAAATAATGGGAGAAGTTGATCTTGAGCTATTAATAAGGCCAATGACCTTTTCCATCTTTTTTAAAGTCATGGATATCAAATATTCATTTAATCTGCTGTTAGGGCGGCCGTGGCTACATAAAGTCGGAGCCATACCTTCCACATTACACCAAAAACTCAAATTTGCATTTGGACATAAGATTATCACAATCATCGGAGAGGGGCACAGTAAGAAAGCAAAGGTCGCCAATAGCGTCGATAAACCCAATATGCTAAATATACCACACACCGAATAGGACATCGACCTCCACAATTTTGAGTACGAGGTGTTGGCAATACTCCCAGAGCCCATCGAGGGCATCATGCCTAAAATAGGAGGCGGTATGGTATCGACAGTGGCAATGCTCCAAAAGTGGGGTTATCAGAAAGGAAGGGGTCTGGGACCCAGATTACAAGGAAGAAAAGAGCCAGTTGTTGCTAAGGGGTAGAAGGCCCGATTCGGGTTAGGATACAAGCCCACAGAAGAAGAGATCCAAGAGGCCAAAGAGAAAGTCAGGGTCATCGCAGCTGCAAGAGCTCGAGGAATGAACATAGAAGAGAAACCTCGCCCTAGGCAGCACATCAGGGATTCCGTTGTCAGTGCAGGGGTCTAAAAGATCGATTGAAATGCGGCAACCCACACAAACCCACAGCCCCAATCCATCCCGCCAATCCCCAGATCTCCCTTCCCAACTTGGAGATAGATTTGGCCGCATTGTCCCATTTTGAGCAATGACGGTCGGTACCTGAACAAACCCTCCCTATGGTGAATCACCACAAAATCAAGTTGTCATTTGAGGACATGATCCCAAATGAAATGGGGATCAATATGACGGAGGTTGACTCCAATGAGTTATATCAGTTAGCACTCTCCACCCCAACAGGTAAAGAAGCGGCCCCTCAGGTAAGCAACTGGGCATCTTTGCCCCAAACCCTGGAAGCAGGGAGTGGCCTAACATTTTGCACCCATTTTCTTAAAAAAAATATATATAAAAACTAAGATAAGAACTTGGCAGGCAACACCTTGTATATATAGCAGCTCGTGTTGCCAAAGGCCCGTCTCTGAAGAAAACAAAAATCTCAAAAACATGCAAAAAATACAAAATCTCAAAAACATGAAAAAAACAAAAGATCCCAAAAATATTGAAAAAATCCAAAGTCCAAAAATATTGTCATTTAAAATTTCAGAAAATGTCCCACAAAAGATGCCTTAATCAAAATGCCAGTCCCACGTGAAATCGACCCCTTCCCTGTAGAAATACAAGAGGAGGTAGGGATCACGAGTCTGGACGAGGATGTCCCTTTTGAGGAGCTCCCCAATGAGCTCCTTGACCAATTTGCCAACTTTGAGTATGGCCCTACCCGCATTGTCGAAGAGACCGAAGACGTCAATCTAAGAACTGAGGAGGTTCCCAGGGTAACTAAAATCGGAACGTCACTATCTCCTGAGGAAAGAAAAAGCATGATCGACTTCCTTCGGTCATACTAAGACGTTTTTGCCTGGTCGTACGAGGACATGCCTGGTCTGGATACTGATTTGGTTGAGCATGAGTTGCCCCTCTACCCTGATGTGAAGCCAGTCAAGCAGAAGTTGAGACATTTCCGACCCGAGTGGATGTTGAAAGTCAAAGATGAGGTCATCAAGCAGTATGATGCAGGGTTTCTCATGGTATCCAAATACTCACAATGGCTAGCCAATATCGTACCTGTGCCGAAAAAAGACGGAAAGGTCTGCATGTGCATCGATTTTTGTAATTTGAATAAAGTGAGCCCAAAAGATGATTACCCATTGCCGCACATCGACATCTTGGTTGATAACACAGCTAAGCACAGGATGCTTTCTTTTATGGATGGATTCTCAGGATACAATCAGATCAAAATGGTAGAGGTTGATCATGAGAAGACAGTGTTCATTACCCCTGGGGAACCTTTTACTATCGAGTGATGCCATTCAAGCTGAAAAATGCTGGTGTAACGTACCATAGAGCTATGGCTCCACTATTTCATGACATGATTCACCGAGAGATTGAAGTGTATGTCGATGACATGATAGCCAAATCACAGCAGCGACGCGACCATTTGGTAAACCTTCAGAAGCTGTTTGAAAGGCTGAGGAAGTATCGGCTACGTCTGAACCCACAGAAGTGTGCTTTCGATGCTATGTCAGGGAAATTGTTAGGGTTCATTGTCAGCAGGAGAGGGATCGAGGTTGACCCAGTTAAAGTCAAAGCCATCACTGAAATGCCACCACCGTCAATCGAGAAAGTGGTTAGAGGGTTTCTGGGCAGAATACAGTATATCAGTCGGTTCATTGCACAGCTAACTCCAATCTGCACGCCGATCTTCAAGTTACTAAGGAAGAATTTTCCCGTTGAATGGAACGACGATTGTCAGGTAGTGTTCGAAAAAATCAAAAGCTACCTCCTTAATCCACCTATTTTGGTACCACCTGAGCCAGGGAGACCACTCTGGATGTATCTCTCCACGATGGAAGTTTCGATGGGATGCGTCTTGGGGCAACACGATGAAACAGGAAGAATAGAGCAGGCCATTTACTATCTGAGCAAGAAGCTTACTGATTATGAAGCGTGCTACTCTCATCTGGAGAAAGCATGCCTGGCTCTTGTGTGGGCTACTCAAAGGCTCCGCCATTACTTGTTATCTCACGCCGTTCTACTTTTAGCCCGAATGGATCCGTTAAAATACCTATTTGAAAAGCTAGCTCTCACTGGACGAACCACATGATGGCAACTTTTATTATCTAAATTTGACATCACGTACATCACTCAGAAGTCGATCAAGGGGCAGGCGCTCGCTAATCATCTTGCCGACAATCCTTTACCTAATTATGAGCCTTTGAGAACAGATTTCCCTGATGAGGACATCCTGTTCATGACAGAAGATGATACAGAAGAAGCAGAAGAATCATGGGTAATGCACTTTGACGGGGCAGCAAATGTCGAGGGCAAGGAGTTGGCGCCATCCTGATTTCATCAAAAGGATCCCATGTACCAGTCTCTATCAAGCTCAACTTCCCTTACACTAATAATATGGTTGGGTACGAAGCTTGCGCCGCTGGTCTGAAAGTGGCTCTTGATCTGAATTTAACTCACCGATTCACAGTTAATCATATGCCAGACGAATGGTGACTGGAAGACGAAAGACGAGAAACTAATTCCCTATCATGAACACCTCAAGGATCTGATAGCTTGCTTCCAAGATGTGACTTTCTCATATGTCCCCCGGATAAGGAATCGCTTTGACAACGCATTAGCAACTTTGGCGTCAATGATTGAAATTCCCTATGGTGTTGAGATGAAGCCGGTCATGATCGACCAGAGGAATGAGCCGGCCTTCTACCTCCAGATTGAGGAACCTACAAAGCCTGATGAGCCACCTTGGTTCTCAGATATCAAGAATTTTCTCGAGACCCTAACTTTCCCAGAGGGTACATCCAAGACAGTACAACGAACCATTCAACATTTAGCGGCAGGTTATGTCATTTGCGGGGAATGCCTTTACAAGCGATCCTACAATAACAGCTTACTTAGGTGCCTCACTCAAAGTGAAGCGATCAATATTATGAAAGAAATCCATGAGGGAGTATGCAGAGCCCACGTCAGCGGTCACATACTTGCTAAGAAAATCCTATGGCAGGGATACTTTTGGACCACCATGGAATCAGATTATTGCAAACATGTTCAAAAATGCTACAAGTGTCAAGAACACTCCAGTCTGATACATGCTCCTGCCATTGATCTTCACTGCATGACCACTGCTTGGCCATTTGCTACCTGGGGACTTGACGTTGTTGAAATGATTAATCCAAAAGCATCA
Source organism: Chloranthus sessilifolius (assembly GCA_021018995.1). Classification (NCBI taxonomy): domain Eukaryota; kingdom Viridiplantae; phylum Streptophyta; class Magnoliopsida; order Chloranthales; family Chloranthaceae; genus Chloranthus; species Chloranthus sessilifolius. The sequence goes on along the minus strand of CM037598.1, from coordinate 35,839,803 downwards.
AACGGACATCGGTTCATCCTCATCACCATTGAATACTTCACCAAGTTGGTAGAAGCGACGTCATATGCCAACATCATGGCCAGTCACTGTTGTTCATTCTAAGTGTGCTTGATTTATTTGAGTTTTGAAAACAATTTTGCAACTGCTAAGTTATAATGAATCTAGAATATTAAAAAGAGTAAAGAAATATCAGCACAGATAGAAGTGAATTAGCCTGCAAGATCAAGGCCAATTGTAGCAAGTTTTAAATGTAAGTGAGTAAAAGATCGTCCACAGGGAATTGATTTAAAATTTAAGATAAACCTCCAGATCTGAGCTACCAGATCTGGCCTCTGATCCTATCTACAAAGCACATAAGATGGGAGGTTGAATTTGTCACGTTAACTAAATGATAAAAGTAAAGATTTAAACTAAATGATCCAGATCCGAGTTGGGGAAACGTTTGTGGTAAACTTATACAAAAATTGGAGAAATAATATCTAACTTTGATTTGGTCCTTGAAATCTAATGAGAATAATCAGCTCAGCTCAGGTGATTCAATCTTCATCTCGGCTACAAGCATGTATGTAAGAGAGATAAATCTAATTCAAGGATTAGGCTTACACTTATGGCTATGGTCTGTCCACTTTAATGGCCACAAACCATCCAATAGTCTTTAACCAAATCCTCAATTCAGAACAGGAAACATCACTACAAATGCCGTAAGAGATTAGGTTACCAACACTAATTCTCACAGGATTAATGAATCAAGGGAAATTGCATGCAAAACAATGAATCTAAAGGAGTCTAATGTACTGAGGAGATCAGAGAGAACCCTTGACATGAGTCCAATGGAGAATGCATAGTTTACAGCAACCTTTTAAAATCCACCATTACAATTACAGAGCACAGCTTAAACAGCTCTCAGATTTGCAGTCTTGAATACAACTCTCTTTTGAATTACAGAAATATCTCACAGCTCTCAATTGCTAGTCAAAGTGAAGCTATTACAGGGATTACAGACAAGCTGTCTGGCTGGGAAATGGGGGGTTAGAAATGAAACTCAAAATCTGGATACCCAAATTGGGCAAATGGTTCGTCTATTTATAGTTTTCCCTAAGCCAGCTCAGATGTGTATCAACCAATCAGAATTGGATAGATCAATATCAACCAATAGGAGTCAAGCACCAGGATCCAGATCTGTTCTGGCCAATCAGAAATGCTTGATCTGGTTTAGCCAATCAGGAAACAGAGGCATCAATTCTGTTATGTAATTCAAAAATCTATTTGAGCTTCTAGAAGTTCTCGCCAAGTAATTTCATCTTTGGGTGTTCACATGGGGTGGAATATGCCTTTGGTTCGTGCTCAGAATCTTCCGAAATGTCCTTGGGTTTTCAAATGCATTGGGACGCATGCAACAGATTATTGAATTACCCTTGTTAAAGCTGCGAATCTCCAAAATACCTTTTCGCAAAGCTTAAGGGTCTTTTCGCAAAGTGCTGTGACTTCTGAAGCTCTTTTCGCACAGATTGGAGACCTTTTCGAAAAGAACTGTAACTTCTGGAGATCTATTCGTAAAGCCTGGGGGCCTTTTCGCAAAGTTCAATCTTCTCTTCGAGGAGTTCAGATGCTCTTCGAAAGCTATGCCTGGAGTTTTAGTCCTGTTCGCAGAGTTCAAGGTTCTTTACGAAAAGTGCAGGTTCTTTGCGAAAAGAACTCTGTAGCGCATTTCTTTGTTCGAATTGTTCTCGCTTCGCCTGTGTCTTTGCCTCTTTACTTTAGACCTTTCAACAAAGATGAGGTTGTTTCTTCACTTCCTTTCTTTTGGTGACATGGATTGTCATCTTTTGGCACTTTTGAGCCGCTTTTATGGTTAAGCCGTCTTTATTGTTAGCGCAACATAGGCACTTAAAACACTTATTTAGTTCTCTCAAGGGTCTATCAAGGCCCAGTTAAGGGGTGAAAATGGTATTTTCCAGTTCTCAACACACCCCAAACCTAAGCTTTGCTAGTCCACGAGCAAAGATAAAATTTAAAATAGAATGAAAAGCCATTTTTGGGAGAGCACAGTTGCATTTAGCATATGCAACAAGCCTTTTAAACCCCTAGGTGATCCCTAGTGGAGGAGTGAAGTCTCCCGAGGGTTTTCAAAGGAAGGTACCCAAACTTCTCCAATAAATCGCTTAAGATCAATGCAGCTCGTTAAAGCAAACTTTCATCCATTCAGATTATTCACACTGCATCACCAAAGTTGTAAGAAGATTTTCAAGAAAACATCGCTCAAAACTAAAATTTTGTCAGAATTCCTTTACCATTCACTCGGCTTGGTGTCAAAAGTTTTTACAAGAAAAATTAATGAAAAGCTTGCCTTCTATTTGAAAATTCAGTTTTGATGTTACCCCAAATAATTTGATTTCAAACTCAACTCTCACCGAGTTTTCACTCACCATGCAAATATGAGGGTTGCACTATTTCACACAAGAGCGCGATTCTGACCCTCAAATAGGATCGTAAGGTGAGCATAGGCATTGCTTTTCAGCTCAATTTACTATTTTTTCACCATAGATTACACTAATCCTTATCTCCATGTGACAGCTCAATCCATCATTGATCACTAAGGACTTTAACTTGGGTTGTAATGTGGCTTATGGGTGAAATTTATCAAGAATAAAGGGGTGGAATGGAGTTCAAAATTGAGAAGTCAGTCAAGGTAAGGAGGTGAGAGAGAGACCTTCTTCAATTGACACAATTTCATCTTCTTCTTTGAATTCTCAGAGCCAAAGAGGCCATCGTTTTATCTTTCTTTTTCATACTTCCAATGAAATGCCTTCTCCTTTTCTTTTCTTTTTTTATTTTTTATTTTTTCAAATCAACATTGACCTGAATGCCACATTTCTTCAACGATACATCATTGCCTTCAATTATTTTTCTTTTTCTTTTACCAAACTGTTACCCAACTCACCTTTCTTCAGCTTTCTTTCCTTTACCTTCTGAATTCTCAGAGTGAGGGTTAGGCTAAATGAGGTTGATGAGGTTTCAAAGAAATCTTGGATTTATAAAGCTCAATTGGTGTGTATCAAGGGCAGTTTCAAAAGGTTGGGCTTTTTTTTTTAAGTTCAAACTGTCCAAAAGGAGGCCTTACATCATGTCTTTAATATCATGATTGCTGTCAAGATATTTTAACTTGGATATGTGTAACTTCTAGTGAAAACAAGCCGGTTCAAACAGTCCCTAGAGCAGAAAAAACTGCCAATTCATATCTCCAAAGAATACATTTCAGCAGGCCCAAATCTCACTGGGTGTGGTTTTCTATCAAATTCTTGAGGTATATCATCACTGTTTTCTCTCTTTTTAGGTTTACTAAAACATCAATTTTTATTTTGGAAATTTTCTAACATTCACTTCATTAAAGTAATAGAATTACACTAGAAATTAATTTTAAAAAGTTTTAACTTCCTCATTTTTCAAAAAAAAAATAGGTGTGAGATTACTTCATTTTCAAAAATTCTGCTGATCATAAGCTGCACCATGCATTAACTTATTTTATTGGCATACCTGCCATACCCCCAAACCTAAGATGAACATTGTCCTCAATGTTCTAGACAATGAGAGACTAGGGGCAGCAGGGTAACAGAAGAAAGAAAAACTAAGAACAGAAAAAATCTAAACTATATGCAGCAGAAAATAAAAATGTAAAACTGAAGATTGCAAGGAAATGGAAAACATGATATACAAATGCAAGAAAAATCAACAAACCAACGCTAGAACTGCTAAATAAAATCTAAGAAATAGAAGGATTACTATGCAAATGGAAGGAAACTAATGCTAATAACAGAGAAACAGTAAAAACAAGGTAAGGGACTGAATATAAAGTTAAAAAAAATAGAAAAGTGTTGATACAAAAACAGAATTTGTGAATGTAAAATAGGAAAACAAAGTTAGAAACTAACTGTACTCACAGAAAAATGACGAAAATTAGTAAAATGAGGACACATTAACCGAAGAAAGAAAAAAATCAGCGATCTTAAAAACAGAATTTGAAACTAAAATTCCTAAAACAGAAAATCTAATGCCAAATGATACATCCTAAGCCCAAAGAAAAAAAAAAAACAAAAGCCTGAGATACTTATGAATCTAAGTGATTATAAAAATGATTAGCAGGAATACAGTGAAAAGCAAGATTCATAAGACTGACCCCTTTGTTGATGATGTGTATGAATAAAAAAATAATGAAGCATGGGAGCACATATTAAAAACAGGGTTCACACACAGCTGAGACCCATTTATGAAGAAGAAATCTCGAAGGAAAATAAAATCAGTGGGTCCATTGAATATTCAAAACAGCCTATGATTCACTACTCATTATCCTACATGATTCCTACAAAAGAAAAAATGATCTCAGCAGGTCTAGATGGGAAAAGTGGATGCAAATGGAGAAAAACAGCTCAGATGGTTCGTCTATTTATAGTTTTCCCTAAGCCAGCTCAGATGTGTATCAACCAATCAGAATTGGATAGATCTGTATCAACCAATAGGAGTCGAGCACCAGGATCTAGATCTGTTCTGGCCAATCAGAAATGCTTGATCTGGTTCAGCCAATCAGGAAACAGAGGCATCAATTCTGTTATGTAATTCAAAAATCTGTTTGAGCTTCTAGAAGTTCCCGCCAAGTAATTTCATCTTTGGGTGTTCACATGGGGTGGAATATGCCTTTGGTTCGTGCTCAGAATCTTCCGGAATGTCCTTGGGTTTTAAAATGCATTGGGACGCATGTACAACAGATTACTGAATTACCCTTGTTAAAGCTGTGAATCTCCAAAATACCTTTTCGCAAAGCTTAAGGGTCTTTTCGCAAAGTGCTGTGACTTCTGAAGCTCTTTTCGCACAGATTGGAGACCTTTTCGAAAAGAACTGTAACTTCTGGAGATCTATTCGCAAAGCTTGGGGACCTTTTCGCAAAGTTCAATCTTCTCTTCGAGGAGTTCAGATGCTCTTCGAAAGCTATGCCTGGAGTTTTAGTCCTGTTCGCAGAGCTCAAGGTTCTTTACGAAAAGTGCAGGTTCTTTGCGAAAAGAACTCTGTAGTGCATTTCTCTGTTCGAATTGTTCCCTGCTTCACCTACAGGTCTTTGCCTCTTTACTTTAGACCTTTCAACAGCTGATGAGGTTGTTTCTTCACTTCCTTTCTTTTGACTGACATGGATTGTCATCTTTTTGGCACTTTTGAGCTGCTTTTATGGTTAAGCCTGTCTTTATTGTTAGCTGCAACATAGGCACTTAAAACACTTATTTAGTTCTCTCAAGGGTCTATCAAGGCCCAGATTAAGGGGTGAAAAATGGTATTTTCCAGTTCTCAACAGTCACATTGAGAAATTTCTCAAGAATAATATTGTGTGCCGATTTGGAGTACCCAAAGATATCATCACGGAAAATGGCACAAACTTTGTGAATAAGCGCATCCGAGACTTCTGCGAGGAATACAAGATCAAGAACCATCGCTCATCCCCTTATCAGCCTCAAACTAATGGAGCCGTGGAAGTCGCGAACAAGACAGTCATCCACATCCTTGAGAAAATGTTTGTCACTTATCAGGATTGGGGCAAAATGCTGTCATTTTCTTTGTGGGCCTACCGAACGTCGATCCGTACCGCTATAGGGGCAACACCAATCTCCCTTGTATAGGGAACCGAGGCCATCCTCCTGGTAGAGGTTGAAGTACCCTCGCTCTCAATCCTCATGGAATCAGGCTTACCCGAAGCAGAGAGAGAGAGATCTCACTTTGAACAATTAAACTTATTGGACGAGAAGATACTCCTTGCCCTACACCATACCCAAGTGTACTAGGGGTGAATCGCACATGCTTACAATAAACACGTTTGTAATCGAGATTTAAAGGTAGGAAATGTTGTGCTGAAGAAGATCTTCCCATCCCTCCACGCCGATCCGAGAGGAAAGTTTAAACCAAACTGGGAAGGACCATACGTCATCCGAGAAGTGCTGTCGGGATATGCCATCCGCCTCGCCACCATGGACAGAGATCATCTTCCTGAGCCCATCAACGCTGGATACGTTCGACGGTTCTACTCTTAGTCCATCATGACAAGGTAAGTGTTGGTGAAATAGATACGTGACTGCTTAAGAACCACCTGAAAGATGCCATCATTTCAAGCACAGTAGCCCAAAAGCATCCCTAAAAAAATACGTGTAGATATACCAAAAAAAAAATCAAAAAAGCAAAACCTCAAAAAGAGATTGCCTGAAATCGAGAAAAAAGAATAAACAAAAAATGTGTATAGAAGAATCACAGGGCATGTACAACAAAACCCTCAAAGAAGAAAGTATGTTGAGAAAACTGAAGTTGTATCATGGAAACCTTTTTAGCCCAGCATACCTTCAAATCCTAACCTGACCTATGGCCAAGCTACACCCTGAAGAAAGCCCTCTTTGTAGGTTCACAAGCAGTCATAATATCTGTTAAGTCAACATGAGCCGAGTCATGAAACGACACCAGAGCCCCATCTAGCCGGCTATGACGAAATCGACGTCTATATCGTGGCTTTCGAAAAAATAAAAAAATAAAAATAAAAAAATAAAAAAAATATATATAAAATAAAATTAAAAATAAAAATACAAGCTCAGAGCAAGATGGACGTGATGAAAACCCGAAAGGGCGCTACGGGTAAAAACAACGAGCTTGTGTGGACTAGGTGAAAACCTAAAAGAGCGCTTGGGGTAAGAGAGCTAAACCCATGGACTTGGTGAAAACTCGAAAGGGCGCCACGGGTAAAAAAAAAAAAAAACAAAATTGAAAAAGAAAGGTTTGGACTGATTGAGAAGATTGCTGTTTCAGGAACCCCCTTGTTACTCTTCTTGTACCCTCTTGTCCGACTGGGCCACTCATGCTACTTCGAATCGGGTCCCGACCAAAATTGTCTTTGTGAAACCCACACCGTCAAACGTATGACCCGAGGCAAGGAGAAAGGTTTAACTCAATCTAAAGGGATTAACGTTCTGGCCTTGGAAAAATCCGAAAACTCACTCAGGTCCGACTGCATGAAAGAGTTCGACTATGCTCAAAATGGGACCCGTTACTCCGTCTCACAATCAAGGCATCAAAAATAATAAAAAAAAAGAAGAAAAGCTAAAAACAAAAAATCAAGAAATATCCAAACACCAAAAAATGTGTATATATTTCTACTCATTTTCATTTACATATTTCCAGCATCATATTTCAACCTCAAAAATGAAAAAAATAACAAAAAATCTCCAAAAATAAAAATCCTAAAAATATTTTGAAAATGAAAGTGTAGGTAGAAATCTACTTTTTCTTCTATTGTTTAGGATGCATTTTCTTTATATGTATAAACAAAAAATGGATTGACTTTTTCTCGTGAATGTGCAGGATCATCACATGGTCCAAAGCCTCGAAGCGGGCAACTTCTTAGCGATGGACAAATCAGATAAAGCATCTCACCACCGACGTCAGGTCTAACAAAAAAAAAAAAAAAATTTATGAAAATCATTTTGAAAAGAAAAAGAAATATATGTTTTCATGCTATGCATAGCTACGCACTTGCATATTTTCGATGCGATAAAATATCAATATTTTACCGGCAATGCAGCTGTGCAAAATTATTGTCTTAGGTCTAAGGTTCGCCTTGGATCCATGGATCCTATTTCAAAATAAGAGCAATGGTGTTAATTTTGGTCAAATAGTCAATGCTTGGATCGGATTGATTCCACCACTAAATCTTTGCCCTGATCGCTCCATATTTTCGATATCACATGAACTTGAGTACGTTGGCTTCAGTTTCGTCGTAAACTATTGTGGAGGTACGGGCTCTTGGTATGCGTTGTCTGGACGTGCGCCTCCTGGGGTTCGAGGTCCAGATAATGGTTGTTTAAAAAAAAAAAAATGAAAATGAAAAAAAGCAATCTTTAAAAAAAAAGAAAAAAGAATAATCATGCTTCCCCCAGAGCTATGTTTCACCGTATTAATATTTTATCGACAATGCAGCTGTGCAAAATTAATGTCCTAGGTCAAAGGTTCACCTTGGATCCATGGATCCTACTTCAAAGTAGGAGCGATGGTGTCAATTTTGGTCAAACAGTCAATGCTTGGATCGAAGTGATTCCACTGTTAAATCTTTTGAGCCAAGCGCTCTGCCTTTTGATTCATATGAACGTGAGTGTCCTAAGCTTAAAATTCTCCGTTGGAAAAGGTCAATCGTTGGTTGAAACCAACTTGTTAAGAGTGAGATTACATATCAATCAAACTATATGCAACCATGCATTTAGAAGGGTTCATGTTCCTTTTATTTTCTGTAGGCTTAAAACCTGTATGGGAAGTGGTATCCCTATAAAGTGTACGCCATGTGTCTGGGTATCCGTATGATGGTCATTTTTCCCCGTAAATTATACTCGGGCGGGTCCAGGTCGGGGCTTCCATCGCCTTTGTTGTTGCTTATTGCCCCCGATGGGTGCATGATTATGCATAGTTAATTGATGATTATGATCATTGTCAACAGAGACCAGGATTGGATGCCCCCTTTTTAGGAGACACCCAATGTTTGGTTGGATCTATTCAAGGCAGTTGAAGTTGGATGCTCTAGCTTATGTTGATCCAGGGCACATTTTCAAAAAATGGCATGTACTCCCAAAAAGCGTTGTGACATCTATTCACTTAACTCGGGTGGTCATGCTAAATAAACTTTGGGATTGATGGGTTCGCCCAAAGATCTTAAACCCTACTTTCAATAGGGGCACCCGCGAATAGTCCGATGGGGCCATCAAATGCCTTGTAGGATTGGACGCAAACTGTGGAGCCTTGCGTGTGTTTACTTCGAGCCTATCTTTGAATATGGGGCGATCACCTCTCTTACTCATGAACCTGTTGCATTCAGAATGAATTTTAAACATCAATCACATTCAAATTATCTCAAGAAGCGGACATTTTTCCCGACTAACGGGCTTTTGCAACTCGAAAGGTTCACATTTTTCTCAGCTATTGGTCTTTCGCAACTCATTCTACCTCAGTTATGCCCAGTAATGTCGCTAAGCGCTTGGGAACTGATTACCTCGAGAAACGAATGATTAGCCTGGCACCCCAGGGCTTTCATTTTCTTACCGTGTTACTCACCTGATATTTGAAGTTCGTTCTGAAAGCAGCGGACCCGTCAATAATTCCTTAGGCCTCTTCGGATGTCTCTTTTCTTTCGCATACGATCATTAGTGATCGAATGCCAAAGAGGGGCATCTGTAGACACCCAAATTTGGCCCAAGGCTCGATTGAAACGCCATTTGAGAGAGGTGTAATTCTAAGCTTTTGATGGCATGTATGGAACCCTTAGGAATCACCCCAAACCCTTAAAAATCATCCTAGATCCCTTAGGAACCTACCCCGAACCTTTAGAAACTAATCCCGACCCTTACAACCCATTCCGAACCCTAAACCTAACATTCTTGGGCAATGGATGAAGAGTAGTGCACTAAGACTAGCTGAGGTCTTTTATTCATATCACATCATATACCATTGGAAAGCCGACTTCTCCAGCTTTCCAACGAGCCAAGAATCACCTTAATCGGAGTTATATATAAAAAGTTATGACCATTTATAAATCAGACTTTTTTGGAGGGATTTTTGCTTGGCGTAACAAATAGTTGCGCCAGGCCAATTTCCCCTTGGATTTGCCTGGCGCAACTAATAGTTGTACCAGGTCTTTTTACCCCAGAAATGGCCAGGTGCAACTAATAGTTGCACCAAGTATAAATTAGTTGCACCAGGTATAAATGGGTTCCCCACCCCTAGCGAAACCAACTTTCAGGCTACTATTTGTTACTTGCTTTATTGATTTGCTGCACAACTATTAGTTGTGCTTCCCAAAAATCGTGATTGGGGTTTGACTTATTGACCATCTTGATCCTTGGGGTGTATTTTGCTAGTTTTGTTGCACCCTTTTGAAGCCTATTTGCACCCCTTTAAGTGGCTTAAGGCCTCACCCCATCATCCACCATTAGAGGACCTTCCCACACATTTCAAGGCTCTAAAAACCCTAGGAAATCTTAGATTGCCCATTACCTAATTGCTAATCCAATTAGGACTTTAACCCCTCACTAATCCTCCCTTCCGCTATAAATAGAGAGCCACGCCTCTTGCTTAAGGGTTGAGAATTTTGCTTAAGAGAGAAAGAGCTCCAAGTGAGAAGTTCTTCCTCCCTTTGGTGCACTATTTTCACCTAAAATCTAGAACTCAAAAACCCCTTCAGAAGCTTGCTCTTACACCCAAAACCCTTAACCTAGGTGTGTGTGATCCCCTAGCCTCTCTTCTCCATCTCCTAGCTAGTAGGCCTTAGTGGTTAGAACCCTTTTTCCCACCATTCAAGCCTCTAAAAGCTCATCAAAAGCAAGCCAAGCAATGCTCCTCTATGGTGCTACAAGGGCCCGAGGGCTCCAGCTCTCCCCTTTCTTCTCCTATCTCTTTCTAGCTCCCTCCATCCTCCCATTTGTGCCGTTACGCCTCCGACTTTTGGGTAGGAACGGAGGGGCACAAATAGGATTCTAAGCCCTTTTGGGCAAGAGGAAGCTATTTTCTTTTCTTTTACTTTATTTTATTTTTGGCCATTAGAAGAGATCACGTTAAGCGAGTTGATCGGGTGCCTAACACCTTCTCGATCGATAACTGAAGCCCCTACCAAAGAGCCTTTGGTGTGGACCGGATTTAGAGTCATATTTTTAGCACTTCGGTACTCATAAAAATGAACTAGGTATCCCAGGACACCGAAAGATCCTAGTGGCAACTCTATATTTTTTTGTTAGAGAGCGCATCGTTGCGATGGGATCGTATCGATTCCCACAGTTGCACAGTTCCTTAATAAAGTAAATCAACATTTTCTGTCGAAATCGCTTCATGATTTTAATAATAGGGTTTTTATTTTTATATGTTCTATTTTGTATCTGTATTAAGTACTCATTAATTTATAATTCAAATGAACTCTAAGTATTTTTCAGTGCTCAAATAACCAGATTTCAGATACCCAACGTCCATACCATTTGTGAGTATCTATTTTTCTTTCTTTATTAAATTTATTTCTAAAATAGAAGATGACTTATTAGACTCTTTCTTTGCTCACCTTATTTATTTATTTTAAGTTTTATTTATTTCTTTGGAAGGTGTATAATATTCTCTTGTTTATGTATGATATTCCATTGACTCGTGATTTGGCCTAGTATATAATTGACTTGGGTAAGTCGACATGGATGAGTTCAGTATATTATTGAAAGGGGTTTATGATACAACCATTAACTTGATTTGGTTACTCTCAATGGAAGTCAAGAAGAGGTTTGAGATTTCTTTAATGAGTGGGATAGCTTGAATGATTAGCTTTCTGACTTTCCTTAGTTTGGACTTCTTGGATGGCTCAACCCACCCTCTCGCCCAATCCTAAATTCTTCTCGCCAAACCCTAAATTCTTCTCGCTAAACCCAAAATTCCTCTCGCTCAAACCCTATGTTCTACAAACCCTAAGATTCTGACATGATTTTTATTTAGTAAATCAAGTAAATGTGAACAAAAATTTGATTTCTATGAACCTTTTTCTGGTGGATTAACTTTAACCAACTCTTAAGGATGGTCAGAATTATCATAAATGGTTGAGACCGCCCGCATGATCAAGGGTATTGCACTATTATATTTTGTCTATTCATTTTGCTCCTGTTTCATGCCTCTTACTGTCATTCTGCTCTCTATAGGTATGTTTATTATCACATTTATTGAGTTTTCCATATATAAAATCGGTTACATGTTGAATGACACGCATCGTCCCGGTGATAATAATCGATTGCGCCGTGAACCTTTTCATATGGGAAAGCATGATAACCTACCATGTCTAAAGTGCAGGTTCCATTTCATTTTTAATGAATTATTCTGTTATCTAGGAAAAAAAAATAGAGATCATGATATTTTCTATATCTAAAATTTTTCTAACCTGCTTCACGTCTTTACTTTTTCTAGGGAAATAAAAATTGGAAAAGGTAAATATTTTCAATTATCGTGCTATTTCAATATTCTTATGATCCTAAATGTTAATCCCATTTTTTTAGCAGTTTTATGGCGGCTTCCTTTCGCAACCATGCACAAAGAAACGAATCATATGATTCCAAAACCAATGGTGATGCCTCTGGAAGATCAAAAGACAAGTCCAGTGACCCGTTCAACAAAATAAAGGAAACAATCCACAACATAATTCAGGGTTGGATCCAAAGGCAATTTTGATGATGTTGGGTTCCCCAAACTTCTTTATGTGTCCTACGTCTGCTGTTGTTGTAACTTCTTATTCTAATCAAGCAGATAAGGCTCCAAACTATTGGAAAAATTATTAAAATATGGAAACAAAAATAAAGGAGATGAAATCAAGGGTAGAACTTAGAGGCATGTTAAGATAAATACTTTCTCTAAAAATTATTTGCCTCCTTCCGATTAGAACCGCGATAGCAAAAGAAGAGAATAATAAACATGTTCCTGGGATACAACCAAGCCCAGTCCTCTGTAATTCTTTTTTAGTTTGCACTCACAAAAGAAAATCCTGAACACTACGTAATATGCTCAAAAGAAGGAAAGAAAGTCTTATTTTCTTGTGTGTTTTCTTACGGAGATCTTATCTCTATTTGTAGAGAAATTCTCGAACCATTATGTCTTTTCAGATTATGGTGAAGAGATTTCAGATCTGTGTCTTTTCATAGAGTTGTGTCTTTTCACATAACGGTAAAAAGATGAAATCGATTCACTTGTGTCTTTTCAGAGAGTTGTGTCTTTTCACTTAAAGATAAGTGATAATATATCTTTTCACAAAAAAAATGACCGTTAAAAACCCTTTCCACAAAATTATTTGTTAAAACATCTTTTCGTAGAAAAAGATACTAGCTGTTAAGGCACATTTTTCAGAGAGAAAAAATCTTTAAGGATTGTTACGCTTATTTTTTACCACAAGAAAAGTGAGTCTTAAAATAAATTAAGAGAGAAATTTATTTAAAACTCTTTTCCAAAAGAAAAAGTGTATCTTCAAATAAATCAAAAAAGAACATTTTATAAAACTCTTTAAAATATACAACAATCTCCACTATTTTAAAAAGTTTTTAAAACATATACAATAATCTCATTATTTTTAAATGTTTTTAAAAAATATATTTATTTGGGCATATGAAAATTATAATACATAAATGAAAGTATCTTAAAGATTTAAACTTTCACTTAGTATAAGTATATCAAAGTTTATCAAGCTGCTTCGTGACTTATAGTCTTGAACTAAGGACCTTCTTCAACAAACCGGATATACTACACACATTATAATTTATAAAACTTAGTATTCTTAAAAAGTCAACACATTTATGGCCATGTGCTTCATCCCAGTTTCTTGAGTTCTCTAGGAGAGTCTATTGCTTCATAGGAAGCAGCCCGTCTTCCACACTCAAATAGGTGAATCTATCAAGAGTGGCTCTTGTAAACAACTCCAACTTAAATAAGGTTATAGATTCATTAAGAGAATCAATCTCATCCTCTCTCACAGGATTAACACTAGTTTGGCAAACATAAGAGAGTGGGTTACTTTTGAACATATAGTTCATTCTAGTGCCAACACAATTAGTCATTCAATCTGTTTTTCCCATTGAACCGAAGTGATGGTTCACAAAACTTAGGTTGGGTTCCCATTGAAGGTGACTTTTAGTTTATAGACCTCAACCCCAATCCATTAGATGTCTTATGTAAGTATTCTCTTGAAAGGCCCTTCGTAAGAGGATCGACCAAATTCTCTTTCGACCTTATAGAATCCAAAGGCACTACTCCACCCTTGAGTAGACTTTTGACATAGTTAGGTCTCCAACTTACATGTCTATTTTTACTATTATATGTCTTATGATTCGCTTGTTTAAGAGTCACTTCATTATCACAGTATATGATAATTGTAGTGATAGCTTTATCCCCTCTAGGTACATCTACCAACAGGTTTTTAAGTCATTCTACTTCTTTACATGCTGCAGCAAGTGCAATAAACTCAGCTTCCATAGTGGCATGAGTTATACAAATTTGCTTTTTAGATCCCCAAGAAATAGCTCCACTTGCCATAGTAAAAATCCAACCAGTTGTAGACATAGATTTTTCACTATCTGTGTTCCAACTGGCATCACTATATCCTTCTAGAATAGCAGGATAGTTAAAATAATGCAAGGCATAATTTATAGGCCCTCTAAGATATTTGAGTACTTGATGTATAACATCATAATGTTCTTGATTAGGGTTATTAGTATATCTACTGAGTTTACCCACAGCATAGGCAATATCTGGATGAGTACAATGCATTGCATACATTAGACTACCAATTATCCTTGCATATTCTAGTTGAGAACCACACCTTCCAGTATTCTTTCTCAATTTTAAGTTAGGATCATAAGGGGTAGAAACTGGATGACAATCATAGTGATAAAATTTTCTAAGAAAGTTCTCAATATAATGAGATTGAGTTGAACGTATACCCTTATATATTTTTATAATTTGATTCTTAAAATTATTTCGGCTACTCCCATATCCTTCATCTTAAAATTGGAAGATAAAAATAGTTTGGTTTTAATGATGTACTCTATGTCGGTACCAAATATAAGCATATCATCAACATAATGATAGATAATAATATCAGATGTTTTATTAAATTTACTACACATTTATCTGCTTCATTGACCTTATAATCATTTGATAACATCACTTTATCAAATTTATCATGCCATAATTTATGAGCCTGTTTTAAACCATATAATGATCTGACCAACTTGCACACTTTATGCTCTTGACCTTTCATGACAACCCCTTAAGGTTGTTCCATATATATCTCTTTAGTGAGATCAACATTCAAAAATATTGTTTTTACATCCATTTGCTGAATGATTAGATGATGAAACGAAGCTAACGCTAACAAGGGTCTAATAGTGGATATTCTAGCAACAGGTGCATAAGAATCAAAATAATCAATTCCTTCTTTTTGTCGAAAGCCTTTAGCCACTAATCTAGCTTTGAACTTATCTATGGATCCATCAGCTCTCAATTTCTTTCTAAATATCCATTTACATTCTATTGGTTTTGAATCAGGGGATAAGTCGACTAACACCCACGTGTCATTAGATAAATTGAGTTCATTTCATCATCGATGACTTCTTTCTAAAAAAATAAATCAATTGATGATAATGCACCCTTAAGGGTTGTAGGGTCACCATCAATAATAAAAATACAATATTCCCTTTTAATATTATTTCTATTTCCCTCTACGAGAAAAACATAAAAGTCCGGTCCAAAAATTTTATGATGTCTCGCTCTTTTACTCCTTTTAGGTTATATGGATCGAGAAGTAGGATTATTACTCACAACAATATCGTTGTTAGAAGCAATAACACCATTGCTAGAATTAACAATGTCATTGTTGGAAGAACTAGAAATACTCAAATCAAGATTTGATTTGTGGCAATCAAAATAGAGTATATTCTCAAAAAAATTTGCATCCCTAGATTCAATAATGACACTATTTTCTAAATCCCAAAACCTATATGATTTGCTATGTTATGCATAACCAATAAATATGCATTTCACGATTTTAGCCCCTAACATAGGACTCTTATTATCAAGAATTCTCACATATGTAAGACAACCCCAAACTTTAAAGTATCCTAAGTGAGGTTTATGATTGAACATTCTGATTTTTTAAAGGTACTCTATTCAATATATAATAAGATGTAAGTAAAGCTTTACCCCACATATTTTTTGGTAAACCAGAATTTAACAACATAACATTAATCATATCTACAAGAGTATGATTATTCCTTTCTGTAATTCCATTTTGCTGAGATGTATAAGGGGCAGTAACTTGATGGATAATACCATGAGATTCATAAAAATTATCAAAGTTCTGTGATAAATATTCTCCACCCCTATTGCTCCGTAAGACCTTAATTGAAGTCTTCAATTGATTCTCAACTTCTGCTTTATAAATCTTAAATTTGTTAACTGCTTCATCCTTTGATCTTAATAAGTAGATGTATGTAAACTTGGAAAAATCATTAATAAAGGTAATGAAATATTTCTTACCCCTACGAGTTTTAGTATTTTTTAAGTCACATATATCGTAATGGATGAGGCCTAATTTTTCAGAACTCCTTTCAACACTTGGAAAAGGTTTCTGAATAATCTTCGCCTGTGCACAAATTTCACATTTATCCAAGACAGATGTATCACAATTAGGAATTAATTATAAAATTATCATACTCTTCATAGAACTAAAATTTAGATGTCCTAATCTATCAGGCCACAAATTAAAAGTATCAATGATATAAACAGAACTAGGATTTTTATTCACAATGTTAAGTTTGATCATCCCATTACAAGAGTAACCCTTACCCAGAAACATCCCATTCTTTGATAAGATTAACTTATCGGACTCATAAACCATCTTGATACCACTTTTATTAAAGATGTCACCCGATATAAGATTTTTGCGCGTATCAGGTACATAATGAACCTTAGTAAGAGTGACTTCTTTGCCTAAAGTGAACTTGAGATCCACTATGCCAATTTCAAGAACCATTGCTATGACATGAGTACCAAGTTGCACTGCACCATCATTCATAGGTCTGTATGCTTGAACATATTGTGGTCATTGGAGATGTGAATTGTAGCGCCGATATCTAGCCACCATCCTTCATCTTTCGTCATAGAATTGGCTTCATTGATCATGGAAATGATCTTCTCCTCAGTGAGATTCACTTGAGATGATTTTTCTTGCTTCTTGCGAAAGCGATAATCTCTAGCAAAATGACCAGATTTACCACAAGCATAACAAACTCTATATTTCTTCTAGGATTTGTCCTGGTCATTTTGATGGGCATTGGGTTTCCTCTTGAACTGGATTTTATTCTTATTTGACTTTAAATTCTTATTTGGTTTGGAATCATTTGATTTAATATTTCCAACCAAATTTGTCTTGGGATCAACTCTTTTATCATCTTTAGAATATCAAAGTCTTGATTCTTCCTCAATTCATAGATGACATAAAAGTTTAGTCATAGACAAAGATTCATTCTCTTGTCGATAATTCATCTTCCTTTTATAGTCATTCTATGAAGGCAGTAATTTAGAAACTATAGCACCAACTTGAAATTCCTCAAGAAGTTCAATCCCAACAGAACTAATATGATTAATGATAAGTTGCAAGTCGTACACTTGCGCAAGAATGGATTTATCATTTTCTATCTTAAAATTAAATAAATTTCCAACAAAAAAAGTACGATTTCTAGATTCTTCTACTCTATATTTCTCATCAAGTGCATATCAGATTTCTTTTACAGTGGGCACGCTAACGTAGATGTCGTAGAAAGAATCCGTGAACGTGTTCAATATATGACCCTTACATATGTAATCGTCATCTTTACATTTCTTTCACGTAGTAATGACCTTTAGACACCCAAATTTAGCCCAAGGCCCGATCGAAACACCTTTCTAGAAAGGTGCGCCTTCGAGTTTTTGATGGCATGTATGGAACCTTTAGGAACCACCCTAGAACCCTTCCAAACCCTTAGGACTCACCCAGATCCCTTTGGAACCTGCCCTGAACCTTTAGAAATCAATCCAACCCTTAGAACCCGTTCTGAACCTAAACCTAACCTTATCAACCTTGGAAATGGGTGTGGTACACCAGGACCAGTTGCGGCCTTCTACTATGATCGAATCTTACACCATTGAAAAGTAGAAGTCGCCAGCTCTCCAACGATCTAAAAATCGCCCCAATCGAAGTTGTACATCAAAAGATATGGCAATCCGAACTCAGAGGGCAAAAGGATAATTTCATGCGGGTCCCCTAGGGATTTGGCGCAACTAATAGTTGCTCCAGGTATAATTTTGCTTATCACAACTATTAGTTGCACCAGCCCACTTCTCCCAGGATTTAAGCCTGGCGCAAATATTAGTTGCGCCAGTTTTAAAAGTGGACCCCACCCTTGCGAGCCAACTTTCAGGCACTGTTCAATACTGTTTTACTATACATTTACCTGACATAACTAGCAACTAATAGTTGCATCAGTTTTAAAAGTGGACCCCACGTCATGAGCCAACTTCATCGTTCAAAGACTATTTTACAATACATTTTTGGTTTACAATGAGCAGAAGGTTTTGCCTAGAAATTCATGTATGGGGTTTGACTTATTGATAACCTTGACCCTTGGGGTGTATTTTGATAGTTTTGTTGCACCCATTTACTACCTATTTGCAACCCTTCAAATGGCTTAAGGCCTCACCCCATCATCCACCATTGGATGACCTTCTCACACATTTCAAGGCTCCAAAAACCCTAGGAAACCTTAGATGTTAGATAATCTAATTTCTAATCTTGATTAGCATCTAAACACCCTCCTAACCCACCCATTTCCTATAAATAGAGACCCCACCCCTTGATTTAAGGGTTGAGAATTTCTACCTAAAAGAGAAAGAGCTTAAAGTGAGAAGATCTTTCTCCCTATGGTGCACCATTCCCATACAAAATCCAAAATTTCAAAACCTCCTTTGAGTGATATTTTTTCATCTTAGATCCCTTAGTTTAGGTATATGCTACCCATTTACCTTCATTCTCTACCTCTTAGCTAGCAAGCCTTAGAGGTTAGAACCCCTATTTCCACCACACAAGCTTTCAAAAGCTCACCAAAGCAAGTCACGCAAGGCTCTCCTACGATGCTGCAAGGCCCCGAGGGCTCTAGCTCTCCCCTTTCTTCTCCTATCTCTTTCTCACTCCCTCCATTCTCCCATTTGTGTCGTTACACCACCGGATTTTTGGTAGGAACGGAGGGCCACAAATAGGATTCGAAGCCCTTTTGGGTAAGAGGAAGCTATTTACTTTTCTTTCACTTTATTTGGGTAGCTTAGGGTATGATGAGAGATGTGGCGAAAGGATTTTTGTTATGGACTTGTAGAAGTTTTGTTTTTGGGAACATACACGCTAAGTCTAGTATATGCGCTTAACGCCGGAAATAGTTTCAATTTAAGTAGATAAGATTGTCACTTTAAAATCTAGATATTATTTGGGTTGCAATTATTATTATAAGAGGGAGGAGTGGAGGAGAAGTTGCATCTTTCTCCCTCACGTATGAGCCTGAATTTGAACCCTTTGCAACCCTTTACCTCATTTCTTTGATCTTAGATCCCTTGTGATTTAGAATCCCTCTCTCCATCTCAACCATTGAATAGCCTTGTATTGTATTTCTGATTTGTTAAATATATTGAAAGAGAGATAGGGGAGAGTGGATAGTTCTGTGTGGGTTTTGGCCTATTGCTCTCGAAGCAAGTTGTGATGGACTGACTTGGAAGTCCAAGCCTACTAATCCTTGAGGTTTTGTTTCGGCGCTTGAATTAGGAGCAACGGGAGCCGAAGGATTTAACTTCAAGAGGTAGGCTCTTAAACACCTTCGACTAAGGTTATGTATATATTAATTAGTTAGATAAATGGTGTGTATGAGAATAAATAACAGGTTTTGTTTTGGGTGAATAAATTGCAAGAAAGAAGAACAAAATTCGAAAACAACTGACCTGGAGAAATTCGAGGGTCGAATTTGAAATTCAAAAACAACTGACCCTCGAATTTCTCCAGGTCATCAACAGACCTGGAGAAATTCGAGGGTCAAATTTTGCCCTTTTTTTTTTGGTTTTTGAAAACTTTTGGAAATTGTTTTGGGGAGTCTCTTTGTTGACCTTTTGGACTTAATTAAAACATTTGGTGTTAATTATTGTAGGTTTTGTGATAGGAGTCCATTGTGAGGACTGCTTTGCATGTGTTTGAATCGAACTGAGTCGAGGTAGGGGAACCCTAAACCTAATTTGCATTCTATTATAAGTTTTGGTTATTGGTTTACAAGCATGTAATTTGAACTTTCATAAACAGTGCATGAGTAAGAACTCTGAAACTTTGATATAAGAACTCAGAAATTTGAACTTTCGAACCTCATCTTTGAATGTGAACTTTGAATCAGAATTATAAAAATCCAAAATTATATTATACATAACATATGCTATGTTTAGCATTAGCATTTGATTTGAGGCACATATGAACAAAACCCTAGATCCTACCAACCATGTTGACGGTAATTTAATTTGGCGCAAGTTTCCCTCATTACGTTGGGGCTTGTTGTACTTCCGAAAAAGGGTTCATGAACGACAATGGCCAGTAGGGTTTTCCATCAGTGATACTCGTGCTCTCATGCTAGTATGTAATTTGAGAGATTATTTTTAAGTTATAAATTTAAGACAAGAAGCATGTTAATTCAGAATTTGAAAATATCAAAACATCAGCTTTATGAAATCATATTTTGGCTGTCGATTTTAGAACTGGAAATTAGACATAAAGCATCTTTTGAAAACTATATCTAATATGATTTTGTCTTTGAAAAACCCTTATTTATGATAAAAATGCAAATGGATATGCTTCCTCTATTGAGCTTCGATGTTAGCTCATCCTGACTATACGTCACAGGTGCTAAGACTGACTTGGGATCTGAAGATTTGGATCTGGAAGACTCCGACTATATTCCTATGGAGGAATTGGAGACCCCAGCGGAGGAATTCTTTCCTTGATTTGGATTCGTTCTTTTGGTAGTTTTGGGTTTAGAATTATTCTTGAATATTGGGCCCTAGGCGATTATTTTGTCTTTTTGGATATCACATGAGGAGCCATCATTAGGAACCACTATTTTAAGTGTTGGATTGGCCATCACTGGTGGTTCTTCCTGGTTCCTCAGGGTGATATATATTATTTGGAATGAGCTATTGTTCTTGCTTAATTTTGTTTTGCTTCTGTTATATCCTTTGTTATGCTGCTGATTACGGATTATTAAGAAATGAATAAGTTGATGAACCAGCCTTTCCTATACCTTAAGGATTGGAAAAGTCAGGTCGTCATAGTTGGTATCAGAGCAAGGCTCTAGGTTAAGAGTCTTAAGACTAAGGGCATTATTATTTCTTACAACCAATATTGATCTATTGTTATTATTCTTCAATAATGATAGATCAGCATGGCTCCATGGTTTAGAGGCAAGGGTCGAGGTAGAGAAGGGCCTAGAATGGCTCGTATCGAGGAAATTGATGAGGGCATAGGTACCTCGTGAGGGATGGATCGACGAAATGGAGAAAATATTTGAGGTGTTACAGTGCACCGATGTTGTGAAGGTGCGCTGGGCAACCTTCAAGCTATTGGGCTAAGCCAGTCCTTGGTGGAAATCTGTATTTAGGACTCGAGAGCAGGACTACCCCAACACTCCATGGACTTGGGCGGAGTTTGTGAACATATTCAATGATCAGTATTTTCCAAAGATTGTACGAAATCTGTGGGAAGTCCAGTTCGTTGAGCTGGAACAGAATGAGATGTCGGTGCGGGAATATGGCATAGAATTTGATAGACTTGCACGATTCGCACCCTTACACGTGGCCACGGAGTTGATGAGGGCTCAAAAATTTCAGAGGGGCTTGAGGCCAAACATGCAAGAGAGGGTGTCAATGTGGGAGATGGAGACTTATGCGAGTGTCATGTCAAAAGCTCTCATTGGAGAGGAAAACATCCAGAAACAGTATCTGAGGTGAGAACAGGGAAATAGAAACCAGTTTGGCCAGGGACAGTCGAGTTCGTCTGAGCAGGCGAATAAAAAGCTAAGGTTCTCGAGACCTCCTCACTATCTTATTCAACAATCGTATTCCAAGTCGGCTATTACGTCAGGACTTGTATCTTCTTCCTATCAGTGACCATAGAGTTCTTCACCAGTGCGACCTTTCTGAGCTGGGAGTACTACTGCGAGTGGAGCTTTTGTGGCTCAGGGCTCACCGTGGAGACCAATGTTACTCCTATTCCTACTCCAGCATGTACACGATGTAGGAAACCACATAAGACGGAGAATTACCGAAGGAACACTGGGGGATGCTTTAAGTGCGAAAAGGTTGGTCATATGATTAGGAATTGTCCTGAGGCAGACAAGGGAAAGACTATGTCAGTCTCTACGCAGAAATTATCGTGACCTACTATTCAGGGTCAAGCCTATGCGGTGACTGCGCAGTATGCCCAAACATCGAATGACGTGATCCAAGGTATCATTAAAGTTCAGATTGTAAATTCTTGTATTAGTTTACATTGATTCAACTATAAGTTCTTTACTGATAATTTTGAAATTTTGAAAAAAATCATTGCATATAATTAATGATAAAATTCTTGATAAAAGGTACCCTTGATATGAGTCGTGAAGGCGACTCGAGTAAAACTAAAGCACGAGTACTGATAGACCCTGGGTCTAGTCACTCGTTCATTACTCCTCTTCTCTCTGAGAAGTTGGGCATCATTCCCAAACCACTTGCTTTCATCTTGGATGTGAAGGTTCCTACGGAATGCTCGGTGAGCACAGATACAGTGTGCCCGTCAGTGATCGTGATAGTTGATGACCACGACACAATGATCGACATGATTACGCTGAGCATTGAAGGGTTCAATGTGATTCTGGAGATGGATTAGCTGTCAGCATACCACGCTAGTGTGGACTGTCTATGGAAGATTGTGACCTTCCAACCTCCAAAGATGAAATCCTTTCGATTTTGTAGAATTAAATTAAATGTCGCACATCTTATCTCAGCTATCTGAGCTAAGCGTATGATGAGAAATACTTGTTGTGGATATCTTGCTTACTTGCAAGATCATAAGGTGAAAGATAGGGGCATCGCGCTTATCACAGTTGTTAGTGAGTTTCCTAATGTTTTCCCTGAAGATTTGCCTGGATTACCACCAGACCGAGAGATTGAGGTCATGATCGACTTAGCTCTGGGTATGGAACCATTGTCCAAGGCTCCTTATCGGATGGCACCCACGGAGTTGAAAGACCTCAAGGAACAACTACAGGAGCTGTTAGATAAAGGCTTCATTCAACCGAGTGTTTCTCCTTGGGGAGCGCCGGTCCTTTTTATGAAGAAGAAAGAAGGATCGATGCATCTGTGTATTCATTATTGCCAACTCAACAAGATGACGATTAAGAATCATTATCCACTTCCGTGGATAGATGACTTGTTTGATCAATTGCAAGGTGCGAAGTTCTTCTCAAAAATTGATATGAGGTCAGGCTATCACCAGCTCAAGATCAAGGCGGAAGATATATCCAAGACGGCATTTCGTACGTGATATGGCCACTATGAGTTCTTAGTGATGCCATTTGGGTTGACAAATGTGCCTATATCTTTTATGGATCTGATGAACCCTGTGTTCAAGCCACATCAAGACAAATCAGTGGTAGCTTTCCTAGATGGCATCCTCATCTACTCGAAAACTAGAGAGGAACATGTGCAGCATCTACGAGTGGCACTTCAAACACTGAGGGACCATCAGTTGTATGCCAAACTCAGCAAGTGTGAGTTTTAGCTCGATCAAGTCAATTTCTTGGGCCACGTTGTCTCTGAGTCAGGTATATCTGTTGATCCTACATAGATAGACTCAATGGTGAACTGGGAACAGCCGACGACAGTTACAGAAGTTTGTAGTTTCCTTGGTCTGGCAGGGTCCTATCGAAGATTTGTCGAGGGTTTGTCAAAAATATTTGGTCTGCTTACACAACTTATTAAGAAGAATGTGAAGTTTGATTTAACAGAGCAGTGTGAGCAGAGCTTTCAGGAGCTGAAGCAGAGATTTACTACAACACCAGTACTTGCTATACCTTCAGGCAGTGGAGGCTTTGCAATGTACAATGATGCTTCTTATGGTGGATTAGGCTGTGAGCTTAATCAACATGAGTGGGTCATTGCATATGGTTCTAGGCAGTTGAAGGACCATGAGAGAAATTATCCAATGCATGATCTCGAGTTAGCAGTAGTTATCTTCGCCCTGAAGATCTGAAGACATTACCTCTATGGTGAGATATTCGATATATTTACCGATCACAAGAGTCTTAAGTACCTATTCACTCAGAAGGACTTGAATATGAGGCAGCGACATTGGATGGAGTTTTTGAAGGATTATGATTGCTCGATCTAGTACCATTCGAGAAAGGCGAATGTCGTTGCTGATGCTCTCAATAGAAGGTCTTTAGCACAATTATTACAACTTGTCAGTCGGATACAGAGATGGAAGCTATTGGAAGATATGGCTTTGGGCAACTCACGGTTTGATGTGAAAGGTTCGGGAGCATTGATGGCTACACTTGTACTTCACCCTACACTCTTCGAGAATATCAAGAAGCTTCAGATGACAGACAATGAGCTTATGGCGATTCGGCGAGATGTGCTTAATGGAAGCAAGAAAGATTTCTCCATTCAAGCAGATGGGACCTTGTTGTTTTGAGACCAAGTATGTGTACCGACGAGTACTGAGCTTCGGGACACCATTTTGGAAGAGGCTCAGAAATCGACGTATGCAATCCATCCTGGTAGAACCAAGATGTAACAGGATTTGATGAAGAGCTTTTGGTGGCGAGGTTTGAAATGTGACATCGCTGAGTATGTATAGCGATGCTTGGTTTGTCAATAGGTTAAGGTTGACCATCAGAATCTAGCAGGGTTGTTGCAACCTTTACCTGTACCTGAGTGGAAATGGGAAGCCATTTCAATGGACATTATTTTGGGTTTACCGAAAACACTGAGGAAGAACAATGCCATCTGGGTCATTGTCGATCGGTTAACCAAGTCTGCTCATTTCCTATCGTACAATATGACATATACCGCTAGTAGACTTACAGAGTTATACCTCAAGGAGATTATTTCACTACATGGTATACCGGCTAGTATTGTGTCTGCAAGGGATCCATTGTTTACTTCACAGTTTTGGCAGCAGTTTCAAGATGGAATGGGTTCTCGTCTCAATTTCAGCTCAGCATTTCTTCCACAGACCGATGTTCAGACTTAGCGAGTGAATCAGATCATAGAGGACATGCTACGAGTTTGCATGTTGGATTTTCATGGGTCACGGGACCAACACTTACCTTTGATCGAGTTTGCTTACAATAATAGCTTCCAAACTGTTCAAGGCTTTGTATGGGCGGCAGTGCAGGTCTCCGCTAAACTGGGAAGAAGTGGGTGAAAAGCTCATTATTTGACCTGAGATTGTAGAGCGTATGATCAAGACATTTCGGTTGATTCGTGAGAGACTACGTTTAGCTCAGAATCGTCAAAAGATCTATGCCGATCTCAAGCGATGGCATGTGGATTTTTAGGTAAGCTTGCATAAGCTTACATGCTTTTCATCAATTAATATGCCTTTATACGATGAACTCATCACTAACACATACCTCTCAGGTCGGTGACATTGTGTTTGTTCAAATCTCGCCTACGAAAGGCATTATGCGATTCGGCAAAAGAGGGAAGCTGAGTCCTCGATACGTTAGGCCTTTTGAGATATTAGGCCGAGTCGGAGAGGTTGCATACCACGTGGCACTACCGCCGCAATTATCCAGCATGCACAACGTCTTTCATGTGTCCATTCTGCACATATACATGCGCAACCCAAGTCACGTGCTTGATTACCAACCCATCGGGCTTCAGGAAGGTTTGACGGTGATCGAGGACCCGTTTCATATTTTGGATCGCAAGGAGCAGATCCTATGCAATAAGAGGATTCCTTTGGTCCTCGTACAATGGCCGAATCATACACTAGAGGAAGCCACCTAGGAGCAGGAAGCTGAGCTGTGAGCGTAATTTTCGAGCCTATTTGCTTGAATTTTTGGGAAATTGTGTATGAGATGTCTAATACATTACGGGATTTTTGGCGTACTTGTCTTTATATATATATAATTTTTGGGTGCAATATACTTGTTAATGTCCCTTCTTTTTTCTGAATTGCAACTTACGTAATTTTTCATTTATCCAAATATATATGAAATTTTCTTTTTTTGACATTATACATGCTTGTGGGTGGTTACTCTAACTAAGGAGCATGTGACTAAACTGGGCCAATCTTAATTGCTTTGCTTAAATTTGTAAGCAAAAATATAGTTTTGCACTTGCATTCGAGTCAAGTTTAATGTTTCACATGAAAAAGCTCAAAGGAGGTAAATTCCGACCCAAAGCAATGGACCCACATCTTAAATTTTTGAAATTTTGAAGGAAAAAAGGTGTCAAGAAATTCGAGGGTCGAAATTTGAAATGGAGGGTCGAATTTCCATGAATAGTGCACAACCATTTTGGGCCAAAAATGCAGCCTAAGAAAATTTTGGGAAATTCGAGGGTCGAATTCCAATTCAACCATCGAATTGAAATTCGTCCATCGAATTTGAATTCGAGGGTCGAATTTGTTGGGCTTAGAGGGGGTTCTATTTTGGGGTTTTGGCATTCGGGCATTTACAAACAGAGATTAGGGCTTGGGGTTTTTGAGGGTTTTGGGATTTCTGTGGCTTCGCTTGAAACTTTTGGCTGGACACCAAGAAGGATTCAACTCAGATTGGCTTTGGGCTTGGATTGCAAACATTGACAACTAATTTGGGGGTTTTCTACCATGGTAAACCCTCTTCATTTGGGTTTTTGTTGCTTCTTCTTGTGCATTTCACTTTTCTTGCATTTTAATCACATGGGACCAAAGAAACAAACCTTAGTTAGGGTCCCTACATCCAAGAGACCAGCATCTAAGGTTGGGTCTTCAGGTCGACCTATACAACCCTCACCACAGCCAGTTCCAACCCATGTTCCACCCATGCCCCCACAAATCCGGGAACAACCCAGTGAGTTTCAGAGTGTTAAAGGTTTTGCTGATGAGTGGATCTTCGATCCCAAACTCTTCGATCAGCAGCAAACTACCCAGTAGGCTTCTGATTACCTTGAAAAAGCCCAATTAACCTCTTTGTCACAACCTTTCCATGAACACTTCTACCCTCAGTTAGTACGCTTATTCTATCAGTGTATGCGAAGGGAGGATGGCATAAAATTTACACCATCGTTGACGGTCGGGACTACGCCTTTGACCTTGATGACATTGCCATGGCAATGCGGTGCCTGAACAAACACTCACCAACTATGGGTCTGGCTCCTCCCAACCCTAAATCTATCCCAATTCATGAGGTCATCGCACAAATGACCCAAGGTAAACATGGGTCCGGCAAAGCTATTACACGTTCTCAAATACCCGAGACCATGTGGATGTTAGATGTAATTTTTTAAGGCCACCCTTTACCCATTCGGACATAAATCGAAACGTCAGGGCCCCATACAGCAGATTTTGTTTGTGGCATTTAAAGAACGTTGGTTCAATGCCCCGAAAATCATCTTTAAGGGTATAATTAAAGCTCATGAGAAAATGGGAAGAAAGTTAAGACATCGGCAAAGGGCATTCCATATGCTCGCTTGATTTTGTTTATGATTGAGAATTATGGAGCAGGACCAACTTATGAGATTCCCCCTACTGAGCCACAGTCCACGGCCAATCTCAAACTTTATAACTTAGTCAATTGGGGTTGGACCTACATTCGATTGATAAAGGCTCCTAAAGGCACGGTCATTCTCGATGAGGGTGCCGAGCATGCAGCAACAAAGCTTGTCGCTCCTGTGCCCGACCAGGCCCCACAGGCTGATATCCTCACCCTGTAAGAGTTTACTCATCAGATGACTTCCATGAGTAAGCGGATTGAGGCATTGACACAACATACGAGCTCCATCAGTCAGGTGTTGGAGGTTCATGGCGGGGCTTTGACGTACTTGATGCAGCACGCATTTCCAACTGACTATGCGACTTACATGGCAGATATCGGGGCATCGGTTCACCACCCTTCTACATCAGGAGAAAGAAGTCGGTACCTCCGGATCTTGAGTCTTGATAGCGCGGATGATGATGATCTTGATAGTGGGGGCGATGACGGGCTTGGTGGTCGACTGTGAGGAAGAGTTAGATCGACCCAGTGTGCTATTATGATTATCTTTTGTTGTTTCATATGGATTGTACTTATTCCATGGATTATCTAGAACCTGGTGGTTCTACTTTTGCTACTTTTTATAACTTTTTGCTTGATATCTTTTGATGGTATAATCTGTTCTTTTGTATATTTTTTTTTGCGATCTAACGATGCTTGGCCTTCGGATCGCTAGTTGTCTTTTCTTATGGTTCTTTTGCTTTGCTTATGCCTTCTTATGATCAGCGTATGGATGTCTTCTTACATTGCATCATGTGGTTTTGGTTTACTAATGATTTTCTTTTGCTTTGCATTTGGTTATAGCTTTTGGCCTCACATATGATTGTGACTTTAGTTCCTTTGCTTTCTGATTCGGTCTTTCTATAGTTTTGTGGTTCGATCTACTCGACCCTATCACTTAGATCACCTGTATTGTGTACTTTGTGTTTTGATTTGTACACTATGAGTCACGGTGTGGTTGTTTCCCGGCACGAAACACTCGGAGTGTAGGCATCCATGTACGGATGCAATCCACTATGGCCCTTCGGGTCCACATGTAGTACATCTAGGTTACTACGAATCTCATCCTTTGACTTGCGTGCCCTGTGAAGCCATCGCACTATGACCCATGTCTTTCTATTTGTTTTGGTTTTGTGGGTTGCATTTGCATTCCGATTTTGTGATACGAGTGGGTTTTCTTTTATCGACCTGTTAGTGTGTCTTTTACATTTTCGAGGACGAAAATTCTTAGTGAGGGGAGAATGTAATATCCCTGATATTTAGACCAGATTTCAGCTACCTCGATATGCGTGCCCAAAAAATTTATGAGATAAGTCTGGTTATTTGGGTAGCTTAGGATATGATGAGAGATGTGGTCAAAGGATTTTTGTTTTGGACTTGTAGAAGTTTTTTTTTTGGTAACATACACGCTAAGTCTAGTATATGCGCTTAACGCCGGAAATAGTTTCAATTTAACTGTAACTTAAAAATATGGATATTATTTGGGTTGCAATTATTATTATAAGAGGGAGGAGTGGAGGAGAAGTTGCATCTTCCTCCCTCACATATGAGCCTGAATTTTAACCCTTTGCAATCCTTTGCCTCATTTCTTTGATCTTAGATTCCTTGTGATTTAGAATCCCTCTCCCCATCTCAACCATTGAATAGCCTTGTATTGCATTTCCGATCTGTTAAATGTATTGAAAGAGAGAGATAGGGGAGAGTGGATAGTTCTAAGTAGGTTTTAGCCTATTGCTCTTAAAACAAGGTTGTGATGGATTGACTTGGAAGTCCAAGCCTACTAAACCTTGAGGTTTTGTTTCGGTGCTTGAATTTAGAGCAACGGGAGCCGAAGGATTTAACTTCAAGAGGTAGGCTCTCAAACACCTTGGACTAAGGTTATGTATATATTAATTAGTTAGATAAATGGTGTGTATGAGAATAAATAAAAGGTTTTGTTTTGGATGAATAAATTGCAAGAAAGAAGAACAAAATTTGAAAACCACAGACCTAGAGAAATTCGAGGGTCGAATTTGGACATTTAAGGCCTGATGCAATTTTGGGAATTCGAGGGTCAAATATTAATTCAACCATCGAATTTAAAATTCAGCAATCGAAAATAAATTCGAGGGTCGAATTTTGCCCTATTTTTTTTTGGTTTTTGAAAACTTTTGGAAATTGTTTTGGGGAGTCTTTTTGTTGAATTTTTGGACTTAATTAACACCTTTGGTGTTAATTATTGTAGGTTTTGTGAAAGGAGTCCATTGTGAGGACTGCTTTGCATGTGTTTGAATCGAATTGAGTTGAGGTAGGGGAACCCTAAACCTAATTTGCATTCTATTATAAGTTTTGGTTATTGGTTTACAAGCATGAAATTTGAACTTTGATAAACAGTGCAAGAGTAAGAACTCCGAAACATTGATATAAGAACTCAGAAATTTAAACTTTCGAACCTCATCTTTGAATGTGAACTTTGAATCAGAATTCTAAAAATAAGAAAATGCATTATTTATATAACATATGATATGTTTAGCATTTGCATTTGATTTGAGGTACATACAAACGAAACCCTAGATCCTACCAACCGTGTTGATGGTAATTCAATTTGGTGCAAGTTTCCCTCATTACGTAGGGGCTTGTTGCACTTTCGAAAAAGAGTTCATGAACGACGATGGTCTGTACGGTTTCCCATCGGTGATACTCGTGCTCTCATGCTAGTATGTAATTTGAGAGATTATTTTTAAGTTCTTAATTGAAGACAAGAAGCATGTTAATTCAGAATTTGAAAACATCGGAACATCAGCTTTATGGAATCATATTTTTGCTTTTGATTTCAGAACTGGAAATTAGACATTAAAGCATCTTTCGAAAACCATATCTGATATGATTTTATCTTTTAAAAACCCTTATTTATGATAAAAATGCAAATGGATATGCTTCCTCTATTGAGCTTCGATGTTAGCTTACCCCGATTATACGTCACAAGTGCTGAGCCTGACTTTGGGATCTGAAGATCTGGATTTGGAAGACTCCGACTATATTCCTGAGGAGGAATTGGAGACCCCTACGGAGGAATTCTTTCCTTGATCTAGATTCTTTCTTTTGGTACTTTTGGAAATTATTCTTGAATATTCGGCCCTAGGCCATTGTTTTGTCTTTTTGGATATCACATGAGGAACCATCATTAGGAACCACTATTTTAGGTGTTGGATTGGCCATCACCGGTGGTTCTACCTGGTTCCTCCGCGTGATATATATTATTTTGAATGAGCTTTTGTTCTTGCTTAATTTTGTTTTGCTTCTGTTCTATCCTTTGTTATGAGGCCGGCTTTTGTTTGATTACGGCTTATTGAGAAATCAATAAGTTGATGAACCGGCCTTTCCTATACCTTAAGGATTGGAAAAGTCGGGTTGTTACAAGTAGAGACTGCATTAAGTGAGTTGATTGGGTACCTAACACCTTCCTGATCAATAACTGAAGCCCTTACGCAGGAGCCTTTGGTGTGGACCGGATTCAAAGTCATATTTTTAGCACTTCGGTGCTCATAAAAATGAACTAGGTTTCCTTGGACACCGAAACTGTGGGTGGCGACTCTATATTTTTTGTTAGAGTGTGCATCGTCGCGATGGGATCATCATGAATCCCATGGTTGCACAGATGGCGACTCTACTGGGGATAGCTTGCAGAGCTTCTCCTTGAAATTTGGCACTTTATTTTTTATTTTACTAACCATTTTTGCTATTTTTTATTTTTCTCACCCCTACTTTTCCATCATTTACGAGCTTTAGCTGATTGGCAGGCTTACATGCGCATCATCTTTTAATTTTCCTTACTTTTCTATCATTTTAGTGCCTTAGCTGATCGGTGGGCGTACTTGAGCATTGCCTTTCAATTTCTTTAATTTTTCATCATTTAAAGTGCCTTAGAGGATTGGAGGGCCTACTTGTGCACTCATATCCCAACAGTGGACGCCTGCCCATAGTGGCAGCACGGGATCATCACCCCCAGTCTTTTAACTAAAGAAAACTTCCAAAAAAAAGAAGAAAAGCTTTGAAAAAATTAAAATTGAACCAAGTTAGGGAGCTTAATTAAGTTTCTTTTACGGGGTAGATTTTAAAAGGGTTGGGATTAGGCAAACACAACACTACCCGGGTCTTAGTATGGCCGCAGCCCCTAGTGGTGATGATCCAGAAAAGTCCCAGCCCACCTAGTATTTGAGAAGGGGCTGGCGCCGAAGGTATATCAGGTGGGTTCCCATTCCAAAGCCTAAAACCCTTAGAGAGTGCGCTAGCGAGTTATATCAGACTCAAACCCTTTAGGTGCGGTAAGGAGAGAATAGATCACCAAAAAACAGCTCAGTTCTGGGAAGCCTAGCTTCCACAAAAACAAAAAAAAGAGACTCATTTCGGGTGTTGGTGCCTGCTGTCATCAGTTATGGAGCAGCACTTTTTCCTGGCGTAAGTATTAGTGGTGCCAGTGAAAAAAGCTAGAATTTATAACTGGTGCAACTAATAATTGCGCCAGCTTTAAATCCCAAAAATTTACTTTGGCGCAACTATTAGTTGCGCCAGTGTAAAAAAGGGCCCCTGCAACCTGGGCGCGTGTATTAGTTATGCCAGGTTTGTTTTGCACAACACCAGCCCGAATTCGTGGCATTTTTCACCTCCCGAGTCCCCTAGTCAGTGTGCTTAGTGCCTTGTTTAGGCCCTGCCAACTTCGACACCCAATACGCCTCCGCTAGTTAAAAGAGGGGAACATCTTTTTGGCTCATTCCGGGGGAACGGGTTGTTTGTCTCGATTTCTATGCCTTCAATAGATCAAAGGTTCTCCTTCGATTCTTTCGAAGTGCATCGGAATCGTAGCCGCGGATTTTGAATTAGGCTACGAGAGCCACTTAAAAAGGGAATTCCAAGGCCTCGGAACCTTTGTTTTTCAAAAACTTTTTCTAAAAATAAAAAATAAATAAAAGGCAAATCACAACCCAAAAAAAATATATATAGTTTGTGGTGTCGGCACAACGACATCATCTTGCCCTCCGTCGTCCCATAGGGGAAGAAGTAGGAGAATTTTTGGGCCTTATCCAAGGCACCCTTACCCAACCCGTTCCCGTAGAATGTCATGGGTAGTGGACCTGGCTTATGTCGATCCCAATTCATCCCTGCCACATTCTCCAACCCACTCCCATACGGGAGAAGCTTTTTTCGCCATCCCCCTCACCCAACCCCCCTTTACCATTGCCGGCCCATTTGGAGCCCCCATTTTTCCAACCACTATCCCCCAAAATATCTAAAATCCAACCCCCCATTCTCCATTTTTGGCCCAGGCCATGCCCATGCCAAATCCAACTCACTTCCCATCCACATCCATACAAAACCCAAACCCATTCTCCCAATCCACATCCATGCCTCATTTCCCATCTTTCCCATACAGACCTGATCTGCCCTCATTAACCTATGTCACCTCCACCCTATCCGATCCCCCAAAAATCCCCCCATCTACCCGGGTCATGCCCATTTTCACTAAGGCCATGCCGGTTTTTCCCTAACACCTACACCTAACCTTTCATCATCCCCATACATCACCATCCCTTCCCCTTTCCTAATGCCCCATCTCATCCAACCCATGTCCCACCACCTACCATGGCCATGCCCGATCATACCGGGGCCATGCCCAATTTTTCCTCCACCTCCACCCCATCCATACCCAATCATCCCTTAAATCCACCATCCACATCCAATCCTCCTTCCATGACCATGATGGAGGAGATGTTCCAAGTCTATTCCTCATGGAAGGCTTCTCAGAATACCTCTCCTCCACACCCCGTGCCCATGAACCCATCCCATACCTTTGCCAATCTCCATGTCTCACTCCCCCATGACCCCCATCAACCCCCCATAATCCACACCATCCAAACTTCCAATCCCCACTTATCTCAAGGCCCCTAGGCCCAAGCCCCCATCATCCACATGCCCCAAGGCCCAATGGCCCAAGCTCCCACGTCCCACATGCGCCAAGGCCCATTAACCCAAACCCCCTCTTTCCAGGGCCCAATGGCCCAGCACCCTACCACCCAGACCTACCAAGGTCCTAAGGCCCAGACCCATCAAGGGCCATTGGCCCAAACCTACCCATGACCCATG
Source organism: Chloranthus sessilifolius (assembly GCA_021018995.1). Taxonomy (NCBI): domain Eukaryota; kingdom Viridiplantae; phylum Streptophyta; class Magnoliopsida; order Chloranthales; family Chloranthaceae; genus Chloranthus; species Chloranthus sessilifolius. Next base: position 35,806,282 of record CM037598.1, on the reverse strand, counting down.
GCCCAGACCCATCAAAGCCCATTGAGCCAAACCCATCAAGGGCCCATGGCCCAGACTTACCAAGGCCCATTGGGCCAAACCTACCCAGGGCCCATGACCCAAACCTACCAAGGGCCCACGTCCCAAACCCATCAATGGCCCATGACCCAAAATGACCAAGGCTTTATGGCCCATGCCCAAACCCCACACTCATTCCTTCCACATTTCACCCAACCCTCACACCTGGGTCAAACCCACGTCTTCCCCCATATCCAATGGCCCCACCAGGCCCCACCCCACAACCAAACTTCCCTTTATCCTGTCACCGAACAAACCTTTCCTCACCCCCAATGGGCTCACCCTACCCCCACTCATGTTATTCCCATCCAACCCATGCAACAATAAGAGAATCCTGCCCTCACTGCGCATTATGTCGACCAGCAATATGAGTAGGATGAGATTAGGAATAGCGGGGCCTACACTAGAGCATTGACTAACCTTACCCCTGAATTTTTCAGATTATTTCCCCAACCTGACTCTGCAAATTGAACCTTTAGATCTCAGGATTTTTTTTCCATCACCCACTCTCGTCAATTATGTACATATCAATGCATACCAATCATACACCACCACCCCTGTCAATTACCTAATAAGCCATCAGGCCCCCAATGCTACACCTGCACCAGTTAGTTATCCATGGCCTGCGCCCACCCCATTGCGCCCAGTTCAGCCACCTGCAAACTCTACCACCCCGATCAATTACCTAATGGCCCATCAAACCCCCAATCCCCCGCCAGTACCTACCAGCTATCAATGGCCTACTTTTACCTCTTTCCCCCCAATACTACCACCCTCAAGCTTCACCACCCCCATCTGGGCTAATTTTTCCACCCAGCCCGCTATCACCAAAATAAATCAGGTGTTGCCCACACCACCTGAGCCCAGAGTGCCAGTGCCTCCGATATAGGAAGCCACACCTTTCTAGCTCTCAAGACCAACCTATGACCCTCATCAGGTTCTGCTAAGCTATGAGCAAATACATGTCAATGCTAGCAGTAACAACAGAGAAGGGGCAGTGGACTTTGTCACATAGCTTGGGAGGATATCAAAGTAGCCAGAAGCACCAGGAGTAGCACAAGCCCAGCCTGAAGGGAAGAAAGAGAGCACTATGAGTCCATTTGCGAAGATGAGTCGAGAACATATACTGGAGACTCAGCTGGGAAGAATGCTCGCCCATATAACCATTTGGGATCTATTGATGACGTCCCCACTCTATTTTCAAGCACTAATGGGGGCATTAAAAAATGTGCATGTGTCACTCCAAGTTATCCCAGATAAAGGCGGGCAGATAATTGGGCAAGTGATGGCCCCAAATGCCATTTCATTCTTTGATGCTGATTTACCTGAGGAAGGATGTAGCCATTCAAAATCCTTAAACATAATCGTTGAATATGGAAATATGGTCATTCCCCTGGTTTTGATTGATAACGAATCCACATTGACTGTATGCCCCTGAAGAACCGCCACCAAGATCAAGATCGAACCATGCATGATGAGGCCCACAAGGACTAGTGCTAGAGGTTTTAACAACACCAGGAGAGAAATAGTGGGAGAAGTTGATCTTGAGCTGTTGATCAGGCCAATGACCTTCTCCATCTTGTTTCAAGTAATGGATATCAAATCCTCATTTAATCTATTGTTGGGGTGCCCGTGGCCCCACGAGGTCGGAGCCATACCTTCCACTTTGCACCAGAAACTCAAATTTGCATCTGGGCACAAGATCATCATGATCATCGGTGAGGGGCATAGTGTGAAAGAAAAGGCTACCAATAACATCGAAAAACCCAATCTATTGGATGTGCCGCACACCACTGAGGACGTCGATCTCCACAGTTTTGAATATGAGGTATCAACAATAATACCAGAGCCCATTAAGGGCATTATGCCTAAAATGGGAGGTAGTATGGTGGCAGCAGTGGCTATGCTCCAAAAGTAGGGCTATCAAAAAGGCCGAGGGCTCAGGCCTAGACTGCAGGGCAGAAGAGAGTTAGTTGTTGCTAAGGGGCAGAAGGTTCAATTCGGGCTGGGATACAAGCCCACAGAGGAAGAGGACCGAGAGGCCAAAGAGAATGTTAGGGTGATCGCAGCCGCAAGAGCTCGAGGAATCAACATAGAAGAAAAACCTCACCCTAGGCTACACATCAGGGAACCCATTTGACCCCACACAAACCCACAACCCCAATACATCCCACCAATCCTCGAGTCTCCCTTCCCAACCTAGAAATAGATTTGGCTGCATTATCCCTCTTCCTAAGAATGACAGCCAGTGCCTGAACAAACTCCCCCTGCGGTGAATCACCATAAAACTGCATTGACGTTTGAGGATATCATCTCAGATGAAATGGTGATCAACATGATGGAGGCTGACTCTAATGAGCCATATCAGTTAGCACCTCCCATCCAATCAGGTAAAGGAGCGGCCCCTCAGGTACGCAACTGGGCATCTTTGCCCCAAACTCTTGAAGCAGGGAGTGGTCTAAAGTTTGGTACCAGTTTCCCAAAAAAAAATAACCTATAAAAAGTGAGATAAGCCCTTGGCTGGCAATACCTTGTATATATAGCAACCTGCTTTTCCAAGGGTCCGTCTCCGAAGAAAACAAAAATCTCAGAAACACTGAAAAAATACAAAATTCCAAAAACATCGAAAAAATACAAAGGTGAAAAATATTATCATTTAAAATTCCAGATGAAATTCCATAAAAAGATGCCTTAATCAAAATTTTTGTCCCACATAAAATCAACCCCTCTCCTATAGAAATACAAGAAGAGGTAGGTTTTACCAGTCTGGATGAGGATGTCCCCTTTGAGGAGCTCCCTAATGAGCTCCTTGATTGGCTTGCCGAATTTGAGCATGGCCCTACCCCCGTTGTCGAAGAGACCGAAGACGTCAATCTAGGGACTGATGAGAATCCCCGAATAACCAAAATCGGAACGTCACTATCTCCCGAGGAAAGGAAAAGCATGATCGATTTTCTTCGATCATACAAAGACATTTTTGCATGGTCGTACAAGGACATGCCTGGTCTGGATACCAATTTGGTCTAGCATGAGTTGCCCCTCTACCCTAATATGAAGCCAGTGAAGCAAAAGTTGAGACGTCTCCTACCCAAGTGGATGCTGAGAGTCAAATATGAGGTCATCAAGCAATATGATGTGGGGTTTCTCATGGTATCCAAGTACCCACAGTGGCTAGCCAATATTGTGCCTGTACCAAAAAAAGATGGAAAGGTCCACATGTGCATCGATTTCCAAAATTTGAATAGGGTATGCCCGAAGGATGATTTCCCTTTGCCACACATCGACATCTTGGTCGATAATACTGCTAAGCACAGGATGCTTTATTTTATGGATGGATTTTTGGGATACAATCAGATAAAGATGGCCGAGGTTGATCGCGAGAAGACAGTAATCATTAACCCCTAGGGAACCTTTTGCTATCAAGTCATGCCATTTGGGCTGAAGAATGCCGGCACAACCTACCAGAGAGCTATGACTACGCTATTCAATGACATGATGCACCGAGAGATTGAGGTGTATGTTGACGATATGATAGCCAAGTCACCGGAGTGAAGTGACCATCTGGTAAACCTTTGGAAGCTATTTGAAAGATTGAGAAAGTACAGATTATGCCTAAATCCATGGAAGTGCGTGTTTGGTGCAATGTCAGGGAAACTATTGGTGTTCATCGTCAGCAGGAGAGGAATCGAGGTTGACCCAGTCAAAGTCAAAGCTATCATAGAAATGTTACCGCCATCTATTGAGAAAGAGGTCAAAGGGTTCTTGGGCAGAATACAATACATCAGTCGGTTCATTGCACAACTAACTCCAATCTGTACGCTGATCTTCAAGCTACTGAGAAAAATTTCTCCCGTTGAATGGAACAATAATTGCCAAGCCGCGTTTGATAAAATCAAAGGCTACCTCCTTAACCCTCCTGTGTTGGTGCCACCCGAGCCGAGGAGACCACTCTTAATGTATCTCTCCATAATAAAAGCTTCAATGGGATGTGTCGTAGGGCAGCATGACGAGACAGGAAGAAGAGAGCAGGCCATTTACTATCTGAGTAAGAAGTTTACTAATTACGAGACGCGCTATTCTCATCTGGAGAAACCATGCCTGGCTCTAGTATGGGCTACTCAGAGGCTCCGCCATTACTTGCTATCTCAAGCAATTCTACTTTTGGCCCGAATGGATCCATTGAAATACTTGTTTGAGAAGTTGGCCCTCACTAGATGAACTGCGCCATGGCAGCTTTTATTGTCTGAGTTTGACATCACGTACATCACTGAGAAGTTGATTCAGGGGCAATCACTCATTGATCGTCTTGCCGCTAATCCTTTGCCAGATTATGAACCTTTAAGAACTAAGTTCCCTGATGAGGGCATCCTGTTCATGAAGGAAGACGATACTGAGGAGGCAGAGGAATCATGGTTAATGCACTTTGACGGGGTGGCAAATGCCGAGGGTCAGGGAGTTGGCGCCATTCTAATTTCACCAAAAGTATCCTATGTACCTGTCTCTATGAAGCTCAACTTCCCTTACACAAACAACATAGCTGAATACAAAGCTAGTGTCGCTGGTCTATAGGCAGCTCTCGATCTGAATATAACTCACCTTCGAGTTTTTGGCGATTCATAATTAATCATATGCCAGACGAATGGAGATTGGAAGATGAAAGATGAGAAACTCATATGCCCCTCGGATAAGGAATCACTTCGCTGATGCACTAACAATGCTGGCGTCAATGATAGAAATCTCGTATGGTGCTGAGATGAAGCCAATCATGATCGAGCGAATTGAGGAACCTATGAAGCCTGATGATAAGTCACGTTGGTTGTCAGATATCAAGAATTTCCTCGAGACCCTAAATTTCCCTGAGGGTACATCCAAGACAGACCGACGAACCATTCAACTTTAGCAGTAGGCTACGTCATTTGTGGGGAGTGCCTTTACAAGCGATCATACAATAACATCCTACTTAGGTGCCTAACTAAAAGCGAAGCGATCAATATCATGATGGAGATCCATGAGGGAGTATGCAGAGCCCACGTCAGTGATCACATGCTTGCTAAGAAAATTTTGCGGCAGGGATACTTTTGGACCACTATAGAGTTAGATTGCTGTAAACATGTTTAGAAATGCTAGAAGTGTCAGGAACACTCCAGTCTGATACACACTCCGGCCATCGATCTACACTGCATGACCACTCCATGGCCATTCGCTACCTGAGGCCTGGACGTCGTCGGAATGATTAATCTAAAAGCATCAAACAAGCATCGGTTGATCCTTGTCGCCAATGAATACTTCACCATGTGGGTGGAAGCGGGGTCATATGCCAACATCACAGCCGGTCACGTTGAGAAATTCCTTAAGAATAATATTGTGTGCCAATTTGGATTTCCCAAAGATATCGTCACGAAAAATGACATAAACTTTGCGAATAACCTCATCCGAGCCTTCTGCGAGCAATACAAGATCAAGCACCATCACTTGTCACCTTAACGGCCTCAAACTAATGGAGCCGTTGAAGCTGCGAATAAGACGGTCATCCACATCCTTGAGAAAATGGTCACCACTTATCGAGATTGGAGCAAAATGCTTGCATTCACTTTATGGGCCTACAGAACCTCGATCCGTACTGCTATAGGGGCAACACCATTCTCCCTTGTATACGGAACGGAGGTCGTCCTACTAGTTAAGGTTGAAGTACCCTTGCTCTGAATCCTCATGCAATCAGGCTTACCCAAAGTAGAGAGAGAGAGATCCCGCTTCTAATAGCTAACTTACTGGACGAGAAGAGACTCCTAGCCTTGTGTCACACTCAAGTGTACCAGGAGTGAATCACACGGGCTTACAACAAACGTGTTCGCGGTCGAGATCTAAAGGTAGGAGAAACTGTACTGAAAAAGATCTTCCCATCCCTCCATGCTGATCCGAGAGGGAAGTTCAAGCCGAACTAGGAAGGACCTTACGTCATTCGAGAAGTGCTGTTGGGATATGCCATTCGCCTCGCCATCATGGACGAAGATCATCTTCTTGAGCCCATCAATGCTGGATACGTCCGATGGTTCTACTCTTAGACTATCGCTATAAGGTAAGTATTGATGAAACAAATATGTGACTACTTAAGAACCACCTAAAAGAGGCCATCATTTCAAGCACAGTAGCCAAAAAGCATCCCTAGAAAGGATAATATCCTTTGCTACCCTATTTTGAGCCTGGGCCTTTTTCTTTCAATAACCCCTTTCCCCAAAAAAAAAGTGTGTGTATGTATATACAAAAAAAGAGAAGTGAAATCACCCAAAAAAATATAGAAAAGCGAAACCTCAAAAAGAGATTGCCTGAAATAAAATGAAAATAACAAAAAATCATGGGGCATGTATAGTAGATCCCTAAGGAAGAAAGCATGTCGAGAAAATTAAAGCCATGTCAAGGAAACACTTTTTTAACCCAGCATACCTTCAAATCCTAACCTGACCCATGACCAACCTACACCCTGAAGGAAGCCCTCTTTTTTAGGTTCACAATCAGTCATAGTATCTGTTAAGTCAACACAAGACGAGTTGTGAGACGACACCAGAACCCCGTCCAGACCGGCTATGATGGAATCAACGTCTATGTCGTGGCTGTTGGAAAAAAGAAAAAAATTAAATAAAATAAAAATACAAGTTCAAAGAAAGATGGACGTGGTGAAAACCCAAAAGGGCGCCACGGGTAAAAACAGCGAGTTTGTGTGGACCAGGTGAAAACTCGAAAGGGCGCTTGGGGTAAGAGAGCTAAACCCATGGACATGGTGAAAACCTGAAAGGGCACCATGGGTAAAAAAGGAGATAAATAAAAGGAAATAAAAGAAACAAACAAAAATAAAAGAAAAAAGAAAAAAAAGAAGAAGAGGAAGGGTTTGAAATGATTGATCAATGTTTAAGGAGCCCTCTTGGTTACTCTCCTTGATCCCCATTTTTGGGCCGCTCATGGTAGTTCAAAGCGGGCCCCGACCAGAATTGTCTTTGTGAAACTACTTTGTCAAACGCAGGACCCAAGGTAAGGAGAATGGTTTGACCCAATCCAAAGGGATTGACGTTCCAGCCTTGGTGAAACTACTGAAACTCACTCAGGCCCAACCATAGAAAATAGGTTCGACCATGCTCAAAAGAGAACCTGAGATCTCACCCGGTAATTGAGGCGCCACACCCCAAAAAAAGAAGAGAGAATACACAAAACTGAAAGAACAAAAAAGAGAGTCAGTGCATATAATAATTTCCCTCTTTTTACAAGTGCACCGCTTACATCACATCCTAAAAAATAGCCGGTGTGATGACTAGCTTTCCTTCCTTTTTTACAAATAAAACAAAAAATAAAAAAAATAAAAATATAAAGAAAATATATATACTAAAAAATGTGTGTATCTATAAAAAGGGGTTTTTTATGCCCCTTTCTGTGTATGTGATCTATTTAAAAAGTTGTGTGCAGGAAGGAGTTAGCGGCCCAGCTCGCGCTTCAATACGCTAATCTCGGCACGAAAGTCATCTTCCCAGACATTCCGCTCGGTCAACCAGTGACCATGCAAGCTTTTGTACCTCTTTCGAGAAGAATCAGCAGCTCCAAGGGCAACACTCAGTGATCCCTTCAGACGAGAGACCTCGCTCTCCACTATCTCCGCTCTAACTTTTTCCTGCACTAAAAGCTCATGCAGGACCCTCTTCTCATCAACCACTAGCTCGATGCGGACTCGGAGTACTGTCTCCTCCTTTGGGGAGGGGCCTCCAGCGTCAATGATCTCCTCTAAATCTTGACCATCAACAACAGGCTTCTCGGTTAATAGCCAGGCCTCGTACTCAGGAGAAGACTTCATCGAATCTCCCTACTCCATATCACACATTAGTGTCGACTGACGCATCTCCCAAAGAGCAGCAATCCGATCTATGTCTCCAGAGGACCTCTTAAAAAAGATTAAATCACATAGAGGGGGTTTGACCTCGCAAGGCACCTGCTGAGAGCAACCAAACTGACGTAACACCTGGAATGGGAAGTAGAAGGTGTTGTCAGTCAATCCTAGAAGAGTGATGCCTTCATGATCTTTAGAGCGAACTATTGGGAAGGTTCGGTCCAACCAAGGAAGCCTCCATGTTAGCTCGGCGTTGGTCAACTAAAGCTTCAAAACTGATAGGTCACCTTGCGGAAGCAAGTGGCACCTACCCAAAAAGCACTGAGCAGCCTCACCTCGGGAAATATAAAAGCGGGGCACGGGCACCAAGATAGCGAGATGCTCGCACAACCAAACCTAAAGCAGTAAGGGACACCCTCGAAGACCTTCCACCTTGCCCAAAGCAAACACATCAAGGCACTGATATAGCTCAGCAAGCACCAAACGCATCACAAATTGCCAAGGAGAAGCTCTCTCCCCAGTGAAGAAGAGGATTTCTAAGATGAGACCGAGAGCTAAAGCTTTTGCGTTGAAAATGTTCCTAACCGGCAATTTTCGGAGACTTTCATCACCGAAAAGTTCTTTCACAAATTTTAGCGAACACATGGAGGTACTTTTGTGGGAGTTGGGAAGGTACTTTTGTGGAGTACCCTCACCATACTCTAGCATCCACATGGCAGTCAAAGTATAGTTTGGGTGTCACATGGAGCAATGTAGCGTTGTGTAGATTATTTCTAAAAAAGAACAAGCTAAAACAACATCTCCACCATGTATTTTTTGAGTCGTAAAATCTAGATCCTTGAACATAGTAAAAATTTGACTTTTAATTTGAAAACATAATTATAATTTTTTTTTTTTCAAATTGTTCTATACTAGGTGGTGATGCTCCGTGCAGCACGAAAATAGTATTTTGGGTAGCCACATGGACCTCTATTTTGGGTAGCCACATGGACCACATGGACAATCTTGTTTACATATTTGTCAAAATATAACTCCAATTGAATGTGTCTAATTTGTTGTATTTGATCAATGTGGAAGCTTATCATTGATCTAGGAGCAATAATGATCAAAATCATATAATACAATCTAAATAATTGAACAAGTATGTTGCTTTAGTCGCAAACTGAAGTGATCTCTATCATTAATTATTTACTATAACTCGAGCTTGCAGTTTGAGTTTGTGTTTGGGTTAGCTCTTATGTTCTCTGACTGCTCTCTGCTAATCAACTCTGACAAAGAGCAAAGAGTGAGAGGTTTTGTTACTTAACATAGCTCTCTATTAGAGAAAATGGCGCGAGGAGATGTGTTACCAAACATGAAAGCAGTTCTCCCCAGGAAAGGAGAAAAAGTGTTGCTCTTTGCCCCTAACCCAAGCATAAAGCTTTCTTACGAAGAAGAAGAAGAAGAAAACTAAAATAAAGAAGGATGACTGTACCCTTAACTCTTCTACACTCTTGATAGAAAAGTTGTTTCTAAAGCTTATTTATAACTGTAGTCATTGCTAATTTATAATCCATGGTACACAACCAAGAAGACATCTTGTAATTTTTTGAGATCTATGCCACGTGGAATAAAAGACTAACTGTTGGATGATACGCTCATAGTCTCATGATCAATTGTGGAAGATTGGGATGAAAACCAATCTCAATGACCTGATTTTATGAAGTCAAAGGGTTTATCGCGTAGGCGCCTTCAGAACGTAGATATATATAAATCACTCTATTGACTTTCAATTTCATCAAGTCATGTTATACATTCTTTTAACAATCACTTTGCAACCACACTATTAAACAATAAAAAACTTTATCTATAGGAACAAAACTATATCACATAACCTTTTCAACCATTCCTATATTTATCTATATCTTAGGCATTACCTCAATGCCTTGAATTATGAGCCCACCCTTCCAACTAAGAACTTTCACCTCCTTTAAACTCATTTCCACCTCCCCATCATCTCCTTCATCAGTGAAGAACTCCCCCATCTCAATCTCCTTCCATCCATCACTCCTATCTCGTGGGATAACATGATCTTTTCCGACCGGTCCATCGGGTCCGATTTCTCTACGTCTCATCAGCCTGGCTTGGTGTTTTCACATAATTCTTTTCAAGTACGCCGCACTTTGTGAAACTTGGCTTCCTAGCTAAACTGATAGCTCCATAGGTAGCTCACTTAACCCATGGGCAGAGAATTTAAAGATCATCAAAGCAACGCGAGTCCTTTTCAAAGAGTAAACGACTGTCGATCTCTCGGTGAATTTCCAACCAGTAAACTATCAAAAGCTCAGCCACCTCTAGGAACTTGGATAGAAGAAGGGAAAGAATGAAAGGGCCTATAGTAGCAGTCTCAATGGGCAGGTCTCAACCGGGCCATAAATGGGCCAACTATTGGGCTTCTTTAGGCTAGTCCCTACTAGACCCAATTACTATTTAGGGTTGGCCAGACTAGCTCATTTATTAATTGAACCTACTTACCTTAGCCCATACCCAGCCCATGCATGTTGGGATGGGAAGGGCCATGGGCGACCCAAAATTTTGTATATATAAATATGACAACTTAATTAACCACTTCGGAACGGGCTCGGTGGACAGGTTATTTTAATCAGGCTTTTAGAAATAGCCCATGCCCAGCCCCGACTTGCTAATCCGGCCAGGCAGGGTCACGCGGGATGGGAACCCTAAAATGCATGAATATGATTTTTAATGCGATTTGCCGAAATTAAATAAAACTAATTCATGAGTAATCTCAAAACTATCACGACACCTTCGGGTTCGTAGAATTTTGGTAAGTAAATCTCGCGAGATCCGAATAGGGTGTCCAATCCAATGCGTAAATCCCATTAGATTTGAGGCGGGATCAGGCCTAGGGATAGGACTCTAGCTTTTCCAGGTTTAGACACTCATCTTCGATCCGATGTAGATTCACGGCTCGAACTAGGGTTGCGAAATTAGATTATGGGTTTGTAATAGGTTTAGGGTTTTCAGATCGGTTTATGGTTTGGAAAAGGGGTGTTGGCTATGTTGGACTTAGGATTTCGAAAGGGTTTAGGTTTTGGGAAAGCAAGGAAACAATTCGGCTAAGGTTTTAGAAAGAAATCACAGATCGAGAAACAACAGATAGAATAGAGAAGATAACAATGGCTTTGGGAATCACTCCCTTGGCCTCACACCAAACCCATCTGAGGCAAAGAATATTTAAGCATAAAAGCATTCGAAATATTCAATAACTAATTAAAAAGTGTTTACAAGCCTCTATATATAGGCCACCAATAATTAATTTGAAATAGAAAAAAGTCCTAATAGAAATAAAACGAAAAAAGCAGTTTTCCCATCAAATTAAAATTCTGCTGGCTGAAATCGTCATTGACGGCGCGCTGCGGGATGTCATAGCGCGCTGCTACAATAGCGTGCCACGGAAGATGTCACAACTACTCGCCACACAGGGGCTATCCACGGGCTGCAAAGAAATGCAAAGCTCGCAACACTGTTCTTTGTGTCATTTTCTCTCCTCTCTCCTCGGAGCTTCTTCTACACTTCTTCCGACGTCGGTAAAACTGATGTGGTTCAAATCCAATGTCCATGTATGTGGCGTCCCCGTCAATTCCCCTGGACCAAAAAGGTTTTATCACTGATGAAACGCTCTCGTGGTAGATGTCTATTAGGTCGGGGTTCAAGCGTTGAACTTCATTCTCATGGATCCAAGTGTTTTCGGACTCCGGTTTGCTAACCCATTTAACCAAGTACTTCTGAAATCCCCCATCATGTGTAGAGACGACATGATCATATATTATATCCTCTATTTCATCTGATCTCTATCTGCTTTGGGAAGGAAGAGGTATAGGCTGCAAGGTTAGGTCGGTGCTGGGACTAGGAAGTGGCTAGAGTGGATTCTCAGGAGGTGGGGTGATACCCAAGTAAGGAACCAAGTCCTCCACATTGAACATTGAACTAACTCCCGTACCTGGAGGAAGCTCAAGCACATATGCATTAGGGCCACTCTTAGCCAAAATTCTAAAAGGTCAAGCGCCTCGGGGTGGGAGCTTCTTTGCGGCTCCCGATGGGAACCGCTTAGGCCTAACTCGGACCATCACATAATCACCCACGTTAAATTCTTTAGAACGCCTCTGAGCATCTGTAGATAATTTATATTGATTGTTGCTTAAATTAATTTTCTGTTTAATTTTGGCATGCAAGTTATGAATATGTCGTGCAAATGCATCGGCAGACTCTGACACTCTATGGGATGCAGATATGAGAATCAAATCTAATGGGGTCCTAGGCCTATGATCATGTACTATCTCAAAAGGACTCATGCCTATGGACCTATTGACAGAATTATTATATGCAAACTCAGTTGTGGGTAAGATGGTATCCCAGGTCCTAACATGATCACCGACACGACTACGAAGGAGATTCCCAAGGCTCCTATTGGTGCTTTTGGTTTGGCCATCCGTTTGAGGGTGGTAAGTTGTAGAGAATTGGAGCAATGTGCCCATCATGTGCCAAAGGTTTTCCACAAGTAACTCGTAAATTTAACATCCCTATTAGATACAATGGTTTTGGGCAACCCATGAAGACGCACTACCTTCGCGAAAAATATTTTAGCAATATGAGATGCATCGGAGGTTTTGGAATAAGGAGTGAAGTGGGCCATCTAGGAAAATCGGTCCACTAAGACATAGATGGAATCGTGGTTCCTAGGGGTCTTAGGAAGTCCAAGCATGAAATCCATAGAGAGGTCTTGCCACGGTGTGTGTGGCACGGGTAAAGGGGTGTACAAGCCAATATTTTGTTTTGTCTGTTTCGACACTTGGCAAGTACGACAATGTTTGACAACCCAAGTGACATCTCTCATTAGGCTTGGTCAAAAGAACCTATCCTTTACTAGCGCAACAATTTTATTATGCCCGAAATGTCCGGCCATCCCTCCAGCATGTAACTCCCAAATGAGAAAGTCACGTAATGAAGTGCGAGGGATGCAAAGGTGCTTGCCTTTGAATAAGTACCCATCCTGGATGGTGTACACAGAATGTGTGTTGGTCGTGTTACTAGGGAGAGCAGAGTACTCAACTCCAAAATATGGGCACTCGGGGTACTCATCCTTTATCTTTTCGAACCCGATGACCTCGGTGCTCATTGTGCGCAAAGTCACCACTAGCAGACTAAGTGCATCAGCGGCTCTATTTTTAGCATCAGCCTTATGCTTTAACACGAATGTGAACCTTTGAAGGTACTCAACCCACTTCGCATGCCTTGGGTTCAACTTCTTCTATGAAGCAAGATAGTGTAAGGCTTCATGGTTAGAAAACAACACAAATTCCTGCAGTTTAAGGTAATGTTTCCAATACCATAGAGATCGGATGACTGCATAGAACTCTTTGTCATAGGTGGAGAATTTTTGCTTTGCCTTGTTAAGTTTTTCACTAAAATAGGCCACGGGGTGACCCTCTTATCTAAGCACTCCTCCTATGCCTACTCCCGATGCGTCGCATGCGACTTCAAAGACTTTGGAAAAGTCCGACAATCACATGATGGGTGCACTACTCATTCATTGTTTGATCTCAACAAAGGCTTTGTCGTCGCTTAGCCCCATTTAAAGTCCCCCTTTTTTATGCAATCAGTAATTGGGGCCATAATGGTGCTAAAGCTTCTGATGAAGCGACGATAAAAAGTAGCCAAGCCATGAAAGTTGCGGACATCGTGTATGATCTTAGGCTCGGGCCACTCCACAATGGCTCTAACCTTTTCGGGGTCTGCGACCATTACATCGGTCGAGAAAATAAATCCTAAGAAAATAACAGAACGTTGCATGAAGGTGCATTTCTTGAGATTTGCAAACAACTTCTCACCCTTGAGGGTTTCACAAACCAACCTAAGGTGGGTCAAGTGTTGTTCCTTGTCATGACTATAGATCCGGATGTCATCGAAATAAACAACAAGGAATTTGTCGAGAAACAGTCTCAACACTTGGGTCATAAGTCGCATGAAAGTACTCAGGCCGTTAAAAAGCCCAAATGGCATGACCATCCACTCAAAAAGATCATCCTTAGTCTTAAAGGTGGTTTTCCACTCATCACCGGGGCGGATGCGGATTTGAAGGTAGCCACTCTTTAGGTCTATCTTAGAAAAGATAGTGGCACCAACCATCATGTCAAGCATGTCATCGAGCCTTCGTATGGGAAATCAATACTTAACGGTAATCTTGTTAATTGTATGGCTATCCACACACATGAGACACGTACCATCTTTCTTAGGAGTGAGTAGGGCAGGTATGGCACACGGGCTCAGACTCTCTTGAATGAACCCCTTTTGAAGGAGATCATTGACTTGCCGAGTCAACTCGGCGTGCTCTATCGGATTCAACCTATAGTGGGGCAGGTTCGGTTAGGTAGATCCAGGAACCAAGTCTATTGCATGTTGGATATCACGTAGGGGAGGGAGTTCATTTGGTAAGTCTTCAGGAAAGACTTCCGTAAACTCTTTTAAAATTGGCTTAACCTCCTGGGGACACTTGCTCACCGACTCGGGAGCACTCTGTACGGTGACAACTACGTACACCACTCTCATCTTTTGATGCTTTCTTGAACTCAGAAGGGCTCAAAATATTAATGGATTTACAAGACTCACCCTTCTCTTTGACGGTGTTAGACGATGGTGTTTTAGGAGGCAAAGGGTGTAAAGTGATCTTTTTGCCCTTATGCATGAACGTGCATATGTTTGTTCAACCAGAAAGAGTCACATCTATATCGTAGAGCCATGCCATTCCCAAAATGATATGGCCCACATCCATCGGCACCACATCGTACCATAAGGTATCCGAATAAGAACCTAACTGAATCGGTACATGACACCTTTTCGACGTGAGAATGGATGAAGAATTGACCCATGCGACTTTATAAGGTCTCGGGTGGGCTTCAAGTGTAAGCCCTAAGCGGCATATGACATGAGTTGATATAATATTAGTGCAACTACCGCTATCCACGATGACCCTACAATTCTTTTCATCAAATCTTGCTTAGGTGTGGAAGATATTCTCTCTACGCCAATCATCCTTTTCATCCGGTTGAGACTGTGCAAGGGCACACCTCACAACTAAAGCATGACCAATACCATCACCCTTCTCATCACTGGGTGTGCTCACTGGTTCAAATACTTCCTCTTCAACCACTACCTCACCATCATCCTCCTCTCCCTCAATGAAGAGATTTCTTTGGGGTTCTTTCATAGGGCATTGGGCGGCAAAGTGTCCCATCCCCTAACATTTATAGCATTTTAATTGAGAATTAACCCTTAAGGATTCTCCAACTATACCTTTTCCATTTTCAAACCTAGAATTGGTAGGGCCAGGTTGTGTAGGTTTGGGAGGAGGATTGAATCGTCCCTCACCAAATCGTTGGCCACTATATTGTGGCTCGGTTCTCTTCACCACCGTAATTTTCAAATACCGTTCAAGATCTTGCACAATGGCATAACATTTTTCAAGAGTTTCTACGTGGTGAGAAATTAACTCTTTCTGCAAGTCAAGTCGCAATCCAGTCCCGAATCTAGAGAGTGATTTCAGGGTCTTCTGATACTTTTGCCCTCATCATGAACTCTTCGAATTTGGCAATGTAATCGATCACGGGCATGCCACTTTGGCGTAAATTTTGCCACTGGTCGAGGAGGCGTTGGTGGTATGATAAAGGAACATACTTCTCAGTAAGTCATTCCTTCATGTCGTCCCAACGGGTAATGGGAGGACCACCCGCATTCACCCTAATGAGCTCAACGTTGAGCCAGAAAAGTCAAGCTTGACCAACCAATTTCATTTTCTCAAGTCAAATGCAACGGTCGTCATTCATGGCATACCAATCAAAGTGTTGGTCCATGTCAGAAAGTCAATTGAGGAAGAGGATAGGGTCCATTCTTCCATCGAAAGTCAGAATCTCAACTCGGACGTTCTTAAGGAGTTGAACTTTGGGGTCATAGTCATCTCTACGATCATCCCCACGGTTCCGATTGTCTTGGCGACCATTACGTTCAAAGTGAGGACATTCATGTTCTTGGTGATTTTCCAGCCCACCCATCGCTTCTAATTGGTTGATTCGATCACGTAATCTATCATTACCAACTCCTAGGGATGTTTGGGCTTGCTCTATGGTACTCAAATGTGCACTAATCGCACCCAACTCTTCTCGCATACTGTTAAGGGCATTGAGAATCGCACTCGAGTCCATGGTGATCACAAGGTCTATTAGGGTTCTAATATGGAATGCAATATGGACCAACAAAACAATGCAATAAAATAAATATGACAAGCAAAGATGCTCTAACCTAGAAAACCTAGGGCTCTGATCCAAAAACTTACGCCGGACGGGAACCCTAAAATGTGTGAATATAATATTTAATGTGATTTGCCAAACTTAAATAAAATTATTTCCAGAGTAATCTCAAAACTATCACGATACCTTCAGGTTCGTAGAATTTCGGTAAGTAAATCACGCGAGATTGGAATAGGGTGTCCAATCCGATGCGCAAGTCCCGTTAGATTTGAGGCGGGATCGGGCCTAGAGATAGGACTCTAATTTTTTCAGGTTTAGGCGCCCGTCTTCGATCTGATGTAGATTCATGGCTTGAACCAGGGTTGCGGAATTAGATTATGGGTTTGTAATAGGTTTAGGGTTTTCAGATCGGTTTATGGTTTGGAAAAGGGGTGTTCGTTATGTTTGATTTAGGGTTTCGAAAGGGTTTAGGTTTTGGGAAAGCAAGGAAATAATTAGGCTAAGGTTTTAGAAAGCAATCACAGATCGACAAACAATGGATAGAATAGAGAAGATAATAATGGCTTTGGGAATCACTCCCCTTGCCTCACACCAAACCCATCTCAGGCAAATAATATTTAAGCATAAAAGCATTGATGTTTGGTTCTAAGTGTGCATGATTTATTTGTGTTTTGAAAATAGACTTACAAATAATGAATTGTACTGAATTTGGAAAATAAAAAAGAATAAAGAAATATCAGCACAGATAGAAGTAAATTAGCCTGCAAGATCAGGGCCAATTGTAGCAAGTTTTAAATGTAAGTGAGTAAAAGATCGTCCACAGAGAATTTATTTAAAATGTAAGATAAACCTCCAGATCTGAGCTATCAGATTTGGCCTCTGATCCTATTTACAAAGCACATAAGATGGGAGGATGAATTTGTCACATTAACTAAATGGTAAAAGTAAAGATTAAACTAAATGATGCAGATCTGAGTTGGGGGGAATTTGATGTAAATTAATAAGAATGGAGAAATAATATCTAACTTTGATTTGGTTCTTGAAACAAAATGAGAATAAAAGTAGATCAAATGAGATATGCTCCAATCTTCATCTGGCTACAAGCACAGATGCAAGAGGAAGTAATCTAACTCAAGGATTAGAGTTAAACTTATGGCTATGGTATGTCCACTTCAATGGCCACAGACCATCCAATAGTCTTTAATCTAAACCCTCAATTCAGAACAAGAAACACCACTACAAATGCTGTGAAAGATTAGGTTACAAACACTAATTCCCACAGGGATAATGAATCAAGGGAAATTGCTTGAAAAACAGTAAATCTAAAGGAGTCTAGTACAATAAGGAGATCACAGGGAACCCTCAAAACAAATCCAATTGAGAACGTACGGTTCACAGCAACCTTTTCAAATTCACCATTACAGAGCACAGCTTAAATAGCTCTCGGATTTGTAGTCTTGAATACAATTCTCTTTTGAATTATAAAAGTATCTCACAGCTCTCAATTGCAAGTAAAAGTTAGGCTATTACAAGAGTTTTAGATAAGCTCTCTGAATTGGAAATGGAGCAACAGAAATGAAACTCAAAATCTAGATACCCAAATTGGGCAAATGGTTCATCTATTTATAGTTTCCCCCAGGTCTAGCTCAGATGTGTATCGACCAATCAGCAGTGCTTAGATCTATATCAACCAATGGTAGTCGAGCATGAGGATCCAGATCTGTTTTGGCCAATCAGAAGTGCTTGATTTGTTTCAGCCAATCAGATGACAAAGGCCTCAATTATGTTATGTAATTCAAAAATCTGTTAGAACTTCTAGAAGTTCCCGCCACTTGATTTCATCTTCGGGTGCTCACATGGGGTGGAATATGCCTTTGGTTCGTGCTCAGAATCTTCCGGAATGTCCCTGGGTTTTTAAATGCATTGGGGCACATGCAAAAGATTACTGAATTACCCTTGCAGATGCTAGGAATATCTAGAATACCATTTCGCATAGTTTGGGGAACTTTTTGTAGCGTACTGTGACTTCTGAAGCTCTTTTTGCAAAGTTCAGGTTCTGTTCCCAAGGAGTTCTCTTCTTTTCGAATAGGTCAGAAATCCTGTCGAAGAGTTCAGGTGCTCTTCGAAAACTAAACCTGGGGCTTTTAGTTCTTTTCGCAAAACTCAGGTTCTTTTCGAAATGTTCAGATTCTTTTCGAAAAGCACTCTGTAATGCATTCTTCTATTCGAATAGCTCCACACTTTCCAGGTTACAACCAGGCCTTTGTCTTCTTCAGTTTAGGCATTTTGACAGCTCATGAGGTTGTCCCCTCTCTTTCTTCCTTTGGATCAACATGGATTATCATCTTTTTGGCACTTTAGGCTGCTTTCATGGTTAAGCCTATCTTTATTGTTAGCTGTAACACAAGCACTTAAAACACTTATTTAGTTCTCTCAAGGGTCTATCAAGGCCCAGGTTAAAGGGTGGAACATGGTATTTTCTAGTTCTCAACAAGCATTCAAAATATTCAATATCTAATTAAAAAGTATTTACAAGCCTCTATATATAGGCCACCAATAATTAATTCGAAATAGAAAAAAGTTCTAATAGAAATTAAATGAAAAAAGTAGTTTTCCCATCAAATTAAAATCCTGCCGAAAGAAATCGTCGTTGACGGCGCATGTTAAGACCTGAAAAGTACCACTTTCCACCCCTTAACTTAATCTCTGTTAGACTCTTAATCATTTAATAAATCTGTTTTGAGTCTATTCTATTAGTAATAAGTAGCAGCAACAAATAACCCCCTAACCATGCCAAGGAGCTCACTGTTGACCTAGAGGACCCTCAGAAATGTGAAGATAAAACC
The DNA here is from genome assembly GCA_021018995.1 of Chloranthus sessilifolius. NCBI lineage: Eukaryota > Viridiplantae > Streptophyta > Magnoliopsida > Chloranthales > Chloranthaceae > Chloranthus > Chloranthus sessilifolius. The sequence goes on along the minus strand of CM037598.1, from coordinate 35,787,212 downwards.
CAGACAGAGAGTTGGCTGCAACATAGGCACAGCAAATCAGAAACATACTAAGAAGAATGCCTCGCACAGATGTCACAGGGTTCAATTGAACCAGAGATGATGCCTTCGCACAGTCGTTGCGGGCTTCTGAAGACGGCACAAAACTAGTCGCACAGTCTTCGCGCCATTCTCGCCCGATTTGGTGCCAGAAAGAATTGAAAAGTAGACTTCGCGAGGTCCTCACGAGGCTCAGTCTTAAGTGCCCGCGTAGTTTTGTGCAGCTCAAGAAAGGAGTCTTCAATCGTCGCGTGATTCACTAAAGAGAGAGAGCTCCAGGCACTCCCGCGCGCAGTTGTCGCGTAGTAGTCGCGGGGCACACACTTTCAAGGAACTGCTCGCGCGATCCAGAAACCTATGAATATTATTCTCTTCATGAGGATTGTCGAAGGATTCACAAGGAATGAATTGCGAGCGCCATTCTCGCTCCATTCTCGCGCCAGTTCTCGCCCCATTCAAATGCAAGCACCAACCCAGTGACTGTAAGAGCTTCAAGGTGAGCAATCTCGCGACAGACATTAGTACCCCACAATGACCAAAATATCAATCCCACGATTGCATGAACTCTAATTCAAAGTAACCTCACGATGCCAAATCTACCATGCGGCAAGATCTACAAATCCTTTCTATCCAGCGAGGATCGGATTCTAAACTTCTCCCCCCTTCTACAAGGGCAATCTAGGAATCTCCAGCAATTAGGGCACGCACTCTAATGCTCCAATCTTCGTGAACACGCCCCGAGGCATCCAAGGGACAGGAATGGGTCACAATTACATTGAGAAATTAGGGTTTTTCCTAACCCTAATTGTGAGAGAACCGACTGCTATATAAGCCTAAGCCTAGCTTAGGTTTATATATCTCTTTTAGCAGGACTTTTTGGTTCTCAACTTCTGTGCTTCTTCTTGAAACTGACTGTAGAATTACAGTAGGCTAAGGTTAGAGTTTAGGAGTTTTCTTTTTCCTTTTTCTTTCTCTCCATAGTCCAGCATTTTCTGGCTATGTCTTTTGTATGATTATTTGGTATAGATTGTAATGGAGTTTTGCAATAGGATTTATAGCATGTATGGAATGATGTTTTTGTTTTGATTTGTTCTGTACAAGGCTGCTGCCTTGAGATCCTCCATTGCTAAGTTGTATCGTAATCAATAGAGGATTGTTTTTAATGTTTTAATTAGATCTAAGTGACCTGTGTGTCCAGGTTAGGTACATTGCAGGCCTTCCCCCACTAGAAGGGATGCACTAATTCTGATTTCCCATGGGAGCTTGAGCTGGTAGCCTTGTGAACACGGTGGTGGCAGCAATGCTCTTATTATGTCTTAGACCTTTGTGAGGAGGATAGCCTCTGTGGATAGTCTGTGACCATTCAAGTGGACATGTTATAGCCCTAGGGTGCAGCCAATCCACAGACCTAAGATAGATTCTTCTTCTCTGCACTTGTGCTTGTAGCCCTGTGAGAGATTGTGCAGAGACAGACTCCCCTATATTTTTATAGATCGACCAACAGGTTGCAGATCTGATTTGGCTGTAGAGATTGTAGGCTTGTGACTAGATCACTGCAGACTTTCTAAAGCAGTGAACAGCCATGCTTAAAAGCTAGTACTCAAACTCTTGTTGGTCCTGTGTGTCCAGGCTCGTGCACTTTGTAGGCCTAGCCCCACACACAGAACTTTAGAGGATGAGGTTCCTATGGATTCTTGAGCTTGTAGCCTAGATGAAGTAGTGCCTACAATGATAAGCTTGTTCTGACCCATCTCTGCATTATGGTTCCCCTATTGGATAGTCTGTGACTATTTAAGTGGACAGTAAGGGATTGGATCATGGCACGGGGGTGAGTTGGATTCTTTCTCCTCTTTGGTGATAATGTAGCCATTGGACAGGATTTCTATAGCCACAGATCTGAGTCTGAGTTGCGAGACCCATCAGATCTGTACCTAATATCATACTTCTCACCCTTTTATATTTATTTTCTCACTCCATCTTCTTTCTTAACCCTTTCTATAGTTTAGACATTAAGTTACCTTAGCATTTAGATTATAGTGACCCTAAGTCCCCTTCCATTTAGGATTGCCTGATCTGTAGTCAGATCTAGAGAGCCTACTAAGGATAGCTCCCTTGAAGCTTTAGATCAACTTCCCTGTGGGGCAAACTCTTACTTATCAAAACTTGCTACAACAGGCCCTGTATCTTGCAGGACTGTGCATATTTTAGGCTTGCTGCTCCGTAATCATCACTCTACCTTTCACTCATGTTTCATTTACCCCATTCTTATCACTGTCTTCAATAAAGTCAGTAGCAAGCACTTAAAATTGCCCAACAAGTTTTTGGTGCCATTACCGGGGATATTGATCTTTTAGTAGGCTCTAGATTTTTAATTCTTTATTCTTTGGTAGCTGTACTTGTGAATAATTAATAATGCTGAATTACAGTTGGAATTTTTCTTGCAGATCTGGACCATAACAGAGAAGGAGAGTAGAATTACACTGGGAGTCCAGCTACCTCTGTTTGCACTTCTCTAACCCTCAAAACTCAGTCTATTTCTCCTTTGAAGATTCCATAGGAGTTGATTAGGACAGTTGCAATTTTTATTAAGTGCAATATGCCTGCGAATAGTCTTCCCTACTGTTGGTGGGTGTGCATGTTAGGAAGGAGATCCCTCACTCCTACATTAGAGCTTGCTAATCCTGAGATAGAAAGGGGTAGAAGACCGAGAAAGCATAGACGCACCACAGTTGAGCCTCCAATTAAAATTGAGACAACAGTTATGGGTGAAGAACAACCTAGAACATTGAAGGAATTGAATGCTCCAGATGCTTACAATTCTCCATTCAACATTCAATTCCCAGATGTTTAAGGAAACTACGAAATCAAAACTTCCATCATCCAAATGCTTCCCTCTTTCCATGGGCTTAGTAAGGAAGACCCTTACAAGCACATTAACCAGTTCTTGGCCTTGTGCACGACATTCTCTATTGCTGGTTTGGGACCAGAAGCCACTAGGTTAAGGCTCTTTCCTTTCTCCCTAAAGGACAGGGCCATGACCTGATTATCTACTCTCCCAAACAATAGCATCACTTCCTGGAAAGACCTCCAGACAAGATTTCTATCTAAATTTTTCCCAGAGACCAAAACCAGCCAGTTGAGGAAAGGCATACTTTCTTTTGCCCAGTCCCCAACTGAAGATTTTAACCAATGCTGGGATAGATTTAAAGAGATGCTCAAACAATGCCCCCACCATAAGATCCCTGACTGGCAGCTTGTCCAGAGCTTCTATAATGGGATTGATGAGAAGAGCAGAGACATGGTAGATGCCTCTTGTGGTGGAACGTAAATGCATAAAACAGCTGATGAGGCATGGGACTTGTTCGAGGTCATAAGTGAAATTACTTTTCAGAAGATCTCCTCCTCCAGAACTGTTCAAGAACCTTCTCCTAAGCTGGGGCTTGCTGAGACTTCTAAAGGAAAAATGTATGAAGTTAGGGGCAATGATGACCTGAGAATGTTGATGGCTGTGGTGCAGCCCAGAATGGCTGCACAAGTGATGGAGGCATGTCTGATATGCCAATCTCCACAACACAATGTAGAAGAGTGCCCATCTGCGGGGCAATATCCTGAGCTTGTAATGGAACAGGCTGCTGCTGTCCAATCTTTTGGACAACAACAATCTGGTGGCTACAATAAACAACCATATAGATACCAGCACCAAAATGCTGGTTACCAATGGAGAGACCACCCAAATTTGAGGTGGAGGCAAGACAATTATATGCAGGCACAACAGATGTTGGCCTTACCTCAAAGGCCACAACAACAGTTTAACCAGGGTTATGCCCCACAGTCGAATTTCCAACAACAGCAGCCCCAGTAACAAAATCAATTGGTAGTTCCACCACCCTAGCCCCGAAGTGCTTCTTTCGAGGACCAGGTTTTGGCCTAATTGCAAAGCCTTGGACCCTTGAATCAGACTGTGACTTCTCACAGTCAAAGCATTAAGAAAATAGAAGAGCAGCTTGGCCAAATACCCAATGCTCTGGCTAAAAGAGAGGAGGGCAGGTTGCCAAGCCAGCCAGTAGCCAACCCTAAGGGCCGGTATTCCATTGGAGAAAGCTCCTTAAATTTTGAGGGCGCCAATGCCATAACTGCCCTAAGGTCTGGTAAGCTGGTAGACAACCAGGTGGGAAAGGAATAAGGAGAGGTCTACCCCAAGGAAATATCAAGTGAAAGTGATAAAGACTTTGTTAGGGAACATAGTCAAGAACTGCCTGCTACCCTTCAACAAGGGAAAAATAAAGAGGTCGTAGTTGAACCTCAGCAGGAGATAAAAATAGATAAAAGAAAAAAAACAAAAGTTTAGCCATAGGCTTGCAACTGAGGAACCAACAGTACCTCAGCTGCCATTTCCTCAAGCTTTGAGTGGCCCTGCCCCTTTTGATAAGGGTCAGGCACAGATCGAGGAAATGATGGAGACCTTTAAGTAGGTCAAAATAAATTTACCCCTGCTTGATGCAATCCGACAGGTCCCAGCCTATGCAAAGTTTCTGAAAGACCTCTGTACTCAGAAAAGGAAGGCCAGAGGCCATTTGTCCAAAAAGCTCTTTGTGACTGATACAGTTAATTCCGTATTAACCATGATAATGGCTAAGAAGTTGCAAGACCCTGGGATACCCACTATTCCCTGTATTATTGGAGACCACACAATTGGGAGGGCCCATTTAGACCTTGGATCCAGTGTTAACCTGCTGCCATACAGTGTGTATTAGCCGCTAGGTTTGGGGGAGCTCAATCCCACCCCCATTGTTTTTTTGATGGCTGATAGATCTGAGAGGAAACCCATGGGAGTGGTTGAGGATGTCTTAGTAGGGGTAGACAAGTTCTTCTATCCTGTAGACTTCCTTGTTTTGGACATGGGGTGCAGCAAGAGCACATCCCCGATACCTATTATTCTGGGTAGACCAATCTTGGCCACTACCAATGAATGCATTTAATGCAGGTCTGGAATCATGGAGGTCACTTTTAGACATATGAAAGTTGAGCTTAATGTGTACAACAGTGCAAAGCACCCTCAGTTGGACAATGAGGAATGCGAAGAAATTGTTGAAGAAGAATTGCCCACTCTGCTAGAGTGGAGCAACATTGTCACTGATTTAACTGAAGTTTGGAACATGGTGAAGGAAGGAAGCCTAGCTTTAATGCCAGAAGACATACCCCTAGTGAGGTCTTCTGTGGGCTTAGTGCAGCACTCTAATTGGAAACCTACATTGCTACCCCTTCCCCCTACCAACAATACACCAATCTTGCCATCCATCAAACAAGCCCCTGATCTGGAGCTCAAGAAGCTTCCAGAGACATTGAAGTATGCTTTCCTCGAGAATGACAAGAAACTTCCTGTGATTATCTCCTCTTCTCTTACCAGTGAGCAAGAGGAGGAATTGCTAACAGTTTTGAGGAAACACAAGAAAGCAATTGCCTGAACCATTGCTGATCTAGGAGGGATTGATGCATCAATCTGTATGCATAGGATTTATCTAGAGGAGGGCTCAACACCCTCCAGGGAAATGCAAAGGAAATTGAACCCTCACATGCAAGAAGTGGTTCTGAAAGAAATCATTTAGTTGCTGGATGCTGGGGTAATTTACCCCATCTCTGATTCTGAATGGGTGGCACCAATCCAGGTGGTACCCAAGAAATCTGGCATAACAGTGATCACAACCGACTCTGGAGAGTTGAGACCAGCCAGGGAAACCACTAGCTAGAGAGTTTACATTGATTATCGAAAACTCAACTCCAAGACCAGAAAAGACCACTTCCCTCTCTCCTTTATTGATCAAATTTTGGATAAGTTGGCTGGAAAAGCATTTTACTGTTTTCTTGATGGGTACTCAGGGTACAACCAGATCCCTGTGCACCCCCTTGATCAAGAGAAAACTACATTTACTTGTCCTTTTGGTACTTTTGCTTACAGAAGGATGCCTTTTGGACTGTGTAATGCCCCAGCCACCTTTCAGAGATGTATGTATGCCATTTTTTTTTATATGATCGACAAATTCTTAGAAATTTTCATGGATGATTTTTCAGTTTATGGGGATAGCTTTGACCAATGTCTATAACACCTCCATCAAGTCATACAAAGATGTGAAGAGACCAATTTGGTCTTAAGTTGGGAGAAGAGCCACTTCATGGTAACACAGGGATTTGTGTTGGACCATGTAGTCTCTAAAGATGGAATTGAGGTAGACAAGGCCAAAGTTGACCTCATTAAGAATTTGTCCCCTCCGAGAACGGTCAAGCAAATCAGATCCTTCCTTAGACATGCTGGATTCTACAGGAGGTTTATGAAAGACTTCAGTAAAATTGCTAAACCATTGTGCCACCTGCTCTGCCAGGATGTGCCCTTTGACTTCTCTACTGAATGTCTGAAGGCTTTTGAAACTTTAAAAGTCTGCCTCACCTCTGCCCCTGTACTCCAAACATCTGACTATACCTTGCCCTTTGAGTTGATGTGTGATGCATCTGACTTGGCAATAGGTGTTGTCCTGGGTCAGAGAAAAGATAAGCTGCCTGTGGTCATTGCATATCTTAGCAAATCACTTGCTGAAGCTCAACTGAACTACACAACCATTGAGAAAGAGCTTCTGGCAGTGGCTTTTACTGTGGACAAGTTTAGACCTTACCTACTTGGGTCTAAAACTGTCATCTTCACTGACCACTCAGCATTAAAGTACCTACTGTCCAAGAAGGATGCAAAGCCCAAATTGATTAAATGGATACTCCTGTTGCAAGAGTTTGACATCGAAATCAAGGACAAGAAGGGTATAGAAAATGTGGTGGTTGACCACTGGTCCAGAATTATGTTGGAGAAAGGTGTTGATGACCTTGCTACAAATTATGTATTCTCGGATGAGCAACTATTTGCCATCCAATCTTTAGTTCTCTGGTATGCACATATTGTCAATTATCTAGTTATAGGCAAGATTCCTTCTCATTGGACAAAAATGGACAAAGACCTATTTTTCTCATAGGTCAAATTCTTTTTCTGGGAGGAACCTTGCTTGTACAAGTATTGGGCAGACCAAATCATTCGGAAATGTGTTCCCGAAAGTGATATCCCCAGTATTCTGGCCATGTGCCATGAAAATGCCTGTGAGGGTCACTTTAGTGGGAGAAAAATAGCTGACAAAGTGTTGCAGTGTGGTTTCTATTGGCCTTCTCTTCTCAGAGATGCCCATACCCACTGCAAGGCCTGTGAAAGATGTCAAAAATTAGGAGGGCTGTCCAAACGAAATTCAATGCCTTTACAACCCATCCTTGTTGTAGAATTGTTTGATGTGTGGGGTATTGACTTTATGGGCCCCTTTCCTACTTCAAATAGTTTTCATTTCATCTTAGTGGCAGTGAACTACGTTTCCAAATGGGTAGAAGCCATTGCCACAAGAACTAATGATAATCAGGTTGTCCTCAAGTTCATGAAGCAGAATATCTTCTCCAGATTAGGTACCCCTAGAGCCATTATCAGTGATGGAGGGAGCCATTTCTATAACAGAAATTTCGAGAGCTTGCTCAAGAAATATTCTGTCACCCATAGGATTGCTACTCCCTACCACCCACAAACCAGTGGGCAAGTTGAAATTTCAAATAAGGAGATCAAGCATCTCCTTGATAAGACTGTGAGGACTGATAGGAAGGATTGGGCTGACAAGCTTAATGATGCACTGCCTATAAGACCCCCATCGGTATGTCCCATTTCAGACTGATCTATGGCAAGGCCTGTCATCTCCCAGTGGAGTTAGAACACAAGGCCTATTGGGCCATCAAACATTTAAATCTAGAGCTAACTTCTACTGGTCATCACAGATTTCTACAGCTGTCAGAATTGGAAGAACTACGGATGGATGCGTATACCAATGGCAGGATCTATAAGGAAAGGTCCAAAGCTTTCTTTGACAAAGGGCTGTTGAGAAAGAGTTTCATTGCTGGTGATAAGGTTTGGTTATTTAACTCCAAACTTAAATTCTTTCCTGGCAAATTGAAATCCAGATGGGAAGGTCCCTGGGGATCCTTGATTTCCACAGCACCAGATGGGGAAACATGCATGACAATGTATGGAGTTAAATAACCAAACCATGAAGGTGAATGGTCAAAGGCTTAAGCCTTGTTTTGAAAAACCTGTCGAACTCATGGACACCATTCATTTTCAAGGAGATCCTTCTTCAAATTGATCCATAGGTGTGTCATTACTGTATCATATGTATGTTGTTTATGGTTGATTTAACTTGCTTTCTTTTGTTTCTATTCTTTAGGATTTGTTCATGGTCTTATCTGAATCTGGACCAATCTGTTTTAAACTTTTGATGCATGGTTTCATTCTTACTAATTTTTCAATTGATAGCTTCTGTTGCATGCCTAATATGGGAGGTTACTTTTGATTGGATGTTTGAGTTTACATGTGTCTAGAGGTAGCCATAGGAGAGAGTCATGCCCAAGATCCAACCACAAGCAAACAGGAAAAGGGGCAGAACAGAGAGCACATGCTCTCTGTTTTATACCTTACTGTCGCTGGGTCCAAAATGAATGTCTGGGAGACTATCGCGAGGTTAAAAAGGAAGCCTGGGAGCATGTCACGTAGTTCACGTAGAAACATTCAATGCCTATCGCGAGATTCATGTGTACCTGAAAACCTCTCGCGCGGTCCACATCGAGCTATTCAGTAGCTATCGCGAGATTATCAGGCTGTCGCGAGGTTAATAAGGTAAACTAGGAGACTCTCGCGTAATTCAACATAAATACTTCATTTACTATCACGAGATTCTAACTCTGTTGCGAGATTCAAAATGAATCTCAGGGCTTTTCGTGCAATCCAAATAGAGCCTTAGGAGCCGCTCGCACAATTCACATGAATTAATTTCACTCTGTCGCATGCTCCAAGGACAACTTGAGAGATTGTCGCGCAATCCAGATTTAATCAACACCTTCTCTAGGTTCATTTCCAAGCCCGCGACCAGATGTTCCAAAGCGCGTCGAGCCTCACGATAAGTATTTAAACCTCGCGCTTGGCCCCTTTCCCATTATTTTCTTCCTTCTTCCCTCTACAAAACCCTAGCTTTTGGCGCTCTCCCCTCTCCCCTCTTGCATCACTCCCAGGGTTCATCATTCACTTCACAAATCTACAGAGTGGTTCATATCATCACCCCTATCCATTACCCTCTGCTCAGAGATCTTGAGTTACCCTGTGCGTCAAATCAAACAAAACCCTAGATCTCAACCTCCGTTTCTCAAACGTGAAGACAAAGTTAGAAATGGCTCCAAAAATTGCACAGAAGAGAAAAGGAAAGGACAAGGACCCTGCAGAGACCACCCCTAAAAAGGCCAAGACTTCAAAGTCTCCCAAAAAAGGAAAGGAAGTGGCTGAGGAGGCGGCGGTACCAACCACTAAGTTCTCTATTCCTTTTGAGCTCCTAGAGTCAATTCCATTAGAGCCTGAAACAACCTTTGATGTACCATTTTTTGAGAAAGAACTTCTCTCTGCCCCTGCAGTACAGTTTATGAGCAAAGCGGGCCTGATGCCATTGATGAGAGGAATTCCAGCACTAGCCTACCCCAGGCTAGTGCAGCTATTTTATCAGTACATCAAGGTCAAGAAGGACAACAATGGACAAGGGTGCTTGCTGGTGCTGATTGCTGAAGTGTTAAGAATCCCAGCAGCATTCGACCCTAGCTGTGGATATGGCCCCCCTCTGCGTGCATCGATTGATACAATTGCATGGGCCCAAACTAGAGGATTAAAAGTCACAGGAGACTTTATCCTAAGGAGAGAATTGGAACCTAAACTCCTATTCATTGACCAAGTCCTGTGAAAGAACATATATTGCTCAGGACATCAGCAGGAGAGGACCCCCATTGCGGATGTTGTCTACTCTTTCCACTTGGGCCATGGCTTCCACGCAGCCTGGCTTATTTTTAAGGCAATGAAAGACGTAGTGGAGAAGTTAGGGTTAAACAAGAAGCCTCACACTCTACCCTATGCAAGAATTATTACCTTACTGCTGATCAAGGGGGGATACAAGATAGGAAGGACTGAGCAGACCACCACCCTTTCCCCTACTACCTTTGCTAAAAGGTAATGGGGAATCAGCAGGAGCTTGATGGGGGCCAAAAAAAGAAGAAAGCTGAGGCTAAAGCCCTACCCAAGCAAGCAGAAGAGGCTGTCGGATCAGGGTCTACCCCTGCTACAAAGGAGGTGCCCCCAAAGCTCACTACGTCCATAGCTGTAGTAGCACCTGTTACCCCTGTGTCCACCACCCCTCTCGCATCCATCTCTCACCCCCCTCTGTTTCCATTCTCCATGCCCACTCCCCCTTCACCTGTGCTTGGTCCATGGGAAGACTCACCATCCCCTACCTTACCTCAGTACACAGCCACAATTCCCCCCTCATCTCCACCTAAGCCTACCAGCCCCCCACTCATCTCCTACAAAAAATGAAAAATAACTGAGACCATCCTAACCATCTCCCAGACGCCACCCTCAATACCTTCTATCCCCAGTGACCCACCCCACCTTGAAGAAACCACCACCCCAGCCATATCTACTACATCCCCCCTCACAGACATTGACTTAACCCTTAACACGTCCATAGGCTTCCAAGCCTTCATCTCTACCTTCCTTGAAACAATGGCTGCCTACTACACCCCTTTGCCAGACTCCCCAACTACCTCATAGCACCACTCCCCAGAACCCCACTCTTCCCCTCCCTCCACTTTCCATCATGCTCCTTCCTCCCCTTTCCAACCAGTACCCTCTTCTTCCCAAACCCAACCTCCGAGCTTTGACACACTAACCCTCACCCTACTCCTTATCCAAGACATACAAGCCCAGTTATCCACCAATACCCAAAAATAGGACCAGATGTAGGCTAAACTCACCTTCATCCAATCCACCCTACACACCTTAACCACTCCACCCATCCCTCCACCATCCACTTCAACCCCCCTGGTCCTGTCCACTGACAAAGAAACCCAAACAGACTTCCCTCCTGACTTTCACACCCTCCCACCATCAACATTAACTTCTATCTCCCCATTTCCTTTCGTACCTTTCACCATTCCCATTTTTCCCCCACCTCCACCCCCTACTCCTACTGAGCTTACCCCATTTTCATTTCCCCCTATACCCTCCATTCCACCTCTTATCCTACCACCTCCAACGTTCACTAACAAAAAGACACAGACTGACCCAGAACGTATCCCCCTTCCCCCTCAAATAGACCTACCCACTGTTACCCCATCTCCGCCCCCCAGGACCAAGCACACTTTGCTCCTTCCACCTCCTATCTTCCCATTGCCCCAAAACATCATTTTTATAGCCCTCCTTACCACACCATCCTGCATCACATGCGGGATAATGCTTACCTGAGGAAGGATGTCCTGAGGGGCATGGCCAAGCTACGCCAATAAATTGAGACCCCCCCTGCTGGAGAAGATTGATGAGATGACAGAGGCCCATAGAAAACAAATACTGGGCATCTCCTTGGGGTGGAAAAATATTCTGGAGGAATATCAGAAGACAAAGGCTACAGGTACTTATCATGAGCTGAATTGGGAGTATGAGAAATCCAATGCTGCTGTAGCGCAGGCTCAGGCAAGAATGCTTGAAAAATGGCTTAACAATGCACAGGAGATCCAAAAAATCCAAAAGGAGATCCATAAGACTGACATCCTTAAACATCAAATCCAGATAGCCTCATTGGAATCTGCATTGGCTGCTGCCAAAAATGTCCCTCTGCAGCCGACCCCCATCTCTATTCACATGCCTGAGCCTGAGCCAACTACTACTCCAGCTCCACCTGCCCAGTCTGCGAAGGCACAATCCAAGCCCCAACAAGTCAAAGGAAAAGCTCCTGCTTCACCTCCTACGGAGCAACCTCCAACTACAAAGTAACCTACCCCTACCACGGCCTCTGCTGAACCACCACAGAAGCAAACTTATCCTCAGCAGAGGAAAGTCACTGCTAAGAGGTCTGCTCCCAAAGCTGTCCCTTTAAAAATTAGCAAAGAGCCTGCTGCCCAGTTTGACGAGGCACAGTCCCCTACCCAACCTGAGTCCACTGGCAAAGGGAAATCCCCCGTGGTACCCACTGAGGAAGCCAAAGCTAAGGGAAAAGGGAAATCCCCAATGGTCCCCACTGCAGAAGCAGAAGCCAAAGGCCAAGGGAAAGGAAAATCCCCTACCACCTCCCCTACTAAGCACAAAGGAAAAGCCCCTCATGAACTCAAGGAACCAAAAGCTCCCAAGCCACCAAAAGTAAGGGTGAGGGCACCTAAAGCTCCAACTTCACTGAAAACACCAGCCGAAAAGAAAAAGGAGAGGGAGGTAAAGAAGAAACAGGAAAGAGATGCCCTTAGGGCACATGCTAAAAAGATGGGCTGGGATTTCTACACAGATTCGGGTTCAGATTAGATCCTAGTTTCTAGATTGTATATTAGGTTTTTTTTCTTTTAACTATATTTATAAATATTTTCTTCAACTTTAGTAGAATTTTTAGCTTTTGTCTATTGCTCTGTTCTGTGTGCTTCTTTCTATTTGTTTGCTAGTTTTCATTTTGTTATTTTTGCCATTCATGGGAGAAGAGTTTAGGGAGGCTATGCTTCTTTGCAATAGTAATCCATGTGGAGGATAGATGTAGGTGGCTGAATAGATCTATGCAAATGCCTGCCTCAGGAATTTCAATGGCTTCCTTTTCAAATTGATGAACCATGATAGGCTACCTCGTGGAGATACCCAAATCAGCTGTGCGAGAAATTTACACTACTCATCACTGATTATTCTTCGCGAGGATCCCTGTGCGATACACTGACCCCTTTAAATACCATGCCTATCTTTAGACATTCAGTTAATGTTCATTCTCTTTTCCAAGAGCCAGTTGTGTGTTTCTTCTTTCCCCACCCAACGCTCATTTATTGCTAAGTTTGAAAAGTAGCACAATTTCAATTCCGTCGATTCATGTTCCCTCGTCCCCCTCTTTTAAATCGGCCATCAGTCCCTTTTCATCTCATCCCTCTTGTTCTAACCCTAGAAGTCCATCCCTCCTCACACAAATGGTGGATGACAACCCCTTCGGGTTCCTAATCAAATTATACCCCATCTGGGAGGATCCCCCACCACCTAAGGAGCCGGACCCCTTACAGTTTTTCTGGGATGAGTATGACAAGGTCCAAAGGATCCTAGCCAAGGAGGAACAGAAAAAGAAGAAGAAAGAGAAGAGAGAAAAGAAAAAGAGGAAACTGGATCCACCTGCATCTTCCTCACACCCTCCTCCACCGCCTCTCCCTTGATCCCACCCCCCCATTTCGTCTTTTCTTTTACACTCTTTGTGTACCATTTTCATTTTTCTTTTTAATGATAGTTTCTTTTCATTCTGTACTTTTCTTAGCATTATTTGTTTTCTCTATCTTTTGCTTTATTTCTTTTTGTCTGTCTGATTGGAATCTACTGCCTCTTCTCACCTTTGAACCAGTGAGGACACTGCTCTGACAAGTTTGGGGGTATGACAGTCTGCCAATAAAATAGTTAATTTTAGTGCAATAATGGTGGTATAACTGAGATGAATAAAGCTAATTTCCACTAAACTTGATACAATGAGGAAACATGTAAAATTTAAATATTTTTACAGACTTTTGGAACCAGATAAAAGTGATCTTGACACCACCATGAAGCCAATATTAGAAATTTTTTGAGCTAAGTACTCAGCGAGCCTAAGAGGAGAGAAACAGACAAAAATACACCCCATGAGTTAACATTGAAGACCATACCTAGTGAGATTTGGGCCCATCATTTTCTTTTAAAGAGTGTTTTTGGCATTATTTATGCTCTAAGGACTGAGTGAATCAAGACTTTTTCACTAGAAGTTGGGCAACTCCAAATCAAAACTAATTGACAACACTCATGAGACTAAGGAAATGATCCAAGGCCCTCATTTGGACAGTTTGAGCCTAAAAATCAAACCTTTTAAAATCTGCCATTTTGCATACATAGTTGAGCCTTAAAATCATTTTTTTTTTCTTTCACAAACACCAGAAAACTTGCACCTTAACCTCATTACATGAGTCAACCTTACCCTCACTCTGAGAATTCAGAAGGTAAAGGGTAAGGAGGTAAAGATACTGAGAATGGTCCAATATTCAGTGGAAGGTGAAGAAAAGCTACTTGTGAATAGCTGTGTATCAATGGCAGTTGTGTGGCATTTCATCAAAAGAATGAATAAAGAAAATAAAAAGAGAAAAAGAAAGAGAAGTCTAGAGAAAATCATCATCTGAAAATTGAAAAGAAGAGGAGAAGTTGGCCACTTTGTCTTTGAAATAGAAGAGGAAGATGAAGTTTTTACTGGAATGAAGGTTGTGCAGTAATGAACCACTCCTTACCTTGCTGATTTCTTAATTTGGACTCCCTTTTTACCCCTTTATTCTGTACACCCCTCAGCCATAAGCCACATTACAACCCATTCTAAAAGACCTTGTGGATCCAAAGTCAAATGAGCTGTCATGTGGAGATGAAGAGTTGTCCAATCTATGGTAAAAATTCATGAGGATATCAGAAATTAGAAGCTTAGCCTATGCTGATGCTTGCAAGCCCATTTGGGGTCAGTAACTGCTCTTGAGCTGTTAAGAATATGAACACCCTCAGGATATTAATGTTGAGAGATAGCCCAAGTGAGAATTGGGTCTGAATTTAAACCCCATTGGGATTGTATCCAACCTGAATTTTGAATCAAAGGCAAGCTAGGTACTGATTTTTGTACATTGAAATTCTAATATTAAATGAATGGTGGTCAGGCAAACACATGTTAACTTTCAAGTTCTAAATGGCCTGCAAATATTGCTGCAGTTTCCTCTAAGTGTTAAACGGGTGTGGAATGAAACTTTAAATAATTGAATCTGTGTTGTCATTATCTGCACTATACTTAACTGATTTTAATGGTGAAGTTTGTGGTGTCTTCACTGAAAACCCTCAGGAGACTTCACTCCTCCACTAGGGACCACCTAGGGGTTTAAAAGGCTTGGTACATATGCTAAATGTATTTGTGATCCCTATGAAAGTGGCGTTTACAGCTTTGCTAAGGGACTAGCAAAGATTTGGTTTGGGGGTATGTTAAGACCTGAAAAGTACCACTTTCCACCCCTTAACTTAATCTCTGTTAGACCCTTAATCATTTAATAAATGTGTTTTGAGTCTATTCTATAGGTAATAAGCAACAGCTACAAATAACCCCCAAACCATGCCAAAGAGCTCACTGTTGACCCAGAGGCCCCTCAGAAATGTGAAGATAGAACCCAGACAGAGAGTTGGCTACAACATAGGCACAGCAAATCAGAAATAAACCAACAAGAATGCCTCGTGCAGATGTCACAGGGTTCAATTGAACCAGAGATGATGCCTTCGCACAGTCGTTGCGGGCTTCTGAAGATGGCAAAAAACTAGTCGCGCAGTCTTCGCGCCATTCTCGCATGATTTGGTGCTAGAAAGAATTGAAAAGTAGACTTCACGAGGTCATCACGAGGCTCAGTCTTAAGTGCTCGCACAATTTTGCGCAGCTAGAGAAAGGAGTCTTCAATCGTCACGTGATTCACTAAAGAGAGAGACCTCTAGGCACTCTCATGCGTAGTTGTCGGGCAGTAGTAGCGGGGCACACATTTCAAGGAACTGCTCGCGTGATCCAGAAACCTATGAATATTATTCTCTTTGTGAGGATCACCGAAGGATTCACAAGGAATGAATTGCATGTGCCATTCTCGCGCCATTCAAATGCAAGCACCAACCCCGTGACTGCAAGAGCTTCAAGGTGAGCAATCTCGCGACAACCATTAGTACCCCGCGATGACCAAAATGTCAATCCCGTGACTGCATGAACTCCAAGTCAAAGTAACCCCGCGACACCAAATCTACCACGCGGCAAGACCTATAAATCCTTTCTATCCAGCGAGGATCGGGTTCTAAACATCTCCCACTTCTGCAAGGGCAATCTAGGAATCTCCAGCAATTAGGGCACACACTCCAATGCTCCAATCTTTGTGCACACGCCCTGAGGCATTCAAGGTACAGGAATGGGCCGCAATTACATTAAGAAATTAGGGTTTTTCCTAACCCTAATTGTGAGAGAACTGACTGCTATATAAGCCTAAGCCTAGCTTAGGTTTATATATCTCTTTTAGCAAGACTTTTTGGTTCTCAACTTCTGTGCTTCTTCTTGAAACCGACTGTAGAATTATAGTAGGCTAAGGTTAGGGTTTAGGAGTTTTCTTTTCCCTTTTTCTTTTTCTCCATAGTCCAGCATTTGCTGGCTATGCCTTTTGTATGATTATTTGGTATAGATTGTAATGGAGTTTTGCAATAGGATTTATAACATGTATGGGATGATGTTTTTATTTTGAGTTGTTCTGTACAAGGCTGCTGCCTTGAGATCCTCCATTGCTAAGTTGTATCGTAAGCAATGGAGGATTGTTTTTAATGTTTTAATTAGATCTAAGTGACCTGTGTATCCAGGTTAGGCACGTTGTAGGCCTTCCCCCACCACGAGATGTACTAAATCTGATTCCCCATGGGAGCTTGAGCAAGTAGCCTTGCGAACATGGTGGCGGCAGCAATGCTCTTGTTTTGTCTTAGACCTTTGTGAGGAGGATAGCCTCTGTGGATAGTCTGTGACCATTCAAGTGGACAGGTTATAGCCCTAGGGTGAAGCCAATCAACAGACCTAAGACAGATTCTTCTTCTCTGCACTTGTGCTTGTAGCCCTGTGAGAGATTGTGGAGAGATAGACTCCCTTATATTTTAATAGATCCACCATCAGGCTGTAGAGATTGTTGACTTGTGACTGGATCACTACAGACTTTCTAAAGCAGTGAACAACCATGCTTAAAAGCTAGTACACAAACTCTTGCTGGTCCTATGTGTCCAGGCTCGTGCACTTTCTAGGCCTAGCCCCACACACAGAACTTTAGAGGATGAGGTTCCTATGGATTCTTGATTTTGTAGCCTAGATGAAGTAGTGCCTACAATGATAAGCTTGTTCTAACCCATCTCTGCATTGTGGTTCCCCTATTGGATAGTCTGTGACCATTTAAGTGGACAGGTTATAGCCTTAAGGGATTGGATCATGGCACAGGGGTGAGTTGGATTCTTTCTCCTCTTTGGTGATAATGTAGCCATTAGACAGGATTTCTATAGCCACAGATTTGAGTCTGAGTTGCAAGACCCATCAGATCTGTACCTAATATCATACTTCTCACCCTTTTATATTTATTTTCTCACTCCATCTTCTTTCTTACCCTTTCTGTAGTTTAGACATTAAGTTACCTTAGCATTTAGATTATAGTGACCCTAAATCCCTTTCCATTTAGGATTGCCAGATCTATAGTCAAATCTGAAGAGCCTACTAAGGATAGCTCCCTTGGAGCTTTAGATCGACTTCCTTGTGGGACGATCTCTTACTTATCAAAACTTGCTACAATAGGCCCTATATCTTGCAGGACTATGCATATTTTTCTGCTCCGTAATCATCACTCTACCTTTCACTCATGTTTCATTTATCCCATTCTTATCACTGTCTTCAATAATGTAAGCACATAACAGATGTCATAGCGCTTCTTCATGACTGCGGGAGATGTCATAGCGCGTTGCTATGAGAGCAACCACAGTACATCACGAGCACGTAAATCATTGGCCATAGCAAGATACTATTCTTTGTGTCCTTTTCTCCCCTCTCTCCTCCGAGCATCCTCTACGCTTCTTCCGACGTCGGTAAAACTAATGTGGTTCGAATCCAATGTCCATGTATATGGCGTCCCCATCACAGGGCCACCCAAATTATATTTGGGGCCCAACATCAATAGCCCCTACCAGACTCCTGTCGGGACTGATGGGTTCATGCCCAACCAATTGAGACCTCTGGCCTATAGGGGCATTTTGGTTCAAAAGGATGTCTCTAATTGGATTCTTGGCATGACTAAAAACTGTGAGGAAGAACTTTCCAGACTAAACTCAAATATTGTGAAAAAATACTAAAAAGAGAAAGGCCCATGATGAGAACTTATTTGCAAAGACATGTATACAGATCTAGGGCTGTCAACGGGTCGGGGTGGATTCGAGCTAGCCAGCCTTTACTCTTAAGATAATCGGGGCTTGGACGGGCAGAGTGGGCCAGGCTTTGAGCCGCCTAATTAGGCTGAAACCCAACTCGAATACAAATTAAATCAAGCCAAGCTAGGGCTTTTTATTTGAGCCCAAATCTGAGCCAAGTCGGGCTAGGATAGGTGAAGTTAGGGCAGGTCGAAAATGACCTTATTCAAGTGAAGTTTAGGCAGGTCGGAAACGAACTAAAATGCTAGTCAAACCAAATCGAAACTGATTCAAAACCAAAAAGATAGAACCAATTCTAAATAGGGGGGTCTGGCTTGGATTTTGAGTGGCCTAAACTGAAAATGGATTATGTAGGATTAGAAAACAGAAAAAAATAAAATAAAAATTGAAAATTGAATAATTCTTTTTCTTTTTAAATCCAAACTAAACCGATCCGATTTTTTTCTGGTTTCCAGTCAGTAACTTAAAAAAATATAACCCAAATCGTACGGGGTGAATCAAACTAAAAATCAAAATTTTTGATTTCCATTCGGTTCAGTTATTGAAATTTGCATCCCTAACCCTAACACATGAGTTAGGAAATGAAAATTCTTTTGTTCTTGCAGTCAACTGAATCATCGAGTGCTATCTTACACCATCAACGTTCACTTAGCACCACTTAGATCAGAGAGACACTTGGCTCTAGATAAAATGGGAGTTATGCACATGTTTTGACATAGAATTTGACAACATAGGATTCTAGGAAAAGCATATACAAAGTAATGAGGAACCTTGAGTTAGGCAATGAAATTCAGGTCCAGTAGATTGGGTCACTTCCCCATGCAATTGTTAGCTCTCTTGAAGCCAACATGAAACATTTCTTACCACTTTTTTTTGTCTAATCCAAAACTCTGCCATTCAAAAGAGGTCCCTCAATCCAATGGGTATATGCTATTCGACATAGGCTGCATTTTGGATTGCTCTTTGGAGCTATAAGGGGCAGCTAAGAGCACTTTAGTATGAGACTATGTTTGGTTTTAAGTGATCTTAACTCTTTCGAAGAGTGAAAGAGCTGAATTTGATTCTCTTTAAGAGAGCAATTTAAACATGTTCTGATCTTTGCCTCCAAAGAGCAATCCCAAAAATAGTAATAGAAATTTTGTTTGCATGTGCTCATGATGTTGGATATTTAAAAGTTTTAAAACTTATGTCTTTTCCAAAAAGCTATTGATGGATCTGGATGGATCTATCGATTCGACCATCCAAATATATGCCCTAGGATCTAGGTGCATGATCGATCAAAAATAATAAATCAACAATCCATAAATTAAAATATATGTGTGCACCTTGAGGGTGAGCCATTAACGGTGGGTTGTCAATCTTCAATGATCTCCTCGCTCTCAATACCTCCTTTCACAATGGGGATGCTTTTGTTAATAAGGAGGGTTGAAGTGTGTTGAGTAATCGTTGGGACCAAGCATCCCTTATATTTATAGCCAAAGAGTCCTTTCCCATTAAGGACTTAAATTACTAATTATATTGTGATTGGAAATCACAATCATACCTTAACTAAAAGACTTAATTATTATTAATTGCTTATTTTCTTCAAATTCACTGAATTAGCAACTACACATCTCAAGATTGATCTTACAACATTCATCGGTCAATGGGTTGACCATAGTGACGACTTCCAATATAGAAACTTCTAACATTCTCCCACTTGGCCACACTATGTCAATAAACTTCAATTACCAAATGTTAGCTAACTTTCTTTGAATGGTAAGTCCTAATCAATATCAATCAAAGTCTTTATAATCAGTCCAGTCTAGTGAGAATTCTAACACAGAATCAATGTAGTCAAAGCATCATGTCATCGATACATGATCGTTCATTAGTTATCGCATTAGAATGCATCACCAACATGGATTCCAACTAGTATGATTTCACATAGATTGTAAGTTTATAAACTGAATGATAATTAAATACAAACTTAATCTATTATTGGTCCTACTTTATTACCATTTATTGGCACCATATATTTCAAAATTTTATTTGCATAAAAATGAAAAAGCAAATAAATAATCCTTATTTCTGAATCAATTTAAATAAATGTAATCACTCTTATACATCCACTCTTAAAGGCTATCAAAATTATCCTTTACTCTCATGCACGCAACGTGCTACGAAAAGAGCTTGGAAGGAAAGCTTTTAGTGAGAGAGTCAGCCAACATAAGTGTTGTATTGATCTTTTCAACAGATATCATTTAATTCTGAACTTTCTCCCTTACAGCAAGATATTTGTTATCAATATATTTAGAACCTCCACTAGTCTTATTATTATTGGAGATAACTATCACACCGGAATTGTCACATAAGATTTTCAGTGGCCTCAAAATACTATCAATAATTCGAAGCCTTGAGATAAAATTTGTGACAACTCGGATTTTTCCAACATAAAAATTTTGAGACATATTTTTTTTTCTTAACTTATACTAAATGGGAAATCAAAGCAAAGTTATATATGTCATGAATAAAAATCTTCAGTTCTAATACTTAATATATAAAGAATAAAACAAACACCACTGATGACTAACCATTACCAACAGTAGTATGCCATGCATGTATAATAGTACGAACGGACCAAGCCCGAACTTACAAAAGTCCATGATGCACTAAATCTTTGATCCTGAAATAGAGTATAAATCCTTATACGGAAGCTCTTTTTCCTCAAGTATGTAGTTTGGCCTTCCTCAAACCTACACTTTTTACATATAGTCGGGGTGAGCTGACATGTAAGCTCAGTGGAGAAAACTAATACCAATATACATCTCATCACATGCATAGATTCAAAGATAAGATCAAAACATTTTCATATTTGAAACCGAAACTGAATTCAAGGGCATACCAATTTCAAAGACATTTTCTTATCAAAGTCGAAACTGATTTCAAAGACATTTTCTTAACCAAATTGAAACTGATTTCAAGGCAAACTAATTACAAAGACGTTTTCTTATCAAAGCTGAAACTTATTTCAAAGTCAAGTTCTCCACAAAAGCATTTTCTTATCTCTGATTTACTGAGTTCACTTGCATTCACTTATATGCCTTATCTTGATTTACTAAGTTTGATTCACTTACACATCTTATCAGGATTTACTAAGTTCAAATCACATTCACTTACACGTCTTATCTTTTTTACATAACTTACTTACATGTCTTACACATTCTTACTTAGCTTCACTCACATGTCTTACACATTCTTACTTAGCTTCACTCATATATCGTATACATTATTACTTAGCTTCACTCACATATTTTATACATTCTTACTTGGCTTACTTACATGTCTTACACATTCTTACGTGACTTACTTACAGGTCTTACATATTCTTACGTGGGTTCACTTATATATCTTATACGTTGTCACATAGCTTACACAGTTCGATTCATGGAGACTGCTGTACCAATTAAATTCATGATTAGCAGCCATGCTAGTTTGATTCACAATTATCCACCTTGCCGGTTTGATTCATGAAGACTATAGTACCAATTCGATTCACAGTTATCCGCTGTGCCAGTTCGATTCACGATTATCCGGCATGTAGATTTGATTCACGGAGATTGTCGTACCAGTTTGATTCACGATTAGCCATCGTGTCGATTCGATTCCGCCCAAGCCGCCCACAAAGTGTACTTATAATCAACCCATAGCGGTCTAGATTGTACTTGTAATCCGCCCATAACGGTCCACGGTGTACTTATAATCCGCCCAGAGCGGTCCATTGTACACATATAATCCACCCATAACAGTCCACTACACACATATAATCCACCCATAGTGCCCCACTGTACACATATAATCCGCCCATAGCGGTCCACTTATCTTTTTCTTTACTTATGATTCAATTCACACTTTAAAGATTTATGATTTCGTTTCACATTCATTTATCGTACAAAGGTTTTCCCTACTAATCAAGATTCAAAACTTATAAAAACTCACATACAATGCCAAAGACTGAAATTCCTTAAATAATTTTCGAAGGCTACATAAGAGGTTCAAAACAAAGATCATTGCTTGATTCGATAAGTCAATTGTTTCCAAAACAACCACTATGTCAAAGATTCGATAATTTAGAGCTTTCAAGTATTTCAAATAATCAAAATATTCAATCAAATATTAGAGTTCAAAGATCTATAGTTTCCATTGCAAAAAGTTCAAACACTAATTCATTTCAAAATAAAACTTATCATCTTTCATTCGATCATATCAAGCATCTAAGAAATTAAATCAAAATGTAATTGCGTATGAAATTTTCCCCACCTTACCCTTGAAACTATGCAAAGCCAAGCAATATCCTATCGATGGCTTCCCTCCCTCAATCTTCATCACAAATACATGTTGTATTTAGGATTGACCTTAATTACTATTAATCTCGATGTATGTAAGTATTTTCTTAAAACCAAGGTAGAATTGGGCAAGTTCGTACTAACCTAGAACTTGACCTAAATTCCAGCTCAATTGTGACCCTCAAAAAAATTTATTCAAAAGTTGGTTAATTCACAAATGTTATAGATCTTATTGTTCTTTTTCTAATTCTGTGAGAATCACATCAATCGAAGTTCAGAGTAAAAATTTATCGCCAAAATACTAAAGCTGTACCGACACTTCAGTCAAAATGTGATAACTCAGAACTTGACCCAAATTCTCACTCAATTTTGACTCTCAAAAATTTTCATTCTAGAGTTTGTTAATCCATAAAGGTTGTAGAGCTCATTGTCCTCTTTCCAACACCTCAAGAATCATATGATTTTGAGTTCAGAATAAAAAGTTACGGCTAAAATACTGATGCATTGTCGGCAACCTCTATCAAATTCGATCGATCGAATACATTTCGATCGGTCAAATTTCATTTCAATTGATCAAATTTTCCGAGAAATCGCATTTTACACTCTTATGTCAAAATCGATCGATCGAATCCAATTTCGATCGATTGAATTTGACAGATTTCATCAGTCCCTTGGGTTTTATCTTCCCAAACCCATTTTCGAACATACTAATTACTCCCAAATCATAACGAAACTAATTCTAACCAATTTAAATTGAATATTACATTTCGATCTCACGAAATCAATGCGTAAAATGAGCGAAGATCGGAATTATCGATGCTTTCGCCTATTCCATGTGTAATGGTTTGAAACCCACTTCTCATGATTGTTTCGGCACGATCAAAGCCTAAACTCCTTTCTTAACGTGCGACAAAACTCTTGCAAGATCTACGGACTTCGAAACTTCAAAATACCCAAATCAAAAGAGGGTTTGAAGGGATAAAACCTTCGTTTCTTCACGGATCTCGATCCCGTCTGAGATTGTCGATCTCTCGCGGCACATAAACACAATGAAGCTAAATATGTCGGAGATGAATGGTACTGAATCCCTTCAAGCTCTCCTTTCTCTCTCTCTCTATGTCTCTCTCTAGAACTCAAAACCTCTAAAATTTGTGAACGGGTAAGCTTCCAAAGGAAGCTTTGCTTTCTTATAGAAAAAAAGGGATTTTCCCTTATGAAGCACGTTCCACTTGGGTGTTACGCCTTATCTAATAGTTCAGTTATGCATAAAGCATATACACCTAATCAAGGTGTCAATTATTATACAAAAGATCTATGGTTTGGCGTGGTGCTTGCACACCCAAACTACTGGTCATACAGAATTCAACGTTAAACTAATACACCACCACGGTATATGAGCTTTAGTGCAAAAGTCTCACACGAGGCTCAAACGAACCCGAAATGATCCAGTTTGGAAAATCTGAAATAGTGACGCATTTTCTAACGGACATGCACCTAATCAAGACCTATGGGTCTGAAAAATTGGGTATTTGCCACTTCTTCAAAGGTTCTAGTTGAGGTCCAAAGTCGGCCCAAATAGTTGGCCTAACTAGTCGGCCCACTTGTCGTGCCAAATAGTCAACCCAAATAGTTGGCGTATTTGGGTAGGGGCCCAAGTTCAATAGTTGGGCTCGGGTTCATGTATAACGTGCACAAACACACATACACTCTTCATAGGGTACGAGTTGGATTTTAATTGCTTGGCGCATACCCCCAATTATAACAAGTCGGGTTTGAGGCCACGTTACTTAGGTCAAATATTTGACTCAGGTCAAATCAGTCCAAAGGTCGCAAATCTGTCAAGGTTAATAATTCAATATTTTTTAGAATTTCGAGTTATTACCAAATTTCTCAACCATATCACTTCACATGTTGCCTCAAAATATGCAACGAACTCTGCTTCCATAGTAGATGAAGTAGTTAGTATTTGCGTAATGCTCTTCCAAGATACAGGTCCACTTACAAGCATAAATATATAACCCATGTGGACCTACAGGTGTCTTGACACCCAGCATAATTGGCGTCAGAATAACCAATAACTTTAAGGTTATTCAGACTTTTGTACGTCAGCATGTGCCCTTTGTCCCTTGAAAATAATGAAAAACCTTTTTGGCTGCTTTTCAATGGTCTAAATCAGGATTACATTGATACCTACCAAGCATGGCTACTATATACACTATGTTTGGACCAATACAGACTTCTGTATACATGAGACTCCCAACTGCTGATGCCTACGGAATTGTCTCCATCTATAACAACCCTGATTTTTTTCGAGTGTTGAATCATTGAGTTTGAACGAGGATACGACTACTGTGATTGATTAGGCGTTGGTAAAAATTATTGATGACTGTGACGGGACCTCTGGGCCATCTACTTTGATTGGGTGAATGCACCCGATACCCAAATGTTGAGGACCAAGCTCAGACTCGAATGCTGAATTGAGACCGAACCTTGTAATGAGTGCGCTTGGCACACGACTCGAACCCAAGGATCGGACCAATTTCGAGCACACCTTTCGAGTGCTGTAGTAATAACGCGTGGACCAAATTAATTATTATTAAGTTATCTTATTTATTTTCGAGGACGAAAATCTCTTAAAGAGGGGAGGGTGTAATAGATGAAAAAATTGTACCTAGTCATACCGGGTACGGACTCAGGAAGGGTCGAGTTTGTGCTTATCATCGGGACACAAAGAGCTGTATTGGACTGGTGGTGTTGATGGTTGATAATGGTCTAGGACATTTAATAATTATTTAATCTAAGGTGCTTCATAGACTTTAACTTAATTCATATACCTAATCTAAGTGTATCAGGTATACACATGAACTAAACACATATATACTAAGAACCTATATAAACACTAAATGGTATCTAAGCCTATGCATATACACTAAATGCATATAACAAAACTACATGATATCTAAGCCTAATAAGGCTTATAACATTAGATAGTGCCAAATGACTCCACGTGATGGTGAGTCACTCCACTCTTGAGCCATGCACGTCAAGCGCAAAACCCTACAAAATTTGCTACTACCTTTCTCCTCCTTCACACTTTGAATTTGTGATAAACCGAACTGCATATTACTCTCTCTCTAATCCTCCTACAGAACCTCACTATCTACCACTGTTGCATAAACCAAACCCCCTTCATCTTTCTAAACACCCGGCTCTACACATCTAGCTGGTTGACACTCGTGGGAGATCCTATGAAGCAACGATGGAAAAATTCAATGGCATCTAAACTCTCCAACCTCTGTGATCGGAGAGAAATGCTAAACATTGCCCTAGCACCTCAGAACATGAAACCATTATGAGCAAATTCTGACGCTGTCACAACCTAGGAAATACACAAGGAATCCACCAAGATGTATTCCATAAACTCGAGTCATGTACTAGATAAATTTGTTAACAATAGATTATAGGAGATTAATGTCTTTTGAGAGATTGGATCGAGACTCCGAGAAATCTATTGTAGTTAAGAGTTTGAATCCGAAATCCTTGATTTCCAACGCTTCGGAGTCTTGCATACACAACCAAGGATAAAATTATAACTTTAAAATAGTGTGAAATGGCATGGATACACAGAGTAGCAAGCTCAAAAAAATTAAGAACCAAGGCTAGAGAGGATGTCACACAGCAAGCCAAGATTCATCAGCCTTGCCACGACAACATCAAGCTTGCCGCGGCAAGGTGTAACTTGATGGGCTTGCTACGGCAACCCTGTGCCTTGCCGAGGCAAACCTGGGCAACTTGACCTAGTTTAGTATTTTGGTCATAACGTTTGACCTCAAACTCCGATTGGCGAGATTCTAGATGTGTTGGAAAGGGAACAATGAGACCAATAATGTTTATGAATTAATAAATTCATAAATGTAATGTTTAAAAGGTTTTAATTTAGTGACAAGTAGGGACAAATTTCACATGATTCGTCATTTTCGCCCTAGTTGGAGAAAACTTTAGGAGCTTCGACATGTGTGATATTTAGTCACTAACATGTGACTAAACGAATGCCTTTTAATATAGGTTAAGGTTTGGGAAACGTCCGTGAGGATTTTTGCACCGTTTTGCCGCACTTTGCGTAATTTTGCAACCGAGGTAGGGAAAGTTTACCACTAACTTGCATTTGATTTTTCCAATGCTTAGACTGTGATATAATTGAATGCGAGCACTGAGCTTTGAATATTTAAATTGATTTTTATGGGTCAAGTTTGAATTTAAAATTGAAGTCTTTAAATATGAAACCCTCAAGTCTGAATTTTTGTTGAAATTGGATTTTTGGTATTAACCTTTGAGCTTTTAAAGTATTAAATTTTAGAAACCAGTGTAAGGAAAAGTTTGACGCTTAGTTTCATCTAGATCTTGTTTTATGGAATTTGAAAATAAAATCAAAGTTGATAGAATTAGACATGAATTTATCTTTGAATTTGTAAAACTTGAACTTGAAATATGACCTTTGAATCTGAAATATGATCTGTGAATCTGAAAATATGACTCATGCTCTTGCTTGTGTCCCTGTGATTATGTGATCCAGTTTAAGTGACCCTATTAACTTAGCCTAGGGGCTTGATGTCTTGGTTCAAGTGACCCTGTTAACATAGCTCAGGGGCTTGATTTCTTGGTTCAAGTGACCCTATTAACGCCGCTCAGGGGCTTGACAATTGTCACCACCTGATTGAACATGAATATGAATTTTAATACGAAATAATGAATCGAACATTGATCAGTAAACTCCAAAAATGAACCATGAAATCATGAAATCAAACACTGATCATCCGTGTATTTGAACTGACATGGTGGTTAATCCATTTATTTGAACCAACACGATGGTTAATTCGTGTATTTGAACCGACACGGCGGTGGATCAGTATTTAAACAGACATGACAGTTAATTCGTGTATTTGAACCTGAATATGAACATGAACATGAAATCATGAGATCATGAATCTGTGTATTTGAACCGACACGGCAGTGATAATCTGTGTATTTAAACGAATTTGAACTCGTGAACATTGATATGAACTCTGAAACTCTGAATAAGAACCCTAAACATGATCTTTGAATTTTGAATAAGAACTATGAATCCAAATTCGAATCTTGACCCTGAATAAGAATACTGTATATGAATTCCAAATTCAATAATAAGTGGGAAACAAATGAATGAATGAAAAAGTGAATGCGAAATGATTTTCGCAAAGCTCAATTTTGAATAGAATATGTCTTTGAAATAAGTTTTGTTCCAACATGTCTTTGAAGTAAGTTTTGTTCTGATATATCTTGGAAAACAAGTTATGCTTTTGATATGTCTTTGAAATAAGTTTTGTTCTGATATATTTTTGAAATCAACTTTGGTTCAACATGTCTTTGAAAATAGTTTGTTTCTGATACGAAAGCATATATTCATTTTGATTTGAAAATGCCTTTGAATTATGATCATTGGATATGTGTTTTGATAATATGGGATGTGATTAGTATGGATCTTTTCCCTACTGGGCTTGGATGAAGCTCATTCCTCGACTATACATCACAGGTACAGGTCCTGTTCAAGAAGCTTGAAGTGAATCCGGTAAACTGCCTCTTTGAGCTTGGTGTGGAGATACTTGGGCTTCATTTTGGACCTTTAGATTTGGTATATTACCTGACTCTGTTAGCAATTGAAGCTGTACTTCTCTTTTTGTACACCACTGTTTAGGTGATGGTTGACCATCACCGGTGGTTTTAGATTATAGATGGTGTTTTGTAATAAATGGGATATAATCATCTTTCTATCATATATATTTGACGCTTTGAAGTCCGCTTTTTGTGGACATATCTTGTACACTATATTTTGGATCGAGATCTACAACTCGACAGTCCGAGTTTTCTCTTGTTGTGAAAAGAAAAGAAAAAAAATATGTTAGGAAAATCCGAGCTGTTTCACAATCTGCCTTCTCTCTAAATCGATCTTGAGATTCTGAAGTAGACTAAATTTATCACCCTTAATCACAAGGACAACAATAGCGGAGCAATTATGCATGCTAAACCTTTTGAGAACTTTATCAATATAAGCTTTTTGGGACATCCTAATATGTCATGAGATCTATCTCGATGAATCTCAATTCCTATCACATAGGAATCTTTACCAAGATCTTTCATATCAAAACTCTTTAATAAAAAGTTCTTTGTCTTATGTAATATGTTCAAACTACTACTCGCAAGCAGTATATCATCAACAAAACAAGAATGATAAACTTGCTCTCACTGATTTTAAGATATATGCATTGACCCACAATATTTTCTTTAAAACTAAAGTTTGAAATGACTTCATGAAATTTTAAGTATTGTTATCGAGATGCCTACTTTAAACCATATATAGACCTTTTGAGTCTATAAGCTAAATGACTCTCTCCCTCAATCTGAAAACCTGCAGGTTATGTCATAAAGACATCTTTATATAAGTCACCATTCATAAAAGCAGTTTTTACATCCATTTGATACAATTCTAAGTCAAAATAAACTACTAATGCCATGACTATCCAGAAGGATTCCTTTCTAGAGACAGGAGAAAATGTATCTTTATAGTCTATTCCCTCCTTTTTAGTGAACCCTTTAGCAACTAGCCTGGCTTTGTATCTTTATATATTACCTTTGGAGTCTTGTTTTATTTTATATACCCATTTATAACCTACAGGCTTAACTCCTTTAGGTAACTCGCAAAGATCTCAGGCCGAGTTCTGTTGCATTGATTCCAACTCATCTTTCACAGCTTCGAGCCATTGAATGGATTTGTTGCTCTTCATAGCTTCGTTAAAGGAAATAGGATCTGATTTTTTTTCAAAATCATACTCACTCTCATTGAGGTAGATCATATAGTAATAAAAAATGGTTGGCTTCTTTGCTCTCTCTGATTTACGCAATGGTTGATCATTGACGGACACCATAGGAATAAGAGCCTCCTCAATGTGGGGTGTTTCAATAGGTATAGTCGCAAGTGCATCAACAGTTTTTTGAATAACTCGTATTGGTGCCACCTTTTCTTGGATAAAAGGGATAGGAATTATAATCCAATTTTTCTGAAAACTGATTTTCCTAGGCTCAACACTCACTGTTCTCACAATCCTCAGAGAATTCTACATATCTAGTCTCAACAATCTGAGTACTATGAGTGGGGCAATAAAATCTGTAACCATTTGACCTATCAGGGTAACCAATGAAATGACAACTTATAGTTTTAGGATCAAATTTTTCTAATTGTGGCTTAGACACCTTTGCTTCAACTAAACTGTCCCAAATATGTAAATATCCGAAAGCCGGTTTTCTTCCTACATATAGCTCATAAGGAGTTT
Source organism: Chloranthus sessilifolius (assembly GCA_021018995.1). Classification (NCBI taxonomy): domain Eukaryota; kingdom Viridiplantae; phylum Streptophyta; class Magnoliopsida; order Chloranthales; family Chloranthaceae; genus Chloranthus; species Chloranthus sessilifolius. The sequence continues at coordinate 35,757,369 of CM037598.1, read as the reverse complement.
TGGCAACAACCTTACTAGAAATCTGATTCCGGATATGCACTGTTATTTTTAAGGCTTCTCCTCATAAGAACATAGGTAACTTAGAGTTGCACAACATGCTTCTCACCATATCCATAAGAGTACAATTTGGTCGCTCAGCTATAATGTTCTATTCAGGTATTTCCAGTATGGTGTATTGAGCGACAATGCCATGCTATTGTAGATACAGGACGAATGGTCCAGGATTGTGACCTGTTTCAGAGTATTTATCATAATACTCTTCTCTATCAGATCTCATAATTTTAATCTTCAAATTGAGTTATAACTCAACTTCAACTTTATAGATCTTAAGCATATCCAAGGCCCCAAATTTCTCATGAATTAGAAATATATAACCGAAACGAGAATAGTCATCAGTGAAGGTAATAAAAGTATTGCCCACTAATAGCAGCAGTTGGAAACAGTCCACAAATAATAATTTGGACTATTTCTAGCAAACTTGTGATCCTGATAGCTCCTTTCTTATTAGTCTTTTTGAGTTTTTCTTTAACGTAATCAATACAAGTATTGAAGTCGGAGAAATCGAGCGCATCGATTATATCATTTTTAATTAACCTCTCTATTTTATCCTTAGATATATGGCCTAAATATTTATGCCGTAAAATAAAGGAATTGTCGACTGCTCATTTTCGTTACTTAGTAACTTTATCATCCACATGTAAAAAAACTAAAGATTGGGCATAAGATGAATCCAAGTTTAACTGATAAAGATTGCCCACTGATCATTCACATAATTTACCATTATCACCATTAACTTAGTGATGCTAGGACTTAGTTTCGTACTAATAAGTTGTTGATATGCAGATATTAAGAAAAATTGATAAAATAGTGTCAAAGTATTAATCTTTGACAAAAGTAACTCTAAGAGTAGTAAGAATGATGATAGAATGAAAGACGGAAAGCTGTACCTACTGAAAATGTAATATCCCGAAAATTTCGTGTTAAACAGTGACCTCAGGATCCGTGCCAGACTGGTCATAGGTTTGACCGTGTAAGAGTTCACGTGTTGATGTTGGATAAGATGAGCGGATGAGATGTGAGAAATTAAGTGAATATGTGGAATGTGACAAAATCAGGAGTGACATACACCTACTTCTGATGTGTGTGCTCAATACACAAGTTAGAAGGAAGATAAAAGGGTTTAATAACCGTAAAATCAATTATTTTTGTTGTTGAGGAAGAGTAAAGAAGAGAGAGAGAGAGGGGAGTAAAGAGGAGTTATTGCAACTGATTGGAAGGGGTATTTGAGCATTTAACGCCGGATTCGACGCGAGGGATCCACTAGAAGAAAAGCTGGAAACCCTACCCTCTCCAACCATTTGACCTAATCAATTTGAGAGTGATTGAAGGTAAGAAATTCTTGTAGATTAAATGCATAGATTGAAGAGCTTAATTATAGTTAGGAATGGTTTAAATTATAGGATAAAGGCTTAGAAAAATAGAGGAAAAAGAGTAGGAAAAGATTGGGAAGAACAACCCAAAAGGGGGCGGAATCTGGCCAAATCGATTAATCGAAATTAGGTTTCGATTAATCGATTTTTGCCAAGAAGTTGAAAAGTCAAAGAACCCAATTTCGATTAATCAAACTAAGTTTCGATTAATCGAATTCGGATTTCGATTAATCAATTTTGGTGTCGATTAATCAACTAGGAACCTCCAGTGGAAGGAAGAAAGTGGGTTGGGGAAATCGACTAATCAAATTGGGAATTCAATTAATCGATTTCGGATTTTGATTAATCGATTTGGGATCGATTAATCGATTTTGGGAATTCGATTACTCAAATTGAGAATCGAACTGAAAAAGTTGAGAATTTTGATTAATCGATTTGGAATCGATTAATCGATTGGGAATCTCGATTAATCGATTGGGAATCTCGATTAATCGATTTTCAGAATCGATTAATCGATTTGGAATCTCGATTAATCAATTTTGGGAATCGATTAATCGAATTAGATTCGATTATTCGGCTGACTTAAATTTTGTTGACTTTTTAGTTTGACTTTAAGATTCTCGGAGGTCTTGGACCTTCTTTATTGCATCTTTAATGATGTGTTGCATGTGTTATATTATACCATAGGTGGTATGAATGATCATGGGCCCAAGGAGCCACGTGGGACCTTGATGCGTGATTTATCAGAGATTTGAGGTAGGGAACACCTTGAACATGTACTTTAATTTGCAAGAGCATGTATGTAGTGATATAGAATCAAATTGAAAACTATTTTATTGCTTAAAGTTTTAGGAAATGTGTGTGAGTGACATCAATAAGAGCATCTAATAACGAGCCATCCCCAGGGGATGAGGAAGTGAAGTAATAAGAGCATCAGGTGTGATGCAAGTGAATAGATACATCCCAGGGATGTATCTAAGATTGAATAATGTCTGATAAGGCCTAACTGATATAAGATACCACACGTACATGGTGAATAACTATATGTAAGCACCTGATATTTTTGTTATTTGAGGTTTGATAGGATATCCCACCGACATGGCGGGATACCCACGACTGATGCGGCAGGATACCCGTGACCAATACTGTGGCAAAACTGTAAGCCAGTGTGGAGGCTTATCGTACACAGTAAGTACACCCCAGGGGTGTTGAATTGAGATAAGTTGAAACCCCGCCACCGATCCCCAGGGGAAAGGGGCTTGGGTACTATTTGTATTCCCAGGGAATATGTTTAAAACTCTCTATATAGATGACGATGAAGGGTATCTCATCGGGGCTCGATGCTATATTGCTTGGGGATTATTTAAGTTGAAAGGTTAAGTTTTGCTTTAGGCCTATTCAGTGTCATTCATGACTAATTAAAAGACATGTATAAATTACCAGTAAAGCGTAATTCTTTTCAACTGTATTCTCAGTAACTGCATAGATACATCATGCATAAGCATATCATGGAATATATGTGAGTTTTAATTTATATGTTCACTGTGTTTTGTTCCCTGTTGAGCTAGGATGTAGCTCATCCCTTTAGACTATACGTCGCAGGTCCACTATTAGCAACTGCCGAGGCTTCAGGGGACGTCGACCCTGGTGAGTCGGACCTTGCGCCTGGTGACGAGTTGGAGTCACCTCTAGAGGACTTCTTCTAGAGGACTCTGTTGTGCATCTTTGAGAGTTTTGTAAGCTTGTTTGGTACGGCTTGGTATGTCAAGCCTTGTTTTTGTTAAACAATGTAATTAAATTATGCGATTATTCTTTTGGGGCGAACCGTCTGTGATGATTGACAATCATCGATGGTTCGGATCAATTCTCCATTCATTCAAGGGCATGAGGGTAAAACGGTCTTTTGATCAGTTTTTTAAAGAGTGAATCATTTTCGCAAGCATTGTTATCATTTTTAGTTCATCTGTATTGCTTGATATATCAGTGTTCCGTGCTTAGCCAAGGGGCATGGTCAAGATGATCGTGCTGATGGCATGGGTTTTGTGGTGCCAAAATTCGAGTTGTCACAGTTGGTATCAAAGCCTTTCTTTTAGAAATTCTGACAATCATTCTTTTTGTCAGAACATAGGGACTTCTGCTAACGAAACTTTAGTTTCAAATCAGCCGTCAATGTCATCTAGGGGAAGAGGCCGACCGAGAGGAGGCCAGCAGAGAAGTTTGCGTAGTGGAGATGATTACATCTCTCCTACCAATCGAGTACCCTTGAGAGGGAGTGAGGCCCCAGGGGGCAGCAGTAGTAGACAATAAGAGGATGAGGATCAAGATCTGAGAGAACAGGAGAGGGTGAGAGAAAGATAGGAAGATAGAGAGGAGCGCCAAAGGATGATGCACACCATGGAGACTATGGTAGCTGCCATGGCACAACAAGCCGCATCCTTTGCAGCTCATGCGAAGAGAAAGCGTGACCACCTACACCACCTGTAGGACCTACATTGCCTGTGCCTTCATCTTTTACTGAGTTTAGGAGGATGAGACCTCCTACATTTTTTGGGCAGGCAAACACGATGGCAGCAGAAAATTGGTTGATAGAAATGGAAAAGGTATTTAGCGTGCTGACATGCACGGAGGATGAGAGTGTGAGATTGGCTGCCTACATGCTAGATGGGGAGGCTGGGCCTTGGTGGAAGTCTGTGATACGGACTAGGGCTCAGGAGTCCCCAGAGTTGCCGTGGACTTGAGAGGAGTTCGTTGAGGAGTTCAACAAACAGTATTTTCTAGAGGTGGTAAGAAACCAAATGGAGATTCAGTTTCTATAGTTAGTGCAAGGGAGGATGAGCGTGAGAGAATATGGAGTGGAGTTTCTACGACTCGCCCATTTTGCTCCTGATTATGTCGCCACCGACGTAATGAAGACGAGGAGGTTTCAGCAAGGCTTGAAGCCTGAGGTTAGGGGAGGAGTAGCTCCATTTCAGCTGAGGACCTATGAAGAGGTCATGAGCAAGGCACTAGTTATGGAAGAGTAGAATAATAATAGATGCAGGCAGAGAGAGCAACAAAGAGGAAACACTGATCAGGGAAGAACGGGGAACTACGAACCGGTGAATAAAAACCCGAGGTTCGTGGCCCAAAATCAAAGACCACAGTTCCAAGGGGGTTTCAGAAGACTGGCGCAGCAGCACAACCAACAGAGGTTTCCACTACTTGCGTCGGGGAGACCTTTACTCTATGAGAGCCCTGCCATGTCTACTGGCGCTACCGTCACACAGGGTTCTCGTACAGTTTCTTCCGCGCCTCGAAAGACTTGTGCCAAGTGTGGCAAGCCTCATAGGACATTGGATTGCAGAGTAGGGACCAGGGGTTGTTTTCGATGTGGCAAGGTGGGCCACTTGATCAAGGATTGCCCCGAGGTTGATAAAGGGAAGATGGCTTCAGTTGCAGCGCCACAACCCATTCAAGCACGGAAGTCAGTCGTTCATGGAAGAGCCTATGCAGTCACTGCTCAAGAAGCAGGAAACACGCATGACGTCATCCAAGGTGAAACTCTTTTAAATAAAGGAATTTCAATTTCATTGAAGTTTTAGATAGAGAAGGTGCATTCATTAGGAAATAGTGTAGTTTCTTTTCTAAACACTAAATTTATATGTGAATTAGGGGTGTAAATTGATATGTAATTTATTGCATGTATGTATGAATACTATAGGTACGCTAACTGTGTATGAGAAAGGGTGTTTCGTTGGATATGATGCTAGAGTGTTGATAGACCCAGGGTATACCCACTCATTAGTCACTCCACGATTTGCCAAGAGGATGAAGATTATCCCAGAGGCATTGGATTTTGTCCTATCTATGTCTATTCCGACTGGAGAGTTTGTGGACACGGAGCTAGCTTGCAAATCCATCATCATAGCAATTCGAGACCTAGATGTGCATGAATTGGACGTAAAATTAATACTACTGGACATCCAAGGGTTTGATGTGATCCTTGGCATGGACTGGTTGGTGCAGCATTGTGCAATAGTCGATTGGAAGAACAAGGTTGTCATCTTCAGACCCAACACAAGAAGTTCATTTCGATTTCAAGGAGTAAGGTCATCACATATGCCACTGATCTCAGAAGTAAGGGCCGAACGAATGATCAGGAAGGGTTGCAGTGGATACTTGGCTTTCTTAAAGGAGGAGAAGGAAGAAAAGAATGTTATTTCTGAGATAGCAGTTGTGCGAGACTTCGCCGATGTTTTTCCAGAAGAGTTGCTTAGATTACCTCCAGAGAGAGAAGTAGAATTCGCCATTGACTTAGCACCGGGAACGGAGCCTGTTTCAAAAGCACCATATAGAATGGCTCCTGCTGAGTTGAAGGAGTTGAAAGAACAACTACAAGAACTCATGGACAAGGGGTTTGTCAGACCGAGCATGTCTCCGTGGGGAGCACCGGTTTTGTTTGTTAAGAAAAAAGATGGGTCAATGCGTCTATGCATTGACTATCGACAATTGAATAAACTCACTGTGAAGAACCGCTACCCTTTGCCTAGAATTGATGATCTGTTTGACCAACTGCAAGGAGCGAGGTATTTTTCCAAGATCGACCTGAGATCTGGATACCATCAGTTGAGGGTCAAGGCAGAGGACATCCAGAAGACAGCTTTCAAGACACAGAATGGACACTATAAATTCCTTGTGATGCCGTTTGGGTTGACAAATGCTCCGACGTCATTCATGGATCTGATGAATCGATTGTTTAAACCACACCTGGACTCCTGTATCGTAGTGTTCGTTGATAATATTTTGATATACTACAAATCCAAAACGGAACATGAAGAATATTTGAGGATTGCTCTACAGACGCTACGTGAACACCAATTGTACACCAAACTCAGCAAATGTGAGTTTTGGTTAGAGGAGATTAGCTTTTTGGGACATGTTGTCTCAAAGCACGGTGTCACTGTAGATCCAGCAACGATAGAACCAGTGGTTAAATGGGAGCAACCAAAGATAGTGACCGATGTCCGAAGTTTTCTTGGGTTAGCAGGCTATTATCGACATTTCGTCGAGGGGTTTTCGAAGATATCGAGACCTCTCACGAAGTTGACACGAAAGGATTCAAGGTTTGAGTGGAGTGAGGCGTGCGAGTAGAGTTTTCAAGAACTCAAGACGAGACTCACTTCAGCTCCGGTGCTAGCAATTCCTTCAGGTAGTGGAGGATACGCAGTGTACAGCAATGCGTCATACAATGGTTTGGGCTGCGTGCTCAACCAACATAAGAAGGTGATAGCTTACGGATCAAGACAGCTGAAAGAACACGAGAAAAATTACCCGACTCATGACTTGGAGCTAGCAGCATTCATTTTTGCGCTGAAGATTTGGAGACATTACTTGTATGGTGAGATGCTTCAAATTTTCACCGATCATAAGAGCCTCAGATACCTGTTTACACAGAAGGAGCTCAATATGAGACAGCGCAAATGGATGGAGTTCCTCAAGGATTATGATTGTTCTATACAGTACCATCCAGGCAAGGCTAACGTAGTAGCTGATGCTTTGAGTCGGAAGAGTTTAGCTCAATTAGCTTGTTTGATTGTGTGTATGCACCGGTGGAAATTATTGGAAGACTTGGCACTCTATGATGCAAACATTGAGTCGAGAGCTACAGGATCCTTTTTGGCTAACATATCAGTGAGACCAGTAATATTTGAGCATATCCACAATCTACAGATGAAAGATCCGACGTTAACAAGGATTCATCAAGATGTAATTGAAGGCATCAGGCCGGACTTCTCAGTGAAAGAAGATGGTTCTTTATTGTTCAAGGGCCGTCTTTGCATTCCGGACAATGCCGATCTAAGACGAACGATTCCTGATGAAGCCCACAAGTCAAATTATGCTATCCACCCTGGTAGCACCAAAATGTACCAAGACTTGAAAAAGAACTATTGGTGGAAGGGTTTGAAGCAAGACGTGGCCGAATACGTGTCACGGTGTTTGACCTGTCAGCAGGTGAAGATTGACCATAGGCATCCTGCTGGACTATTGCAGCCTTTACCAATACCAGAATGGAAGTGGGAATCGATCTCGATGGATTTCATTGTTGGATTACCACGTACTGCCAAGCGATACAATGCCATTTGGGTAGTCGTGGATCGATTGACCAAGTCAGCGCACTTTTTGCCTTACAACACGGTGTACACGACGGGAAGACTGGCAGAGCTCTATATGAAGGAGATTGTCCGTTTTCATGGGATTCCGAGTAGCATTATTTCGGACCGTGATTCGTTATATACATCAAAGTTCTGGAAGAAATTTCAAGAAGGAATGGGAACACAACTGGATTTCAGTACAGCATTCCATCTGCAAACTGACGGACAGACTGAGAGGGTCAATCAGATCATCGTGGACATGCTTAGGGCATGTATGTTTGAGCTACAAGGATCATGGGATCAGCACCTACCTTTAATTGAGTTTGCATATAACAACAGTTTTCAGACGAGAATTGGGATGGCACCATATGAAGCACTCTACAGACGGCGATGTAGATCACCCATTAATTGGGAAGAAACGGGTGAGAAGTTTATTTTGGGACCCGAAATACTTGAAGATAATGCCGCCTATGTTCGTATGATAAGGGCAAAACTTAAAGCGGCGCAAAGCTGATAGAAAAGCTACGCTGATATCAATCGGACGAGTGTAGACTTAAAAGTGGGTGAAAACGTGTTTGTGAAGGTGTCACCTATGAAGGGGGTGATGAGATTTGGAAAGAGAGGGAAGCTAAGTCCCCACTATCTTGGACCATTTGAGGTTTTGTGACGAGTAGGGGAAGTTGCTTACCGCATTGGATTGCCACCGTTATTCGATTCAGTACACAATGTCTTCCACGTATCAATGCTTAGGAAGTACATTAACGACCCTGACCACATGTTGAGCGGTCAAGCATTAGAGATGCATGAGGACATGACTATGATCGAAGAGCCAGTGGAGATTTTGGATCGAAAGGAACAAGTGCTGCGAATGAAAGTGATTCCACTAGTACTTGTCAGATGGAAACATCATCCGGCCGAGGAAGCTACATGGGAACGAGAGGCCGATGTGAAGGAACAATATCCAGCCTTGTTTCCAACCACTTGAGAGTCAATTGTACCTCCGCAAGCATGTTTGGGAATTTTAGCAACACTTGTAATCCAATATAGATTTTGGTCAAAGTATGAAATAGAAACAAATTTTTTTGCTCATCTGACCATGGTGATGTGTTTTGTAGAACCAAGGATCAGTTAGTATCACAAATTACCAATGGAAATCAAGGAAACAAATCACTTTGAAAGTTTAAAGAAACTGATCAAAACCGATTAATCGAATTTCAAATTGACTAATCAATTTGGAATTTTGATTAATCGATTTTGGTCGATTAGTCGACTGGCATGTGCCAGTGACTTGAAAGTGAATGGGGATTCAGGAAATAAATGAAAGGAAATTTCAATTAATCGATATAGGTTTCGATTAATCGATTTTGAATTTTGATTAATCGATCTGGAGGATCGACTAATCGAATAACTTAAGAAATTATGGAGAATTTAAAGAATTTAGGTGATTTCAATTAATCGAAGAATATTTCTATTAATCGATTTGGAATTTCGATTAATCAAACTAGAAGTTTGATTAATCGAGTAACTTAAGGAATTTAGAAAATTTTGAAGTATAAAATACGATTTCGATTAATCGAAGTGAAATTTGATTAATCAATTTGGAATTTCGACTAATCGAACTGGAACTTCGATTAATCGAGTTACTTAAAAATGTTTGAAAAATATTGAAGGGCTACACGATTTAGATAAATCGAAGTGAATCTTAATTAATCGATTTTGAAATTTCGATTAATCGAACTGGATTTTGATTAATCGACTGGCTCACAGCAGTGAGTTCCAAAACTTAAGAATTTTAACGGATACGATTTCGATTAATCGAAATGATTTCGATTAATCGATTTTGAGTTTCGATTAGTCGATTTTGGAAATCGATTAATAGATTTCGTGCGGTTTAATCAAATTTTGAGCCTCGATTAATCGAATTTGAATTTTTGATTAATCGAAACGAGTCTATATATATTGGAGTTGCGGTTTTTTGTGCCCATTCGAAATTTTCAAGCTTGGGTGCCATTTCTCTTTCTTCTGCCTCTTCTCCAACCGATCGAGATAGCTAGGGTTTTTGAGGCATTTCAAACAGATTTCGGACCGCGATCACCTATTTTGGATCGAAACTCTACGGAAAACCCTAGATTTGTATTCTTTCTTTTCATTTGAACTATATAAATCCTAGTTTAGCGATTTTCACTAAAATTCCACCCAAGACATGGTTGTCTTCGAAGAAGGCGACCTCTAAACTCCCGGTCCGGCGTAAGAATGCTGCACCATCACCACCTACCCCATCACCGGTGAGGACTTCATCACCGTCGGCATCGGAGACCACCATCGGTTCGATGAGCGTGCTTCGCGCGAGTCTTCATGCGAATCTACCCCCATGCCGCCACCACCCACTAACGTACTACAACCCAATGAGTGATGGGAGGCGAAGACCTTTGAGGTCGAATACATCATCGACCCAACCCTTTTCACCCACCCCGATGTATCGGGCGAGACCCAATGGGCTAGCAACTACCTCCAAAATGACAGTCTTGGCAACCTTCTCAAACCAATCCGGGGTTCCTACTACCCTAGGTTAGTTAGATTGTTTTACCAAGGGCTCGTAGACGGCCCTACCGACGACGTGATTAAAATGACCATAGAGGGTCGGGAATACACGATCACCAGTCGCCACATACACGAGGTACTCGAGTGTTACCTCGATTTCACACCAGAGGCCACCCTCTTCCCACCCTTTAAAGAGGATGTTAAATTTGAGGAGATCATGACCCGCATGACTAACGGGAAAAAGGGGTCGGGATCCTCCATCAAGAGGGTCGACCTTCCCCACTACATGTGGATGCTTGATTCAATCATCAAGTGTAACCTCTACCCATTGCAGCACAACACCGAGCGGATAGAGGTAGTGCAGCAGGCACTCTATGCGGCCTTTTGTGGCAGTTGGTTCGACGCGACCATGCTCATCCTAGAGGGGACCAGATACATTAAAGGAAAACTAATGAAGGGCAACTTGAGGTCCAAGGAGAAGATGCCATATGCTCAGCTTATCTCGAGCATGTTGGAGTGTTACTCCAACGCTCCCGAGTATGTAGTATTGCCCCACGAGGTACGGGCGATGGATCGAGTGAAGACATTTTCAAAGTTTTCATGGAGCCGTAGCTACAACTTGTTGAAGCGGACCCTACCGGCTCCGGGTTCAGTTCCAGCAGCAGTAGCACCACCACCACCCCCACCACCACATCAGGACCCACCCGTGGGTGGGGCACAGTTGGTTGAGCCACCAGCAAAGGGGGCGCCCTCCCATTCCGCCGCTTAACCTACACTGCCAGCACAGTTCGTGCCAACTACACCTACATAATCCTACCGCTGGCGCGCATCTCACTCCGGCCCTACCATCGAGGACGTGTTGGCATGCATGGAGGCCAACAACGAGCAGATGAACCGGAGGATGGACTTCCTTATGTTCCACACACTCCGCTACATCTACCCGTCAGACTACTCATTGTACCTCGCTCAGGAGGAGGAGTGGACCGTGGGACGGACCGCCTTCCATAGGGGTCCAGTCTTCCGTTCGACCACCGCGGCTACCGACGCTGGTACTTCCATGTTTGTGCCAGTTCGCCCGATCATGAAACCTGACCATCGAGCTGACCACGGCCGCGTAGCTACCTCACCACCACCGGCCCAGCTGGACCCGCCACCATAACCCGGCCAGATGGAGCAGCCCGGCCCAAAGACCGACCAGCCTCGCGAGGGGACGACATGAGCCTTGGACTGTCATGCTTGGCATTGTATTTTGGTTGTGTGGGAAATTTTGGTTGTACTGTGGATCATCTTAATATACAAATTTATTAAATTTTTTGTTAATTAATATAATGTTTTTTGTAAACTTTCTAGTGCAATTGTCTTTTTATGTTATGAGTGTGTCTGTGCTGTGTTGAGTTACTCAACTGGTCCACCTCTCCCCAGAGTGTGGGGGGGGGCCCAAACCGACGCACTTTAGGTTATTTTTGAGGACAAAAATTCCCAAGGTGGGGAGGATGTAATATCCCAAAAATTTTGCATTAAACAGTGACCTCGGGATCTGTGCCCGACTGGTCATAGGTTTGGCCGTGTAAGAGTTCACGTGTTGATGTTGGATAAGATTAGCAGATGAGATGTGATAAACTAAGTGAATGTGTGGAATGTGACGAAATCTGGAGTCACATACACCTACTTCTGGTGTATGTGCTCAATACACAAGTTAGAAGGAAGATAAAAGGGTTTAATAACCCTAAAATCAATTGTTTTTGTTGTTGAAGAAGAGTAAAGAAGAGAGAGAGAGGGGAGTAAAGAGAGGAGTTATTGCAACTGATTGGAAGGAGGTTTTGAGCATTTAACGCCAGATTCGATGCGAGGGATCCACTTGAAGAAAAGCAGGAAACCCTATCCTTTCCAACCACTTGACCTAATCAATTTGAGAGTGATTGAAGGTAAGAAATTCTTGTAGATTAAATGCATAGATTGAAGAGCTTAATTGTAGTTAGGAATGGTTTAAATTATAGGATAAAGGCTTACAAAAATAGAGGAAAAAGAGTAGGAAAAGATTGGGAAGAACAGCCGAAAAGGGGGCTGAATCTGGCCAAATCGATTAATCAAAATTAGGTTTCGATTAATCGATTTTCGCCAAGAAGTTTAAGAGTCAAAGCACCCAATTTCGATTAATCGAACTAAGTTTCGATTAATCGAATTCGGATTTCGATTAATCGATTTTTGTGTCGATTAATCCACTGGGAACCTCCAGTGGATGGAAGAAAGTGGGTTGGGGAAATCGACTAATCGAATTGGGAATTCGATTAATCGATTTCGGATTTCGATTAATCAATTTGGGATCGATTAATCGATTTTGGGAATTCGATTACTCGAATTGAGAATCGAACTGAAAGAGTTGAGAATTTTGATTAATCGATTTGGGAATTCGATTACTCGAATTGAGAATCGAACTGAAAGAGTTGAGAATTTTGATTAATCGATTTGGAATCGATTAATCGATTTGGAATCGATTAATCGATTGGGAATCTCGATTAATCGATTTTGAGAATCGATTAATCGATTTTGGGAATCGATTAATCGAATTAGATTCGATTAATCGACTGACTTAAATTTTGTTGACTTTTTAGTTTGACTTCAAGATTCTCGAAGGGTCTTGGACCTTCCTTGTTATATCTTTAATGATGTGTTGCATGTGTTATATTGTACCATAGGTGGTATGAATGATCATGGGCACAAGGAGCCACGTGGGACCTTGATGCGTGATTTATCAGAGATTTGAGGTAGGGAACACCTTGAACATGTACTTTAATTTACAAGAGCATGTATGTAGTGATATAGAATCAAATTGAAAACTGTTTTATTGCTTAAAGTTTTGGGAAATGTGTGTGAGTGACATCAATAAGAGCATCTAATAACGAGCCATCCCCAGGGGATGAGGAAGTGAAGTAATAAGAGCATCAGGTGTGATGCAAGTGAATAGATACATCCCAGGGATGTATCTAAGATTGAATAATGTCTGATAAGGCCTAACTGATATAAGATACCACACTTACACAGTGAATAACTATATGTAAGCACCTGATATTTTTGTTATTTGAGGTTTGATAGGATACCCCACCGACGTGGTGGGATACCCATGACTGATGCGGCAGGATAGCTGTGACCGATACGACGGTGAAACTGTAAGCCAATGCGGAGGCTTATCTGTACACAGTAAGTACACCCCAGGGGTGTTGAATTGAGATAAGTTGAAACCCCTCCACCGATCCCCACGGGAAAGGGGCTTGGGTACTATTTGTATTCCGAGGGAATACGTTTAAAACTATCTATATAGATGACGATGAAGGGTATCTCATCGGGGCTCGATGCTATATTGCTCGGGGATTATTTAAGTTGAAAGGTTAAGTTTTGCTTTAGGCCTATTCAGTGTCATTCATGACTAATTAAAAGACCTGTATAAATTACCAATAAAGTGTGATTCTTTTCAACTGTATTCTCAATAACTGCATAGATACATCATACATAAGTATATCATGGAATATATGTGAGTTTTAATTTATATGTTCACTGTATTTTGTTCCCTATTGAGCTAGGATGTAGCTCATCCCTTTAGACTATACATCGCAAGTCCACTATTAGCAGCTGCCGAGGCTTCAGGGGACATCGACCCTGGTGAGTCGGACCTTGCGCCTAGTGACGAGTTGGAGTCACCTCCAGAGGACTTCTTCTAGAGGACTCCGTTGTGCATCTTTGAGAGTTTTGTGAGCTTGTTTGGTACGTTTTGGTATGTCAAGCCTTGTTTTTGTTAAACAATGTAATTAAATTATGGGATTATTCTTTTGGGGCGAACCATCTATGATGATTGACAATCATCGATGGTTAGGATCGGTTCTCCATTCATTCAAGGGCATGAGGGTAGAACCGTCTTTTGATCAGTTTTTAAAGAGTTAATCATTTCCGCAAGCATTGTTATCATTTTTAGTTCATCTATATTGCTTGATATATCAGTGTTTCGTGCTTAGCCAAGGGGCATGGTCAAGATGATCGTGCTGATGGCATGGGTTTCGGGGTGCCGAAATCTGGGCTGTCACAGAAAAGAATGAAAAATCGCTATTTACGATTTTCCTGAGTGAAAGACTATGAAAATTAAAGAATTACAATTTACAATTCTACAAAAGAAACCGCTCAAGGAAGAAAAGTGGTTATGATTTTCCAAACGATCGTCCGCTAGTTCTATTGAGATTATCAGAGTAAGCAGTAGAAATAAAATGAAAAATCATTTTTACGATATTCCCTCTATGAACTATATGGATGAAGAGAATTGTACTTTACGATTTTCAATTAAAAAAGGAGGATAGAGAATTGTTAAAAGCGATTTTACAAGAAGGCCTAGCTTATTGCTGCTGATCACGTGTAAAGACACCGCCTTGAACTAGAATAAGAAGATCTCTTAAATTAAAAGTCTGGTGAAACATGGATCTGGAAAATTGATGAAGATAGACTTTGAAGGACTCTACTATTGCTGCTATATAAAGAAAGGTCTAGAAGCGTATCAGTGAACTAAGCTAAAGATAGAAGAAAAGGATAAAATTAGAAGTAGAGTTATATTAGGATAGTTTTTATTTCTTTTATTAGAATTAGAAGTCTTGTAAACCCACTCCTTATGATCCATAAAGAAGAGAGCCAGGTCTAGGAATAGGCATCAATGAAATTCAACATCAATTGACACCTGAGGTTGGGTTTTCTTTCGATCTGTCGTGTAACATAGTTAGAGTAGTTTAGATATCAGAAGTTTCTAAAGAGTAATTGATGACTACCATTGAGTGCTGAAGATTAGTATAGATATTTGTAGTTTCTTAGAAGGATTTGACGACTCCGGCTAAGGGGTGAAGGATATATTTTTACTTTGCTTTCTAGTTTAGAATTTATTTGCTTTGTAAACATCTCCAAGTTTAATTTGAATTGACAACTTAAGTTAGAATTTGCAGATTAGTTTAACGATATTTTATTTTCCATCTTCAGTTTTCTAAAGTTTGATTGATGCCCAGATGTTAGGAAGTTGTTGATTAGATTAAATCTATATTGATAGGATTTTGGTATTGATTGACTCCCAATGTTATGAGACTAGAAATATAGTGTTACGGTATTATTTAAATATATAAATATCCGATAGCTGAAGATTGGGATTGATGACCTCAATCTGAAGAAGGGGGATTTAGATTTTATTTTATGCACTTTAGTTTAATAAATTTTTTTTTTTTCATATTTCTCCAGTAGATTAGATCTTTAAAGGTAAATAGCAGTTTTTAAGATAAGAATTTAGGTGAGAGATATAGATTGGAAGTAGTAAAAGATAAAAATACTTCTTCGTGGGAACAATCTTATGCTAGTATTATAATTTCCATTCTGCATTTGCAATAGATTAAGACTTGAATTTAATTAATTAGAAATATACATGTAAGTGACGATCAAGTTTTTGGCGTCGCTGTCGGGGAAGCAGATTTATCTGTTATTTCTGTTCTTTTATTTATTATTTTTAAGCTTTTAGAAACTAATATTTATCTTTATCTTTTTATATTTCTTTATATTTATTTTTTCTTTGATCACTTCTTATTCTTTTGCAGGTTTATTGAGAGTGTCATATTAGATTTTTAACATTTCTGAGGGCCCTAGAAATTAGAAACTCAGATTTGTTTCTCCCCCTGCTTGCTAAAAAAAAAATATAAAGTATAAAATATAAAATAAAATAGTAAAAAAATATATTTTTTAGAAAAATACAAAAAAATTAAACAACTGTTCTAACTGAAGTGTTCTATCACTCACAATGACAAACACCGGTAAGGACATTACTAAGTCCAGTAGGGAGTGCGATACCTTGACACCTCATGCACCCCCCTCATGTATATATATACCCCATACTGCCGGAGAAAAGGATTTTAAAATCATGCCCAAAATACTTTAATCAATTCCAATATTTCATGGGCTAATGAATGAAAGTCCTTATTTGCATTTAACACAGTTTATAGAAGTGTGCAATATTATTCGAATTACAAATTTGCCAAATACATTTGCTCGCTTAAGATTGTTTTCATATTCTTTAAGAGATGAAGCATTGAAGTGGATAGATTCTTTGCCTCAGAATTCATTCGGTAATTGGGAGGACTTGGAACGAGGATTTCTCGTGGAGTATTTCCCAATGCACAGAACGAATCAAATCTGGCACCTTATCATAACTTTCAAACAATATCTGGATGAGTCTCTTCAAGAGGGATGGATGCGTCTTAACGACCTTTTGGATTCGTGTCCTCATCACGAGATCCCGAAATGGCAAATGGTCCAAACTTTCTATGAAGGTTTGAATGACCACACCTGGCATGTAATTGATGTTAACTGTAGAGGGATGTTCCATACGCTGTCTGCAGAGACTGTGTGGAAATTCTTTAAGAACTTTAGAGAGGAACTAGTGCAATGCCAAGTATTGGGTGAGAATGAATCGGAGACTGCAAAGAGTATACCTCTTAGGCAAAGAGGATTATACAAATTAACGTCTATGATGGATTGTTTCCCAAAATTAAAACTTTGGAAGACAAAAATTTAATCTCTATTGAATATAAAATCGCACCCAACATCTTAACAAGGAGAAGCCTGTGAGCCTAACCATAGCTTGGTTCAGAGAGTTCCCTCGCAAACTTTGATATTTTTCCCCACACAGACCCCAAACGATACAGAGACAGAGGAAGCTCTAATGCTGATAGCCGATAGCTGACTGCAACATGGCAGAATTCAAACGTAACTACTCAATAATCTCCTGGAATCTATTACACAGTTAGAAACTCAGGTAGAGCAATTAACTAGTTTGTCTAACATAAGAACGAGTAGCTATTCTTTCCCATCGTTAGTTGGTACCCCAGGAGGAAATACTTTTACGGGAGGTACATCAGCTCCCCTTAATCTTTATTGAACTCCTCCTGAACTGGTCGTGCTACCGACGCATCCGTAGCAAAAAACATGTAGCATATGTATTATATTAGTAGTTTTGAAAATAGTTCTCTGCAATTTATTAAATAAAATCGTAAAGACTCTTTCTCTTTATTTTTAAATTCACTTGAAGAGTATGGATTTACAATTTTCGGTGAATAAAGAGTCCAATCGTAGCGAGTACGATTTATGTAGTCATAGAGTTTCATGACTGCTATCCAGAATGGTAATAAGACAATTATGGGGAACAGCAGAACTAGAGATCAGTCTTATCAGTTACATTAGAAATCGCACTCATTTACACTTGTAAAGAAAATGGACGTGCAATGCATTCAATTTTGCCACTTGCCAACCATCTTAGCCTAGTAACCTACACCTCAGCATTTAAACTGAACTGACGGTTCAAACCCTACATTTTCCGTATAAATCAATACCCATCCATAGACCAAAAACCCATCCCACTACCTGTCTTCTTCCTCCGTCTTTACCCTTATACCCTATTACAAAAGAACAAAAGCCCAGTGATTCTAGCAAAATATTAGATAAAATTCTTAAAAAATTTAGAGCTGAGCTCCCAGCTGTGGAACAGAAAGTAGAAAATCTAAAGCGCTAGCGACTTACTCGAGATGCTGAATCATCCACATAAACTACCCTTGACCCTAAACCTACACCAAACCCGACACCTCATACTAAGACCCCATATTTCCCCACTTCCTAACTTTTTTACCATAACCATCGATCCACACAGGATGCATGTTCCTTTTTAACGAGGGTGGTTTGCGTTATCTCCCATCCCATCCTTGTTTTCCTTGCCACCTAGTTCCGCGGTCCCCTTCGCTTAGGCTACATTCTCTTTATTTATAAGAGAAGTATATAAGTGGAGGGTGGTCTGGAAATGTAATCACTCCGCCCCACCATTCAAAGAACCTAACTGTGACATTGCAGTTCCTATGATGTACTCCATTTGGGGGAGATTGAAGCAGTGGGGAGTGCTTCGCAGCTCTTGGAGTAGCAACTCTGAGATGGTGTGGAGATTCGTTTCTAAAGAAGAGGAGGGGGGGCGTTCCTGTGAAGGCATGGATATGCCTTTGGTAGGAAGGAATGAGAGACTCTGATTGGAGGTGGTTGAAAATCGAAAATCAATTCTTTTGGATGTTGCTGCCAGTGTTTAGTCTAGTATAGTTTTGTGTGTCTAGATTTTTCCTAGGATTCTTTTCTTTTCCTATTGATCAGTTTATAGTTTTGTTCCTTGTACATATTTAGCAATTTATATATAAAGTTTCTTCTTTTACTAATTTTTTTACTAACTTTGTTACTAACATCTAACATTATTTTTTAGTTTAATTCCATACAATCGGAAGTGTTTTTCTCGTATGTTTGGGGGAAGATTTTTTATTATTATTACAGATTATGAACCTGGTAACTATAGCTAACTTAGCAGTAAATAAGGTAAATTTCTTTTATGTCCCCTATTTTGAATAATGAGGACAGTGTCCTATTTAAGCTTGGGGGGGAATACAACAATCGTAGTATAGTAGTATATATATTATTTTTAGAAAAATATTCAATAGAAATTTTATTTTATTTTTTTTAAGTTTACAATCTTCAAGTAATCATTATATGTGATTTATGATGAGAAAATATGAAAATCAGAATACTTAGCAATCCATCTTAGTAGTAGTTCAAAATATCAAAATAAAAATAGTTGCAATTTAAAGTAAAGCATCTTTAAAATGCGGTATTAGATGAATGTTTGAAACTATATGATTGATCTGAATTGCAAATATTTTAGATTATAGTTTTAAAATTATATAACCAGTGAGCTATAGAGCCTATTTCCTCTTTTCTTCTAAGAGACATTATTTTTATTCGAGCTATAAATTTTTCTTGAACTTCACTACTATTGCTATCAAAATAAAATCTCATATTGCTAAAATTAGAATCAAAATATTCTAAAAATATGATTATTTATTTGTTTAGAATTGTCTAGTAAATCAGAGCCAAAAAGCCAAAATCCCATAACAGTTTATCTTTTGAACCCATATTAGAAGCTTAAATCGAGAATTTCTTTGTACCTTGATTATATAAACCATTAGCCATATGTACTAGCCAAAACTTTCTATCATTAACCCTTATAATTTATGAGATTTTAGAATGCTACAGAATGGAAGAAGAGGGAGTCAAAGGAGTATGCAAGTAACAAATAAAGGATCTGCTAAATAGGGTACAACTGAGAAGAAATACAATTGAAAGAAAAAATATGAGCAAAGAAAATGGAAAATCATAAAAAGACGATTCCACGAAAAAGAGAAGCAAAAAGCATCCAAAGAGCGAGAAAAGAAAGAAAAATTGGGATTTACAATACAAGAAAACAAAAAAAAAATGGGAAGAAGTTATCAGAAATTGGGATACTTACTAATGCTGATAAAGAAAGAAAGAAAAAGAAAAGGAAGAACTTAATTTTCAAAAATAAATTTTTGAATCCTCTTTACCTTTTTTTCTTTGAAACCTTTTAAAACCCAATGTGTGACAGCCCGGATTTCGGCACCCCGAAACCTGTGCCATTAGCACGATCCTCCAGACCGTGCCCCATAGATCTATGCGGAACATTGGTATAGCAAACAACAACTAAACAAGATAAGCCAAATAATTGCACGATGCAGAAATAAATATGCTAATCTAGGCATAAACTCAAAAGACAGTTCTACTTTCATGTTGATGCATGAACAGAGAACTGATTCGAACCATCGGTGATAAACAGATCACCTCAGATGGTTTGCCAAAAGAATTATATCATTTAAATATATTGATTCTCAAAATAAAGACTTGACATACCAAGCCGCCCAAAATGCTCTAAAAACTCTTCCTATCAGAGTACGCAACGAAGTCTCCTAGAAGAAGTCCTCGGGAGGAGGCTCTAACTCTTCCCAGGGCACGTAATCCGAATCACCCGGATCCGCGTCTCCCAAAATCTCAGCAGCTGCAAGCAAAGGACATGCGACATATAGTCTAAAGTGGTGAGCTACATCCTAGCTCAATAGGAAACAATAAAATGAACATATAAGTCAAATCCTCACATATATTCCATGATATTCTTAGCATGATGCATTTATGAACTTGCTGGAAAACAGTTTAAATGATTAGAATATGCATTGAAGTTTACTGGTGGTTTACATGTTTCATTCATTCTCAAACTGTTCATGAATTACACTGATTCGGCCCAAAGAAACTTAAATCTTCAACTTAAGTAATCCCCGAGCAATATAGCATCGAGCCCCGATGGAATACCCACCATTGTCATCTAAATAGATAGTTGTTATCAATATTTTACACTTGAAATACTACCCAGGTCCCTTTCTCATAGGCGGTGGGTCTAGTCTCATCTCAACATCCCTAGGATGTGCTACTGGTGTACAGATTGATCGCCATACCGGTGTACGGATTGGCCTCCGTATTGGTCACAGATATTCTGCCGAGTCAGTCGTGGGTATCTCGCCACGTCGGTGGGGTATTCTGTTCAAACCTTAAATAACAAAAATATCATATGCTTTACATATAGTTATTCACCGTGTAAATGTGCTACTTTATATTGATTAGGCCTTGTCAGTCTTTGTTCAATCTTACTTTACAATCTCACTTACATCTCTGAGATGTCTAAATTACTCGCATCACACTGATGCCTTTATCATTTTATCATCCCCTGGGGATGCCTCATTTTCATATGTTTACTTGGTGTCACACACACACACACATGGAGATTATATGATTCATTTCATTTCTATATCACTACATACATGCTCTTACAATCAAATACATGTTAAAGGTGTTACCTACCTCAAGTTTCTGACTGTTCAGGCATCAAGGTCCCACACGGCTCCTCATGCTTGCCTTAGCTCGTACCACCTATGGTACATCATAACATATATACAGAATCAATAAGGATGCAATCGAGAAGGTCCAAGACCCTCCATGAACCTCATGGTTCAATTAAGAAGCCAACTAAAACTGCCAAAATCGATTAATCGATCTCCAAAATCGATTAATCAAAATCCAAAATCGATTAATCGATTCTCAAATCAATTAATCGAAATCCAAAATTGATTAATTGATCCCAAATGGATTAATCGAAAGTCTACAATCGATAAATCGATTCCCAAATCGATTAATCAAAATCCAAAATCGGTTAATCGATTCTTAAATCGATTAATCAGTTTCCCCAAGCCTTATTTCTCCAGCCACTGGAGGTACTCAGTCGATTAGTCGATTTCCAAATCGATTAATCGAATTCAAAATTGACTAATCAATTTCAAGATCGATTAATCGATCTTGGGATTTTATTCCTTTTCAACTTTCAGACTAAAATTGATTAATCGATTTGGCCGGAACTCAACCCCTTCTCGGGCTGTTCTTCCAAATCTTTTTCTTCCTATTTTTCTTTCTCTTCTATGTCTTCAATTCATCATTTTCACTATACTTGATTGAATTTAATTATCAAAACTTTATGCATTTAAATCTAACAAAACTCACCTCAAATCAATCTCTTAAAGAATGGATTGGTTGGTTTAATGGCTAGGGTTCCAGCTCTTACTTCAACGGACCTTCACTTGTCGAATTCGGCATTCAATTGTCAAAACCTTCCTTCAATCAAGCCACATTAACTTCTCCTTTCCATTAACTCCCCTTTACTCTCTCTCTCTCTCTCCTCTTAACTTCTCTCACCAACCAAACAAGAGAATAGCTTTTCTTAGGTTATTAAAACCCTTATAACCCTCTTCAGCTTTGGTGTTAGGCACATTCAATAGAGATAGGTGTATATGACCCTTAACTAACATCATATATTATGCTTAGGGTCATACTACATCACATAATACTTTCCTTCTCTAGACTACTATTTGACCATCACTTGGTCAACCTATGACCAATTGGGCACGAATCTCGAGGTCATTGTTCATCGCTCAATTTTTAGGGATATTAAATTCTCCCCACCTTAAAAATTTTCATCCTCAAAAATGAACCCAAAAGGTGTGGCGATTGGGTACCCCACACACAGGTGATGTCATGTACCCAATCACAAAAAATTAAATAATTTTACCACACGCAATGCAAGAAGTAACGTAAGTGCAAGCGAATTTCAAAAAAAATATGATTTCCATTTCATGTATTCCAAAAAGTTAACAATTGTCCCGTTTCTCCATCATTACAATTCAAAGTTCAATTACAACACTATAAAAACTCAAAAAGTGATCATGAAAGAACATCATCACCGCCAGCTCACGCCGTCCCCTCTCTCGACTGGTCTGGTGCTGGGTGACTCACCTCGCCTGGTCGTTGTGGCACCGAGCCAGAGGTGCTGACATCTACGGCACCAAAATGGAAAGTGGTCACGCCCATAGTCCAAGCCTACTCTTCTGCGCGGCGCTGCTAGTAGTCCAGAGGATAGATGTACTGTATGGTGTGGTACATCAAAAAGTCCATGCACCTGTTCATCTGCTGGTTGTTGGCCTCCATCTGAGCCAACACATCCTTGACCGTAGGCGCTGGGCGAGCTGCTCTTCGGTGATAGGATGATGTAGGTATTGTAGCTGCTAACTGCGAAGGTGGCGTAGGGGATGTGGTAGTAGGTGGCACTATGGGCTGCCCCTCTGGTGGTAGTGAGGTATGAGATGGTGCTCTCTCAGCTAGTGGAATAACGGGGTGTGCTCCTCCTACTAGCGGGTCCTGTTGTGGTGGTGGGGTGGTGGTGCTACACACGTGGGCCTCAACCTGTGGTCCTCTTCACAGAGCTATTACCCCATGAAGCGATGGAGTAGTACTTCATGTGGTCCGTAGCCTTCTCCTCATGGGGTGAGATGGCATACTCTGGAGCGACAGAATAGCACTCTAGCATGCTCGAAATGAGGTGAGCGTATGCCGTCTTCTCCTTGGGCCTCAAAGGACCCTTCATCAACTTTCCTTTGATGTAGACCATCCTCTCTAAGATGATCTTGGTGGCGTCAAATCAACGGCCGTGGAATGCCGTGTAGAGGGCCTGTTGGACCAACTCCACCCTCTCCATATCATGGCGCATCGGGTAGAGGTTACATTTGATTATAGAATCAAGCATCCACATGTTGTGGGGTAAATCTACCCTCCTAATGGACGATCCGAATCCGCCAAGCCCCTTGGTCATCTCAGTCTGAATCTCCTCAATTGGGATTTCTTGCTCAAAGCGGGGAAAAAGGTTAGCCTTTGGTACGTGGTCGAGGTAGCATTCAAGGGATTGGTGTATGTGGGCTCTGGTAAAAAGGTTATGGCGACCATTAATTTCGGTCACCACGGTGTCATCAACGCTGCCCTTTTACAGGTTCTGGTAAAACAGGTGAACTAGACAAGGGTAGTAATACCCATGTAGCGGCTTTAATAGGTTATCGAGGCCCGCATTGACAAGATAGTTCATAGCCCATTTGGTCTCACTCTCGACGTCGGGGTCGGTAAACAAGACCTCATCTATAATATATTCAACTTCAAAGTTCTTTGCCGCCCACCACTCATTTGGTTGGGGCATGTTTACAGGTGGTGGTGGTAGGGTCGGTGAAGATTCATGTGAAGATGCGCTTGTCAAACCGGATGTAGTATCCGATGATGATGGGTTTGGGGTTTGTAGAGGTGATGGTCATGGTGGTGGCGGTGTGGCATTCTTATGCCGCATCGGGAGCTTCAAAGCCGCTTGCTTCATGGTCAAGCGAGTTCGAGGTGGCATTTTGAATTAAAAAGTAAGGAAATTAGGGTTTTGATGGCTCAAATTTTGAAGAAAACTCGAATTTAGGGTTTACCTTAGGTGTTCCATCCGAATGGCATGCTGTTTCGTTTCGAAATCGACCCTAAATCCGTAAAAACCCTAGCTTGCAAGGTGGCTAGAGGAGGAAGACGAAGTGGCGCATAAGAGAAAACAAAATAAGTTACAAATGGGGAGAAAATCTCCCTTTTTCATATATATAGGCCCAAATCGATTAATCAATTTCTAAAATCGATTAATGGGTTTAAAAAAATTTCTCAAGCCGCGCGAAATTGGTTAATTGATTTCCAAAATTGATTAATCAAAATTCAAAATCGATTAATCGAATTCATTTCGATTAATCAAATTTTTTGGTCATTTAATATTCTAGGTTTGCCAGCTCACTGGCATGTGCCAGTCGATTAATTGATTTACCAAATCGATTAATCAAAATCGTTATACCCTTTCAATTTTCCAAAATTTCCAGCTCACTGGCGTGTGCCAGTCGATTAATCAAATTCTCAGATCGATTAATCAATTTTGCAAATTTATTAATCGAATTCCCCTCGATTAATCAAATTTTCACTTTATTAAATTTCTGAATCTCCACTCACTGGCGTATGCCAGTCAATCAGTCGACCAAAATCAATTAATCGAATTTCCAAATCGATTAATCGAATTTCCAAATCGATTAATCGAATTGAAAATCGATTAATCGATTTTCATCAAAAATTCAAAATTTTTTCTTGCTTTATGTCTCTTTTGTTTTCTTTCTAATACATGACCAGTGGGTCATTAGTTTTGTGAAGCATGTCTTCATAGCCATTGCGTGGTATGATGAATCCTAACCATGCATTCTATATCGCGTCACAGTATAATTTTTTATTAACATTCTCTCCATTGGATAAATTGGCCAAATGGTCAACATTAGATTACAATAGACGGTTTAAATCTACAAACATGCTTGCGGTGATATAATTTTGAACTCTCAACTCATCGCAAACAAATCCGAGTATTGTTCTTTTGCGTCGGCCTCTCATTCCCACGTAGCTTCTTCGGCCAGATGATTTTTCTATCGAACAAGCACTAATGGAATTATCTTTGTGCACAACACTTGTTCTTTTCGATCCAATATCGCCGCTGGTTCTTCTATTATGCTCATATCCTCGTACATCCCAAAAGGTTGTCCTCCCAATATATGGAAGACGTTGTGTACCCGATCGTATTGTGGCGGTAATCCAAGACAATACGCAACCTCTCCTACTCGACCAAAAACCTCAAAGGGTCTAAGATAATAGGGACTTCACTTCCCTCTCTTTCTGAATCTCATTACGCCCTTCATAGGCGACACCTTGATAAACACGTGTTCACCCACCTTATAGTCTACACTGGTCCACTTGATATTGGCGTAGCTTTTCTGCTTGCTCTAAGCCTGAGTTTTGCCCTTATAATTCGAACATAGGTGGCATTATCTTCAAAAATCTCGGGTCCCAAAACAAATTTCTCACCGATTTCCTCCCAATTGATGGGCGATTAATATCGTCTCCCATAAAGAGCTTCATACGGTGCCATGCCAATGCTTGCTTGGAAATTGTTGTTGTATGCAAACTCAATCAACAGTAGGTGTTGATCTCATGATCCTTGCAATTCTAACATACATGCCCTAAGCATGCCCTCAATGATCTGATTTACCCGCTCTGTTTGCCCATCAGTTTACGGATGGAATGCTGAACTAAAATCCAATCGCATTCTCACTCCCTCTTGAAATTTCTTCCAAAATTTTGACGTGTACAATGGATCACGGTCAGAAATGATACTGCTTGAAATTCCTTGTAAGCACACGATCTCTTTCATATACAACTCTACAAGTCTTCCTGTCGTATACATCGTGTTGTAAGGCAAAAAGTGTGCTAACTTGGTCAATCGGTCTACGACTACCCAAATGGTATTGTATCTCTTTGTAGTACGCGGTAGTCCAATGATAAAGTCCATATAGATTAATTCCCACTTCAACTCCGGTATAAGTAGAGGTTGTAATAATCCCGCAAGATGTCTATGATCAACCTTCACCTGCTGACATGTCAAACACCGTGACACGCACTTAGCCGCGTCTTGCTTCAAACCTCTCCACCAATAATTCTTTTTCAAATCTTGATACATTTTCTTGTTACCATGGTGGATCGCATAGTTTGACTTGTGAGATTCCTCAAGGATAGTTTGCCATAGATCGGCATTTTCCAGAATGCAGAGATGGCCCTTGTACAATAAGGAATCATCTTCTTTCACTGAGAAGTCTGGTTTGATGCCTTCAATCACATCTTGACGAATCATGGTTAGCGTCTGGTCTTTCATTTGTAGCTCGTGGATATACTCAAATATCACTGGTCTCACTGATACGTTAGCCAAAAGGGCTCATGTGGCTTAAGACTCGATATTTGCATCATAAAGTGCCAAATCTTCAAACAACTTCCATCTGTGCATACCCAAAATCAAACTAGCCAACTGAGCTGAACCCTTCTGACTCAAGGCATCTGCTACTACATTAGCCTTGCCTGGATGGTGCTATATGGAATAGTCATAGTCTTTGAGGAACTCCATCCATCTGCGCTGCCTCATATTTAATTCTTTCTGTGTAAAAAGATAATGAGGCTCTTGTGATCGATGAAAATCTCAAAGGTCTTACTGTACAAGTAATGTCGCTAAATCTTCAACGCAAATATGACCACTGCCAGTTCCAGGTCATATGTCGGGTAGTTCTTTTCATGTTCTTTCAACTATCTTGACCCGTAAGCTATCACCTTTTTATGTTGGTTGAGCACGCAACCCAAACCATTATATGAAGCATCACTATAGACTACGAACCCTCCACTGCCTGAATGAATTGCTAGTACTGGAGCTGAAGTGAGTCTCTTCTTGAGTTCTTGAAAACTCTTCTCGCACGCTTCACTCCATTCAAACCTTGCATCTTTCCATGTAAGTCTCGTGAGTGGTTCTGATATCATTGAAAAACCCTCAACGAAATGCCAATAATAGCCAGCTAGTCTGAGGAAACTACTGACGTCAGTCACGGTCTTTGGTTGCTCCAAATTGACCACTGGTCCTATCTTAGCCGGGTCAACTGTGACACCATGCTTTGAGACGACATGTCCCAAAAAATTAACTTCCTCTAACCAAAACTCGCACTTGTTGAGTTTAGCGTATATTTGGTATTCACGCAAAGTTTGTAGAGCAATCCTCAAGTGTTCTTCGTGTTCCGCTTTTGACTTGGAGTATATTAGGATATCGTCGACGAACATGATGACGCAGGAGTCCAAGTGTGGTTTAAACACCCGATTCATCAAGTCCATAAATGACGTCGGTGTGTTTGTCAACCCAAACAGCATCACTAAGAATTCATAGTGTCTGTACCGTGTCCTGAATGCAGTCTTCTGGATATCCTCTGCCTTGACTCTCAACTGATGGTATCCAAATCTCATATTGATCATGGAGAAATACCTTGCTCCTTACAGCTGGTCGAATAAGTCATCTACCCTAGGCAAAGGATACCTATTCTTTATAGTGAGTTTGTTTAATTGCCGATATTCAATCCACAGATGCATTGACCCATCTTTCTTCTTTATAAACAAGACCGGTGCTCCCCATAGAGACACGCTTGGTCTAACAAACCCCCTTCTCCATGAGCTCTTATAATTGCTCTTTCAACTCCATCAACTCAGTAGCAGCCATTCTATATGGTGCTTTAGAAATAGGCTCTGTTCCTGGTGCTAAATCGATGGTGAACTCAACTTCTCTATCTGGAGGTAATCCAAGTAATTCTTTTGAAAACACGTCAGCGAAGTCTCGCACAACTGCTATCTCCGAAATAATATTCTTCTCTTCCTTATCCTCCTTCAAGAATGCTAAGTATCCAGTACACCCTTTTCTGATCAAGCGCTCGGCCCTGACTGCAGAGATAAGTGGCATATACGTCGATCTCTCTCCTCAAAATCGAAACGATCTCCTTGTGTTAGGTCTGAAGATGATGACCTTGTTCTTGTAATCCACGATTGTACAATGAGTCGACAACCAATCCATGCCAAGGATCACGTCGAATCCTTGCATGTCTAACATAATTAAATTTACCGGT
Source organism: Chloranthus sessilifolius (assembly GCA_021018995.1). Lineage (NCBI taxonomy): Eukaryota > Viridiplantae > Streptophyta > Magnoliopsida > Chloranthales > Chloranthaceae > Chloranthus > Chloranthus sessilifolius. Next base: position 35,729,424 of record CM037598.1, on the reverse strand, counting down.
AGTTCAAAGATGTCTCCATCCATGATTCTCATTATCACAGATTTGTAAACCTTTTCAATATCAATCAATTTTGCAATCAGAATAGCCACGATTAACACAAAGTCTAACTCCCCTGGGTTGACTTTCATCTTCTTTGTGAAGCGAGGGATAATAAATGAGTGGGTAGACCCCAGGTCTATCAACACTCGAGCTTCATATGTCACATCGCTTCCTTTCTCGTAGATTTGTAACATACCTAGTCATACATACACACACACATATATATATATATAATGTATACCATCGTATCAAAATTATTACATACAGGTTTCTTTTCTATTTTCTATATGGATGCACCTTCTCTATCTAAAAATTTTCAAGAATTGAAATTCTTTATTTAAAAGAAGTTCTCACCTTTGATCACATCGTTTGTATTTTGGGCCTCTTGAGCTGTGACTGCGTAGGCTCTCCCTTGGACAATTGGCTTCCTCGATTGTATAGGTCGTGGCATAGAAGTTGAAGCCGTCTTCTCCTTGTTTGTCTCAGAGCAATCTTTGATCAAGTGGCCCACCTTGCCACATTTGAAATAGCCCCGAGTTCCCTGCCTACAATCCAATGTCTTCTGAGACTTGCCAGACTTGGCATAAGTCTCCCGTGGTGAGGAAGATGCAGCTCGTGAGAAATCCTGTGTAACTGTAGCTCCAGTGGTGATAGCAGGGCTCTCATATCGTATTGATCTCTCTGACACAAGCAATGGAAATCTCTACTGGTTGGTGTGCTGCGTTGGTCTTTGATACCCTCCTTGGAATGGTGATTTTTGATTATGGGCTACGAATCTCAACTTTTTGTTCACCGGCTCGTCGTTCCCTGTTCTACTATGATCTGTGTTTCCTCTTCCCTGCTGCTCCCTCTGGCGATATTTATTATTATTTTCTTCCTCTACTACGAGCGCCTTGCTCATGGCCTCTCCATAGGTCCTCAACTGGAACGGTGTTACTCCTCCCCTCACGTTCGGTCTCAACCCTTACTGAAACCTCTTTGCTCTCATCATCTTCGTGATAACATAGTCAGGTGCGAAGCGAGCAAGTCGCATAAATTTAACTCCAAACTCCCTTACCGTCATTTTTCCTTGCGAGAGTTGTAAAAACTGGATCTCCATCTGATTCCTCACAACTTCTGGGAAATACTATTTATTAAACTCCTCGATGAATTCATCCCACGTCCAGGGCAAATCTGGGGTCTCCTGAGCCCTAGTCCTAGAAACGGACTTCCACCAAGGCCTAGCCTCCCCATCTAACATGTAGGCTACGCAACGGACGCTCTTGTCCTCTGTGCATGTGAGCACACTAAATAGTTTTTCCATTTTACTTAGCCAGTTTTCAGCCGCCATGGGTTCTGCCTGCCCTGAAAAGCTAGGAGGACGCATCCTCCTAAACTCAATAAACACTGAAGCTACTGGCAGTGTAGGTCCTACTGGAGGCATAGGTGGCAGATGATAATTGTGGGCAGTATGAGCTGCCAAGGATGTTGCCTATTGTGGCATGGTAGTCGCCATGGTTTCCATAGTGTGCATCATCCTGTGATGCTCTTCTCTCTCTTCGTTTCTTTCTCTAACTCTCTCCTGTTCCCTCTGATCTCGATCCTAATGAACTCGATCCTGATTCTCTGCCTGATCTTGGCTCGCTTGGCCACCACTACCTGAAGCCTCTCTATCTCCTAAAGGCACTTGGTTGGCATCTTGGATGAAATCATCTTGACTACACAAATTCCTATGATGACCGCCCCTGGGTCGACCACTTCCCCTAGAAGACATCACGGTCTATACGTGAAACCAAAGTTTCATTAGCAGAAGTCCCTATGCTCTAATAAAAATAATGATTGTCAGAATTTATAAAAGAAACGGCTCTGATACCAACTGTGATAGCCCAAATTTTGACATCCTGAAACCCGTGCCATCAACACAATCCTCCAGACAGTGCCTAATAGATCTGTGCGGAATATTAGTATAGCAAGCAACAACTAAACAAGATAAGACAAATAACTGCACGATGCTGAAATAAATATGCTAATCTAGGCATACACTCAAAAGATAGTTCTACTTTCATGCTGACGCATGAACAGAGAACTAATCCGAACCATCGGTGATAAACAAATCATCTCGATGGTTTGCCAAAAGAATTATATCATTTAAATACATTGATTCCTAAAATAAAGGCTTGACATACCAAGCCACACAAAATGCTCTCAAAACTCTTCCTATCAAGGTACTCAACAAAGTCTCCTAGAAGAAGTCCTCGGGAGGAGGCTCTAACTCTTCCCCGGGCAAGTAATCTGAATCACCCGAATCTGCGTCTCCCAAAACCTCAACAGCTGTAAGCAAAGGACCTGCGATGTATAGTCTAAAGGGGTGAGCAACATCCTAGCTCAATAGGGAACAACATAATGAACATATAAGTCAAATCCTCACATATATTCCATGATATTCTTAGCATGATGTATTTATGAACTTGCTAGAAAATAGTTTAAATGATTACAATATGCATTAAAGTTTACTGGTGGTTTACATGTTTCATTCATTCTCAAATTGTTCATGAATTACACTGATTTGCCCCAAAGAAACTTAAATCATCAACTTAAGTAATCCCTGAGCAATATAGCATCGAGCCCCGATGGAATACCCATCATCGTCGCCTAAATAGATAGCTGTTATCTTTTTTCACACTTTAAATACTATCCAGGTCCCTTTCTCATAGGCGACGGGGTCTACTCTCATCTCAACATCCCTGGGATGTGCTACTGGTGTACGGATTGACCGCCGTACCGGTGTACAGATTGGTGGCCATACCGGTCACAGATATTCTGCCGAGTCAGTCGTGGGTATCCCGCCATGTCGGTGGGGTATTCTGTTCAAACCTTAAATAATAAAAATATCATCTGCTTTACATATAGTTATTCGCCGTGTAAATGTCCTACTTTATATCGATTAGGCCTTGTCAGTCTTTGTTCAATCTTACTTTACAATCTCACTTACCTCTCTGAGATGTCTAAATTACTCGCATCACACTGATACCTTTATCACTTTCTCATCCCCTAGGGATGTCTCATTTTCATATGCTTACTTGGTATCACACACACACACACATATGGAGAATATATGATTTATTTAATTTCTATATCTCTACATATATGCTCTTACAATCAAAGTATATGTTCAAGGTGTTCCCTACCTCAAGTATCTAACTGTCTAAGCATCAAGGTCCCACACAGCTCCTCATGCTTGCCTTAGCTCGTACCACCTATAGTACATCGTAACAATGGCACAGCATCAATAAGGATGCAATAGAGATGGTCTAAGACCCTCTATGAATCTCATGGTTCAATTAAGAAGCCAACTAAAACTACCAAAATTGATTAATCGATCTCCAAAATCAATTAATAGAAACCCTAAATCGATTAATCGAAATCCAAAATTGATTAATCGATCCCAAATTGATTAATCAAAAGTCTACAATCGATTAATCAATTCCCAAATTGATTAATCAAAATCCAAAATCGATTAATCGATTTCCTTAAGCTTTATTTCTCCAACCACTGGAGGTACTCAATCGATTAGTCGATTTCTAAATCAATTAATCGAATTCAAAATCGACTAATCAATTTCAAGATCGATTAATCGATCTCAGGCTTTTATGCCTTTTCAACTTTCAGACCAAAATCGATTAATCGATTTTCCAATTTGATTAATCGATTTGGCCAGAACTCAGCTCCTTTTCGGGCTGTTCTTCCAAATCTTTTTCTTTTTATTTTTCTTTCTTTTTTATGTCTTCAATTCAACATTTTTACTATACTTGACTGAATTTAATTATCAAAACTTTATACATTTAAATCTAACAAAACTCACCTCAAATCAATCTCTTAAAGAATGGATTGGTTGGTTTAATGGCTAGGGTTCCAGCTCTTGCTTCAACGGTCCTTCACGCGTTGAATCTGGCATTCAATGCTCAAAACTTTCCTTCAATCAAGCCACATTAACTCCCCTTTACTCTCTCTCTCTCTCCTCTTAACTTCTCTCACCAACCAAACAAGAGAATAGCTTCTCTTAGGTTATTTAAACCCTTATAACCCTCTTCGGCTTTAGTGTTAAGAACATACAACAGAGATAGGTGTATGTGACCCTTAACTAATACCATACACTATGCTTAGGGTCATACTACATCACATAATACTTTCCTTCTCAAGTCTACTGTTTGACCATCACTTGGTCAACCTATGACCAATTGGGCACAGATCCCGAGGTCACAGTTCATTGCTCAATTTTTAGGGATATTACCCAAAGCCCCATTACAAGCCGAAAAAAAGACCTTTATGATTTACGATTTGTAAGAATATGAGTCTGGTAGAGATATATAAATTAGATACTATAAATAAATGAAGAAGTTATATAAACAGAATTGATTATCCTTTCTGTGAAATTTACTAATTTATTGTCCTTGAAAATTCATACATATAATATTGAGAGAACCAAAAAATTTTGACTATTTTTTAGAGTATGCCGAAAAGTGAGAGTTTCGATAAAAATATTTTCTAAAAATTGTAGTTTAGAAAAATCTATGATGAATAATCTTTTCATTTGAGATGCACTCACTCCACGCGATATTGAATTGAAATTGTTAAGTTCTGATAAGAGGATAATTACGATAATGGAAAGTTAAGGAATAAGATTTGAAACTTTTTAAAAAATAATGAATATATAATGAATGACTGAGTATTTAGTTTTTAAAAATTAGTCTATATTTTGAATTTTAGTTTTGTAAAATATTTTGAAAAAGACAAAAAATATTTGAAGTTTGTAGGTAACTTTTTCTGAAAACCTTCAGGAGACTACAACTCCTCCACTAGGGATCACCTAGGGGCTTAAAGGCTTGTTGCATCTGCTAATTGCAATCGTGCTCCACTACGAAAATGGCATTTAACTCTTTTAGTTATAGATATTTTATGTTTCCTTGTTTGCTAGGGACTAGCAAAACTTAAGTTTGGGGGTGTGATCATTCACATAATTTACTATTTTATCACCCTTAACTTAGTGATGCTAGGACTTAGTTTGGTACTAATAAGTTGTTGATATGCAGATATTAAGAAAAAACAGTAAAATATTTTCAAAGTATTAATCTTTATCAAAAGTAACTCAAAGAGTAGTAAGAATGATGATGGAATGAAAGACGAAAAGTTGTACCTACTGAAAGGAATGAAAAATTGCTATTTACGATTTTCCAGAGTGAGACTATGAAAGTTAAAGAATTGCAATATACGATTCTACAAAAGAAATAGCTCAAGGAAGAAAAGTGATTACAATTTTCCAAAAAATTGTCTGCCAGTTCTATTGAAGTTATCAGAGTAAGCAGTAGAAAGAAACTTAAAAATCATTTTTAAGAATTTCCCTCTATGAACTATATGGAAGAAGAGAAATGTACTTCACTATTTTCTATTAAAAAAGAAGGATAGAGAATTGTTAAAAGCGATTTTACAAGAAGGCTTAACTTATTGCTGTTGATCACTTGCAAAGTACATTGCCTTGAAATAGAATTAGAAGATCTCTTAAATTAAAAGTCTGGTGAAACACGGATCTAAGAAATTGATGAAGAAAGACTTTGAAGGACTCTACTGTTGCTGCTATGGAAAGAAAGTTCTAGAAGGGTATCAGTGAACTAAGCTAAAGAAAAAAGGAAAGATAAAATTAGAAGTAGAGTTATATTAGGATAGTTTTTATTTCTTTTATTAGAATTAGAAGTCTTGTAAACCCACTCCTTATTATCTATAAATAAGAGAACCAGGTCTAGGAATAGGCATCCAAAAATTTCAGCATCAATTGATGCCTGAGGTTGGGTTTTCTTTCGATCAGTAGTGTAACATAGTTAGAGTAGTTTAGATATTAGAAGCTTCTCAAGAGCAATTGACGACTGCCATTGAGTGTTGAAGATTTGTGTAGATATCTATAGTTTCTCAGAATGAACTGACGACTCCGACTGAGGGGTGAAGGATATATTTTTACTTTGCTTTCTAGTTTACAATTTATTTTCTTTGTACACATCTCCAAGTTTTAATTTAAATTGACGACTCAGGTTAGAATTTGTAGATTAGTGTAACGGTATTTTATTTCCCATCTTCAGTTTTCTAAAGTTTGATTGACGCCCAGATTTTAGGAAGTTGTTGATTAGATTAAATCTGTATTGATAGGATTTTGGTATTGATTGACGCCCAATGCTAGGAAACTAGAAATATAGTGTAACAGTATTGTTTAAATTAATAAATATTCGATAGCTGAAGATTGAGATTGACGACCTCAATTTGAAGGAGGATTTAGATTTTATTTTATGCACTTTAGTTTAATAAATTTTCTTTTATTCATATTTCTCCAGTAGATTAGATCTTTTAAGGTAAATAGCAATTTTTAAGATAAGAATTTAAGTGAGAGATATAGATTGGAAGTAATAAATGTTAAAACACTTTTTCCTGGGGACGATCCTATGCTAGTACTATGATTTTCATTGTGCACTTGCAATAGGTTAAGACTTGAATTTAATTAATTAGAAATATGCACGTAAGTGACAATCACCCACTAGTGAGCCACTACCCACAATATCGGAATCAAATAATAGAGTAAAAACATTATGTCCAAATTTAAATTAAAAATCTAAGGAATTCAATTTAGAAATTGATATAAGGTTTCTAGTGATACTTGAAGCGTAAATAGTATCAACTAAATCCAAAATGAAACCACTATCTAAAATAAGACGGAGGGTCTCAATGGCCTCCACGTCTGCTTCTACTCTATTTTCGAGTTTGATGGTTCGTTCGCCTTTACTTAGCTTCCTACTGGATCGAAATCCCTGTATTGAATTACTTATGTGAATAGTTACACCAGAATCTATCCACCAAGTATTGCATGGAGCATTAATATAAAGTTATTCAAAACACACAAAGACTAGGTCATTACCTTTCTTGGCTAGCCAATCTCTACATTTCTGATAATTCTTCTTGATGTGCCAGAAGTAGATCTGCTAGCTTCTCCTTATTTTGGTGTGATGGATCTAGACACACCGAAATAGAGAGCCACGACAGAGAAAAGCTGAGTACATTTTAGGGTTTCAGTTTTCTTTTCTTTTTTCCTTTTTCTTTCTTAGCACAACATTTGCTGGCTAAGTCCTTTTGTAATAGTTAGGACTAATAGTCTACTGTAAAAAGGATTGCGTGTAAGCTTGTAAAGGGTTTGGAATTCTGCATTGACTGCAGCTTTGAGGGCTGAGCGATGTAAGTATTTTGTATGCAATGAGAACTGTATTTTCTGTCACATTAAATCTATATTCTCTTGTACTCTCATACAGTTTTTAGGTTTTCTCCACCTGTGGATGCATGGGCTTGTAGCTTTGCAAACATAGTGGCTGCAGTGAATTTTATGTTTTGATTTAACCCCATGACTGGAGTATATCTCTGGGATGATCTGTGACCACTCAAGTGGACATGTTATAGCCCTAAGAGTAGTCCATATCTTAGGGTTGGATTGGATTCTTCTCCCTTGCATTTGAGCTTGTAGCCAAATGAAGGACAGATGTAGATTCAATCTTTTCTCTGCTTGACTAGCCATTTTTCAGTAAAAAGATCAATCCCTATTTCATTACTTCTCACCCATTTTTTATTTACCTTTACAAATTCATTTCCATCCCTTTCTAAACCCCTTTCTTGTAGTGTAGATCTGTAATTTTCTTTTCTGTTTAGTTTAGTTTTGTGCCACCCCAAAACTCCCTTTTTTTAACTTTACTTTTTAGTATAGGTTAGTGCTGCCAGATCTAGAGGTTTACTATTTCTTGTAGTGTAGATCTCAGCCCCAAGGAATGACAACAGATTATCCAAGTTCTCCATAATCACCTTAGCTGCTTCGCATGGTCTTACGAAGACATGTCTGGTCTAGACCCAAATTTTGTCGAACATCGTTTGGTCCTGGAACCCGATGCGAAACCCGTCAAGTAGAAACTCAAGAGAATGCAATCGCAAACAATGCTGGAAGTCAAAGAGGAAGTTGACAAGCTACACAAGGCCAAATTTATTCGGGTCATCCTTTACCCCAAATGGGCTGCAAATATAGTACCGGTCGCCAAGAAGGACGGTAAAGTATGAATATGCATCGACTTCTGGAATCTCAATCAAGCATGCCCAAAAGATGACTTTTGGCTCTCGAACATCGATACGCTGGTCGACAACACTACTGGACATTAGATGCTATCCTTCATGGATGGCCTCTTCGGCTACAACTAGATCAAGTTAGCAAAGTTCGATCAAGAGAAGACTTCGTTCACCACGCCATGGGGGACTTACTGCTACGTCATCATGCCTTTCGGCCTTAAGAACATAGGAGCCACATATCAACGCGCTATGATGGCTATCTTCCACGACATGATGCACAAGTGTGTAGAAGTCTGCATTGATGACATACTAGTGGAGTCTCAAGCATGAGTTGGACACACAGAAGCACTCTTACAGGTACTAGAATGGTTTGAAAAATATCAGCTAAAGATGAATCCGAAAAAATGTGTATTCGGGGTAACCTCTTACAAATTACTAGGATTCATCGTAAGCAAGCGAGGAATCGAAGTCGATCCGATAAAGGTCAGAACCATCCTTGAGATGCCACCTCCCAGTAATATTAAAGAGTTGTGAGGCCTAATAGGAAGACTGCAATTCATCAGGAGATTTACCTCCCAACACTCAGACAGGTGCGACCCTTTCTACAGACTATTTAAAGGAGGAGCCGAGTACATATGGGATGACCAGTGTCAGCAAGCCTTCAACAATATCAAAAAGTACCTTCCAACCTATCGATATTATCGCCACCAGTCCCTAGAAGACCCCTAATGCTCTACGTGTCAGCCAATGATAAGGCTATAGTAGTAATTCTCAGACAACATGATGAAGATGGCAAGAGAGAGAAGGCCATCTATTACCTCAGCAGAATGATGATCGAGTGCGAATAGAAATATAGAGTAATGGAAAAGACATGCCTCACCCTAGTATGGGCCTTGACGAAACTATGATATTACTTCGAAGTGCACAAGATAATAGTGCTTGCACGAATGGACCCTCTAAAGTACATCTTCTAGAAGCCTGCCACATCTGGAAAAATTGCTCGCTGGCATATGCTACTATAAGAGTTCCACATCACCTATGTCACGCAAAAATCAATCAAAGGACAGGCGATCACCAATTATCTTTCTAATCTTTCACTCCCGGGAAATGAGCCGGTATACATAGACTTCCCCGATGAAGACTTACTCATGATTCACCAGGAAGAGCCTTTCAAAACCTCATGGACCTTGTACTTCAACGGTGCTCTTAATCACAAAAGGAAATGCATCGGGATAGTCCTTTTAAGCCCAGATGGAGTCGTCATATCAAAAGCCTTTCAACTTGATTTCTTAGTCACCAATAATGTTGCAGAATGAAGCCTTCATTGTCGGACTACGAGCAACACTGCAGCTAGGCGTCAAATAGTTGAAGACAATCGGTGCTTCCAAGCTTGTGATATCACAAGTCATTGGAGAGTGGAAGACCAAAGAGAGAAGACTGATAGCATACTTAGAAATAGCTCAGTTCCTGATGAAGAATTTCAAAAGAATTTCTTTCATACACATCCCTAGACTAGAGAATGAGTTGATAGACTCCCTCACCATGCTAGCCTCAGTCATTCAGATACCAGTCAGACAGAATATGAAGTCCTTCATCGAGAAATTAACAACTCCAGCACATGAAGTCACCTGGCAAGTAAAGCCTGAACTGCCAACTCAACCAAAAGTAGTCATGAAGGAGAGGCAATCTACACCTGAAGATCCTACGAAGAAAGAAATCATCGTCGCAACCTTTAAATTTGAGAAATCACCAACCGATAATGGACAGCCATGGTGCTTTGACATATGGAACTTCCTAAAGCACCAACACGTGCCCTCTTACGCTATGAAGATTGAATGATTGAACAAAAGACCATAAGGAATCGATGCCCTAGATTTTGCATCTTAGGCGAGATACTATATAAAGAAGCCTTCACTAAAGGAGTCATGCTACGATGTGTTACGGTGGCCGAGGGACAATCCATCATCCGAGAAGCACGCGTCAGTGCCTGCGACACCCACACTGGTAGACAGAGACTCACAGCTCGATGTGGGCCTTCGACATCGTCGGACCCTTCATGGACACCATTGGGAACACTCATAAACATGCGTTTATCCTCACAGCAATCAAGTATTACACCAAGTGGGTAGAAGCCTAGTCATATGTTAGAATCACTACTTTGACTCTTGTGAAGTTTATTATTCGAAACATCATCACTAGGTTTGGAGTACCCAGGATCTTCGTCAACGACAACGGACCATAATTCATTGCAAAGAAGACAAAGAGACTATGCAAGAAATATGACATCGACATACACCATTCATCACCATTCTATCCCCAAGGAAATAGACAAGCAGAGGCTACGAATAAGACACTAATCCAAACTCTGAAATAAAATAGTGGAGGTGAGCAATGGGGCCGACTGGCTTGAACGACTACTAACGGCACTCTGAGCCTATAGGACTTCTATTCGCACGACCACTGACCAAACTCCCTACCTTATCACGTATGGGATGGAAATAGTCTTGCCCTACGAGATATAGGTACCATCCCTACGAATCCAACTTGATGATGGGTTATCCATAGATGAAAGGAGAGTTGCTCTACTCACTGAGCTAGAACAACTCGATGAGACACATCTCAGGGCAGCCGATCGCACTCAAGTATACCAAAGGAGAGTGGTAGGGCCTCCTACGATAAGAAGGTCCTCGAGCGAACCTTCGACATTGGAGAGTTAGTCTTGAAGAAAATCATGCCTTCCAAACACGCTCACCCGAAAGGAAAGCTGAAACTGAATTGGGAGGGCCTATATGTTATATCAGCTGCATACCCAAGGAATGCATACAAGCTGGTGAACCAGGATGGGGAAGAACACCCTAACCCTTGGAATGCCATGTACTTAAAGAAATACTACCCTTACCATGGTGATTGTCATGCCCCGTAGACAGACATAGGCATTTATTGCCCTCGTAGTCATCTTGATTCATTCACCGGCCGTACGTCCTTATTTCCCAAAGATACCTTTGAATTCCTATGACCCACCGCCCACATTCTTATTTGGGCAATTTGATCAAAAGGACTAGTGGAATACCTAACCTCTTCCAAAAGCGTAGCCAACACCTGCTTCTCATCCCTTTCCCCTGCCATTGGAGGAGACGTTAGAGCATAAAAAAAAGATGTAGGCTCAATCAAAGCTCACTATTCTTACGCCAGTAGGTTGCTTTCAAAATATATATATGCATCAAGAGAGACAAAAGTGAGATATCAAAAGAAAGAAAATAGAAGCATAATTGAGTGAGAGCAATACGACAAGTGAACCAGTGAACAAGCCTAGGGAAGCATAATCAAACTGTGAGGACATTCCTGGTAATCTTATTGGGAAGGTATAACCAAACTGCGAGGGCACCCCTTGAGTCTTTATACTACTAAATATCATTGTAAGGCGGTGGGAGGAGGATAAAACCCTTGCTAACCATAGAATATGAAACCTTGATGGCGTCAAAACATGACGGAGAGCTCAATTATGGCACTGCATGCTACCCAAGAAAGGATTGATGCATGTCTCCTTTAAAGTTGTTAGAAAGAAACTATTCTCACACATCATTAGGCCTTACCTTTCTCCTCTCACCTTTTTACCTTTGGACGATGAGTTAGAGCCTTCCCAAAGATAACCCCAAAAGTAAAACCAAAAAATCGTGAATGATGACGGATGCAACCATCTACCACCCACCGCACACCCCTCAAATGGGACCACGGGGTGGGACAATCACTGTGAAAGGTAAAAGCCTGATACGTGGCAGTCATAACCAAATGTCCCCCCTAGTTTGATAATAGTATCAGGGAGCTTTCCGTGAGACTAACTTACCAAAACCCGTACGGCCCCTCATAAGACCGAAGTAGTTATGAAACTGAAAAATCTCCATTGCACCTCGCCACTAGGACATTTCATTCAGAAGAAGGATAATATCAAAGGCTGCTTCATGTACATAGAGAAGATGCAAAACAACGAGGTCATCACCATCGGAAGATTGTCAAATGCACCACGCTGTCTATCTCATCACGCTCCTACACTAGGGCATTTTTTCGGGTATTTAGGTTTAGACTTTTATCACAGTATTTTCCTTTCCCTGTTGCACTATTTTCCTTTCCTTGTAATGAAAAGTGGATAAAATAAATAAATAAATAAATAAATAAATAATAAATGAAAAAGAAAAAGATGCCATGATACTCTTTTTACCAGACCCCGGTTTGAGATACCTCCCCCCTTGACAACTGGCAAGGGGGGGAAATAAAATTACTAATGATGAAATCTTTATAAAGAACTAATGTACAACTGCTACAAGGCCAGCTCAAGCAGCATCCAAACCCCCATAGCAAATGATGACATCTTTACGAAGAACTAAGGTACAAAGACAAAACCAAAATGACAAAGACAAAACCAAAATGACAAAGCCAAAACCAGGTACCCCTAAACAAACCAAAATCTCTGTATATATGTCTCAAAATTTTCTTTTACATCTATCACCAGGGCATACCCCTTGTATATACAATGGATAAAGTAAACAAACAAAATGCCCTACTCCCTCCTCTGGCGCTAGGATGGCCGGTCGCTACTATCTCCGACATCGTCAACTCGGGGGTCAGCCGTTTGATCCCCCGAAACCTCAATCCAAGCCCTTGAATTAGGTGGAATGCCCTGGGGAGGGAAGTCTCAGCAACTGAACCTCCGTCGCTCACCTGACTTGTAGTCCGTCTAGAGCATGAGTGTGAAGGACCCTTAGCAAGTAACTCCCGAATAATGGAGTGCTCATGAACGTAATCCCTGACATGCTCTCGTGTGGTACGATGGGGCTGAAAAGCTGAGGATTCAGTGGCCACCGACTCCTACCTGGCAAGGCGACCGACCAGTCGATATTGCAGCTGGTCTATGGTCGCCTGCATCTCTGCCTGCACCGTCTGACGAGTAGCCTTCACCTGGGTCCCCTGTGCAAAGAGCATATCAATGAGCAAGTCCTCACCACTATGCACACTCGAGAGAACCAGCCTCGCCTCTGGAACGGTGCGCGTTAGCGCTGTCTCCAGACATGACTCCTTGAGCTAATGAGCCTGCATGGCAATGCAAAATCAAGAGCTAAGCATACCCACAAAGGAAGGAAAGGCTAAAATAAGGAGAAGAGAATTGTTCCAAGTCTACTTGCTCCCGAAGAAGCCACTCGATGGTGGTGGCAGTCATTGGATCGGCCAGAGGAGTCAGCTGAAGAGGAGCCTCGGACACAGATGGCTACAACATAAATAAGAAATGCATCAGATCACATCATGACTACATAAAGACTAAAATATAACTACACTAACTAAGCACACCTAAATTGAAGGAATAGAGTCCTGAGGAGGAGCCTCAGGAGTGGAGTCAAGAATGGCCTGCACAAAGAAAACCACTAGACATGGCGAAATGAAATTAAGAAAACTGAAGAAACTCATCCAGTGCTCTAGCTCAGCACGAAGCTGGGCTAACATCGGATCCTCCCAACTAGACAATGCAGCCGAGGAAGGATCGAATGCCAGAGCAGACACCTCAACAGCGGAAAACTTCGCCCTTTGCAAGCATAACCCATAACAAATGCATTAAGAAACAATAATAAAAATAATAACACTAATGGTTAACTAAAAGTCATATACGAGACACTCACCAGTCTGTCAATCTCTGAACGTAAGCTGGCCTCCACCTCCCGACCAGCCTGCTGCTTGCTCTGGAGTAGCCCAATATAGGTCGCCTGACTGCTAACCTCGCCCTCCCTTGTTGTCTAATAAACAAAAGAGAGCAAAACAATCATATTAATCGACTAGAAGTAAAATCAATAGACTAATGACTAAAACAAGTAAACCAACTCACCAAGGATTGGCAAGTCTCTTCCAGTTGGGCCCTCAACTAATCCTCCGCTGGCCTAGCCTGGAAGACGGAGGCTGTCAAGGAGCGTAGCATCTCCTAGTCAGGGCAAGAAGCACAGCCCATCTGCTCCATCACTCTGTGGAGGGTGTCCATTGCTCAGCGAACATCGGAACCAAGATGACCCCGCTCCGTTCTAACGCGGGTAACCTCTCCCTCAATGTCAAGGCAGACTTAGGCCTACCAACTGCAAAAGAGCCTCTCCCATGGAAAGGATGCGTGAAGAGCCAGCCACAGCCGAGATCATTGAACCATCTCGCAAACTCCTGGGAGTCAGCCTCATCACGCGCCCCTGTCACCCTAGTCCTCCCAGCTCTGAAATTGTCAATCTGATCCCTTATCCTAAATGCAAAGTCCTGACCAGGGGGACCAGTCATCCTCCTCACCACACGGTGGCGAATCTCTGAAGGGACTCCTTGAGAGAGTCCCAATTGTTGCGCTATGTGAGATGGGTGGATGCGCTCCACCTTCTCGAAACAATGGACCCAGATACCCACGTCGAATAAGGGTTGGCTGGACCGTATCACTAGCTGCTCAGCATCCTTCCCGACCACATAGGGCCTTCAAATGACCTATAATCAAAAATTAACAAAACAAATCATCAGTAAAATCTAAGGTGTAAAACCTAAGAGGCACTAACAACATAAAGTAGTGATTGTTAGTGGAAGAGAGCGATCGTATGCCTAGAACTAGGAAACACACAAACATCAAAACAATCACTAAGAAGGAATATGAAATAACTAAAACATTATAAAGCTAACAGTCAACCCAATCTCACCTGAAGAAAAGGAGGAAAACCTTCGATGGTGATGACACCTCTCCCTCGGTGATAAACTTGCTCGTAAAGGTGCACCAACGTTGCAGTGCCCCAAGCATACGTCGGTACCTGATCCAGATTCCCAATAAGTGTCAAGAACAAACCGGTGACACACCCCCGGGTTGAGGATGAAAAGACTATTGAACCAAGAAAGTGCATAAAAAATTCCCGGAGGACTCGATCTGCCACCGCTCCTGGCTCCATCACAGGCTCTTAAAGCGCCATTGCCTTGCAAAATTAACAAAACAAATCATCAGTAAAATCTAAGGTGTAAAACCTAAGAGGCACTAACAAAATAAAGTAGTGATTGTTAGTGGAAGAGAGTGATCGTAGGCCTAGAACTAGGAAACACACAAACATCGAAACAATCACTAAGAAGGAATATGAAATAACTAAAACATTATAAAGCTAACAGTCAACCCAATCTCACCGGAAGAAAAGGAGGAAAACCTTCGATGGTGATGACACCTCTCCCTCGGTGATAAACTTGCTCGTAAAGGTGCACTAACATTGCAGTGCCCCAAGCATACGTCGGCACCTGATCTAGATTCCTAATAAGTGTCAAGAACAAACCAGTGACACACCCCCGGGTTGAGGATGAAAAGAGTATTGAACAAAGAAAGTGCATAAAAAATGCTTAGAGGACTCGTTCTGCCACCGCTCCTGGCTCCATCATAGGCTCTCAAAGCGCCATCGCCTCGCAATGTGCCTGGAACACCTCCCTCTTCTCCGATTGATGCCTCGGAGGAACAAATCCACTAGCAAAAGTATCAAAGAACCATGTAAATCTGACCATCCCTGGTCCAGAGCCACTGGACCGGTACTCGACCCCAAGCACCTCCTCGCATACCGCCAAATAATCTCCCTCCATCTGCCCTGTAACTAGCTCCCCCTCAAACCTAAGCCACGTGATGCGGACCCAGTCCTCCGGGGTAGGCATCAACATTCCTATGAGAAAGAGCAGTGCTTGCTACTCCTCCCTCCACCTCTCTAGAATAGCCCCGATCAACAGGAAAGGGCTCAAGCTCCACGATCGGCCCGAAGCAGAAAGACACCAACCGCGTCTGCTGGAATAATGATAAAATATTGATAACAATAATAATAGTATCAAACGATAATAATTTACCATGGTCAAACCAGCCACTAACCTCAGAAACATAAACAGGAAAATGATAACAACGACTAAAGTAATGGCACAATAATAGCAAACAACAAGAAGGCCAGTGAACTATGAAGGAACTAATACGCAACCATCACTACAATAAAGCACGTAAAACATGATGAATGTAACGCAGAATAGTAAAATAAATGTGACCTAGAGCTAGGTACATGCATGATGCATGAATGCGCACGCGCACTAACAGTAGATGCGGGTTCAACATAAAGTAAAAAGGGGTTTCCATATCCTAGGAATCTATGTCATAACCTAAATGCCTAGGAAGTCAAAGAAGAGACTCTTGCTCATGGGTACCTACCTGATCCCTCGTAAAGAACTCCTCCAACGGAATGCGAATTGGTGGTGGAGCCCGGCGTGGAGCAGCGCCAACCTCAAGACCACCCTCTATGACGACCATCTCGGCATCAGCCTCGACACCAGCATCGGCATCGACGGGAACCTCTAGATTCACCCCTCCCTCTGCAACCATCTGCTCCAAGTTTGAAGCGGTCAGGAGAAGTTGGTCACTACCCTCAGACTCCATCTTAGAGCGAAGAGCACGAAGAACAAAAGAGAATGCAAGAAACTACACTCGAAATGGATGACTGAATCACGAGATATCGCAGAAATACGGAAATCAGAGTGCAAGGAAATAAGGAAGAGCAAGAATCAGAGAAGAAACCAGAAAGCATAGGAGAAATGCCAAGTTTTGCAGATTATATAGAGCGCAGGTCGATCGTGTGCCCATGCTACCCCTCGCAATCAAATCATGCGCTCAGGGATACGCACATAATCCTAATCACGCGTGTTGATCAGAGCGCACAATTAGACTTTCGTTTGCCAAAAGGCGCGACGAGCCAATCCCTCCACCCTGCGCTCCATTTGAAAGGTCACCCGCACAGTGACCTGGTGATGCCCCAATCACGCGCGCTAAGGAAGGCGCATAGTTGGATTACACTCACTAACTCCGATGCATAATTGCCTCCTTGAACCCTAAAATTGTGCGCGCATATCCAGGCATGCAATTGAATCCCACACGCTAACCCATGCACATGATTACTCAGCCATGATAAAAAAAGTATATACCCATATATGCCCAACAACAACCAGGGATAAAAATTGGGGAGTTAACTATGTCTAACACCAACACCTACAACCCAGAACTTACACCATACACTTCCCACCTATACCCATGCACTCCGAAAATTAGAGAAGGCATCACTTACACGTACGCGCGCTCCTAAAATAACCAGCCAAGCACATGAAAGCAAAACTAAACCCAAACCAATACAACACCAAACCAAACCAAACCAAATCACAGCCAAATAAAGATTAGCTACGATCAAACTAAACCGCACCCAAAACTAAATCCAATAAAGCCAAAATTTAAGAAGCTCAAAACAAGTCCTAAATAAATATGATAATTAATTACAAATCACACCCGAAGCATAGCCCCCTGAATATACAATCTGAAATGAAAGACGAAATTTAATTTAGGATAGACACTCAAAGACTCCCGAGCCCACGAGCGGTCGAGGAAAGCCACCTGAGCAGTAGTCCACAAGAGAGGAAGAGATGACGGAGAGGGCGGGAGAGGAAGCACACACTGAATGAGTTCTAACAAAAATCTCATCTTCAGTTCCCTTTCTACCTGAGATGTTGCTTATGATGCAGTCTTCTAAGTTACACAATAAAATGGTAGCATCGCAGAGCCCCAAGCTGGCAGAAAAGAAAGAGTGACTCACAAAAAGCCACTCAAGACCAGAGGCATGCACCTATGGAAGGCCGATCTTGGAAACTCCCAAGGGAATATCGGCCAAAAGTTAATCTGCAGAGCCTACCAAGGAGCACTGGTACCGATCACGAGGACTCTGATCCAGCTCTTTTCCTTGGTTTTCTTCCCACCACCTTTACCTCTTCCTTCTCTTTCCCCAACATAGTAGCACTGTGAGTTCTACTCCACATTTCCAATGCCGCTCATTCTCAAAATGAAATCACCATTACAAACCCCTTAGGATTTAATACTCGAGATACAAAATAAGAAGGAAGAAAAGACATTAATTAAAATAAATTTTCAAAGCCAAAATTACAAGTTCAAAACAAATAATAATGCAAAATAAAACCCAAGCCCTTAGCCCCCATTTTTAAACAAAAGACCCCTTAATCCTAGTGTGACAAGTGTCTCACTTTTAAACACCCTTCATATAATTAAATCAAAATAAAACACTTGCTCTCCTTAGAGAACACCAATCCATGACCAATCTAGATAAACCAATAATCACAAGACATTTGCCCCATTCAAGAATCACAATCCATCACAAATAGAGATAAACCAATTATTTCAAAACACTTGCCCCCTTAATAAAAACTAATCCTTGGCAAAATAAATAAGCCAATAACATTAAAACACCGAACACATTTATCTAGCCTTAATTTAAACACACACCCACTTAACAATTGTCACTCTAATAAAACAATAGACACACATAAACACATGAAAATTTTTTCCAAACCTTAAACGAACATTTCCCCACAATGATGAAACTGAATTTCACCATCTCAACACATAAACAAAAATAAATAGCCCCAAGCAAGCCCCCCAATAAAATACACAAATATAAAATATACACAATATACAAATATAGAAAATATAGAAAAATATAGAAAATGCAGAAAATGAAATAAAAATATAGAAAATACAAAAAAATATAGAAAATGAAGAAAAACATGCAATAAAAATATAGAAAATACAAGAAATACATAGAAAAATACAAGAGAAAAATGGAGTAAAATACAGTGCAAAATAAAAATAAAGAATTCACCCCCAATCCCATCGCGCAACCACACACACACTAAATGAGCACACTCCATGCCATCGTTCCTGGATCAGAAGAGACCACCAGAGAATGAGACGGGCCGATAGTGATGAATGTACTGCTTCTACTACTAACCAAAAGGGGCAGACGCAGCAAATCACCCTGACAATGCATAAACACCAACAAGAAGGATTTGAGAAGCCTTGACAGAACACCCCCGATACCCTTGTCCCATCGTGCGGTCTCGCATGATGACTATCAACACCCCACTACATACTGGGAGATACACAAAATAACCAATCTCGATGCAAGTACAACCCAATCTCGTCATATAACCCAAGATCTGCCAAAGAAAGAAATAAACATAACTGTCCCATCGCATGACCAAAAAGTCCCATCATAATCAACTACGACAGAAACCCTATCCAAGTCCCATTGCAAATCATCCCGACATGCAACTAGATAGGAAAGTCACTTGATGTCCCATCGCGAACCTCCCCAATGTCCCATCACAACAACCCTCATATCCCATCGCACACCCATCGTGTCATCAACAAATAACAAGTACCCTCGCAACACAATCCACTCAATAAACACAGAACGTCCCATTGTGTAAGCACCGACGCCCCATCATAATCTACTATAGCACGCGACTGGAAGGGAAGCTTGATCCATGTCCCATCGCGACCAACCCCAACCTCTTTGGTATCCCATCACCCCAACAATCATCAGGGCCTGTCACAGCAAAAACTAAAGTGGAAGGAAAACTCCCTGGTGTCCCATCACATGGCGACTCCATCCAAGGATACCCAAAGCACAAATCAGGTAAGTATCACTCTCCCTTTACTCGATATTCTTTATAAATATAATTAATTAATATTAGGTCAAATGTTTTCAAAATCTGACTTTCCTGATTCGTGAATATCTGTAGTCCTCCCATAAGAGACAATCATCAGTATTCACGAGAAAGGTTAGACGAAGTATTTGACATATCGAGTGTAGTCTTGACAACCACACAAACTATTGGGTTCACAAATTCCACCCTGGTGGATTTGCTCAACGGCGTCTCGGACGCCACATTTATGCCATTTTACCACCAAATTGATTATAAGTTAAAAAAAATATCCCAAAACACACCCAATACATCCCCTCATCCACCCCATACCACCCCACCTACCGTGGCCATGCCCGATTATACCGGGGCCATGCCCAATTTTTCCTCCACCTCCATCCCATCTATACCCCATCACCCCTTAAATTCCCCATCTCCATCCAACCCTTCCTCCATGACCATGATGGAGGAGATTTTCCAAGCCTATTCCATGTGGAAGGCTTCTCAAAACACCCCCTCTCCTCCACACCCCATGCTCATGAACCCATCCCATACCCTAGCTAATCTCCATGCCTCACTCCCCCATGAAACCCATCAACCCCCCATAATCCACCACCCAAACCCCCATTACCCACTTACCCCAAGGCCCCATGACCCAATCTCCAAACTCCCACATACCTCATGGCCCATTGGCCCAAACCCCCTTTTTTCACATATCCCAGGACCCCATGGCCCAATACCCCACCACCTAAACCTACCCAGGGCCCATGCCCCAGACCCACCCAGGGCCCATGGCCCAGACCCAACCAAGGGCCCATGGCCTAGACCCACCTAGGGCCCATTGCCCAAACCCACCAAGGGCCCATAGCCTAGACCCACCAAGGGCCCACGGCCCAAACCCACCAAGGCCACATGGCCCAAACCCATCAAGGCCCCCTGGGCCAGACCCATCAAGGGCCCATGGCCCAGACCCATCAAGGCCCATTAGGCCAGACCCATCAAGGGCCCTTGGCCAAAACATATCAAGGGCCCAGACACATCAAGGGCCCTTGGCCCAAACCTACCAAGGGCCCATAGCCCAAACCTATCAATGGCCCATGACCCAAAATGACCAAGGGTTCATGGCCCAAATCCGAACCCCACACACACCTTCCACAATACCCTTAACATTTAGCCCAACCTTTACAGCTAGGTCAAACCCATGTCATCCCTCAAACCCAATTCTCCCATGGCCCCACACCCCAAGGCTATCTCCAAACCATCCCCATACCTAATGGCCCTATCAGGCCCCACCTCAAAACCAAATTCCCATCACCCAACAAACCTTTCCTCACCCCCAATGGGCTCACGTAACCCCCATTCATGTCATTCTCATCCAACCCATGCAACAACAGGAGAATCCCGCCCTCACTGTACACTATGTCGACCAGCAGTACGAAGAGGACAAGATTAGGAATAATGGGGCCTATGTTGGGGCTTTGACCAGCCTCAACCATCCTCCCATAATTTCTCATCCCCTTGTGGTCTAGAGTGAAGTCCAACTGACGGCCGAGAAAGCAACCCCTGTATCAAAAGAGTCGAAACAGTTAGACAAAATATAAAAATAGCTGATGAAAATGGGTGGTGCTGAAATCCACGCCACAGACTTCACAGACTTATGTCTGTTTGCTGAGGTCCCCCTGCCCCACAAATTTAAAATGCCAGCCTTCGACAAATATAATGGCACTGGCAATCCTACTGCACAATTGAAGTCCTACTGTGGGGACGGGGGGACGAAAGACTGCTAATAAAAGTCTTTCAAGAGAGTCTAACCGTGCCGACTTTAAGATGGTTCACATCATTAGAACTGTCTATGATGAAAACGTGGAGCGACTTAACGCACCTCTTTCAAGAACAATATGTCTACAATATAGACATTGAGTCGCGTAAGTCTGACTCGGCCCGTTTGAAGCAGAACCATAATGAATCCTTCAGCGACTACTTGGGGCGATGGAGAGCATTGGCAGCTCAAGTTAGGAACATAATACCAGATGATGAACAGATAGAGATGATTTCAAAAAACACTCTGCCAGTGATTTTTAACTTTTTGGTATATCAGCAATAGACCAGCTTTACTGATCTGGTGAGAAATGCTAACCGATGCGAGGACGCCATCAGAGAGGGGCGTCTGAATAAGAATATGCCGAGTGGACCCAATGGGGTTAGAAGATTTTTAGAGCAAAGGAACAAGAAGAGAATAGGGGGGATGTCCAGAACATAGTCAATACCCGGCCCAATAACAATACAACCCAGTTTCAATTTCAGGCTGCCCCACCAGCACCCGTTAGGCCTGAGCAGACGTAAAGAATGGGGAATGGGCAAGGAATGCAAATGACTCTGGAACAGAGGAGAGCCCGCTATGACCAAGTCTTCACGCCTCTGGGGTAATCATTGAGTGTACTTTTACCCCTATTAGTAGAAAAGGGATTAGTGGCTATCCGCCAACCACAACCTCCTCCCCACCCGATCCCAAGGAACTATGACCCAAATATCCACTGTAATTTTCATCAGGGTCCGAGTCACCCTACTAATCACTGCTTTCCATTGAAGCATGCCATCCAGGACTTGATCGATGAGGGGGAAATCATTCCCCCTACACCCTCTCAACATGCTAATATTCACCAAGTGCCACTACCCCCACATCCCACCGGAGGAGCAGGTCTCAGGCCCACCATCGGAATGATAGAAGATGAGGAGTTTGAATTTGACCCATCTGATTTATCATTGATCGGGAGAATTACATGGCACCATTGTCAAGGAATGATGAAGAAAGGAATGTTGGGGGTAATTGAACGCCTAAATTTTTCTGAATATTTTCCCAACCCAACCCCAAGATTTGAACCTTTGGAACACCGAGCATACTTTTCGTCTGCCACACCCGTCAATTATGTAAATATCAATGCATACCAACCATACACCACAACCCCCATCAATTACCCTATAAGCCCCTAGGCCTCCAATCCTGCACCCGCACCCGCCAATTATTAATGGCCTGCGCCCGCCCCATTTCAACTACCACCATACACCACAATCCCCATCGATTACCCTTTAAGCCACCAGGCCCCCAATCCAACACCCGCACCCATCAGTTATCAATGGCCTGTGCCCACCCCATCACCCCCAGTTTAGCCACCAGCGAACCCCACCACCCTGATCAATTACCTAACGGCCCATCAGACCCCCCATCTGCCGCCAGCACCCACCAGCTATCAATGGCCTACTTTTACCTCCAACCCTCCAATGCCACCACCCTCAAGCTTCACCACCCCCATTTGGCCCAATCTTTCCACCCAACCCGCTACCACCGAGGTGAATCAAGTATTGCCCACTCCTCCTGAGCCGATAGTATAAATGCCTCAAGTAGCGGCAGCCATACCTTTCTAGCTCTCGGGACTCACATATGATCCTCATCTGGTCCCACTAAGCTACGAACAAATAGATGTCAATGTCGACAGCAGCAGCAAAGAAGGGGCAGTAGATTTTGTTACCGGGTCAGGGAGGATATCAAAGCAGCCAAAAGCATCAGCAGTAGCACAGGCCCAACCTAAAGGAAAGAAAGACAGCACGGTAAACCCCTTCGAGAAGATGAGTTGAGAACTTATACTAGAGACTCAGCTGAGAAGAATGCCTGCCCATATCACTGTATGGGATCTGTTGATGACGTCCCCACTCTATTTCCAAGCATTAATGGGGGCGTTAAAATGTGCATGTATCACTTCAAGTTATCTCGGATGAAGTCAGGCAGATAATTGGACAAGTGATGGCTCCAAATACCATTTCATTTTCTGATGCTGATTTACCTGAGGAAGGAGGCAGTCACTCAAAATCTTTGAATATAACCGTTGAGTCCGGAAATATGATTATCCCATTAGTTCTAATCGATAACGGGTCTGTATTGAATTTATGCCCATTAAGAACAGCCACCAAGATTGGGGTAGATCAGTGCATGTTAAGGCCCACCAGAACCAGCGCTAGAGGGTTTGACAATACCAGGAGAGAAATAATGGGAGAAGTTGATCTTGAGATGTTGATAGGACCAATGACCTTTTCCATCTTGTTTCAAGTCATGGATATCAAATCTTCATTTAATCTATTGTTGGGGCGCCCGTGGCTGCACGAGGTCAGAGCCATACCCTCCACTTTGCACCAGAAACCTAAGTTTGCGTCCGGGCATAAAATTATTACGATCATCGGCGAGGGGCACATCGAGAAAGAGAAGGCCACTAACAGCGTAGAGAAACCTAACATACTGGATATACCGCACACTGCTGAGGATGTCGACCTCCACAATTTTGAATATGAGGTGTCAGCTATACTCTCAGAACCCATCGAGGGCATCATGTCTAAAATAGGAGGCGGTATGGTAGCGGCAGTGGCAATGCTCCAAAAGTGGAGCTATTAGAAAGGAAGGGGTTTGGGACCCAAATTACAAGGCAGAAGAGAGCCAGTTGTGGCTAAGGGACAAAAAGTAAGATTCGGGCTAGGATACAAGCCCACAAAGTAAGAGGTTTGAGAGGCCAAAGAGAAAGCCAGGGTCGCTGCAACGGTAAGAGCTTGAGGGATCAACATACAAGAGAAACCTCGCCCTAGGTCGGACATCAGGGATTCCTTCATCAGCGCAGGGGTCGTAAAGATCAGTCAAAATGGGGCAACCCATTTGACCCCACACAAACCCACAACCCCAATCTATCCCACCAATCCCCAGATCTCCCTTCCCAGCTTGGTGATAGATTTGGCCATGTTGTCTCTGTTTGAGGAACGACGGTCGGTACCTAAACAACCCCCCCCTGTGGTGAATCACCATAAAACTGAGTTATCGTTTGAGGACATGATCTCAGATGAAATGGGGATCAATATGATGGAGGTTGACTCCAATGAGCCATATCAGTCAGCACCCTCCATCCCAACAGGTAAAGAAGCGGCCCCTCAGGTACGCAACTGGGCACCTTTGCCCCAAACCCTGGAAGCGAAGAGTGGCCTAACATTTGGCACCTGTTTTCTAAAAAAAACAACCTATAAAAAGTGAGGGAAGCCCTTGGCAAATAATACCTTGTGTATATAGCAACCCGCCTTGCCAAGGGTCTGTCTCCGAAGAAAACAAAAATCTCAAAAAAATGGAAGAAATACAAAATCCCAAAAACATGGAAAAAACACAAAATCCCAAAAACATTGAAAAAATCCAAAATCTAAAAATATTGTCATTTAAAATTCTAGAAAATGTACCACAAAAGGATGCCTTAATCAAAATACCCGTCCCATGTGAAATCGACCCCTTCCCTGTGAAAATACAAGAAGAGGTAGGGATCACGAGTCTGGACGAGGATGTCCCCTTCGAGGAGCTCCCCAATGAGCTCCTTGATAGATTTGCCGACTTTGAGTATGGCCCTACCCCCATTGTCGAAGAGACTGCAGACGTCAATCTAGGAACTGAGGAGGTTCCCAGGATAACTAAAATCGGAAAGTCACTGTCTCCTGAGGAAAGAAAAAGCATGAACGACTTCCTTCGGTCATACTAAGACATTTTTACTTAGTCGTATGAGGACATGCCTTGTCTGGATACCGATTTGGTTGAGCATGAGTTGCCTCTCTACCCTAATATGAAGCCAGTCAAGTAGAAGATGAGGCGTCTCTGACCCGAGTGGATGTTGAAAGTCAAAGATGAGGTCATCAAGCAATACGATGCGGGGTTTCTCATGGTATCCAAGTACCCGCAATGGCTAGCCAATATCGTACCTGTGCGAAAGAAGGATGGAAAGGTCCGCATGTGCATCAATTTCTGTAATTTGAACAGAGCAAGCCCGAAGGATGATTTCCCACTACCACACATCGACTTCTTGGTCGATAACACTGCTAAGCATCGAATGCTCTCATTTATAGATGGATTCTCAAGATACAATCAGATCAAAATGGCAGAGGTTGATCGCGAGAAGACAGCGTTCATTACCCCTTGGGGAACCTTTTGCTATCGGGTCATGCCATTCGGGCTGAAGAATGCCAGTGCAACGTTCCAGAGAGCTATGACTGCACTATTTCATGACATGATGCACCGGGAGATTGAAGTGTCTGTCGATGACATGATAGCCAAATCACCAGAGTGAAGCGACCATCTGGTAAAGCTTCAAAAGCTATTTGAAAGGCTGAGGAAGTATCGACTATGTCTGAATCCACAGAAGTGTGCATTTGGTGCTATGTCAAGGAAACTTCTGGGATTCATCGTCAGCAGGAGGGTGATCGAGGTCGACCCAATCAAAGTCAAAGCCATCACTAAAATTCCACCACCGTCAACCAAGAAAGAGGTTAGAGGATTTTTGGGCAGAATACAGTATATCAGTCATTTCATTACACAGCTAACTCCAATTTGCACGCCGATCTTCAAGATACTAAGGAAGAATTCGCCCGTTGAATGGAACGATGATTGTGAGGCAGCATTCAAAAAAATCAAAAGCTACCTCCTTAATCCACTTGTTTTGGTACCACTTGAGCCAGGGAGACCACCCTTGATGTATCTCTCCATGACGAAAGTTTTGATGGAATGTGTCTTAGGGTAGCACGATGAAAAGGGAAGAAGAGAGCAGGCCATTTACTATCTGACCAAGAAGTTTATTGATTATGAAGCACGCTACTCTCATATGGAGAAAGCATGCCTGGCTCTTGTATGGGCTACTCAAAGGCTCTGCCACTATTTGCTATCTCAGGCGGTTCTGCTCTTGGCCCGAATGGACTCATTAAAATCCCTATTTGAAAAGCCAGCTCTCATTGGATGAACCGCATGATGGCAACTTTTATTATCTAAATTCGACATCACGTATGTCACTCATAAATCGATCAAGGGGCAGGCGCTTGCTGATCATCTTGCCGACAATCCTTTACCTGATTATGAGCCTTTGAGAACTGAGTTCCCCGATGAGGACAACTTATTCATGATAGAAGATGATACAGAAGAAGAGAAGAATCATGGGTAATGCACTTTGACCGGGCAGCAAATGTCGAGGGCCAGGGAGTTGGCGCCATCCTAATTCATCGAAAGGATCCCATGTACCGGTCTCTATCAAGCTCAACTTCCCTTGCACTAATAATATGGCTGAGTACAAAGCTTGCGCCGCTGGTCTACAGGCGGCTCTCAATCTGAATGTGACTCACCTACGAGTATTTGGCGATTTACAATTAATCATATGCCAGATGAATGGTGACTGGAAGATGAAAGACGAGAAACTGATCCCCTATTATAAACACCTCGAAGATCTAATAGCTTGCTTCCAAGATGTGACTTTCTCATACGTCCCCCGGATAAGGAATCACTTTGTCGACGCATTAGCAACTTTGGCGTCAATGATTGAAATCCCCTATGGTGTCGAGATGAAGCTGATCATGATCGTGCAGAGGAATGAGCTAGCCTTCTGCCTCCAGATTGAGGAACCTACAAAGCCTGATGATGAGCCACCTTGGTTCCCAGATATCAAGAATTTCCTCGAGACCCTAACTTTCCCAGAGGGTACATCCAAGACAAACCAATGAACCATTCAACGTTTTGTGATAGGTTACGTCATTTGCAAGGAATGCCTCTACAAGAGATCATACAACAACATTTTACTTAGGTGCCTCACTGAAAGAGAAGTGGTCAATATTATGAAAGAAATCCATGAGGGAGTATGCGGAGCCCACGTCAGCGGTCACATGCTCGCTAAGAAAATCCTATGGCAGGGATACTTTTAGACCACTATGGAATCAGATTGTTGCAAACATGTTCAAAAATGCTACAAGTATCAAGAACTCTCCAGTCTGATACATGCTCCTGCCATTAATCTTCACTGCATGACCACTCCTTGGGCATTTACTACCTGGGGACTTGACGTAGTTGGAATGATTAATCCGAAAGCATTAAACGGACATCGGTTCATCCTCATCACCATTGAATACTTCACCAAGTGGGTAGAAGCGGCATCATATGCCAACACCACTGCCAGTCACGTTGAGAAGTTTCTCAAGAATAATATTGTGTGTCGATTTGGAGTACCCAAAGATATCATCACGGACAATGGCACAAACTTTGAGCCCATCCGAGACTTCTGCAAGTAATACAAGATCAAGCACCATTTCTCATCCCCTTATCGACCTCAAACTAATGGAGCCGTGGAAGCCGCGAACAAGACAGTCGTCCGCATCCTTGAGAAAATGGTCATCACTTATCGAGATTGGAGCGAAATGCGGCCATTTGCCTTGTGGGCCTACCAAAATTTGATCTGTATTGCTACAGGGGCAACACCATTCTCCCTAGTGTATGGAACCGAGGCCGTCCTACCAGTAGAGGTCAAAGTACCCTTGCTCCCAATCCTCATAGAATCAGGCTTACTCGAAGCAAAAAGAGAGAGATCCCGCTTTGAACAATTAAACTTATTAGACAAGAAGAGACTCCTAGCCTTGGGTCACACTCAAGTTTACCAGGGGCGAATCGCACGAGCTTATAATAAACGTGTCTTCAGTCGTGATCTAAAGGTAGGAGACACTGTGCTGAAGAAGATCTTCCCATCCCTCCATGCCGATCCGAGAGGAAAGTTCAAGCCAAACTAGGAAGGACCTTACGTCATCCGAGAAGTGCTGCCGAGATACGCCATCTGCCTCGCCACCATGGACGGAGATCATCTTCCTAAGCCCATCAATGCTGGATATGTCCGACGGTTCTATTCTTAGTCTATCGCGACAAGGTAAGTATTGATGAAACAGATACGTGACTGCTTAAGAACCACCCGAAAGAAGCCATCATTCCAAGCACAGTAGCCCAAAAGTATCCCTAAAAATGATGATATCCTCTGCTACCCCATTTGAGCCTGGGCCTTTCTTTCAATAAACCCCTTCCCCAATAAAAAAAAGAATGCATGTACATATAGCAAAACAAAAAAGGGAGAGAAAAGATGCATGTGTGTAAAGTTACTATCAAATCCAAAAAAATTGGAAAAGCAAAACCTCAAAAAGAGATTGCCTAAAATGGAGCAAAAAGAATAACAAAAAAATGTAGAAAAATCATGGGGCATGTATAGTAAGATCCCTCAAGGAAGAAACTATGTTGAGAAAACTAAAGTCGTATCAAGGAAACCCTTTTAGCCTAGCATACCATCAAATCCTAACCTAACCCATGGCCAAGCTACACCCTGAAGAAGGCCCTCTTTTAAGTTCACAAACAGTCATAATATCTGTTAAGTCAACATGAGCTGAGTCGTTAGACGACACCAGA
This sequence comes from Chloranthus sessilifolius, assembly GCA_021018995.1. Classification (NCBI taxonomy): domain Eukaryota; kingdom Viridiplantae; phylum Streptophyta; class Magnoliopsida; order Chloranthales; family Chloranthaceae; genus Chloranthus; species Chloranthus sessilifolius. The sequence goes on along the minus strand of CM037598.1, from coordinate 35,700,455 downwards.
ACCCCATCCAGCCGGCTATGATGAAATCGATGTCTATGTCGTGGCTCTTCAAAAAATAAAAAGAAAAAAAAAATATAAGCTCAAAGCATGATGGACGTAGTGAAAACCAAAAAGGGTATTACGGGTAAAAACAGCAAGCTTGTGCAGACCAGGTGAAAACTCGAAAGGGCACTTGGGGTAAGAGAGCTAAACCCATGGACGTGGTAAAAACCAGAAAGGGTGCCACGGGTAAAAAAGGAGATAAAAAAATAATAAAGAAAAAGAAAAGAGAAAGGAAAAGAAAAGAAAGGATTGGACTCATTGAGATGATTGATGTTTGAAGAACCCTTTTATTACTCTTCATGTACCCTTTTGTCTGATTGGACCACTCAAGCTAGTTCAAGTCGGGTCCCGACCAGAATTGTCTTTGTGGAACCCGCACCGTCAAACATATGACCCGAGGCAAGGAGAAAGGTTTAACTCAATCCAAAGGAATCAACGTTTTGGCCTTGATAAAATTTGGAAACTCACTCAGGTTTGACTGCATGAAAGAGTTCGACTATGCTCAAAATGGGACCCGTTACTCCGTCTCACTATCAAGGCATCAAAAACAGAAACAATAAAAGAGAAGAAAAGCCAAAAAAAAAAAAAAAAAAAAATTCAAACACCAAAAAATGTGTATATATTTCTACTCATTTTCATGTACATATTTCCAGCATCATATTTCAATCTCAAAAATGAAGAAAAATAACATAAAATCTCTAAAATAAAAAATCCAAAAAATATCTTGAAAATGAAAAGTGTAGGTAGAAATCTAGTTTTTCTTCTATTGTTTAGGATGCATTTTCTTTATATGTATAAACAAAAATGGGATTGACATTTTCTCAAGAATGTGCAGGAACATCACACGGTCCAAAGCCTCAAAGCGGCAACTTCTTAGCGATAGACAAATCAGATAAAGAATCTCACCACTGACATTAGGTCTAACAAAAAATGATGAAAATCATTTTGAAAAGAAAAAGAAATCTATATTTTCATGCTATGCATAGCTACGCACTCGCATATTTTTGATGCGGTAAAATTTCAATATTTTACCGGCAACGCAGCTGTGCAAAATTAATGTCTTAGGTCTAAGGTTCTCCTTAAATCCATGGATCCTATTTTAAAATAAGAGCAACGGTGTCAATTTCGGTCAAACAGTCAATGCTTGGATTGGATTGATTCCACCGCTAAATCTTCGCCCTGATCGCTCCATATTTTCGATATTACATGAACTTGAGTGCGTTGGCTTCAGTTTCGTCGCAAACTATTACGGAGGCATGGGCTCTTGGTATGCGTTGTCTGGGCGTGCGCCTCCTGGGGTTCGAGGTCCAGATAATGCTTGTTTTAACAAAAAAAAAAAATGAAAATGAAAAAAAGCAATCTTTAAAAAAAAAAGAAGAAAGATAAAAAGAATTAATTTGTGCTTCCCCACACAGTTACGCACTCGCGTATTTTCGATGTGGTAAAATGTCAATAATTTATCGACAACACATCTGTGCAAAATTAATGCCCTAGGTCTAAGGTTCGCCTTGGATCCATGGATCCTATTTCAAAATAAGAGCGACGATGTCAATTTTGGTCAAACAGTGAATGCTTTGATCGGATTGCTTCCATCGCTAAATCTTTGCCCTGATCGCTCCATTGTTTCGATATCACATGAACTTGAGTACGTGGGCTTCAATTTCATCGCAAACTATTGCGGAGGCACTGGCTCTTGGTATGCGTTGTCTGGGCGTGCGCCTCCTGGGGTTCGAGGTCCAGATAATGCTTGTTTTAAAATAATAATATAAAAAATGAAAATGAAAAAAAGCAATTTAAAAAAAAAAAGAAAAAAGAGAAAAAGAATAAATTTGTGCTTCCCCGCAGAGAATAAATCTGTGCAGTTCACCTACACGTCCAATAAGATTCAAGCATCGATTTTAAATAACAACACTTCAAATCACACTTATCATTTTCATTTAATTATGTAATGCATCTATGAATCAATTTAAAAAATGTAATAGGATATTAAGTTTTTCCTACCTTAACCCCTTAAAGTTATGCGGAACCAAGCAAAGTCCTATCGATGGCCACCACCCTTAATCTACATCACAAGCATACATTGACACATCAAGGATTAACTTTACTCACTAAAAACCTAGACTTAATTAAGTCTTTCTTAAAAACGAGACAGAAATGGGCAAGTTCATGATAATATAGCGTTTGATGCAACATTTCCCCTAAATTTTGACCTTTAAATCTTTGGATTCATAAAATGGTTAAAGCACAAAATTTGTACAGTTCGTTGTCATCTTTCCAATGCCACAAGAATTGCATCAATCAGAATTTGGAGTAAAAAGTTACAGTCGAAATGTCGAAGCAGTTTTAGCAGGCACAGTCAAAATCGATTAATTGATCTCAATATCGATTAATCAAAATTCTAAAAATGATTAATCGATTAATCGGTTTTTCCAAACTCCACCTTTTTCCAACCACTAGAAATATCCAGTCAATTAATCGATTCCAAATCGATTAACCGATATTCAAAAATCGATTAATCGAATTAAATTCGATTAATAAGTTTCGAGCTGCAATTTCCTGATTTTTCATTCTGATAAAAATCGATTGATCGATTTTGACAGAAAAACGACTCTTTCTAGCTATACATCTCTCTTTCAACCTTTTCTCCCTTTTTTTCTTCTTTTCCCCCTTTTAATCCAACATCCATACATTAATTTAAAGCTCAACATCATACATATCATCAATTAACAAAACCTTACCTCAATTCCAACGTATGAGTGATTCAAGGGCTTGGATCTAGAGCTAGGGTTCCTAGCCTCAACTCCATGAGATCCCACGTGCGATTCTATCAGAAATTAAAGCTCTTGTACGGTCTGAAATATGCAAATCCCACGCACAAATCTTTTGCATTTACTCCCAAGCATCTCCTCTTCTTTCTCTCTAACCTCTCTCTCCCCCTTCTTAAATTCCTAACAACACCCACATTAAACATAAGGGGATAGCTTCTCTTAAGCTTTTATTATAACCCAAACTTGGGTATAGAACACACATACACATTGATCGGTGTATATGACCTTAAAAACAGATCTAACACCACACACGCACATGTACTTTTACCTCAAACCTAATCTAACCTAACTCATCAAGTTAATTTTCATTTGATCAAACAAATGACCAGACAGGCATGCATCTCGAGGTACACTATTCAAAGTTAGGTTTGCATCGCAAGGTACACTCTTTAAAGTCAAATTTTTTAGGATGTTACAATCTCTAACCACTAATTTTCAAGGCCTTCCAATCAATTGTGCATTGGAATTCCAAAGGCAAGAAATTTATTTGACTGTTGAAATTGCCCGATAGATATTATTTAGGGTACAAGCATTAGCGACCGAAGATTCGGTCTCCACAGTCGGGTTTAAAAAATGTAAAGCCTGCAAGCGGGTTAAAAAGTGAACCCAAAAGAATTAGCAGGAGGTCCAGGTATCATTTTAAGAGATCATGTGAAACTCTTTTTCGTCAATTTTGAGGAAAGGTGTTTCATGTGTAAAAACAAAAAAGAACTTGCCACTAGTGGATTTTCCATTTTTTAATCTAAGTCTCCACAAAATAGTGAATTAGTTTAGAGCATATATGCACATCTATGATTCCAGTATCATAACCAGTTTGCAAAAATTGTATCAGGCCATAAATTCTAATATGCACTTCTGCTCTTGCATCAGTGGTGTTACTATCAATTCTAGATGTCCTGTTTTCCTCAATTGGCCATAATGAGCCTTCTTTTCACTCACTAATATTTGTTTAGGGTTGGAAAATAGTCAGAAGGCAAGAGATAAAAAACTTAAAAACTTTGGTTTACTTGCAATAATTTAAATTCAAGGAGCATTAAAGCATTATATGTTAAACCCTAGAGGTAAGAGATGAGCTCTCTCTTAAAAGAAAATTGTTTGAGCTTATACAATGTTGATTCCAATGGTTAATTCTAATAAGAAAAACAACCGTGACAACATAGAATCGAGGTTGAAACATGTGTCAGTGATCGGCTACTAGTTGAACTACTTGTATGTAGTTCTTGCCCTCTCCTTTTTGAATATATTACTTTGTTATCAGTAACACCGGCCCAGGTCACCACCGTAGATCTCTCTGGTCGATCCCCCTTCCAACCTTCCACCTTAATCACTCACATTCAACCCTCTGCTACTCCCGCCACACCAGTGAGAGCTCCTTCACCCCAGCATCCCTCGGCCCTAATCACTCGCATCGCATCGCCTCGCCGAATCCACCTCCTTATCAAAAATTCACTCAGATACGAGTCCATTCCTTTAGGGCTAGGAGATCACTCCAAATCCTGAACCAACACCATTACCCATCCCTTTGTCAGATTCTGAACTCGAGTATGGAGATTACGTTCTCCAAACTGCAGCCCAAATTGCTGTATGGGTGAAAAGTGTCACCCGAAAGACTCCAAGCCAAGACAACGAAATAACCACCGAGCGTTCGCTGAAACTAAAAGAAAGCGAGCCAGAACAACATCCTGACCTGTGCGAGACGTTGGTCTCTGCTTTCCTAGAAGAGGAAGACTACACGCAGTACCTCCCACCTTGAAGCGGCACCATTCAAGTGTGTGTTCCAACCTCGAATTTTACTTATTTTACAAATACATCCGTGTCAAGCTGTGCTGAGTTCGGTCAACAATCGACTTGCCCGATTTCAAATCAGGAACCAATTACCCACCTCCGCCTTTCTCTCAAAATAAGGATTTAACGAACGCACAACCACCAGAGGGGAATGTGAGAGAAAGAGAAGTTAACTTGCCTCCCCTACCTCATATAATACCTCCACCAATTCCTGCACCTCAACCATTCTAACCATCCACACCTAAGGCCCATCAGCGAGGCAAAGAAACTGTGCTCGAGCCAGGACAAGAATACGACCTTCTATGGCATCTCCAGAAGATCTCAGCCTAGATATCCTTACTAGAACTCATCAAGAAATCGCTTGACCATCACCAGTTGTTGATGAGGATACTTGAAGACACACAAGTGGATGAAGATACGACCTTAGATGAGCTTCATCAAATCACTTCGGTCATGGCGCAACCTCCGACATGCACTTTTATAGACGTAAACATGCCTAAAGAGTCACTCCGCAAGAGTGCAGCCCCCATATATCTTACGGTCATAATTAGAGGGTTCTCCGTACCACACGCACTCATTGACACGAAAGTAGGACTTAACATCTACCCTCTCACCATGTTAAAAATGCTCGAATATACGAAGCAGGATGTCAGGCCCTCTGCACTGCACTGTCACTTATAGCTTATGATGGGTCGCGTCGCTTTATCAAAGGAACTATTAAGCTACAGGTTCGCCTCGAATCTGTAACAAAAGACGTTACCTTCCATATTTCTGATTTCACTAGTACATATAATCTCATTTTAGGAAGGAAATGGCTGGAGTCAATAAAGGCCGTCGCATTCACATACCATAAATGCTTCAAATTCCCATACGAGGACTCCATCATCCGCATATACGCTGATGCACCCCTCCAAGAGATAGATACTGATTACATGGCGAGCATACCAACCACTCACGATTATGTGTTGAACATGGGTTATATTTAAAAGACTTGAATCTTTGATGAGACAACTGTTGCAGAAGTCCGTCCCTCTACCCCTCCTAGTTTCCCCCAACGCGTCGACAAAAATTAATGAGAAGAGAGGTTGGCCTAAATCTCGCAAAACTCTATGCCATTAACCCTACCGCGACAAAAGGGTGGGACCTTATGTACCAACTTGGATATGTTTCCCATACCGGACTCAGTAAAAATAAGCAAGGTTGTGTAGGACCCGTTGTCCCAATGCAAGTACGTAAGCACATAGGGTTAGGTTACCAATCGGATGGTCCACAAGCTGACTTGTCTCCTACCTCACCAAAATAGTCTCTATATGACCACTTCGCCTATGGGATCACTGAGAAAGCAGATGTGCCAAAGCATAAGAAAGTGTCCTTCACTAGATTCCAAGGAGTGGAAATTGAGCGAATGACTAAAGCATTCAATGATTTAACCAATTTAAATAATGATATTGATAAACCACTTGAAGGAGTCAAACCCATGTTTGACACTAAAGAATTTATAGGAGTGATGAGAGAAGAACCTCCAGAACTCGACTCACGAGTAGAAGATTGGGAATCCACTGACGATGAAGATTTTCACATAGCAGCCTTGCAAGATAGTGAAGAGCACTTACGCTTAACATGGGAAAACACTCCATAGGAAAATACAAACTCGTATAGCATCTGCCTCGGTCTTGGCCTTGAGGCATGGGAATGCCCTTGGGACTCCCCTTGCATCGCTTACCCATACCAACCCCGCTGCAGGGCATGTGTCAGCATATTAGAGTGCTTCCTTAGTTGGACCCGACACTCTACGGTAGAAGAATCGAATCACTCCAACATCGTGACCACCAACACAAGTAATAACCTACCAGCTCAGCTACCGGCATAAGAAGCAGAAAATACCAATGGTCATCTGGTTGACCTAGGGGGAAACACTCGCACCGCCCTCATAGAATTTGAAGAGGAACTTGAACTGGACACTTTTACATCCTCAGATTCATCGCAACTCTAAATATTTTGGAAATCCCTAGAGGAAGAGTGGCAACAACCTCTCCAGAGTGATGACGAGGACTACTGGATAGACCTCTTGCACTTGAGTTAGCAGAGTGAGCCAATCTAGGACTTCAAGCACTATCAGATCAAGAAGATGAATTCGATAACATCTTCAACTCTAACCAATAAGGATGGAAATGTCTTTGGCAATCCCCCTGCATTATTCACCATTATCAATCTCGCTGCCGAGCATGCGCGCTCATCCTAACATATTACGAAGATCAAGGAAAAGAACTCACTACCCCTGAGGATCCTTCGGGAGATCTCCCTCAGTGGGAAGAATAACATTATTACGACCCAGAGGATGGTAGTTCAATTGACTACGATCTTCAGAGCTTCTTCGAAGAAGAGGCGATCAATGTGGCAAAAGAAGTCCGAGCGTTAGTGCCGCTGTCACCAGCATCACTCATTCAAAATATCTCATCAGATGAGGACTCAAAAAAAAAAAACACGCTACATTCACAAGTCCATATTTCTCGAAGAATCGCCCGAACGGCTCCAGCAGCTGTCTCACTCCCTCAACTAGAGGAAGAAATTCTCCCGGCGCCCCTTGAGGCGACTGACCCTGTAACATATTTATTATCGAAAATAAAAAAATAGAAAAAATAGAAAACCTTAAAAATTTAGAAATATAAAATCTAAAAAAATTAGAAAACCTCAGAAAAGAAAGGGAACTCTTCATCCCGAACCAAATTTGTGGCCAATAAGGAAACTTTTCTCCTAAGGTTTCTATATCATTCCCCGCACAAGGACGTAAAGCATCCCGGCTAAACAACAAGCCAATGATCATACCAAACGAGATACTTTGTGACTTTGAGAGAAGAATCAGTAGCCTTGACCTTCACCTTACTAAAGATCTTCCAGTCATAGAATGTGTCGATGAAAGGTTACCTTTCACAAATTCAAATCCCCAGTGTAGCAATTTCGTAATATACTAGCTTATCGAGGACGAAGAAAGAACACTAGTTGACGAGGAGGCATTGGACTTCCAACTGGTTATCAAGCATTTCAATGAGCAAACCCAGTCTGCCGCAGAACCCATGGAAGAACTTAACTTTGGTACTTAAGAGAAACCCAAGAAGCTACTGATTAGCACAACGCTCAACTCCAAGGAACACCAACAAATTGTACAAGTCCTGCAAGAACACTTCGATTCCTTCACATGGTCCTACAAGGACATGCCCGATTTAGACCCAAGTTTAGTAGAACATTGCCTCATCTTAGAACCCGATGCAGAGCCTGTTAAGCAGAAACTCCGCAGGATGCACCCACAAACCGCCCTCCAAGTTAAAGAGGAAGTTGATAAGTTACACAGCCAAATTTATTCGAGTCGTTCTTTACCCTAAGTGGATGGCTAACATAGTACCCATCGCCAAGAAAGATGGCAGAGTACGGGTTTACATTGACTTCCGAAACCTCAACTAGGCATGCCCAAAAAATGACTTCCCACTTCCACACATTGATACACTAGTCGACAACACCGCTTGACATGAGATGCTATCCTTTATGGATTATTTCTCTAGATATAATCAGATCAAATTAGCAGAGTCCGACCAAGAGAAGACTTCCTTCACCATACCATGGGGAACATACTATTATGTCATTATACCTTTTGGGTTCAAGAACACAGGAGCCACGTATCAACACGCCATGATGGATATCTTTCATAACATGATGCATAAGTGTGTAGAAGTCTACATCGACGACATATTAGTGAAGTCCCAAACACGAGTAGGACATGGTGAAGCGCTTCGACTAGTGCTACAAAGAGCTAAGAAATATCAGCTAAAAATGAATCCAAAGAAATGTGTCTTCAGGGTCACTTTCGAAAAATTACTTAGTTTCATAGTTAGCAAGCGAGGGATCGAAGTTGACCTTGCAAAAGTCAGAGCCATCCTCAAGATGTCGCCTCCCAGTAATATCAAAGAGTTACGAGGTCTGATAGGAAGATTGCAATTCATCAGAAGATTTATCTCCCAACATTTGGGCATATGCGATCCTTTCTACACACTACTTAAAGGAGGAGTTAAGTATAAATGAGATGATCAATGCCAATAAGCCTTCGACAATATCTAGAAGTGCCTCCTTAACTCGCCAATACTATTGCCACCAGTCCCTGGAAGAACCCTAATTCTATTCCTCTCAGCGAAGGATAAAGCAATGGGAGTAATTTTGGGATAATATGAAGAAGATGATAAGAGAGAGAAGGCTATCTACTATCTTAATAGGATGATGGTCGAATACGAACGAAAATACACTTTAATAGACAAGACTTACCTCACATTGGTGTGGGCCTCTACCAAATTATGACACTACTTCAGAGCACATAAAATACTAGTACTAGCCTGAATGGGCCCTCTGAAGTATGTATTCGAGAAGCCCGCAACGTCAGGAACGATCACTCGCTGGCATATGCTCCTGCAAGAATTCGATATCACTTACGTCATGTAGAAATCAATCAAAGGACAAGCAGTTGCCGATTACCTCATAGATCTCCCACTCCCGAGTGATGAGCCCGTGCATGCGGATTTCCCCAATGAGGACCTATTCAAGATTCATAATGAACAGCTCGATAAAATCTCATGGACCCTTTATTTTGACGGCGCTCTAAATCACAATGGAAAAGGCATCGGGATAGTCCTCCTAAGCCCAGAAGGAGTTTTCATACCTAAGGATTTTCAACTAGATTTCCCTGTCACTAACAATGTCACAAAATATGAAGCCTTTATAACTGGACTATGAGCAGCGCTACAATTAGGTGTTAAATAGTTAAAAACTATTGGTGATTCCAAACTAATAATTTCACAAGTCATACGAGAATGGAAAACTAAGGAAAGGAGACTAATGGCATATCTAGAAATCGCTCAATATTTAGTAAAGAAATTTGAAAGAATCTCTTTCACGCACATCCCTAAATTAGAAAACGAGCTCGCAGATTCCTTAGCCACGCTAGCCTCGATCATCCAAATACCTATTGGGAAAAGTACCAAGACCTTCTTTATCAAAAAGCTGATAGTGCCCGCCCACGAGGTAGCATGGACCGTCAAGAGAGAATTACCCATCCTCCCCACAAGTACAGGATCGAAAGAAGCAATCACTCCGAAAAAGCACGTCAAGATAGAAACCGAAGTCGCTATATTCAAATTTGAAAAATCACAGACCGACGATGGACAACCATGGCATTTCGACATCTGAAACTTCTTAAAACATTAGCACATCCCTCCATACGCCACAAAGATCAAACGGAAGACTATAAGAAACCAATGCGCCCGATTCTACGTACTCGGTGAAACATTATACAAAGAGGCCTTCACTAAAGGAGTACTATTACAATGCGTCATGACTGTCGAAGGACAATACATTATCCGAGATGTACACACTAGTGCTTGCGGTGCCCACTCCGATAGACAGAGACTCGTTGATCAAGTTACACGACAAGGCTACTTCTAGCCAGCAATGAACAAAGATTGCTACCTCTACATCCAATCCTGCAAGCAATGCCAAGAACATGCTGCACTCATCAAAGCTCTATCAGTTGCATTGAATAATATGACCTCGCCATGGACGTTTTCAATGTGGACCTTTGATGTCATCGGACCTTGCACAGACACAGTTGGGAACACTCACAAGCACACGCTCATACTTAGAGCGACCAAATACTACACCAAATGGGCAGAAGCTGAATCTTATGTCAGAATCACCGCTTCAACACTTATAAAGTTTATCATTCGAAATATCATCACCGGGCTTAGAGTACCCAGGATGTTTATCACTGATAACGAACCACAGTTCATCGCAGAGAGGATAAAGAAATTATGCAATATGTATGACATCAATCTACGCCACTCATCACCGTTCTACCCTTAAGGCAATGGATAGGCAGAAGCTACGAATAAAACACTAATTCGAATCCTAAAATGCACAGTAGAAGCGAGCAATGGGGCCGACTGGCCTGAATGACTATTAGAAGCACTCTGGGCCCATAAGACCTCTATTCGTACGACCATCGGCCAAACTCCCTACATCCTTACCTACGGGATGGAGGCTGTCCTACCATATGAGATACAAATACCATCTTTACAGATTCAACTCAATGATGAGCTATCCTTAGACGAGAGGAGAATTGCCCTACTCACACAACTAGAACAACTCAATGAAACACGCCTAAGGGCAGCTGATCACGCTCAGGTATATTAGAGGAGAGTGGCTAGGGCTTACGATAAGAAAATCCTTGAACGAACCTTTAATATAAGGGAATTAGTTTTGAAGAAAATCATGCCTACTAAGCATGCCCATCTGAAAGGAAAATTGAAACTGAACTGGAAAGGCCCATATGTCATAACAGTCGCATATCCTGGAAATGCCTACAAACTGGCGAGCCAAGACGGGGAGAAACTCCCTAACCCTTGGAACGCTATGTACCTTAGAAAATATTACACTTAGCCCAGTGATCGTCACATCCCGTGGTTAAATACTTATTCTTATCACTCTCGTAGTCGTCACAACCCATTCATTGGCCGTACGCCTTTAATTCTCAGAATATCCTTAAGACCTCCGATTTATCACCCACCTTTTCTCACTCGGGCAATCTGATTAAAGGACTAGTGACCTGTCTAACCTCTTTTAAAAGTATAAGTAACACCCGATCCTCATTTCCCTTCCCCTGCCATTGGAGGAGATGTTAGAGCAACAAAATGAAAATGTTAGGTTGAATCAAAACTCATTATACTTTCGCTAGCAGGATGCTTTCAAAAAATATATATATATATATATATATATATATATATATATATAAAATAATCAAGTGAGAGCATTACGATGAATGAACAAGTCAATAAGCTCAGGGAAGCATAAGCAGACTGTGAGGACATCCCTGGAAATGTTACTAGAAATGTATAAGCAAGCTGCGAGGGCATCCCTGATGTCCCCATACTACTAGATGTCATCGTAAGGTGGCAGGAGGAGGACAAACTCCTGCTAATCATAGAATGTGAGATTTTGATGGTACCAAAACTTGAAGAAGGAGCTTAATTATGGCATCCCGTATCCCTCTGAGAAAAAGATTGTTACTTATTCCTTTTAGGAAGCATTAGATACAAACTATTCCCCGCATCACTGAGCCTTACCCCCTGCTTCTATTTTTGTTTCAGACGATAAATCAGAAGCTTTACAGGATGTTCCTAGAAATGAAATCGAAAACTGATGAATGATAACTAATGCAATCATCTACTATACCTACCATACTTCTCCCTAATAACCATGGGATAGGATGACCACCACCCCAAGATAGACTCCTGTGTACAACTGGCCTAATCAAAGAGACCTCTCCAGTTCGATGACAGTACCGATCAACTTTTCTTCAAAACTAAGTCACCAAATACCCATGACTGCTTATAGACCCAAAGTGCTCGTCTCAAAATCCTGAAAAGGTCCATTTCATCTTGACGCTGGGGCATTTTTTTTTTGGATTAGAAGAAGAATCATATCAGAAGTGCCGGCTTGTCCATAAAGAAGATAAGGAACGACGAAGTTACCACCCGGAAAGTGCTACCGAAGATATTATACTGCCAATCCTACCATGCTCCTATATTGGGGCATTTTTATTATTTTAGTTATTTGCTTTCCCTGTTGCATTATTTCTATTTTAAAAAAAAAGAGAAAAAAAGAAAAGAAAAAAAAAAGAAGAAAAAAAAGCACATATTCATCTTTTGCTACGGACTCGATCAGAGACACTCACCCCTTGACAACTAGCAAGGGGAGAATAAAACTCGACATCATTACTCTCACATGTGTAGATACGAAGCAACCTTCAACCATCATTGGGCCAGCTCAGGAAGCATCCAAGTCCCAATGACGATCGATGGCACTAAAGCAACTAAGAAGCAAAAGTAAATGCAAGAGGTAACTAAAAGAAAAGGAGCCAATCAGGTATATCTAAACCAAAAATCTCTCTCTATATATATGCCAAAATCTTTTCATTTTGTTTACACTTATCACTGAGGGCATCCCCCTATATATACAACACACATATGCTATGGATACAAAAACACACACACACCTACTCCCTACGCTGTCACTACGATGGTCGATCACCACAATCCCCAGTATCATCGGCTCGGAGGCCCGTAGACTGGTCCTCTAAAAATACCATCCTGGCACCCAGAGTCCTTGAAACCTCTAAATGACGAGGCCCTGCCACAGAACCCCCCTCACTGGTCTGGCTAACAGACTGCCTCGATCGAGAACTAGGAGGATACCCAGCAAGAATATCACAAACGGCCGAACCACTATGAGCATCATCCCTAACGCGATCATGTGACATGTGACGAGACTGCCCAGCCGAGGAACCCATAGCCCTCGACTCTGAGCCATCAAGCTGACTAACCAACTTACGCACCCCTCGCTCACTCCTCGTTAAACGATACTGCAACATATCTAGGGACACTTACATTTCTGCCTGTGTCGTCCGACGTGCCGCCTTTAACGCCTTGGTTTGAGTCCTTTGTGTGACTATCATCTCAATGACTAGGTCCTCCCAACTCTGTATCTCCCCGAGGACCCATCTCACCTTGGGAGTGGCACGCGCTCGTGCCGTCTCTAGACGCGCCTCCTCAAGCTGACGGGCCAGCATAACAATACCTAGTTAAAGAAAGATAATATATACATGAAAAAAATAAGAAACTTTGAAAAGGAAACAGTCATATCAGATCCAACCTCTCCTCCAGAAGTCTCCCAACCGTCTCAGCAGGAGGCATGGAAGGAATAACGGATATAGGCGGTTGTAACAAGAACAATCAAATACATCAGAAAAATATTATAATAACAAATAAACTACGAACACAACTAAAACATACCTAAGTAGGGATAGGAACAGACTTCTAAGGGGGAGCCTAGGGAGCGGAGTCCGAAACAGCTTGCACAAAGAGCCAAACAAACCAACACAAGACATGTCAAAATAAAATAAAGATGGAATAACTAAAACAGAATTATGCCACATTAAAAAAATATATATACCTGACTCTCAGGGGAAGAGAGGCAACCGTTGCCTCCCTCATCTGAAGATCCTCAGCAACCCGACGGTAAAATACCACATGATATTAGTAAACTATTAAGAAAGTGAAACAATGACACCCAACAAACTAATGCGATGACACAAACAAGATAGAAGATTGAATCGAAGCTTATCCAATGATCTAGCTCAGCCCGAAGCTGAGCCATCGCTGGATCCTCCTGACTAGAGGAAGCAACTGAAGATGGATCAAATGCCAAAATGGGACCTCCAGCAGCGAGCTTGGTTCTATGAATAACAATAAACACATTAGTTGGCAAGCTCACAATACTAACAATTAACAAAACCATATTTGTAAAGACACCTACCAATCGATCAATCTCAGATCGTAAGTTGGCCTCCACCTCTTGACCGGCCTGCTGTTGACCGCATAATAACTCGATCATCGCCGCCTGCCGAGCAAACTCACCCTCCCTCGCAGACTATCTAAAATAAAATAAAATGAGACACCACAACCATGTCAGAATGACCAGAAGACCAAATCTACATAATACAAAAAAAACCATGAATTAACTCACCAGGAGCCGTAAAGTCTCCGCTAGCCGAGCCCCCAACTCATCCTCTGTCGCCCTAGCCTAAGCAATCGAGGAGGCTAAAGAGTGCAGCATCTCCTCATCCAGAGCAGGAGCACACCCCATCCGCTCCATCGCCCAATAGAGGGCGTCTAATGCCCCCCGCACACTCGCGGTGAGATGGCCCTGCTCCAACGCAGCCAACCTCTTCCTCAAGGTTGGCGCCGACTTTGTCCCACCGATAGCGAAAGAGTCACTCCCATGGAAGGGACGTGTGAAGAGGCGCCTGCCGCCCAGCGCACTAAACCACCGCACATACTCCCGAGCGTCCGCCTAGTCATGTGCCCCTGTAACCCTGGTCCCCCCAGCTCTAAAATCCACTATCTGAAGCGCCATCCGCTCCATAAAGTTTCGGCTAGGAGGGCTGATCATCCTCTTCGCCACTCTATGGTGAATCTCTGGAGGGACTCCCTGTGCGAGCCCCAACTGCCGTACCACTTGAGATGTGTGAATCCTCTCCACCCTCTCAAAACAATGGACCCATATGTCCACATCGAAGAAGAGTCGACCGAATTGAATCACTGGCACGTTCGCATCCTCCTCGTCTGCATACGGCCTCCAAATAACCTACAACCAAGAAAAATAGGCGACCCCTCAACGAAGACTCATATCCTAAAAGACCAAAATGAAACAAAAAAAATATACGCATGGCAATCTGTACCTGCCACGCGTGCATATCCTTAAAGAGACTGTGAGTGATCTGAAGATCTGAAGACCAACAGCGACCCCTTAATGCCTCCCTCCACACATGCATCCACGAAAATGTGAACCTCACCTCCAACGGAACTCTCAGACCAAGAAAAGCAAAGTGATCAGATGCCCAAAACTAAAAACACAAAAGAGAAACACTAAATAGATGTTACCATTAAAAGATAAAAAAAAAAGAGACATTGTGACATTAATTGACTAAAACTCACCTGGAGGAAGGGAAGGAAACCTCCGATCAACGCGATGCCCCGTCCCCGATGGTAAAGCTGCTCATAGAGATGTGCCAATGCGGCCGCGCCCCACGCGTAGGAGGAGACTCGATCCAAGTCCCCGAGAACCATAAAAAATAACCCAGTGACGCATCCCCGAATTGAAAAAGAGAAGAGAACAGCACCAAGGAAGTGCATCAAGAATGTTCAAAGCACCCTATCCATAGCCAACCCCAGCTCCACCACGGGTTCCCGGCCCACCACTATCACACAACGTGCCTCATAAGTCGCCTTCGCCTCCAAATGGCGCCTCGGGGGGACGAAGCCACTCGCAAACGTATCGAAAAATTAAGTGACTCGAACTACACCTGGCCCTGATCCACTCGATCTATATGGCACACCTAAAATCTCCTCACACACTTCCAAATATTGTCCTGCTATCCGCCTTGTGATCGGCTCACCCTCAAAACAAAGATCGGTGATGCGAACCCAGTCCTCTGGAGTTGGCAACATCATACCAACTTGAAAGAGAAGTGCCTGATGCTCCTCCCTCCACCTCTCCAAGATCATCACAATCAGGCCACGATTGACCTGAAAGGGCTCCAGCACTAAGATTTGTCCAAAATTGAAAGACACCAATTGTGTCCACTGAAACTCCGGCAAGGCACGGTACCAAGTATGAGACTCGATCCATGCTGAGCTGATAGCCAGGTGCGGGGGACTCCTATTGAATGAAACACAAATAATAACAGTAAGACTAATACATACCCATGATGAAAGATAAACGAGTTTAGAACTAAAAGCAAGTCAAATATACCCCAAACACAATAAAAAGTTACAACAAACACACAAACCGTGAAACTGACCATTTGTCCAAAAAGGTCTTTGCTCTTCACCCATAACTGCTGTCTTAATTTCAATAGGGGGTTCGACTGTGGTGTGTCTATGCCTTCTCGGTCTTCTACCCCTTTCTATCTCAGGGTTAGCAGGCTCTAATGTAGGACTGAGGGATCTCCTTCCTAACATGCACCCACACCAACAGCAAGGAAGACTATTCGCAGACACATTGCACTTAACAAAATTTACAACTATCCTAATCAACTGCTATGGAGTCTTCAAAGGAGAAATAAACTGAGGTTTTGAAGGTTAGAGAAGTGCAAACAGAGGTAGGTAGACTCTCAGTGCAATTCTACTCTCCTTCTCTGCTACGGTCCAGATCTGCAAGAAAATTTTCAAATGTAAATCAGCAGTATCAATTATTTACAAGTACAACTACCAAAGAATAAAGAATACAAAAATCTAGAGTCTACTATTAGATCAAGAATCCCCGGCAACGGTGCCAAAAACTTGTTGGTATATTTTCAGTGCTTGCTACTGACTTTATTGGAGACAGTGATAAGAATGGGGTGAATGAAAATGAATGAAAGGTGGAGTGAAAAGCATCAAGCTTAAAATATGCACAGTCCTGCAAGATACAGGGCCTGTTGTAGCAAGTTTTGATAAGTAAGAGTTTGTCCCACAGGGAAGGTTGATCTAAAGCTCCAAGGGAGCTATCTTTAGTAGGATCTCCAGATCTAACTGCAGATCTGGCAATCCTAAATGGAAGGGGATTTATGGTCACTATAATCTAAATCCTAAGGTAACTTAATGTCCAAACTACAGAAAGGGTTAAGAAAGAGGATGGAGTGTGAGAAAATAAATATAAAAGGGTGAGAAGTATGTTATTAGGTATAGATCTGATGGGTTTTATAACTCAGACTCAAATCTGCTGCTATAGAAGTCCTGTCTAATGGCTACATTATCACCAAAGAGGAGAAAGGATCCAACTCACCCCTGTGCCATGATCCAATCCCTTATGGTTATAACCTGTCCACTTAAATGGTCACAAACTATCTAATAGGAGAACCACAATCCAGAGATGGGTCAGAACAAGATTATCATTGTAGGCACTACTTCATCCAGGCTACAAGCTCAAGAATCCATAGGAACCTCAACCTCTAAAGTTCTGTGTGTGGGGCTAGGCATACAAAGTGCACGAGCCTGGACACACAGGACCAGCAAGAGTTTGAGTACTAGCTTTTAAGCTTCGCTGTTCACTGTTTTAGAAAGACAGCAGTGATCCAGTCACAAGCCTACAATCTCTACAGCCAAATCAGATCTACAATCTGATGATGGGTCTATACAAATATAGGGGAGTCTATCTCTACACAATCTCTCACAAGGCTATAAGCACAAGTGTAGAGAAGAAGAATCTGTCTTAGTTCTGTGAATTGGCCTCACCCTAGGGCTATAATTTGTCCACTTGAATGGTCACAGACTATCCACAGAGGCTATCCTCCTCACAGAGGTCTAAGTTAGAACAAGAACATTGCTGCCGCCACCATGTTCACAGGGCTACCAGTGCAAGCTCCCATGAAAATTCAGATTTAGTGGATCCTGTGGTGGGGGAAGGCCTACAAAGTGCCTAACCTGGACACACAGGTCACTTGGATCTAAAGAAAACCTTAAAAGAAATCCTCCATTGCTTACAAAACAACTTAGAAATGGAGGATCTCAAGGCAGCAGCCTTGTACAGCACAACTCACAACAAAATTACCATCCCATACATGCAACAGATCCTATTACAAAAACTCCATTAAAATCTATACCAAATAATCATACAAAAGGCATAGCCAGCAAGTGCTGGACTATGGAGAGAAGGAAAAAGGAAAAAGAAAACTTCTAAACCCTAACCTTAGCCTACTGTAATTTCTACAGTCGATTTCAAGAAGAAGCACAGAAGTCAAGACAAAAGTCGATCAAAAGTCCCTTAAACCTAAGCTAGGCTTAGGCTTATATAGCAGTCGGTTCTCTCTGAATTAGGGCTAGGAAAATCTTAATTTCATCAATGCAATTATGGCCCATTCTTGTCCCTTGGATGCCTTGGGGCGTGTGCACGAAGATTAGAGCATTGGAGTGCATGCCCTAATCGCTGAAGATTCCCAGATTGCCCTTGCAGAAGTGGGGAGAAGTTTAGAACCTGATCCTCGGTGGGTAGAAAAGGTTTGCAGGTCTTGCCGCGTGGTAGAATTGGTGTCGCGGGGTTGCTTTGACTTGAAGCTCTTGCAGTCGCGAGGTTGGTATTTGGGTCATCGTGGGGATGGTTTGGTCATCGCAGGATTGGTCTTTCCATTTGAATGGCACGGGAATTGCGGGCGCAGTTCGATCCCCGATGAATCTTACGGTGATCCTAGTGAAGAGAACAATGTACATAGGCTTCTGGATCGCGCGAGCAGTTCCTTGAAAGTATGTGTCCCGTGGCCACTGCGCGACAGCCATGCGCTGGAATGCCTGGAGCTCTCTCTATTTAGAGAATCTCGCGAAGGTTGAAGACTCATCTCTTGAGCTGCGCGAGTGCTTAAGACCAAGCCTCACGAGAACCGTGCAAAGTATACTTTTTACTCGCTGACATCCATCTGCGTGAGCAACGGGGCTGATCTGATTCTTGTGTGCTCCTTGAAGCTCGCGACAACTGCGCGATGCATTTTCTGATTCAATTGAGCCCTACGACATTTGTGCGAGGCATTCTTCTTAATTTGTTTCTGGTTTGCTGTGCCTCTGCTGCAGCCAATTCTCTGTCTAAGTTCTACCTTCACATTTCTGAGGGGCTTTTGGGTCACCAGTAGGCTTCTTGGCATGGTTAGGGGTTTATTTGCAGCTGCTGCTTATTACCTACAGAATAGACTTAAAACACATTTATTAAATGATTAAGGGTTTAACAGAGATTAAGTTAAGGGGTGAAAAGTGATACTTTTCAGGTCTTAACATAAGGGCAGCTGAATAGAAACATGATCTATCTCCAGATGCCGCTATGAGGCATGAGTGAGCACACAACCAAGCATCAGTGTAGGTTTGACATAAATTAGAAGGGTTTCCAGAGCCTAATAAGCCAATGTCATAACCTAAGTGGCTAAAAAAATAAAAGAACTCGTGCTCATGGATGCTTACCCGACCTCGAGCGAAGAAATCTTTTAGCAGGAAGTGTCTGCGATCTCGATGCTCCTCAGTTGCACCTTCAGCCACATCCTCAGCCACACCCTCAGCTCTCTCACCCTTGACCCTCTCACCCTCATCCTTAGCGACTCCCTGCTCAATCTCGAGCACCCCCTCCCTGACCCCCGACTGGTCAACCTCCAATACCTCCTCTCTAACCACCTCCCCAACATCCACCTCCCCGACAACATTGGTCCGAGCCTCAGAAGTCTCACCCATCTCCACTCCTAACATCCTCTCCAACTCAGAAACAATACTATCGTGCCTACCACCACCCTTAGACTCCATCCTAGAACAAAGAGCTCAAAAAACTAAAGAAAATGGAAGAAACGACGCTCGAAACGGATGATCAGATCGCAAGATATCACGAAATCACAAAAATTAGAGCACAAAGAAACAAGGAAACAAAGAATTGAAGACTAAAATGGATCGAACGACGAAAATGAAAAATTTTGAACTATTTATAGAACACCGCTGAATCGCACGCTTAAATCCAGGCGCTCAAACTAATCACGCACCACTTTCACCGCGCTTAATTCGGATCACATGACCGGTCTTGAGTGCGTAACCTGATTGTCGCCCACTCAAACCAACCCGACCATCCGTTGCGGTAGTCATCGAAAAGCGAATCACTTCAAGAGTCGACAAAACACGACGCTGAACGCCAAAGGTCACCTGTACAGTGACCAACCATCACCCTAATCATGCACCCGGTACCGTGCGTTTAAAAAATGCCCAAGACAGCACATTCATAGGCCTAAAATAAGTAATCTCTGACACTAATTATTAGCCTAGAACACACCCTTGTTAACCCCGATCTAAAGCATTCCAGACTTAAAGAAATATCTACCCCGGTAACTAAAAGAAAATGCACCAGACCAAACCGAAAATAAAAAAAAATCCCCTAACATCACCTATACACTTCAACTAATTCCAAGACTAAAGAAAAACTAAAAAATGCCCCCCATCATCCATCCACTTGAAACTAAGCTAAACTAAACCAAAAAAACTGCTCCCAGAACACCCCAGATCAAAATAAATAAATAAGATCAGACTAAATTTAAATAAATAAGCATCACGCTCAAAACAAATTGAAGCAACCTACCAAATAAACCAAAATTTACTAAATAGAAATTGCCACAAATGAGAAGAAAAGAAATATAATCACTTCACAAATAAATAAAATAATTACAAAATACACCGAAGGCATACCCTCTGAATATACAACTTAAAACAGGAAAATTAAAATCCGCACGTTCAAGCAGTGCACGAATCCGGATTTATTCGGGAAAACAAAAATCCCATCTTCCCCTCTTCCCTTAGCATGCCAGCAGTTCGACTGCTACCTTGCATTCCCAATCCCGTTCATTCTCAAGAACCCATGCAATGAATACAACTCTTCGGGTCTAACACCCGGGATACAAAAAAGAAAGGAAGAAAAGACATTAATGAACAAACTAAGTCAAAATAAAAGAAAATGCCCCAAAACTTTTAATCCCAAACTTGGAATAAAATTCAAAGTAACAAGAACCTAAAACTTTTAGCTCTCACATTTATAAACTATACCTCATGAATTACCAAATGACAAGTGTCACACCTTTAAACCTTTCTAATCCAGTTAAATCTAAACCAAACGCATACCCCCTTTGAAAGACCACAATCCATGACGGACTCAAATGAACCAATAATTACACAATACTTAACCCCCTAAGAAACACCATTCCCCCAAAGTCTAGATAAATCAATAGGATTTAAATACGTAACACCCATCTAGAACCTTTGAAAACTCACACCTTTTAAGTCTCATGTTGAATCAAACAAAAGACCAAAACTAAAGTTAAATAAAACCTTAAACCAGACATAACTTTAAACAAAAAAAAAAGCTCTCTAAAATGAGACCCTGACTGGTTTAGGACAAAAAAAAATGCTCCAACAAACCAAACAAAACCAAGTAAACCCTCTAAACCAAGCTCAATAAAGCAAATTAACCTTGAGATAAGCCCTGAATAAATTTGGAATGAATCCTCAAACTCTAAACTAAATCCTAAAATAAGTCAAACAAATCAGATAAATCCAACTAATCCGCTAATAAGCTTAAACAAATAAACAAGCACAACAAAACAAAAAGAAATGCCCCTTTATTCATAATTTAGAAGCTTTACAAGTATCACCGGAGGCATATCTCATGAATTTATAACCCAAAATGAAAATCTAAAACTTTAATCTACAACCCAAAATGAAGACTAGGTTCAAAACCGAGATGAGGCGAGGAGCAAATTCTGCTCAGAGCGTCCAATCGGAGACTTCAGGGAGAATTGGTTGGGAAACACATCCCTCCCCTTTTTACTCCTCTTCTGCTATCTTCACCTCTTCCACTGCCGGCTCCTTAACGCTGCCTTCACTGCTCCCTAAAAAGGATCGATGTGAAGACTAGCGCTCTCATTCCCAATATCGCCCATTCTCAGAACAACGCCATCCACGAGCATCACCTCGGGACGAAGATCACTTGAAATAACGAATATAAGAAGAAACGACATCCCAATCAGATGATTAGATTACCCAATATCACTAAAACATGAATTTCAAAATATAAGACATGCAGAAAGGTCAAAACTCGAGACTAAATCAGAAAATGAAAAACAAATGAAGTCTCCCTTGCTTATATAGAGTACGGCCTTAATCATGCGTCTGAACACGTGTGCTTAACTCGATCGTTTGCCACTCACACTGCGCACAATTCAAATTGCGTGCCCTAACCAAAGCGCACAAATAAGCCATCGCCCGCGCCAACGGCATGACGCTTTAATCGCGCGCACTCTATGAATCGCGCAAATTTATCCAATGACACTACCGCCACGTCACTTGAAAGGTCACCCGTACACTGACCTAGTGACACTCCAATCACGTGTTTATATTATAACGCAAAATACAATCACACGCACACTCTCACACACGTAAACAACCCCTCAGGCCTGCGATCGCACGCCCCAAAATAGGCCTGCAATCGTATTGAGCGACCTAAAATATGCACGCAATACTTGACTTTGGACGAGATCTACACCCTCATACCTTTTTATCACATTGTGATCAAGATTCTTTTGTCCCATCGTGTAGCCTCACAGGCTGTTCTGCCAAAAAAAAGAAGACTTACTCACCCGTCCCATCGCGTACCCTTTGCATGAGAAGAAAGCATTGACAGCACCCGTCTCTATCACGATAACATGTACACATGCAATATCACCTCAATATCCAGTCCCATCATAATAAATTAACCATACCTCATGTCCCATCGTGAGAAGCCGAAAGAAAATCTCCCGAGGATGCGAGCAAGCCACCGCTAACTACGCTCAGTCGACATCCCACCACAAATATCATTACCTAAAAAAAAAGAAAGCTCAAACAGCACATGCCATGCTATATGACAAAAAGAGGGAAAGATTGATCATGTCCCATCGCTAAGGCAAAGGACTCTCTCTCTCCCGAATTGATCCCCAGGTCCCGTCGCGACATCATTTTCCTAAGACATCACATCACAACCGCCAAACCCTGTCACACCAGCCAAAGGGAAGGAAGAAACCTCCCAAGTCCCATCGCAACATCACACCTGGAGCATTGCATTACAGTAATAGCCACAAAGTCCCATCGCGACACTACAACATCACCAATCATGCCACAACCTGCGCATAACTCAGGTAAGTATCACCCCCAGATAAGTACTACCCACTTTTTGTTCTACTCGATATTCCTCATAAATATATAGTTAACTATAATTAAGTCAAATATTCTGAAAACTCGTCTCTCTTGACTCGCGAAACACTGTAGTCCTCCCATAAGAGACAATCATCAGTACTCGCAGAGAAGGTTAGACAGAGTATCCGGCATGCCAAGTGTCATCTTGACAACCACAATAACAGTCGGGTCCACAAATCTCGTATCGGTGAATCTGCTCAGCGACGTCTCGGAAGTCACATTTTTTATCGTTTTACCACCGAATTGATCTTATGTTAAAATCCCTAAAATTTCAAATTTTCAAAACTCTTCAATTTTTAAAATCCTCTTACTTTAAACAAAAGAAAAAAAAAAAGAAAAGAGAGAAGAAGAGAAGAACAAGGCAACAAGATAAATAGACCCGACCCACCTTCCTTTAAATATAAAAAAAACTGATTAAGCGCCCCATCACCCACGCATAATAAATTACACTAATCAAGCACATATCCCACTACGCAGAATTGAATAAACCACATACTCCACTACACAGAATCATTTACTCAGACACATTACGACTAGAATATCCAACTTATAGGCCAACCCCTGAACTCGCAATCAAGCGCATATCCCACTGCACAGAATTCAATTAAGCACACCTCACAAGACCCCCACCTTGATTACCAGCCCAAACCAGCCATTCCCCTGGGAAACTGAACATTGAGTATATTTAATATAAGAACTTATAAACACCTATTGGAAAAGGAACGCTTGACGTGCATTTGTGTGAGCAATGACGTGCCAGGTTTGACATGACTTGCGAAAGCCTTCGATATTACATGATACTTCATTTTATTATTATCGGTCCCTAGACCTTGTTTTGGACATTTGATTGATGCCTTGGAATCTCGATTACGTAAAATCCCTCTGTTAGCCCGCACCATGCGGCGGGATGGGCCATGCACCCACAGACCCAGAACGTGCCCTTCGACAACTGCCATTTGTCCTTCAAATGTTCTATTTTAGCTTGCACTGATAGATAAAAAAGTCAAGTTTGTCATGTCAGCATCACCAATTCACATTTGTGAATTCCTAAGAGAAACGAGAAGACACCTCAAATGAGGGGTGTCTACTTCTTCGACGAGTTCTTACTTCGCAAGAGCACGCCGAAGAGAAGCATCTGTAGACACCCCCATTTTGCCCTCTTAGAATATACAAATTTGTTCAGTCAACCTTTGACCATATAACCCTTATATGGGATCATATGCTGAAAGAATAGTATATGACTGAACACAGGCTGAAACAATAGTTCTGTGACTCAAGCCCCATACCCCCGACGTGGGAATAATGCATTGAAATAATAGTACATAGCTAAACACAGGCTAAAACAATAGCTCTGTGGCTCAGGTCCCAATGTTGGGAGACTATACTGAAACAATAGTACATAGTTGAAATGCAGACTGAAATAATAGTCTTGTATTTCAGACCTTTTGCCCTAATGTGAGACCATATGCTAAAATAATAGTATATGACTGGACACAGGCTGAAATAATAGCTCAGTGGCTCAGGCCCCATAACCCTAAATTGGGGACCATGTACTGAAACAATAGTACATGACTGAACACAGGCTGAAACAATAGCTCTGTGGCTCAGATCCCAACGTAGGGAGACTATATACTAAAACAATAGTACATAGTTGAAATGCAAACTAAAATAATAGCCTGGCATTTCAAACCCGACCCCGACCCGGACAGCCCCGAATTAAGCACCTAAAACCATGCGCGTAATTCGATTGCATGCCAAATCACATGCGCGCAATCAGTCCCTTCTCAGACCAGACTTCCTTTCCCCAGACCACCTCGAGACTCGACCACGCGCTTGACACCAGATGCGTGATCAGATTGAGCGCCACATCACCAGTGCGCAATTGGCCTACGCCCGACCTAGCCTCACTCTCCTTGACCGCTAAGTTTTCTTGATTAAACACTTCGAGAGCGGCACTTAATTGGATTACGTACCCCAAAATGGGCGTGCAATTAGTTCTAACGCTATTAGGACTAGGAAACTCGCTAAGCAAGTCAGCTGGTCGCTCACTGAGTCGGCAACCGACTCAAAGCAATTAAGTACTGGGAGACTAGCGTGCAATTCGATTAAATGCCTGAAATAGGGCATTTAATTAAAAAAAAACCTATAAAAGATTTTTTTCTTAATTCGCTCTGGAGGATGGGGAAATTTTTGAGAGAGAATTGAATTTTTTGGGATTCCGAAATCAGAGAGCTTCGAGGACAAACCCATAGAGCAACCTAGTCATGATTTCGAGATTCAAGCTTCGAATCTTCAGGATTTCTCTCCGTAGCCTCTACCTTAGGTAAGAATTTCATCTTTAATTCCCGATCGTAGTTCTTAATTTTTAGACATAGGACTTTTCTTAGTTCAAATCATTAATATTAATTTTCAATCTTAGACTGTAGCACCCTTTTCAGACCGTAAATTTTTATATCCGGTTCTAGTTCTTTGTTTCTAGAGCCAGTCCTTAATTCGACGGTCCAACGCACCGATCCTAAGCTTTAATTCTGTTCTAAAATATCAATTTTTAGTCCTATCATTAATCTCTGATTCTAGTCTTTAGATTCTAGAACCAGTCTTTAATCATACGGTCTGATTTTCTAATTTCAGACCTGAATTCAGTCCTAGAAATTTAAATATCATCCCTAGTCCATCAAATTAAGGGTGATGAGGACCCCAAAAGAAGTCATCAATTCATGAATGGGCGGTCACTCCAACCGTTCAACAAGTCTCACTAGTTGGACCTTCTTAATCAGTCTCTTCTTAGGGAGCTGACAATGTATCCTAATATATATATATATATATTAAAAAAGAAAATTTTTTTTGTCCAACGACATAGGAGTTTCTGAGCTTATATACATAATAAATGAAGACTAGTAATCAAATCAAATGAGCATTCAAGAATCCATATATTATGCCCAAGTTTATCCAAGGATAAAAGCCAGAGCTTAATAGAGCATCATATTTTACCGAAAATTCGAAGTTGGGGAATTAGTGCTAAGACAACTATCTCACCCGTTGGGAAACTAAAATCTGATTGGGAAGAGCCCTATGTTTTCTTCTTCTTTTTTCATTGCATACCTAGGTAACTCCTGTAGGTTGGTAAACCGAGATGGGGAGGAACTTCCTAACCCTTGGAATGCTATGTATTTGAAAGTACTATCCATAACTCAATAATTATCATTTTCTGTAGTAAAACATGCGTATTTTTATATTTACCATCCTTGTAGTCCTCACAAAGCATTTATCAGTCGTATGTCATTATCTTTGAAATCATTTTTTAGAATCATTTGACTCATTAAATACCTTCTTATTCAGGCAAATTGGTTAAAGGACTAGTGGATCATAAAACTTCTTTTGAAATATAGAAGACACTGGATTCTCATACACTCTTTTCTGCCATTGGAATCGATGTTAGAACACAAAAAATAAAAATGCAAGGTTTCATCAAAACTCACAATTCTCGCATTAGCAAGCTATTTAATATATATATATATATACATGCTTCAAAAAAAAAAGAGAAAAGAGTATGACCGAGCGAGAGCATGCGACGAATGAACAAGTCAACGAACCCAGAGAATCTTAAGCAAAATTGTGAGGGCATCCCTGACATCCTCACACTTCTAGATGTCATCGTACGGTTGTGGGAGGAGGACAAAACTCCCGCTGTGATGACTCAAATTTTCCCCTAGATGAAAACACAGATTTCGGGGTAGATCGGATCATCTGGTGTTCAAAATTCATAATTTTTTTTTTCGTTCTTTCTTCTTACTTTGATGGGTGGGAATCAAAGATCAGATATCATGTGCATAGTAGAACATGAACAGACAGTTATCATATGACATTAAACAAAGATAGATTATAATATGTATAGAACATAAACTAAAATAAAAGTATACCACCAGTGACGATCGACCATCACCTAAACAGTGATTCAATTTACAACTATCTAAAGTATGCTAATTCCAAATATACAAAATTCAACTATACCTATGTAAAGATAGGAGTTCGCAGGTGGAAGGTCTTCTGCTACTTCCTAAACATGAGCAGAATTGACCTCAAGCTCAAGGACCTGACTATTACCTGCACTTGTGACATATAGTCAGGGTGAGCTAACAGTCTAAGCTCAGTAGAGAAAATTCAATACCAGTTACATTTATCAAACCAATGTATAAATTCAATGACAGAATTCGAAGATATTTTTTATATTTAAACAAAATTTCAAAGATTCTTAATTTCAAAACACATTAGTCATAATTTAGTTCAAAGAGTGTGGCAAGTATCCTTCCTTAATGTTCACATACTTTCATTAACTTATTCATTCAATGATAAAAGTTCAAAGATTCATTGTCCAAAGTGTACGATACAGAGTTCAGATTCATGGGTTAGATTCAGGGTTCAGATTCATGCCAGATTCAAAGTTTAGATTCATGTCAGATTTAGGGTTCAAATTTATGTCAGATTTAGGGTTTAGATTCATAAATTCTAAAACATGTCATGTAATGATGCAGAGCATATGCGGAACGACATGTAGCAGAGCAAGGACATATCAGAGTACATAATGCATCAGAGAATGGAATACATCAGAGTACAAACATATCGGAGAGCGAAACATATCATCACACAAAATTAGATCAAAGCATCTCGTAGCGGGAACAAGGTCATAACCTTGGGGACTCCACCCCCCTCTTAGAGCCTCCACTCCTCTTTGAAGCTAATGCAGAATCATATATCAAGCAAAAATGTCATGCCAATGCATCCCGTAGTAGGAAGAGAGCATTCCGTAGCGGAAACAAGGTTTTGAAAACCCCGGGGACTCCACCCTCTTGGACCCTCCAATCCTCCTTGCACATGATTTTAGAATCATACTGTTCACAATTCAGATTCAATATTCAAGTGGGGCAAGCATCCCATGAGCGGGAACAGAGCATTCCATGAGCGGCAATAAGGTAAAAACCTCGAGGCCTCTACCCCTCTCTGGAGCCTCTACTCCTCTTTTCCCTCTAGTTTCAAAGTTCAGAGTTCAAGTTTCAAAGTTCTTATTTAGAGATCAGAGGTTGAAGTTCAAAGTTCAATGATTCAGAGATTAGATTCAAAGTTCAGAGTTCATAGTCAAAGTTCGGTGACAGGAGATTCAATGGTTCAATGTTCAGTGTTTCAAATTCAATTTCAAGGGTCAAATTTCAGAGGTTCGGATTCAATTGTGGATTCAAAGTCGAAGATCATGTTCAAAGCTCATGAGGTTCGATATTTCAAAAAGTTCATGTGCGAGTTGATGATTCAATGCGAGTCAATTCATAGTTCGGAGTTCATGTTCAAGTGTAAATTCTGAGTTTCTAATTCAAGTTCAAAGTTTGTGTTCGAATTCGGAAGTCAAAACTCATATTCATTTTTCAAATATCCAGATGCGAATCAAATTCTTATTAGTCAAAACCATTTCAAACATTCAAATCAAATACATCATACAAATCTATGAATCAAAATTGAAATGCAATTGCACCTCAAGTTTTCCCTACAAGGATTTCAAAGTTCAGATTCAATTGCGGATTCAATTTCAAATACTGAAAGTTCAAAGCTTTCAATATTTCAAATATTTCTAAAGCAAAATATTGTTTCAATATGTTTTAAGTTTTAAACACAGTTTAAGTCAATCATATCATAAGAGTCTATGAATCAGAGTCAAAATGCAATTGAGTAGTGAATTTCCCCTACCTCGGGTTCAAAGTCGTATGAAAGCAACGCAAGGTCCTTATCGACGGCCTCCCATTCCCAATCTACATCACATAAATAATGATGTATTAAGGAGTGATCTTAATTACTAATAGCTTTCGCTTACTTTAGATTTTCTCAAAATTCAAGCGGAATGGACAAGTTCGTGTTAACCTGGATCATGTAGAACTTGTCCCAACTTCCTCCTCAATTTTGACCTTTAAAACATTGGATTTATGAAATTTATAATTCACACAAATTATAGAACTTGTTGTCCTCTTTCAAACGCCATAAGAATCGTGTCAATCTGAATTCGAGGTCAAAAGTTATGACCAAAATACCGAGCTGGTGTCGGCACCCAGCTCTAACTCGCCGCAGCGAGTTTCTAGCTCATTACAGTGAGGTGTTCAGAATTCAGAACCTCGCTGCATCGAGTTTTACCTAAATTTTTTTTCCTAAAAACTACTTAGGGCACTCGCTGTAGCGAGTGGTTTAGGAAGGACCTCGCTACTTAGGGCACCCAAATTTTTTTGCCTAAAAACTACTTGGGGCACTTGCTATAGCGAGTGGTTTAGGAAGGACCTCGCTACTTAGGGCACCCAAATTTTTTTGCCTAAAAACTACTTGGGGCACTTGCTGTAGCGAGTGGTTTAGGAAGGACCTTGCTACAACGCGGTTGCAACAAGGTTGCAATGTCGCTGTAGCGACTGTGTGCGATTAGGCTTCTTCTTCTTCAATCCAAAACACCCGAAGTCATTCCATGCACTCTCAATCTTCCATAATCAAGTTCTAAACTAATTTCATACTATTAATTCAAATCTTACCTTCTATCTATGGCATTCATCCACAATCTAAGAATAAAAATCCCTAATTTTAGAAATTAAAAATCCTTACAAAATTTCTAAATTTTAGAAATCAAGAAACCCTACGATTCAATCTTTGGCATGTACCTTTGTAGATCGTGCATGCAAAGTTTACAATGGCCGGTATCTCAAGATCGTGCATGCAAAGTTTACAATGGTCGCCGGTATCTCAAGATCGTGCATGCAAAGTTTACAATGGCCGGTATCTCAAGATAGTGGCGTCCACGCTCATTTTCCCCTCTCTTCGATCGTGATGGCATCAATGATCGCCATTTCTTGATGTACAAAATAGAGAAAAGGGGTCTTTGAGGAATTTTGGAGGAGATCAACGACTAGGATCTCCTAAAGGGAAGCATGCAAGGAAAAGAAGAAAGGGTTTCTTTCTCTCAGCCCTCTCCCTCACTCAGGTCTCTCCATCCAACAAAAAGCCTTAGAAATATTTGACTTGCACATGAGTGGTCTTTTTATATTTGAAAGCCAAAGACCCGAAATCGGTGTACGGGCTCTCATCAAAGGCCTAAAAACGTCTAATTTATCCCTTAACAGGTTTTGATCCCTAAACCACTCACTCACAGCCAAGTTCCTAACCGCAGTGCCATCTCGTGGCTTGCGTAATTATTTACACTAATATGTATACAAAATCCTAAAATGTCAAGTGCATCGTACAACCCATCGGCACATACACGAAATCGGGTGTATAGGGTGGGGGCTTGGTCAGTGTGTTGGGCACCGCATCAATATGTGCAGTGTACATCTATACATACAGACATATATTAATTCAGATTATTTAGCTTGGGTCAGGTCCGTGCCTAGGGTGCACACGATCTCCCTTGATCAAGCGCACACCATCCTTCTTGTTTAAAATTCTTAATTAATACTAAATAACTAGGATCATGTGTTTTAATTATAATGCTTGCGGGGGTGAGCTCGGACCTGGTTCGATCCTGGGGTTCGAGTTTCAAATTGATGCTCAAGTTAGGGATTGTTTTTCATATTTGAGTTTAGATGCACTTTCCCAGTTAAGACGGGTGGCTCAGAGACCACGTCGCAGCCATCAAAAGTTTTGACCAAAGTCAAACAGATCAAAGCAGTCGTATCATCGTCAAAGGTCAACGATTCAACGTTAGCAAAAATCAGGGTTGTTACACCTGCTAACCACAAAATTTGATGATTTGATAGTTCAAAAACATGATAGTGTGCTCCATTATGGCACTCTACACACGCGAGAAGAGAGTTGTTAACTATTATTCTTAAAAGTAGTCGAATAAGAAGCTACCCCTACATCAATAAGCCTCACCCATTCTTTCCCTTTATTTTCTTTGCGGAAGATGAGTCAAATGAATCTTAAAATCATGTTAAGAATAAAGCTGAAAACTATTGAATGACAAGTGGTGCAATCACTCATTACCTACCACTCAATTCGTTCTTGTTAAAAATTACATCGCATGATGATTATTATTACAAAGGTGAACCTGGTATATAACTGAAATAATTAAGTTACCTCCCGATACGACATCACTACAAGGATACTTTCTTTACTACTAGCTCTTCAGATATATCCCGAATTCCAAAGCTGCACCACGATATCAGTAAGGTCAAGAAAACTACCTATGATTTGACACTGGAGCATTTTTATTTATTAATCCTCTGATAATAAAAACTTGAGAAGCTTAATGTATTTCAAGGAACACTGAAGAACCCTTATTGCTAAACTGGGGCATTTTTTATATATTTTCAAATATTTTATTTTAAACCCCCCGTATTTCTTTCATTTTTTTAAATAGTAGAAAAAAATTAAAAAAATTAAAAAATTATTTATTTCCATATAATTTATTTTCAACTTTTATTCCTTAAAAATAAAATAAAATAATAACGATAATTTTTTTTTATGAACAATAATATTAAATAGATAAATAAAAATCGTACGCATCTCTCTTTCTCTCTTTGTCTCACTCTCTTCTACTACACCCATAACACATAACCTCTCTTACCGAGAATGATATTGCATAGCTACTCCTAAGCACAATGTAAAAATATTTTTCCAAGAGAATACCTGAATATTCCTCGAAGAACATGATCGGACTCAAAAGTTGTATAAATTATCCCCAAATCCTAGCCTAGTTAATCCTCACTTAACTACTAATGTGCGATTTTAGTTCATGTTGTGTTGCAACAGGTGTAAAAGCTGGTTAAATGATAAATGTGTTAAAAGAGAAAATATATGAAGAAACCCAAGCAAACGGCAAGGATCCAAAAGGAAGCAGCTAGAAGGAAGGCTTTCAAAGGTCTTACCAACCGGTCGAAATGGGATTTTCAGGTCAGATAGCCTAACCGAGAGGATCCCAAGACGAAGAGAACAAAGCCAAAATGGACAGTGTCAAGCATCAAATTTGACCGATCAGAACTCCTAAAGATTCAGAAATATGAAGAGAGACCGATCAGACTCAAATTAATTTGGCCGGAATATTATGCACAGAATGAAGAAAACTAAGGGGAATATTTCGACCAGTCTGGAAATGAATGAAAACTAAAGCTTTTTGGGGCATCTTCAACCTGGAGAAGGAATTCAAAACCGACCGGTCGATGCTTCACTTTCGACCGGTCAGAATAGAGTTTCTACGAGAAAAGGTAGCTCTCCAGCTGTGGATATTCTCTGGTTTCGAGATCTTCTCCGAGAATCTCTTCTGTAAGTTGGATAACTCAAAGCAACATGATTCCCATCCAGATTCTTCTTCCTTAGAGGATTTTTAGGGATTTTCTAGGGTTACTTACCGTGTATGTTTGTTTTAGGGCCTTGTAATCTATAATAGGTTTTAGGGGACTCGCACGTCGAAACTTTTCTAGAGAGCTTTGACGTGAGTTTTCATAGTTTAGGTTAGGAATAGTTCTGAAATAGAGGGATATTGGATGTAATCATCGATCGGAGCCTACATCAGCGATGATGGAGGTCTCTAAGTCGATGTGCGCTTCAAGCTTCATGTTGGATCTTTTGTAATTCTGGATAAGTATTTTAATGAATTGTTATTTCTTTTTTTGTTGTGAATTCCATTTATGGTATGATTGCATGTTCGAGGTTTTGACTAGATCGAGAACGCGATGGTAACGCTGCAATCTTATTTAGTTTAATTCCAGTGGCCTTGTAGGGATTGGGGTTAGTCTAGATAGGATATTCACTAACGGACTAAGCCTTGTAGGGTATGTTTGTTTGTTTGTGCAATAGTTCTTTGACAATTAGGTTTGTCTAACTCATGATTAGATCTACCTATTTCATATACGAAGTGACAGAGCTTGTAGCTAGGAGCGGGGGTACTGAGGATTCACGATAGAAAAGAAATAGGATTTATTATTTACGAAACTGGAATCCAAGAGAGATTCCAGTCTGCTTTCTCCTTTCTGGCTTTCAAAACTATGTAGATTTCTTTTATTTATTTTAGAATAATGTAGGAATCTAATGCTCCAAAATTCTTGGTA
The DNA here is from genome assembly GCA_021018995.1 of Chloranthus sessilifolius. Taxonomy (NCBI): domain Eukaryota; kingdom Viridiplantae; phylum Streptophyta; class Magnoliopsida; order Chloranthales; family Chloranthaceae; genus Chloranthus; species Chloranthus sessilifolius. The sequence continues at coordinate 35,667,362 of CM037598.1, read as the reverse complement.
AAATAGAATTAAATAAGAGATAAATGACAAATCCTTGTGGTTCGATACCCTTGTACTTGCCCTAGTACATTCGAACTTGTGCACTTGCAAGGTTTTGAAATAAAATAACCAAATTTTTGGTGTTGCTTGTTAAGCAGTGAAAAATATCATTTTTCACCTCCTAACCTGACCTTTGATGGACCTTTGAGCTGACTAATAATGTGTTTTGAGTGTATTTTATAGATAAGTAATAAATTGTAGTCTTTGTACAGACATCCACCTAAAATAGCCAAAGAAACAGTCTACTGCTCAACATGTGCTCAAATAGCCCAAAGGCAGCCAAGCAACCCACAGAGCCTTAGAAGTTCATGAGAATGTCTTGAGCCCAACTGGGTATGATTGGGACTAAGTACAGCTGCAAGGAATGAAGATTAAACCCACCAAGAGGCTACTGAGTGTTGAACGAATGAAGAACAATGCACTAAAGATGTGTGCCAGCTGTGGAAGCACAAAAGCCAACACATCAAGAGGTTCCATGAAGCTGTCCTGAGGTTTTGGAAGCATAGGCCAACTTGTCAAGTGGAACTGAGTTGAAAATATGACGATCTTGCGAGGTTCTAGTACCTATCGAGAGGTTGGAGGTACAGTTGTGGATCCCGTCGAGAGGATACCTAGAGGTGCAAGGGAAGTCGAGAGGTTCCAATCTTGCGACAACTACAACTTAAGAAGCTACCCCCATTCTCGCGAGGATTGAAGCAACCTGTCGACAACTTTCCTGAAGCTACCCCCATTCTCGCGAGGATTGAAGCAACCTGTCGAGCACTTAAATGGAGTTGTATAACTACTCAACAAGATGCTCTATAACCTGTCGAGAGGATAAATGTAGTTAGGACAGTAGATAAGATTTTGGCTGTCAATCCTGTCGACGAGTTCACCAGAACCTGTCGACTAGTTCACATGAACCTGTCGAGATGTCTCCAAACCTATCAAAAGCCACTTCAACCTGTTGATGAGAACACCAAGCAGACTCAGAACTTGTCGAGAGGTTCCCTGAACCTCTTGACACTCGAATTAGGAACTTCTCAGTTCCTTTCACTAGGAACTTTTCAGTTCCTTTCACAACAGCTGCCAACTTTAAAATTCTGTGCATGAGTTCCAAGGTATGTTAATGACCCTTGGGGATATTTTTGGAACACCACTAAGCACGAATGTGAACCCTAATCACATCACATGGGCCTACCTATTTTGGACCAAAGGGGAAAGAACTTCTAGAAGAGAAATCAGCTACATCAGCAGCTCAGAATAACAGAATTATTCTCTTAAGCTCTGATTGGCTGAAACTGATCTGAGAAGAGAGGAGAAGAGTATAAAAGCTTGAAGAATTTACAAAGCTAACATCCAGAAATTAGGAGAACCAGAGTCAAATTTGATTTCCCTTCAAAAATTCCCTCTCTCTCTCTCTCTCTTCCTTCTTTCCCCATTCTCCTCTTAGCCAATTATGGTTTGCTAAACCTCTCTAGTAGCTAGGGCGAGGTTGAGAGCTGTAAATTGAGAGGTTTAAAGCTTTGTAGGAGGATTAGGTGTTGCACAGATTGCAGATCTGAGCACAATTGACTGTTAGTTGTATTGATTCAATAATTGTTGAATGTAAAGTTAATTTGGATCTATAAATCTCTTAATTGTCATTTAATTTCCCTAGATATAATGTCCCTTTGGATGCCTGAGCTTGTAACCTTTCATCCACACCATCTACATTGGTTTAATTGTTTCAATTAAGATCCTTGAATTAGAACAATCTCTGGGATGATCTGTGACCATTCGAGTGGACAGATCATAGCCTTAGGATTGCTTCAATTCTCTGGTTGAGAGTAGATTCTCATACCTTGCATCTGACCTTGTAGCCAGATGAAGGATTGTTGTAAACCAGTTCCCTCCACTACCTTTGAACCAAACAATTTTTAGTAAAGACCAAAATCCCTAGCTACTATTCTCCACCTCTTGATTTTAATCGTTTCTCCATTTTCCTTTAACTCTGTGTTTAATAAAATATGGATCATTTTCATTTGATTTTTATATAATTTTTAGTAAAGTGACAAATACTAGAAACCTCTCCTCTTTCCTGTTTTTATTTAGTTGAATTTAGGATAGAGTGCCAGATCTGGTATAGATTTGGAGATTTACCATAGTTTAAATCACATTTCCCTATGGACATACCCTGACTTACCTATTAAAATTTGCTACAACAGCCCTGATTCTTGTAGGACTGCTTGCTTACCTTGATTCCTCATCTCTGTGATTTTGTCTTTTAGTTGGCTATTTTAACCATTTAATAATTGTTAGGTGAGCAAGACAACAAGTTTTTGGCACCGCTGCCAGAGATCTGTGTTTTCAAAAGTGGTAGATCTAAGTTTTTCTTATTTTAGATTTAGATTTTTTATTGCCTATTTTGTGTTTGACTAATTGCTGTTGTAGTTTTGTGTAGCTTAATTTTGTGATTGCAGATCTGGATTTTTGGTGTTGAAAGGAGCATTGTGCCAATTTGAGGAGCAAGTTGTGCTTAAGTTTGCATTTCATAACTCTGTTTACATTTCTAGATCTGTAGTTTTTAGATCTGCAGTATTAGTTGTGTGTTTTTGAATTTGTTTTACTTAAATATGTACTGTCATTCTGTGTGTTGTTCTATATTTTTGTTGTGTGTATGCTTGGGAGGAGATCTCTTAATCCTGAGATTGCTCCCTTAGATCATGAAGTTGAGAGACTTCTCAGACCTAAGCAACCCATACACACACACACCTATGGTTGATTTTGATAGCTCTACAATGGGTGAGCAACCTAGGACATTGAAGGAATTCAATGCACCAGGGGTGTATAATTCCCCCTTCCGCATTCAATTCCCTGTTGTCCAAGGGAACTATAAGATAAAATCCTCCATCATACAGATGCTACCCTCATACCATGGCCTGAGTAAAGAAGATCCATATAAGCACATTGATGAATTTTTAGGACTGTGCGCTACCTTCAACATTACTGGTTTAGGGGAGGAAGCAATCAGGTTGAGACTCTTTCCTTTTTCATTAAAGGATAGAGCCAAAACTTGGTTGTCAATGCTCCCAACCAATAGTATTCAGTCTTGGAATGACCTTCAATGTCAATTTTTGGCCAAGTTTTTCCCCATGTCCAAAACAAGTCAGCTGAGGAAGAGCATTATTTCATTTACTCAAGCCCCAATTGAAGACTTTCACCAAGCATGGGAGAGGTTTAAGGAACTCTTGAAGCAATGTCCCCATTACCAAATTCTTGAATGACAACTTGTTCAAAGTTTCTATCAAAGAATTGATCCCAAGAGCAGGGATATCGTTGATGCCTCATGTGGTGGTACATACCTCCACAAGACAGCTGACGAGGCTTGAGAGTTATTTGATATCATTAGTGAAAACTCCATGCAAAGGGAGACCTGGTTAAGAGATTTTGAGACCCCTAGATTGGTGAGAGAAAATGCTACCAGAGGAAAAATGTATGAGGTGAGTGGATACAATGATTTGGAAAGGAAAGTGGACAAGTTGACTCAAAAGTTTGATAAGCTTGTAGGAGCAATGCAGCCTCCAATGGTTGCCAAAGTGGAGGAGGCATGTGTGATATGCCAGTCCCCAACTCACTCCCTTGAGGAATGTCCCTCTGCTTCCCAATTTCTAGACCTTTTGATGGAACATGTGAATCTTTGCTCACCCTATGGACAACCCTTCACTGCTGGTTATCATTGGGGAAACCATCCCAACTTGAAGTGGAGATAAGATACCTTCCAAAATCAGCAGCAGCAGCCACAGCAACAATCCATGACTTATAGGAATGCCCAGCCATACCAGCAGAATTACTTTCCAAGGTCCCAATACCAACAGCCTATGGCTCAACCTGTGCATCAAAATACACTAGCCCCAGCACCCCCTAAGTTCCTCACATTTGAAGAACAAGTTCTGGCTTCACTGCAGAATTAGGCTCTTTGTCAAAAACTATCAACTTCCATAGCCAAAGTATCAAGAAGATAGAGGACCACCTTGGTCAACTATCTAATACTTTGACTAGGAGAGAGGAGGGAAGACTGCCTAGTCAGCCCATGAACAATCCAAAGGGGTAGTACATGGTGGGTGAGACTTCTTCCCATGAAGAAGTAAAATCTGTCACCACCCTGAGGAGTGGAAGGCTGGTTGATAACCAAGTTGGTGTTAAGCCTGATGAGGAAAGTACAGAAAATAAATGAACAACCCATGATGATATGCAGCAGGAGCAGCATATAAAAAATAAGGGAGGTCTTGATGTACCCCAACAAAAAACTGAAAATAAAAATAAAGAAAAATCTAATGAGCTTGCTAAGGCAACAAATGGGAGATCAGTCCCCCATTTACCATTTTCCAATGCATTGAAAGCACCTTCTCCTTTTGATAAGGGGAATGCTAAAGTGGAGGAGCTGATAGAAACATTCAAACAAGTAAAGATCAACTTGCCTTTACTTGATGCTATCAAGCAAGGTCTAGTCTATGCAAAATTTTTAAAAGATTTGTGCACCCACAAAAGACAATCTAGGACCAAGAAGGTCTTTTATGCTAAAAAAAGGAACCAATTGCTAGCCATTGCAACCTCAACCAAGCTTCAAGACCCTGGAGTTCCCACAATCCCTTGCATCATTGGAGATCATACCATTGAGAAGGCTTTATTAGATATGAGAGCTAGCGTAAACCTACTTCCATATTTAGTTTATGAGAAGTTAGGCTTAGGAGAATTGAAGCCCGCACATGTGGTGCTACAACTAGCTGACAGATCTAAAAAGAGGCCTGTGGGAATGATAGAGGATGTGATAGTTGAGGTTGACAAGTTTTTCTACCTAAAAGACTTTCTGGTGCTTGACATGGAGCCAAGCAAGTGCACCACCCCCATTCCTATGATTTTGGGCAAGCCTTCTTGGCCACTGCAAATGCTTGTATTCAGTGTAGATCAGGAGTAATGGAGGTATCTTTTGGCAACATAAAGTGAAATTAAATGTGTATGATGTAGCCAATCAGCCTCACTTGGATAGTGAGGATTGCTTTTTAATTAATATATTTGATGAGCTTGTGGTAGAGACTTTTCCCAAGATGCTGTGTCGTGATGATTTTTGTGATGTTTTTGAGAATGTGTGGAGTGAAATTGTAGAAAAGAAGGCCCCCACACCCATGGTTCAAGAGGTGAAAGCCTTAAATTCTAATATGGGACCAGCAATAAGGTATCCACCATGGAAACCTGCTATGTTGCCTCTTTCACCACTATCAAAGGCACCTTTGTTGCCTTCTCTCATATGTCCCCGTGATGTGGAGTTGAAACATCTACCTAAGACCTTGAAGTATGCTTTTTTGAGGGCAAACAAGAAGTTGGCAGTGATCATTTCTTCCTCTCTCACTGATGAGCAAGAGGAAGAACTGTTGTGTGTTTTAAAGAAGCATAGCATCAGCCCTGCTGTATGCATGTATAAAATCCACTTGGAAGAGGGTTTCAAACCCTCTAGAGAAATGCAGCGAAAATTAAACCCCCACATGCAAGAAGTGGTAATAAAAGAAGTAGTCAAATTGTTAGATGCTGGAGTCATCTACCTAATTTTAGATTTCGAATGGGTGGCACCTATTCAGGTGGTCCCTAAGAAATCTGAAATTATTGTGATTAAATCTAATTCTGGTGAGCTTGTTCCAACTAGGGAAACCATAGGTCGGAGGGTGTGTATAGACTATCGAAAGCTCAATTTGAAAACTAGAAAAGATCACTTCCCTTTGCCCTTCATAGACTGAATTTTGGATAAGCTGGCAGGCAAGGCTTTCTATTATTTTCTTGATGGATATTCAGGGTATAACCAAATCCCTGTTTATCCAAAAGATCAAGAAAAGACAACTTTCATATGCCCATTTGGCACCTTTGCTTAAAGAAGGATGCATTTGGATTGTGCAATGCCCCTACAACTTTCCAAAGATGCATGTATGCTATATTTTATGACATGATTGATCAATTTTTAAAGATATCCATGGATGATTTGTTTATCTTTAGGGACAGTTTTAGCCATTGTTTACACCATCTTAGCCTTGTGTTGCAGAGATGCGAGGAAGCCAACTTGGTGTTGAGTTGGGAAAAGAGCTATTTTATGGTCAATTAAGGCATTGCCCTTGGCCATGTGGTTTCCCACAGAGGTATTGAGGTAGACAAGGCTAAAATTGATCTAATTGCACATTTCCCCCACCAAAAATTGTGAAATAAGTCAGATCTTTCTTGGGGCATGCTCGGTTCTATAGGAGATTCATTAAGTATTTTAGCAAGATCTCAAAACTTCTTAGTCACCTGTTGTGCCAAGAGGTTCCCTTTGAGTTTGATGATGAATGTCTTATGACTTTTGAGCTTTTAAAAGGTTGTTTAACCTCTACACCTATCCTTCAAGCACGTGATTTTTCTTTGCCATTCGAGCTGATGTGTGATGCATCAGATTTTGCTATTGGTGTAGTTTTGGGACAAATGAAGGATAAGGCTCTTTGTGTGATTGCTTATGCAAGCAAAACCATAATTGATGCTTAGTTAAATTACACCACAACTAAGAAGGAATTGTTGGCAATTGTCTATGCGTTGGAAAAATTCAAGTCTTATATTTTGGGATCTAGGATAGTGGTGTTCACAGACCACTCATCCCTAAAGTATCTTTTGTCAAAAAAGGATGCAAAGCCAAGATTAATCAGATGGATCCTCCTATTACAAGAGTTTGATCTTGAGATTAAGGATAAAAAAGGGGTTGAAAATGTGGTTGCAGACCACTTATCCAGGATCCTAGCTGAGGAGTTTGATAGGCTGCCTATCAATGATTCTTTCCCTGATGAACAACTGTTTACTATCAGCACCTCTACACCTTAGTTTGCAAACATTATGAACCACTTGGCTGTGAGTAGGATTCCCCTACATTGGAACAAAATGAACAAGGAGCTGTTCTTTTCACAGATCAGACATTACATGTGGGAGGATCCTTACTTGTTTAAGTATTGTGCAGACCAAGTGGTGAGGAGATGTGTCCTTAATGAGGAGTTCCATAATATACTAACTATATGTCATAAACAGGCTTGTGGAGGCCATTTCAGTGGGAACAAGATTGCTGCCAAGGTGCTCCAAAGTGGATTTTATTGGCCTACTCTCTTCAAGGATGCATGGCATCACTGTAAAGCTTTTGAAAGATGCTAAAAGATGGGAAGTATCTCCAAACCAAACTCCATGCCTTTATAGCCTATACTTGTGGTTAAACTCTTTGACATTTGGGGGATTGACTTCATGAGTCCTTTCCCTCCTTCCTATGGATATAATTATATTCTTGTGGCTATGGACTATGTGTCCAAATGGGTTGAGGCCATAGCCACTAGAACCAATGATCACAAGGTTGTCCTCAACTTCTTGAAGGACAACATTTTCTCCAGGTTTGGCACCCCCAGAGCTATCATTAGTGATGGGGGGAACCATTTCTGCAATAGATAGTTTGAGAACTTGCTTAGAAAGAACTCTGTGACACACAGAGTTGCCACCCCATACCACCCACAAATCAGTGGACATGTGAAAATTTCTAATAGAGAGATCAAACACATTTTGGAGAAAACTGTGAGAGTTGATAGGAAGGACTGGTTCCTGAAGTTACCTGATGCTCTTTAGGCTTATAGGACTGCTTATAAGATCCCAATAGGGATGTCTCTCTTCAGGCTGGTGTATGGCAAGACATGCCATTTACCAGTAGAGCTTGAGCACAAAGCTTATTGGGATGTTAAAGTATTGAATATTGATCTAACTTCTACTGGCATGCATAGGAAACTCCAGCTGTCAGAGCTGGAAGAGCTGAGATTGGAGGCCTACTCCAATGCAAGGAGCTACAAGGAGAAAACTAAGGCTTTCTATGACAAACATTTGCTGAGGAAGGAGTTCATAGTTGGTAGCAAGGTATGGTTGTTCAACTTTAAATTGAAAATTTTCCCAGGTAAGTTGAGATCTAGATGCGAGGGACCTTACAAAATAGAGCATGTATCCCCATTTGGAGTTGTTGAAATCATGGATAAAAAAGATGATAGGATCATGAAAGTTAATGGTCAAAGGCTCAAGCTCTTTGTTGAAAATGTCGTGGAGCCTGTGGTGACAATTCACCTTCAAGAACCTCCTATGTGTGATTGATTGTCAACAATGTCGACTATGTACCATAACTGTTGTTTTTGGTTATTTTGCTATTTTTCTATTTTTCATTATTGTTTAACATTGTACATAAATTTTTCCATGTGTGTTTAGTTCCTCATGCAAGATAATCAATCAGATATGTGCAGTAGACATGGTCCCAAGGCATGTGAAATCCAATGGGCACAAAGTAGGAGTGACAAAGCTGTATGGAGAATGGACTAGGAACTAATGAAAAACCTTTTTAAACTAAAATACAACCTGTCGAGAGGAGTGGAGAACATCTCGACAGGCTCTGAAGGGCCCCAGTGTACATTTCAACAAGATCTGATACCTGTTAAGAGATTTGAGTCAATTCTCGATAGGTTCTGAAGGTGTACAAATGAGTTTCGACAGGATATTTTAAACTTATCGAGATGTTAGGAAAACCTATCGAGAGGTTCTGAAGGTGTAGACTTTGCCTCGACAGGTTTTGGAACCTGTCGAGAGGATTAAATGATGAGTTCAAAGTACCTGTCGAGAGGTTCTGTGAACCTCTCGAAATGAATATTTCTGAAACTTTGAACCCGTCGACAGGATTGAGTGAACCTCTCGAGAGGTTCAGCTACTTTTCACCCTTCAACAGGTTGTATCAACCTGTCGACACCTTCCCCCCAATCCTGTTGAAGCTCGATTTTCATCCCTTTTAAACCTATCGACAACTCAATCCAGCCATTCGACAGCTTGTCTCTGAGCTTTTTTTTCTCTCTGTCGATTTCTAGTTTCTTTTTTTCTTCCTTTTCTTCACTGGTTCCAACTCCACTCACTGTGCCCTTGCTCTAAGTGCTTCAATTCCTCAAAAGCTACATTTTGCACCAATTGGAGACTGATTTGGTGTTGTGCACATCGAGATCTAAGAAACCCTATGTTTCTGTTGGTAAGTCCTTCTTCACCATTCACTTAGTGATTTCCTTACTCAATACTTTCATTAGTAATTTTTATGGTGATTCATTTGAGACATAGAAGATTTTTGTGAATTATTGAGATATAATTTGTGTGGATTGAGTGCCCATTGGCTGATCAAGAGGATACCCTAGCTACCCTTTTCAAAGCCCCTTCCACTAGAAATCCAGTAGGCTAACCAAACTGCCCAAGGAGACCCCATCTATCAAAAGAAAGTTTGTCTTGGATAAAGCTGAGAAATATGAGAAACCTAGGAAAGCAAAGAAAGATAAGAAGGCCCAAATCAGTGAAGAAATTGTTGAGGAGGCCCCTGAGACAGAACCTAGCCCTATACCTGAGTCAACCCCTGCGCTTAACCCTGAGGAGGAACCTGTAGTCCCTGTGAACCTATCTACTCCCAATGAATTTGTGGATGCCTTAGACCTGATTCCAGAGATAATTGTTGACACCCCCTATTTTTCTAAGGAAGAGGAGTGTAAGGATACTTTGAATTATTTGGTGAAGGGAGGCCTGACACCCATGCTGACCCCATTAAATAAAAAATCCTACCCTAGGCTGGTCAAGCTGTGGTATCAGAACCTCAGGAAGAAGACCAAGCCAGGTTCAACTAATCCTTGTTTGGAGATTGTAATTGATCACCAAGAGATTGTTGTGAATTACAGTGATATAGCGTTGGTTTTAGGGGTCCCATCAGTTTTTGACACCACTTATAGCCTAGCAGAACCTGAGAGTGTTTTCTTTAAAGAAATGGCCATGCACCTCACTTAAGGCATTGTGTGGTCTGGGGAGTCCTTGATGAGGAGAGATCTACACCCCAGCATGCTATTCATTGATTTAATTTTGAGAAAGAATATATATGTCAGTGGATATCAGCAAGAAAGGAGAACCCCCATAGTGGATGCCTTATACTTTTTCTCCAAGGGATAATTTATAAATGCTGCCCAGTTGATATTTGATGCAATGGTCGATGACAATGACAAAATTCGGAGAGTGCAAGCCTTACTTGTCCTACCTTACAGCAGGCTCATCACCGCCTTTCTTAAGAGAGGAAAATTTTCTTTCCCAAATGATGAGCTAGTGGTGAAGGTGACTCCAAAAGTATTTGAGAAGAGGGTTTGGTCTGCTAGTAGGACCCTAATTGGGAAGAGGAAGAAAAAATCAAGTGACGATCCTAACAAATAAAGTGAGGATCCTAAGATAGAAGTTCCACAAGCAGTCAGCTCTGCTGCTGCACATGGCACCTCTACTTCTGCTAGTTCAGAGTCTCTCCCAATAGCTGCCACTAGCTTAATACCTCCTCCTGAGATCTCTACATCAGTCACCTTTGAGCCTCTGCTCCCATTTGCTGCTCCAAGCTTAGAGCCTCTACCTGTGACCTTTGCACCCACAGTTATCCCCTCCATCGATCTGATTTTGCATATGGTTAGCTCCTCTGATGTCACCATTCCCCCCTCTGTCATACCATCCATCTCAGTTTCCTTACTTTCCATTCCAGTTTCCATTCCCCTCAACAGCTCAGCCACCATTTCAACAATCACCACATCCACACCCCTATCAGCTCTTCTTACCATAGACCCCTTCCCTATCTTATCTTCACTGACCATTCCAGCCAACCCATCCATATCAACCACTAAACCTTTGAGCCCTACACCAGCTTCATCAGTGGACCTAGCCACTTCTTCCCCTCCATCCATACCCTTTGACATTGATCCCACCTTTTCCATCTCACCTCCACACACCCAAGACCAGATAACCAGTGATGGGTATTCATCCTTGATAAAGTCCATTGTGGACAATATTAGGCATGAATACTCCCCACTACCTAATTCTCCACAACCCACCTCTCCATAGCCTACCCATTTACAGGCCACACCCACCCCACCTTTTCACCATGCCCACACTTCCCCATTTCAAACAATTCCACCCATCTAACCCACAGCCCCTATCATACCTGATCTCCTACCCCAAATACTCATCCTTCTCCTCTCCCTTCAATCCCAAGTGCTGGCCAATACCCATACCCAATCATCCATTGAGGCCACCCTCCTATCCATGAACTCCACCCTCTAAAATCAGGTCTTCATGCAAACTAGCCTACAAGCTATCCAATCTACCTTGTCACTTTTAACCCAACCATCACAACAGCCATCCACTATCCCTCCACCTCCCCATTTACCCACTCCACCCCCTTCTCCCAACCCATTACCTTAGCTATAACCTCCCCTATTTCTGCCCCTATTGAACCTATCCCAGAAATCCCTTCTCCTACCTTTACCAATGCTGCCACAGATGTGGAAGACTTACTTCCCACCTCCTCAGTCCTAACTCAAGCAGGACGAATCGAACTAACCCCTACCTAGCCTAACCTTGAAATCCATAACCCTTTACCCTCAATCTCCACCCCACCCATGCCATCATCCTTTCTCTCCATGCTAGGCCCTTCTTCAAGTGCTGAGCAGCCCATACTCCCTACCTCTTCTTTTTACATACCTCCATACTTAACCTTGCTCCATGCCATGCAACAGAACCCATACCTTAAAAGGGATATTGTTAGAGGAATGATTGCCCTCAACGAATCAATCAAGATGCCCTATGAAGCAAAGATAAATCAAATGACAGTGGATTACAACTTTGAGATGCTGAATATATCAAAGGGCTGGCAACGAATTTTGATTCAATTTGAAGCTCAGAAGTAAAATAAACAGAGAAATTGAGAGCAAATGGACTGAGAAAGGTTAGCGCAAAGAGGTCATAAAGGCCACCAGGGAACTCTATGAAAGTAGAGTTTTGCTTGCTGAAAAGAAGGCAAAAATCTTTAAAAGGAGAGTTGCTGAACTGACTGGCACAAAACTTACACAAGCCACTGCCCCTCCAGTCAGTTCAACTGCTGTTGCTGATAAGGATGAGGGAGAAAAAGGAGTCCAAGTCAAGAGTTGGCCAACAAACAATTGAGATGATTAGACTTGTATATGTCATTAGTTAGGATGTTTGTGTATATTCTTTTTGTAGTTCTTTTCCCTTGCATTGTACAAATATATTTTTTTTGTGTTATAAATGAGATTTCTCTTTAGTATATTTTGTGTGATTTGCTTTATGTCTTTATGTTTATTTGTTTGTGTGTTTTAGTTAATTGTTTGTACCCTGTTTGATGCGGCTTCTTACTTTATTTTGTTTTGTTTCGATTTGCACTTGCCCCTTATCTTTGTAAATCAGTGAGGACACTGCTCCTCATAGGTTTGGGGGTGTAGCAAGGTATGCCAATGGATAGTTAATGTTAATGCAGCCATGTTAAACAAAATTTGTTAAAATAAAGTGAAGTCTCACCTGATTTTTGAAAAAGAGGATATTCAAAAAAATAAAAAAAACTTTTAAAAAACTAAATAGTGCTGCAGCTCTAACATTGTCATGAAACAAATGTTAGGAATTTTCAAAAATTAATACTGAGTGAACTTGAAAAGAGAGAAAACGTTGAGGATACACCCCAAAAATTTGATGGAAGACCATACCCAGTGAGATTTAAGCCAGAATAAAATTTCTTTGAGGAGTGTTTTGGCAATTTTTCTGCTCTAAGGACTGATTGGATCTAGTTTTACTCACTAGAAGTTAGGCAAATCTAAGTTGAAATAACTTGATAGCATTCATGACATTGAGGAAATGAAGTAAGGCCATCCATTGGACAGTTTGACCTTAAAAATCCCCACCTTTGAACTGCCCTTGTTACACACCATTTGAGCCATGAAAATCCCAATTTTTCTTTGATAAAAAAACTAAAAAATTTGAACCCAAAACCCCTTGGCCTGTTTCAGTTCACTCTTAATCTGAGAAATCAAGAAATGGAAGGAGAAGTGAGGATAGAGGTGCAAGGTTTGATGTTTGGTTGAAAGAGAAGAAGGCACACTTGGTGGCATTGTGGCATTCCAACCCATAAAAAGAAAAATGGAGAAAAATACAAAAAGAAAAGAAAAAAAAAAACAGAAAAGCAAAATAAAAGAAAGAGAAAGAGAAGTCATTTCATTGGAGATTTTGAAAAAGAAGAGAAGAAGCTGGCCACCTTGGCTTTGAAAATTCCAAAAGGAAGATGGAATTGTGCTTAAATGAAGGTTGTGAAATTTCAAATCACCTCCTTACCTTATTGATTTCTCAATTTTGAATCTCATTCTACCCTATTATTTTTTATAAACGTCACCCATAAGCCATATTACAACTTAATAAAAAGTCCTTATTGATCTGAAATAAAATGAGCTATCATGTGGAGATGAGGATTTGTGCAATCTATGGTGAAAAAAGTTAGAGGATTTCATAAATTAGAGCAATGCCTATGCTCATGCTTGCAGTCCTATTTGAGGGTTGCAACTGCTCTTGAGTTGTGTGAAATGATACACCCTTCTATTTTTTGTGAGAAACAACCTTGGTGAGACTTGGGTTTGACATTGAGTTTATTGGGGGCATTATCAAAACATAATTCTCAATTTGGGGTGGAAGGAGAGGTAAAAGGTTGAGGGTATGCCCTTTCCAAGTCTGGGTAGAAGAGTCTTGGGTGGAAGGTTTAGGGATTGGCCCTTCCACCTCAGCAGGGGAAGTTAGTACCATAGGAGGCAGTTGAGGGGATGGAGGTGAAGTAGGTACAGGAGTAGGTTTAGGAGTAGGGATTGGAAGAGGTTGGGAGGTTGGGGTAACATGGCTTAAGGTTGATTGGATGGCTTGTAGGCAAGTGACCATAGCAGCTTGGTTTGCTGTGTTGGATTGAAGTTGGGCTAGGATGGTGGTGAGAAGGGAAAGAATTAAGGTAGAAGCCTCTGGTAGGACTTGGGCTGGGGTAATAGGTGGAAAGAGGATAATGGGCTGGAAAAGAGATGTGGGGGCATGTTGAAAAGGTGGGGTGGCCTAAATAAAATGAAGTGGGGAGTCAGAAAAGTATATGCCCAATGTCCTCCACAATGGAGTTAATTAGGGATGAATATCCCTCAGTGGTCAAGTGGTCCAAATCTTGGGTATGTGGAGGTGAGATGGAAAAGGTGGGGTCTGGGTGTGGATGGTGGAGAAGAAATGGCTAGGAGATGTAGATGAAGGAGGCTCAAGGGTTCGAGCCCTAGGATGGATGTGGGAGGGGTTGTCTTTGATTTTCGTGAGCTTTTGATGAGGCCTTTTGAAGGTATGGTGGAAAATGGGTTCTAACTCCTAAAGCTTGACTAAGAGGTAGGGAAGTGAGGTGGAGGGGTCACACACACCTAGGCTAAGGGTTTTGCAATGGAGAGTATGGAGCTTGGAAAGAAGTTTTGAAATTTTGAATTTAGGTAAAATGCACAAAAAGGAGGGAACTTCTCACTTTGAGCTCTTTCTCTCACATGTGGAGTTCTCAACCCTTAAACCAAGGGTGGGGTCTCTATTTATAGGAAATGGGTGATGTAGGAAACCACTTAAGAGCTAAATGGGTTTAGCAATTAGGGGACCACATCTCAAGGATTCCTAGGGTTTTGGACTCTCAACTAATTTCTTCTTATTTGTGAGAAGGTCTCAATGGTGGATGATGGGGTGAGGCTTTAAGCTTCCCAAACACTAGGGTTTTCTCCAAATAGGTAGTGAAACACAAATTTTCCTTTTCTTAGCAAAATATACTCTAAAGGATGAGTGGTCAACAAGTCAAACCCCAATTATGATTTTTAATCTTTTATTTACATCTACCATTGCCTCAAATACCATAATGAGCCGGCATTCAAGAACTGGCCTTTGGAGAAAAAGTATAGGGCATCCACTATAAGGGTTGTCGTCTCCTGCCGGTGTCCACTGACATATATATTTTTCCTCAAAATTAAATTTATGAATATTAGGCTAGGGTGTAGTTAAAAACTCATCAATGATTGCACACATCCTTGTTTGACATCCCTATGATGTAAAGGGCACCCATTGCTCGTGGACTAGACCATGGGGTGTAGGGATCAAGACCCCTAATGGGACAACCCTCTCAGTAGTCCACAACTAGCTCCCAATTATCAATGAAGATCACAAGAGAAGTGGGAATTGGCTTTATCTTCTTGATTTCTAGCACCACATTTTGACCAAGGTAAAAGGTGTATAGGATTGCCCTCTTACAATGGGGTCAAGAAAGGTAGAAGAGTCTTGGGTGGAAGGTTTAAGTTGGTCCTTCCACCCTCTACCTTAGAAAAATAAGGTATGTACCATAGGAGTTCTCGGGGATGGAGGTGAAGGCATTTAGTAGGTCATTAGGGAGTAGGGATCAAGAGGTTGGGTATTTCAAGTGCATCCTCAAGGTTAAGGTTGATTGGATGGATGTAAGTGACCATTCACTAACTTTTTCTTTCTTGGATTGAAGTTGGCTTATGGTGGTGAGAAGGAAAGAATTTCCATGATGAGCCTCTTAGTAGGTGGGTTCTTGGGTTGTAGGTGGAATGAGGATAATGGTGGACTGGAAAAGAGATGTGGGGCATGTTGAAAAGGTCAAAGTAATTGGGTAGGTTGTGGGGAGCCAGGGGGTATATTCATCACAATGTCCTCCACAAATGGAGTTCAACAACCACAACAACTTCTTTTGCTCAATGGTCAAATTCACCACGGGTATGTGGAGGTGAGATGGAAATACAAAGCTTGCAAAACATAGAGTGGAGTTTGAAGAAGACTTACCCACAAAACCTAGAGTAGATGTAACTCAATGTGCAGGGTTCACCAAATGGATAGCTCCAACTAGGTGTTGTCTTTGATTTTCTACACTTGGATGTGATGAGGTGAAGGTATGTTGGGATGATAGGTAGGAGGAGGACAAGAAGATGTGGTGATGGTGGAAAGGATGGCACTCTTGGGAGGTATGGTTATCGCAATGGATGGAATGAGGTGATGCAATGGTTTAAAACAACTAAAATCGAGTTGATTGGAGAGAGATTTCAAAGGTTGCACATCAATGGAGGGATGACTATGGGTGGACTTCTCAATTTGA
This sequence comes from Chloranthus sessilifolius, assembly GCA_021018995.1. Lineage (NCBI taxonomy): Eukaryota > Viridiplantae > Streptophyta > Magnoliopsida > Chloranthales > Chloranthaceae > Chloranthus > Chloranthus sessilifolius. The sequence goes on along the minus strand of CM037598.1, from coordinate 35,651,293 downwards.
AGGTGTCGAGAGGTTGGCCGAACCTCTCAAAAGGTATAAGGCTCCAGAAAAATCAAGTCGAGAGGTTCATCCAACCTCTCAACAGGTTTTATAATTTCTCAGTAATCAACCTCTCGACAGGTTTGGACCCTCTCAAAACCATCTCACATCATCTCGATAGGTACAAAGATCTTGTCGAAAATCATTTGTGCACCTTCAGAACTTGTCGAGAATCAACTCAAACCTCACGACAGGTCCTAGTACTTATTGAAATGCACTTCCCAAACCTTCAACGCTCAATATTCTCCACACTCATCCTTTTGAAACACAAATTTTCCTTCAAAAGATTTTTCATCGCCCAAGTCCATTCTCCAACCGATTTTCAATTCTTTAATCTTGGATTATTTATGCCTTGGTGCCACCATACCTAATATATCCGAGAGGCATTCTAAATGAAAGACTAAACACAAATGGCAACATATATATATATATATAATGCCAAACAGATTTGAAAATAGCATATATTTTCCTTAAATTAAATTTATGAATAGCATATTGTACAATCTTGAAAATCATCAATGATTTGAGGTTGCCTTGAGGTGAATGTCACCATTGCTCTATCACATTTCTCAAAAAGAGTGCTACTAGACCTTTGACCATTAACTTTCATGATCCCCTACCATCCAGATCCATATATCAACTTTGTAATCCACAACTAGCTCATGTATTATCAATCAAGATCACATCTCAATCTCAACTTTCTTGAGAAAAATTTCAATTTAAAATTGACCAATCTAGGATAGGATTGTTCTTACAATGGGGTCAAGAAATTCCTTCCTCACCAAATGCTTGTCATAAAAGCCTCTACCTTAGTAAGGTATCCTTGCATTGGATTAGGTAAGGCATTTACAAACTCATTCTAGTCAAATTCTCGGGTATTTCAGTGCATCCTCAAGGTTGATTAGATCAACATTCAATGATTTAATAGCCCAATAGGCCTTATGTTCTAACTCCACTGGTAAATGGCATGCCTTGCCATACACCAACCTAAAGGGAGACATCCCTATTGGGGTCTTATAAGCAGTTCTATAAGTCCAAAGGGCATTAGTCAACCTCTGGGACCAATCCTTCCTATCTCCTCTCATAGTTTACTCTAAAATGTGTTTAATCTCTCTATTAGAAATTTCCACCTACCCACTAGTCTGTGAGTGATATGGGGTGGCAACTCTGTGTGGCACAAAGTTCTTTCTAAGTAAGTTCTTAAATTGTCTATTGCAGAAATGACTTCTCCAATTACTAATGATAGCTCTGGGGGTGCCAAACCTAGAGAAGATGTTGTCCTTTAAGAAATTGAGGATAACTTTGTGAGCATTAGTTCTTGTGGCTATGGCCTCAACCCATTTGGACACATAGTCCACAGCCATAAGAATAAAATTGTATCCATAGGAAGGAGGGAAGGGACCCATGAAGTCAATCCCCCAAATGTCAAAGAGTTCAACAGTAAGTGTAGGTTGTAAAGGCATGGAATTTCTTTTAGAGATACTTCCCATTTTTTGGCATCTTTCACAAGCTTTACAATGCTGTCAGGCATCCTTGAAGATAGTGGGCCAATAAAATCCACTTTGACGCATCTTGGCAGCAGTCTTGTTCCCACTGAAATGGCCTCCACAAGCCTATTCATGACACATGGTTAGTATGCTGTGGAATTCATCATCAGGGACACACATCCTCATAACTTGGTCGGCACAATGCTTGAACAGGTATGGATCCTCCCACATGTAATGTCTGATTTGGGAAAAGAACAGCTCCCTATCCATTTTGTTCCAATGTGAGGGAATCCTATCCACTGCAAAGTAGTTCATTATGTTTGCAAACCAAGGTGCAGCCATGCTAACAGTAAACAACTGTTCATCAGGGAAAGAATCATTGATAGGTAGCCTATCAAACTCAGCAGCTAGGATCCTGGATAGGTGGTTTGCAACCATATTTTTAATCCCTTTTTTATCCTTAATCTCATGATCAAACTCCTGTAATAGGAGGATCCATCTGATTAATCTTGACTTAGCATCCTTTTTAGACAAAAGGTACTTCAGGGCTGAGTGGTCTGTGAACACCATAATCTTAGATCCTAGCATATAAGACTTGAATTTTTCTAAAGCATAGACAATTGCCAATAGTTCTTTCTCAATTGTGGTGTAGTTTAACTTAGCATCAATTATTGTCTTGCTTGCATAAGCAATCACACAAGGTGCTTTGTCCTTTCTTTGCCCCAAAACTGCCCCAATAGTAAAATCTGATGCATCACACATCAGCTCAAATGGCAAAGAAAAATCAGGTGCTTGAAGGACATGTGTAGAGGTTAAATAGCCTTTCAAAAGCTCAAAAGCAGTGAGACATTCAACATTAAATTCAAAAGGATCCTCTTGGCACAACAGGTAACAAAGAGGTTTTGAGATTTTACTAAAATCTTTGATGAATCTCCTAGAAAAACCAGCATTCCCCAAGAAAGATCTGACTTATTTCACAATTTTAGGTGAGGGCAAATGTACAATCAAATCAATTTTAGCCTAGTCTACCTCAATGTCTCTGTGGGAAATAATATGGCCAAGGACAATGCCTTGATTGACCATAAAATGACTCGTTTCCCAACTCAAAACCAAGTTAGTTTTCTCACATCTCTGCAACACAAGGCTGAGATGGTGTAGACATTGGCTAAAACTATCCCCAAAGATAGAGAAATCATCTATGAATATCTCTAAAAACTGATCAATCATGTCAGAGAAGATGACATAGATATACCTTTGGAAAGTTGCAGGGGCATTGCACAATCCAAATGGCATCCTTCTATAGGCAAAGGTGCTAAATGGACATGTGAAAGTGGTCTTCCCTTGGTCTTGTGGATAAATAGGAATTTGGTTATACCCAGAATATCCATCAAAAGAGCAACAAAAAGCTTTGCCTGCTAATTTGTCCAAAATCTGGTCTATGAAGGGCAAAGGGAAGTGGTCTTTTCTAGTTTTCTAATTGAGCTTTCGATAGTCTATACACACCCTCCAACTTGTGGTTTCCCTAGTTGGAACAAGCTCACCAGAATCAGATTTAATCACAGTAATTTAAGATTTCTTAGGGACCACCTGAGTAAGTGCCACCCATTCAAAATCTGAAATTGGTTAGATGATTCCAACATCTAACAATTTGACCACTTCTTCATTACCACTTCTTGCATGTGGGGGTTCAATTTTCTCTGCATTTCTCTAAAGGGTTTGGAACCCTCTTCCAAGTAGATTTTATGCATACATACAACAGGGTTGATGCCCTTAAGGTCAGCAATGGTCTAGCCTATTGCTCTCTTATGCTTCTTTAAAACACAACAATTCTTCCTCTTGTTTATAAGTGAGAGAGGAAGAAATGATCATTGGCAACTTCTTGTTTACCCCCAAAAAAGCATACTTCAAGGTCTTAGGTAGCCGTTTCAACTCCATATCAGGGGGACATATGAGAGAAGGCAACAAAGGTGCCTTTGATGGTGGTGGAAGAGGCAACACGGCAGGTTTCCATGGTGGATACCTTGTTGTTGGCCTCATATCAGAATTTAAGGCTTTCACCTCTTGAACCATGGGTGTGGGGGCCTTCTCTTCCACAATCTGACTCCACACATTCTCAAAAACATCACAAAATCGTCACCATGCAGTAGCTTGGGCAAAGTCTCTTCCACAAGCTCATCCAACATATTAATAAAAAAACAATCCTCACTATCCAAGTGAGGCTGACTTTCTGCATTGTAAACATTCAATTTTACTTTCATGTTGCCAAAAGATACCTCCATTATACGATACATTAGGCGTATACAAGAAAGGCTACCTTAAAATTACAGGAATGGAGGTAGTACACTTGTTTAGCTCCATGTCAAGAACCAAAAAATTTGCTGGATAGAAAAACTTGTCAACCCCAACTAACACATCTTCTATCATTCCCACAAGCCTCCTTTCAGATCTGTCAACCAACTGTAACACCACATGCGTAGGCTTCAATTCTCCCAAACCTAACTTCTCATAAACTAAATATGGAAGTAGGTTCACACTAGCTCCAGATCTAACAAGGCTTTTTCAATGGTGTGATCTCCAATGATGCAAAGGATTGTGGGAACTCTAAGGTCTTGAAGCTTTGTTGGGTTGGTAATAGACAACACTTGGTTCACTTCTCGCATAAAAGACCTTCTGGGATAGGTGTATCCTAGATTGTCTTTTATGTGTGTATATATCTTTCAAAAACTTTACATAGGCTGAAACTTATTTGATTGTATCAACTAAATGCAAGTTGATCTTTACTTGTTTAAATGTTTCCATCATTTCTTCAACTTTAGCATCCCCCTTATCAAAAGGAGAAGGTGCTTGAAGTACATTAGGAAATGGAAAATGAGGGACTGATCTCCCATTTGCTGCCTTAGCAATCTCATCAGTTTTTTCTTTATTTTTGTTTTTATTTTTCTGTTGGGGCACCTCAACACCCCCCTTATTTCTCATATGCTACTCCTGCTACATATCAACATGGGTTGTTCTTTCATTTCCTGTACTTTTCTCATCAAGCTCAACACCAACTTTGTTGTCAACCAGCCTTCCACTTCTCAAAGTGGTGACAGATTTGGCCTCTTCATGTGAAGAAGTCTCACCCACCATATACTGCCCTTTTGGATAGTTCATGGGCTGACTAGGTAGTCTTTCCTCCTCTCTCCTAGTTAAAGTATTGGATAGTTGACCAAGGTGGTCCTCTATTTTCTTAATACTTTGGTTATGGGAGTTAACAGTTTGAGACAAAGAGCCCAAATTCTGTAATGAAGCCAAAACTTGCTCTTCAAATGTGAGGGATCTAGAGGATGTTGGGGCTGGTGCACTTTGATGCATAGGTTGTGCCATTGGCTGCTGATATTGGAGCCTTGGGAAGTAGTTCTGCTGGTAGGGTTGACCATTTCTAAGGGGCATGGACTACTTTTGTGGCTGCTGCTAGTTTTGGAAGGTATCTTATCTCCACCTTAAGTTGGGGTGGTTTCTCCAATGATAACCAGCAGTAGGCTGTTGTCCAAAAGATTGAGCAACATTCACATGCTCTATAACAAGGCCTGGAAATTGGGCAGTAGAAGGACACTCCTCAAGGGAGTGAGTGGGGGACTGGCATATCACACATGCCTCCTCCACTTTGGTAGCCATTGGAGACTGCATTGTTCCCTTAAGCTTATCAAATTTCTATGTCAAGCTATCCACCTTCCTCTCCAAATTATTTTATCAACTAACCTCATAAATTTTCCCTCTTGTAGTGTTCTCTCTCACCAATCTACCAGCGGACTTATTGTCCCTTGACAAAGTCTCCCTTTGCATGGAGTTTTCACTAATGATATCAAATAACTCCCAAGCCTCATCAGCTGTCTTGTGGAGGTAAATACCACTACATGAGGCATCAACCATATCCCTACTCTTAGGATCAATCCATTGATAGAAACTTTGAATAAGTTGCCATTCGGGAATTTGGTGATGTGAACATTGCTTCAAGAGCTCCTTAAATCTCTCCTATGCTTGGTGAAGGTCTTTAGTTGGGGCTTGAGCAAAGGAGATTATGCTCTTCCTCAGCTGAATTGTTTTGGACATGGGAAAAACTTGGCTAAAAATTGACATTAAAGGTCATTCCAAGACTGAATTCTATTGGTTGGGAGCATGGACAGCCAAGTTCTAGTTCTGTCCTTTAATGAAAAAGGAAAGAGCCTTAACGTGGTTGCTTCCTCTCCCAAACCAGCAATGTTGAAAGTAGTGCACAGTCCCAGAAATTTATCAATGTGCTTGTATGGGTCTTCCTTACTTAGGCCATGTGTGCAACAGTGGGATTTATGACCATCCTGTCGTGGCGATGTGCTCGCTTGCAAAAAATATAGAGTCGCCACCTAGAGCTTTCGGTGTCTAGGGAAACCTAGTTCATTTTTATGAGCACCGAAGTGCTAAAAATATGACTCTGATTCCGGTCCACACCAAAGGCTCTTAGGTAGGGGCTTCGGTTATTGATCGGGAAGGTATTAGGCACCCGATCAACCTGCTTAAAGCGGTTTCTACTAATGGCCAAAAATAAAATGAAGCAAAAGAAAAGAAAATAACTTCCTCTTAGCCAAAAGGGCTTAGAATCCTATTTGTGCCCCTCCGTCCCTATCGAAAAATTGACGACATAATGGCACAAATGGGAGGATGGAGGGAGCTAGAAAGAGATAGGAGAAGAAAGGGGAGAGTCGAAGCCCTTGGGCCCTTGTAGCACCATAGGAGAGCCTTGCATGACTTGCTTTGATGAGCTCTTGAAGGCTTGTATGGTGGAAAGAGGGGTTCTAACCTCTAAGGCTTGCTATCTAGGAAGTAGAGAGGGAAGATAAATGTGTAGCATTTACCTAAGCTAAGGGATCTAAGGTGAAAAATATCACTCAAAGGAGGTTTTGAAATTCTGGATATTATATGGGAAGTGTGCACCAAAGGGAGAAAGATCTCACTTTAAGCTCTTTCTCTCTTAGGCCAAAAATCTCAACCCTTAAACTAAGGGGTGGGGGGCTCTATTTATAGGAAGTGGGTGGATTAGGAGACCACTTAAGAGTTAAATAGGTTTAGCAATTAGGTAATCTCAAATCTAAGGTTTCCTAGGATTTTGAGAGCTTAGAAAGGTGTGAAGGTGGTTCTAACAGTGGATGATGGGTTAGTATTTCAAATCACCTAAGGGTTGTAAATAGGCATTAAAAGGGTGAAATAAAGTTATCAAAACACACCCCAAGGACTGAGGTGGTCAACAAGTCAAACCCCAATCATGATTTTTGGGGCAAAATCCAGAGGTTACTGTTCATATGCCTGGCGTAACTATTAGTTGCGCCAGGCAAATGTACAGTAAAACAGTTCTGTACAGTAGCCTAGAAGTTGGCTTCGCGAGGGGTGGGGGAATTCATTTATATCTAGCACAACTATTAGTTGTGCCAGGCCATTTCTGAGGGAAAAAAGCCTGGCGCAACCAATAGTCACGCTAGGCAAATTCTGGGGGAAAATGGCTTGGCGCAACTATTAGTTGTTGCAGACAAAAATTCCTCCAAAATAGCTTCATTTTTAAATAGTCATAACTTTTTATATGTAACTTCGATTGAGGTAATTTTTTGCTCATTGGAAAGCTGGAGAAGTCCTCTATCCAATGGTATATAATTCAGCTCCTGAAGAGGTCTGTGTAAATTTTATCACTCCTCTTTCCGACCACTGCTCGGGAGGATTTGACACTGGTCCGGGAAAGGATTCTAATGGGTTTGGGATGGTTAGGGTTGATTCCTAAGAATTCGGGAAGGTTCCTAAGGGTTTGAAAAGGTTCCTAAGGGTTTCCTACATGCCATCAAAAGCTCAAAAGTGCATCTCTCTCGAAATGTGTTCCGATCGGGCCTTGGGCCAAATTTGGGTGTCTACAGATGCCTCTCTTTAGTATCTGATCACTAATGATCGAATGTCAAAGAAAAGAGACATTCAAAGAGGCCTAAGGCATTACTGATGGGTCCACTACATTTAGAACAAGCTTTAAACATCAAATGAGTAATATGGTGAGAAAACAAAAGCCCTGGATGCGAGGCTAAACATTCGTTTCTCAAGGTAATCGGTCCCCAAGCGCTTAGCGACATTACTGGGTATAACCGAGGTGGAATGAGTTGCGAACTCTCTATAGTCGGGAAAGACATTCGCTTCTCAGGATGATTTTGAAGGTATTTGATATTTAAGATTCATTCTGAATGCAACAGCTTCATAAGTAAGAGGGGTGATCGACCCACATTCAAAGATAGGTGAAAAGTATACATACGCAAGGCTCCATAGTTTGCGTCCAATCTTACGAGGCATTTGATTGCCCCATTTGACTGCTCGCGGGTGCCCCTGCTGAAAGCAGCGTTTGAAATCTCTGGGCGAACCCATCAATCCCAAAATTTATTTAGCATGACTGCCCGAGCGAAGTGAATAGTTACCACAACGCTTTTTGGGGAGGACGTGTTATTTTCGAAAGCATTCCCTAGATCAACATGGCCTAGAGTATCCAGCTTTGACTACCTTGAACAGATCCAATCAAACATTGGAGTGTCTCCCTAAAGGGACATCCAATTCAGGTCTCTGTTGACAATGATCATAGACATCAATTAACTATACATAATCATGCATCCATCAGGGGCAATAAGCAACAACAATGGCGATGGAAGCCCCGACTCGAACCTGCCCGGGTACAATTTACGGGGAAAAATGATCATCATACGGATACCTAGACGCATAGCGTACACTTTACAGGGATACCATTGACCATATAGGTTTTAAGCTTGTAGAAAATAAAAGGGAAATGAACCTTTCTAAATGCATGGTTGCACATAGTTTGATTGATACGTAATCTCATTCTCAACAGGTTGGTCTCAACCAACGATTGACCTTTTCCAACGGAGAATCTGAGGCTTAAGGCACTTAAGTTCATATGAATCCAAAATAGAGCGCTCATCGCAAAGATTTAGCAGTGGAGTCGACTCGATTGAAATATTGACTGTTTGACCGAGACTGACACCGTTGCTCCTTCCTTGAAGTAGGATCCAGAATCCAAGGCGTGCCTTAGACTTAGGACGTTAATATAGCACAGTGGTGTTGCTAATAAAATATCGACATTTTATCGCATCAGAATACGCATGTGCGTGGAAGCACATATTTATTCTTTCTTTTTCAAAATGATTTTCTCTCTTTTTTTAATAGACCTGACGTCAGTGGTGAGATGCTTCATCTGATTTGTCCATCGCCGAGAAGTTGGTCGCTTCGAGGCTTTGGACCGTGTGATGTTCCTGCATATTCTCGAGAAAAGGTCAGTCCCTTTTTTGTTTATACATATAAAGAAAATACATCCTAAACAACAGAAGGAAAAGTAGATTTCTACCTACATTTTTTCATTTTCAATATATTTTTTTAGATTTTTGTTTTCGGATATTTTTTTTTTATTTTTTTCCACTTTTGAGATTGAAATATGATGCTAGAAATATGAGTAGAAATATATGCACAATTTTTTTATATTTAGATTTTTCTTGATTTTTTGTTTTTTTCTTTCTCTCTCTATTTTTTTTTATGCCTTGACAGTGAGACGGAGTAACGGGTCCCATTTTGAGCATAGTCGAACTCTTTCATGCAGTCGGACCTGAGTGAGTTTCCGGATTTTACCAAGGCCGGAACGTTGATCCCTTTGGATTGAGTTAAACCATTCTCCTTGCCTTAGGTCATACGTTTGATGGTGCGGTTTCAACAAGACAATTCTTGTCGGGACCCAATTCGAACTAGCATGAGTGGCTCAACCAAAAAAAGGGTATCAAAGAGAGTAACCAAGAGGGCTCCTCAAGCATCAATCTTCTCAATCAGTGCAAACCTTTATTTTTCAATTTTTTCTCTTTTCTTTTCTTTTTTTATTTATTTATCTCCTTTTTTTACCCATGGCGCCCTTTCGGGTTTTCACCACGTCCATGAGTTTAGCTCTCTTACCCCAAGCGCCCTTTCAGGTTTTCACCTGGTCTTCATAAACTCGCTGTTTTTACCGGCAGCGCCCTTTCGGGTTTTCACTACGTCCATCTTGCTTTGAGCTTGTATTTTAAATTTATTTATTTATTTTTAAATTTCTTCTTCATTTATTTTTTCAACAGTCACGACATAGACGTCGATTCCATCATAGCCGGATGGATGGGGTTCTGGTGTTGCCTCACAGCTCGGCTTGTGTTGACTTAACAGATATTATGACTGCTTATAAACCTAAAAGAGGGCTTTCTTCAAGGTGTAGCTTGGCCATGGGTTAGGTTAGGATTTGAAGGTATGCTAGGCTAAAAGGGTTTCCTTGATACGGCTTCAGCTTTCTCAACATACTTTCTCCCTTGGGGTTTTTACTGTACATGCCCCGTGATTCTTCTACACATTTTTTTGGTTCTTTTTGCTCCATTTCAGGCGATCTATTTTTGAGATTTTGCTTTTTCGATTTTTTTTAAGATTTTGATGGTAACTTCACTTCTCTTTTTTCTTGTGTATGTACATATATATTTTTCGAAACAGGGGTTATTTGAAAGAAAAAGGCCCAAGCTCAAATGGGGTAGCAAAGGACATCATCATTTTTAGGGATGCTTTTTGGCTACTATGCTTGGAATGATGGCCTCTTTTGGGTGGTTCTTAAGTAGTCACGCATCTGTTTCACCAATACTTACCTTGACGTGATAGACTAAGAGTAGAACTGTCGGACGTATCCAGCGTTGATGGGCTCAGGAAGATGATCATTGTCTATGGTGGCGAGGCGGATGGCGTATCCCGACAGTACTTCTTGAATGACATAAGGTCCTTCCTAGTTCGGCTTGAACTTCCCTCTCGGATCGGCATAGAGGGATGGGAAGATCTTCTTCAATATAATGTCTCCTACCTTTAGATCTCGATTACAGACACGTTTATTATAAGCGCGTGCGATTTGCCCCTAGTAAATTTGAGTATGACATAAGGCTAGGAGTCTCTTCTCGTCTAATAAGTTTAATTGTTCGAAGCGGGATCTCTCCCTCTCTACTTCGGGTAAGCCTGATTTCATGAGAATTCAGAGCGAGGGTACTTCAACCTCAACTGGGAGGACGGCCTCAGTTTCATACACAAGAGAGAACGGTGTTGCCCCTGTAGCGGTACGGATTGACATTCTGTAGGCCCACAAAGCAAACGGTAGCATTTCACTCCAATCTCAGTAGGTGACGACCATCTTCTCAAGCCTACGGACGAGCGTTTTGTTCGTAGCTTCCACAGTTCCATTAGTTTGAGGCCGATAAGGTGATGAGCGATGGTGCTTGAATTTGTATTGCTCGCAGAAGGCTTGGATGCGCTTATTCACAAAGTTTGTGTTGTTGTCCATGATGATATCTTTGGAGACTCCAAATCGGCACACAATATTACTCTTGTGATAGCCCAGATTTCGGCGCCCCGAAACCCGCACCGTTAGTGGGCTGGTGCTAAGGCTGAGCCCCGAACGGATCACATCGCGTCATAAAAAAATGCATAGCGGAAACTAAGTAGAACCATTGCAACTCGTATCTTAATCAAAATCATGATCCAATAACGTTCAACCCCAAAAACTCAAAAGACGGTTCTAATTCCATAAGAAAGCCTATGGAAAAAGAACCGGTGAGAACCACCGGTAAGGACCTTTCCTCAGCGAATATTTTGCAACAAAATAAATCAATTATACCATTTAGAAGTCATCTCTCTCTCTCTCTAGCCGAAACAAACCAAAATTTAATACATGACTTAGGGCCGGACCTACCCAGGTCTAGCACAAGGAAACAATCCTCGGTATGGGGTTCCTCGAAGTCCTCGCATGGGGAGTAGTTCGGATCTTCCTTCTCCGGAATCTCCGCCTCAATGCCTTCACCTGAACCTGTGACATTTGTAAAGGAATGAGCTTCATCCAAGCTCAGTAGGGAAAGACTCATAGCATGCTTATCATAACATCGAACACATATCTTATAGCATAATGTAAATGGAGCAATTCTAAACGCATGCAAAGTGGTGAGTCTCACAGCCTTAACACACACATATGCAATGTCAATGGGATTCATGCACAAGCTCACACTTCTATTCCGACATGAGAAAGGAAACTTAAAGGTGCTTTACTTAAAGTAATAGAATGAGGAACTATAGCCTCAAGCCCCCGATGGAATACCCACCATCGTCACTCACATGAGTCATATGCACATATATCCAAGGTCCCATAGAGTTGGACACTTGGCCGAACGAAGTTACCGTTATACGGTAGGAGTCACATAGCACATACACATTTCACACAAAGGGTGTACAGATTGGCCGCCGTACCGGTCACATATATCCTGTCGTGTCAGTGACGGTTATACCGCCGTGTCGGTCGGGTATTCACATAACCTTAAATCATAAGTGCATACATATAGCTTATCGCCGTGTAAAATGATAATTATAATTTATGTCAAAATTCATAATAAGAGATAAAGGTTTCACATACACATTTCAAACAAATCTCAAAGATTTCATAAGTCTCACGTACTTCCAAATCTTGCTTAACACATGTCACATTTGTTTCAAATCCTTATGCAAAAATCACATGATCAAATCGAAAATGCATCATACCATAACACACGTATTAACGAAAACAATGCACATGGTATCAAGTTTTCTCTACCTCACAGATTCGACCCGTGCGTGCTCAAGCCTTCACAAGGGTCGGGTTCTTCGTACTCACAAAGGTTCACCTAAACATGACCATTTTCATCCATTAGAATGATGCAAAATAGACTGCTAAGGTCCCCTTGAAATCTCAAGGTTAAAACTCACCAAATGCAGAAATCTGGAAAATTCGATCGATCGAAATCCATTTTCGATCGATCGAAATAAATTTCGATCGGTCGACCTCTCTCAGAAACTATAAAACATATTCTCATTCGATTGGACGAATTTTCAAATCGATCGAACGAAAGTAATTTGATCGATCAAAATAAAATTCGATCGGTCAAATTCCACAGAAGGCATTTCACCTTAACACAGTTCGATCGGACAAATCCCAATTCGTTCAATCGAAACTACCTAATTCGATCGATCGAAAATCATTCGATCAATCGAATTCTCAAGTCACAAAATCCATAGTTCTGTTTATATACCCTTTGATCGATCGAACTATAGTTGTCGATCGATCGAAAACTTTTCGTTCGATCGAAATCACTTTCGATCGAACGAATTTCTCAGGACCATGTTTCTCCCCATTTTTTAATGTCATTTCGATCGATCAAACTATAATTCGATCGATCAAAATGAGCAGATTTCACTCATTTTGGGTTTTTCACCCCCGATCTCTTCTCACTTTGAATCAATCTCATTTTCTTATGATCCTCATATGGATACACACTAATTTAACTCCACACCACAGATCTAAAATAGGTATTCACACTCCTTACCTTGATTCAAACGAATCCTCTTCCTTGCTTCAAGAACAGTTAGGGTTTTCTCCGAGTCACAGTAGATCAATCCGGTCCTCGATCGAGCAGCTGCCTTTCTCCGCGCTAACCGATCGATCTCATCAATCACGGGCATTTAATGCCCTAAAGTTATCCTCTCTCTTCTTAACTCTCAACTTCAGCATTTAATATGAAATTAAATGCCCTAGGTTTCTTTTATACTCTAACTCCTACGTTTGGGTGTAAAACAGCTACACCGAAGGGACGTGTGTGAGAGTTTCAAGCTCCCACATCCAGTCTACATAAGATCGATCCGGTCCGTTGGATTTGATCTATAGATATTACATCATTGTTAAAGGGGTCCTCGGTGCATAATCCGTCGGCACACGCACCGAGTCCTACGGATCAAAGCCCAAAAAGGTTGGGGCATTACATCCTCCCCTCCTTAGGAATTTTCGTCCTCGAAAATTGTCCTAACGAGTGGCAAAGTGCCCGAAGGGTTGCTTCGTAAGGCACCATGCATGGCTAAACAATCCATACCATTGTAAGATGTTAGCCCATGCACAAACACAGAGTCCACATATCACAATTTCTAGCAGTTCTATAATTGAGGTACATCATTCATCAAAAGTTAGTAGTATCCTATATATAAAAGTCATTGTGGCAGCCATGCCACCATAGTTCTAACAAATAAAAGAAACAAAATGGCAATCATGCCACAGTAGTTAACTATTTATACATTTAGCCCCCAAAATAATTTGCAAAAGAAAAGCTCATCTACCTCCTTCCTTCAAAGTCTATCAACGCTGGTCCTCACTAAAATCCAAGCTCATACAATCCTATATAATCGGTGGGATAGAAGAAATCCAGACGCAGATTGACGGATGAGAGGACTAGTGACGGAATGTCGTGCACATCTGGCGGGTGGAATGATCAGAGCCTTAGGCATGGATGGTCGGGAGGTGAGAATAGGAGCATCCTCGACAGGTGCAACCTGAGGTTGTGGTGGGACAGGTGGCACTAGAGGGGCTGGTGGTAACTGTGGCTTCAGGCTGTTATAGGTCTTCCTCCAATGCTTAAACGTGTAGAAGACCATGTTGTCAGACGACTTAGGTTCCTTTGGGGAGACCTTGTGCACGGAGGTGGCAGAAAACTCATCAAATAGGGTAGAGATAAAACTGGCATAGGGAATGTATTCCTCGGGCTTTTCTGCTCCCGGTAGGAGCTTCTTCCTTCCATGTTTAATTCCCTCAAAGACCATGGCTGCAGCGTCAAATCATTTGCCCTCAAAGGCGGCAAACAGGGCATTCATCAAAACGCCTAATCGTTGGGTCTTATGGCGAATCGGATACAAATTACATTTAAAAATGGTATCGAGGATCCACATGTAGCTCGGTAAGTGATCTCGGTTAATGGCTCGCCCTTTGGCAACACGCCCTTGCGTCATCCGTTGGGCTATAAAGGTATGGGTTAGATTAGGGGGTTGGGTGATAATAATTCGACCCCTTCGCCGAAGGCGTCAAAACAATCTAAGGCTGCACAGGCCATCGTATGGGTAAAAGTATAGGTCTTACCATCGACCTTGGTACATATTGTGGTATCGGGGTTTGGCCCATCAAACATATTTTGGTAAAATAAGCGCACAAGGCGCGGATAGAAATAAGGATGAATGGGCTTCAAAAGGTTATCAAGCCCTATCTTACCCAAATAGTTGAGTGCCCAAGCATCAATGCCGGGCACATCGGGTGTTTCAAAAAGGGCTGGGTCGATGGTATATTCGTATGTGAAGCCCTTGTCCGCCCACCACTGGTTGGGCAGATCACGTTGAGGTGCTTGCGGAGCATCGAGTTGCTCGGCAGGCAATGTGGGTGGCGGGACAGGTGGTCGAATGGGTGGTTGAGGTGGGGTAACGGATGGTTGTGAAGGACACGTAGTGGTTTTAGGTCGCTTCAACGTCGGGGTTTTAGGTTTGGCGTCCTTCCTCGTAGGTGCCATGAAAAATTTAGGGTTTTGGAAAAAAGAGCTAGGGTTTAGGGGAGATTCTCAAAAATTTAGGTCAAAATCAGAAATCTATAACCCAAAAACAAATGCTTACCATTTTTAGAGTATTGGGTTTGATTCCCATAGCAAATTTGGCGCAATCTGATGCCTGATAGTCTCCCAAATATGAAACCCACGAAAAACCCAGACGGAACCCCCCAAAATTTTAGAAAAATTTGAACGGATAAAAGAAAAGAAAACACCATTTATATATATATATATAGAAGAAATTCAAACAATTGAATTTGTTTTGATCGATCGAAAATCAACTTTAACCGGAACTAAATCGATTTCGATCGATCGAATTCATTTCGATCGGTCGAAATTGATTCGTCAATTACTGGTTTTCACAATTTCGATTGAACGAAACTAAATTCGATCGGTCGAAATCCATAATTCGATCGATCGAGAATTTTTTTTTCAATCGATTGAATTTCTCAGGCTTTAAGAAGGCTTGATCGAACGAAATGAATTTTCGTCCGGTCGAGATCAGAATTCGATCGAACGAATTCACCTAGCCTTAGGTAAAAATTTTAGTCTGTCTCTGCTAGTATAATTCGATCGGTCGAACTCATACTTCGATCGATCGAAATTATATTCGATCGATCGAAATTGAATTTCGATCGGTCGAATTTCCAGAAAACACTTGCTCTTGCTCTTTGCATTTTCACATGCTCATTAACATTTTGACATAGTCAACCTCAAAATCATGTTTTATATTCATGCTTCGGTGCGGTTACATATATCGAGGTACAATTTGCTTCTACAATTGCCTCTGATATCTCAATCAATAAATAACAAGGGATACTGAGCACGAATCTCGGTCTCGCGTTCCCACGTTGCTTCCTCTCTAGAGTGGTTCTTCCATTGGACCAATACCAGAGGAATTCGTCTTGTGCGCAATACTTGTTCAGTTCGGTCTAAAATGTGCATTGGTTCTTCGATGACCGTCAAATCTCGGTAGACTTCAACTGGCGGTGCATCGAGGATATGAGTCGGATCGCGCACGTATTTCCGCAGCATAGAGACATGGAATACATCGTGCACTCGATCAAGTTGCGAGGGTAATGCGACCCTATATGCAACTTCACCAACTCTCCCTAATACCTCGAACGGTCCAATGTAGTGAGGAGCTAACTTTCCGCGCTTTCCAAAGCGCATCACACTCTTCATTGGGGATATCTTGATAAATACATGATCTCCCACTTGGAAATCCATGCTTGTACGCTAAATGTCTGCGTAGCTCTTCTGACGACTCTGTGCTGTTCTGATTCTTTCTCTGATAATATGCACAGTTTCGGCATTCTTCCTGATAGCTTCCGGTCCCAACACAAACTTATCACCGGTTTCCTCCCAGTTGATCGGAGATCTACATCTCCGTCCATATAAGGCTTCATATGGAGCCATTCCAATGCTCTGCTGAAAGCTATTATTATATGCGAACTCTATCATCGGAAGATGCTGATCCCATGATCCCTGAAAATCTATCATACATGCTTGCAACATGTCCTCAATGATCTGATTGACTCTCTCTGTCTGACCATCAGTTTGAGGATGGAATGCAGAACTAAAGTCCAATCTCGTGTCCATGCCTTCTTGAAATCTTTGGCAGAATATCGACGTATACAATGGATCACGATCGGACACAATGCTCGTAGGAATACCGTGCAGTCGGACAATTTCTTTCATGTATAATTTCGCCAACTTGCTTGCAGTGTATGCTGTGTTATAGGGCAAAAAGTGTGCCGACTTGGTCAGTCGATCCACTATCACCCATATGGCATTGTGGCGTCTCAATGTCCTTGACAATCCCATAATGAAATCCATAGAAATGGACTCCCACTTCCATTCCGGTATCGGTAGAGGCTGCTAGAGAGGCTCATTGGGTGTCGATGGTCCACCTTTACTTGTTGACACACCAAGCACTTGGACACATATTCAGCGATGTCTTTCTTTAATCCCCTCCACCAATAACATTTTCGTAAATCTTGGTACATCTTAGTACCACCCGGATGAATAGCATATCTGGACTTATGAGCCTCGTCCAAGATAGTTTGCCTCAGCTCGGCATCCGTAGGTATGCACAACCATCCTCAAAATAGTAATGACCCATCTTCCTTGATAGTAAAGTCCCCATTTTCAGTCGCTTTTTGTTTGAGTCTTTCGAGCTCCTCATCTTTCATCTGAAGCTCATAAATGCGATCAATGATAGTTGGCCTAATTGTAAGGTTTGCTAACAGTACTCCAGTATCCTTAACTACAATGTTCTTATCATAAAGAGAAAGATCTTCAAATAACTTCCATCTGTGAAGTCTTGCAATGAGACTAGCTATTTGGGATGTATGCTTCCGGCTCAATGCGTCAGCCACGACGTTGGCTTTACCTGGGTGATATTGAATTGTGTAGTCATAGTCTTTGAGAAACTCAATCCACCGTCGTTGCCTCATATTCAACTCTTTCTGCGAAAACAAATACTTGAGGCTTTTGTGGTTCGTAAAGATCTCAAAGGCTTCACCGTATAGGTAATGCCTCCAAATTTTGAGCGCAAACACCACTGCGACTAACTCTAAATCGTGAGTCAGATAATTCTTTTCGTGCTCTTTCAACTGTCTTGAGCTGTAGGCGACAACTTTACTGTGCTGATTCAATACACAACCCAGACCACCATATGACGCATCACTGTAAATAGCAAAACCTCCACTACCTGATGGAATGGTCAGCACTGGAGTGGAAGTATGCCGTTTCTTGAGTTCTTGGAAGCTTTCTTCACATTCTTTGGTCCATTCAAAATTTGTATTCTTTCTTGTAAGTTGGGTAAGTGGTCCCGAAATCTTGGAGAAACCTTCCACAAAGCGTCGGTAGTATCCTGCTAGATCGAGAAAACTGTGAATCTCCGTCATGGTCTTGGGTTGCTCCCAATCTAGCACTGCCTCAATCTTTGCTGAGTCAACGCTCACACCTGCTTCAGATACTACATGACCAAGAAAGCTCACTTGTTCTAACCAAAACTCGCACTTACTGAGTTTGGCATACAGCTGATGCTCTCAAAGGGTCTGTAAAGCAATGCGTAAGTGATGTTCGTGTTCCTCCCTGGTCTTTGAATAAATGAGAATGTCGTCCACAAACACCAGCACACACGTATCAAGGTATCGTTTAAAGACCCGATTCATGAGGTCCATGAATGAAGCTGGAGCATTCGTCAAGCCGAAAGGCATCACTAAGAATTCGTAATGCCCATACCTAGTTCTGAATGCGGTCTTCTGCACGTCTTCGGCCTTCACCCTTAATTGATGGTACTCGGATCACAAGTCAATCTTTGAAAAGTATTTTGCTCCTTGCAACTGGTCAAATAGATCGTCGATCCTAGGTAACGGATACTTGTTCTTGATTGTGAGCTTGTTTAACTGACGAAAGTCGATGTAAAGTCTCATCGACCCGTCTTTCTTCTTAACAAACAGGACCGGTGCTCCCTAAGGAGACACACTCGGTCTTATAAAACCCTTATCCAATAGTTCTTGCAGTTGCTCCTTCAACTCTTTCAGTTCAGCAGGAGCCATTCGATATGGAGCTTTGGATACAGGTTCGGTACCTAGAGCTAAGTCGATAGCAAAGTTGATCTCCCGATCAGGTGGTAATCCTGGTAATTCATCGAGAAATACATCCTCAAGCTCACAAGTAATTGGAATATCGTTGATAACATTC